>JAVYIG010000019.1:0-1337713 GCA_035222895.1 Strongylocentrotus droebachiensis
AAAGACCCCCAAATCTTCAGATCTTTTTAACATAGAGACGTTCCACTTCCCAAAGTCCCCAACTGAAGATGAAGATGCTTCATGAAATCCCTTTACCCAGTTGGAAAGAATACTTAAACCTGTGTATCGTGAAATGCACCCAAAGTGCATTATTTAACTTTCATGAGCACCTATCCTTTACTCACTTCGATGGGTTTTACAAATGTGGTATCAATGACATTATCCTGCTCATCTGCACTCTTTCTACGAACTAGCTTTATTTTGTTAAATTAAAGGGAAAGCCTGTCCTGGTATAAGTCTAGATATGGACTTCGACTTCAATACGAAAGTTGTATGTTTTGATATGGGAGTGTGTGCGTGCATGCGTGTCGGGTGTGGGTGTCTGTGCTTGTGAGTGCGTATTGATGTTGTTAGTTTTACTTTGGGAAGGGAGCGCGAGTCATACATGATACCATTTTCATTCCATTAACAGCTATAGGCATGACAGGGTTTAGAACTAACGATTGCATAAGTATTATGTTCTATTCAAAAGGAAAGTGTCGACCAACATCAAAATAATTGGGTCATTTTAAAGAGAGGACATTCTACTTCACAAAGAGTTTTAGCTAATCTGACCTGGCTAGATAATTATATATCTTCTTGCCGATAATGACCTTAACTTTCACAAAATAAAAACAAGAGAATTATTTGTACATCATGATGTGTACAAAATCAAGGAGGTCATTTAGCAATTACCTGCAAAATCTTTGGAAGAACATAATTTACATGGCAAAAATAACGAAACAAAAGTGTCTCTTTTAGGTACGCATGACTCGGGGTATGATTATATCTAGTTCTTTGTACTCAAACTATTGAGTTTTTTTCCTGGCAGTTGCCTCTTTCATCATGGTAGTAATAATCATTAATATTTTGGTATTGCGGTTTATTTAATTGACTCTCAAATCATGGGTTTAGTGTTCGAATCCAAGCCCAGTTGCAAAAGAGTACCTGGCAAATGCCGGGGTACAAATCATTGCAGGCAGGGCCCTCATGAATAACAGCTCTGACGCTGACGGGGCTTCCCGAGGAATACAAAATTATTATTAGATTATGTTCAATGTTGAGTATAGGCGATTATATTCATGAGAGGGCATATAAACGTAATAATGAATGATCTGATGTATGTACAACGTCATAGAGAGGTGGCGGCAGAGCATTAAAAGAGCAGAGACATGTTGTTTTCATATGTTCATGAATGTAGGATCTACGCATTCGTATCAAAGCTGCGTTTGTATCATTTCTATGAGGTTGTACATGATATAGCTCTCACATTATTCACAGCCATTGATGTAGCATAATTAATCAACTTTATTTATATAAAATCGAGCATTTTTAAGGAACTTTCTCCCATGCCTTACTTAGGTGTTTACAACAAATTATCACTATACACAAAAGTGGTAGGTAATTAATTCGTACGATTTTGCCTTAAAGGCCCACTGCACTACTTGTAGCTACTTGCGCCCTCTATATAACAAACCATACCTAATCGGTGACCATTGGTCCCCCATGATCCTCTTTTTCTTATGTTAACTGAGAGCTGAGTTGATGAGATAACCACCTGTCCAGTGACCTTGCAGGGCAGTCAAATCCCTCCTGTAAACTATGGCAGATACGCTTTAAAGAAGTATTAAAGATTATGGCCAACATTTTATTTTGCATGACGGAGAGACAAAAATGAAGGATGTCAATTGAGTGTTTGCTTATGTATTTGGCGATTTAAAGCCAACTTTTAATATAATTGTTTTGTCTAGATTATGGAATTATGTGTTGATCAGATAATTTTTAAATTAGTTCGAAAATGAAAATGAAATAAGTTACATTTATCTCTTTACACTTTGGTTGGACCAATGAGCATGATAAGACATCAACACCCATAATTATGGTGAGAAAATATACGGTAAAGATTATATTTGTAACTCTTTTAGCAATCGCCTATAATGTCTGATATAGCATAGTGAATGATGAAAATGTGAGAACATGGTCTATAGAAATAAATAGCTTTACATGTAACTATTGTCCGTCCGTGTATATAGTGAACAATTTATCAAGTCATTTCTAGACTACATGATTATAATCAAGCAGAGAATCATGTTATAGACAATATTGCAATTGTATATGAGTGATAAAATAAGTTCATATCTATTAAAACTTGTTATGCAGTGATGTAACCAACACAATGAAGAGAACGACGAAATAGGCTAAAAACCAACTCTCTTCAGGAAATGTTAGTGTCACACTATTTACTGTAGACTCATTTTTACTCTCTCTCTCTCTCTCTCTCTCTCTATCTATATCTATCTTTCCCTAGTCCCTCTCAATCTCTATCCCGCTCGCCTTCCTCTCACTCTCTCCCTCTCTCTCTCTCTCTCTCTCTCTTTCTCTCTCTATATGTTGCTCTCTCCCTCTAGTCATTTTACCTTTATAAAATGAGATATGTAACGAGCAAATACACATGAGGAGAAGGAAGACAGATGAAAAAGGCCAAAAAACAAACATGCCCCAGGAAATGCTAGTGGTACATTATCTATGTAGATGGCTAGAAGAATCCCTGCAATGTGATTGGTCAATTATCATGTAATTACTTTCACTGGATGCACGCGATATCGGCGATCGATACCACCGATATCCTTTTTTTTTTTAAACAATTCTAATTTTTTTTTCTTTAAGAATTTTTTTTGTAATGATTTTTTGGATAATTTTTTTTTGATGATAAATATTTTTTTTATAATCTTTTTTTTTTTTTTTATTCTATATATTTTTTTTTTTTTTTTTTTACAGTTTAATGTGCACTGACAATTTTTTATTTTTATTTTTTTAATTTATTGATAAGTTAAAAATCATGCATCCGGTAAAAAAAATCATGCGTCCGGCAAAAAAAATTACCGGACGCATGATTTTGCCATGCATCCGGTAAATCTGTAAAATAACAAAATTTTGTATTTTTGACAATTTTTGGGGCCTTATCTTATAAAACAGATGATGCACAGGTTTAATTCGTGGGTCGGTGGAATTATGTGCACGCGGTACCTTTGAATTTGGTCTAAAACCATTCAAAGGTACCTTGTGCACACAATCCCTACCGATGCACTCAAACCTGTGCATCATTTGTATACCATTGACTAATCTTCACTTCTCTCTCCCTCTCTCTATTTCCCTCTAATTCCATCTCATCTTCATCCCTAACCTCCTTCTCCCTGCCTCTCTCTCTCTCTCTCTCTCTGTTGCTCTCCCCCTCTCAATTGATTACTGAAGTGTGACGTCATAATCGCTAAGTTGTCAAGGTTGCTAGTACCAAACATTTTTGTGCTTAAGTTAAAGGGCCACTCTTACCAAAACGGGCTAAAAAATAAAAAAAGGACATGTCGAATAATTTTTGACGGAGATTCCGAACATGACAATGATTTTTCTTAGAAATCATCAACAATCCTGGAATCTAGCTTTAAAAATGACGACTCAGTAACGCTCAGAAAAAAAAACAGTTTCGGAGCTGTATTGCGCGAATGGAATATTACGTCACTGCAGGAGCCTCTCCGGTGAAAAGGAGGGCTATTTAGGGATTAAAATGTCTTTAAAAGGGCAAACCATGATATTAATTAAGGGGGAAAGAGACATCTATCCAAAGAAAAACTATGCACTTGATAATCCCAGTACGTTTCTAGCAATTTCGTCATTCCTAATTATGAAATTATCAAATTACCAAATCGGACATGACCGCAATGACGTCAAATGCGTCATCTAGCCACGTGACCCTATCACCCTTTTTCGAGGGGCGTAGCCCAGCAAGCGTGAGATGTGTGAAAAATGGATGGTTATTATCATTTTGGGGTCAATTTAGATATTTTCTGAAAAATCAGAGGCTGGAATATTAATAAGTAGAGGTGTATATATGTTTTAAAAGGCTATGTAAGTTGGGTTAGAGTGGCTCTTTAACAATTGTGTTGTGCACTCAATTCGCCCTGCTCCGGACCGCGTCTTATTTTTTCGTACCACGGCGAGCCCAGATTGATTGATTGTATAATTACTATCACCGTATTGACCACCCTACCGGATTCCACGTGCGCATGCGCAGGTTTCCCTCGCGAGCTCAATCTGGGCTCGCCGTGGTACGAAAAAATTAGATGCTTACCGACGCTTGAATGATTTCGCGGTGAACCTAATGCGCGGGCTCTATTGTTCAGAATGATATAATCTGGCATGTGTGCAAGCCATGAGGATTTTCTTTTTATTGTTTCTATTTACCAATTTGATAAACGTGCGTAGCGAGGTCTTTTACATTATCCCTTGATTATATAAAACTCTTTGACGTGGAATAAATACAACCAACTTTTTCGTGTGTATTTTGTCAGTGTGAAAACACCATGTTGTGATGATGAACGTTATTATGATAATAAGAGTTATGATTGTCAGTTTTATGCGCGGGAGGATGTGGTCATGTGTGTAAGATGGGTGTGTGTGTGTGTGTGTGGGCGCGTATGACTACACATTCTGAAAGTCATTTAGGGTATTCTGAGGAGGCTAGGAACAGTGTGTGGTATATTTGTGGAGGTGTGATCGGGTGGTGTATGTGTGTGTCGTATGTGTGTGTCGCATGGTGAGGGGATAGTGGTGTGTGCGTGTGTGTGTGTGTGTGCGTGTGTATGTGTGTGTGTTTTTAAATAATGGTAGCATGAATGTGTTAATAATATTACGCGTTTGCTTCCTTACGAAAGATTTGAAATTTAAGTATAGGATTAGAAGTAAAATTCCTTGATTTGATTTGTTTTGATGAATAAGGAGCGTAACAAATCATAATGAATCCCCTACCTGATGTTGTATGTATTGTACCTTGTATAGATTATTCGATTTGATTGATTCAGTTTCTTGTTAGGGGGCTATTGTTGATACATTGTTTATTATAGAGGGCAGAGAGAATGCGGTATGACGTGTCCTTGTTGGAATAGTTATCAATGTATTAATAATAATGGGATATCTCGACAAACCGCTTCTCAATGTTTCTTTTTTTCATCAAACAGACATGGAAGCTAGGAGGCAAGCAATCAATCATAAAAGTGCAAGCCTGAAAATCTTCCATTCAGATCAGAGTTTTGTAATAATGAAATTACATTAAATCTGCTCTACCTCTTTCTGCATTGATCAAATAACTTCATGAATAATTGACCCAGAATCTTGGTTTGAATGGGCTGAAGAGCTTCAAAATGAGTTAAATATATCTTTTGAATATATGGAAAAGGCCACACTATAATTAACTTTTCCTACTTTCCCCTACCATAGAAGGTGAAAAGAAGAACATCTTTTATGTTTAGATACCCTCTATTTAAAAACAGTAAGATAAGCTGTAGGTTTCTGTTTTGGCTTTATAACACAAAAAACATCGATATTTTATATAACAATATATGGGGCCAGTCACCACGAAATGAGTCCAGTGTCGCATTAGCTCAATCGTAGTAATAGCGATGTATAGTGTGTATGTACTGAAAATTGACCCACCTACCACATTTAAGATTTTTCCAAGAATCGACTTATTATTTCTTTGTTTGTTGAAAGTTTCATTGAAATCGAATGATGGGAAGTGTGTTGTTGCTATGTTGTTGTTGACCAGACTATAATATGTTACGCATCATTAACTTTACACCTAATTATCTCAAAACTGGGTAATCCCATTGTTATAAAGTCCAATTAGGTTTTTGTTCATATTTCTGGATATAATTTATCAATTTTAATGTGTGACCCCTTAATTTAAAGCTTACTTAATGTAGATTCATATAATACTTAAAAACAGGAATAATTTTTTTGCGACACTGGACTCATTTCGTGGTGACAGGCCCCATATATGTTATCAGAAAAAAAGACAACTTTGTAAATTTTACTTTTTTCTAATTCTGAATCTCATGCTTCATGATCAAAACTTTAAACTAATTATAGATTTTTCAAAATCAATTAAACGTTAACGAGTCAGAGGGAGGGAGAAAGACACATGAGAGAGAGAGAGAGAGAGAGAGAGAGAGAGAGAGAAGGGGGAAGGGAGGAAAATCGAAAGACATGAAAGATCCATGATATATACATAATACAGTGACTGACTGGTTTTCAAAATATTTGTACTCATCGCCATTCTATTAGAGTTCGCTAGATGATCTCACGATTTGTTGGTGACGTTAAAGATTAATTCCACCTGAGGACGGAAGATAAATAACATTTGTATAGAGTATAGTCCTTTAAAAATCAGTTATTTAATTACGCTTAATTTCCTTGCTTGTTTGCAGAGGAAACTCGCGCGTGTCGAATGCTCGAAATAGAAATGTGTAGGCCTATACTCTCACTCAACACTGCCTGCTTCTCTTCTTATCGTCCATATTTTTTTATAGCATAGATCCACACGCATCTACAGATACATGTTGTTTCTTTAGCAGAAATTACTCTTACTCTCTTTTTTCTATTTTTCCAACACACATACTCTGAAGCACACAATCTCACATACACACGCACTTTTCTCTTACACTCCCCATGCATCTATTATGTCCTTAACCCTACACCCCTCTCCCTCCTTTTCCCTCTCTCTCTCTCTTTCTCTCTCTTTACCTCTTTTTATCTGTTTATCATTTTTATCTTTCATGTCGTGTATTATTATTATACAAATGTAAATTATTTGAGCTCTTTCATTCGCTTTCCTCTTCGCTTAACTCTCTTTTGTGCCACCCCTCTCATCTCTTTCTCTTTCTTTCTCTTTCTCTCTCTCTCTCTCTCTCTCAACCCTCCCTCCAACTCTCATGCTATACAAATTGACTTAATTAATTGGTTAGCTACGGTTGAGTTAGCTGTGGTATAATGAATGTACCTGTTGTCACCAAATCCCCTTCCGTAGGAGAGGATTTAACTATAAACCCCAGTCGAAATTAATTTCAATCTTTCCTTCACGCAATAAAAGGAGGGAAAATCTGATTGAGAACCCATTTCACTTTGCTAACTTCATGAGAGTTTGATCAGGATTTTTGTCGTAGAAACTCCCTGGAACCTTGATAAATTCATCCAGCATGGTCGGACTAATCTTGCTTGCAATTTTGACAGGATTCACATCAAATGTACAAACAAAAGGTAAGTAAAATTTTCCCACCTTTTTTGTCTCGTATCACAGATATGATTTTGAAGAAAATTAATAACTCTGCTGTTCTTTTTAACTTGCGAAGCCGTCTCCGTTTGATTTTGTTTCGCTCCTTCAAGGAAACTTTTGATGGTAAATATTTATTAACAAAATTAAACAATAGGTTCGGTAGATGAAATTTCATAGATTTTGCTGGTTATTTGGAATTTCATCCAGATATAATAAACTGTTAAACGGACCTACAAGTGTTATACATGAGAAGGCAAACTTATTTTAGCTAAAACGCATTTTGTGGTAAAAACTCGTCAACAATTGTGTTGATCAAATTGTGTCATATTCGAAACTAATCTGGGTAAATGGAGAGTTTGAGAGACGAATAATTATAAACGAATGCAGCTGTGGCCGAGCGAGACGGTTTAGAAAATGTTTAAATTTGTGTATTCCTGCAATGTATACACGGTGCGTATACACAAATATTTTTTTTAAACAATTTTTGTAGCTTATAATTGATTTTTTTTTGTCATTGCGACCTTGACAAATATTTAATTGTAAAGAATAACTTGTTTGTTGCCTAATGATACCCTATTCATAGTTTTTTTTTCTTCTGCTACCGATATCTGAGCACCAGGATTTTTAAAAAGTGCCGTCGAAATATCCTTGTATCAAATTTGGGCTGATGCACCGAATGTGGGTCAAGTCATATGCATGTGTAATTTGGTTTGCTTCATGCATACTTCATTTAGTTTTTCCGATTTAGTGGTCTGATGTATTTACGTTTTCACAAGACCTCGTTTTAATCCACCGGATAACCTTAAATTATTTTAAACAGCCTACTAACCTCTTGTTTTATGATATTTAAGATCTCTCTGCATGCTCACCTGTCCATTGTAGCATTTCACATGCTGCTTAAGTTGCGTAAAGTGCAAAACATATTTGTCTCGAACAGTGCATAAAACTCAGAGATTTACTTACCTAGAAGATTCAGTAAAAGCAAGAATGAAAGTCATGATTATGAATTTGATAGCTATCATTGATATTGTCAGTAGACTTTCATGACAAAAAATAGCATTCTAGGTAAACTTTATCCATTTAGAATGACTGATTGTCAACGCTTACCTTAAACAAGGGATGCGAGAGAAGCCAAGATTGACGGTGTCATCATAACGGAGAGAATATAATATTTTTGCTTTTAATTTAGCACTTTCATAAGTCTGAGTTGACATTGTTACATTTTCTATTCAATCGCCCAAAATCAATATGACTAAGTCAACAATTTTTTTAGACTGATATATCAATTCTTAATTTCTTTTGACCCACATTAATTGATTCAGCTCAAACTTGGTACAAGAGAATTTTAACAACACTTTTTTTAAAGCCTGTTGCTCATTCATTCGGGGCAGCAGAGTTATGGGTAAGGTATCATTAAACAGATCGGTACTCTTTAAAATGGAATATAATTCGAATTCATGAAGGTTATTACATTTAAATGGGAATCTACCAAATTCGCACGAAAACGAATTCGATCATTACATTCTGCGGCGGACCGCCAGGTGAGACGAATTCGAATGAAATCTGACGAAAATGAATGGACAAGTCTTGGAATTGATTGACTATTGACTAAGTTAAACTTGAATTACAAATTACTTGATTAACTTTGGCATTACCACGATCCTGAATTCGAAGAATTAAAGTGCAAGGAGATGCATTTGAATTTTCAAAAAACGTGTTAAAATGAATAGTAATAACATCTGTGCTTTAACTATGATACACACTATTTTGGTGCCAATATCATAACACGATAACGTTCAGTGGTGGATCCGAGAGGGCAACGGGAGCCTCTCCGCTCTCTCTGCGGCCGTCCCCTCCCCTGACAAAGGGAGAAGAGGGCATATTTTTTTTTTTTTTGCTTGTAAGAGAAAATTTAAGAGCCTACTTACTTACACTGAAATTTACTGTAAATCATATTGAGATAGCATATTAAATGATCTCGCAAACGAGTCCTTTAAATCGGGAGAACAAAGTGAGACTAAATTCAACACGTTTCATACCATTATTATTTATTTTTTTATTTTCCCGTCGATTTTAATACTTTATCCATTCCATTTCTTACATATTTCATTTTTTCTAACTTTGTCAAATCAATGTTATCATTGCGCATCAAATTAAGTCAAAGTTAATTCAACTTCGTCACTAGGCTTGTTTTGTATAATCCCTTTGTGTATGTGTATTTTTTAACAGCGTAGGACTATGACTACACATTTTCATCACCATGAGAATCATTCCATCGAATTTTTTATCTCTTTGTTTCATATTTTTCATTTTGCCCATGCACTTATTGTTCCAGCTTTAATCACGTGAATTTTATGAATGTCAACACTACAAAATTGAAGCCATTTTAGCAATGGTATTTATAATGTACAAATATAAATGTGTGCATATTTGTGTGTGTGTGTATATATATATAGTGCACTTTCATCAATCTCCGCACTGATTTACAATTCTATCGCCAAATGCAGAATACCTTCTGTGATCGGTACCATAAACTTTAAATATTATTTAATATGCAGCCCAAAATATTTTCTTTAAGCAGGGCTCCCACTTAGCCGAGTTGGAGCCTCGAGTTGTGGCGAGCTGGCGCGAGCTTATGACAAGCCCTTTTATCATTAAAACATATTTCTTGATATCAAGAATTACCATTGCTTTACAACGTAAAATTATTTCTTGATATCAAGAAATATGTTTTAATGATTAAACGGCTTAATTGCCACAACTCGCCATAACTCGCTAATACAACTCGGCTAAGTGGGAGCCCTGCTTTACTGTAGAACTAATTTCAAGCCACCAACATTAAATCAGTTGAGCAGATTATGTTCATTAAACATAAAATTAGTTAACTCAATATCGCATTCATTTACAGAGGTTACCTACAGATGCGGTGAAGACTGGTGGAAATTTGGTGACAGGTGTTACCGGATCCTGGCAAATACCCATTATTTAGAATCGTTTGCGATAAAAGTATGCCCCAATGCGAAGGCTCAACTCTTCGTCCCTTCGTCGCAAGAGGAGTACGACGCAGTGTCCTCATACATCAACAACCTTGGCTTTGTCAGCACGCCTGATAATCCGATTGCTGCACCTATCACCGATGTGTGGGTAGGGTGTGAGGGGGGAACACCCACCTGTATAGATGGAACAGTGTTTGACAGCACTGGTGGTATGTACAGAAAATATAAGGTATAGGGTAGAAATATTTATGATTCTAAGAATGATTACTATACACCCATTTCCAGTGGCGGATCCAGGATTTGCCGATAGGGGGCCTACAATTTGAAAATCGCGCCGACCAATATTGCGCTCAATGTGTGGGGGGTGGGGGGAAGCGTGAGCACTAACTAAACATAATTATATAAAACATTTTTTATTTATTTTTATTATAGGATTTCCCGGCCAAATTCGCGTGTTTGTCATTCGAATTCATTTACTTTGCATTTAAGTTAGCGCAGATCGGCTTTGCCATGCCAATTATCATTCAATTTTCCAGTTTTTGTATTTAATTTAGGATTTTGGTCGAAGGGTTTCCATAGATCTGTCATTCAATTTAGAAACTGCTCAACTAGCATTCAAATTAATATTCACTTGTCGAGGCGTAATTTTTATCATTCAAATTAACACCTGTCATTCGTATTCGTAATATTTTTATTCAAGTTAGGAATGTTAGGGGGAAGAATTGCAACAAACTTTTACAGTTTTTAAATAATGCAGTTAAAATGCATGATTTGCCATTGCGGTCTAAGCTGTTATTCCATTTATTTATTTTAAGGACAATACAGATGGGTGTAGTCAGACATAAAGTAAAGAAGGGGCGAAATCAAGGGATATGGCATTTCTGCACAGACATGTTCATTATACCAGGGAAAGTTGAGGGTACCCTCAATCGCCCCTTTTTACTACAGACTCGGAATTTTACAAAAGTAATTCATATCGTCTCTTATACCCAGCACACCCCTCTGTTTTTCTTAAAGAGTTTCATAGTTTACTTGCCCGCCAGCAGATCGATGGCTAAAGACATGGCTAACTATATATAATCATGTTCAAATTGTTGACTCTAGTCCCTACCCCAGTCACAATATTGTACCCTTCTTCCATAATGAAATTATGATAAATTTATGATGAAACATGAGACAAACAACTTCCTTACATGAACATTTACAAATATACTGAGACCATCAGGTCCGTAGATGCAAGTCGTTTTTTTTCTTCTTAACAATCAAACTTAAATGCTGATGAATATCAGATAAATCTAATAAGTATAAGTGTATAAATGCAAGAAAATGAAATATGATGAAATACACATGAAAAAACAATCTTGAAAGAAAAAGAATGAGCTATAAAAGTGTGTAATAAACGAGAAATGTATATTGACCATCAATTTAAGTGCACAAAGTGCTAATTTGAATGCTACAAATGAATTAGAATGCTAGAAGTACATCGTCGCGTTGTCAGAAAATCGTGTTGCGCCAAATCGAATGACCAAATAGTGAAAGAAGCACAATGTTCATTAATTTGAAAGAAACATACGTAGATTCTAACGAAAATTCCATAGATTTGAAAACTAGAAAAGGGAATATAAAACCGAAATATACCTGACTGCACTAAAACCGGCGATTTTGAACGCAAGACATATTAATTTGAATGACAAAATTCGCGAATTTGGCCGCGAAATCCTATATTATTATTAAAATAAATGTGTAAAAGTCCAGGGGCGGGCCCGTCGCCCCGCCCCCCCCCCCCTCCCCCCCCCCCCCACACACACACATCGTGAAAAGAGCCTTAAAGGCTAAGTCCACTCCAAAAATAATTTGCTTTTAATAGATGCAGAAGAACAAGAGAAACAGAGCAAAACAAAATTAAGTAAAATCGGATAACTAATTAGAGAGTTATGATTTTTTTTTAAGTATGGAAAACTATGGAACTGAGAAAATCACTACACAAATTGCCAAGTTGGTTATCAGTCTGTGCCGTCATTGCCTTACTGCATAATATATTTTTATCCCATCAATTTCCCTTTATATCCCCCAAAACCTGATTTTCCAATGCCTTTGCCCAGGCTATATGATTTGTATCATATTGTGTGCATAACATTTCACAAAATATTTTATGAACTTTGAAGAATTAATCATTTTTATGAACTTTGAAGAATTAATCATTTTTCTGAAGATTGTATATTCATAATCATTGATTTTTATATAAACAGTTTTTTTTTAAGTTTACATTTTTCATGATTTAACTGAAAAACATACTATATATTAATGCTTCCACACAAAAACATATTCCCATAGGAAAGAAATGAGCCTGCCGCATACTCCTGCGGCAGACTTGCCGCAGATCTGCAGCAGACCTGCTGCAGACAGTCATCTTTTTCACATGCAAATTAGTTTTGCCGCAGACTCTTTCAGTATGATGAAGAGTCTGCGGCAGGTCTGCCGCAGACTTGCTGCAGACTTGCCGCATACTCTTTCAGTATGATGAAGAGTCTGCTGCAGGTCTGCCGCAGACTTGCTGCAGACTTGCCGCATACTCTTTCAGTATGATGAAGTGTCTGCGGCAGGTCTGCCGCAGACTTGCTGCAGACCTGCCGCAGACTCTTCATCATGAATATTCATATCTCATATAAACCTGCTGCAGACCTGCCGCATACTCTTTCATATCCAGTACGTGGCAATAAAGTATGCATGTAGAAGAACCAGTGATAAACTGATTGATACTTCATAATCGATATTGGCAATATTGATATTACCAATTAGGTAATACCAATATTATAGTATTAATGACTGCTTTGAGAGAAATAGTTGTTTTTATACGCTCATGGGAAGGTTAGAATTGTGCTATTGACCGAGGCGTGCCGAGGGCAATAGCCCAATTGTAACCTTCCCGAGAGCGTATAAAAACAACTATTTCTCGAATATTAAAGCAGTCATTAATACTTTTATATGCCGAAAACAAAAGAGTCAACTAATGACACCACCTTATCTGCACGATTGTTTTTATGAGTGTATCTTTGAGAGTAGACTAGATCTAGATTCTAGTCTAAGCAAGATATTTTTACAATTTTGGGGGTGGGCCGGCCCTGTGGGGAAAATGGAGAAGAACCTGCGCTTTCATATGACACCTCACTTATTGAGTATCACCTTCAGGATCACAACAGATTATAAAGGTTTGAATCTCGAATTGAAAAAAAAACTTGACCTTTTTTGCATGGTCGCGGAATGCACGTAGACTGCATAGAGAATGCATTGCGTACAATCTCTATGGGAATAATTTTAACACACAACATCGGGTGCGCTGACAACTAGATCTATTTTCGTCTAGAGTCTATACGTCTATGCTTTTTCAGCAACTAAACGAACATGTTTATGGATAATTTCACGTACCCTTTTTGTTGTTCTTGCTGTCAGCGAGTCTTGCATTTGGTAAGTTGAAATCTTGGGAGAGATTCTTGAGCCATTTTTGTCTTGTTTGGAATTGTCTTGTCTTGTATGAAAATACCGACCAATTTTTCGCACACGTACGGTATCCTCGATCGCTCAAACCATTTTTTAACATGTAAACCTATGGGGTAACCATGGAGACTGACCTATTTTCCCAATAACCATGGTTATTGGAAAAAATAGGTCTGTTTAAACAATGGTTACTGCGAATTTTCGGGAACAGTTAAAGTTTATGAATGCAATTTCGACCAATCAGATTGCTGGATTACTTAAGCGAGGTATATAAATATCGATATTACCAATTAGGTATATTATATTCTCAATTGTATTAACTCCATCACATAGATCATTTGAAGTGTATTCAAGAGTAACATATATAGTGACACAGGCTCGTACACATATATATATAATAAATATGTATATTGTTTCTTGGTTAGTAATCATATAATAAATATCAATCTATCAATCTATTGCTAAAACGTGAATGTAATTGTAACATGATCAGACAAAATAATCTATTGGTTAATAATGGCAAAAGACTGTTCCTGTGGCATACTAGTATGCGGCAAGTCTGGAGCAAAGTTTCATCCTGCCGCAGATCTGCCGCAGACTGTTCCTGTGGCATACTGGTATGCGGCAAGTCTGCAGTAAAATTTCTTTCTGCCGCATACTTCGGCATACTCTTTGCCGCAGACTAAAAGTCTGCCGCAGGTCTGCGGCATACTTTTCACTTTCCTATGGGTTACTATCAATATAACGTGGATGATGGTGTGAGGAAATCAGATTTTTAGGGGGGAAATTGGAAATTTATATTATCAATAAAAAGAAAACAATTAGTGGATAGTGAGGCAATGACATCCCAGTCTGTAAGTGAGTTGTCAATTTGTCTTGTGATTTTCAAAGTTTGTCATGTCATTATAACTTCATAACTTTCTCATTAGTAATCCGATTTTGCTCAAACTTGTTTTGATTAATTTGTCTGATTTTTCTGCTTCTATTGAAAGTAAGTAATTTTTGGAGTGGACATGCCGTTTGAATTTGAGGGCCCATCATGCAATTGTTTGACAACTTATTTTGATAGGCAGACATTACATAAGAAAATAAATACATCGTCTCAACTGACAGTGTCACGTACAATATGTTTTATATTCTATAAGTTTTAATGTTTCATTGTCGGTATCTTACCTTCCACAACTTTTATATTATCGATAGACTATCCAGAAATAACTCCTCGATAAATATGCCATTAATGAAATCTTTTTCCACAACAAAACTGATCTCCCGATGTAATTTTATCTCTTTCATGTGGATGTCGTGTTTTTGAATGCTGTACTCTGATAGGATGGTGGGGAAGCGGATATGTTCACTCTCCTGATGAAGACTGTGTGTTTTATGATAAATATGACGGACTTCAATCAGACGTATGCGCGACGGCGCAACATCAAGTACTCTGTGAAGGTAATGTGAACTTTTAAGATAGGTTGCAAATTACTTTGCACACACCTCAAGGTTCAAGCAGTCAAACATTTCAGTGTTTTAGGGGTGTATAATACTTTTTATTTATTTACTTCGTATCACAAAAAACAGGGTAGTCCATTCAGTATTAAATTAGGTGTTCTGTGAATCCCTTTAATGTAAACAAATAGGCCTATATAAACAAAAGTAGTATTACACATAAACAACGATAACGACATCATTAATACAAAATAAATCATTACGGAATATTTATGATATTTTGTTTACATTCTCTCCAGTCATTTTGTTCCAAGTCCCATTTGCTGCGTTCTCATAATAGAAAGTTTGTGGCCAGTTGGTACTTCATTTCAGAATGAAGAAAAGAATGACAGAAAAAAGTGTCAACAAATGAAATTAAATATTGCACGCATTACTTGCTGTTTGTATTAATAGTTTTGGAACTGGATCATTTTCATTTAGTTGAGCTAGATATTAAATACCAAAAATTGCAAAAATATCATATTATGTATAGTAGACAAGCCATCAATTTGAAGAAGCGAATGGAATTCACACGATATAAAGAATTTCATGGGCACAAACGAGTATTTCTCTGTTGGTTGTTTTGTGTGTGTGTGTGTGTGTGTGTTGTTTTTTTTTATAATTATTTTTAGTTATCAGAATGCTTACTCAATTGTGAATGGTATACTTTTTATGTACACTTATAGCTCCAGCCGCCGTCACACGATCCAGCACATACACCGCGTCACCGCTCTCTAACCGCTGTCTCCGAGGGTTCACGCAGAAAACGGTCCCCAAGAAGTCCAAGACCCGCTGTGCTGCTGAGTGCTTGAAGGAGGACTACTGCGTCTCATTCAATTTCAAAGATGGCGTCTGTGGTCTCAACTCCAGTACCCGAGACCATGAGCACTATAGTGCCTTCCAAGAGGAGGAAGGGTGTTCCTATTATGAACCGTAGATTTCCTTAATAGCAAGAAATGGAAAATTTAAGGATTTACCAGGATTCAATAGTAGGGACTTTTAGATTTGCACGTTGACAGCTTTGACTGCAGCGTGTGACGTCATTTTAAGGCACTGCGCATGCGTCACGTCGTCTCAGTCGGCGATCGAGAGGGTGTCAACCTTGATTTTCCTAAATCTAGTACGGTACTAGTATATGCCGCGTGCGCATAAAATATACAGTTCCTCAGGTAGACAAAGGAACATCCCTTCCCTGCTATTATGTACAAATGTGTAGAACAGGTGTCACATGCATATTCACTTGTTCTACACATTTTTACATAATAGCAGTGAAGGGATGTTCTACCACAGCAATAGGCCATTTTCGTAATGTAACCAAATGTAATGCATAGGTCTTTGTGAAGTGCCTCAATACAAACTATTTCATTCACATGATAAGAATAATAATATTTCAATAGAAAGAATCCTAACTGCATACATTAGTTGTTGCCAGGTTGGACAAACATTATACCTACCTAGCAACACTTAATATATGCAGTTGCATTCTGACTATTGAAATTCTGACTATTATTCTTATCAGGTGAATGAAATAATTTGTACTGAGGCACTTCACAAAGACCTATGCATTAAATTTGGTTACATTACGAAAATGGCCTATTGTTGAGAGTAGAATGAGGAACTGCATTATTTTGTCCTCTTTCTTTGTCTGTCATGTTCATAGTGTTACTTCCTGCATGCATGTATATCGTCGAGTGCAATCTAAAAGATTTCTAATTGTAGTCAACATGGGCAGTTGAGTACGTTGACACGCATGATCAGTCGGCGTTCGTCGTGTTCTCGTCCACTCAATCTAAAAGTCCCTAGTAAAACATCAGGGGCGGGTACAGGGGGTAATATGGTAACGAAAATTTGACCTTTAAAAACAAAAAGAAGAAGGCCCCCCCCGCCCTCCCCCCCCCCAAACAAAAAGATGGTTACCACAATTTTACTTTGTTGTTTTTTGCTCTTGAGGGAGGGTTGATTGTCGAGTAAAAAATAGTGCGCACTACCCCCCCCCCCCCCCCCCCCCTGCTTATAGACGCTCAGAAAATTCTCACGAATTGGAACCCTTCCCTCGTCACCGGCTGGATCCGTAAAATCAACTATCTGATTTGGAAAGATAGATATAATACTACCACCTGTGTATCGTGGAATGCAACCTCGGCGCACTGCATTATTTTACTTTCATGAGCACCTAACCATTACTCACTTTAATGGATTTTACAAATATGGTACCAAGGCAATTTTTCTGATCGTCCTCACACTGTATCTACGAAACGGCATTATTTGTAAGATTTAAAGGGGAAAACTGCAATGGGTTAGGTCTAGATATATGGACTTCGACTTTATTTTCTGTAAATAACAAACATTGCGTATTTTGGTGTGGGCGGGTGTGTGCATGTGTGCGTGTTCGTGTGGGTTTGTCCGCGTGTATGTAAGTGTGAATTGATGTTGTAGGTTTTACTTTGGGATGGAGGTGCGGGTCATACATGATGCCATTTTCATTTCGTTAGCAGTGCGACTGCTATGGGCATGACAGGTTTAGAACTAACGATTGCAAAAGTATCATGTTCTAATCATGTTGGCAAGTATCGACTATAACGTCACAATAATAGTGTCTTTTGAAAGATAGGACATTCTACTTTAATCACAAAGAATTTTAACAAATCTGACCGGGCCAGAAAAAAATTGTATCTTCTTGCCGATAAACAAGATAATTATTTGGATATCATGGTGTGTAAAAGTCTAGGAGGTCACGTAGCAACTTCGCTTCATAGGAACAAAATTGATATGGTTAAAAAATGAAATTCATATGTATTTTTAAGGTATGTTTATCAAGATCTAGTTCTTTGTACTTATATCAGAATACTCCTGGATTTTGATAGCCTGGATATCGACTTAATGGAGGTGATAGATTTTTCAAACTACATTAAGATCCACTTGTCACTATAATGCTATATTAAATTGAGTTTTTTGGCTGGCAGTTGCCTTTGTCATCATAGTTACTACCAGGCGCGTACTCAGGGGGGGGGGGGGGGATTTGGGGGGTCGAACCCCCCCCCTTGGTATTTTTATGTGTGCAAACCCCCCCCCCCCAAAAAAAAACAAAAAAAAAAAAAAAAAAAAAAAACCCTAAACCCCCCCCCCCCTTAAGATTTTTTATTTTATTTTATTATAAAAAATTAAAAAAATAAAAAAATACTCCCATAGTTTAGTTGACCTAAAAAAGGTGACCTTACCCCCCCCCCCCCCCGCTTATTCAGCGGCTGGCTGAGTCGTTGCGAAATTTTCGGCCCGATGTTAAACCCCCCCCCCCCCCCCTTGAAAAAATCCTGCGTACGCGTCTGGTTACTACTGTAGTATGATCATGAATGTTGCAATAAGGAGGTGAAGGTGTCGTGGTATTGCGGTTCATTCACTTGACTGTGAGTCTGACTGTCAAATCCTAGCCCGACACTAACGTCCTCTGGCACGAAATTATTCCACATTTGCCAATCTCCACCCAGTTGTAAAAGGGTACCTGGTAAATGCTGGGGTACTACTAAATGCAAGGTCCTCATGAAGAACAGCCCTGATGCTGACGGGGCTTCCATGGGTAAACAAAATTATTATCAAATTATTTGTATGACTGACTATCATCATGGGGGGCATGTGAATGTAAATTGGCTGAATAATCTGATACATATATATAACTTGGTAGATAGCTTGCGGCAGAGCATTCAATAGGCAGAGGCATGATGTTTCCGTGAGCTCAAGAATGTAGGGCCTAGGTATTCTTATTGAAACTGCATTTGTCATATATTTACATGAGAATGTATATGATATAGCTCGCAATTAATTCACTCCTAATTCAAGGCCATGGAAGAACATACACCTAGGCAACTTTTTTCATATAAAGTCGAGCATTTTAAAGGCATTCTTTTACATGCCTTAGGCGTTTACAACAAATTATCACTTTACAAAAAAGTGATACGTAATTAATTCGTACGATTTAGTCTTAAATAATTTTAAAGATTATAGCCAACAAGTATTATTTTGTATGACGGAAAGACAACAACTATGGATATATATTGAGTGTTTCCTATATATTTGGCGATTTAAAGCCTTCTTTCAATATAATGGTCTTGTATAGATTATGGAACTATTTATTCATTAGATCATTTTCAAATTGGTTCTAAACGGAAAAAAAGAGCCATATACAATTATTTACACTTCGGTTGGACTTGAGCATGATAAGACATTAACACCAATATGGTTAGGAGAAAAAGGTAACAAATATAATTGTAACTTCAATAACGAACGTGGGCAATAGCCTAATGTCTGATTTAGTATAATGAATGATGAAACAGTAAATATATGGTTTATAGATTATATAACTGTACAAAGTAATGTAAATATTGTCCGTCCGTGTATATAATGAACATTTGAAGTCTTTTTTTCTAGACTACATGATTATAATCAAGCAGATAATCATGTTATAGACAATAACGCAATTTTGTATGATTGATTATCCTTGTTATGACTGATAAAATCATTTCATCTGTATACAACTTAAGCAGTTAATATTTCAGTTATTAACCATATTATCATTTTTTTTTTATTGTATCATTTTAAGATTGTTAGCATTGTGTCATAGGAATTGTGATGACAATTTTGGGTGTATGTGTGCATGAGTTTGGTTGTGGGTGTGTGTGTCAAGCATATTTCAAACCTGCTTTAAAAATGAACAAATATAACTAAATAAAATCAAACAATTTAGTCTGAAATCCGCTTTAAATTTTGAATGTAAAGAAGGAACACTAATATGTGGGAAACGAGGTAATATGCTAAGTTCATAAAGTGAGTGTGTTGAAGGAGACACGCGTGCGTGTGTGTCTGTGTATTAAAATACATCAGAAATATATTTCATATATATATATATATATATACCGTGTGAGTCAAAAAAAAGTTTACACCTAGAAAATTGCTAATTATTTTTAAAATCATCTATGAACAATAAATTATTACACATGTTATAAAAGAGTGTTTTATCCCAAATCATTTGGTATCATTTTCTTGTAGTATGTGTTCACGCTTGGATGAACAGGAGACATTGTTTGCGAGAGTGCAAAAATCGACTTGCGCCTAAGTGATGCCTACAGTATGTATTATGTTGGGATTAGCGGAGTGAGAGAATGAATTGAATGTATCAAATGAAATGCATTGCATATGCTTTTTGCAAAGGGCAAAGTCACACACACCCACACACACGCGCACAAGTGTTCGTTGATATTTCATATTCGATATTTGATATGTGTGGCATGATTAATTTTGTCAGGTATGTTATTTGGATCTGCAAAGACCGAATTAATACCAAATCCCAATTGTTTTATTCAAACATCACATAAACAACATAAACAAATGTTAATATATGATTTTTTTTAATAATTAGCAATTTTCGAGGTGTAAACTTTGTTTTGACTCACACTGTATATATGTGTGTGTGTTTATTAATAAGGGTAGCATGAATGTGTTAACAATATTACTCGTTTGCTTTCTTATGAAAGATTTGAAAATTAAGTGTAGTATTAGAGGTAAAAATCCCTTGATTATTTTGTTCCGATGAATAAAGAGCTTTATATCCTTTATATCAACTTGTATATATTGTTCCCTGTATGGATTATTAGATTTGATTTGATTCAGCTTTTATTTAAAAAACTATTGTTGATACATTGTTAATTAAAGAGGGCAGAGAGAATACGGTATGACGTGTCCTTGGAATAGTTATAAATGTATTAATTATAATGGGATTGCTCGACAAACCGCTTCTCAATGTTTCTTTTTTTCGTCAAACAGACATGGAAGCTAGGAGGCTAGCGATCAATCATAAAAGTGCAAGCCTAAAAATCTTCCATTCAGTTCAGAGGGATTTAATCATGAAATTAAATTAAATCTGCTCCACCTATTTCTGCATTTATCAAACAACTTCATGAATTATTGACCCAGAATCTTGGTTTGAATGGGCTGAAGAGCTTCAAAATCAGTCAAATATAGCTTTTGAAAATATGGAAAAGGCCTAGCTTTTATATTTACTAACTTTTCGTACTTTCCACTACGTGACCATAGAAGGTGAAAAGAAGAACTTTTTATGTTGAGATACCCTCCATTTAAAAAATGTTAGATCAGCTGTAGTTCTCTGTTTTGGATTTATAACACGAACAAAAAACATCAATACTTTATATGACATAACATATATAACAACATAATATGTCAAATATATTATCAGGAAAAAGACAGCTTGTATAATTTTACTTTTTTCAGATTCTGAATCTCATGATTCGTGATCAAAACTTGAATGGTAATTATAGATTTGTCAAATCAATGATGCATTAAGGAGTCAGAAGGAGGGAGAAAGACACATGAGGGGGAAGGAGAGAGAGAGAGAGAGAGAGGGGAAGGGAGGAAAATCGAAGGAGATGAAAGTTCCATGAGATATACATAATACAGTAACACTGACTCGTTTTCAAAATATTTGTATTCGTCGCCATTCTATTAGAATTCGCTAGATGATCTCACGATTTGTTGGTGACGTTGAAGATTATTTTCACCTCAGGACGGAAGATAAATAACATTTGTATAGAGTATAATCTTTTAGAAATCAGTTATTTAATTACGCTTAATTTCCTTGCTTGTTTGCAGAGGAGACTCGCGCGTGTCGAATGCTCGAAATAAAAATGTGTGCCAATCTCTCACTCTCCACTGCTTGCTTCTCTCCTTATCTTCCATATTTTTGTTTTCCACTTTCACACTTAAGCTAGGATAGATCCACACGCATCTACAGATACATGTTTTTTCTTTAGCAGAAATGACTCTTACTCTCTTTCTCTGGTTTTCCAACACACATATTCTAAAGCACACAATCTCACATACCCATATTTTGTTCTCTTGCACTCCCCGTGTATCTATAGAAGCATTATATCCAAAGCCCCACACCCCTCTCCCTCTTTCTCTCTCTCTCTCTCTCTCTCTCTCTCTCCCTCTCTCTTTTCCTCTTTTTTCTTTTTATCATTTTTATCTTTTCATGTCTTGTAATATTATTATACAAATGTAAATCATTTGAGCTCTTTCATTCTCTTTCCTCTTCGCTTAACTCTCTTCTGTGCCCCCCCCCCCTCCTCTCTCTCTCTCTCTCTCTCTCTCTCTCTCTATCTCTCTCTCTCTCTCTCTCTACCCTCCGTACAACTCTCATGCTATACAAATTGACTTAATTAATTGGTTAGCTACGGTTGAGTTAGCCGTGGTATTAATTAATGTACCTGTTGTCACCAAATCCCCTTCCGTAAGAGAGGATTTAACTATAAACCCCAGTTTAAATTAATTTCGAGCTTTCCTGCACACAATAAAAGGAGGGAGAATCTGATTGAGAACACACTTCAGTTTGCTAACTTCATGAGAGGTTCGTCAGGATTTTTGTCGTAGAAACTCCCTGGAACCTTGACAAATTCCTCCAGCATGATTGGGCTAATCTTGATTGCGATTTTGACAGGATTCACATCAAATGTACAAACAAAAGGTAAGTCAAATTTTCCCACCTCTTTTTATTTCATATCACAGAAAAGATTTTGAAGAAAATTAATATCTCTGCTGTTCTTTTTATCTTGCAAACCATCTCCATTTGATTTTTTTTTGTTTGGCCCTTCAAGGAAATTTTTGATAGTTATTAAATACTGATTAACAAAATTACACAAGAGGTTCGGTAAATAAATGTTCATAGATGTTGCTGGTTATTTGGAATTTCATTCAGATAGAATAAAATGTTGTTAAACGGACCTAAAGTGTTAAACATGAGAAGGCATACTTATTTCAGCTTTAAAAAAACGCATTTTGCGGTAACAACTCGACAATAATTGTTTCGATCAAATTGTGTCATATTCGAAACTAATCTCGATAAATGGAGAATTTGACAGACGAATAATTAAAAACGAATGCAGCTGTGGCCAAGCGAGACGGTTTGGAAAATGTTTAAATTTGTGTATTCCTGCAATATATACACGGTGCGTATACAAATATTTAAAAATAACAATTTTCGTAGCTTATAATTGAAAAATGTTTGTCATTGTGACCTTGACAAATATGTTATTGTAAAGAATAACTTGTTTTCTGCCTAATGATACCCTATTCTTATTTTGTTCTGCTACTGATGACTGAGCACCAGGATTTTTAAAAAGTGCCGTTGAAATATCCTTGTATCAAATTTGGGCTGATGGACCGAATGTGGGTCAGGTCATATGTTACTTGGGTTTCCTCCATGCATACTTCAGATTTTGTTCATAAAAGGGGTCCGATATATTTGCGTTTTCACAAGACCTACTTTTAATCCACCGGATAACTCTAAATTATTTTAACAGCCTACTAACCTCTTGTTTCATGACATCTAAGATCTCTCTGCTCACTTGTCCATTGCACCATTTCACATGTTTCGTAAAGTGCACAACTTATTTGTCTCGAACAGCGCATAAAAACTCAGAAATTTATTTAACTAGAAGATTCAGTAAAAGCAAGAATGAAAGTCATGATGATAATTTTGATAACTATCAATGCAATTTACAGTATACTGTCATTGCAAAGATTTCATTTCAAGTAAACTTTGTCCATTTCGAATGACTCAATGTCAACGCTTTCCTTAAACAAGGGATGCGAGAGAAGCCAATATTGTGTTATCAAAAAAGAGAGAATGTAATATTTTTTGCTTTTAATTTAGCACTTTCACAAGTCTGTGTTGACATTGTTACATTTTCTATTCAATCGCCCAAAATCAATATGACTAAGTCAACTATTTTTCTTAGACTTAAATATCACTTCTTAAGCTTTGAGTTTTGACCCACATTGATTGCTTTAGCCCAGACTTGGTACAAGAGAAATTTGACAAAACTTTTTCAAAGCCTGTTGCTCATTCAGCCGGGACAGCAGAGTTATAAATAAGGTATCATTAGACAGATCGGTACTCTTTAAAATGGAATATGATTAAAATTAACAAGGGTTATTACATTTAAATGGGAATCTACCAAAGTTGCAAGAAAACGAATTCGATTCTGCGGCGGACCGCCAGGTGAAACGAATTCGAATGAAATCTGACGAAAATGAATGGACAAGTGTTGAAATTGATTGACTATTGACTAAGTTAAACTTGAATTACAAATTACTTGTTTAACTTTGATATTACCATGATTCCGAATTGGAAGAATTGAAGTGCACGGAGATGCATTTGAATTTAAAAAAAACGTGTTAAAATGAACAGTAAATTATATATAGGATTTCCCGGCCAAATTCGCGAGTTTGTCATTCGAATTCATTTACTTTGCATTTAAGTTAGCGCAGATCAGCTTTGCCATGCCAATTATCATTAAATTTTCCCGATTTTGTATTTAATTTAGGATTTTGGTCGAAGGATTTCATAGATCTGTCATTCAATTTAGAAACTGCTCAACTAGCATTCAAATTAATCGTCACTTGTCGAGGCGTCATTTTTATCATTCAAATTAACACCTGTCATTCGTATTCGAATTATGTTTATTCAAGTTAGGAATGTTAGGGGGAAGAAATGCCACCCACGTTTACAACTGCAATTAAAATGCAATTAAATACATGATTTGCCATTGAGGTCTTTTCTGTTATTCAATTTATTAATTTTGAGGACAAAGCATATTATGTTTGTAGCATGGGTGTCGATCCCGGGGGGGGGGGGGGGGATGGGGGGATATATCCCCCCCAATATTTCAGGTGGGGGGGATGGCCTGTACAATCATCCCCCCCCCCCCAATAATTCACCATCAAAACAACAAAAATGAAGAGAAAAATTAATGATGAGAGCCCGATAAGAATAGTTAATGGTTATTACTTGCAAGATGACCATCGATATACACATTTTGCTATCTCATTTTCATAATACATACATAATATACGAAGTAAATGAGACAACCGTAAATGAGACAAGAATGAATTGAATTCTCGCTCATACGGCCTCATCAGGAATTGATGAATTTATTCAATTTGTTCAATCAACAGCATCATAGAAATGCAGTGCGCCAAATGCAAAGACGCAGCGTTAAAAAGCAACGAGATAAATGTTAAGCGCGAAGCCCAAAAGTAGCAATCTGCAATGCACATCAGACAATCCTGAACAGTGTAAACATAGATGAACTCTGTGACGAATTTGTTATGCGATCGGAGACAAGGAGTTCGCGCGGGAGCGGGGAAACTGAATTCATACAATGATTTAGAGAACGGTACAACGAATCGTCTTCTTTCTCTAATAATTTAATGAAACGTCAAAGCTTACCGCCCTTCACGCGGTAGGGGGGAGGACTGAATTCAGACAAGGATTAAGAGTCGAGAATGGTACAACGAATCGTTTTCTTTCTCTAATAATTTAATGAGACGTCAAAGCTTCCGCGCTTCGCGCGGGAGCGGGGAAACTGTATTCAGACAAGGTTTTAGAGTCGAGAATTATATATCGAATCGTCTTCTTTCTTTAATAATCTAAGGAAACGTCAGAGCTTCCGCGCTTCGTGCGAGAGAGGGGGGGAACTGAGTTCAAACAAGGATTAAGAGTAAAGAATGGTCCAACGAATCGTCTTATTTCACTAATAATTTAATGAAACGTCAAAGCTTCCGCGCTTCGCGGGGGAGGGGAAAACTACCCCTCCCTGCACCCAACCCCCTAGGGAGCTTGCTTCGCGTGCTCACTACCGCCCCCCCCCCCCTAAAATGAAATCCTGGCTACGCGCTTGGGGAGGGGGTGCAACCTGCCACACGCTTCTACTTCTTTGTTGCTTTGATCCATTGCCGAAAATATTTTGGCACCTATCATCCCCCCCCCCCCCAACCGCGGATACAAATCGACACCCTTGGTTTGTAGTCAGACATTAGGTAAAGAAGGGGCGAAATCAAGGGATATGGCATCTCTGAACGGAAATGTTCATATACCCCGGAAAAGTGGGGATACAAAAACACCTACCCCAGTCAAAATATTGTACACTTCCTCCATAATGAAATTGTGATAAATAATATGATGAAACACAAGACAAACAACTTCCTTACATGAAAATTTACACAAATATTGAGACCATCAAGTCCGTAGATGTAAGTCTTTTTTTAACAATCAAACTTAAAGGCTGATGAATATCTGATAAATCTAAAAGTATATAAAGAGTATAAATGCAAGACAATAAAATAGGATGAAATACACATGAACAAACGATCTTGAAAGAAAAAGAATGAGCTATAAAAAGCGTTTAATAAACGAGAAATGTATATTGACCATTAATTTTAGTGCACAAAGTGCTAATTTGCATGCTCCAAATGAATTAGAATGCTAGAAGTACACCGTCGCGATGTCAGAAAATCGTGTTGCTCTAAATCGAATGACCAAATAGCGAAAGAAGCACCTTTTGGAATGAAACATACATAGATTCTAACGAAAACTTCATAGATTTGAAATCTAGAAAAAGGAATATAAACCCGAGATATACCCGACAGCACTAAAACCGTCGAATTTGAACG
The DNA here is from genome assembly GCA_035222895.1 of Strongylocentrotus droebachiensis. NCBI lineage: Eukaryota > Metazoa > Echinodermata > Echinoidea > Camarodonta > Strongylocentrotidae > Strongylocentrotus > Strongylocentrotus droebachiensis. Next base: position 26,638 of record JAVYIG010000019.1, read on the forward strand.
CAAGACAAATGAATTTGAATGACAAACTCGCGAATTTGGCCGGGAAATCCTATATTATTCATCACATGTATTCCTGGTAGGCCTACATTGCATAATGTCTAATTTTGAATGGTAGTTTAGGTTGATTTTTATCAACAATTTTGTCGAGATTTCCGATAAAATTTGACTTGTATTCACGCCTGTCAATTATGGTGTGTTATATAGAATATCTTGACCACTAAATCCTTTTTTTAAATGACTAAATTGATTAAAACTATTATACGGTGGGAGCCGAGGATGACGAACTTGATTTGCTTTTGATGAAATAGGATGTGAATGATGAAATTGATTGGGCAAAGTCCGAAAATGAACGAAGAACCAAAGACGATGACTATAAAAATGGGCAAGATTATGAGTTTCGGGACGAAATTGAATGAAAAATAGTATGAAATTGATTCTTTATGCTATATTAAAATGATTGGGATAAGGTTTTTTCATAGCGCTCATATCGGACATGATCAGGGGAAAGAGGTGCTTCAATATAATCTGTGCTTTAACTATATGATACACACTATTTTGGTGTCAATACCATGACACGATTTCGTTCAGTGGTGGATCCAAGAGGGCAACGGGAGCCTTTCCGTCATCTCCGTCCCCTCCCTCGAAAATGGAAAAAGGGAGAAGAGGGCATATTACTTTTTAGTTTGCTTGCAAGAGAAAATTTAAGAGCCTACTTACTTACACTGAAATTCACTGTCAATCATATTGAGATAGCATATTAAATGATCTCGCCAACGAGTCCTTTAAGTCGGGAGAACAAAGTGAGACTAAATCCAACACGTTTCATACCAATATTCTTTTTAGCACCAAAACTGTACATGAGCTTTGATACATCTCGCTCGTTGTTTCTTAATTTGTTCCAGATTTATTTTTTATTTTCCCGTCGATTTTAATACTTTATCCATTCCATTTCTTACATATTTCATTTTTTCTAACTTTGTCAAATCAATGTTATCATTGCGCATCAAATTAAATCAAAGTTAATTCAACTTCGTCACTAGGCTTGTTTTGTATAATCTCTTTGTGTATGTGTATTTTTTTAACAGCGTAGGACTATGACTATACATTTTCATCACCATGATAATCACTCAATCGAATTTGTTATCTCTTTGTTTCATATTATTCATTTTGCCCATGCACTTATTGTTCCATTCATTTACAGAGGTTACCTACTGTCATATCAATGTTATCATTGTGCATCAAATTAAGTCAAAGTTAATTCAACTTCGTCACTAGGATTGTTTTTTATAATCCCTTTGTGTATGTGTTATTTTTAACAGCGTAGGACTATGACTACACATTTTCATCACCATGAGAATCATTCAATCGAATTTGTTATCTCTTTGTTTCATATTATTCATTTTGCCCATGCACTTATTGTTCCAGCTTTAATCACGTGAATTTTATGAATGTCAACACTAAAAAATTGAAGCCATTTTAGCAATGGTATTTATAATGTACATATATAAATGTGTGTGCATATTTGCGTGTGTGCGTGTGTGTGTTGTATCATATATAAAGTGCACTTTCATCAATCTCCGCACTGATTTAAAATTCTATCGCCGCACCAAATGCAGAATACCTTCTGTGATCGGTACCATGAATATTATTTAATATGCAGCCCAAAAGATTTTCTTTAAGCAGGGCTCCCACTTAGCCGAGTTGGAGCCTCGAGTTGTGGCGAGCTGGCGCGAGCTTATGGCCAGCCGTTTTATCATTAAAACATCTTTCTTGATATCAAGAATTACCATTGCTTTACAACGTAACATTATTTCTTGATATCAAGAAATATGTTTTAATGATTAAACGGCTTAATTGTCATACAGGCGCGGATCCAGGATTTCTTAGGGGGGGGGCCCAAATTTGAAAATATGCGAGCCATATAATGGTACGTAATGGTGACCAACAGTGACGTAATGCGGGGGGGGGGGTCAGTGTAGGGGGGGGGGGGCGAGTTCCCCCTCCCAAGCTTTTACGTTTCATTATATTATTAGAGAAAGAAGACGATTCGTTTTACCTTTCTCGAAAATAATTCTCGTCTGAATTCAGTTTTTTCCCTCCCGCGCGAAGCGCTGAAAATTTTACGATTCGTTAAATTATTAGAGAAAGAAGACGATTCGTTGTAGAGTTCTCGACTCTTAATCCTCTTTTGAATTCAGGTTCCCCCCCCCCCCCCTCCCGCGCGAAGCGCGGAAGGTTTACGTTTCATTAAATCATTAGAGGAAAAAAACGATTCGTTGTACAGTTCTCGACTCTTAATCCTTGTCTAAATTCAGTCCTCCCCTCCCCCTCCTGCGCGAAGCGTGGAAGCTTTGACGTTTTATTAAACTATTAAAAAAAAAGACGATTCGTTGTACCGTTCTCAACCCTTTATCCTCGTCTGATTTCAGTTCCCCCCCCCCCCACCCCCTTCCCGCGCGAAGCGCGGAAGCTTTTACGTTTCATTAAATCATTAGAGAAAGAAAACGATTCGTTGTACAGTTCTCGACTCTTAATCCTTGTCTAAATTCAGTTCCTCCCCTCCTGCGCGAAGCGCGAAAGCTTTGACGTTTTATTAAACTATTAAAGAAAGAAGACGATTCGTTGTACCGTTCTCGACACTTTATTCTTGTCTGATTTCAGTTCCCTCCCCCCCCCCCTCCCGCGCGAAGCGCGGAAGCTTTTACGTTTCATTAAATCATTAGAGGAAAAAAACGATTCGTTGTACAGTTCTCGACTTTTAATCCTTGTCTAAATTCAGTTCTCCCCTCCCCCTCCTGCGCGAAGCGCGGAAGCTTTGACGTTTTATTAAACTATTAAAGAAAGAAGACGATTCGTTGTACCGTTCTCGACTCTTAATCCTCGTCTGAATTCAGTTCCCCCCCCCTCCCGCGCGAAGCGCGGAAGTTTTACGTTTCATTAAATCATTAGAGGAAAAAAAAACGATTCGTTGTACAGTTCTCGACTCTTAATCCTTGTCTAAATTCAGTCCTCCTCTCCCCCTCCTGCGCGAAGCGTGGAAGCTTGACGTTTTATTAAACTATTAAAGAAAAAAGACGATTCGTTGTACTGTTCTCGACCCTTTATCCCCGTCTGATTTCAGTTCCCCCCCCCCTCCCGCGCGAAGCGCGGAGGGCTTTTACGTTCCATTAAATCATTAGAGGAAGAAAACGATTCGCTGTACAGTTCTCGACTCTTAATCCTTGACTAAAATCAGTCCCCCCCCCCCTCCCCCTCCTGCGCGAAGCGTGGAAGCTTCTACGTTTCATTACATTATTAGAGAAAGAAGACGATTCGTTGTACCGTTCTCTATACTCTTAATCCTTGTCTGAATTCCAAAGATGCTTTTACGTTTTATTAAATCATTTAAGATTCGTATTACCGTTCTCGCCTCTGAATCCTCGTCTGAATTCAGTCTCCCCCCCCCCTACCCTCCTGCGCGAGGCTTTGACGTTTTATTATTAGAGAAAGAAAACGATGCGTTGTACCGTTCTCTATACTCTTAATCCTTGTCTGAATTCCAAAGATGTTCTTTGTCTGCTTCTTTTTCTTCCTACGTCCTCTTCCGATTGGGGGGGGGGGACCGCCCCCCCCCTCCCCTGGCTACGCGCCTGCGGTCAGATAAACACATCTTGATACCTTGTCCGGCCCCGCAAGCTCAGGGGTTGAAGGCAATAAATTACGGTCAAATAAGCATTCAGGGGCCCGCCTTAGGGCCCCTGGTGGTGTCGAGGCGGCGGAGCCGGCCCCTGAAGCTCAGGGGTTTTAGGCGTTTAATTATAGGGTCGGATGAGCATATTTTTGTGTATACCTTAATATTTTGTGACACTGGCAGGTCACTATTTGGCGTGGGGTCCAGGAGGCGGAGCCCCCAAAAATCAGGGGTATTAGGCATTAATTTACCGTCAGATGATCATCTAAGGGCCCGCCGTAGGGCCCTAAATAAAATCCAGGGGGCAAAGCCCCCGGAACTTTAGGGGTTTTAGGCATTTAATCTCGGTCAGATGAGCATATTTTGATGCCTCATTATTTTGTTAACACTGGCAGTTAACTATTCTTACTTTCTTGCTCTCATTCAATTTTATTTCTCTTTAATATACTTTTTCAAGAAAGGTGGGGGGGGGGAGCTCGAGGCTCTCGATCCCCGTCATTTCAGCATTATTTGTAATCCACCGTTGTGGAATTAGAAATAAACCACGTTTGAATTTGATTTCCCCCAAGCCCCCCCCCCCCCCTCTATCAGTACGCCAGTAAGGGGGGGGGGGTTAACAGCCTGGGAGGCAAGGCCCTTTCGGCCCCCCGATCTCCTTCTTCCCCCTTTTCTTTTCTTCTTCCTCTTCTTTCTTTCTCTTTTTCTCCTTTTTCCCTTTCCCTTCTTTTCCTTTCTTTTTTTTTTTTTTTTTTTTTGCGGGGGGGGGGCCAAGGCCCGCTCGGCCCCCCCTGGATCCGCGCCTGTTGTCATAAGCTCGAACTCGGCTAAGTGGGAGCCCTGCTTTAGAACACTCTTACTGTAGAACTAATTTCAAGCCACCAACATTAAATCATTTGGGCAGATTATGTTCATTAAACATAAAGTTATTTAACTTAATATCGCATTCAATTTACAGACGTGACCTACAGATGTGATGAAGGCTGGTGGAAATTCGGAGACAGGTGTTACCGGATCCTGGGAAATATCTGGATGCCGAAAACAAATGCGATGAATATATGCACCAAGGCGAAGTCTCAACTCTTCGTCCCTTCGTCGCAAGAGGAGTACGACGCTGTTTCCTCATACATCAACGGCCTCGGCTTTGCCAGCGCGCCTGATAACCCGATTGCTGCACCTATCGCCGATGTGTGGGTAGGGTGTGAGGCGGGAACACCCATCTGTATAGATGGAACAGTGTTTGACAGCAGTGGTGGTATGTATAGAAAATATAAGGTATAGGGTAGAAATATTTATGATTCTAGGAATGATTACTATACACCCATTTCCAGTGGCGGATCCAGGATTTGCCGATAGGGGGGCCTAAAATTTGAAAATCGCGCCGACCAATATTGTGTTCAGTGGGGGGGGGGGGGGGGGGGGGGGGGGGGGGGGTGGTAGCGTGAACACTAACACTCAAACACTGTTCCATCTATACAGATGGAACAGTGTTTGACAGCACTGGTGGTACGTACAGATAATATAAGGTCAGTGGCGGACCCCCCCCCCCCCCCTTGAGAAAAAAAATCATGCAAAATCACGTGATTTTTACCTTTTCTTGGGGTTGGGCCCCCCCCCCTCTTGGCGCTCAAGGGGGGGGGGGGGGTGCAAATTTTAAATTTTTCGAGGACCAAAAAAAATATTGTGCTCACTACCCCCCTCCCCCCCCCCCCTCCCCCCCCCCCCCCCCCCCCCCCCCCCCCCCCCCCCCCACTGAGCGACTTTTCGGCCGGCGCGATTTTCAAATTTTCGGGAGCAAAAAAAAAAAAAAAGTTGGGCCCCCTCCCCTAAGAAATCCTGGATCCGCGCCTGTATAAGGTATAGGGTAGAAATATTTATGATTCTAGGAATGATTACTATACACCCATTTCATACATAGAAACATTCTGAAACGCCCCCCTTTCCTTCCATTGAGGAAAACACTCGCCAACGAGCGGAGCTGTGATGGCTTTTGGAAGTTTTTTTTGCGGAGACGGTTAAGAGTCACTCAGAAATCAAAAGGGGGGTGCAACTCCGTCGTAATAGTTTTTGTTCTTGGTGATGGCAAACGATTGGATTCGTCTTCACCAAGAGTATCAATTACAGTATAACACTATAAAACCTCAGAAAATTAATCAACTTGTTATCTTAATAATCAAAGCATGATCAAGATGATGTTGGGAGCTATAAAGTGGAGTAGGTAGAATGTCCAGTTTCTAATATTGATATTGTAGTACCAATGCACTAATTAAATATTATCTGCTGTGAGAAAAAAATCAGTGGGGGAAGAGTTTGCCACCCGACCGTCTCAAAATCGGAAAAGGGTCTTACAGATAAATTTACATTGCAACTTATTTTGATATGCAGCAATTACTCAAGAAAATAAACACTTCGTCGCCTCTAAGAATGTTACTTTCAATGTTATATATTCTATAACTGTTTATATTTCATTGCCAGTGTCTTACCGTCCAAAACTTTCCCAGTATCGCTAGTGTATCCAGAAATAACTCCTCAACAAATAGGCTATGCCATTGATGATTTTTTTTTCCACAACAAAACTGATCTCTCGATGTAATGTTATCTCTTTCATGTGGATGTCGTGTTTCGAATGCTGTACTCTGATAGGATGGTGGGGAAGTGGATATGAAAACTATGCTGGTGAAGATTGTGTGTATCTTTTTAAAACTACCGGACTTGAAGCCCAGGGATGCGAGACGACATCTCAAGTACTCTGTGAAGGTAATGTGAACTTTTAAGATAGGGTGCAGATTACTTTGCACACACCTTAAACCTCGAGTTTCAAGCGGTAAAACATTTCAGTGTTTTAGTGGCTGTATAATACTTGTTTATATATCTTTTATTTACTTCGTATAACAAAAAACAGGGTAGTTCATTCAGCATTAAAAAAGGTCTTCTATGAATCCCTGTAATGTAAAGAATATGTAAACAAAATAGTCATTATGGAATATTAATGATATTTCTTTTAAATTCTCTGGAGTCATTTTGTTCCCAGTCCCATTTGCTGTGTTCTCTTAATATAACGTGTATGGCCAGTTGGTGCTTCATTTTAGAATGAAGAAAGGATGACTGAAAAAAGGGTCAACAAATTAAAATAACTATTGCACGCATTACTTGCTATTTGTATGAGTATTAGTGAAACTGTATCGTTTTCATTTAGTGGAGCTACAGATCGAATATCTAAATATTTCTTTTTATTATTAAAATCATTCAAATTTTGTTTAAAGTTTAACAGGGGCATTGCAACAATATCATACTATGAATTAAGCCTTACTAAGGTAAGAGAGACAAGACATTAACTTCAAGAAGCGCTTGGAATTCACACGATAAAAATAATTTAATGGACACAAACGATTACTTCTATATTGTTGTTTTTTGTTGGGGGGTCCGTATTTTATTTTTGTTTGTGTGTGAATAATTTTTAGTTATTAGAATGCTTACTCAATTGTGAATGATATACTGTTTATGTATTCATATAGCTCCAGCCGCCATCACACGATCCAGCACATACACCGCATCATCGCTCTCTAACCGCTGTCTCCGAGGGTTCACGCAGAAGACGGTCCCCAAGAAGTCCAAGACACGCTGTGCTGCTGAGTGCTTAAAGGAGGACTTCTGCGTTTCATTCAATTTCAAAGATGACGTCTGTGATCTCAACTACAGTACCCGAGACCATGAGCACTATAGTGCCTTCCAAGAGGAGGAAGGGTGTTCCTATTATGAACCGTAGATTTCCTTGATAACCAGATATAAGAAATTTAGGGAGTGGCTGGTAGTGAATTAGTCAAACATTTAAAGAGAAATTTGAGCTCCGGTAAAGGTTTAAATAGAATTGTGCCTTAGAAGAGGAGGACCTCAACCTCGTTCCAGCATTTAAGACATAAAATACTGCACAGCTATTAGTTACGAGTTCGCTCAAATAGACTTTCCCTGGTGATTTGCATTTGAAAGTCAATTTATTTTTCTTCAAAATTATCATACATTCAGTTGTCATACCATTTTTTAATTATTTTAATCAATGCATTGCACAATTGCAAGACTTTTTCATGTGGTAAATATGAAGTCACTTCATATTAAAATGTGCAGTTGCGCATGATCGTTAGCGGAGTTGAAAATGACCCCCAATTTTGCAATGTTGCAAGTTCATTTCGACAATTATGGCTCCTTTATTACCTAAACACAATTTCCAGAAAATACTTTGATAGTACGAAAACCAGATTGCGTAAAATCAATTTTCTGCTTTGGAAAGATAAATGGGCATAGAGATTTTTATTATGAATCAAAACGACGAAAAAGAGCTAGTGTTTAATCGAGAGTGAGTATAATAGACCAGTTCCTTGTTAGTAGTTTTTAAAAGACCCCAAATATCTTCAGATCTTTTTAACATGTAGACATTCCATAAATTTAAAGGGAAAACCTGTCCTGGTATAAGTCTAGATATGGACTTCGACTTCATTTAAAACGTTGTATGTTTTGATATGGGTGTGTGTGCGTGCTGTAGGCATGACAGGTTTAGAACTAATGATTGCATAAGTATTATGTTCTATTCAAATTGGAAAGTATCGACCAACATAAAAATTATTGGGTCCTTTTAAAGAGAGGACATTCTACTTTAATCACAAAGAGTTTTAACTAATCCGACCGAGCCAGACAATTATATATCTTCTTGCCGATAATGGCCTTACCCTTTACAAAATAAAGACAAGGAGAATTATTTTGATATCATGATGTTTGAAAAATCAAGGATGTCATTTAGCAACTTCCTGCGAAATCTTTGGAAGAACATAATTTACATGGTAAAAATACTCCGAAACAAAAGTGTCTCTTTGAGGTACGCATGACTCGGGGTATGATTACATCTAGTTCTTTGTACTCAAACTATTGATTTTTTTCGCTGGCAATTGCCTCTGCTATCATAGTAGTATAATCATTCATATTTTGGTGTTGCGGTTTAATCACATGTCTCTCAAATCATGGGTTTAGTGTACAAATCCCAGCCCAGTTGCAAAAGAGTACCTGGCGAATGCTGGGGTACTAATAATTGCAGGCAGGGCCCTCATGAACAACAACTCTGACGCTGACGGGGCTTCCTGGGGTAAACAAAATTTGTATTAGATTATGTTCAATGTTGAGTATAGCTGATTATATTCATGAGGGGACATCATGAATGTACAACTTTATAGATAGGTGGCGGCAGAGCATTACAAGAGCAGACACATGTTGTTTTCATATGTTCATGAATGTAGGATCTACGCATTCGTATCAAAGCTGTGTTTGTGTTATTTCTATGATGTTATACATGATATGGCTCACACATAAATCACGGCCATAGATGTAGCATAATTAATCAACTTTCTTTATATAAAATCGAGCATTTTTTTTAAGGAACTTTTTTCCATGCCTTACTTAGGTATTTACAACAAATTATCACTATACACAAAAGTGGTAGGTAATTAATTAGTACGATTCTGCCTTAGAGAAGGATTAAAGATTATGGCCAAAATTTCATTTTGCATGACGGAGAGACAAAAATGAAGGATGTCTGCGATTGTAATTTGCGATTTAAAGCCTACTTTTAATATAATTGTCTTGTCTAGATTAAGGAACTATGTGTTGATCAGATACATTTTTAATTAGTTCGAAAATGAAAATGAAATGAGTCATATTTATCTCTTTACACTTTGGTTGGACCAATGAGCATGATAAGACATTAACATTCATATGGTGAGAAAATATACGGTAAAGATTATATTTGTAACTCTTTAAGCTAACGTCTATAGTGTCTGATTAAGCATAGTGAATGATGAAAAGGTAAGATCATGGTCTATAGAAATAAATGACTTTACATGTAATTATTGTCCGTCCGTGTATATTATAGTGAACAATTTATTAAGTCATTTCTAGACTACATGATAATAATCAAGCAGAGAATCATGTTATAGACAATATTGCAATTGTATATGAGTGATTGTTTCAGCGAAACATGAAAGTTATTTGTTTTTTCCAAGATTTTTGCAAGATACCGTATTGACCCTGACCTACTTCTAGGGTCAAGTAAGTGTATACGTTGCAGAGCACATTTTTCCACGGATGTGGTCTGACATATCATTTCAGATGCTTATTTAGAGGCCAGAATTCCGGGTTTAGGAAAATGGCAACGGTATTTCAGAGTCGCTAGCAATTTCCGCAAAACAAGTGAGTAAAGCTTGGATAAGATATTATAAAGTGTATGATAATGAATTGGTGGAAATTAATGATTATTTGGTGTCACATTCGAGTACGAAGATGTGTTAGTAATGTGCATGTTAATGTGTATAGAAGTGTGCAGCGTAATGTGTACGTTTACATTGAAAGTATGTGCGGTATTTAGTTAGTGTTTAATTCACACATTTATAAAGAGGGATTTTGTGCTTTTTAAATCACCGACTTATAATGACATTAGTCAGAGGTTGATTTAAGGTTGTTTTAGTTGACAAATTATAAATATTGGTATTGACATACAGTATGAAATAAGTGTCGGATAAATCAGAGTTATGAAAGAAAAAGACTGAATTACAGTCAGGTTTTTTGGAATTTATAATGAAAGTTCAATGAGTCTAAATAAGAAAGACAGGTTTGACATACTTTGAGTAAGATGGGATTTATTTATTAAGCATATATTTAAAGGTAGTCTTGACTAGGAATTTATATAGGCTGGGGACCTTGGTTACTCGGGTTTTTATGAAAGCAGTATTTCTGTCAAGATATGTTATTTTGACATAGAGTTTAATGGGGGTTTAGGCCTTTTACAGAGTTTTTGGATATAGAGTCAAGACTTTTAATGAATGCTATTTAAGGCTTTTGATTATACATTACCGGATAAATGCATACTGATTTAGTTCAGTACATTTTATGTGTTATAGACATGTATACTGAGGATGCTTATTTTTATTCTACTTTCAGGTTGAATAAAATAGCTCAACTGGCATATCGTTGAGTTCATATACAACCAAGCGGAAACCTAGTCCTGTCTTCATTTTTGAGCGTACCAACAATTCAACTTGTTCCAGAGCCGGTACATCGAGAACTGAAGCAATGCCGACTGATGACATGACAAGCCTAAGGTTGAAGAGGAGAGGGACCAAAGCCAAGTTCACCAGGTTGGGGAATGTGTTGGATTTCCTGATAGAGGAAAAGCGGCCGGTGGAAGAGGTGAAGGAAGCTTTCAAACAAGCCAACCAGGCTTACGTAGACCTCCAATCCAAACACGAGGCCTATACAGAGAAGATTGAGAACGATGAAGAATTCAACAAGGAGGAGCTATGGCTTGATGAGTGCCAGAATTATTTCTGCAAGCTCCAGATCCGAGAGAAGGATTATATCTCTCAGATGTCTTCGTCGCAAGAGCCTCAACAACCAACAGAGAGAGATGAGGAGAGCTCCCAGAGAACTGTTGTTCAAGCAGAGTCGAACCGGCCTCAAGCTCCTCGCTTCAACATGGAGAGGCCCAAGTTACCAACGTTCCAAGGAGACATAAGAGAATACAATGTATTCAAGGCTGATTTTCAGCATGTTATACATCCACACTACGATGGGAGGGATGCTTTGATGATCCTGAGGTCTTGCTTGAAGGGGAAGCCACTTCAACACATTAGAGGAATAGGGCGAGACTATGAAGCTGCTTGGGGTCAACTAGATCTGCTCTACGGAGACTCAAGGATGGTAGCTGATGCTATTATGGAAGACGTATCCCGATTTCGTCCTCTGAAAGATGGGGAAGATGAGAGATTCTGTGACTTTGTGAATCTCATACGCAGAAGTTTCAATACCTTGAAGGAGGTAGATAGAGCTGAGGATATGAACAATAGTCACATGCTAGCCATCATTGAGAAGAAGCTCTATGTCACAGATCGACAGATGTGGTTCCGAAAGCAAGGAGAAGGAACAACGGCGACATTAGAGGCACTGTTGAAGTGGATGGAGATTGAGTTGAGAGCAAGGATAAGATCATCTGCTCCAGTGAGGAATGATGCAGCCTCTAAATCCAGATCCGCTGTTAGTCAGATCACAGCATTTGAGGAAAGACAGCAAGACTATCGTTGCTGGATCTGCAAGAATAAGGATGGGCACTGGACTGACCAATGCAAGACTTTCCTTGATAAGTCTACAGCGGAGAGATTGGAGATGGTGAAGAGTAACCGAGCTTGTTATAGCTGTTTGAAGCAAGCCGGCAGAGAGCATCGAATGGCTACTTGCAAGAAAAGGAGACGGTGTCCAGAGAAATACAAGGGGCAACCTTGCAAGTTCTTTCATCATCCTTTGTTACATCCCAGCATGGACAACAATGCGGTGGGAGTAGCCCTTGTAAGAGGTACTGAAGCCATGCTACCTGTCATCAGGGCAAGGTTTTCAGGTTCAGAGCTGAAGATCCAAGGAAACGTGCTGTTAGATTCAGGGGCCCAGATCAGCATCATCAGACAAGGGCTCGCTGAAGACTTGGGACTGACAGGAAAGAGCATCAGTATCACAATAACAAAGGTGGGCTGTGTAGAGGAATCTGTGACAACATCCTTGTATAGAGTGCCGGTCAGTTCAGTAGATGGGAAGACAATCCATAAGATATTAGCTGTTGGATTACCGTGCATCAATGATGACATTGAGGAGGTGAACACTGATAATCTTGCCCGACAAGTAGGCCTCAACCCCAGAGAGTTACGTAGAGGTAGTGGGTCTATAGATCTTCTGATAGGAATTGACCACGCTATGATGCACGCAGGTGAAACGAGACAACGAGGCAACTTCATCTTTAGGAAGTCACCACTTGGATGGGTGGTGTTTGGAGCATCTAAGCTGAACCAGCAGTATCAGAATAGAGTGCTCAACGTGCAACTGAGTCCAGCAACTGACTTATCAGCGTTTTGGACTACAGAGTCGATGGGAGTTGATGTGGGTTGTCATTGTGAAGCCGAAAGGATGACTAAAGTAGAGAAAGATGAACATGATCTTATCTGGAACTCTGCCAAGAAAGTGGGTAAGCAGTGGCTTGTTCCTTACCCATGGAAGGATAACCCAGAGAAGCTGCCCGACAACAGAGTGCAAGCAGAGAGAATGCTTCAGGCGACAGAGAAAAGGCTTGCAAAGAACCCAGAGCATGCTGAAGTTTACAAACAGCAGATGCAAGAGATGGTCGAGATGGGGTTTTCGAGAAAGCTGACCGATGAAGAGAAGAAGAGGCATGATGGGCCTGTCCATTACATTGGTCATCATGCGGTTGTCAGGCCGGAAAAAAAGAGCACACCAGTGAGAATTGTGTTTAACTCATCAGCAGTTTTCAAGGGACAGTGTCTGAACGACTACTGGTTCAAAGGGCCAGACTTATTACAGAGTCTGTTCGGAGTACTCCTTCGCTTCAGAGAACACAGAGTTGCGATATGCGCCGACATATCCAAGATGTACCACCGAGTACTGATTCCAGAATCCGATCAGCACGTCCATCGGTACTTGTGGAGAGGATTAGATTCACAGAGAGAACCGGATGTGTACGTGAAAACTGTAGTCACGTTTGGAGATAAGCCTGCTGCAGCAATGGCCCAGATAGCTCTGAGGAGGACAGCAGTAGAGGGAGAGTCTCAACATCCTAAGGCAGCAGAAGTACTGAAACGTGACACGTACATGGACGACATATGTACTTCAGTAAGAACGTCAGAGGAGGCGAAAGATCTTGTCAAGGACATAGATGAGGTGCTAGCTGACGGAGGCTTCAAGGTGAAGGGTTGGCAATCCAACGAACAGCTGAAAGATGAGACTTCTCAGATGAAAACCAACGTTCTTGAGAATCTGAGTGAGGAGAAAGTTCTGGGGATGGTATGGAACCAAAACACAGATGAGTTTTCATACAGAGTGAAAAGAAGTATGATCCCAGATCTTCCAGACGAACAGAAAGACACCACCAGCAAATGGACGAAGAGACGGATACTAAGCCAGATTGCAAAGATCTTTGATCCCATAGGATTTGCTTCAGCATTACTGGTGAAGGCAAAGATAGGAATGCAACGCCTGTGGCAGCTTGGTTTAGATTGGGATGAAGAGCTACCCTCCAGAGAAAAGGCAGAATGGGTAAAACTCTTCAGAGAGATGGAGAACTTAGATGGAGTGTCCTTCCAGAGATGCTTAACACCACCCGGTGCAATGAGACGACCTACATTATGTGTCTTTTGTGATGCATCTGAAGAGGCGTTTGGAGCTTGTGTTTACATTCGCTGGGAGTTAGAGGATGGCAGCTATGATGTTAGATTTGTGACGGCGAAATCTAGAGTGGCACCACTAAAGAAGTTGACGCTGCCGAGATTGGAGCTACAAGCTGCATTGGTTGCTGTTAGACTTGATGCAACCATCAGAGATGAGACCACACTAGAGTTAAGAGAGACAGTGTTCATGACAGATAGTATGATAGTGCTTGGATGGGTTCGAAGTCAGGCAAGAAGTTTTAAGCCCTTTGTGTCAGCTCGAGTAGGAGAAATCCAAAGCAAGTCGAATCCCCAACAGTGGAGACATGTGAGTGGAGCAGAAAATCCAGCTGACGACATTTCGAGAGGTGTTACAGTAGAGAAGTTAGAGAGGTGTAGATGTGGTCCTCAATTTCTAAGATCGCCTGAGGAGGAGTGGCCACAGAGTGAGACGAAATCTGAGATTTCGTCAATGGACAGTGAAAGGCGTAAAGTTCAACAGGTGTCGAATGTAGTATTGGCATCAGACAGCATCGACTGTGAAAGAGTTTCCAGCTGGAGAAAACTGGTGAGAGTCACTGCATATGTACGGAGATTTACCCACAACATGAAGGCGAGGGTAAGATCAGGAGATGAGAGAGGGAAAGTGACGGCAGGACCACTTACAGCAGCTGAGCTAGGTGATGCAGAGATGTACTGGGTCAGAGAGGCTCAAAAACCGCTTCATGACAGACTGAAGAAAGGGGAGTTCAAGACTCTAACACCCTACATAGAGAATGGAATCATCAGAGTTGGAGGTAGAGTTGGAGAAGGCGTGATTTCGTATGACAGCAGGCATCCTGTGTTATTACCTCATCAGCATCGCATCTCTACGCTCATCACTAAGCATGTCCATGAATTGGGGCATGATGGAGTTGCGACAACGGCAGCGAAAGTGAGAAGCAACTACTGGGTGATTGGCATACATAGGCTTGCCAAGACTATCAAGCACAGGTGCGTGATGTGTCGTAAGATGCAGCACAAGGTCGAGTCGCAGTTTATGGCTGAGCTACCAGAGATACGTATGACACCGTTTTCGCCTCCATTCCTGTATACTTCGTGCGACTACTTTGGGCCGTACAGCGTGAAGGTGGGGCGGAATAAGGTTGCTAAGCACTATGGAGTGATCTTCACGTGTCTTAACACAAGAGCGGTACACCTTGACCTAGCGGTAGATGTTTCTACAATGGAGTTTCTTCAGGTTCTACGTAGGTTTTTCGCGTTTAGAGGTCAACCGAAGGTCATCCTGAGCGATAATGGTACACAATTTGTGGGAGCGGTACGTGAGCTACGTGAGATGGTAAAGGGATGGGATAGCGATCTACTACGCGAGTTTTGTGCGGAGAAAGGTGTAGAGTGGAGGTTTACAACCCCTTCAGCTCCTCATCAGAATGGTTGTGCTGAAGCACTTGTGAAGAGTAGTAAGTCCGCGTTAAAGAAAGCTATAGGTGATCAGGTCCTCACTCCTTTTGAGTTATATACCTGTTTGGTAGAAGTAGCAAACCTCGTCAATCAGCGTCCAATAGGGAGGGTACCGAATGACCCCGACGATGGTAGTTATCTCTGTCCCAATGATGTTTTGTTAGGGAGAGCATCCAGTAGGGTACCCCAGGGTCCGTTCAGAGAAACGAAGAATCCGCGACATAGAGTCGAATTTGTACAACGAATCGTCGACTCATTCTGGAAGGCATGGAATCGCGATGTATTTCCAATCTTAGTACCGCGAAAGAAGTGGAATGTTGAGAGACGTAATCTTCGCGTAGATGACATAGTTATATTGTCAGATCAGAACGCCCTTCGAGGAAAATGGACATTAGGGAGAATTGTTGAAGTTTTTCCTGGAACTGATAATAAGATCAGAAACGTGACAGTAAAGACGGCAAATTCAGAGTATAGAAGGCCAATAAACAAAGTGGTCGTATTATATCCAGCAGAAGGATACGAAGAGTAGATTGAACAGAAATATGTCTGTCTATAGTATTCACAGAATAACAAATTTATTCACTTTCTATGTTCTTGTTCAAAATCAACTTTTTTCAGATAGATGATAACAAAGCTTTGTTGGTGCAAATTTCAATTTTTGCTATTGTTACATGGGAATTGACTTTTGGCACAGTTTACACTGAGAACAAAATTCAACAGTTTGAAATTATGTACAAAGTTTAGTACATTTTGAATACATTTTTTGAATTTGAAATTTTGAGTGATATTTGCCATTTATTAGCAAATTCAGCAAAGAAAGTTTGCAGAGAAAAGTTGATTTTTATGATTATGTATACAGGAAGCAAACTGGTATGGAATATCCATTTGATATTTTTGGACAGGAAATGTAAATTTATGTATTTTCATGCAACAATTGTTTTTTTTTCAGGTTCGTGCAGGCTTGTAGATACTTTTCATTAGCCTTGCTAATAGTTTGGATGGTAATTTAGACTGTTAAAGTGTTAATTAAGTAGAGTGAGAAGAAGTATTTTTCACATCTTAGCTATGAGTCATTTACAGATTTTGGAGTGAAACACTGAAGAAAGTATTTTGTTCTATTTTAAATGAGAAACTTTGCGTACTTTTATGAAAATGATGTCAATTTTATTGTTGCCCTCATTGGGGGGAGGTTGTTTCAGCGAAACATGAAAGTTATTTGTTTTTTCCAAGATTTTTGCAAGATACCGTATTGACCCTGACCTACTTCTAGGGTCAAGTAAGTGTATACGTTGCAGAGCACATTTTTCCACGGATGTGGTCTGACATATCATTTCAGATGCTTATTTAGAGGCCAGAATTCCGGGTTTAGGAAAATGGCAACGGTATTTCAGAGTCGCTAGCAATTTCCGCAAAACAAGTGAGTAAAGCTTGGATAAGATATTATAAAGTGTATGATAATGAATTGGTGGAAATTAATGATTATTTGGTGTCACATTCGAGTACGAAGATGTGTTAGTAATGTGCATGTTAATGTGTATAGAAGTGTGCAGCGTAATGTGTACGTTTACATTGAAAGTATGTGCGGTATTTAGTTAGTGTTTAATTCACACATTTATAAAGAGGGATTTTGTGCTTTTTAAATCACCGACTTATAATGACATTAGTCAGAGGTTGATTTAAGGTTGTTTTAGTTGACAAATTATAAATATTGGTATTGACATACAGTATGAAATAAGTGTCGGATAAATCAGAGTTATGAAAGAAAAAGACTGAATTACAGTCAGGTTTTTTGGAATTTATAATGAAAGTTCAATGAGTCTAAATAAGAAAGACAGGTTTGACATACTTTGAGTAAGATGGGATTTATTTATTAAGCATATATTTAAAGGTAGTCTTGACTAGGAATTTATATAGGCTGGGGACCTTGGTTACTCGGGTTTTTATGAAAGCAGTATTTCTGTCAAGATATGTTATTTTGACATAGAGTTTAATGGGGGTTTAGGCCTTTTACAGAGTTTTTGGATATAGAGTCAAGACTTTTAATGAATGCTATTTAAGGCTTTTGATTATACATTACCGGATAAATGCATACTGATTTAGTTCAGTACATTTTATGTGTTATAGACATGTATACTGAGGATGCTTATTTTTATTCTACTTTCAGGTTGAATAAAATAGCTCAACTGGCATATCGTTGAGTTCATATACAACCAAGCGGAAACCTAGTCCTGTCTTCATTTTTGAGCGTACCAGTGATAAATGATTATCTTTGTTATGACTGATGAAATCATTTCATTCTATTAAAACTTGTTATGCAGTGATGTAACCAACATAATGAGGAGAACGACGAAAGACGAAATAGGCCTAAAACCAACTCGCTTCGGGAAATGTTAGTGTCACACTATTTACTGTAGACTCATGTTTACTCCTCTCTCTCTCTCTCTCTCTCTCTAATTCCATCTCATCTTCATCCCTCTCTCCTCCTTCTCCCACCTCTCGGAAGTGTGACGTCATAATCGCTAAGTTGTCAAATTTGCTAGTACCAAACATTTTTGTGCTTAAAGGGCCGCTCTAACCAAAACGGGCTAAAAACTGAAAAAAAGACATGTAGAACAATTTTTGACGGAGATTCCAAACATGACAACGATTTTTCTTAGAAATCATCAACAATTCTGGAATCTAGCTTTAAAAATGACGACTCAGGACGCTCAGAAAAAACCCAGTCAAAAGGAGGGTGAATTTAGGCATTAAAATGTCTTTAACCCTAAAAAGGCCGGGCTATTTGAGGTCTTAGTACGGCCGGGGGGGGGGCATTATGCCCCCCCTTAAGATCTCGGCCGTGAAACTGCCGATCTCCGCTAAAATTTGCACGCATGTCAAGTGAAGTGTATAGAATAATATGGTTATTTCAATTTTTTGAAAAATTCACTCATTTGCATATTTATGGTCATTTATGCAAATAAGGTCATAAAATCACATTTTTACCCATAAATCATATATTATTCATATTTAAGCATTCCTTTTCACTACATAATATAAGACCATTTGGAATAATAATACAACAAAATTTGGAAGAGCCAGCTTATTCCTTATGTTATCTTTTGTTTTGATAATTTCTTATGTATTTAATTGTTTTTTAACTTATGTATTTTATTGTTTTTGTTGTTTTATTTCATTTCTTACTACAATTCAACTATTTTGACTCCCAAAACAACCACCTAAACTTTAAACAAGACCCAATAACCATTGTTTGATCCATTTTTAGTACAAAAATAACATTTTCATATGTTTTGTACACAAATCACAAAAAATTGCGATATTCGGGCTGAGACAAAAGGTTACGTGACCTTGGAACTGTAGGTCCGATTTTATGAATTATTTTTTATAAAGATGCGCAAGACTCTAAAGAAAAAAAGTCAGCGAGCGGCGGGGCGCCATCCATAAGCGTTCCCGAACAATCAGAAAAATCGTGGAGGGGGGAGCCATAATGGCCATAATGCCCCCCCCCCCCCGGCCTTATTAGGGTTAAAAAGACAAAATATGATATTAATTAGGGGGGGAAGACATTTATCCGAAAACTAATATGCATTTGATAATCCTAATTCGTTTCTGACAATTTCGTCATTCCTAATTATGAAATTATGAAATTACGAATCGGACATGACCGCAATTTGATAAACGTACGTAGCGAGGTCTCTCACATTATCACTTGATATATTAATAGGGTGATCACACTACGTGTGCACACAGTCTGCCCCATGCACACACACACACACAACAGCAGTCAGTTGGTAGAAATAGCAATTTTCGTAAATTTATTTTAAACAAAACTGAACAATATTTTTAAATTTTTATTTCACATGTCTTTCAAGCATACCTTTGACTACAATTCCGTGTAGTTTCATTGTTATAGGCATGTGGAAAATATGTTAAATTATTAATTAGAATATTATCTTTTCAGCAATGTGTGACATGGCCCGCTGATCGCCCATTGACTGTTATTCTGCGTGGTGAAAATGCACCTCAATGTATAAAACTCCCCTACAAAAATGCAATATCCTCATATGTTTCACTCATTAAATCAATTTGTTGTTTACACTCAAGGTAGCCACAACTGTACTGGGGTCACCAAACTTTGTTTTTTTCTAAAATTCAGTCCCTGTGGAATGTTATGGCCTGTTGAATGGTTTCTCGGAAAATCGTCATAAATCTTCAAATCTGACATTTTTTTAAAAGAAACATATACTGCGATGTAGCTGAAAGTCTGCACATTTTTATTATTTGATCGGTTTTTCGGAATAATTTGTGAAACATATGAGGAAATAGCTGTAACGGTGATCCAAGTAATTTCCATCGCCATATTTTATTGGCATTGCAAAAATATTTGGAATTTAATGTTAATATTTGGTGTAAATATGATCTGTAAATATATGATTTTAAAAATGCCAACAAAATGAACAGTTTGACTTTCCTATATATATAAAAATTATATATTAGCTGAAATTACCTAATTTGCATATTTGATGAATATTCATTAAAAAAAATTCTTCAAAAAAAAATATATTTCCATACCTTTCTGATTTACATAGGTTTCACTGATGTATCATGTTCGGTTTTGATTTGATTTCATATGCGCATATTATTTAGGTGGACTTAGTTATTTTCACAATTTTTTCATATCTGCAGATTCGCAAAAATGGCAAAAATTACTTATTTTGTTTGCTTCTGTTTTCAAAACTGTCACGGTAATAGATATATGAATTTTCTTTTTTGTATTTTTTACCACAAAGATGATATTTTAGTGTCTGATAATTTAATTTATTATTTGTGTCCAAGAAAGTGATGAATTAAGTTGTCAACTTTGTCGAATTTTGCCATTTTTGCCAATTTGACCATTTCTGGCAGGTTTTTCGGTAATTTTGCGATATCAAAAAAATGGTATAAAATCACAACGCATTGACCAATTTCAATTCTTTTTTTTAGTTTTTTGAAACTTTCATGAAGCTTGATCATTTGAAATCATAAAATAACATGTGTTTGTTGTACTTATTTTGGATGTGCTATACCTAATATTAAACATTTTGACGTGGAATAAATACGGCCAACTTTCTAATTTGTCTTTGTCAGTGTTAAAACACCATGTTGTGATGATGAACGTTATCATGATTATGTTAAGAGTTAGGGTTGTCAGTTTTATGCTCGGGATGATATGGTCATGTATGTAAGGTGGGTGTGTGTGGGCGCGTGTGACGACACATTCTGAAAGTAATTTTGGGTATTCTGAGGAGGCTAGGGACAGTGTGTGGTATATGTGTGGAAGTGTGGTCGGGTGGCGAGTGTCGTATGTGTGTGTCGCATGGTGGGGGGTAGTGGTGTGTTTCGTTGGATGGGGTTATTTGTTTTATGTTACAACTGACTTCATTTTTGTTTTCATCAATCGTACAATTTATGTAATGAAAATGTTTTGATTCATGTCAAGATGAAAAACAACTGTATTATATTTCTAAGATTTATTTGTATTGTCTGGAATCAATTAAAAAAATATGCACCTACAACAACAGTAGTCATTTAAGCCACTCCTTTCGGTTTCACGATTAGCCAAAGTCAGTATGGTTTTTCAGGTGTTTTATATTTTTGTTATGAGCTGTTTCTCTTGACCCTCCATGCAGTAAACTGGGTGAAAAACTACCATAATCTTGATTATCGGGGTTACTTTTATCCATGCACTTTCAGAGTATACCTAGACTCCATTGTTAACATTTCATTTACAATCGAAAGTCATGGAGACAAAAAAAGCCCATTTTAGCATGGTGAGAGTAAATTTTCAGTCAAACTTATTTGGGTCAAACACAATGATATTTTGTACATGTAAATTGATTTTAATGAAGTGATAGTAAAAAACCGTCGCTGCCTGCTCATTTATAATATCAATTGCCTTTATTTATTATTCATTATTCTAGCTGTGATGATTATTACTCATCAAATATTCAAACATCTCATCAAAAAATTGAAATTCCAATGCCATTCCGAATGCGTATCCAATTATGTTGTTAACAATTTCTATTGTAGCATGCCTAATAAAAGAAAACCTTTGTCGCATCTATGGCTGCGGTTTTGATTCTCAGCCACCGTGAAATCATTTTATTAAAAACATTATTCGATGAATACATTTGATATCGATAAAATACCTCATTCTTCTTTCCCGAGGCATCGGGGTTAGACGCTTGATCGTGAATACAGGCTACCTTCATGTCTTTAAAATAATTTAAACTGCCCATATAGAACCGTTTTCAGGTCGTTGTTCTTTCTTTATTTTACAATTTCGGTGTATTTTGTCCCAAATCTAATCTTAAATACCAAATAATAGCACACACATCAGGAGCAAAGACATACAAAAAGATGACATCGAGACTTGTGAAGTTCGTCTTCTTCTACATTTTTTGTCTATCGGATATGTCGGCTGCAAAAGGTAAGTAAATTTTACTTTTCAAATTTGGTTTATTGTTTCTTGGTCTAGGCCGAAGTGAAAAAGAAAGGAAACAGAAGAATAATGGAAAATGTATTAGTGACAGTTTCGGATAAGAGAGTGTAAAAAGCATATGAATTTGTGTTAACTTCGACTTTATTAATTATTAAATGACACACCTATTGCCAATTCCTCATAATTTCATACTGATACCGGAAAATTCGATTTATTATTTTTACTATTTTTTTTCTTCTATTAATTTGGGAAACATCATATATCCTGTCATGTCTTTTGACATGATAGATTGCATGCCATTATTATATATCCCACCTTGACCATTAAAAGAAAACATGAATACAATAAACACTTTATTGTAGAAGTGAGTCAAATCATGCAAAAACAACCGGATTTTTTGTCGCAGATTTCCAAATTTGATGTCGCCTCTCAAAAATTCACATTTATCTCATTTAAAGCCCGATTAAAACATCAAAAATCGTTTAATCTCTCTACATGTACATTCCGGCCAGCGTTTGATGAACTTAGTTTCCGATATAGAGGCTAAGATAAGATAAACTGTCTAGTAGCCTAACACATCTTGACCTGAATATGTCAAGTACATCTGTGGCATACTAAGGCCTTGGACTTAGGAGGGGCAAAACACAAGAGTTTACGATAATGCATATAGTTCAGCAAAGGGCGGAAGCAAAGGGGGAAGTTACTCTCCCCACTCCCCCCCCCCTGCTAAACCATATCTCATTTTCTCATCTTGGTTTTTTTTTTTTAACCACTGTAAGGGGCAAATTGTCAAATACGTAATTGAAGCAATTTCAATTTGATTACTAATGTATAAAAGTCGACTCCAGTTACCCAGAAGAAATTCAGAGACAGGGGCAACCGGACCATAGTCTCGTAATGGTCTACTGAACAAGTTCGTCGACACCCCCTTGAAACTCACTTCAAGTCAAACTGTAGTTCCAATGGACGTCGGCGAAATTGTACTTTGATTGTTTTGTGAGACTCTTAAAGGTATAGATCAGTTTTGGAAACGCCCCCCTCTCAAAAAATGAAATGAAAGCTCTTATTACCAATCATGTGAAAGAATATGTTTTGACTAATACGTGATGATACAAATTTTGCCGGGAAACAGTCGCTAATTGATAAATTTTGTAAATTATTATATCGATCCGGCCTGGATATATCGCGAATTCACTTCAACATTGAACATTTGGGCATATATTTCTGCTTTTGTTTGCGTATAAAGGTTGAATTATTGCCATCTAAACCTCTGAAACCAATATATATATTTAAACAATATTGAATGGATATTTTGAACCCGATATCCTTGAACCGAAAAAATTTCCACTTCATCCTGATATGCAGCGATAAACCGCGCCGTTTTTCGTTTTTTTTTTTTTTTTTTTTTTATTTATTTCTATGCAGACGTAAGTGCAATGGGCTCCACGTTGATGTATCGTATAACAAACAGATCAGTAAATACGAGTTGGAACTTTGTCATAATTGCCATTCATTTAGACCTTTTTTGAAAGACAAAAACGCCACGATTTACGCTTCATATCCGAACAAGGTTTTACCCTGTACCTGGGTGACTAGGTTATATTGATATCACGATGTTGTAGCAATAACACAAAAATAGAGTAAAGTTGCAAGCTCAGTTTATTATTTAATTTGCAGAAGTAACCAACAGATGCGATGAAGGCTGGTGGAAATTCGGAGACAGGTGTTACCGGATCCTGGGAAATACCTATTATCTTGAATCGTTTGCGATAAAAATATGCCCCAATGCGAAGGCTCAACTCTACGTCCCTTCGTCGCAAGAGGAGTACGACGCTGTGGCAGCATACATCAACAACCTTGGCTTTGTCAGCACGCCTTTTAATCCGATTGCTGCACCTATCACCGATGTGTGGGTAGGGTGTGAGGCGGGAACACCCACCTGTATAGATGGAACAGTGTTTGACAGCACTGGTGGTATGTATAGAAAATATATAAAGGTATAGGGTAAAAAAAATTATGATTCTAGGAATGATTACTATACACCCATTTTCAGTGGCGGATCCAGGATTTGCTGATAGGGGGGCCTAAAATTTGAAAATCGCGCCGACCAATATTGTGTTTAGTGGGGGGGGGGGGGGAGGGGGGGGGGGTAGCGTGAGCACTAAACTAAACAGAATTATATAAAACCTTTTTTTATTTTGTATTATTATTAAAATAAAATAAAAAGTCCAGGGGGCGGGCCCGTCGCCCCCCCCCCCCCCCCCGTGGATCCGCGCCTGGCCCATTTCATAAACGAAACAATTTCTGAAACACCCCCTCCCCTTCCATTTATTAAGGAAACAACTGGCAACACACTCACGGCGAGCTCGCAAACAAGCGCAGACAGTTAAGAGTCACTCGCCCGGCCCCCCCCCCCCCCCCCCCACTCAGTGTTATTTAGGGTACGCATATGCTCGTTCCCTCTTTTTGAAAGCACCCCCTATCTGAGGAGTGCCAACATTTTCGAACCCCCTTTCGCGGGCTTTTCCTGCCTTGGAGACCCCCCTAAATCAGGAAAAATGCTCAATGTACCCCCCTAAATTCGGAATAATTTCTCAGGAATCCAAAGAGATGAGAGAAAAAAAGAAAAAACACCCCCTTTTTTAAGAAATCTCCGGGTGAAAAGTAAAATACACCCCTTTTTTTACAATTCTCGGGCCGGACTTTGTCGCACGAAAAGTACCCCTTTACCGGACATTTTGGCAACACGCATGCGGTCATTCCGACCCCTGAGTGGGGGGCCGGGGTCACTCGGCGCGTGCAACTCCGTTGGAAAGGTTTTGGTTCTTGGTGATGGCAACCGATTGGATTCATCTTCACCAAGAGTATCAATTACAGTATATCACGTATGAATTTAGAAAACCTAGGCAAATTAATCATCTTGTTATCTTAATCATAACGTGATCAAGATGATGTTAGGAGCTTTATAGTGGAGTAGGTAAATTTGTCAAGTTTCTAAATGTTGATGATTTATTTCGTGAAGGTATACCTTTAGTGACGGTTACCAATGCGCCAAGTAATATTATCTGCTGTGGTCCCGTTGAACTCTGAGATAATAATAATAATAATAATAATGTGACTTATATCGCGCCAAATCCACTCTGTAGAGTGCTCAAGGCGCGTGTAAACAGGAAAAACGATCAAGACTTGAAAAGGAATGTTTTGAGATGAGTTTTGAAAGAATCAGAAGATAAACATTTTCTGATGTCTTCAGGAAGGCCATTCCATAATTTAGGACTAGAGTATGCAAATGATCTTTCCCCCCACGTTTTGGTAATTTTGGGGGTCACAAGAAAATCAGTGGGGGAAGAGGGCCCGGGGGGGGGGGGGGGTTCGCCACCCGACCATCTCAACATCGTGAAAAGTGCCTTAAAGGCTAAGTCCACTCCAAAAAATAATTTGCTTTTAATAGATGCAGAAAAACATGAGAAACAGATTTTTTGTTTAAGTATAGAAAAGTATGGAACTGAGAAAATCACTACACAAATTGCCAATTTGGTTATCAGTTTGTGACGTCATTGCCTTACTATTTATCAATTGCTTTATATATGTTTATCCCATTAATTTCCCTTTATATTCCCCAAAACCTGATTTTCCAATGCCTTTGCCCAGGCTATATGATTTGTATCATATCGTGTGCATGACGAAGAAGAATTAATAATTTTTTCTGAATATTGTACATTCATAATCATTGATTTTTATATAAATAGTTTATCGAAATTCACATTTTACATGATGTAACAGAAAGAAAATACTATATATTAGTGCATCCACACAAAAACATATTACTATCAATATAACGTGGATGCTGGTGTGAGGAAATCAGATTTTAAGGGAGAAAATTGGAAATTTATATTATCAATAAAAAGAAAACAATTAGTGGATAGTGAGGCAATGACATCCCAGATTCTGAGTCAGTTGTCAATTTGTCTTGTGATTTTCAAAGTTTGTCAGGTCATTTAAACTTCATAACTTTCTCATTAGTAATCCGATTTTGCTCAAACTTGTTTTGATTAATTTGTCTGATTTGTCTGTTTCTATTGAAAGTAAGTACTTTTTGGAGTGGACATGCCGTTTAAAGATAAATTTGAGGACCCATCATGCAATTGTGTGACAATTTATTTTGATAGGCAGACATTACATAAGAAAATAAATTCATCGTCTTAACTGAAAGTGTAACGTACAATATGTTTTATATTCTATAAGTTTTAATGTTTCATTACCGGTATCTTACCTTCCACAACTTTTATATTATCGATAGCCAGAAATAACTCCTCGACAAATATGCCATAAATGAAATATTTTCCACAACAAAACTGATCTCCCGATGTCATGTTATCTCTTTCATGTGGATGTCGTGTTTTCGAATGCTGTACGCTGATAGGATGGTGGGGAAGTGCATATGAACACTATGCTGGTGAAGATTGTGTGTTTTATGATAAATATGACGGACTTGGATCCTGGCCATGCGCGGCGGCATCTCAAGTACTCTGTGAAGGTAATGTGAACTTTTAAGACAGGGTGCAGATTACTTTGCCGCACCTTGAATCTCGAGTTAAAAGCATTCAAACATTGCAGTGTTTTAGAGGCTGTATAATACTTATTCATTTACAATCTATTTACTTCGTATAATAAACAGGTTAGTCCATTCAGCATGAAATTAGGTCTTCTAAAAATCCTTGTTATGTAAAGAAAACAAATTATAATACACATTTACAACGATAACGACAACATTACTACAAAATAAATATTTACGGAATATTTATGATATTTTTTCTACATTCTCTCCGGTCATTTTGTTCCCAGTCCCATTTGCTGTGTTCTCATAATATAAAGTTTGTGGCCAGTTGGTGCTTCATTTTAGAAAGAATAAAAGGATGACAGAAAACAGGGTCAACAACTTAAAATAAATATTGCACGCAATGCTTGCTGTTTGTAGGAATATCAGTGGAACTGTATCATTTTCACTTAGTCGAGCTACATATCGAATATCTAAATATTTCTTGTTAATATTAAAATCATTCAAATTTTGTTTAAAGTTTAACAGGGGCATTGCAACAATATCATACGATGTATTAAACCTTACTTAGACATGGGAAACAAGACATTAACTTCAAGAAGCACGTGGAATTCACACGATATAAAGAATTACATGGACACAAACGATTATGTTGGTTGTTGCTGTGAGGGGGGGGGTTGTAGGTTCTGTTGTGTTTTTGTGTTTTTTTGTAAATGATTTTCGGTTATCAGAATGCTTACTCAATTGTGAAAGGTTTATTTTTATGTATATGTATAGCTCCTGCCGCCATCACACGATCCAGCACATACACCGCATCATCGCTCTCTAACCGCTGTCTCCGAGGGTTCACGCAGAAGACGGTCCCCAAGAAGTCCAAGACCCGCTGTGCTGCTGAGTGCTTGAAGGAGGACTTCTGCGTCTCATTCAATTTCAAAGATGGCGTCTGTGATCTCAACTACAGTACCCGAAGCCAGGTCAACTATAGTGCGTTCCAAGAAGAGGAAGGGTGTTCCTATTATGAACCATAGATGTCCCCAATATCCACAAGAGGGAAATTTAAAGAGATGGTTCATTGAAATGTGGAAAATGGGCAAATTACACCTCTACAGATTGCTGAGAACATTAACAAATTGAGCAAAGTACTTTCGAAGCCCTCACTGTTGTGAGGAATAAATTAAATGCAATTTTGTTACCCTTTCCTGAACCCACTCACTGAGTGAATTGACGGCGTTATTTTACATGCGAAACTATGACGTCACAATATGAACAACCTACATCACACATTCGGGACAATGTTGGATACCCATTGCAATTTTCAGATATGGGTTAACGTTGTTTGTATATTACCGCCAGTGGTGATATTTCCTCTTTTTTTGGCATTTTGAATGAGATACACTGAATAAATGATACTTTCTACAAATGTTTGTTTGATTTTTATTTATTTTTCCGTCACATTTGAGCATAAAAATCGGGAAAATAATCACATATTCTGAGGGCACTTCAGCGTGTATGTGTCTGATCTGGGAAGGCAAAGGACATTTTGCATGCTGACCTAACGACTCTTTTGGAGTGAAATAGGCGACAAATTTACATAGAATTGTCCAGATATTCATTACAAAAATGTGTGATTAGGCTGATTAATTTACATTGTTGATAAATTAAGTCGTATAGGACCCTGATAAACCGAGAGAAACAGTTCAGTCCGGTTCGCGATTCACGGCTAGCTCGAGCGCCGGGCTACGGGCTAGGCTGGCTAGCAAGCTGCGCTAGATGTGATGCACGCATTATAGAGGTCAGTGTATTGCACACATAGTACATGCACAGAGTACGCACGCACAGCTACCAGCTACGGGAAACTTGAACGCTACATCGACAATATATTCCATCGCTTTTTGGAAGTTATATACCATTTATCTAGACTAACGTCAGATTAAGAACCAAAACCATGCCATGGAGGAGCCTTCTGGAGTATACTCAAGTATGTTTTCGTCCATATCCATATTTCCAGGGGATTTTGATGAAGGTAAACAGCGTTAGTTATAAATGGGTACGGTACTCGAGAGTCAATGCAAATCGAACGCAAACTGCAATTCTCGTCGTCAATCGTTTCAGCAGAGCGGCCCGCCGTTCATATTGTGATGTCACTTCGAAAATCAGCTGACTTACGATGTTTTAGGGGCGTTGCGTGGGTTGATTTTTCGTCAAGTTCAATCAACTTTTATAAATTTCGCTCGAATGTACAAGTTACACAAATGTAATGATTTTACTCAGTGTAATTTTTCGATTGCAATGATACCAAATTCAGTCAAGTTTGAAATCAATAAACCATCTCTTTAAAGATTGCCCCGTATTGCATATAGACAACTGGTGAATAGAGATGGTTGAGTTCCGGTAAAGGTTTTATCTTAATTATGGCCTCCAAAGAGGAGGCCTGGGTTTTTTCACAAAGACTAAGATCGACTTTAAGTTTGACTTAACTATGGCAGGCCATTCATGCCACTGGTTGCTCTCACCGTTAAGATCTTTATATAATATTTTTTCCTTCAATAATGAACTATCAGAAATGTAAATTCTGTAGATTTCCGACCATGATTTGTACACCCCTTGAGAGACCATGCCAATAAATGGTGAGAGAAAACAGTGGCATGAAAGGCCTTCCTTATGGGGCTTTCACATATACACTCCGGGGCCCGTACGGCGAGTAAAAATAGACATTTTGGGAATTTTCGGCCGGTGTCCGGCCGGTTGCCGTAAAGTTCCTACGGGCGCCGGGACAGTTTCTTAATGGGGCTTTCACATATACACTCCGGGGCCCGTACGGCGAGTAAAATCAGACATTTTTGGAATTTTCGGCCGGTGTCCGGCCGGCTACCGTAAAGATCCTACGGGCGCCGGGACAGTTTTTGAAGCCGTACGGGCGCCGTGGTGCTGAGTCGGCTGCTCCCAATTCTCCCGGCGTTTTTATCTGACCGTAAGGCCGTAGAGAGCCCGTGAAGGGTCCGCAGGGCACCTTACGGGTCCCGTGCGGGCTCCGGACGGTGTCCGGACGGGCCCCTCACGATTTTGGGGGGTCAATTCTCATGAAAAATCTTTACGGGCACCTTGCGGTGCTAAAGGGTGCCGTACGTGTACCCTACGGCTCCCTCACGGGCCCCTCAAGAGCCCCGGGTAATATGCACAACACCGGGCGTCTGCCATCCGGGAGCAATTTGAAATGAATATTGCCCGTGCGGGCCCCTCACGGCAGCATCTCAAAAGTACAAAGCAGCTTTAAATACAGGAGGTGCGGATGTCAGAGGACACATAGTTCAGTGCACCGCACGGGACCCGGCCGGGCGCCTTGAGGACCCCGGCTGGGCCCCGACAGGGCACCTTGAGGACCCCGGCTGGGCCCCGGCAGGGCACCTTCCGGGAGCCACGTGTGCACCTGCTCATCGGACGGAGCACGTAAGCTTACTGGCCGGCATCCTTACGGGCGCCTTGCATTTCACCCGACCAATTTTCTCCGGGCACCTGCCGGGCGCCGCAGAATATGTGACCACACATGCCGTAGAAATGAAAATCGGACGGTTCCCGTACGGTCTATAAATCCACGGCAAGCCGCCGGGTACGGAAAATCGTACGGGGCCCGGTTTATATGTGACCTAGGCATAAGCCGAATGGGCGCCGTTGTGCTGAGTTGGCTGCTCCCAATTCTCCCGGCGTTTTTATCTGACCGTTAGGTCGTAGAAAGCCCATAAAGGGCCCGTAGGGCACTTTACGGGTCCCATGCGGGCTCCGGACGGGCCCCTCACGATTTTGGGGGTCAATTCTCATGACAAAAATTTACGGGCGCCTTGCGGTGCTCAAGGGTTCCGTACGTGTACCCTACGGCTCCCTCACGGGCCCCTCAAGAGCCCCGGGTGATATGCACAACAACAGGCGTCTGCCGTCCGGGGGCCATTTAAAATGAATATTGCCCGTGCGGTCCCTCACGGCGGCATCTCGAAATGTACAACGCAGTTTTAAATACAGGAGGACACATACAGAGTGAGTCAAAAAAAATGTCCCACTTTTTAAAAGTTTTATTGTTTGAAGTATGAATATTTAACCAGGAGTTTCATGATATGTCTTGATAGAGTTATCCTCCCAGTACATTTGAATCTCTGCATGCATGACTGAACATCAGACAATCTTTACAAGACTGCCAGATCTCACTTGCGCCAAGTTGCTAGGTGAGGAATAAAATAATGTTTTGAACAAAGACAGCCAGTTTTTTTCAATTATCCAATTAGCAAGACAGACAAAAACACACACACACGCACACACACGCACACGCACACAAATTAGCATTCCATTCCCGACAAGGCCCTCCCAAACTGTTATTTTTTGTCGGGAATAATTCTTATCGTACGAAAAGTTGAGTGGCCGCTGTCCTCTTGGTGCGTATTGGCGGATGTTGTGCTTCATGTTGATGATCATGATGATAATGATGATGATGATGATGATGAAGATTAAGATGATGACAATGATGATGATGACATGATTTTGGTAGTGAATGTATACACAAGGAAAAGATTGTTAGGGTTATGCCACTTAAACATTCAGCGATCTTGATAAAAATCAATGTTCAACCAGAAAAGGGGTAATTATGAAACAATTGTCACCATGTGTTGTGTGTGTTTTGTGTGCGCGTGTATGACTGTCTTTGTTCAATGCACTGTTTTATTCCTCACCCAGGACTTGGCGCAAGTGAGATCTGGCAGTCTTGTAAAGAATGTCTGATATTCAGTGATGCATGCAGAGATTCAAATGAAAATGGTACCTAAATGTACTGGGAGGATAACTCTATCAAGATATATCATGAAACCCATGATTAAATATTCATACTTCAAACAATACAACTTTTAAAAAGCGGGACATTTTTTCTGACTCACTCTGTAGTTCAGTGCACCGCACGGCACCCCGAGTCCCCGACCGGGCCCCGGCAGGGCACCTTCCGGGAGCCTTTGGTACACCTGCTCATCGGACGGAGCCCGTAAGGTTACCGGCCGGCACCCTGCCGGCACCCTTACGGGCGCCTTGCATTTCACTCGACCAATTTTCTCCAGGCACCTCCCGGGCGCCGCAGAATAGGTGACCACACATGCCGTAGAAATGAAAATCGGACGGTTCCCGTACGGTCTCTAAATCCACGGCAAGCCGCCGGGTAGGAAAAATCGTACGGGGCCCGGTTTATATGTGACCTAGGCATAAGTTAAGTTCAATTTAAAGTTGATCTTAGTATTTGTGAAGCACTCTCCATGTGTTCTTTCTTCGAACCTCGTGGCAGCATTTAACAAATAAAATACTGCACAACTGTCAGTTTCGAGTTCGTTTAAGAAATATTTCCCTGGTGTTTATAAATTCGATAGTCGATGATTTTTCTTCTCACATTTGCAAGATTTGTTCATGTAGTAAATCTGCAGGGACAGCCAGTTGATGTAGTTTCATGTCCAAGTGTGTAGTTTACGCATTATCGTTAGCAGAGTCAAAAACATACCACATCGGTTTTCGTGTACATGTTTGAACGTCATTTTGAATGCGAAATGTATAAATAGCATGCGTATAAGAAGTAAATGTGAAGTAAGACCATCGGTTGTTTGAGGGTAACAATATGGAAGCACTTAGTAGTGCACCTTTTTCCAGAAAAAAATACTAATCAACTTTCTGATTAGGACACGCAAAGAAGAAACAATATTCTGATTAGGAAAAATAGGTAGAATACTACAAATCTGTGTTTCGTGGAATGCAACCTCAGTGCATTATTTAACTTTCATGAGCACCTATCCATTACTCACTTCAATGGGTTTTACAAATGTGGTAGCAATGGAATTTTCTGCTCATCGGCAAACTGTATCTACGAACTGGTTTTATTTGTAAGATGTAAAGGGAAAAACTGTGAGTCATGGGTTAGGTTTAAATATATAGACTTCGACTTCATTTTCTGTAAATAACAAACATTGTGCATTTTAGTGTGGGCGGATGTGTGCATGTGTGCGTGTTCGGGTGGGTGTGTCTGTGTGTGTAAGTGTGAATTGATTTTGTAGGTTTTACTTTGGGATTTCGTTAACAGTGGGACTGATATAGGCATGACAGGTTTAGAACTAACGATTGCAAAAGTAATGTGTTATAATCATGTTGGCAAGTATTGACTAACGTCAAAATAATAGGGTCTATTTAAAGATAGGACATTCTACTTTAATCACAATTTTTTTAAACAAATTCGACCGGGCCAGAAAAACTCGTATCTTCTTGACAAGATAATTTTTGGATATCAGGAGGTCACATAGCAACCTCCCTTCACTAGAAAAAAATTGATATGGTTAAATAAAGAAACTCGTATGTATTTTAAGGTATGTTCATCATGATCTAGTTCTTTGTACTTAGGTCATAATAGCCTGGATATCGTTGTCACTATATTGCTAGATTAAATTGTTGAGTTTTTTTGCTGGCAGTTGCCTTTGTTATCATAGAAACTGTAGTATGATCATGAATATTGCAATAAGGAGGTGAAGGTGTCGTGGTATTGTGGTTCATTCACTTGACTGTGAATGTCAATCCAAGGGTTAAGCGTTCAAATCCCAGCCCGGCACACAAGAAATTATTCCACATTTGCCAATCTCCACCCAGTTGTAAAAGGATACCTGGTAAATGCTGGGGTACTACTAGTCTGGCCTATTTAAATTTGATCTCCACCACCACACCAACGTAACGCTACCTCTCCCTACTTACTTGCTCCCAGCCGATGATGGCGTGATCATTAAATTAGGACTAGTATCCCTTTCTATAAAGGGACACTAATTAGGACGCCCGGCGAAAAAGGGCTGGTGAGCATAATATTATGAGTTTGTTGATAACGCCATCTTCGACGGCTTGAATCAAGTGTGTAGGGAAGGACCGTGCAGATTCTGGACTAGGGTACTACTAAATACAGGGCCCTCATGAAGAACAGCACTGATCCTTATGGGGCTTCCCCCAGGTAAACAAAATTATCATCAAATTATTATCAATTATTAGTATGACTGACTATCATCATGAGGGGCATGTGAATGTGAAGTGGCTGAATGATCTGATACATATATAACTTGATAGATAGCTGGCGGCAGAGCATTCAATAAGCAGAGGCATGATGTTTCCATGAGCTCAAGAATGTAGGGCCTAGGTATTCTTATTGAAAGTGCATTTATCATATGTTTACGTGATAATGTACATGATATAGCTCGCAAATAATTCACTCGTCATTCACGGCCATAATACAACTAGGCAACTTTTTCATATAAAGTCGAGCATTTTTAAGGAATTCTTTTAGTTTCTTAGGTGTTTACAACAAATTATCACTTTACACAAAAGTGATACGTAATTAATACGTACAATTTAGATAATGATTAAAGATTATAGCCAACCTATTATTTTATATGACGGAAGGACAAAAATGATGGATATGAATTGAGTGTTCCCTATATTTGGCAATTGAAAGCCTACTTTCAATATAATTGTCTTGTATAGATTATGGAACTATGTGTTTCTTAGATCTTTTTCAAATTGGTTCTGAAAGGGAAAAAAAGAGCAATATACAGTTTTGTTCACTTCGGTTGGACTAATGAGCATGATTAGACATTAACACTAATATGGTAAGGGAAAAAAGGTAGCAAATATAAATGTAACTCTCTTAACGAACGTAAGCAATCGCCTAATGTCTGATTTAGTATAAATAATGATGAAACGGTAAAGATATGGTCTATAGAATATATAACTATACAAAGTAATGTAAATATTGTCCGTCCGTGTATATAATGAACATTTGAAGTCTTTTTTCTAGACTACATGATTATAATCAAGCAGAGAATCATGTTATAGACAATAACGCAATTTGTTATGATTGATTATCCTTGTTATGACTGATAAAATCATTTCATCTGTATACAACTTGGTATACAGTGATATAACTATTATACATGAGGAGAACTACCGAATAGGCTTAAAATCCACTCGCTTCAGGAATTGTTAATGTTACCAGGAAGCTGTAATGACTGTCACACTATTTCCTGTAGACTCATTTTCACTTCTCTCTTTCTCACTCTCTCTCTCTTTCTCTCTCTCTCTCATCTATCTATCTCCCTCCTAGCCCCCTCAACCTCTATCCCGCTGTCGATCATTCTTCTCCCTCACTCCGTTTCTCTTTCTCTTTCTCTCTCCCTCGCTTTCCCTTTCAATAGATTAGAAATGTGACGTCATACTTGCCAGAGAGCAGTTGCCGTGGTCGAGCGGACTATGGATCACAAGGTCCGCGGTTCACTCCCGCGGCGGCACTAATATCCTTTGGCAAGACATTGATCTACATTTGCCACTCTCCACCCAGGTATTAAATGGGAACCCAGTAGGATGCGAAAGCTAATGTGGTTAGATTAGCAAGTGTGCGCTTGTAAAAATGACGCCTGGCTGGAAGACTTGATATAATATTAGATAAATATATTAAGATATGGTTAGGAAAACCGCTACGTGGTGCCCATCTTGCTGTGGTCCACAATCCTGATGGCTTGAACATACCTTCCATTTCGGACCATTTAAATACCGAACATGTCATTTTCTGGCTTACAGTAGATCTACCCATAGGAAAGTGAAAAGTATGCCGCAGACCTGCCGCAGATCTGCCGCAGATCTGCCGCAGACTTTTAGTCTGCGGCAAAGAGTATGCCGAAGTATGCGGCAGAAATAAATTTTGCTGCAGACTTGCCGCATACCAGTATGCCACAGGAACAGTCTGTGGCAGATCTGCGGCAGGATGAAATTTTGCTGCAGACTTGCCGCATACTAGTATGCCACAGGAACAGTCTGCGGCAGATCTGCGGCAGGATGAAACTTTGCTCCAGACTTGCCGCATACTAGTATGCCACAGGAAAAGTCTGCGGCAGATCTGCGGCAGGATGAAACTTTGCTCCAGACTTGCCGCATACTAGTATGCCACAGGAACAGTCTGCGGCAGGATGAAACTTTGCTCCAGACTTGCCGCATACTAGTATGCCACAGGAACAGTCTGCGGCAGATCTGCGGCAGGATGAAACTTTGCTCCAGACTTGCCGCATACTAGTATGCCACAGGAACGGTCTGCGGCAGGGCGAAACTTTTCTCCAGACTTGCCACATACCAGTAGGCCACAGGAACAGTCTGCGGCAGGTCTGCCACAGAAAAGTGGGAAATTATACAGTCTGAAGCAAGGCTATAGGCGGCCATTTTGTAGGACATGCAGTACCATATGAGGTTGCAGGCTGAGCCCATGATCTTGTAAATTCCTGTGTTAATTAGCACTGTTAATTGTCTTTTTAGCTTCTGTCATACCAAACACTTTGCTAGGGCCAATTGAAACCAATTGAAACCAATCATCTCATGCATATTCATTATTACTTTACACGTGTGACAGAAAAATACATTTATCATGATTTGTTAAGCAAATTAAGACAATGCACATCATTTTTGTGATTTCTATTTTCCTTTTGCCATTATTATAACCAATAGATTATTTTGTCTGATCATGTAACAATTACATTCACGTTTTAGCAATAGATTGATATATTGATATTGATTATATGATTACTAACCAAGAAACAATATACATATTTAGTATATATATATGTGTACGAGCCTGTGTCACTTTAAATGTTACTCTTGAATACACTTCAAATGATCTATGTGATGGTGTTAATACAATTGAGAATAGAATATACCTAATTGGTAATATCGATATATATTGGTATTACCTAATTGGTAATATCGATATTGCCAATATCGATTATGAAGTATCAATCAGTTTATCACTGGTTCTATCTACATGCATACTTTATTGCCACGTACTGGATATGAAAGAGTATGCGGCAGGTCTGCAGCAGGTCTATATGAGATATGAATATTCATGATGAAGAGTCTGCGGCAGGTCTGCAGCAAGTCTGCGGCAGACCTGCCGCAGACTCTTCATCATACTGAAAGAGTATGCGGCAAGTCTGCGGCAAGTCTGCGGCAGACCTGCCGCAGACTCTTCATCATACTGAAAGAGTATGCGGCAAGTCTGCGGCAAGTCTGCGGCAAGTCTGCGGCAGACCTGCCGCAGACTCTTCATCATACTGAAAGAGTATGCGGCAAGTCTGCGGCAGACCTGCCGCAGACTCTTCATCATACTGAAAAAGTATGCGGCAAGTCTGCGGCAGGTCTGCGGCAGACCTAATTTGCATGTGAAAAAGATGACTGTCTGCGGCAGGTCTGCGGCAGATCTGCGGCAAGTCTGCCGCAGGAGTATGCGGCAGGCTCATTTCTTTCCTATGGGTAGTGTCAAAGGCGACGATGTTGTAAATCACGCCCTTGACCGAAGACTAGACTAGATAGGGAAAAGGGATGGTCACGACAAACGACGGTCACTTTGGAATCACATGAAATTCACTCAAAAATACCAGACTCTGTAAGCTGGAACCAGACAAAAACTATGATAAAAGAAACCGTTAAAGATGTATGTAGAGAAAATTGGAAAAGGTTGATTGAACCATTACTTGTACAAGGGGAATATATGAAAGTTGTTCATATGGAAAATACTGATGTAACCTGGAAGTCGATTATTTATAACTTACATCAGAGTGTAATGAGGCTCACTGTTAATGCGGCAATTTCAAATTGTCTTAATGAATCAAAACTAATGTACAAATCTGAAGCAAGGTAGAAAGAAATGACAGCATGAAAGATTCTTTTCTACCTTTTTTTTCTGTTCATATTATAGCAATATATCTAATACTGGCGGTAAATAAGAAAGACGAATAAATAATAATTTCTGAATAAATCGGAAGAAGAACAAAAGAAATATGAGTCTGTTTTTTAATCTAAGATGATGTATGGATTCTCTCATCGGTATCTTTTCAATACTTTTGATAAAAAAGAATCATATCTTTTCACAACGATTATATCTGTATTGGATGGCGTCATCGTGAACATGTCTTTTCATATACAAATATCTATTCAATCATAGAAATCGAGATAAAAAAATTCATAAGGAAAAGAATAAAAAGAGAAAAGGAAAGAAGGAACGAGAACAAAAAAGCGGGGCAAGATGAGGGACAAGTCAACAATAATTTGTATTTCCTCTAAATCCTTTTAATGACAAAATTACATACCCATTCGGCATTCAGCACTCATTTAATATTAGATCAAATCTATTATATCAAATATTTTGATATTTCTTATCGAATACATACGCACTACAGATGGGAATATATTTGATTTGGTTATTTTTGCGCTTAATAGGCGACATGGATTAATGAGTAAATTACGCGCGTAGTTGAAGGTCGTATGCCAGCGGAAATAGTGTTATTTAATTCGGCTAATATATCCTGTTAGTTTCTCCAGACTATCATATCCCTTCTTAATTGTATGTATTCCACCACAAGGATAAGCTGATAAATATAAACAAACGTGGTTGTATATAATAGAAATTATAATACAAATGCTCATCTATTAAAATTACTTATATGTTTTCAATCAAATAACTATATACTATCCTTGAAAGAAGGATGTATCATAGAGCCAAACATCCATTTAGTTTTTAATTCCTTTTCTATGGATTTTAAATGAAATTATAAACAAACAAACACGAAAGAAAGGGTTGACAGATTGATTTTGTGGACTACGCGTATATTTCTGTTACAGCCTGAACACGTTTTTGTTTCTTTTTTTGTTGGGCTTTTAATACTTTCAATAAGCGCTTTGGTGAGTTAATGGAAAATCTCTTTAAGATAAACCAGTATTAGTATTATAATCATTATTATTATTTCTATTATTATCACAACTAGTATTGTTATCATCATCACTATTATTATTATTATTATTAAGAAGCAGTTCATATTTCAGTTATTAACCATATTTTTATTTTTTTTTATTGTATCATTTAAAGATTGTTAGCATTGTGTCATAGGAAGTGTGATTACAATTTTGTGTGTATGTGTGCATGAGTTTGGGTGTGGGTGTGTGTGTCAAGCATATTTCAAACCTGCTTTAAAAATGAACAAATATAACTAAATAAAATCAAAAGAATTAGTCTGAAATAGGCTTTAAATTTTGAATGAAAGAATGAACACTAATAAGTGGGAAACGAGGTAATATGCTAAGTTCATAAAGTGAGTGTGTGGAAGGAGACACGCGTGCGCGTGTGCGTATGTGTGTGTGTGTGTATTAAAATACATCAGAAATATATTTCATATATATATGTGTGTATATTAATAAGGGTAGCATGAAGGTGTTAATAATATTCCTCGTTTGCTTTCTTATGAAAGATTTGAAAATTAAGTGTAGTATTAGAGGTAAAAAATCCCTTGATTTGATTTGTTCGGATGAATAAGAGCATTACAAACCATAATGAATCCCCTACATGAACTTGTAAATATTGTACCCTGTATGGATTATTAGATTTGATTTGATTCAGCTTTTATATAAAAGACTATTGTTGAACCATTGTTAATTATAGAGGGCAGAGAGAATACGATATGACGTGTCCTTGTTGGAATAGTTAGAAATGTATTCATAATAATGGGATTTCTCGACAAACCGCTTCGCAATATTTCTTTTTTTCTTCAGACAGGCATGGCAGCTAGGAGGCAAGCCATCAATCATAAAAGTACAAGCCAACAATCTTCCATTCAGTTCAAAGGAATTTAATCATAATATTAAATTACATCTGCTCTACCTATTTCCTCATTGATCAAATAACTTCTTGAATAATTAACCCAGAATCTTGGTTTTAATGGGCTGACGAGCTTCAAAATCAGTCAGATATAGCTTTTGAAAATATGGAAAAGGCCTAGCTTTTATATTTACTAACTTTTCGTACTTTCCACTCCGTGACCATAAAAGGTGAAAAGATGAACTTTTTTATGTTGAGATACCCTCCATTTAAAAACTGTTAGATCAACTGTAGGTCTCTGTTCTGGCTTTATAACACGAACAAAAAACATCAATACTTTAAATAACATAACATATTTAACAACATATTATGTCAAATATGTTATCAGAAAAAAGACAGCTTGTGTAATTTTACTTTTTTTCAGATTCTGAATCTCATGATTCGTGATCAAAACTTGAATGGTAATTATAGATTTTTTAAAGAGTCAGAAGGAGGGAGAAAGACATATGAGAGGGAAGGAGAGAGATAGAGAGGGAGAGAAAGAGAGAGAAAGGGGGGAGAGAGAGAGAGAGAGAGAAGGGGAAGGGAGGAAAATCGAAAGAGATAAAAGGTCCATGAGATATACATAATACAGTGACTGACTGGTTTTCAAAATATTTGTACTCATCGCCATTCTATTAGAGTTCGCTAGATGATCTCACGATTTGTTGGTGACGTTGAAGATTAATTCCACCTGAGGACGGAAGATAAATAACATTTGTATAGAGTATAATCCTTTAAAAATCAGTTATTTAATTACGCTTAATTTCCTTGCCTGTTTGCAGAGGAGACTCGCGCGTGTCGAATGCTCGAAATAAAAATGTGTGCCAATCTCTCACTCTCCACTGCTTGCTTCTCTCCTTATCTTCCATATTTTTGTTTTCCACTTTCACACTTAAGCTAGGATAGATCCACACGCATCTACAGATACATGTTTTTTCTTTAGCAGAAATGACTCTTACTCTCTTTCTCTGGTTTTCCAACACACATACTCTAAAGCACACAATCTCACATACCCATATTTTGTTCTCTTGCACTCCCCGTGTATCTATAGAAGCATTATATCCAAAGCCCCACACCCCTCTCCCTCTTTCTCTCTCTCTCTCTCTCTCTCTCTCTCTCTCTCTCTCTCCCTCTCTCTTTTCCTCTTTTATCTGTTTATAATTTTTATCTTTTCATGTCTTGTAATATTATTATACAAATGTTAAATCATTTGAGCTCTTTCATTCTCTTTCCTCTTCGCTTAACTCTCTTCTGTGCCCCCCCCCCCCCCCCCTCCTCTCTCTCTCTCTCTCTCTCTCTCTCTCTCTCTCTCTCTATCTCTCTCTCTCTCTCTCTCTCTACCCTCCGTACAACTCTCATGCTATACAAATTGACTTAATTAATTGGTTAGCTACGGTTGAGTTAGCCGTGGTATTAATTAATGTACCTGTTGTCACCAAATCCCCTTCCGTAAGAGAGGATTTAACTATAAACCCCAGTTGAAATTAATTACAATCTTTCCTGCACACAATAAAAGGAGGGAGAATCTGATTGAGAACACACTTCAGGTTGCTTACTTCATGAGAGGTAGGTCAGATTTTTGTCGCAGAAACTCCCTGGAACCTTGATAAATTCCTCCAGCATGATTGGGCTAATCTTGATTGCGATTTTGACAGGATTCACATCAAATGTACAAACAAAAGGTAAGTCAAATTTTCCCACCTCTTTTTATTTCATATCACAGAAAAGATTTTGAAGAAAATGAATATCTCTGCTGTTCTTTTTATCTTGCAAACCATCTCCATTTAAATTATTTTGTTGGTCCTTCAAGGAAATTTTTGATAGTAATTAAATACTGATTAACAAAATTACACAAGAGGTTCGGTAAATAAATGTTCATAGATGTTGCTGGTTATTTGGAATTTCATTCAGATAGAATAAAATGTTGTTAAACGGACCTAAAGTGTTAAACATGAGAAGGCATACTTATTTCAGCTTTAAAAAAACGCATTTTGCGGTAACAACTCGACAATAATTGTTTCGATCAAATTGTGTCATATTCGAAACTAATCTCGATAAATGGAGAATTTGACAGACGAATAATTAAAAACGAATGCAGCTGTGGCCAAGCGAGACGGTTTGGAAAATGTTTAAATTTGTGTATTTCTGCAATGTATACACGGTGCGTATACATTTTTTTAAAAAACAATTTTCGTACATGTAGCTTATAATTGAAAACCTTTTGTCATTGCTACCTTGACAAATATTTTATTGTAAAGGATAACTTGTTTTCTGCCTAATGATACCCTATTCTATTTTTTTTTCTGCTACTGATGACTGAGCACTAGGATTTTTAAAAGTGCCGTCGAATTATCCTTCTATCAAACTTGGGCTGATGCACCGAATGTGGGTCAGGTCATCTGCATGTGTTACTATGGTTTCCTTCATGCATACTTCAGATTTTTTCATTTAAATTGGTCCGATATATTTGCGTTTTCACAAGACCTACTTTTAATCTACCGGATAACTTTAAATATTTTAATAGCCTACTAACCTCTTGTTTCATGACATTTAAGATCTCTCTGCTCACTTGTCCATTGCACCATTTCACATGTTTCGTAAAGTGCACAACTTATTTGTCTCGAACAGCGCATAAAAACTCAGAAATTTATTTAACCAGAAGATTCAGTAAAAGCAAGAACGAAAGTCATGATGATAATTTTGATAACTATCAATGCAATTTACAGTATACTGTCATTGCAAAGATTTCATTTCAAGTAATCTTTGTCCATTTCGAATGACTCAATGTCAACGCTTACCTTAAACAAGGAATGCGAGAGTAGCCAAGATTGTGTCATCATAACGGGGAGAATATAATAATTTTTGCTTTCAATTTTAATTAGCACTTTCATAAGTCTGAGTTGACATTGTTACATTTTCTATTCAATTTCAATCGATATGCCTAAGTCAACTATTTTTTTTAGACTGAAATATCACTTCGTAAGGGCTTTTGACTCACATTAATTGCTTTAGCCCAAACTTGGTACAAGAGAATTTTGACAACACTTTTTTTAAAGCCTGTTGCTCATTCATTCGGGGCAGCAGAGTTATGAATAAGATATCATTAAACAGATCGGTACTCTTTAAAATGGAATATAATTCGAATTCACAAAGGTTATTACATTTAAATGGGAATCTCCAAATTTGCACGAAAACGAATTCGATCATTACATTCTGCGGCGGACCGCCAGGTGAGACGAATTTGAATGATATCTGACGAAAATGAATTGACAAGTGTTGAAATTGATTGACTATTGACAAAGTTATACTTGAATTACAAATTACTTGATTAACTTTGACATTACCAAGATCCCGAATTCCAAGGAAGAACTGAAATGCACGAATATGCATTTGAATGAAAAAAAAACTTGTTAAATGAACGGTAAATTATATATTATTCATCACATGTATTTCTGGTAGGCCTACATTGCATAATGTCTCATTTTGAATGGTATTTTAGGTTGATTTTTATCAACAATTTTAACCAGAATTCCGATAAAATTAGACTTGTATTCACGCCTGTCAGTTGTGGTGTGTTATATATATAGAATATCCGGACCACTAAACACTTTTTTTAAATGACGAAATTGATTAAAACTATTTTACGGTGGCAGCCGAGGATGACGAACTTGCTTTGCTTTTGATGAAATAGGATGTGAATGATGAAATTGATTGGGCAAAGTGCGAAAATGAACGAATAACCAAAGACGATGACTATAAAAAGGGCAAGATTATGATTTTCGGGAGGAAATTAAATGAAAAAATAGTATGAACGTATGATTCTTTATTAAGTCCTAAAATAAACGGGAAATTCTATATAAAAATGATTGTGATAAGGTTTTTTATAGCACTCATATCGGACGTGATCGGGGTAAAGGGGTGCTTCAATATAATCTGTGCTTTAACAATGATACACACTATTTTGGTGCCAATACCATAACATGATTTCGTTCAGTGGTGGATCCGGGAGGGCAACGGGAGCCTCCCCGCTCTCTCTGCGGCCGTCCCCTCCCCGAAAAATTTGAATAGGGAGAAGAGGGCATATTACTTTTTTGTTTGCTTGTAAGAGAAAATTTAAGAGCCTACTTATTAACACTGAAATGCACTGTAAATCATATTGAGATAGCATATTAAATGATCTCGCAAAGGAGTCCTTTAAATCGGGAGAACAAAGTGAGACTAAGATCAACACGTTTCATACCAATATTCTTTTTGACACAAAAACAGTACATGAGCTTTATTACATCTCGCTCGATGTTTCTTAAAGCGTTCCAAATATATGTTTTACTTCCCGTCGATTTTAATACTTTTTCCATTCCATTTCTTAAATATTTCATTTTTCGAACTTTGTCAAATCAATGTTATCATTGCGCATCATATCACGTCAAAGGTAATTCAACTTCGTCACCAGGCTTGTTTGTTTATAATTCCTGAAACTTCCTTTGTGTATTTTTTTCAACAACGTAGGACTATGACTGCTCATTTTCATCACCATGAGAATCATTCAATCGAATTCTTTATCTCTTTGTTTCATATTCTTCATTTTGGCCATGCACTTTTTGGTCCAGCTTTGATCACGTGGATTTTATGAATGTCAACAGTACAAATGAAGCCATTTTATCAATAGTATTTATATATATATAAATATATATATATATATATAAATGTGTGTGCGTGTGTGTGTATGTGTGTGTGTGTGTATGTGTGTGTGCGAGTATATATAGGTCAATCTTCGCACCATTTAAAATTCTATCGTTGCCCCAGATACAGAGCTCCCTATCTGTGATCGGTACCATAAACTTTAAATGTTATTTAATATGCAACCCAAAAGATTTCCTTTAGAACACTCTTACTAGAACTCATTCAAGCCACCAACATTAAATCTGTTGAGCAGATTATGTTCATTAAACATAAAGTTAGTTAACTTAATATCGCATTCATTTACAGAGGTTACCTACAGATGCGATGAAGACTGGTGGAAATTTGGAGACAGGTGTTACCGTATCCTGGGAAATGTCTGGATGAAAAAAACGCCGAATGCGATAAACGTTTGTACCAATGCA
The DNA here is from genome assembly GCA_035222895.1 of Strongylocentrotus droebachiensis. NCBI lineage: Eukaryota > Metazoa > Echinodermata > Echinoidea > Camarodonta > Strongylocentrotidae > Strongylocentrotus > Strongylocentrotus droebachiensis. The sequence continues at coordinate 70,863 of JAVYIG010000019.1, forward strand.
AAGGCTCAACTCTTCGTCCCTTCGTCGCAAGAGGAGTACGACGCAGTGTCCTCATACATCAACAGCCTTGGCTGGGTCAGCGCGCCTGATAATCCGATTGCTGCACCTATCACCGATGTGTGGATAGGGTGTGACGATGAAGATGTAGAGGGAACATTAACCTGTACAGATGGAACGACTTTTACAAGCACAAGTGGTAAATACAGACAATATATGGTATAGGGTAGACATTTTTTTATTTTTTGGTGTCCCAAAATTTGAAAATTTGGCCGATCGATATTTCGTTTCGTTGGGGGGGGGGGGGGGGTAAGGTCAGCTTTTTGGGGGTCACCCATTACCACAATTTTTTTTGTTAATTAAAAACAAAACAAAAGGGGGGGTTTCCTCCAAAACACACACAAAAAAAGTTAAAGGGTGGTTCAACCCCCTCCCCCCCCCCCTGCGTACGCGCCTGATCTCAACTAAGATTGTAACGTACAATATGTTTTATATTCTATAAGTTTTTATATTTCATTGCCGTTATCTTAACTTCCAGAGCTTTTATAGTATGGCTAGTGTATCCAGAAATAACCCCTCAACAGATATGCCATTAATGAAATTGTTTCCACAACAAAACTGATCTCCGGATGTCATGTTATCTCTTTCATGTGGATGTCGTAATTTCGAATGCTGTACTCTGACAGGATGGTGGGGAGGTGGATTTGAAACCTTTCCTGATGATGATTGTGCGATTTATTCTAAACCTACCGGACTTGAAGCCCAGTCATGCACGACGACGGAATCTCAAGTACTCTGTGAAGGTAATGTGAACTTTTAAGACATGGTGCAAATTACTTTGCACACACCTCAAGGTTCAAGCAGTCAAACATTTCAGTGTTTTAGGGGTGTATAATACTTTTTATTTATTTATTTCGTATCACAAAAAACAGGGTAGTCCATTCAGCATTAAATTAGGTGTTCTGTGAATCCCTGTAATGTAACGAAAAATGTAATATTGTACATTAACAACGATAACGACAACATTAATACAAAATAAATCATTACGGAATACTTATGATATTTTGTCTACATTCTCTCCAGTCATTTTGTTCCCAGTCCCATTTGCTGTGTTCTCACAATAGAAAGTTTGTGGCCAGTTGGTACTTCATTTTAAATTAAGAAAAGAATGACAGAAAAAAGTGTCAACAAATTAAAATAAATAGTGCATGCATTACTTGCTGTTTGTGTGAATATTAGTGGAACTGTATCAATTTCATTTAGTTGAGCTAGATATTGAATAGCAATTTTTTTTTTTTTTTTTTTTTTTTAAATATAAAAACCATTCAGATTTTTTTTAAGTTGAACAGAGGCATTGCTAAAATGTCATATTATGTATGGTAGACAAGACATCAACTTCAAGAAGCGCGTGGAATTCACACGATATAGAGAATTTCATGGGCACAAACGATTATTTCTCTGTTGTTTTTCGTTTTGTGCTGTTTTTTGTGTGAGGGGGGTTCTGTTGTGTGTGTTTGTTTTTTCGTCTTTTTTTTCATAAATGATTTTTAGTTATCAGAATGCTAACTCAATTGTGAATGGTATACTTTTTATGTACACTTATAGCTCCAGCCGCCATCACACGATCCAGCACATACAGCGCATCACCGCTCTCTAACCGCTGTCTCCGAGGGTTCGAGCAGAAGACGGTCTCCAAGAAGTCCAAGACCCGCTGTGCTGCTGAGTGCTTGAAGGAGGACTTCTGCGTCTCATTCAATTTCAAAGATGGCGTCTGTGATCTCAACTACAGTACCCGAAACCAGGAGCACTATAGTGCCTTCCAAGAGGAGGAAGGGTGTTCCTATTATGAACCGTAGATTTCCTTGATAACCAGAAATAAGAAATTTAAGGAGTTACCGGTAGTGAATTAGTCAAACAGTTTACAGAGAAATTTGAGCTCCGGTAAAGGATTAAATAGAATTGTGCCTTCTAAGAGGAGGACCTCAACCTCGTTCCAGCATTTAAGACACAAAATACTGCACAGCTGTCAGTTAGAGTTCGCTCAAATAGACTTTCTCTGGTGTTTCGGAATTTGATAGTCGATTTATTTTCTTTCTTCAGGTGCCATGCCCTTTTTTCTATTATTGAAATAACACACTGCACAATTGCACGACTTGTTCATGTGGTGAAAATGAAGTCACTTCATATTAAAATGTCAGCAGAGTTGAAAATGAACCCCAACTTTGCAATGTTGCAAGTTTATTTCGACAATTATGACTCCTTTATTGCCTAAACAAATTTAGTATAACATGGGCTTTAAATATAACCCTACTTTTAATTGTTTAATACATAATCAGAAAAGGTACCACATCGTTCCTGTTCCCAAAACACCCGAACAAAACAAAACAAAAAACAGGTACATACTCATTCCCGGCTTGCTTGTAAACATCTCGAAAATATATCCTTTTTCATGAAAAATCTTGTTCTTTCATAACAAATTGTCTCTTTTAATGCCACATGTGCAACAATCATGCGAATAAGAAGTATATATGAATTATGAAGTGACACCACCTCTTCTTTTATATGCAAGTTCTTAGTGCACCTTTTTCCAGAAAATACTTTGAAATAATGTGTGCGTCAATAGTACGAAAAACAGATTGCGTTAAATCAAAGTTCTGCTTTGGAAAGATAGATGGGCATAGGGATTGTTATTATGAATTAAAATGACAAAAAAGAGGTAATGTGTAATCGAGAGTGAGTATAACAGACCAGTTCCTAGTAAGTATACGGTTTAAAAAGTCCCAACATATCTTCAGATCTGTTTAACTTGGAGACGTTCGACTTTGTAAACTTCCCAAAGTACCCAAAGATGGAGATGCTTCATAAAATTCTTTACCCAGTTGGAAAGAATACTTCAACCTGTGTATCGTGGAATGCACCCTAGTGCATTATTTAACTTTCATGAGCACCTATGTATTACTCACTTCAATGGGTTTTACAAATGTGGTACCAATGAAATTGTTAAATAATCAAACCCATGTGTATTTTTAGGCATGTATGTCTAGATCTAGTTCTCTTTAATTATAACAGAATACCCCTGAAATGTAATAGCCTGGATATTAACGGAGGTGATAAATTTAGTCAAACTACATTAAGATTATTTTTCACTATATTGCTAGGTTAAATTAATTGAACTTTTTTTACTGGATGCACGCGATATCGGCGATCGATACCACCGATATCCTTTTTTTTTTTAACAATTCTAATTTTTTCTTTTTTAAGAATTTTTTTTTAAGAATTTTTTTTTTTTTTTTTAATGATTTTTTTGATAATTTTTTTGTTGATGATAAATATTTGTTTTTCGTGTTTTTTGATAATTATAATCTTTCTTTTTTTTTGGGAATTCTATAATTTTTTATTTTTTTTATTTTTTTTTTTTTTTTACAGTTTAATGTGCACTGACAATTTTTTATTTTTATTTTTTAAATTTATTGATAAGTTAAAAATCATGCATCCGGTAAAAAAAATCATGCGTCCGGCAAAAAAAATTACCGGACGCATGATTTTGCCATGCATCCGGTAAATCTGTAAAATAACAAAATTTTGTATTTTTGACAATTTTTGGGGCCCCATCTTAAAAAACGGATGATGCACAGGTTTAATTCGTGGGTCGGTGGAATTGTGTGCACGCGGTACCTTTGAATTTGGTCTAAAACCATTCAAAGGTACCTTGTGCACACAATCCCTACCGACGCACTCAAACCTGTGCATCATACTATTGACTAATCTTCACTTCTCTCTCCCTCTCTCTATTTCCCTCTAATTCCATCTCATCTTCATCCCTCACCTCCTTCTCCCTGCCTCTCTCTCTCACTCTCTCCCTCTCTCTCTCTGTTGCTCTCCGCCTCTCAATTGATTACTGAAGTGTGACGTCATAATCGCTAAGTTGTCAAGGTTGCTAGTACCAAACATTTTTGTGCGTAAGTTAAAGGGCCACTCTTACCAATTACCTATTTTTCTTAGAAATCATCAACAATCCTGAAATCTAGCTTTAAAAATGACGACTCAGAACGCTCAGAAAAAAAAACAGTTTCGGAGCTGTATTGCGCAAAAGGAATTTTTCTTTTTATTGTTTCTATTTACCAATTTGATAAACGTACGTAGCGAGGTCTTTTACATTATCAATTGATTATATAAAACCTTTTGACGTGGAATAAATACAACCAACTTTTTCGTGTGTATTTTGTCAGTGTGAAAACACCATGTTGTGATGATGAACGTTATCATGATCAGGCGCGCCGGAAGCAGTTTGGGATTGGGGGGGGGGGCAAACATTTCAGGGGGCTCACCTTCCAGGGGCAGTGACGTAATGAGAAAAAACGTTCGGAAGGGGGGGGGGAGGGGGGCAGACGACAAATCTGCATCACCAACAGTCTAACACGTTACTTGCAGGTCCAGCGGAACGTTTTAACGATCAGGTAGAGCGTAAATTGGCGTGGGGTCCAGGGCATGAGCCTCGGCAGGGGGTCAAGGGGCTGAGCCCCCGGAAGCTCAGGGGTTTTAGGTATTTAATTACGGTCAGATGAGCATCCAGGGGCCCTCTTTAAGGCCATTGACGTGTTCCAGGGGGCAGAGCCCCCGAAAGCTCAGGGGTTTTAGGTATTTAATTACGGTCAGATGAGCATCCAGGGGCCCTCTTTAAGGCCATTGACGTGTTCCAGGGGGCAGAGCCCCCGAAAGCTCAGGGGTTTTAGGTATTTAATTAGGGTCCGATGAGCATCCAGGGGCCCGCCTTAGGGCCCTTGTTGGGGTCCAGGGGGCAGAGCCCCCGGAAGCTCAGGGGTTTTAGGTATTTAATTACGGTCAGATGAGCACCCAGGGGCCCGCCTTAGGGCCCTTGGTGGGGTCCAGGGGGCAGAGCCCCTGGAAGCTCAGGGGTTTTAGGTATTTAATTACGGTCAGATGAGCATCCAGGGGCCCTCTTTAAAGCCATTGACGTGTGCCAAGGGGCAGAGCCCCCGGTGTCACGTTGGAAAACGCAATCAGCGATTTTATTAAAATTATCCTTTTTGCTTTCATTAAACTAGGAACTAAATAAAGCGAATTATAGGGTGTACTTGTGACAGAGAGGGAGGAAGAGAGAGAGAGAGAGAGAGGGAGAGAGAGAGAGAGAGAGAGAGAGAGGGAGAGCGAGCGAGAGTGAATGTGCCATCGGTGGATGTAATTAGTGTATAAATTATACAGTGTTCCGCGAAGCATTGAATGTGTTGTCACGGGTTACTGTCTGAAAAGGTTGAGACTACCATTGAAAGGAAAGTGGAATGGCCTTACACCTGTTATAGACTAGCCTATAATCTAGGCGGAGTGCCGAGCTTTTTTCTTTGCTGCTAGACTAACCCAAAGCAGAACGTCTGATACGGCGAGACTACGAACCGTGAGTCGCGAAGCGGCTCACCGCCTATAATCACTGGTCTAGCTTTAGTCGTTGTTTTTTTATTATCGACCCTGAATCCGTGGCAGTTTTCGTACGAAAAACTGCCACGGATTCAACGTCGATAATAAAAAAAAAACGACTAAAGCTAGACCAGTGAGTATAGGCGGTGCGCGGCTCACGGTTCGTAGTCTCGCCGTATCAGACGTTCTGCTTAAGGTTAGTCTAGCAGCAAAGAAAAAAGCTCGGCACTCCGCCTAGATTATAGGCTAGTTATAGACAGGAAGTGTTTTTTTGTAGTTGACTGTATATAATGTACTGGAGTAACAATGGCTAGGGCCACACCCAAAGAAGTTGGCTTGGTGTACGGAGGTCTTGTTGTACGTAGCAGCTTGCTTCAAAGCATTATAGTTAGCTGCTTGTACACACATTGTAGAAGACAAGTTGAGAAAGATGTGGCTTCTGGCTTTATAAGTTTTGCTACATGAGAATTTGCAGCTTTAAGTCACGGTATAACCGATACTTTCCATCGGTAAGTGAAATCATGATACTGTATTATTTTACTACATTGATGATTGTATAATCTTGTACTTTAATGAAGGGTGATTTTATTCAAATGACAGATTGAAGTACGAGAAAGGTATACCATGTTGTTTCACCTTTTGTTATCAATTATATTTTGGGCAAAGAAATTAATGATTAAGAAGAGGAAAATATTTACAATTTGTATTGATGCATGTTTCACCTATAAGAAGAATCTATAGTAGAGAAATGTTTGTGCCTGAACTCTTTACATTTTAGATGGCACAGGGGCTTGGGAGACGAGCTGATATTTCTACGGCTACGAGAGTTGATGCGAGACGGGACATCCGGACACGTGACCGACAGATCACCAAGAACATGGCGTCTTCAGACTTCAGTAGAGAACGCAATATGAACATTAATGGTGAGCGATAATGGGGCCGAGAATGTAGCCTATCCGATAGGCGTCGGGCTAAATGGCAAGTGTACTAATCGCGTTATGGAGACTGACATTCGGCACGGGCGACAGCCCGAGCGCCTATCATCACTGGTCAACTCATCATTATTCATATATGTGTATCGTATGTGTGACGAGCGTCTTCTCATGCATGATTCATAAGACTAGCCTTATCTGGTGATCGTTCACTTTGATTCAACCAATCAAATATCATCTCCAGGTTCCTCATCGCTCATTGGCCTATTTTGGTCCATTCTTCATAAATATTCATGAAAGAGCTTTGCAGGGGTTCGTAGATTTTCTACGAACGAAACAAGGAAAACAAAGAAAATAAAACTGTGAGTTGACCAGTGGTGATAGGCGCTCGGGCTGACGCCCGCGCCGATGCCACTCTCCACATAAACGCGATTAGTATACTTGTACAGCCCGACGCCTATCGGATAGGCTACCGAGAATGTTGACGAGACTATTATGGAACTTGAGATAAATAGTTCGATGAACTTGAAAGTCACATTTGAAAAGATGTCAAAGGCTTAGCAGAGCCATATGGACTATTTCGTGTTTGAGTGTGTATTGTTGATGCATGCCTTGTATAAAGACGACTTTGAAAGATGTAATCAAGGGTGAAGTTAGCTGGACAATACAGGTCTGGAGTTAACCGTTCACGTGACAAGAAGTCAGTTGATTATTGTGAGACGAGAACATGATATTTTTGAAGGTATAATTTGTTAAAGTTGATAACTAAATAAACGACAATATACTGGTCTGTTTATTGATGTTAAGGTAAAGTTTCTCAAGAACGAGATGTGTATGAGTTAATTGATTAAGTTACAGATGTGCTATATATTTAAGACAATTCAGGTCTGTTTATATAGAACATTATTGGTGTAGACTTCATGTATAACAAGTTATAGAAAGATTTGATACATGTTACAAAGGTGTTGATCATATATTTGATTGACAAGGGTTGATTTTATTTTGCTGGGACCGAGTGTTTTTGGAAAGATATTGTAAGAGGATATTTATTTCGTTCGTACCATTCTCTTTTTGTCGGAGAATGGTACTATTCTTTGCTTTATATTAAAGCTGGATTATAATTACGAGTATCGTAAATGGCATGTGTTTTAGTTTTCTTTATTTTGAGTGTACCATGTGACACCCGGAAGCTCAGGGGTTTTAGGTATTTAATGACGGTCAGATGAGCATTCTGGGGGCGGAGCCCCCGGAAGCTCAGGGGTTTTAGGTATTTAATTACGGTCAGATGAGCATCCGGGGGACCGCCTTAGGGCCCTTGGTGGGGTACGGAGGCGGAGCCTCCGTAAGCTCTGGGGTTTTAGGCATTTAATTACGGTCAAATGAGCATGTTTTATACCTTATTTGTGACATTGGCAGGTCACTTATTTTTTCTCTCCGTCTTTCTTTCTTTTTCTCTTTAACGTACTTTTTCAAAAAAATGTGGGGAGGGGGGTGGGGGGGTGGGTCTCGAGCCCAGCCACTTTGCAGACCATGACATAAAGCCTTCTAAATAAGCGTATTTTTCGTCCGACTGTAATTTGGGAATTTCTTATTTGCCAACAAACGCATAAAAAGGTGGGACTTACAAAAAAAAATGGAGAAAAAATACCGGAAAATCATGTCATAACAGCAACATTTGTAAATCACTGGTATCGAATAAGAAATACACCCCCCCCCCCCCATCATTACGCCAGCGTTCAGGGGCTCATGTCTTCTCACCCCTATAACAAAAACGTTTTCCCCAGTCTCGCACAATATGTCAACGATATGCGCGTATCGCTATTGTACAAACCTCCATTGATCAATACCGTATAGATGGCATGCGCAATGTTTAAGAAATTAAATTCCTGTGAACTTTCCTTTTCTTTGAATGGAATTATTATGTGATTTAATTCAGGTTTTTATTATTGTTATGTTCTTTTGGGTTAAAAATACAAACCATGTTTACTCCTTTACTGCTTTTTTTTTTTTTTTGGAGGGGGGGGGGCGTTTTGGGGGGGCAAAAATGCGTTTTGCCCCCCCCCCCCCCCCACTTTTTTGATTGGGGGGGGGGGGCAACTGCCCCCCTGCCCCCCCCCCCCCACTTCCGGCGCCTATGACAGGCGCGCCGGAAGCAGTTTGGGATTGGGGGGGCAAACATTCCAGGGGCAGTGACGTAATGAGAAGAAAAGTTCGGAAGGGGGGGGGCAGACGAAAAATCTGCATCACCACCAGTCTTACACGTTACATGCCGGTCCCGCGGAACGTTTTTCAAAGTGGAGTATTATCGATCAGGTAGAGCGTAAATTGGCGTGGGGTCCAGGGCATGAGCCTCGGCAGGGGGTGAAGGGGCTGAGCCCCCGGAAGCTCAGGGGTTTTAGGTATTTAATTACGGTTAGATGAGCATCCAGGAGCCTTCTGTAAGGCAATTGACGTGTTCCAAGGGGGGGGGGGGAGAGCCCCCAGAAGCTCAGAGGTTTTAATATTTAACTACGGTCAGATGAGCATCCAGGGGCCGTCTTAGGGCCCTTGGTGTGGTCCAGGGGGCAGAGCCCCCGGAAGCTCAGGGGATTTAGGTATTTAATAACGGTCAGATGAGCATCCAGGGGCCCGCCTTAGGGCCCTTGGTGGGGTCCAGGGGGCAGAGCCCCCGGAAGCTCAGGGGTTTTAGGTATTTAATTACGGTCAGATGAGCATCCAGGGGCCCGCCTTAGGGCCCTTGGTAGGGTCCAGGGGGCAGAGCCCCTGGAAGCTCGGGGGTTTTAGATATTTAATTACGGTCAGAAGAGCATCCAGGGGCCCGTCTTAGGTCCCTTGGTGGGGTCCGGGGGTGGAGCCCCCGTAAGCTCTGGGGTTTTAAGCATTTAATTACGGTCAGATGAGAATTTTTTATACTTTATTTGTGACATTGGCAGGTCACTTATTTTTTTCTCCGTCTTTCTTTTTTCTTCTCCTTAACATACTTTTTTAAAAAGGAGGGGGGGGGGGCTCGAGCCCAGCCACTTTGCAGACCATGACATAAAGGCTTCTAAATAAGCGTATTTCGCCTTTTTCTTCGATTGGAATTGTATATGTGATTTAATTTAGGTTTTAATTATTGTTACGTTCTTTTGGATTAAAAATACAAACCATGTTTACTCCTTTTTTTTTTTCTTTTTTTTTTTTGGAGGGGGGTGGGCGTTGTTTTTTTTGGGGGGGGGCAAAAATGCGTTTTGTTGCCCCCCCCCCCCCACTTTTTTGACTGGGGGGCAACTGGCCCACCCTGCCCCCCCCCCCCCCCCCCCCCGCCCCACTTCCGGCGCCTATGCAACCGGACCATAGGAATATAGTCTTGCGTAAATGGTCGTCTAAACAATTCGTCGGCATCCCCTTGAAACTCATTTAAATTAAAACTCGTTTCGTGGTTCTCTTAAGCTTCGTCCAGATATGCAGCGGTAAACCGCGCCGTTTTTTGTTTGTTTGTTTATTCATTTTTATACATAATATTTATAAGTGCAATGAGCTCCACATTTCTGTATCTAATAACAAACAGCTCAGTGAATACGAGTTGGACCTTTGTCATCAGTTGCCATTCATTTAGACCTTTTTTTAAAGACGAAAACACCACGATTTACGCTTCATATCCGAACAAGGTTTTACCCTGTACCTGTGTGAATGGGTTAAATTGATATCACAATGCTGTAGAAATAAAACAAAACAAAAATAGAGTAAAGTTGCAGGCTCATCGATTTATTATTAAATTTGCAGAAGTAACCTACAGATGCGAGGAAGGGTGGTGGAAATTTAGAGACGGGTGTTACCGAATCCTGGGTAATGTCTATATGGCAAAAACGCCGTATGCGATACAACTATGTACCAATGCGAAGGCTCAACTCTTCGTCCCTTCGTCGCAAGAGGAGTACGACGCTGTGTCAGCATACATCAACAGCCTTGGCGTTGTCAGCGCGCCTTCTAATCCGATTCCTTCACCTATTCACGAGGTGTGGGTAGGGTGTGAGGCGGGAACACCCACCTGTATAGATGGAACAGTGTTTGACAGCACTGGTGGTACGTACAGAAAATATAAGGTGTAGGGTAGAAATATTTATGATTCTAAGAATGATTACTATACACCCATTTCCAGTGGCGGATCCAGGATTTGCCGATAGGGGGGCCTACAATTTGAAAATCGCTCCGACCAATATTGTTTTCAGTAGGGGGGGGGGAGATTAGCGTGAGCACTAACTAAACAGAATTATATAAAACCTTTTTTTTGTTGTATTATTATTATTAAAATAAAATAAAATAAAAAGTCCAGGGGGGCGGGCCCGTCGGCCCCTCCCCCCGTCGCCCCCCGCCCCCCCCCCCCAGTTAAGATAAGTTAAGTTAAGAGTCACTAAGGTTTTGGGTATTGGTGATGGCAATCGACTGGATTCATCTTCACCAAGAGTATCAATTACAGTATATCATGTATGATTTTAGAAAACCTCGGCGAATTAATCATCTTGTATCTTAATAATCATAACGTGATCAAGATGATGTTAGGAGCTTTATAGTGGAGTAGGTAAATTTGTCAAGTTTCTAATGTTGATGATTTATTTCGTGAAGGTAACTTAAGTGACGGTTACCAATGCGCCAAGTAACATTATCTGCTGTGGTCCCGTTAAACTCTGAGAAAAACCAGTGGAGGAAGAGGGCCGGGGGCTAAAAAAAAAATCCAAACAGGTTTGCAATTTTTTGATTGGGGGGGGGGGCAACTGCCCCCCTGCCCCCCCCCCCCCCCCACTTCCGGCGCCTATGACAGGCGCGCCGGAAGCAGTTTGGGATTGGGGGGGCAAACATTCCAGGGGGCTCACTTTCCAGGGGCAGTGACGTAATGAGAAGAAAAGTTCGGAAGGGGGGGGGCAGACGAAAAATCTGCATCACCACCAGTCTTACTCGTTACATGCCGGTCCCGCGGAACGTTTTTCAAAGTGGAGTATTATCGATCAGGTAGAGCGTAAATTGGCGTGGGGTCCAGGGCATGAGCCTCGGCAGGGGGTGAAGGGGCTGAGCCCCCGGAAGCTCAGGGGTTTTAGGTATTTAATTACGGTTAGATGAGCATCCAGGGGCCCTCTGTAAGGCAATTGACGTGTTCCAAGGGGGGGGGAGAGCCCCCAGAAGCTCAGAGGTTTTAATATTTAACTACGGTCAGATGAGCATCCAGGGGCCGTCTTAGGGCCCTTGGTGTGGTCCAGGGGGCAGAGCCCCCGGAAGCTCAGGGGATTTAGGTATTTAATTACGGTCAGATGAGCATCCAGGGGCCCGCCTTAGGGCCCTTGGTGGGGTCCAGGGGGCAGAGCCCCCGGAAGCTCAGGGGTTTTAGGTATTTAATTACGGTCAGATGAGCATCCAGGGGCCCGCCTTAGGGCCCTTGGTAGGGTCCAGGGGGCAGAGCCCCTGGAAGCTCGGGGGTTTTAGATATTTAATTACGGTCAGAAGAGTATCCAGGGGCCCGTCTTAGGTCCCTTGGTGGGGTCCGGGGGTGGAGCCCCCGTAAGCTCTGGGGTTTTAAGCATTTAATTACGGTCAGATGAGCATTTTTTATACTTTATTTGTGACATTGGCAGGTCACTTATTTTTTTCTCCGTCTTTCTTTCTTCTTCTCCTTAACATACTTTTTTAAAAAGGAGGGGGGGCTCGAGCCCAGCCACTTTGCAGACCATGACATAAAGGCTTCTAAATAAGCGTATTTCGCCTTTTTCTTTGATTGGAATTGTATATGTGATTTAATTTAGGTTTTAATTATTGTTACGTTCTTTTGGATTAAAAATACAAACCATGTTTACTCCTTTTTTTTTTCTTTTTTTTTTTTTGGAGGGGGGTGGGCGTTGTTTTTGTTTTTTTTTGGGGGGGGGCAAAAATGCGTTTTTGTTGCCCCCCCCCCCCCCCCCCCCCACTTTTTTGACTGGGGGGCAACTGGCCCACCCTGCCCACCCCCCCCCCCCGCCCCACTTCCGGCGCCTATGCAACCGGACCATAGGAATATAGTCTTCACCTATTCACGAGGTGTGGGTAGGGTGTGAGGCGGGAACACCCACCTGTATAGATGGAACAGTGTTTGACAGCACTGGTGGTACGTACAGAAAATATAAGGTGTAGGGTAGAAATATTTATGATTCTAAGAATGATTACTATACACCCATTTCCAGTGGCGGATCCAGGATTTGCCGATAGGGGGGCCTACAATTTGAAAATCGCTCCGACCAATATTGTTTTCAGTAGGGGGGGGGGGAGATTAGCGTGAGCACTAACTAAACAGAATTATATAAAACCTTTTTTTTGTTGTATTATTATTATTAAAATAAAATAAAATAAAAAGTCCAGGGGGGCGGGCCCGTCGGCCCCTCCCCCCGTCGCCCCCCCCCCCCCCCCAGTTAAGATAAGTTAAGTTAAGAGTCACTAAGGTTTTGGGTATTGGTGATGGCAATCGACTGGATTCATCTTCACCAAGAGTATCAATTACAGTATATCATGTATGATTTTAGAAAACCTCGGCGAATTAATCATCTTGTATCTTAATAATCATAACGTGATCAAGATGATGTTAGGAGCTTTATAGTGGAGTAGGTAAATTTGTCAAGTTTCTAATGTTGATGATTTATTTCGTGAAGGTAACTTAAGTGACGGTTACCAATGTGCCAAGTAACATTATCTGCTGTGGTCCCGTTAAACTCTGAGAAAAACCAGTGGAGGAAGAGGGCCGGGGGCTAAAAAAAAAATCCAAACAGGTTTGCAATTTTTTGATTGGGGGGGGGGGCAACTGCCCCCCTGCCCCCCCCCCCCCCCCCCCCCCCACTTCCGGCGCCTATGACAGGCGCGCCGGAAGCAGTTTGGGATTGGGGGGGGCAAACATTCCAGGGGGCTCACTTTCCAGGGGCAGTGACGTAATGAGAAGAAAAGTTCGGAAGGGGGGGGGGGGGCAGACGAAAAATCTGCATCACCACCAGTCTTACTCGTTACATGCCGGTCCCGCGGAACGTTTTTCAAAGTGGAGTATTATCGATCAGGTAGAGCGTAAATTGGCGTGGGGTCCAGGGCATGAGCCTCGGCAGGGGGTGAAGGGGCTGAGCCCCCGGAAGCTCAGGGGTTTTAGGTATTTAATTACGGTTAGATGAGCATCCAGGGGCCCTCTGTAAGGCAATTGACGTGTTCCAAGGGGGGGGAGAGCCCCCAGAAGCTCAGAGGTTTTAATATTTAACTACGGTCAGATGAGCATCCAGGGGCCGTCTTAGGGCCCTTGGTGTGGTCCAGGGGGCAGAGCCCCCGGAAGCTCAGGGGATTTAGGTATTTAATTACGGTCAGATGAGCATCCAGGGGCCCGCCTTAGGGCCCTTGGTGGGGTCCAGGGGGCAGAGCCCCCGGAAGCTCAGGGGTTTTAGGTATTTAATAACGGTCAGATGAGCATCCAGGGGCCCGCCTTAGGGCCCTTGGTGGGGTCCAGGGGGCAGAGCCCCCGGAAGCTCAGGGGTTTTAGGTATTTAATTACGGTCAGATGAGCATCCAGGGGCCCGCCTTAGGGCCCTTGGTAGGGTCCAGGGGGCAGAGCCCCTGGAAGCTCGGGGGTTTTAGATATTTAATTACGGTCAGAAGAGTATCCAGGGGCCCGTCTTAGGTCCCTTGGTGGGGTCCGGGGGTGGAGCCCCCGTAAGCTCTGGGGTTTTAAGCATTTAATTACGGTCAGATGAGCATTTTTTATACTTTATTTGTGACATTGGCAGGTCACTTATTTTTTTCTCCGTCTTTCTTTCTTCTTCTCCTTAACATACTTTTTTAAAAAGGAGGGGGGGCTCGAGCCCAGCCACTTTGCAGACCATGACATAAAGGCTTCTAAATAAGCGTATTTCGCCTTTTTCTTTGATTGGAATTGTATATGTGATTTAATTTAGGTTTTAATTATTGTTACGTTCTTTTGGATTAAAAATACAAACCATGTTTACTCCTTTTTTTTTTTTTTTTTTTTTTGGAGGGGGGTGGGCGTTGTTTTTTTTTTTTGGGGGGGGGGGCAAAAATGCGTTTTTGTTGCCCCCCCCCCCCCCACTTTTTTGACTGGGGGGCAACTGGCCCACCCTGCCCCCCCCCCCCCCCGCCCCACTTCCGGCGCCTATGCAACCGGACCATAGGAATATAGTCTTCACCTATTCACGAGGTGTGGGTAGGGTGTGAGGCGGGAACACCCACCTGTATAGATGGAACAGTGTTTGACAGCACTGGTGGTACGTACAGAAAATATAAGGTGTAGGGTAGAAATATTTATGATTCTAAGAATGATTACTATACACCCATTTCCAGTGGCGGATCCAGGATTTGCCGATAGGGGGGCCTACAATTTGAAAATCGCTCCGACCAATATTGTTTTCAGTAGGGGGGGGGGAGATTAGCGTGAGCACTAACTAAACAGAATTATATAAAACCTTTTTTTTGTTGTATTATTATTATTAAAATAAAATAAAATAAAAAGTCCAGGGGGGCGGGCCCGTCGGCCCCTCCCCCCGTCGCCCCCCCCCCCCCCCCCAGTTAAGATAAGTTAAGTTAAGAGTCACTAAGGTTTTGGGTATTGGTGATGGCAATCGACTGGATTCATCTTCACCAAGAGTATCAATTACAGTATATCATGTATGATTTTAGAAAACCTCGGCGAATTAATCATCTTGTATCTTAATAATCATAACGTGATCAAGATGATGTTAGGAGCTTTATAGTGGAGTAGGTAAATTTGTCAAGTTTCTAATGTTGATGATTTATTTCGTGAAGGTAACTTAAGTGACGGTTACCAATGCGCCAAGTAACATTATCTGCTGTGGTCCCGTTAAACTCTGAGAAAAACCAGTGGAGGAAGAGGGCCGGGGGCTAAAAAAAAAATCCAAACAGGTTTGCAATTTCTTATATTTCCGTTCTTCTCAATGGCTGATATGTTCTACGTCATTAGCAGCTTGGAAAGAGGTCACAAACAATTAGACTTTGATTATTTATTGCTTTGCCTCACTATTTATAAAGGCAAAAAAACAGAATAAACTGAGACTTGAACCCACAACTCTGAGATAGTATTACGCTGACCTTACCGATTGAGCCAACGATGGGTTGATGACAAGTGATTCTGCATGATTTCTATAACCCTATCACTCATCATAACGGTTACGTCATTGCTAATGACGTAACATATCAGCCAAACAGATGACCGGAAATATTAGCATTGGCAAACCTGTTTGGGAAAAAAAAAATGGCGGCCGGGGGGGGGGGGGGGTGGGGGGGGGGGGGGTGGGTTCGCCACTCGACCATCTCAACATCGTGAAAAGGGCCGTAAAGGCTAAGTCCACTCCAAAAATAATCTGCTTTTAATAGATGCAGAAAAACAAGAGAAACCGAGCAAAACAAAATTGAGTAAAATCGGAAAACTAATTCGAACGTTATGATTTGTTTTATGGAAAACTATGGAACTGAGAAAATCACTACGCAAATTGCTTATTTGGTTATCAGTGTGTGACGTCATTGCCTTACTATTTATCAATTGCATTTTATATTGTTATCCCATTCATTTCCCTTTATATCCCCCAAAACCTGATTTTCCAATGCCTTTGCCCAGGCTATATGATTTGTATCATATTGTGTGCATGACATTTCACAAAATATTTTATGAACTTTGAAGAATTAATCATTTTTCTTAATATTGTATATTCATAATCATTGATTTTTATATAAACAGGTTATACAAATTTACATTTTTTTATGATTTAACAGAAAAACATACTGTATATTAGTGCTTCCACACAAAAACATATTACTATCAATATAACGTGGATGATGGTGTGAGGAAATCAGATTTTTAGGGGGAAATTGGAAAATTATATTATCAATAAAAAGAAAACAATTAGTGGATAGTGAGGCAATGACATCCCAGACTCTAAGTGAGTTGTCAATTTGTCTTGTGATTTTCAAAGTTTGTCATGTCATTATAACTTCATAACTTTCTCATTAGTATTCCGATATTGCTCAAACTTGTTTTGATCAATTTGTCCGATTTTTCTGCTTCTATTGAAAGTAAGTAATTTTTGGAGTGGACATGCCGTTTGAATTTGAGGACCCATCATGCAATTGTATGACAACTTATTTTGATAGGCATACATTACATAAGAAAATAAATACATCGTCTCAACTGACAGTGTCACGTACAATATGTTTTATATTCTATAAGTTTTAATGTTTCATTGTCGGTATCTTACCTTCCGCAATTTTTATATTATCGATAGACTATCCAGAAATAACTCCTCGATAAATATGCCATTAATGAAATCTTTTTCCACAACAATACTGATCTCCCGATGTAATGTTATCTCTTTCATGTGGATGTCGTGCTTTCGAATGCTGTACTCTGATAGGATGGTGGGGAAGCGAATATATTCACCATACTGATGAAGACTGTGTGTTTTATGATAAAACTAAAGGACTTCAATCAGACGTATGCCCGGATGCGCAACATCAAGTACTCTGTGAAGGTAATGTGAACTTTTAGGACAGGTTGCAGTTACTTTGCACACACCTCAAGGTTCAAGCAGTCAAACATTTCAGTGTTTTAGGGGTGTATAATACTTTTTATTTATTTACTTCGTATCACAAAAAACAGGGTAGTCCATTCAGCATTAAATTAGGTGTTCTGTGAATCCCTTTAATGTAAACAAATACAACGATAACGACAACATTAATACAAAACTAGACATATAATACTTGTTTGGAACAAGTATAGGTGGGCTGGTCAACTAAAATTTGAGACAAAATAGAGCAAAAATAAGCGACATACTGCTTACAAATTCTTAAAAAACAATATCATGTAGATAACGTGAACTAAATTCACCTTCTATAGGCATAACACGCAAATTATGAAGTTTTTGACATGAGGCCTTTAATCAAAATTTTTACTAAGATGACGTCATCAAAATGAAAAATGGTTATAACTGCGCTTGTAGAGAATTGTCTTAGCTACAACATATCAAAATTTTAAAGAAAATTGATCAATATTTACAGAGATACAATCAATTTTCCATAAATATGCTGACGTCATAATATGCAAATTCGTATTTTGAGTTCCAAGGCCATTGTGATGATGTCACGATACACTTAATGGCCAAATGAGACATGGAATCATATTTCCGACTCATACTCTATCTTAATATGAAAAAAAATTGAGGATCCCGGTGCATTCCAAAGAGCTATAACGGATTTTGTATAGGCATGTTTTTGCCCATATATGCTATGTATTAAAAGAGCTCGCGCGCACAGACGTTTATCTTGAATTGACGCTCATCTTGTTATTAATGGTCATAAAGAGATAAACTTGGAATCAAATTCCTTGAAAAAATATGAGAAATATCATGAAAGAAAAAAAAATGGCGATTCTATGTTTTTTAATGGTGTTACGCGCGAAAACGCGCGCGCATGCTCGTACGCGCGATTTTTTATAAAATGCTTAAAATGACCTGAAACGTATGCAAAATAAATTTGAGACGATTTTGAGCATTTAATTTTTTTGCGCGCGCACTGACGCGCGGACGTACGCGCACGCGCGCATTTTTTGACCTGAATTTAACCGGACTGATATTGACCTTGATCATGATAAATATGAATGAGAAATACCTTTTTGGTTATGAAGATATGATCATAATATGATTTTCAGAAAATTTCACAAAATGGCGCCTAGATGACGTCATCAGTCAAGGTCAAGGTTGAAAACCTCACCGTGTCTTGTCCATATGCCTATACATATGTGTGCCAAATTTCAAGTTATTTGATTTAGACAATTTCAAGTTATCTTGCTAACAAAAAAGTGGGTGGAAATAAGAAAAATAAATAAATAAACTAGACATATAATACTTGTTTGGAACAAGTATAGGTGGGCTGGTCAACTAACATTTGAGACAAAATAGAGCAAAAATAAGCGACATACTGCTTACAAATTCTTAAAAAACAATATCATGTAGATTCATAACGTGAACTAAATTCAACTTCTATAGGCATAACACGCAAATTATGAAGTTTTTTACATGAGGCCTTTAATCAAAATTTTCACTATGATGACGTCATCAAAATGAAAAATGGTTATTATTGCGCTTATAGAGAATTGTCTTAGCTACAACATATCGAAATTTTGAAGAAAATTGATCAATATTTACAGAGATACAATCAATTTTACATAAATATGCTGACGTCATAATATGCAAATTCGTATTTTGAGTTCCAAGGCCATTGTGATGATGTCACGATACACTTAATGGCCAAATGAGACATGGAATCATATTTTTGACTCATACTCTATCTTAATATGAAAAAAAATTGAGGATCCCGGTGCATTCCAAAGAGCTATAACGGATTTTGTATAGGCATGTTTTTGCCCATATATGCTATGTATTAAAAGACCTCGCGCGCACTGACATTTATCTTGAATTTACGCTCATCTTGTTAATAATGGTCATAAAAAGATAAACATGGAATCAAATTCCTTGAAAAAATATGAGAAATATCATGAAAGAAAAAAAAATGGCGATTCTATGTTTTTTAATGGTGTTACGCGCGAAAACGCGCGCGCATGCTCGTACGCGCGATTTTTTATAAAATGCTTAAAATGACCTGAAACGTATGCAAAAAAAATTTGAGACGATTTTGAGCATTTAAAAATTTTGCGCGCGCACTGACGCGCGGACGTACGCGCACGCGCGCGTTTTTTGACCTGAAATTGACCGGACGGATATTGACCTTGATCATGATAAATATGAATGAGAAATAACTTACCGTTATGAAATTATGATCATAAGTAAATTTTCAGAAAATTTCACAAAATGGCGCCTAGATGACGTCATCAGTCAAGGTCAAGGTTGAAAACCTTACTTTGTTTTGTCCATATGGCTATACATATGTGTGCTAAATATCAAATCATTTGATTGAGCCATTTTCAACTTATCTTGCTAACAAAAAAGTGGGTCGAAATAAGAAAAATAAATAAATAAATAAATAATAATAAAGGCAATTTTAACAAAAATATAAGGTGGTCTGTATTAGATACAGCCCACCTGATAATAATAATAAAGGCAATTTTAACAAAAATATAAGGTGGTCTGTATTAGATACAGCCCACCTGATAATAAATTATGAAGTTTTTGACATGAGGCCTTTAATCAAAATTTTCACTATGATGACGTCATCAAAATGATAAATGGTTATTACTGTGCTTGTAGAGAATTGTCTTAGCTACAACATATCGAAATTTTGAAGAAAATTGATCAATATTTACAGAGATACAGTCAATTTTACATAAATATGCTGACGTCATAATATGCAAATTCGTATTTTGAGTTCCAAGGCCATTGTGATGATGTCACGATACACTTAATGGCCAAATGAGACATGGAATCATATTTCCAACTCATACTCTATCTTAATATGAAAAAAAATTGAGGATCCCAGTGCATTCCAAAGAGCTACAACGGATTTTGTATAGGCATGTTTTTGCCCATATATGCTATGTATTAAAAGACCTCGCGCGCACTGACATTTATCTTGAATTTACGCTCATCTTGTTAATAATGGTCATAAAGAGATAAACATGGAATCAAATTCCTTGAAAAAATATGAGAAATATCATGAAAGAAAAAAAAATGGCGATTCTATGTTTTTTAATGGTGTTACGCGCGAAAACGCGCGCGCATGCTCGTACGCGCGATTTTTTATAAAAGGCTTAAAATGACCTGAAACGTATGCAAAATAAATTTGAGACGATTTTGAGCATTTAAAAATTTTGCGCGCGCATTGACGCGCGGACGTACGCGCACGCGCGCGTTTTTTGACCTGAAATTGACTGGACTGATATTGACCTTGATAATAATAAATATGAATGAGAAATAACCTTTGGTTATGAAGATATGATCAAGAGTTTATTTTCAGAAAATTTCACAAAATGGCGCCTAGATGACGTCATCAGTCAAGGTCAAGGTTAAAAACCTTACCTTGCTTTGTTCCTATGCCTATACATATGTGTGCAAAATTTCAAGTTATTTGATTGAGCCATTGTCAAGTTATCTTGCTAACAAAAAAGTGGGTCGAAATAAGAAAAATAAATTAATAATAAATAAATAATAAATAAAGGCGATTTTAACAAAAATATAAGGTGGTCTGTATTAGATACAGCCCACCTGATAAATTATTACAGAATATTTAGGATATTTTGTCTACATTCTCTCCAGTCATTTTGTTCCCAGTCCCATTTGCTGTGTTCTCACAATAGAAAGTTTCTGGCCAGTTGGCACTTCATTTCAGAATGAAGAAAAGAATGACAGAAAAAAGTGTCGACAAATTAAAATATAAAAAGTGCATGCATTACTTGCTGTTTGTGTGAATATTAGTGGAACTGTATCCTTTTCATTTAGTTGAGCTAGATATTTAATAGCAATTTTTTTCTTTCTTTTTTAAATATAAAAACCATTCAGATTTTTTTAAAGTTTAACAGAGGCATTGCAAAAATGTCATATTATGTATGGTAGACAAGACATCAACTTCAAGAAGCGCGTGGAATTCACACGATATAGAGAATTTCATGGGCACAAACGATAATTTCTCTGTTTAGTTGTTTTGTGTGTTTTTTGTGTGAGGGGGGTTCTTTTTGTTGGTCTTTTTATGCCTCCGTTACGAAGTATCCGGAGGCATTATGTTTTCGGGTTGTCCGTCCGTCCGCACGTATGTCCCGTTCTCGTGATCGCGTTGTCTGAAGAACCGATTGATGGATTCCTGCCAAACTTTGGTCATGTATGTATCTTGCAGAGCCGATGAACTGATTAGATTTTGGGGTCACGAGGTCAAAGTTCAAAGGTCACAGGGCTCATTATGTATGCAAAAACAGCTCGTGATCGCGTTATCTGAAGAACCGATTGATGGATTCCTGCCAAATTTTGGTCATGTATACGTATGTATCTTGCAAAGCCGAGGAAGTGATTATATTTTGGGGTCACGAGGTCAAAGGTCAAAGGTCACAGGGCTCATTATGTATGCAAAAACGGCTCATGATCGCGTTATCTGAAGAACCGATTGATGGATTCCTGCCAAACTTTGGTCATGTATGTATCTTGCAGAGCCGATGAACTGATTATATTTTGGGGTCACAAGGTTAAAGGTCACAGGGCTCATTATGTATGCAGAAAAAGCTTGTGATCGCGTTATCTCAAGAACCGATTGATGGATTCCTGCCAAATTTAGATCATGTATGTTACTTGCAGAGCCGATAAACTGATTAGATTTTGAGGTCATGAGGTCAAGGTCAAAGGTCATGCGGCTCATTATGTATGCAAAAATAGCTTGTGATCGCATTCTCATTAGAACTGACAGATGGATTACTATTTAACTCAGGACATCTTGCAGAGCCAATGAACTGAGTAGATTTTAGGGTCATGAGGTCAAAGATCAAAGGGTCATATATGTATATGAGAAATTGCTTGTAATCACGATATTCTGAGAACCTATTAATGGATTACAATTGAACTTTAATTTGAAAAATTCTTCTGTTTTGGTTTGTAAAATTGCTCTATGACGGAGGCATCATTTTCGACTGCGCGCCGTCGAAGTTCCATCTAGTTTTTTATGAATTATTTTTAGTTATCAGAATGCTAACTCAATTGTGAATGTTATACCTTTTATATATACTTATAGCTCCAGCCGCCATCACACGATCCAGCACATACACCGCGTCACCGCTCTCTAACTGCTGTCTCCGAGGGTACACACAGAAGACGGTCCCCAAGGAGTCCAAGACCCGCTGTGCTGCTGAGTGCTTGAAGGAGGACTTCTGCGTTTCACTCAATTTCAAAGATGGCGTCTGTGATCTCAACTACAGTACCCGAAACGAGGTCAACTATAGTGCCTTCCAAGAGGAGGAAGGGTGTTCCTATTATGAACCGTAAATTTCCTTAATAACTAGAAATAAGAAATTTAAGGAGTTACCGATAGTGAATTAGTCAAACAGCTTAAAAAGAGAAATTTGAGCTCCGGTAAAGGTTTAGATAGAATTGTGCCTTCGAAGAGGAGGACCTCAACCTCGTTCCAGCATTTAAGACATAAAATACTGCACAGCTATCAGTTACGAGTTCGCTCAAATAGACTTTCCCTGGTGATTTGCATCTGATAATCAATTTATTTTTCTTCAAAAATTATCATACATTCAGGTGTCATGCAATTTTTTAATTATTTTAATCAATGCATTGCACAATTGCAAGACTTGTTCATGTTGTAAATATGAAGTCACTTCATATTGAAATGTGCAGTTGCGTATGATCTTAAGCGGAGTTGAAAATGACCCCCAATTTTGCAATGTTGCAAGTTCATTTCGACAATTATGGCTCCTTTAATACATAAACACAATTTCCAGAAAATACTTTGATAGTACGAAAAACAGATTGCGTAAAATCAATTTTCTGCTTTGGAAAGATAAATGGGCATAGAGATTTGTATTATGAATATAAAAAACGACGAAAAAGAGCTAGTGTTTAATCGAGAGTGAGTATAATAGACCAGTTCCTAGTTAGTATATGTTTTTAAAAGACCCAAAATATCTTCAGATCTTTTTAACATGGAGACATTCCACTTTGTAAACTTCCCAAAGTCCCCAAAAGATGGAGATGCTTCATAAAATCCTTTACCCAGTTGGAAAGAATCTTCCACCTGTGTATCGTGGAATGCATCCTCAGTGAATTATTTAACTTTCATGAGCACCTATCCATTACATTACTCACTTCAATTGGTTTTACATTGTTCTGCTCATCAGCACACTCTATCTACGAACTAGCTTTATTTTGTTAAATTTAAAGGGAAAGCCTGTCCTGGTATAAGTCTCGATATGGACTTCGACTTCATTTAAAACGTTGTATGTTTTAATATGTGTGTGTGTGCGTGCATGCGTGTGGGTGTGCTTGTCTGTACTTGTGAGTGCGTATTGCTGTTGTTAGTTTTACTTTGGGATGGAGTCGCGAGTAATACCATTTTTCATTCCATTAACTGCTATAGGCATGACAGGTTAAGAACTAATGACTGCATAAGTATTATGTTCTATTCAAATTGGAAAACTATCGACCAACATCAAAATAATTGGGTCATTTATGGAGAGGACATTCTACTTTAATCACAAAGAGTTTTAACTAATCTGACCGGGCCAGACAATTATATATCTTCTTGCCGATAATGGCCTTACCCTTAACAAAATAAAAACAAGGAGAATTATTTTTATATCATGATGTGTGAAAAATCAAAGAGGTCATTTAGCAACTTCCTGCGAAATCTTTGAAAGAACATAATTTACATGTTAAAAATAACGAAACAAAAGTGTCTCGTTGAGGTAAGCATGACACGGGGCATGACTATATCTAGTTCTTTGTACTCAAACTATTGAGTTTTTTTGCTGGCAGTTGCCTCTTTTATCATAGTAGTATAATCATTAATATTTGGGTATTGCGGTTTATTCAATTGACTCTCAAATCATGGGTTTAGTGTTCAACCCCAGCCCAGTTGCAAAAAGAGTACCTGGCAAATGCCGGGGTACTAATAAATGCAGGCAGTGCCCTAAAAAATAACAGCTCCGTGACGCTGACGGGGCTTCCCGGTGTAATCAAAATTATTATTAGATTATGTTCAATGTTGAGTATAGCTGATTATATTCATGAGGAGGCATATAAACGTAATAATGAATGATCTGATGCATGTACAACGTCATAGAGAGGTGGCGGCAGAGCATTACAAGAGCAGAGACATGTTATTTTCATATGTTCATGAATGTAGGATCTACGCATTCGTATCAAAGCTGCGTTTGTGTTATTTCTATGATGTTATACATGATAAAGCTCTCACATAATTCACGGCCATAGATGTAGCATAATTAATCAACTTTCTTTATATAAAATCGGGCATTTTTAAGGAACTTTCTCCCATGCCTTACTTAGGTGTTTACAACAAATTATCACTATACACAAAAGTGGTAGGTAATTAATTTGTACGATTTTGCCTTAAAGAAGTATTAAAGATTATGGCCAACATTTTATTTTGCATGACGGAGAGACAAAAATGAAGGATGTCAATTGAGTGTTTGCTTATGTATTTGGCGATTTAAAGCCAACTTTTAATATAATTGTCTTGTCTAGATTATGGAATTATGTGTTGATCAGATAATTTTCAAATTAGTTCGAAAATGAAAATTAAATGAGTCATATTTATCTCTTAACACTTCGGTTGGACCAATGAGCATGATAAGACATAAACACCAATATTGTGAGAAAATATACGGTAAAGATTATATTTGTAACTCTTTTAGCAATTGCCTATAATGTCTGATTTAGCATAGTCAATGATGAAAAGGTAAGAACATGGTTTATAGAAATAAATAACTTTACATGTATTTATTGTCCGTCCGTGTATATAGTAAACAATTTATCAAGTCATTTCTAGACTACATGATTATAATCAAGCAGAGAATCATTTTATAGACAAAATGCAATCTTATATGAGCGATAAATCATTATCTTTGTTATGACTGATGAAATCATTTCATATCTATTAAAACTTGTTATGCAGTGATGCAACCAACGTAATGAGGAGAACGACGTAAGACGAAATAGGCTTAAAACCAACTCGCTACAGGAAATGTTAGTGTCACACTATTTACTGTAGACTCATTTTTACTCGTCTCTCTCTCTCTCTCTCTCTCTCTATCTCTCTCTCTATCTTGGCCTAATCCCCCTCAATCTCTATCCCGCTCGCCTTCCTCTCACTTTCTCCCTCTCTCTCTCTCTCTCTCTCTCTTTTTCTCTCTCTCTCTCTTTCTCTCTAATTCCATCTCATCTTCATCCCTCTCTCCTCCTTCTCCCCCCTCTCTCTCTCTCTCTGTTGCTCTCTCCCCTCTTAATTGATTACTGAAGTGTGACGTCATAATCGCTAAGTTGTCAAGGTTGCTAGTACCAAACAATTGTGTGCTTAAAGGGCCACTCTAACCAAAACGGGCTTTAAAAAAATGGGGAAAAGGGACATGTAGAAAGATTTTTGACGGGGATTCCGAACATGACAATGATTTTTCTTAGAAATCATCAAAAATTCTCGAATCTAGCTTTAAAAATGACGACCCAGTTTCGGGGCTGTATTGCGCAATAGCATACGACGTCACCGCAGGAGCCTCCCCGGTGAAAAGGAGGGTGATTTAGACATTAAAATGTCTTTAAAAAGCAAACTATGATATTAATTGGGGGAAAAAGACATTTATCCGAAAAAATAATATGCACTTGATAATCCCAGTACGTTTCTGGTAATTTCATCATTCCTAATCATGAAATTATGAAATTATGAAATCGGACATGCCCGCAATAACGTCAAATACGCCATCAAGCCACGTGACAGTATACCTTTTTTCGAGGGGCGTAGCCCAGCAAGCGTGAGATCTGTGAAAATGGATGGTTATTATAGTTTTTTGGTCAATTTAGAGATTTTCTGAAAAATCAGAGGCAGGAATATTAATAAGTAGAGGTGTATTCATGTTTTAAAAGGCTATGTTAGTTGGGTTAGAGTGGCCCTTAACAATTGTGTGGTGCACACCGTGCACTCAATTTGCCCTGCTCCAGCCCGACGCTTAAAATGATTTTTTTGGTGAACCTAATGTGCAGGCTCTATTGTTCAGAATGGTATAATGATAATCTGACATGTGTGCAAGCCATGAGAAGTTTCTCATTATTGTTTCTATTTACAAATTTGATAAACTTACGTAGCGAGGTCTTTCACATTATCACTTGATATATTAAACATTTTGACGTGGAATAAATACAACCAACTTTCTAATGTGTCTTTGTCAGTGTGAAAACACCATGTTGTGATGATGAACGTTATCATGATTATGTTAAAAGTAATACAAAGTATTGGTATGGGGTCATGAATTTGGTTCAAATGAACATATTGGAAGCATATGCGATCCTAGTATATTCAATGATCGTTGTCGCGGTTTAAATCGAGTCTAAAGTGATGAAATTATAATAATAAATTGTTTATGTTGTATAGCTCCCTCTCAAGGTCAATATATTAATTTAGCTATAAATCTTGACTAGAATCGACCGATTGGCTATTCCCGTTTGGAAATTATATATCACAACTACATATTCTGAGATTTTCATGGTCGCAGCTACCATTGTATGGCCGTAGGCGCTATTTGAAATTCATCAAAATTTAGGAGCACCGGTAAATGTTTGTATTCAATTTATCTCGAAAGTAGAAGTGTTTTAGAGGCTTAATTTCTAGTGCTTAATACATCCACAGGGGCATCCAAATATATCAAAATTGTAAAGAATCACTATTCAGCCAATTTTCAAAATTTCCCAAAACTTTGTATTACCTTTAAGAGTTATGGTTGTCAGTTTTATGCGCGGGAGGATATGGTCATGTTCAATGTATGTAATGTGGGTGTGTGTGGGTTCGTGTGACGACACCTTCTGAAAGCCATTTTGGGTATTATGAGGAGGCTATAAACAGTGTATGATATATGTGTGGAAGTGTGGTCGGGTTGTGTGTGTCGTCTGTGTATGTCGCATGGTCGGGGGTAGTAGTGTATTTGGTTGGATGGGGTTATTTTTTGTATGTTACAATTGATTTAAGTATTTTTTTCATCAATCGTACAATCTACGTAATGAAAATGTTTTGAATCATGTCAAGATGAAAACAACTGTATTATATTTCTAAAATTGATTGGTATAGTATGGAATAAAAAATGTTTTAAACGATGGAAGAAAGAAAAGAAAAATTATGCACCTACAACAACAGTAGTCATTTAAACCACTCGTTTCGGTTTCACGATTAGCCCAAGTCAGTATGGTTTTTTAGGTGTTATTATATTTTGTTATGAGCTGTTTCACTTGACCCTCCATGCAGTAAGATGGGTGAAAAACGACCATAATCTTGATTTTTGGGGCTACTTTTATCCATGCACTTATAGAGGGAATACCTAGACTCTATTTTTACCATTTCATTTACAATTGAAAGTCATGGAAACAAAAAAAGCCCATTTTAGCATAGTGAGAGTGAACTTTCATTTAAACTTATTCGGGTCAAACACAATGATATTTTGTACATTGATTAGAATGATGTGATAGTAAAAAAAGCCGTCGCTGTCTGCTCATTTATAATATCAATTGCCTTTTTTTTTAAAAATCAGATCCACTTTGGATCAAATATTCATTATTCTAGCTGTGATGATTACTCATCAAGTATTCATACATCTCATCAACAAATTGAAAGTCCATTGCCGTTCGGGATGCGTATCCAATTATGTTTTTGACACTTTCTCTTGTAGCATGCCTAACAAAAGAAAACCTTTGTCGCATTAATGAATGCGGTTTTCATGCTGATCAACAACCGTGATATCAATTTATTAAAAACATTATTCGATGAACATATTTGATATCGATAAAATATCTCATTCTTCTTTCTCGAGGCATCGGGGTTGGACGCTTGATCGTGGATCATGGATACAGGCTACCATCACGTCTTTGAAATAATTTGAACAGCCCATTTAGAACCGTTTTCAGGAAGTTGCACTTTCTTTATTTTACAATTTCGGAGTATTTTGTAATCTTATATTACCAAATAATAGCACACACATCAGGAGCAAGGACATAGAAACAGATGGCGTCAAGGCTTATGAAGCTCGTTTTCTTCTATACTTTTTGTTTATCGGATATGTCGGCTGCTAAAGGTAAGTACATTTTACTTTTCAAATTTAGTTTATTGTTTTTTGGTCTAGGCCTATGTGAAAAAGAAAGGAAACAGATGAATAATGGAACATGTGATAATGACATTTTCAGACAAAAGAGTATAAAAAGCAACTTTGACATTAATAATGATTAAATGACATACCTATTGCCAATTCCTTATAATTTCTTAATGATACCGGAAAAATTCTAAATAATTTTTTTTTTACTATTTCTTTTCTATTAATTTTGGAAACACCATATCCTGTCATGCCTTATAACATTATAGTTTGCATGCCAGTATAATATATCCCGTCTGACCATTAAAAGAAAACGTGAATAAGATTAACACTTTATTGTAGAAGTGAGTCAAATCATGCAAACACAACCGGATTTTCTGTCGCAGATTTCCAAATTTGATGTCGACTCTAAAAAATTCACATTTATCTCATTTAAACCCCGATTATTCTCAAACCATCAGAAATATAATTATTCGCTTAATCTACCTACATTCCGGCCAGCGTTTGATGTACTTAGCCGGTTTCCGATATAGAGGCTGAGATAAGTTAAACTAGTAGCCAACCACATCTTGACTTGAATATGTCATGCACATCTGTGGCATACTAAGGCCTTGAACTTAGGAGGGGCAAAACACAAGAGTTTACGATAATGCATATAGTTCAGCAAAGGGCGGAAACAAAGAGGGAAGTTACTCCCTCCCCCCCCCCCTCCCTCACACCCCCCCCCCTGCTAAACCGTAGCCCATTTTCTCTTTTTTTTTTTTTTTTTTTTTTTTTTTAAACCACTGTAAGGGGCAAATTGTCCCCTGTGCCCTTCCATTTTAATTTGATTACTAATGTATATAAATCGACTCCAGTTACCCAAAAGAAATTCAGAGACAGGGGCAACCGTACCATAGGAATTTAGTCTCGCGTAAATGGTCGTCTGAAGTTCTAAACAAGCTCTTTGACATATCCTTGAAACTCATCTAAATTCAAACTAGTTCCAATGGACGTCGGCAAAATTGTGCTTTTATTGTTTTGTGAGACTCTCAAAGTAACCACACGAAGAATCAAAAGTGTTTTGAATTGATGCTAAACTCATATCATTGCGAAGGGGAAGCCTTGCCGATCAAATACAACAACTGTTTTCTTCAAGATATGTTTGGGGCCCGCAGTAATCAACTCTCAAAAATGTTAGTTTTGAGATCCAGATTTTCTGCCTTCAGCGGTCCTTTGTAGAGCGTCAATATTTGTGACGTCACATACGGGACACGGCTGGCTAGCTGCATACTGCTACACGGCACTGAGCTGTTCGTCCAGTGTGTGACGTCACTATTTAGAGCTCGCTACGCTTGTGTGTTTGACTTACGTTCAGGGGCGTTCGGGGATCTAAGGAGGGTCTTGAAAAATTGCATTTTACGCCTTTCCATGATATCTATATGATTTCTCAGCAAATTGGTCGTGTTTTTCAAGAGAAAATCTTTCCATCCATATGTAATTTGTTCTATTTATGAGTTGTTAGTGAATTTTCTTTGTGTAGCTCCTTTAAGCTTCGTCCAGATATGCCGCGGTAAACCGCGCCTTTTTTTAATTTTTTTTTTAAGTATATTTATTTTGATGCAGACATAAGTGCAATGGGCTCCACGTTGATGTATCGTATAACAAACAGATCAGTAAATACGAGTGGGACCTTTGTCATAATTGCCATTCATTTATACATTTTTTTCAAGACGAAAACACCACGATTTACGCTTCATATCTGGACGAGATTTGACCATGTACCTGTGTGAATAGGTTTAATTGATATCACGATGTTGTAGAAATAAAACAAAACAAAACAAAAATAGAGTAAAGTTACAAGCTCACTTTATTATTAAATTTGCAGAAGTGACCTACAGATGCAACGAAGGCTGGTGGAAATTCGGAGACAGGTGTTACCGAATCCTGGGTAATGTCTATATGGCAAAAACGCCGTATGCCATACATGTATGTACCAATGCAAAGGCTCAACTCTTCGTCCCTTCGTCGCAAGAGGAGTACGACGCTGTGTCAGCATACATCAACAACCTTGGCTTTGTCAGCGCGCCTAATAATCCGATTGCTGCACCTATCTGGGATGTGTGGGTAGGGTGTGAGGGGGGAACACCCACCTGTATAGATGGAACAGTGTTTGACAGCACTGGTGGTATGTACAGAAAATATAAGGTATAGGGTAGAAATATTTATGATTCTAAGAATGATTACTATACACCCATTTCCAGTGGCGGATCCAGGATTTGCCGATAGGGGGCCTACAATTTGAAAATCGCGCCGACCAATATTGCGCTCAATGTGTGGGGGGTGGGGGGAAGCGTGAGCACTAACTAAACATAATTATATAAAACATTTTTTATTTATTTTTATTATAGGATTTCCCGGCCAAATTCGCGTGTTTGTCATTCGAATTCATTTACTTTGCATTTAAGTTAGCGCAGATCGGCTTTGCCATGCCAATTATCATTCAATTTTCCAGTTTTTGTATTTAATTTAGGATTTTGGTCGAAGGGTTTCCATAGATCTGTCATTCAATTTAGAAACTGCTCAACTAGCATTCAAATTAATATTCACTTGTCGAGGCGTAATTTTTATCATTCAAATTAACACCTGTCATTCGTATTCGTAATATTTTTATTCAAGTTAGGAATGTTAGGGGGAAGAATTGCAACAAACTTTTACAGTTTTTAAATAATGCAGTTAAAATGCATGATTTGCCATTGCGGTCTAAGCTGTTATTCCATTTATTTATTTTCAGGACAATACATATGGGTGTAGTCAGACATAAAGTAAAGAAGGGGCGAAATCAAGGGATATGGCATTTCTGCACGGACATGTTCATATACCCGGGAAAGTTGAGGGTACCCTCAATCGCCCCTTTTTACTACAGACTCGGAATTTTACAAAAGTAATTCATATCGTCTCTTATACCCAGCACACCCCTCTGTTTTTCTTAAAGAGTTTCATAGTTTACTTGCCCGCCAGCAGATCGATGGCTAAAGACATGGCTAACTATATATAATCATGTTCAAATTGTTGACTCTAGTCCCTACCCCAGTCACAATATTGTACCCTTCTTCCATAATGAAATTATGATAAATTTATGATGAAACATGAGACAAACAACTTCCTTACATGAACATTTACAAATATACTGAGACCATCAGGTCCGTAGATGCAAGTCGTTTTTTTCTTCTTAACAATCAAACTTAAATGCTGATGAATATCAGATAAATCTAATAAGTATAAGTGTATAAATGCAAGAAAATGAAATATGATGAAATACACATGAACAAACAATCTTGAAAGAAAAAGAATGAGCTATAAAAGTGTGTAATAAACGAGAAATGTATATTGACCATCAATTTAAGTGCACAAAGTGCTAATTTGAATGCTACAAATGAATTAGAATGCTAGAAGTACACCGTCGCGTTGTCAGAAAATCGTGTTGCGCCAAATCGAATGACCAAATAGTGAAAGAAGCACAATGTTCATTAATTTGAAAGAAACATACGTAGATTCTAACGAAAATTCCATAGATTTGAAAACTAGAAAAGGGAATATAAAACCGAAATATACCTGACTGCACTAAAACCGGCGATTTTGAACGCAAGACATATTAATTTGAATGACAAAATTCGCGAATTTGGCCGCGAAATCCTATATTATTATTAAAATAAATGTGTAAAAGTCCAGGGGCGGGCCCGTCGCCCCCCCCCCCTCCCCCCCCCCCCCACACACACATCGTGAAAAGAGCCTTAAAGGCTAAGTCCACTCCAAAAATAATTTGCTTTTAATAGATGCAGAAGAACAAGAGAAACAGAGCAAAACAAAATTAAGTAAAATCGGATAACTAATTAGAGAGTTATGATTTTTTTTTTAAGTATGGAAAACTATGGAACTGAGAAAATCACTACACAAATTGCCAAGTTGGTTATCAGTCTGTGCCGTCATTGCCTTACTGCATAATATATTTTTATCCCATCAATTTCCCTTTATATCCCCCAAAACCTGATTTTCCAATGCCTTTGCCCAGGCTATATGATTTGTATCATATTGTGTGCATAACATTTCACAAAATATTTTATGAACTTTGAAGAATTAATCATTTTTATGAACTTTGAAGAATTAATCATTTTTCTGAAGATTGTATATTCATAATCATTGATTTTTATATAAACAGTTTTTTTTTAAGTTTACATTTTTCATGATTTAACTGAAAAACATACTATATATTAATGCTTCCACACAAAAACATATTCCCATAGGAAAGAAATGAGCCTGCCGCATACTCCTGCGGCAGACTTGCCGCAGATCTGCAGCAGACCTGCCGCAGACAGTCATCTTTTTCACATGCAAATTAGTTTTGCCGCAGACTCTTTCAGTATGATGAAGAGTCTGCGGCAGGTCTGCCGCAGACTTGCTGCAGACTTGCCGCATACTCTTTCAGTATGATGAAGAGTCTGCTGCAGGTCTGCCGCAGACTTGCTGCAGACTTGCCGCATACTCTTTCAGTATGATGAAGTGTCTGCGGCAGGTCTGCCGCAGACTTGCTGCAGACCTGCCGCAGACTCTTCATCATGAATATTCATATCTCATATAAACCTGCTGCAGACCTGCCGCATACTCTTTCATATCCAGTACGTGGCAATAAAGTATGCATGTAGAAGAACCAGTGATAAACTGATTGATACTTCATAATCGATATTGGCAATATTGATATTACCAATTAGGTAATACCAATAT
Source organism: Strongylocentrotus droebachiensis (assembly GCA_035222895.1). Lineage (NCBI taxonomy): Eukaryota > Metazoa > Echinodermata > Echinoidea > Camarodonta > Strongylocentrotidae > Strongylocentrotus > Strongylocentrotus droebachiensis. Next base: position 103,782 of record JAVYIG010000019.1, read on the forward strand.
TATAGTATTAATGACTGCTTTGAGAGAAATAGTTGTTTTTATACGCTCATGGGAAGGTTAAAATTGTGCTATTGACCAAGGCGTGCCGAGGGCAATAGCCCAATTGTAACCTTCCCGAGAGCGTATAAAAACAACTATTTCTCGAATATTAAAGCAGTCATTAATACTTTTATATGCCGAAAACAAAAGAGTCAACTAATGACACCACCTTATCTGCACGATTGTTTTTATGAGTGTATCTTTGAGAGTAGACTAGATCTAGATTCTAGTCTAAGCAAGATATTTTTACAATTTTGGGGGTGGGCCGGCCCTGTGGGGAAAATGGAGAAGAACCTGCGCTTTCATATGACACCTCACTTATTGAGTATCACCTTCAGGATCACAACAGATTATAAAGGTTTGAATCTCGAATTGAAAAAAAAACTTGACCTTTTTTGCATGGTCGCGGAATGCACGTAGACTGCATAGAGAATGCATTGCGTACAATCTCTATGGGAATAATTTTAACACACAACATCGGGTGCGCTGACAACTAGATCTATTTTCGTCTAGAGTCTATACGTCTATGCTTTTTCAGCAACTAAACGAACATGTTTATGGATAATTTCACGTACCCTTTTTGTTGTTCTTGCTGTCAGCGAGTCTTGCATTTGGTAAGTTGAAATCTTGGGAGAGATTCTTGAGCCATTTTTGTCTTGTTTGGAATTGTCTTGTCTTGTATGAAAATACCGACCAATTTTTCGCACACGTACGGTATCCTCGATCGCTCAAACCATTTTTTAACATGTAAACCTATGGGGTAACCATGGAGACTGACCTATTTTCCCAATAACCATGGTTATTGGAAAAAATAGGTCTGTTTAAACCATGGTTACTGCGAATTTTCGGGAACAGTTAAAGTTTATGAATGCAATTTCGACCAATCAGATTGCTGGATTACTTAAGCGAGGTATATAAATATCGATATTACCAATTAGGTATATTATATTCTCAATTGTATTAACTCCATCACATAGATCATTTGAAGTGTATTCAAGAGTAACATATATAGTGACACAGGCTCGTACACATATATATATAATAAATATGTATATTGTTTCTTGGTTAGTAATCATATAATAAATATCAATCTATCAATCTATTGCTAAAACGTGAATGTAATTGTAACATGATCAGACAAAATAATCTATTGGTTAATAATGGCAAAAGGAAAATAGAAATCACAACAAGGGAAACGCTCTCGGCGGTCTCGCCTGCATAACGCAATTCAATATGATAAACCAGAACGTCAATGACGTACATTGTAGTGCTCATCCGCATCTCGCAACAACAAATATCGTGGTACACTTTTGAACTGGTCAAAAAATAAAAATGTGATGCCCTGGAAGGGACATAATTTCATTTCATTTGCATAAAGTACCATAAATAATCAATGGAGCAAAATCTCAAAATTCTGTGTAGAAGTTTAGTGTTCCAAATTTAGCTCTACCAGATAAGGCAAACCAAATCAAAATCGGTCAAGAAATGAGGGAGAAGAAGCAATTTTTGTTATTTTTGGAATAAATTTGCATAAATTACCATAATTAATTAATGGAGAACAATTTCAAAATTCTGTGTAGACCTTTAGTGTACCAAAGTTAGCTCTACGATATAAAGCAAACCAAATCAAAATCGGTCGAAATATGAAGGAGAAGAAGCATTTTTTGTGATTTTTAAATTATTTTTGGAATAAATTTGCATTATTATCATAATTAATCAATGGGAGTAAAATCTCAAAATTCTGTGTAGAAGTTTAGTGTTCCAAATTTAGCTCTACCAGATAAGGCAAACCAAATCAAAATCGGTCAAGAAATGAGGTAGAAGAAGCAATTTTTGTTATTTTTGGAAAAAATTTGCATAAATTACTATTATTAATTAATGGAGAACAATTTCAAAATTCGGTGTAGAAGTTTAGTATACCAAAGTTAGCTCTACCAGATAAAGCAAACCAAATCAAAATCGGTCGAGAAATGAAGGAGAAGAAGCATTTTTTGTGATTTCAAATAAATTTGCATAAATTAGCATAGATAATGAATTTCACGATTCTGTGTACAAGTTTTAAATCCCCTTCCTAGCCCTATCATATGAAACAATCAGAATCAAAATCGGTTGAAAAATAACGAAGCATTTTGAAAATCTTGATGATGATGCCACAACATAGTCTAAGTCTGTTGACCTGAAATGACCTTTGACCTTGACTTTGTGATCTGAAATTCTACTCACATGATTGGGGATACTTGATTACCCTATAGTCCAAGTTTCATTGACTCAGAACTTATACTTTAAAAATTATATCAAAAATTCAAAAACTTAACCTTAGGTTAAGTTTTTGATGTTGACGCCGTCGCCGTCGCCGCCGCCGCCGCCGCCGTCGCCGCCGCCGTCACCGGAAAAGCGGCGCCTATGTCTCGCTTTTTGCTACGCAGGCGAGACAAAAATGATGTGCATTGTCTTAATTTGCTTAACAAATCATGATAAATGTATTTTTCTGTCACACGTGTAAAGTAATAATGAATATGCATGAGATGATTGGTTTCAATTGGTTTCAATTGGCCCTATTAGACTTTAATGGGATTTCAATTGGACCAATCTGCCCCATATCCCTTTAAAAGGTTTTCAATTGGTTTCAATTGGACCAATTGAAGTCCAACTTCAGGCCAATTTGGGTCCCATTAAAGTCTAATGGGGCATAGGCCAATGGGCCCAATTGGTCCAATAGGGACAATCTGGACCAATTGAAACCATCTGAAGTCCTATTAAAGTCCCATTGAAACCTGTTAAAACCTATTGAGACCAATTGAAACCAATTGAAAATTCAATTGGTGTTCAATTAGTTTCAATTGGATTTTCATCTTGGGTAGTTACAACAAAAAAGTGAGTTAGTGGGGCTGAAGATAAGATCACATATGGCACAACAAAAAAGTTTAAACAGTCTGTTAATTCCTCAGTCTCCTCTTATGTAATAAATTCCTCTTATGGTACCAGTTGAACTTGAAGCAAATTGTTTGGTTTGACAGAAGCTAAAAAGACAATTAACAGTGCTAATTAACACAGGAATTTACAAGATCATGGGCTCAGCCTGCAACCTCATATGCGACTGCATGTCCTACAAAATGGCCGCCTATAGCATTGCTTCAGACTGTATAATTTCCCACATTTCTGTGGCAGACCTGCCGCAGACTGTTCCTGTGGCGTACTGGTATGCGGCAAGTCTGGAGCAAAGTTTCGCCCTGCCGCAGACCGTTCCTGTGGCATACTAGTATGCGGCAAGTCTGGAGCAAAGTTTCATCCTACCGCAGATCTGCCGCAGACTGTTCCTGTGGCATACTAGTATGCGGCAAGTCTGGAGCAAAGTTTCATCCTGCCGCAGATCTGCCGCAGACTGTTCCTGTGGCATACTAGTATGCGGCAAGTCTGGAGCAAAGTTTCATCCTGCCGCAGATCTGCCGCAGACTGTTCCTGTGGCATACTGGTATGCGGCAAGTCTGCAGTAAAATTTCTTTCTGCCGCATACTTCGGCATACTCTTTGCCGCAGACTAAAAGTCTGCCGCAGGTCTGCGGCATACTTTTCACTTTCCTATGGGTTACTATCAATATAACGTGGATGATGTTGTGAGGAAATCAGATTTTTAGGGGGGAAATTGGAAATTTATATTATCAATAAAAAGAAAACAATTAGTGGATAGTGAGGCAATGACATCCCAGTCTGTAAGTGAGTTGTCAATTTGTCTTGTGATTTTCAAAGTTTGTCATGTCATTATAACTTCATAACTTTCTCATTAGTAATCCGATTTTGCTCAAACTTGTTTTGATTAATTTGTCTGATTTTTCTGCTTCTATTGAAAGTAAGTAATTTTTGGAGTGGACATGCCGTTTGAATTTGAGGGCCCATCATGCAATTGTATGACAACTTATTTTGATAGGCAGACATTACATAAGAAAATAAATACATCGTCTCAACTGACAGTGTCACGTACAATATGTTTTATATTCTATAAGTTTTAATGTTTCATTGTCGGTATCTTACCTTCCACAACTTTTATATTATCGATAGACTATCCAGAAATAACTCCTCGATAAATATGCCATTAATGAAATCTTTTTCCACAACAAAACTGATCTCCCGATGTAATTTTATCTCTTTCATGTGGATGTCGTGTTTTTGAATGCTGAACTCTGATAGGATGGTGGGGAAGCGGATATGTTCACTCTCCTGATGAAGACTGTGTGTTTTATGATAAATATGACGGACTTCAATCAGACGTATGCGCGACGGCGCAACATCAAGTACTCTGTGAAGGTAATGTAAACTTTTAAGATAGGTTGCAAATTACTTTGCACACACCTCAAGGTTCAAGCAGTCAAACATTTCAGTGTTTTAGGGGTGTATAATACTTTTTATTTATTTACTTCGTATCACAAAAAACAGGGTAGTCCATTCAGTATTAAATTAGGTGTTCTGTGAATCCCTTTAATGTAAACAAATAGGCCTATATAAACAAAAGTAGTATTACACATAAACAACGATAACGACATCATTAATACAAAATAAATCATTACGGAATATTTATGATATTTTGTTTACATTCTCTCCAGTCATTTTGTTCCAAGTCCCATTTGCTGCGTTCTCATAATAGAAAGTTTGTGGCCAGTTGGTACTTCATTTCAGCATGAAGAAAAGAATGACAGAAAAAAGTGTCAACAAATTAAATTAAATATTGCACGCATTACTTGCTGTTTGTATTAATAGTTTTGGAACTGGATCATTTTCATTTAGTTGAGCTAGATATTGAATACCAAAAATTGCAAAAATATCATATTATGTATAGTAGACAAGCCATCAATTTGAAGAAGCGAGTTGAATTCACACGATATAAAGAATTTCATGAGCACAAACGAGTATTTCTCTGTTGGTTGTTTTGTGTGTGTGTGTGTGTTGTTGTTTTTTTTGTTTTTTTTGGGGGGGGGGTTCTGTTGTGTGTTATGTGTTTTTTTGTTTTTTTTTTATAATTATTTTTAGTTATCAGAATGCTTACTCAATTGTGAATGGTATACTTTTTATGTACACTTATAGCTCCAGCCGCCGTCACACGACCCAGCACATACACCGCGTCACCGCTCTCTAACCGCTGTCTCCGAGGGTTCACGCAGAAAACGGTCCCCAAGAAGTCCAAGACCCGCTGTGCTGCTGAGTGCTTGAAGGAGGACTACTGCGTCTCATTCAATTTCAAAGATGGCGTCTGTGATCTCAACTCCAGTACCCGAGACCATGAGCACTATAGTGCCTTCCAAGAGGAGGAAGGGTGTTCCTATTATGAACCGTAGATTTCCTTAATAGCAAGAAATGGAAAATTTAAGGATTTACCAGGATTCAATAATAAAACATCAGGGGCGGGTTACAGGGGGTAATATGGTAACGAAAATTTGACCTTTAAAAACAAAAAGAAGAAGGTTAAAAAATGAAATTCATATGTATGTTTAAGGTAGGTTTATCAAGATCTAGTTCTTTGTACTTATATCAGAATACTCCTGGATTTTGATAGCCTGGATATCGATTTAATGGAGGTGATAGATTTTTCAAACTACATTAAGATCCACTTGTCACTATAATGCTATATTAAATTGAGTTTTTTGGCTGGCAGTTGCCTTTGTCATCATAGTTACTACCAGGCGCGTACTCAGGGGGGGGGGGGAATTTGGGGGGTCGAACCCCCCCTTTGGTATTTTTATGTGTGTAAACCCCCCCCCCCCCCCCCAAAAAAAAAAAAAAAAAAAAAAAAAACCCTAAAACCCCCCCCCCCTTAAGATTTTGTATTTTATTTTATTATAAAAAATAAAAAAAATAAAAAAATACTCCCATAGTTGACCTAAAAAAGGTGACCTTACCCCCCCCCCCCCCCCCAACGGAGCAAAATGTCAAATTTTCAAATTTCGAGACCAAAAAAGTGTCCTCTGCCCCCCCCCCCCCCCCCCCCCCCACCCCCGCTTATTCAGCGGTCGGCTGAGTCGTTGCGATTTTGTTGGGACCAAAAAAAGACACCAAAAAATGTCCTCTTACCCCCCCCCCCCCCCCCCCCCCCGCTTATTCAGCGGCTGGCTGAGTCGTTGCGAAATTTTCGGCCCGATGTTAAACCCCCCCCCCCCCCCTTGAAAAAATCCTGCGTACGCGCCTGGTTACTACTGTAGTATGATCATGAATGTTGCAATAAGGAGGTGAAGGTGTCGTGGTATTGCGGTCGTGGTATCACTTGACTGTGAGTCTGACTGTCAAATCCTAGCCCGACACTAACGTCCTCTGGCACGAAATTATTCCACATTTGCCAATCTCCACCCAGTTGTAAAAGGGTACCTGGTAAATGCTGGGGTACTACTAAATGCAAGGTCCTCATGAAGAACAGCCCTGATGCTGACGGGGCTTCCCTGGGTAAACAAAATTATTATCAAATTATTTGTATGACTGACTATCATCATGGGGGGCATGTGAATGTAAATTGGCTGAATAATCTGATACATATATATAACTTGGTAGATAGCTTGCGGCAGAGCATTCAATAGGCAGAGGCATGATGTTTCCATGAGCTCAAGAATGTAGGGCCTAGGTATTCTTATTGAAACTGCATTTGTCATATATTTACATGAGAATGTATATGATATAGCTCGCAATTAATTCACTCCTAATTCAAGGCCATGGAAGAAGTACACCTAGGCAACTTTTTTCATATAAAGTCGAGCATTTTAAAGGCATTCTTTTACATGCCTTAGGTGTTTACAACAAATTATCACTTTACAAAAAAGTGATACGTAATTAATTCGTACGATGTAGTCTTAAATAATTTTAAAGATTATAGCCAACAAGTATTATTTTGTATGACGGAAAGACAACAACTATGGATATAAATTGAGTGTTTCCTATATATTTGGTGATTTAAAGCCTTCTTTCAATATAATGGTCTTGTATAGATTATGGAACTATTTATTCATTAGATCATTTTCAAATTGGTTCTAAACGGAAAAAAGAGCCATATACAATTATTTACACTTTGGTTGGACATGAGCATGATAAGACATTAACACCAATATGGTTAGGAGAAAACGATAACAAATATAATTGTAACTTCAATAACGAACGTGGACAATAGCCTAATGTCTGATTTAGTATAATGAATGATGAAACAGTAAATATATTGTTTATAGATTAGATAACTGTACAAAGTAATGTAAATATTGTCCGTCCGTGTATATAATGAACATTTGAAGTCTTTTTTCTAGACTACATGATTATAATCAAGCAGATAATCATGTTATAGACAATAACGCAATTTTGTATGATTGATTATCCTTGTTATGACTGATAAAATCATTTCATCTGTATACAACTTAAGCAGTTAATATTTCAGTTATTAACCATATTATCATTTTTTTTTTATTGTATCATTTTAAGATTGTTAGCATTGTGTCATAGGAATTGTGATGACAATTTTGGGTGTATGTGTGCATGGGTTTGGTTGTGGGTGTGTGTGTCAAGCATATTTCAAACCTGCTTTAAAAATGAACAAATATAACTAAATAAAATCAAACAATTTAGTCTGAAATCCGCTTTAAATTTTGAATGTAAAGAAGGAACACTAATATGTGGGAAACGAGGTAATATGCTAAGTTCATAAAGTGAGTGTGTTGAAGGAGACACGCGTGCGTGTGTGTCTGTGTATTAAAATACATCAGAAATATATTTCATATATATATATATATATATATATACCGTGTGAGTCAAAACAAAGTTTACACCTAGAAAATTGCTAATTATTTTTAAAATCATCTATGAACAATAAATTATTATACATCTTATAAAAGAGTGTTTTATCCCAAATCATTTGGTATCATTTTCTTGTGGTATGTGTTCACGCTTGGATGAACAGGAGACATTGTTTGCGAGAGTGCAAAAATCGACTTGCGCCAAAGTGATGCCTACAGTATGTATTATGTTGGGATTAGCGGAGTGAGAGAATGAATTGAATGTATCAAATGAAATGCATTGCATATGCTTTTTGCAAAGGGCAAAGTCACACACACCCACACACACGCGCACAAGTGTTCGTTGATATTTGATATTCGATATTTGATATGTGTGGCATGATTAATTTTGTCAGGTATGTTATTTGGATCTGCAAAGACCGAATTAATACCAAATCCCAATTGTTTTATTCAAACATCACATAAACAACATAAACAAATGTTCATATATGATTTTTTTTTAAATAATTAGCAATTTTCGAGGTGTAAACTTTGTTTTGACTCACACTGTATATATGTGTGCGTGTGTTTATTAATAAGGGTAGCATGAATGTGTTAACAATATTACTCGTTTGCTTTCTTATGAAAGATTTGAAAATTAAGTGTAGTATTAGAGGTAAAAATCCCTTGATTTGATTTGTTCCGATGAATAAAGACCTTTATATCCTTTATATCAACTTGTATATATTGTTCCCTGTATGGATTATTAGATTTGATTTGATTCAGCTTTTATTTAAAAAAATATTGTTGATACATTGTTAATTAAAGAGGGCTGAGAGAATACGGTATGACGTGTCCTTGGAATAGTGATAAATGTATTAATTATAATGGGATTGCTCGACAAACCGCTTCTCAATGTTTCTTTTTTTCGTCAAACAGACATGGAAGCTAGGAGGCTAGCGATCAATCATAAAAGTGCAAGCCTAAAAATCTTCCATTCAGTTCAGAGGGATTTAATCATGAAATTAAATTAAATCTGCTCCACCTATTTCTGCATTTATCAAACAACTTCATGAATTATTGACCCAGAATCTTGGTTTGAATGGGCTGAAGAGCTTCAAAATCAGTCAAATATAGCTTTTGAAAATATGGAAAAGGCCTAGCTTTTATATTTACTAACTTTTCGTACTTTCCACTACGTGACCATAGAAGGTGAAAAGAAGAACTTTTTATGTTGAGATACCCTCCATTTAAAAAATGTTAGATCAGCTGTAGTTCTCTGTTTTGGCTTTATAACACGATAAAAAAACATCAATACTTTATAAAAACATAACATATATAACAACATATATGTAAAATATGTTATCAGAAAAAGATAGCTTTGTAGAAATTTACTTTTTTTCAGATTCTGAATCTCATGATTCGTGATCAAAACTTGAATGGTAATTATAGATTTGTCAAATCAATGATACTTTAAGGAGTCAGAAGGAGGGAGAAAGACACATGAGGGGGGTAGAGAGAGAGAGAGAGAGAGAGAGAGGGAGAGAGAAAGAGAAGGGGAAGGGAGGAAAATCGAAAGAGATGAAAGGTCCATGAGATATACATAATACAGTGACTGACTGGTTTTCAAAATATTTGTACTCATCGCCATTCTATTAGAGTTCGCTAGATGATCTCACGATTTGTTGGTGACGTTGAAGATTCCACCTGAGGACGGAAGATAAATAACATTTGTATAGAGTATAATCCTTTAAAAATCAGTCAATTAATTACGCTTAATTTCCTTGCCTGTTTGCAGAGGAAACTCGTGCGTGTCGAATGCTCGAAATAAAAAAATGTGTACTTATTTTTCACTTACACTGCCTGCTTCTCTTCTTATCTTCCATATTTTTTCCACTTTCACACTTAAACTAGGATAGATCCACATGCATCTACAGATACATTGCCTTTTTCTTTAGCAGAAATGACTCTTACTCTCTTTCTCTATTTTTCCAACACACATACTCTAAAGCTCAAAATCTCACATACACACACTTTGTTCTCTTGCACTCCCCGTGCATCTATAGAAGCATTATATCCAAAGCCCCACACCCCTCTCCCTCTTTCTCTCTCTCTCTCTCTCTCTCTCTCTCTCTCTCTCTCCCTCTTTTATCTGTTTATCATTTTTATCTTTTTATGTCTTGTAATATTATTATACAAATGTAAATTATTTGAGCTCTTTCAGTCTCTTTCCTCTTCGTTAAACTCTCTTCTGTGCCCCCCCCCCCCTCTCCTCTCTCTCCTCTCTCTCTCTCTATCTCTATCTCTCTCTCTCTCTCTACCCTCCCTACAACTCTCATGCTATACAAATTGACTTAATTAATTGGTTAGCTACGGTTGAGTTAGCTGTGGTATTAATGAATGTACCTGTTGTCACCAAATCCCCTTCCGTAAGAGAGGATTTAACTATAAACCCCAGTTTAAATTAATTTCGAGCTTTCCTGCACACAATAAAAGGAGGGAGAATCTGATTGAGAACACACTTCAGGTTGCTAACTTCATGAGAGGTAGGTCAGATTTTTGTCGCAGAAACTCCCTGGAACCTTGATAAATTCCTCCAGCATGATCGGGCTAATCTTGCTTGCGATTTTGACAGGATTCACATCAAATGTACAAACAAAAGGTAAGTAACATTTTCCCACCTCTTTTTATTTCATATCACAGAAAAGATTTTGAAGAAAATTAATATCTCTGCTGTTCTTTTTATCTTGCAAACCATCTCCATTTGATTTATTTTTTTTGGCCCTTCAAGGAAATTTTTGATAGTAATTAAATACTGATTAACAAAATTACACAAGAGGTTCGGTAAATAAATTTTCATAGATGTTGCTGGTTATTTGGAATTTCATCCAGATAGAATAAAATGTTGTTAAACGGACCTAAAGTGTTAAACATGAGAAGGCATAATTATTTCAGCTTTAAAAAAACGCATTTTGCGGTAACAACTCGACAATAATTGTTTCGATCAAATTGTGTCATATTCGAAACTAATCTCGGTAAATGGAGAGTTTGAGAGACGAATAATTAAAAACGAATGCAGCTGTGGCCAAGCGAGACGGTTTGGAAAATGTTTAAATGTGTGTATTCCTGCAATGTATACACGGTACGTATACAATATTTTTTGTAAACAATTTTCGTAGCTTATAATTGAAAACTTTTTGTCATTGCTACCTTGACAAATATTTTATTGTAAAGGATAACTTGTTTTCTGCCTAATGATACCCTATTCTTTTTTTTTTCTGCTACTGATGACTGAGCACTAGGATTTTTAAAAGTGCCGTCGAATTATCCTTCTATCAAACTTGGGCTGATGCACCGAATGTGGGTCAGGTCATCTGCATGTGTTACTATGGTTTTCTTCATGCATACTTCAGATTTTTTCATTTAAATTGGTCCGATATATTTGCGTTTTCACAAGACCTACTTTTAATCTACCGGATAACTTTAAATTATTTTAATAGCCTACTAACCTCTTGTTTCATGACATTTAAGATCTCTCTGGTCACTTGTCCATTGCACCATTTCACATGTTTCGTAAAGTGCACAACTTATTTGTCTCGAACAGCGCATAAAAACTCAGAAATTTATTTAACCAGAAGATTCAGTAAAAGCAAGAATGAAAGTCATGATGATAATTTTGATAACTATCAATGCAATTTACAGTATACTGTCATTGCAAAGATTTCATTTCAAGTAATCTTTGTCCATTTCGAATGACTCAATGTCAACGCTTTCCTTAAACAAGGGATGCGAGAGAAGCCAATATTGTGTTATCAAAAAAGAGAGAATGTAATATGTTTTGCTTTTAATTTAGCACTTTCACAAGTCTGAGTTGACATTGTTACATTTTCTATTCAATCGCCCAAAATCAATATGACTATGTCAACTATTTTTCTTAGACTTAAATATCACTTCTTAAGCTTTGAGTTTTGACCCACATTGATTGCTTTAGCCCAGACTTGGTACAAGAGAAATTTGACAAAACTTTTTCAAAGCCTGTTGCTCATTCAGCCGGGACAGCAGAGTTATAAATAAGGTATCATTAGACAGATCGGTACTCTTTAAAATGGAATATGATTAAAATTCACAAGGGTTATTACATTTAAATGGGAATCTACCAAAGTTGCAAGAAAACGAATTCGATTATTACATTCTGCGGCGGACCGCCAGGTGAAACGAATTCGAAAGAAATCTGACGAAAATGAATGGACAAGACAGTGTTGAAATTGATTGACTATTGACTAAGTTAAACTTGAATTACAAATTACTTGTTTAACTTTGATATTACCATGATTCCGAATTGGAAGAATTGAAGTGCACGGAGATGCATTTGAATTAAAAAAAAACGTGTTAAAATGAACAGTAAATTATATATAGGATTTCCCGGCCAAATTCGCGAGTTTGTCATTCGAATTCATTTACTTTGCATTTAAGTTAGCGCAGATCAGCTTTGCCATGCCAATTATCATTCAATTTTCCCGATTTTGTATTTAATTTAGGATTTTGGTCGAAGGATTTCATAGATCTGTCATTCAATTTAGAAACTGCTCAACTAGCATTCAAATTAATCGTCACTTGTCGAGGCGTCATTTTTATCATTCAAATTAACACCTGTCATTCGTATTCGAATTATGTTTATTCAAGTTAGGAATGTTAGGGGGAAGAAATGCCACACACGTTTACAACTGCAATTAAAATGCAATTAAATACATGATTTGCCATTGAGGTCTTTTCTGTTATTCAATTTATTAATTTTGAGGACAAAGCATATTATGTTTGTAGTCAGACATTAGGTAAAGAAGGGGCGAAATCAAGGGATATGGCATCTATGAACGGAAATGTTCATATACCCCGGAAAAGTGGGGATACAAAAACACCTACCCCAGTCAAAATATTGTACACTTCCTCCATAATGAAATTGTGATAAATAATATGATGAAACACAAGACAAACAACTTCCTTACATGAAAATTTACACAAATATTGAGACCATCAAGTCCGTAGATGTAAGTCTTTTTTTTAACAATCAAACTTAAAGGCTGATGAATATCTGATAAATCTAAAAGTATATAAAGAGTATAAATGCAAGAAAATAAAATAGGATGAAATACACATGAACAAACGATCTTGAAAGAAAAAGAATGAGCTATAAAAAGTGTTTAATAAACGAGAAATGTATATTGACCATTAATTTTAGTGCACAAAGTGCTAATTTGCATGCTCCAAATGAATTAGAATGCTAGAAGTACACCGTCGCGATGTCAGAAAATCGTGTTGCGCTAAATCGAATGACCAAATAGCGAAAGAAGCACTTTGTTCATTAATTGGAATGAAACATACATAGATTCTAACGAAAACTTCATAGATTTGAAATCTAGAAAAAGGAATATAAACCCGAGATATACCCGACACCACTAAAACCGTCGAATTTGAACGCAAGACAAATGAATTTGAATGACAAACTCGCGAATTTGGCCGGGAAATCTTATATTATTCATCACATGTATTTCTGGTAGGCCTACATTGCATAATGTCTAATTTTGAATGGTAGTTTAGGTTGATTTTTATCGAGATTTCCGATAAAATTTGACTTGTATTCATGCCTGTCAATTATGGTGTGTTATATAGAATATCTGGACCACTAAATCCTTTTTTTAAATGACGAAATTGATTAAAACTATTTTACGGTGGCAGCCGAGGATGACGAACTTGATTTGCTTTTGATGAAATAGGATGTGAATGATGAAATTGATTGGGCAAAGTCCGAAAATGAACGAAGAACCAAAGACGATGACTATAAAAATGGGCAAGATTATGAGTTTCGGGACGAAATTGAATGAAAAATAGTATGAAATTGATTCTTTATTCTATATTAAAATGATTGGGATAAGGTTTTTTCATAGCGCTCATATCGGACATGATCAGGGGAAAGAGGTGCTTCAATATAATCTGTGCTTTAACTATGATACACACTATTTTGGTGCCAATACCATAAAACCCTTCTGTTCAGTGGTGGATCCAGGAGGGCAACCGGAGTCTTTCCGTCCTCTCCGTCCCCTCCCTCGAAAATGGAAAAAGGGAGAAGAGGGCATATTACATTTTAGTTTGCTTGTAAGAGCCTACTTACTTTCACTGAAATTCACTGTAAATCATATTGAGATAGCATATTAAATGATCTCGCAAACGAGTCCTTTAAGTCGGGAGAACAAAGTGAGACTAAATTCAACACGTTTCATACCAATATTCTTCTGGCACCAAAACTGTACATGAGCTTTGATACATCTCGCTCGATGTTTCTTAAAGCGTTCCAGATTTATTTTTTATTTCCCCGTCGATTTTATATTTTTTTTCAATTTTATTTCTTACACATTTCATTTTTTCGAACTTTTTCAAATCAATGCTATCATTGTGCATCAAATAACGTCTAAGTGAATTCAACTTCGTCATTAGGCTTGTGTGTTTTTTTAATTTCTGAAACTTCCTTTGTGTATGTGTATTTTTTCAACAGCGTAGGACGAGGACTACTCATTGTCATCACCGTGAGAATCATTTAATCGTATTCTTTATCTCTTTGTTTCATATTCTTCATTTGGGCAATGCACTTATTGGTCCAGCTTTGATCACGTGGATTTTATGAATGTCAATAGCACAAATGAAGCCAATTTATCAATAGTAGTTATATATATAAAAATATTTATATATATATATTTATATAAATGCGTGTGCGTGTGTATGTGCGTGTGTGTGTGTGTGCGAGTATATATAGGTCAATCTCCGCACCATTTAAATTTCTATCGTCGCCCCAGATACAGAGCTCCATATCAGTGATCGGTATCATAAACTTTGAATATTATTTTATATGCAGCTAAATTCAAGCCACCAACATTAAATCAGTTGGGCAGATTAAGTTCATTAAACACAAAGTTAGTTTAACTCAATATCGCATTCATTTACAGAGGTTACCTACAGATGCGATGAAGGCTGGTGGAATTTTGGAGACAGGTGTTACCGAATCCTGGGAAATATCTGGATGGCGAAAACGCCGTATGCCATAAACGTATGTACCAATGCAAAGTCTCAACTCTTCGTCCCTTCGTCGCAAGAGGAGTACGACGCAGTGTCCTCATACATCAACGGCCTTGGCTCGGTCAGCGCGCCTGATAATCCGATTGCTGCACCTATCTACGATGTGTGGGTAGGGTGTGAGGCGGGAACACCCACCTGTATAGATGGAACAGTGTTTGACAGCACTGGTGGTACGTACAGAAAATATAAGGAATAGGTTACAAATATTTATGATTCTAGGAATGATTACAATACACCCATTTCATACATGAAACAATTTCTGAAACACCCCCTCCCCTTCCATTAAGGAAAAAACTAGCAACACACTCACGCGCGAGCTCGCCAACAAGCGCGGCTGTGATGGCCTTCGGAAGGCTTTCTTGCGGAGACAGTTAAAGGCATTGTTTAACAATGTTAAATCTGAGATGCACGACCCTACGTGCTACCAGTGTCTGTGAAATGGTGTAATATTGAAGCCCTAAAAAAAATCGCGCTTCAAAATGATCAAGAAGTGCCTTTAAAAAAGTAAAAATCTTTGAGTGACCGGTTTTACAATACTCGTTTTACCCAAAAGACTGTAGTGTTATAAAAACCGTTTGGCAAACGCAAAATTAGTTTTCGATTTCCAATCATAAATATCTTGATAATCAGACAGGCGATCGGCTTGTAAAAGTCATGGAGTTCCTGACTGACCTAAAGGTTTATAATTATCATTGCAGCATGAGCTAAATCCAGGATTTTGTTTCATAATCCGAGACAAAGTTACCGGATCCCTTCAAGAGTCTCTCGGCGCGTGTAACTCCGTCGTAAAAGTTTTGTTCTTGGTGATGGCAATCGATTGGATTCGTCTTCACCAAGAGTATCAATTACAGTATAACACGTATGAATTTTGAAAACCTCGGCAAATTAATCATCTTGTTATCTTAATAATCCAAGCATGATCAAGATGATGTTGGGAGCTATAACGTGGAGTAGGTAGAATATTCAGCTTCTAATATTGATATTGTTGTGACGGTTACCAATGCACTAAATAAAAATTATCTGCTGTGAGAAAAAATCTGTGAGAAAAAATCAGTGGGGGAAGAGGGGGAAGAGTTTGCCACCCGACCGTCTCAAAATCGGGAAAAAGGTCTTACAGATAAATTTTAGGACCTGTCATGCAATTACATTGCAACTTATTTTGATATGCAGCAATTACGCAAGAAAATAAATACATCGTCGCCTCTAAGAATGTTACTTACAATGTTATATATTCTATAACTGTTCATATTTCATTGCCAGTGTCTTTCCGTCCAGAACTTTCCCAGTATCGCTAGTGTATCCAGAAAGAACTCCTCAACAAATAGGCTATGCCATTGACGATTTTTTTTTCCACAACAAAACTGATCTCTCGATGTAATTTTATCTCTTTCATGTGGATGTCGTGTTTTCGAATGCTGTACTCTGATAGGATGGTGGGGGAGTGGATATCAACACTTTACTGATGAAGATTGTGTGTATCTTTTTAAAACTACCGGACTTGGAGCCCAGAAATGCGAGACGACATCTCAAGTACTCTGTGAAGGTAATGTGAACTTTTAAGATAGGGTGCAGATTACTTTGCACACACCTTAAACCTCGAGTTTCAAGCGGTAAAACATTTCAGTGTTTTAGTGGCTGTATAATACTTGTTTATATATATTTTATTTACTTCGTATAACAAAAAACAGGGTAGTTCATTCAGCATTAAAAAGGTCTTTTATGAATCCCTGTAATGTAAAGAATATATAAACAAAATAAGTCATTATGGAATAATAATGATATTTTTGTTTACATTCTTTGGAGTCATTTTGTTCCCAGTCCCATTTGCTGTGTTCTCTTTAATAATATAACGTTTATGGCCAGTTGGTGCTTCATTTTAGAATGAAGAAAGGATGACTGAAAAAAGGGTCAACAAATTAAAATAACTATTGCACGCATTACTTGCTATTTGTATGAGTATTAGTGAAACTGTATCGTTTTCATTTAGTCGAGCTACATATCGAATATCTAAATATTTATTTTTAATATTAAAATCATTCAAATTTTGTTTAAAGTTTAACAGGGGCATTGCAACAATATCATACTATGTATTAAGCCTTACTAATAGGCATGAGAGACAAGACATTAACTTCAAGAAGCGCGTGGAATTCACACGATATAAAGAATTTAATGGACACAAACGATTACTTCTATAATGTTGTTTTTTTGTTGGGGGGGGGGGGTTCGTAGTGTTTTTTTTTTGTGTGTGTGAATAATTTTCAGATATTAGAATGCTTACTCAATTGTGAATGGTATACTGTTTATGTATTCATATAGCTCCTGCCGCCGTCACACGATCCAGCACATACACCGCGTCATCGCTCTCTAACCGCTGTCTCCGAGGGTTCACGCAGAAAACGGTCCCCAAGAAGTCCAAGACCCGCTGTACTGCTGAGTGCTTGAAGGAGGACTTCTGCGTCTCATTCAATTTCAAAGATGGCGTCTGTGATCTCAACTACAGTACCCGAAACGAGGTCAACTATAGTGCCTTCCAAGAGGAGGAAGGGTGTTCCTATTATGAACCATAGATTTTCTTGATAACCAGAAATAAGAAATTTAAGGAGTTACCAGTAGTGAATTAGTCAAACAGTTTACAGAGAAATTTGAGCTCCGGTAAAGGTTTAAATAAAATTGTGCCTTCGAAGAGGAGGACCTCAACCTCGTTCCAGCATTTAAGACATAAAATAATGCACAGCTGTCAGTTACGAGTTCGCTCAAATAGACTTTCCCTGATGTTTTGGAATTTGATAGTCGATTTTTTTTTCTTTATCGTCATACACTTAGGTGTCATGCAATTTTAGTTTTATTATAGGATTTCCCGGCAAAATACGCGAGTTGATCATTCGAATTCATTTACTTTGCATTTAAGTTAGCGCAGATCGGCTTTGCCATGCCAATTATCATTTAATTTTCCCGTTTTTGTATTTAATTTAGGAGTTTGTTCGAAGGGTTTCATGGATGTGTCATTTAATTTAGAAACTGCTCAACTAGCATTCAAATTAATCGTCACCTGTCGAGGCGTCATTTTTATCATTTAAATTTATTAAAACACCTGTCATTCGTATTCGAAATATGTTTATTCAAGTTATAAATGCAACACGCGTTTACAGTTTTAAAATAATGTAATTAAAATGCATGATTTGCCATTGGGGTCTATTCTGTTATTCCATTTATCCATGCTCAAGACAATGCATATGGGTATAGTCAGACATTAAGTAAACATGACAATTTACAAACATATTGAGACCAACAAGTCCGTAGATGCAATTCGTTTTTTTTTCTTAACAATCATACTTAAATGCCGATGAATATCAGATAAATCTAATAAGTATGAGTGTATAAATGCAAGAAAATAAAATATGATGAAATACACATGAACAAAACAATCTTGAAAGAATGAGATATAAAAAGTGTGTATTAAACGAGAAATGTACATTGACCATCAATTCAAGTGTACAAAATGCTCATTTGTATGCTTCAAATGAATTAGAATGCTAAAAGTACACCGATGTCAGAAAATCGTGTTGCGCCAAATCGAATGATATGACTAAATAGCGAAAGAAGCACATTTTTCATTGATTTATATGAAACATACATAGATATTAACGAAAACTTAATAGATTTTAAAACTAGAAAAGAAATATAAACCCGAAATATACTTGACAGCACTAAAACCGTCGAATTTGAACGCAAGACAAATTGATTTTAATGACAAACTTGCGAATTTGGCCGGGAAATCCAATATTGAATTAATGAATTGAACAATTGCACGACTTGTTCATGTAGTGAATATGAAGTCACTTCATATTAAAATGTGCAGTTGCGCATGATCGTTAGCGGAGATGAATTTGTTTTGCAATGTTGCAAGTTCATTTCGACAATTATGGCTCCTTTATTACCTAAACACAATTTCCAGAAAATATAGGATTTTCCGGCCAATTTCGCGAGTTTGTCATTTAAATTAATGTATCTTGCGTTTAAATTCGACGGTTCTAGTGCTGTCAGATATATCTTGGGTTTATATTCCTTTTTCTAGTTTTCAAATCTATTAAGTTTTCGTTAAAATCTATGTATATTTCATTCAAATTAATGAATAATGTGCTTCTTTCGCTATTTGGTCATTCGATTTGGCGCAACACGATTCCTGATATCGCGAAGGTGTACTTTTAGCATTCGAATTCATTTGTAGCGTTCAAATTAGCACTTTGTGCACCCAAATTGATGGTCAATATACATTTCTCGTTTATTACACACTTGTTATAGCTCATTCTTTTCTTTCAAGAGTAGTTTTTTCCATGTGCCGGTATTTCATCATATTTTATTTTCTTGCATTTATACACTTTATATACTTTTAGATTTATCTGATAATCATCATTTTTAAGGGGTAAAAAAGGACTTACATCTACGGACTTGATGGTCTCAATATTTTTGTAAATTTTTATGTAAGGAAGTTGTTTGTTCTGTGTTTCATCATAAATTTATCACAATTTCATTATTGAGGAAGGGTACACTATTGTGACTGGGGTAGGTATTTTTGTATCCCCACTTTCCCGGGGTATATGAACCTGTCCATGCAGATGATTCCATATCCCTTGATTTCGCCCCTTCTTTACCTAATGTCTGACTACACCCATATGCTTTGTTCTCAAAACTAATGAATGGAATAACAGAAAAGACCCTAATGGCAAATCATGCATTTAATTGCATTTTTTTTTAACTGTAAACGTGCGTTGTATTTCTTCCCCCTGACATTCCTAACTTGAAGAACCATAATTCGAATACGAATGACAGGTGTAAATTTGAATGATAAAAATGACGCCTCGACAAGTGACGATTAATTTGAATGCTAGTTGAGCAGTTTCTAAATTAAATGACAGATCTATGAAACCCTTCGACTAAAATCCTAAATTAAATACCAAAACGGGAAAATTGAATGATAATTGGCATGGCAAAGCCGATCAGCGCTAACTTAATTGCAAAGTACATGAATTCGAATGACAAACTCGCGAATTTGGCTGGGAAATCCTATATTATGTTCTATTCAAATTGGAAAGTATCGACCAACATCAAAATAATTGGGTCAATTTAAAGAGAGGACATTCTACTTTAATCACAAAGAGTTTTAACTAATCTGACCGGGCCAGACAATTATATATCTCCTTGCCGATAATAGCCTTACCCTTTACAAAATAAAAACAAGGAGAATTATTTTGATATCATGATGTGTGAAAAATCAAGAAGGTCATTTAGCAACTTACTGCGAAATCTTTGGAAGAACATAATTTACATGGTAAAAATAACGAAACAAAAGTGTCTCGTTGAGGTAAGCATGACTCGGGCCATGACTATATCTAGTTCTTTGTACTCAAACTATTGAGTTTTTTTGCTGGCAGTTGCCTCTTTTATCATAGTAGTATAATCATTAATATTTGGGTATTGCGGTTTATTCAATTGACTCTCAAATCATGGGTTTAGTGTTCAAACCCCAGCCCAGTTGCAAAAAGAGTACCTTGCAGATGCCGGGGTACTAATAAATGCAGGCAGTGCCCTCATGAATAACAGCTCTGACGCTGACGGGGCTTCCCGGAGTAAACAAAATTTGTATTAGATTATGTTCAATGTTGAGTATATAGCTGATGATATTCATGAGGAGGCATATAAACGTAATAATGAATGATCTGATGCATGTACAACGTCATAGAGAGGTGGCGGCAGATCATTACAAGAGCAGAGACATGTTGTTTTCATATGTTCATGAATGTAGGATCTACGCATTCGTATCAAAGCTGCATTTGTGTTATTTCTATGAGGTTATACATGATATAGCTCTCACATAAATCACGGCCATAGATGTAGCACAATTAATCAACTTTCTTTATATAAAATCGAGCATTTTTTTAAGGAACTTTTTCCCATGCCTTACTTAGGTTTTTACAACAAATAATCACTATACACAAAAGTAGTAGGTTATTAATTCGTACGATTCTGCCTTAGAGAAGGATTAAAGATTATGGCCAAAATGTTATTTTGCATGACGGAGAGACAAAAATGAAGGATGTCAATTGAGTATTATTTTGCTGATGTATTTGGCGATTTAAAGCCTACTTTTAATATAATTGTCTTGTCTAGATTAAGGAACTATGTGTTGATCAGATAAATTTTTAATTAGTTCGAAAATGAAAATGAAATGAGTTATATTTATCTCTTTACACTTTGGTTGGACCAATGAGCATGATAAGACATTAACATCCATATGGTGAGAAAATATACGGTAAATATTATATGTGTAACTCTTTTAGCAAACGTCTATAGTGTCTGATTTGGCATAGTGAATGATGAAAAGGTAAGATCATGGTCTATAGAAATAAATGACTTTACATGTAATTATTGTCCGTCCGTGTATATAGTGAACAATTTATTAAGTCATTTCTAGACTAGATGAATATAATCAAGCAGAGAATCATGTTATAGACAATATTGCAATTGTATATGAGTGATAAATCATTATCTTTGGTGTGACTGATAATATCATTTCATATCTATTAAAACTTGTTATGTTGTGATGCAACCAACATATATTCATGAGGAGAACGACGAAAGACAAAATAGGTTTAAAACCAACTCGCTTGGGAAATGTTAGTGTCACACTATTTACTATAGACTCATTTGTACTGCTCTCTCTCTCTCTCTCTCTTTCCCTAATTCCTCTCAATCTCTATCCCGCTCTCCTTCCTCTAACTCTCTCCCTTTCTCTCTATATATCTCTCTCTCTCTGTTCTCTCTCTCTCTCTCTCTCTCTCTCTCTTTTTCTCCCTCTCTCTGTTGCTCTACCCCTCTAGTCATTTCATATTTATAAAATTAGTAATGCAACTAGACTTTAATTCGGCACTTTGACGAATTAGGTGATACGTAATTATGCTCATGAGTAACAGAATGAAGAACGAATTTTCACGATTTCATCTTTCGTTATAAAATACTACTCCCATTTTGATCTATCCATGAGTCAAGTTTCAACTGTGTAGGGCAGAGGGAGACAGAGCAACAGAATAAGAGGGAGGCAAGGCAAGAGAGAGAGAGAGAGAGGGAGAGGGTGAAAGAGTAGAGAGAGAGAGAGAGATAGGGGAGGGTGAAAGAGTAGAGAGAGAGATATATAGATAGATGCAGAGACAGACCAAACAAGCGAGAGGGGCAGAACATGAGAGGAAAAGGGAAACAGAGCAAAAGAGAGGAGAGAGAGAGAGATGCAATTGAGAACAATGCTTTCCATATTTCTAGCATAAATAAGCTCTTGTGAATACTGATCTTGAAAGTGATGACGATATTAGAATGATGACCATGATTAAAAGTGGCACAGCGCCCCCTTCAGGTTTTCGATAGAGGATTAAACTGTGTACTTATACTAAACAAGCTCAAAACACCTTTTTTTTTAATATTACAAAATGTACAAAGGGATTTATTTAATCCTGATTTAATATAAAATATGAGTAAGATATTAATATTGTACCCATCCATAACCCAACATTTATGATGTTAAATCTAGAAACGATTGTTAGTATGCATGGCAGTGAATAGCCAAAAGATAGAAATTGCCTCGAATTCCCTTGGATTAAATTGTTATACATAATATGAGACAAGCTGAGATGATGCAGAGAGAAAGGTGAGAGTAGAGAAAGTGAGAGAGGCAGAGACAGAAGGAGACAGGTCAAGAGAGGAAGAGGGAAAGGGAAACAGTGAGAGGGATAGGGTGAAAGTGTAAGAGAGAGGGAGAGAACAAGAGAGATGAAGATGAGAGAGACCAATTAGAGAAGGAGAGAGGCAGAACAAGACTAGGTGAAGGGGGACAGAGCAAGAGAGAAAAGAGAGAGAGAGAGGGGAGAGATGTAATTGAGAAAAATGCCTTCAATATTTCTAGCATAAATAGCTAGGCTCTTAAATTACGATCATGACAGTGTGCCGAAACTGCCGATGATGATATAATGATAATGTTAATGAATACGATAATGACTATACATTGTATTAATCCAAAAAGATACAGTTTATCATTACAAAATATGATGTTATGTAAAAGTTTATACTGAAATTCCCTGATGACCATGATTAAGAGTGGTATAGCGCCCCCTTCTGGTACTTGATAGAGATTTGTAGAATCAGGATTTCAGAAAAAGTCGCCTAACACGCATAATAAGAAAAATTCTGAAATGTCGCCTTAATTGAAATTTTCACTATGATGATGTCATCAAAAGGATGAATGAGGGACGTTGATCTTGTAGATAATTTTCTTAGCTACACCGTATCAAAATTTGGGAGAACATAGAGCACAAATAAGCTAGATAGTGCTTAAAGATAAATGTCATGTAGATTCATGATGTGAACAAAGTTCCCCTTCCATAGACATAACACGCAAATTAAAAAAAATCTGACATGTGGCCTTTAATTAAATTCTTTACTATCATGACATCATTAAAATGAAAATCAGTATACACTGATCTTGTGGAAAATTGCCTCAATTACAAAATATTAAAATCTAGAAGAGAATCGATGAATATTGAGAAAAATACACTAAATTTTCTCTAAATATAATGACGTCATAATATGCATTTTTGTATTTTGACTTCCAAGGCCATTATGATGACGTCAAGATGTACTTAACGGCCAAATGAGATATGAAATCATATCTTCGACTCATACTATATCTAAATATGGAAACAAAATTGGCAGTCCTTATTCATCTCAATGGACTTGTTATTGTCATGTTTTTTGCCCATATATGCTATGTAATAATAAAATCGCGCGTACGGACGGTTATCTTTAACGGACGCTCATTCCGTTTTTAATATTGATAAAGAGCTAAACAGGGTATCAAGTTGTTCGGAAAAATATGAGGAATATTCTGTCAAAAGTTTTTGCTGAGGAATTATTTTTCGTTCGGCCGTGACGAACAAAAACGTGCAAAAATGCGTGTTTTGGGCGATTTTTTATGAAATGCTTATAATAGCCTGAAACGTATGCAAAAAAAAATTAAGACGATTTTGAGCGATTTAAAGTTTTACGCGCGCATAAACGCGCGCACCTACGCGTACGCGCATATTTGCGCGCATTTATCGACCTGAAATTGACCGGAAAAATATTGACCTTGATCATGACAAATATGAATGAGAAATGGCTTTCTGTTATGAAGATATGATCATAAGTTGATTTTCACAAAATGGCGTCTGGATGACGTCACGGTGACGTTGAGTCTTTGAAAAGTAACGCAGTTCTAAGTTAGACTAAGATCTATCATCATTGAAAGATTCATAACAATGGCTTAATTCAGTCTTGAGATATCCTGCGAACAAATTCGAGGAAGAATAATAACTAGACATATAATACTTGTTTGGAACAAGTATAGGTGGGCTGGTCAACTAAAATTTGAGACAAAATAGAGCAAAAATAAGCGACATACTGCTTACAAATTCTTAAAAAACAATATCATGTAGATTCATAACGTGAACTAAATTCACCTTCTATAGGCATAACACGCAAATTATGAAGTTTTTGACATGAGGCCTTTAATCAAAATTTTCACTATGATGACGTCATCAAAATGAAAAATAGTTATTTCTGCGCTTGTAGAGAATTGTCTTAGCTACAACATATCGAAATTTTGAAGAAAATTGATCAATATTTACAGAGATACAATCAATTTTACATAAATATGCTGACGTCATAATATGCAAATTCGTATTTTGAGTTCCAAGGCCATTGTGATGATGTCACGATACACTTAATGGCCAAATGAGACATGGAATAATCTTTCCGACTCATACTCTATCTAAATATGAAAAAAAATTGAGGATCCAGTTGCATTCCAAAGAGCTATAACGGATTTTGTATAGGCATGTTTTTGCCCATATATGCTATGTATTAAAAGAGCTCGCGCGCACTGACATTTATCTTGAATTTACGTTCATCTTGATAATAATGGTCATAAAGAGATAAACATGGTATCAAATTCCTTGAAAAAATATGAGAAATATCATGAAAGAAAAAAAAATGGCGATTCTATGTTTTGTAATGGTGTTACGCGCGAAAACGCGCGCGCATGCTCGTACGCGCGATTTTTTATAAAATGCTTAAAATGACCTGAAACGTATGCAAAATAAATTTGAGACGATTTTGAGCATTTTTAAATTTTGCGCGCGCACGGACGCGCGGACGTACGCGCACGCGCGCGTTTTTTGACCTGAAATTGATTGGACTGATATTGACCTTAATCATAATAAATATGAATGAGAAATACCTTTTGGTTATGAAGATATGATCATGAGTTTATTTTCAGAAAATTTCACAAAATGGCGCCTAGATGACGTCATCAATCAAGGTCTAGGTTAAAAACGTTGCTGTGCCTTGTTCATATGCCTATACATATGTGTACCAAATTTTAAGATATTTGATTGAGCCATTTTCAAATTATCTTGCACACAAAAAAGTGGGTCGAAATAAGAAAAATAAACTAGACATATAATACTTGTTTGGAACAAGTATAGGTGGGCTGGTCAACTAACATTTGAGACAAAATAGAGCAAAAATAAGCGACATACTGCTTACAAATTCTTAAAAGACAATATCATGTAGATTCATAACGTGAACTAAATTCACCTTCTATAGGCATAACACGCAAATTATGAAGTTTTTGACATGAGGCCTTTAATCAAAATTTTCACTATGATGACGTCATCAAAATGAAAAATGGTTATTACTGCGCTTGTAGAGAATTGTCTTAGCTACAACATATCGAAATTTTGAAGAAAATTGATCAATATTTACAGTGATACAATCAATTTTACATAAATATGCTGACGTCATAATATGCAAATTCGTATTTTGAGTTCCAAGGCCATTGTGATGATGTCAAGATACACTTAATGGCCAAACTAGACATGGAATCATATTTCCGACTCATACTCTATCTTAATATGAAAAAAATTGAGGATCCCGGTGCATTCCAAAGAGCTATAACGGATTTTGTATAGGCATGTTTTTGCCCATATATGCTATGTATTAAAAGACCTCGCGCGCACTGACATTTATCTTGAATTTACGCTCATCTTGTTAATAATGGTCATAAAGAGATAAACATGGTATCAAATTCCTTGAAAAAATATGAGAAATATCATGAAAGAAAAAAAAATGGCGATTCTATGTTTTGTAATGGTGTTACGCGCGAAAACGCGCGCGCATGCTCGTACGCGCGATTTTTTATAAAATGCTTAAAATGACCTGAAACGTATGCAAAATAAATTTGAGACGATTTTGAGCATTTTGAAATTTTGCGCGCGCACTGACGCGCGGACGTACGCGCACGCGCGCGTTTTTTGACCTGAAATTGACCGGACTGATATTGACCTTAATGATGATAAATATGATTGAAAAATCACTTTGGGTTATGAAGATATGATCAAGAGTTTATTTTCGGAAAATTTCACAAAATGGCGCCTAGATGACGTCATCAGTCAAGGTCAAGGTTGAAAACATAGCCGTGTTTTCTCCATATGCCTATACATATGTGTGCCAAATTTCAAGGTATTTGAATAAACCATTTTCAAGTTATCTTGCCTACAAAAAAGTGGGTCGAAATAAGAAAAATAAACTAGACATATAATACTTGTTTGGAACAAGTATAGGTGGGCTGGTCAACTTAAATTTGAGACAAAATAGAGCAAAAATAAGCGAGATACTGCTTAAAAATTCTTGAAAAACAATATCATGTAGTTTCATGACGTGAACGAAATTCACCTTCTATAGGGATAACGCAAATTATAAAGGCCTTTTGACATGAGGCCTTTAATCGAGATTTTCACTATGATGACGTCATCAAAATGAAAAATGGTTATTACTGAGCTTGTAGAGAATTGTTTTAGCTACAACATATCGAAATTTGGAAGAAAATCACTCAATATAATACAGAGATAGGTCTAGTCTACAACCAATTTTCCATAAATATGCTGACGTCTAATAATGTAAATTAAGTTTAGGGTTGTGATTAAAGCCTCGGTCACAAATGCCATTACGAATTGCTACGAACGCCGTACGAACGATTTTCAGACAATGGTAAGAGTTAGGGTAAGGGAAAAATGACAAAAAGTGACTGGTTTTGGCAGCTGGGTCGAGTGTCTTTGAGCCGAGTTATTCCCGTATCTGGATTACATCGTTCAGATCATCCAGCAGTCCAGGCCAGTAGTTACGTGTTATTTTCATCAATCGTGTTGTTTTATACCTTGAATACCTTAAAATATACCAAAGCTTTTGGAAGAACCCGTCTCCAGCTGCCAAGTTTTTGTTTTTCCGATGAACAGGTTAGTAGATATTCCATTTATTTTTTGTATTCAATAGTTGAATAACTGTGTCATAAAAGCAATTACTCATGCTTGTGTATAAGTCACGGGTTCGCCTAAATCACAACATTAAATTGTGTGCACAAAATGCTGATCATATTTTGATGCAGTGCATGCAGTGCACGTGTAGTAGCTCAATGTGTGGATCTGGATGCGTTTTATTTTTTCGTACGCCTACTGCAGATTGCAGTAGATCTATGTACTTATTTTATTTTCATTCATATAATAACAAGCTACGAAAGCTTGCAAAGAGGTCACAAACTATTAAACTTTGATTATTTATTGCTTTGCCTCACTAGATCTAGATTATAAAGGTAAAAAAACTGAAGAAATACTGAGTGAGATTGTAACCCTCATTCAGCTCAATCATGTGTCGATAGAGTGTCTGATCGGGCACCTGGTTTTGTGTGCTAAAGTCCTTTCCATAGACACATTGCACACATAAAATATCCCTAGATAATCTATGCAGTCTATGTGCATTGCGTGACCATGCAAAATCGGTCAACGTTTTTAAAAATAAATTTAGATTCAAACCTTTATCTGTTGTGATCCTGAAGGTGATACTCAATAAATGAAGTGTCATATCATATGAAAGAGCAGATTAATCTTCATACTTCCAAAGGGGTGTAATTTCGGATTTCTAAAAATATTGTGTCAAAACAGAGAATTAAATGTTTTATTCATCTGTTCATGGTAACTCCAGGGATGTGTTAGTTTAGCCCTGGTAACTCTGAGATTTCCCATTTTTGAGAATCGTCCCTCTGAGGATAATAAGTTCAATTCGTAAGGAATATGTTGATGTGCTTATTTTTTTGCTAGCCCCAAGGGATCACTTACGATTTAAGTTTGAAAATACTTGACCCCCACTTTTTGCATATCGCTTAATAAGGCCATGTAAAATTGATTAAATGTTGATCGTTTGGATTTTTTGAAAAAGAGGAGGAGGGTGTACCATGTTATTTGATATTTGATATTTTTCCCAAGATGGCTGCCGCGTGTAAAATCCAGCGCTAGGGCGCGGCCGCGCTATCGTGAGGTATCTGCGATGCGATGATCAGTCGACTTGATCAACTCGAGCTAGCTAGCTCCTCGACTCAAGCATATACATGCGATATATGCATGCGCAGCGCATGCATCATCGCATCATTTTTTAGCGCAGCTTCACTTCAGCATATCGCCGATCATATAGCATATCAACCACTCTACATTTCAATACAATTTTTTCTAGAGTCTTAGTATATTTGTACAAGAATATTTGAACAGCGTATTTGAAGAAAAGGTGGAAAAGATGCATATGGTATTAAATAATTAAAGTATTCTGTGTTGTTTTCTGAATAAAAAGAAAATATATCAAATATCAAATATAAGGAGGCGGGCGGAAAAAAGGAAGCGGGCGGGGACGATCAACATGAAATCAATTTTACATGGCCTAATGCTTTTCTATAATGCAGCTGTTGAGCAAAAATGGTAAACTTGGCGTGTAGGCCTACCACTTTTTTGTCCACTCTGGGCCAAAAATTGGATGAATATTGCCTAGACTCTAGATTTTGAGTGACTAATCTTTTGATAGAGACATCGGTGAGTGTTGAAATTTGAAATGTGTTTTTCTGAGTACCGGTAGTTGATTTTTTTCGATTATCCATCCATAATGGTGAAAAATAATCTAAAAGGGAAAATTGAAATATTGTTCAGACACCCTACCCTCGACTTAAGTCAACTCCAAAGTTCTATTAGTAATACGCTGTCCTTACCAATTGAGTAACGAGTTAATGACAGGTTGATTTTTACAATTACTATCACTATTAACAACCTTATAGGATTCCAAGTTCGCATGCGCTGGTTTCCCTCGCGAGTGCGCCAGGGTTGGCATATTTCCTGCTTCGGGGGCTTATTTCCCGGACGCCGGGAAATAAGCGGTATTTACCGCTTTTTACTGGGAAATACCGGGAAATATATTTTTCCACTCATTTGTTCATAGGGATTGTCCAATTTTGAACATAATAACAATGGTGAGTATGGTTGCTCTGGTGTATATTATTTGTGTATATTAGATAGCCAATTAAACAGATACCGAGATGTGATTGGTCCACAGCTCATCACATGATATCAATTGTGAGGATTCAAATTGTTATATTTTCCTGGCTGGTCAATTTTCGGTGTGATATTAACCAGCTGGTGAAATGAATATATTTTTAATCAATGCATGTCGCCCTCTTGAGGAATGTATGTCACCAATTACACACATTACACCATTATTGAGGGCAATTTTTTTTTCCTCTTGAAATTTTTTTTTCCACATTTTTTGCTTCCCCAAAAATGCTTTTTGGAGGAAATTTTTTTTTAATATTTTTTTTTTTTATTCCTTCTCTCCCTTGAAATTAAAAAAAAAAAAATCATAATTTTTTTTTATTTAAGAATTCTTTTTTTTCAAGTTTTTGTTTTCTTTCTTGAATTATTTCAAAAATATTATTTTTCCCCCAATTTTTGTTTGCACTTCTTTTTCTAAAATGTAGATTGTCCCTGAACCCTCCCCCCCCCCCCAAAAAAAAAAAAAACAATATCAAACAAAGGTTATCTAATAAACAGTTATTGACTGGCAGGGGGTACCGGTATATAACATTCTTTGGACCTGAAGGGAGTTTATTTTCCCTCAGCGCTGTGAGCTTCTGGAAAATATAACCACTTGTGAAATATAACTCCCTCCAGCGGTCCAAATAATGTTTTATTACACCCCCTGCCAGTCAATAACTGTATTATGTGTGTTGTACATGAATGTACATGTATGTTTGGGTGTGTACATGTATGCAGTGTGGATTTTATAAATCTGTTTGTGTGTTGTTACTATGAGTGTTGCTACTATGAGTGTTGTGCTGCGAATTATTTCAGAACAATATTTTTAGTTGTTGAGGCTAAAAACAAGTAAAATTATTAATACCCGGTAAATAGAGAATTAAAATCATATTTCCTGTTTTTTACATATTTACCGGACGCCCATCTTATTAACTGGTATTTACTGCCCAACCGTGGCGTGCGCATGTGCACATTTTTTTTGTGAGCTCAATCTGGGTAATTAAGGTGTGTTCTGGATAATGGATATGCATAGGATAGCCATAGTGTCTATACAGAGTGAGTCAAAAAAAAGTTTACACTTAGAAAATTGCTTATTATTTTTTAAATCATCAATGAACATTAAATTATTATACATCTTATGAAAGAGTGTTTTATCCCAAATCATTTGGTATCATTTTTGTGTGGTATGTGTTCACGCTTGGATGACCAGGAGGCATTGTTTGGGAGAGTGCAAATTTTTGTCGATTTTTGCACTCTCGCAAACAATACCTCCTGTTCATCCAAACGTGAACACATACCACACAAAAATGGTACCAAATGATTTGGGATAAAACACTTTTTCATAAGATGTAAAATAATTTACTGTACATAGATGATTTTAAAAATAATTAGCAATTTTCTAGGTGTAAACTTTTTTTTGACTCACACGGTAGAATAGATCTACATATGGTGTTTTGACCAAAGTTCACGCGTGACCTACATGTAAAATAATAAATTGCTATCTAAAAAAATCAGTAAGATTTCGAAAATCAGATATCACAAATAGAAAGAGGAACATGGATTTACCCAGAGATGAAATTTTCTTTGAAATTGGGTACGAAATTGTGAAAAAATATCGACAAAAGATTGGTTTGCAATCATTTGTGTCCGTTTTGAAAGATTATTACCGATATGGGTCTAAAAATCTTTATTTTGAGAGCTGATTTTCTCAAAATTGTAAGTAAAAGGTGGTACCAACTGATTGTATTTGTACCAATTATGATAACCGTATTTGCTGGCGATAAGGCCGCAGCGCCACATAGGCCGCACTCCTGATTTTGACATTTGAAGAAAAAAAACATATATATATCTTGCCTTGCAAATTATGATAACCGTATTTGCCGGCGATAAGGCTGCAGCGCCACATAGGTTGCACTCCTGATTTTGACATTTAAAAAAAAAAAAAAAAAAAAAAACTTTTGTCGAAGGCGGGATACAAACTCTTGCGGGATACGAAGGACTCTGATGCTTTCTCTTGTGTATTGCGCCTTTTTCTTGTGTATTGCGCCATAGCTTTGCTCGCGCGAGCTGAGACTGGATTGAGGTTGCTTAACTATGGCAAAAACTTAAATCTAGATCTACCAGTAGAGTTTGGCTGATAAGTTATGAATTTTATTTACGAGATTAACAAAACTTTGCCCTTCATTTAAAAAATATAACACATAATTGCGGTAAGACATGTGTTATTCTAGACAGTTATTCTAGAAATGTCCATCACCTTTCATTCTTTCATGTTCTGCTCGTTGGTACTTGCTGGTGTCAGTGATAGAACATTGGTCATGCACCCGATTGTCCAATGTGGATGCCCGCTAGTTCACACCACTCACGATCTATCTCTGTATGGTATGTAATGGTGCATTTTACCACCACCAACGTTGTTTATCTGAAAACTTGCAGAGTGTGCAGCATTTAATATGTAGGTGAAACCAACAGCGCTCTCAAGAAACGCTTTTATGGACACAGATCTACTGCCAACACATGCTAGCTTGACATTTCAGTTGGCCATCATTTTAATTTACCCAACCAATCTCTGACTTGATTCTATAGGGCATAGAATCTCTACGTAATAGGCCATTTTCGTAATGTACATGTAACCAAATTTAATGCAGAAGTCTTGGTGCAGTGCCTCAATAGAAATTATTTCATTCACCTGATAAATATTTCAATAGACAGAATCAGAACTGCATACAAAAGTTGTTGTCAGGTTGGACAAACATTATGGCTTGACCTACCTAGCAACACTTATATATGCAGTTGTATTTTGACTATTGAAATACTATTATTCTTAACAGGTGAACAAAATAATTTGTATTGAGGCACTTCACAAACACTTATGCATTACATTTGCTTACATTAGGAAAATGGCATATTGCCTTGATTTACCGGTACTATGGTATGTTGCAGCAGGAAGCTGTAATGAGTGGAGACCCCACCCAAGAGGCTCCTTTGAAGTCATCCGTGGCACCGCGTGTCTTTTGTTTCCCCTACCGTATTCCCCTTAATCCCCCTCCAAAATTGTAGAGCTCCTAGCACTAGGTCCTCCCTTTCCACACACAGCCCAGCCCAGCGAGCATGGCGGCTTTTGCTTTCCCAGCTTGTACCTAATGGGGGAATAGTGGTGATAACTTGACAACTTCTAGCCCTGAATCAATAAATGCGCAAACATATTAACACAATTTCATTCAGTTCTTTATGAAGATAAACATTTGGAGTACCTTCCTAGCTATGTAAAAATTTCTGAAATTTTCGGAAAATGTCAATAATTAGATGAGAAAATCATGATGATGAAAACCTTTCATTCGCTCTAACGCTGGTTGAAATGGCCATATCTTCAGTAGAGCTATCCGAGAATGGAAAATGCATTTGATGACTAATAGAAAATTGCATTGGTCATATGTTGTTGTGAATTCTGTTATAGCTAAATACATCTTCACTGAACATGACTTAATTTTTTGGTGCCATGCATGGCTTTAAAGCTCGATGCTTGCATATTTTTGCAAAAGAGTGAATAAAGAACTTAGGGAAGCAGATGGCGTTGCGTAACATTTCGTAATATTTGGAATGCCAGAGAGGTACTGTGCATTGATATGGACAGCTGTTGATGGAAATGATGGCTGGAGAGGGTTAAATTTCTTTTTGTTAAGCCAGGTTAATCTTTTCCCTCAGAATATTCTTTCGAGACCCTCTCCATTCATTACAGCTTCCTGGTTGCAGCAGGGAGAAATATTGGATGAGACGTTTTTTTTAAATGCAAAATTTGTTTCTACTTTAAATTGAAATTTGGACAGCTACACAGGCCATTAACAAAGTTTGTTCTCTCCTCAGATTCAAGGTCGTGAAACGGAAGACTCCAAACCAGACCACCATTGACAGATTACCTGTTGGGAGTCTCGTGACCACCACTTTCATCCCATCTTACTTCACCTCAGTACCATCCTCCGTGGTAATCACCACATTCTCCACACTTTTGACTGTCTTCATCATTCACGTAAGCATCCCTTTGTTTACCCCCCTCCCCCCTCAATTTGGTTTTCTTTACTACCATGTAAGTCAACAAAAAATTTACACCTAGAATATTGCTAATTATTTTAAAAATCATCTTTGAACAGTAAATTATTTTACATATTATGAAAGAGTGTTTTATCCAAAATAATTTGGTATAATTTTTGTGTGGTATGTGTTTACGCTTGGATGAACAGGAGGCATTGTTTGCGAGTGTGCAAAAATCGACTTGCGCCCAAGTGATGCCTACAGTATGTATTATGTTGGGATTAGCAGAGTAAAAGAATGAATTGAATGTATCAAAATGAACATTGCATAATGCATATGCCTTTTGCAGAAGCAAAGTCACACACACACACATGCGCTCACAAATGTTTGTTTATATTTTATTTTTTGATATTTGATATGTGTGGCATGACTAATTTTGTAAGGGATGTTATTTGAATCCTCAAAGACTGAATTAATACCCAAATCCCAATTTTTTTATTCAAACATCACATAAGCAACTTTGGCACAAGTCGATTTCTGCACTCTCGCAAACAATGCCTCCTGTTCATCCAAGCGTGAACACATACCACACAAAATGATATTAAATGATTCAGGTTAAAATACTCTTTCATAAGATGTATAATAATTTATTGTTTATAGATGATTTTTTAAATAATGAGCTTGTATGTACAATATATGCATAAATAGCTCATATTTGTGATATCAGATCTGATAGGCAGATTACTATCAAAATTGAGTTGACAAATAAACTTAGTGCTTGTTATGCCATATGCAGTCAGAGATCTATCTAGTTTGTTTTTTTTAATTGCAAAATTTGGTTCTACTTTAAATTAGAATTGGACAGCTACACATGCCATTAACAAAGTTTGCTCTCTCTTCAGATTCAAGGTCGTGAAACGGAAGACTCCAAACCAGACCACCATTGACAGATTACTTGTTGGGAGTCTCGTGACCACCACTTTCATCCCACCTTACTTCACCTCAGTACCATCCTCCGTGGTAATCACCACATTCTCCACACTTTTGACTGTCTTCATCATTCACGTAAGCATCCCTTTGTTTACCTCCCCCTTTCAATTTGGCCTCCCTTACTATATCTCTCTGATCCCTTTGTTCTTATGCTTTCCTCTCTTTTCCCACCCAAATGCCTTCCCATTTAAGGTTTTTATCACTGTTTTCATTAGGCATCCCCTATTCTTATTTACATTTTCCTTTACCCTCTCCCTTGTCCCATGATATATAACTTATATATATATATATTTTCTTTGTGTGTTTTCTCTCCATTCCCAGCCAAGTTTGATTGGGAGTCACAGCCTCTTTATTGCTCTATGTTTACACCCCCTTCCTTAGCTGTATGCATATGTTTGTATTATGTTTAGTATATAGTATTATGTTTTTTATGTTTCCTCGTCAGTTAGCCTCTGATGAAGTTTCCGCTAGGATAAAAAAATTAGGCCCTACATTAACTCTCATTAAATTAAAATGATCAGATAAAACTTTGACATGATTTTGTACCTCCTTCATGAAAGCACAATCCCATAGATATACTTCATGTGTGTGTACTTAAGAAAAGAAGATATCATTTTGAAGGTTGGATATGTTTTGTTGCATCTTCAAATTGTATGTGATAAGGGGAGCTCAACACCAAAGCTATTTTGTAAAACACATATCAATTTTAAGATTGTGTATAGCCTTCTAATATGTTTTCTATAGAGTTTGATAGCAAGTTTTGAGAAAATTGCAATTTATATACAAGTAGTCAACAATAACTTTCCACAATTTTGTGTTGGGATCATTTAATTCATACCAGTTGTACATACCTTGAAAACTTGTGTCGGAAACAAAAATTGTTCATTTCATAAAATATTCACTCATGCAAAATAATATGAATGTTAATGATTTAAATTTTATTATATATTTATATTTTGTATTACAGATACTGTACATATCAACAGTTGATTGACGGTTGGAAGTTCCCATCACACTTGTCATCAAACCAGACAGCTTTCAACCAGAATCTTCCAGGTGTAAAAAAAAAAAAAGTAAAGTAATACATTAGTAATATGAAATGCATATATTTTGGATTGTAAATCATTTCTTTATTTGAAAAAAATAATAAAAATACATACAGTTCTGCACATATACAAAAATCACACACCCAAAATAATGTTTATAATTATATGGAAATTACATGTACACTGTAGGTGTAAATGTCACCCTTTATATTTTGCGATTAATTATAGGTTTTGTCGTCAGATTAGAAGATGATGGAAATCATAGCAGAGGGAAAAAAAAGATTACCTTTTTTTTTAGGTTGGAGAGGTTTTGTTGCATCCTCAATTTTATGGGTGACAAGGAGGGCTCAACACCAAAGCTATCTTGTAATACACATATCGATTTCGAGATTGCGTAAAGCCTTTCAATATGTTTTCGAGAGTTTGATAGCAAGTTTTGAGAAAATTGTAATTAATACACATGTAGTCATTGGTCATTATACAAATGATGCACAGGTTTGAGTGCGTCGGTAGGGATTGTGTGCACAAGGTACCTTTGAATGGTTTTAGACCAAATTCAAAGGTAGCGCGTGCACACAATTGCACCGAACCACAAATTAAACCTGTGCATCATCTGTTTTATAAGATGGGGCCCCCAAAATTGTCAAAAATACAAAATTTTGTTATTTTACAGATTTATTGGATGCATGGCAAAATCATGCGTCTGGTAATTATAATTACCGGACGCATGATTTTTAAAATTGCATAATTTGTTTGTTGTTACTTAGTGCAATGGATTTAAACAAATGGAGAATGACTTAAGCCTAAACCTTAACAAAATAAAGTCAGGCCTAACTGACCTTTACATGAAACCTTAACAAAAGAAAGTCATTAAATCAATAAAACTTATTTTGCAAGCTTTTTTTAGTGTTGGGGAGGTGCAATCTAAATTAGAAGAGGTCTGGATCTTGTCCATATCAAGTACAGAAATTGAGGCTTTATGTGTGGTGCTTCCTGGCCCCTCTCGCTTCAGTTTCACCAACACAGCCTCGAGAAATTGAAATTTGTTACAGATATCTAAAGTACAGTGATCCAAAAAAGTGGGGTTGTATGCCACAGCGAAGGTACTAAAGTCTAGGTTTACAACTCACCGTCGGTCTATGTACAGAAGCATAGAACTTAGTTTAGAACTATAACAGTTTGTCCATTTCTGGCGTAAAAATGTCTCCTAAATTGACGTTCTTGATTTGTGCAAACTTTTCCAACTTTGAGAATCCATACTTTAATTGAAATTTTCATGCTAGTCACACCTGAATCATCCAACAATTTAGATAATTCTTCTTCTTATAGAAGCTGGAAAATCAAATCGCCACCGCGATTTCGCCATTTTGTTCGGGATATCAGTGTTATCGATTCCAATGTTGCATATATCGTGTTGATATTGCGTGCATCCAGTAAAAATAATTACACAGTAATTGACCAATCAGATTGCAGGGATTCTTCTAAGCATCTTATAGCACATTATTTAAATGAATCATAATTGAATAGCCTTTTTTATATTCAATATCAAAACAAAATATTAACATAAATTGATATCTATCCAAACAATACTGATGGTTTAAAAAGCATTCCATCTCCTTTTTTATGTCTCATGCATATCTTTTTCTTTTCTTTTCTTTTCTCTGTCTGCAGGTCCTGGATTTTCAGTACGGTATATGTTTTGCGTTCTTTGTATAAAAGACTTCTATACACTCCTTCCATTTTCAGACGTCTTGTTGGACTGAAATATTTTTCACCTCCACTCATTTCACCTCCCCTCTAAGAAGACATTTCCCATAAGCAAAAAAATCATTACATGTTCATTTTTCATAAGAATTTATCACAGCTGTGAGCTCATTTCATCCATTTCACCTCATTTTTTCATGAATGATTCATCCCAATAACGCTTGAAATAAGATCTGAAACGAATTGGAAAAGACTTGAAACAAATTGGAAAAGACTTGGAACGAATTGGAAAAGACTTGAAACGAATTGGAAAAGACTTGGAACGAATATTAAATAACTGATTACAATTCCTTAACAAGTGTAAACGTGTGAATTTCTTAAATTTTTGGTGTAAAAGTGAATGATATTTTGGTATACGAGTTGTTAAGCTTAATGTAAATAAATAATGATAAAGAGTGAATTTTCTGATATTAAAAAAACAACTTTGGGCTGTGGTGAGTTATAAACTGGTGGAATTTTCAAAGATTGGTGACAAGGTTGTGTGTGTATATATATATATATATAGAACGTTAAAGACAATACAAATATTGCACAAAGAAAACGGGAGATTCCATAAGAGACTATAGGAAAAGCAAAACTGACTGTCAAGGAACAGATAATTGAGCATAGTGGTATATTCAAGATTGTAAGAGAGACTAAATAAAGGAGTGTCTGATTCATTGAATAACGGCAAGATAGTCTTTGTGTAACTTACAGGAACGCAAATAATTTAGCAGAGTTGTTTGATAGAAGAGGCACAGTGTGATTGATTGTTAACGAAAGAAATTTCAAGAACGTGAAACCAAGAGTGACATAAAATTTGTTTATAATCGAGTAAAACGAGGGGTTTTGTGAGAACGTGAAGATCAAAATAAGCAAAGTGTGCTAAGTACATATAAAAAAGAGTGACGGTGAGATAAACCTGATTACTAAAGTTCCGAGTATATGCACTAATGTGTGTAAGCATATGTTATAATCATTAAAACAAAAAGAAAACGCATTATATATTGAAGAACTATATATCATATAGATATAAGCCAAGAGATTGCATTTTTTCCGTCTAAATTATATACGTGAAGTTCTGAGCCAAATCGTATCAATTTGTACGGCTAATCATTAAAATCATGTTGGAAACGGACACATCACTTGGACCGGATAGTAACACGTACATCATGAAAGGCAATGGGGATTGTTGCGTATGTGGCCTAGATATTCAAGAGAATGAGAACAAAACAACCTGTGAAACATGCTTGAACCATTACCATGTGCCATGTATGGGATTACCTTCTGCAGAAGAGTTGACTAATGCTCAAGTAGTATGGATATGTTGCTTTTGTGGTAACAACAATTTGTCTAAGCGCTTATATGACCAATTTGGTATCCCTATTGACGTAAACATGTACGAACATCTAACGAAAGACAATGATAATGACCACGCAGCACAGCCAAGTCCTATATCTCGTGCGCAACACAAGAGAAACAAATCTTCATCAAGCGGGAAAAAGCATATTCATCGGGGCAAGAAAAGACTACTTTCGCCAAACCAATCAACCACAAAGAAAAGGAAATCTGATGAATGTCAGAATAGTAACAGAATCAAAGATAATGATTGCCAATCGTGTACAAGTGACATTAAAACGACATTCGCAAGAAATTCATTTAGGAAGAGAACCAATTATGATCGAACTGATGTAACTGCTGATGATAATGCCGAAATTTGGAGAACGGTAAAGACAAGGAGAACTAAGCCGCTTAATGAAAGAGGTGTGTCCCGTAAAGCAACGAATGCGAATAATGACCCATATTCTAGCATGGACAAAGGCAAAGGTCGAGAGAAAGGTGTCACGTACATTGGGAAAGCAATGGCATACCTGTACACAAGATCAACAAGAAGAAAACAAAAATCACATTTAAAGCAATCTCAAAATGGAAGTAATAAAGACCTTGCCAACGACTCAACAGAAAAGAACAGCACCACCAATGAGAACGACCTTGCCAACGACAAAACAGGAAAACACTCCACGAAAGAAAACGAAGATAACAATAGTAATAGAGTTTTTGTAAAAAGTTTGAGCACTCCTGTAAAAGAGAATGAACAAGAAAGTCAAATATCTTCCGACCATAGTTATCAAATTGGTGTGATGGCTACACTTTTTGCTAAGAACAACGACATGAGCAAATGGACCTCTTCAAATCTTGATACTATCGTGACATGTGCTAAAGACGCTGATATACCGGGTGATCCACGTGAATCGGCCAACAATCCTAGTGGAAAGATAATTCATGCTTTTGACAAATGTTTTGAGTTAGAAATTTGTGAATCCCACACCGGTCCTCTTATACAAGAACACACTGAAACGAATGTACCCTCTGGTAAAGTTCCGTTGATCAATGCCCTACAAGATGCACTAGATACACAACGAAAGTCAGATGGATGCCTAGTCGAATTCAACGAACATACCTTTGTTATAATGCCTCATACCACTGGATATTATATCTTTGACACACATGCACAAAAAGAAATAGGTGGACGACACATGTTGATGCACACGAACACATGGACAGGTGCTTACGCATTTTGTTTACAATTGGCACATATAACGAATCTCCCAAATAGTGAACCATACAGACTCATCCAAGTGAAAGTACATGATCAACAGAACAATATATCGCAATGTCCGAAAGACACAAACAAAGATGACGACAGTGAAACTGTTCAAAAGAACGCACTTGCATCTACAAGTAATCTAATTGAAGAAGAAGGCAAGGCCAAAATCACACCACAATGTCCCAAACAATTATCCACAGTGACACCAAATACAAATGAAAACCCCCCAATAAGTGATTCTCCAAACAAGGTGGACAAAGCCTATAAGCAAAAGTGTCATGAAAGCTGTACAACAAATGACTCATCCCAGTTTCAGACAAAAATACGCGCAGAATACCACTTTCAACCTATTTCTTATGAGAACGGCAGTTCCTCGGATAGAACCCAGTCATCAAACGAACAAAACAAAACGGGTACGAAGGTAAACTTACAAAAAAAGATTATTGCTCAGGGAACGTTCAATCAGGGCCATCCAAGATTTGGCAATTCAAGCGGGAAACAATGTGTTTGTAATTCTTTAATTGCAGTGTTAAACAGCAAGTCTAAGAAAGCCAACCAATGGAAGAGTTGTGATCTAGATCGAATTTTGACAATAGGTGATAATTTGTATACCAATATAAGGAAAAGCACTTCAGTCACAACGGATTACTTAGCCATGAATCAATTACCTACGGAATTGGATGGATATGATGACTGGAATGACTATTTTACGATTGTATACCACGAAACAATTTTAGGACAGTTATTTGATGTTCAATCGCATAATAAAGAACTTGGTTTTGTGACATTAGAACGTGCATTCGAACAACAACTATGTAAGACTTATGATGCCCATTTTGTGACCTTCGCCAACAACACATTTGTAGTTATAACAGGACATGAAGGGTATTATATATTTGATTCGCATTCTAGAAGCAATCGAGGCTTTTTAAGTGAAAATGGGTACAGCATCTTACTTCATACACCAAGCTGGCAAGGGGTTTACAAACATTGTATGACATTAGCAAAGACATTGAGTTGTCATATGAACCATTATTTTGAAGTAACTGGTGTATCAGTACAAGCAATATCCGGTAAGAATGAGACATTAACCGGTTTTCCTATATTACAAGGCATCCCTACTTGTCAGAATATGTCCTCAACTACGCAATATAGCACAACGTCGCAATGCCCAACACATTCTGATGAAAAGAAACGGCAATATGAAGCATCAAGTCCAAATCCAAAAAAAGTACACATTATTGAGCTTACTCAAGAATCGACTGATGATTTGCACACTAAAACGAGTAAACCTAAACCTCCCGATGTACATAACTACAATGGCCAACTATTGTCATTAAAGAATGTAAGGGTTGAATTGACAAAATTACAAGAAACGGAATTTGGAGACCATTGTTTTGCCAATAAAACGGATGCGACTGTGACAATAGGCAGCTCTGTAGAAGAAAATTTAATACACTCTAAAATGGAAGATGGAAAAACAAAAAGAAAGATCACCAGTTTGGAAAAAGATGCAAAAGCCAAATCATTTGAAAGCGTTTCCAATAAATCGAATGGAAAACGAAAATGGAATAAACTTGAAAATGGAGCTCAACTTAGTTCTGACCGCAAAAAACTCAGACGAACGTCACAAAGAAACAGTTCTAGAAATCATAATTACCAAGCAGAATCCAATCGGGATATGACTGATTCAAAATTGAATGAACCAAAGGTCACCACAAGAGGCAGTGCTAGAAAAGAAAAGGATGTAATACAAATTAATACAGGGAAATTTGATGAAGACTATGATGATTTGATAGTATTAGAAGAAATACAGCAAACGGTCTGGTACTTTGCACCATTGAATGAAATTAAAAAGAACGAATCGTGCACAAAGTTAAACATTCACGATATTACACCAACTTCTAACAATGGAGCTGAAACATGCACACCTATAGAACATCCAAATACAATCAAAAATATTATGGGTGACGGAAATTGTTTCTTTCGTGCTATTTCATTTTGCTTATCGGGAAACGAAAATAATCACTTACTTGTGAGAAAAGCTATTGTTGTCCATCTTTTAAAAAACAAGACCAAATTTGAGAATCGTTTGAGAGATGGTTTTGCCAACGTTTCAAATTACGTGACAAAGAGCAAAGTATTTCAAAATGGTACCTGGGCTACCGAGATGGAGATTATGGTTTTGGCAAATTTGATTGGAACTGATATATACATATATGATGAGCAAAACTTTAAATGGAGTATATTTTCGGGCAAGGATGTACAACTTGGAAACGTTACCTCTGACACAGGAATTTATTTGAGACATACGCAAGGAATACATTACGATGTTGTTTTGTCAGTACAATCATCTCAGTCTAATATTTCTCACAAAATGTACCAGAATAAGCACCAAAAGGAGATTAACATGAACTCTAAAGGTACAAAAAGGAAACGAAAAGCCAAAAAGAGTTATAGTCAAAGGAAAAAGCAGAACAAAGAGGACATGAGAGAAAAACGAGCGATAGCAAATGAAGAAACTAGTACCAAGAAGAAAGAAAAACGTTTACAAAGTACAATAGCTCGCAAAGCAAGGAAATCAAATGCAATGAAGGTTAGATATGCGAATGATATAGCTTACAAAACACAACAAATTCTGAGCGCAAAGATTGCACAAAACCAAAAGTATCACAACAGATATTTCTTTGAAATAAACAAAGACACCAATGGAAAACGGAAACAAAATAAAACTCAAATAAGTGGTGAAACTTTTAGGAACAGGCATCTTAATGCAATGAAAGAAAAATACCACTCTGACTTAGAGTATAAAACCAGAAAAATCAAAATCGTTAAAGAAAAATATTTGTCAAATGAAAAGTTCAAGGAAAAAGTTAAATCAACATCAAGAATTCGGTACAAAAATCCACAATTTAAAGATGAACATAAAGCAAATATGAAAAATAAAATGAAAAAAAAATATGCGAATCCTCATTTCAGACAGCAGCACAAGGCAACAATGGGAAATGTCATGAAAAGGAGATATGCCAATACTCATTTTAGACAGCAGCACAATGCAACCATTAGAAAAAGATATGCCAATCCACATTTCAGACAACAGCACAAGGCAACAATGGGAAATGTCATGAAAAGGAGATATGCCAATCCACATTTCAGACAACAGCACAAGGCAACCATTAGAAAAAGATATGCCAATCCACATTTCAGACAACAGCACAAGACATTAATGAAGAGTGTGTCGAAAAACAACTATAGCAATACAGAATAGCAAGTACAGGCAAAATGTACTCAAACGTAACTTGAAAAGAGCTGAACTTAATAAACTGAAAATGACCGATTTACATAATGTAATAAAGCACTTTCGACAAATTACTTGTGATGGACCAGAATATGTGTGCTCTGTGTGTTTCAAACTTCTTTTCAAAAACCAGGTAATGAAATGTATTAAAAGCAAATATATGGACACTTCATGTATCAGTGACAAATATTTGCATGTCTGTAATTCACAATGCACTTTAATATGTGACATAGCAAAATCTGATAGATCATTTTTATGGATTTGTTTCACCTGCCATAACAAATTACGAGCTGGAAAACTACCTGCAGAAGCAAATATAAACAATCTACAACTACATGATATCCCGGAAGAAATTGCACAGTTAAACAATTTAGAACAGCATTTAATTGGATTGCATATCCCTTTCATGAAATTAATGGCTTTGCCCAAAGGTGCTCAAAACGGAGTGCATGGTCCAGTTGTGTGTGTACCTTCAAACACAAACGAAACAGTGGAAATGTTGCCTAGACCAGAGACCGAAGACCAAACGATTCGTGTTAAATTGAAAAGGAAATTGTCATACAAAAG
Source organism: Strongylocentrotus droebachiensis (assembly GCA_035222895.1). NCBI lineage: Eukaryota > Metazoa > Echinodermata > Echinoidea > Camarodonta > Strongylocentrotidae > Strongylocentrotus > Strongylocentrotus droebachiensis. Next base: position 147,445 of record JAVYIG010000019.1, read on the forward strand.
CTATTACAAATACAAGTATGTGAATAAATCTAAAGTGTTGAATGCACTACAGTACTTGAAAGAAAACAATAAGTGGTATTTTGATGTCACCGTTGATAACGATTGGGAAAATTCCTTTTCACAGAATAATGACATACACGAAGACGATGATGAAATAAAAGAATTGTCAAAAGACCCAAACCCTGAAGAAAACAATCCTATCGACAGTTTACATGGTCAACCATTGCACAAAAACGATGTTGAAGATGATTCGGAAGAGCGGTTATGTGGGATTCAGTTAGATACATGTTTACAACCAGCAAATATTGGGCAGGACATTTTAGATCAATGTTTTGATGAAATACTTTGTTGTGCTCCTTGTGAAGGAAACAGTCCTGTGTCAATACTGAAAGATGAAAGCAATGAAGCAAAATGCTTTCCGTCTTTATTTCCAAAGGGTCAGCCAACATTCCATGATGTTAGAAGTGAAAACATAACCTTGGGTCGTTATTTGCAAAATAGATTGATGCATGTGGATAACAGATTTGCTCAAAACACTGATTACATCTTTTATGCCCAGTATATTTATGAAATGCAGCAAGTTTTGTCACAGGTTTCTATTGCATTAAGACAGGGTTCAAACAGGAAGGATGATTTCTCTTCTATCACTGCATCCGATTTCAAAAATGTAGATAAAGTTTATGAAATACTAAAAGCGGACAAGGGGTACAGATTCTTGAAACAAATTCGTGGCACACCACCATACTGGCAAAATGCACAGAAAAATGTTCTAGCAATGGTTAGACAACTTGGTAAACCAACCTGGTTCGGATCATTTTCTTCAGCTGATTTGAGATGGCCTGAAATAATGAATACACTACTCAGACAAACGGGCGATGCAAGAAAGATAGACGATTTAGATTGGGCAGACAAATGCAATCTTCTAAAATCAAATCCAGTTACTGTTGCTAGAATGTTTGATAAACGATTTCACACTTTCTTGAAAAAAGTTATATTATCACCATCTAAACCCATTGGTAACGTCATAGATTACTTTTATCGTATTGAATTTCAACAAAGGGGATCACCTCATGTTCATATTTTGATATGGATTGAAAATGCACCGATATTAGGAGTTGATAAAGATGAAAATGTTGTACAGTTCATTGATAAATACATTTCATGCGAGAAGCCTACAGAAAAGGAAGATCCAGAACTACATGAAATTGTTTCACACGTCCAGAGCCACAGTAAGAAACATTCTAAATCATGCAAAAAAAAGGGAACGACGTGTAGATTTAATTTTCCAAGACCAATATCCAAAAAAACGTTTATCACGAAACCAGTCGATGTTGGTGAAGGTAAAGATATGAAAACCGATCAAAAGAATGCCAAAGAATTGTTGGAATCTGTAAAAAATGAATTAGCAAACGAAACCAATTATGAAAGTACAACTGCCCTTTTTGGAAAACTCGGTATTACCCAAGAACAATTTGAGAAGGCATATGCTGAATTAGCATCCCAAGAAACTATAATCCTCAAAAGAAAACCACAAGATGTCTGGATAAATCAATTTAATCCACACTTACTTAGATGCTGGAATGCTAACATGGATTTGCAATATGTTTCAAATGTATTTGCCTGTGTTTCTTATGTTGTATCTTACTTGTCAAAAGCTGAAAGAGAGGTGGGAATGCTATTGAGTCATACACTATCGGAAATAAAAGAAGGAAATAATGATGCAAAGCAAAGCATGAAAAAACTTGGTCAAGCGTATATGCATAACCGTGAAGTATCAGCACAGGAAAGTGTCTATCGTGTTTGCTCTTTGAGACTAAAGGAATGTTCAAGGAAAGTTGAATATATACCAGTTGGACCTGACCCTATCCGAATTTCTTTACCTCTTAAAGTAATACAAAACCGAACAGATGATAACGAGGAGAATATTTGGATGACAAGCAAGGTTGACAGATACAAAGCTCGACCAGATGGTTCCAAATTTGACAATATGTGCCTTGCTTCCTTTTGCTCTGAATACAGAATTTTAACAACTTCTCAAATGGACGCTTCACGTTGTAAAAGAAACGAAAATGTATTTAAATTAAAACAAAATCTAGGATACATTCAGAAAAGAACACGTTCAGATGATGCAGTTATACGATATCCCCGGTTCAATCCTAAAATATCGCCTGAAAATTATAACTTAAGCCTATTACAACTATTTCTGCCGTATCGCACACAAGAGCAATTAAAACCTCCAGGATTCGAGACCTATGAACATTTTATTCAGAGAGGTTATGTTAACATATCTGGGAAAAAACTGGAAAAAGTGAAATCGATTGTGATTAAAAACCGCGACAAATTTGAAAAGAATGCAGATGCCATTGACGAAGCAAAAGAGTTTTTATGCAAATTTGGACCACAAGAAAATGCTTGGGCTCTTTTATGTCCTGAAACTGAAGCGGAAAGACTTGAATATCCCAAAGAAGATGTAGACATTGAAGATTTTGAGGCTGATCGTGATATTCCTGATTTAAAATCTACCAAAACAAAAGATGACCTAAGTGTTGAACTTCGATCTTCAAAAATTTCTAAACATGAAGGTCATTCTTTGATCAGAACCTTGAATGAAAAGCAAAAAATAGTTTTCTACAACATAAGACAATGGTGTCTTAACAAAGTAAATGGAGGAAAGAGTGAACCATTTCATATTTTTGTTACTGGTGGTGCTGGGACTGGAAAGAGTCATTTAGTAAAATGCATCTATTATGAAGGAACACGAATTCTAGGCCGAATGTTGCATAACCCAGATGATATACCGATACTTAAGATTGCTCCAACTGGTGTAGCTGCATTTAACATTAACGGTTCTACCATACACAGTGCACTCTCTATTCCACTGCAAATACAATTACCTTACCAGCCGTTAAGTGAAGAGAAAATAAGCGCCCTTCGAAATAAACTAGCGCACATACAAGTTATAATCATAGACGAAATATCAATGGTACATCAAAAGTTAATGTGTTATATCCATGGTCGCCTAAGACAAATCAAACAATCACGAAATCAAATGCCTTTTGGTGGTATCTCTGTTATAGCTGTTGGCGATTTTTATCAACTACCTCCTGTTTTTGGTACGCCCTTATATAAAGACACTCTTGAAGGTGCAATATGGATAGATAATTTCAAAAAAGTGGAGCTCGACGATATAATGAGGCAAAAAGATGATTCAAAATTTGCACTCCTTCTAAATAAATTACGTGTAAAATCCAAAGAGGATAAACTGTGTGATGAAGATATAGAAACACTTCAATCCCGTGAAACAGGCGAAGATTGTGAAAATGTTCTCCACATCTATTCCACTAATAAACATGTACAAGATTGGAACAAACAGGTATTACATAAGAAATGCACAGGTATCGTTTGTATTCTGGCTGAAGACACCCAAAATACGTCAAAGGATAGGACTAAAGTACGTGACAAGCCATTAGCAACATTGAAAAGTTCATTAGCACCTTACTTATGGATTGCAGTTAATGCAAGGGTTATGTTGACGAGGAACATTGACGTTGAAAAAGGCTTAACCAATGGATGTTTTGGAAATGTGGTCGAGATAGTGATGGACAGCACGTACTCTAAACCAGTGTGTATCAAAGTGGAATTTGACAAATCTGATATTGGTATTTACGCTATTGAAAAGCATCAAGAATCGGTTAAAAAATATGTTAGGCAACAATTCCCACTGAAACTTGCATATGCATGCACAATTCACAAAGTACAAGGTATGTCATTGGACAAAGCTGTTGTCTCGTTGAAAAACATGTTTGAATATGGCCAAGCTTATGTCGGTCTAAGTCGTGTTACATCATTATCTGGACTCGTTGTTCAAGACTTTCATGAAAATCGTATATACTGTAACCCTGAAATAAAAGAAAGCCTTGAAAATATGCATTCATTCATACAACCACCTATAGCTACTGATGTTAATAGTGATCACAACATTTCCATAATTCTCCACAATGTACAAGGATTAAAACAACATTATAGGGATTTGAAATGCAATACTGACTTCTCCAATGCAGATTTGATATGTCTGACAGAGACATGGCTTAATAACGAAGATGACATAATTGATACACTTTTAGATGATTTTAAATTCTACCATCAGCCGAGATATCTTTCATATTGTGCTACCAATCAACTTAAAGAGCAGTCACATGGGGGTGTTGCAATATACACTAAAATAAAAGTTTCAAGTAGATTGAACATAGCTGTCGACAACCTAGAATCTATTGCAATTATCATAACCAATCCCGTCTCTTTCGTTATTTCAGTTATATACCGACCTCCATCGTACAGCATGAAACAGTTTTGCGAATGCTTAATCAATTATCTCAATGAATTGCACAAAATAAGTACCAGGTGCATAGTGATGGGTGATTTCAACGAAGATTTAATGAAACACAATTCGCAGGTAAACAAAATAATGTGTAATAATGGTTACAAACAATTTGTTTCAAAACCCACGACAGAGAATGGTACATTGATCGATCATGTTTACAGCAAAGGACTAGATATATTAGACGCAAACGTATTTCCTATTTATTACAGTTACCACGAAGCTATTAGGATTACATTGTAAACGTAATGTGCAGATATAAGATCTTGATAATTTTTGTCATTTACTCAGTTTATTGATAATATAAAAGAACAGCCAATGGAAAACAAAAAAAGCCAGAAGCCCCCCAAAATGATTTTCCCCCTAGTTACACATTTAAAATCATTAATACAACAAGTATATAACACAGTATATGATTGCTTAGTTCCTGTCATTCAAAATGTACCCACCCAAGATTAATTTGCTGGAAAAGTATTAACAAATTGGTGTATTTTGTGTTAAATTTGTTAATCACCATGAATTTAGATATTGTTTTACTGTACATGCAATCGCAATGCTGTCAATTAAGCCTTCCACTACTTTTTTCTTTACAAAATATGTAATTCATCGCGGATATACCATGGATATAAATATTTTGAAATAGGATTTTTTTTTCCATTAAAAAAAAAAATCCGTACAGCCAGGACCAGACACGCATTGTGTGCCTGGTTCAGAAACGGATTTTTGTCCCCCCCCCCCCCCCCCTCTTCTAATGAGATGGTGACAGCTTTAAATGGGTATTATGCCCGATAATAATTGCCTAAATAAAGAACATGGTTGTTTTATTTGGTGAGCTTAATTATTGCACCCTGGCTGCTGATGAAGAGTGCTGTAATTAACACACAAACATATCTCATGCCATGCTTCACATGTCTGAAAATATTTATGGGGAGAAAAAAACAAAATTACAGAAAGGTTGTGTACACGCAAAAATTAAGTAATGGATCAAGTGAAAATAGTGTAATAATAAAGTAAAGAGGGGTGTTTATTACATTTGCGATTCTACGTGTTTTAATTATCAATGGAGATGGTACAGTGAAAGGTCAAAAAGAAAAAAAAAGGAAGAAAAAAATTGTTGGAGACGCCCGGACTCGAACCAGGGATCTCGAGGTCGGAAGTCAAGTGCGTTACCGATATACCAAAACATTTCCCATAGCGATTACACGTAAACGAAAAATGGAATTCTCAAATCCCACTTTGCAAGTGAAACATGAGCATGATCCCGGAATCTGATCGAAAAATAAAGGGCACATTTGTGATAGCTTATTGTCTCAGCTACAACATACTCAAAGCTCAGCGAAAACGAAACTAAAACGACAGAGATATTGCTCGCGAAAGACGGGAATGTAGAATCCAGTTTTGAGAAAAAGTCATGTCCCATGTGAAAAATTGACATGCCTCCTTTAATCGCAAAAATACGCCATGATGCCTTTGTCAAAATGAAAAATTGTGAAGACTTTATTTGCATAGAATTATATCAGCTAAAACATATCAAATTTTAAAAGAAAATTGATCAATATTTACAGAGATACAATCAATTTTCCATAAATATGATGACGTCATAATATGCAAATTCGTATTTTGAGTTCCAAGGCCATTATGACGACGTCATGATATTTGTAATTGCCAAATGAGACATGATTTCATATCTCCAACTCATACTCTATCCAAATATGAAAAAAAATTGAGGGTCCCGATTTATCCAAAAGAGCTATAATGAATTTGGTATAGGCAAGTTTTTGCCCATATATGCTATGTATTACAAGAGCTCGAGCGCACTGACATTTATCTTGAATTGAAGCTCATCTTAATATTCATGGTCATAAAGAGATAAACATGGTATCACATTGTTTGAAAAAGTATGAGAAATATCATGAAACAAAGAAAAATGGCGATTCTATGTTGTGTAATGGTGTTACGCGCGAAAACGCGCGCGCATCCTCGTGTGCGCGATTTTTTATAAAATGCTTAAAATGGCCTGAAACATATGCAAACAAAATTTGAGACGATTTTGAGCATTTTGAAATTTTGCGCGCGCACTGACGCGCGGACGTACGCGCACGCGCGCGTTTTTTTGACCTGAAATTGACCGGACTGATATTGACCTTAATCATGATAAATATGAATGTGAAATTACTTTTGGTTATAAAGATATGATCATGAGTTGATTTTCAGAAAATTTAACAAAATGGCGCCTAGATGACGTCATCAGTCAAGGTCAAGGTCGAAAAATTTGCTGTATTTTTTGCATATGCCTATACATATGTGTGCTAAATGTTAAGATATTTGATTGAGCCATTTTCAAATTATCTTGCACACAAAAAAGTGGGTCGAAATAAGAAAAATTAATTAAAAATTCTTAAAAAGCAATATCATGTAGTTTCCTGACGTGAACGAAATTCACCTTCTATAGGGATAACACGCAAATTATGACATTTTTGACATGAGGCCTTTAATCGAAATTTTCACTATGATGACGTCATCAAAATGAAAAATGGTGTTTACTGAGCTTGTAGAGAATTGTCTTAGCTACATCATATTGAAATTTGGAAGAAAATCGATAAATATTTACAGAGATACAATCAATGTTACATAAATATGCTGACGTCATTATATGCAAATTCGTATTTTGAGTTCCAAGGCCATTATGATGATGTGACGATACACTTAATGGCCAAATGAGACATGGAATCATATTTCCGACTCATACTCTATCTAAATATGAAAAAACATTGAAGGTCACGGTTCATTCCAAAGAGCTATAATGGATTTTGTATAGGCATGTTTTTGCCCATATATGCTATGTAATAAAAGAGCTCGCGCGCACGGACATTTATCTTGACTTGACGCTCATCTTGTTATTAATGGTCATAAAGAGATAAACATGGTATCAAATTCCTCGAAAAAATTTGAGAAATATCATGAAAGAAAAAAAAATGGCGATTCTATGTTGTGTAATGGTGTTACGCGCGAAAACGCGCGCGCATGCTCCTACGCGCGATTTTTTATAAAATGCTCAAAATGACCTGAAACGTATGCAAAATAAATTTGAGACGATTTTGAGCATTTAAAATTTTTGCGCGCACACTGACGCGCGGACGTACGCGCACGCGCGCGTTTTTTGACTTGAAATTGACCGGACTGATATTGACCTCGATCATGATAAATATGAATGAGAAATACCTTTTGGTTATGGAGATATGATCATGAGATGATTTTCAGAAAATTTAACAAAATGGCGCCTAGATGACGTCATCAGTCAAGGTCAAGGTCGAAAAATTTGCTGTGTTTTGTGAATATGCCTATACATATGTGTTTTAATTTTTAAGATATTTGATTGAGCCATTTTCAAATTATCTTGCACACAAAAAAGTGGGTCGAAATAAGAAAAATAAATAAATAATAAATAATAAAGGCAATTTTAACAAAAATATAAGGTGGTCTGTATTAGATACAGCCCACCTGACTAGACATATAATACTTGTTTGGAACAAGTATAGGTGGGCTGGTCAACTAACATTTGAGACAAAATAGAGCAAAAATAAGCGACATACTGCTTACAAATTCTTAAAAAACAATATCATGTAGATTCATAACGTGAACTAAATTCACCTTCTATAGGCATAACACGCAAATTATGAAGTTTTTGACATGAGGCCTTTAATCAAAATGTTCACTATGATGACGTCATCAAAATGAAAAATGGTTATTACTGCGCTTGTAGAGAATTGTCTTAGCTACAACATATCGAAATTTTGAAGAAAATTGATCAATATTTACAGAGATACAATCAATTTTACATAAATATGCTGACGTCATAATATGCAAATTCGTATTTTGAGTTCCAAGGCCATTGTGATGATGTCACGATACACTTAATGGCCAAATGAGACATGGAATCATATTTCCGACTCATACTCTATCTAAATATGAAAACAAATTGAGGATCCCGGTGCATTCCAAAGAGCTATAACGGATTTTGTATAGGCATGTTTTTGCCCATATATGCTATGTATTAAAAGAGCTCGCGCGCACTGACATTTATCTTGAATTTACGCTCATCTTGTTAATAATGGTCATAAAGAGATAAACATGGTATCAAATTCCTTGAAAAAATATGAGAAATATCATGAAAGAAAAAAAAATGGCGATTCTATGTTTTGTAATGGTGTTACGCGCGAAAACGCGCGCGCATGCTCATACGCGCGATTTTTTATAAAATGCTTAAAATGACCTGAAACGTATGCAAAATAAATTTGAGACGATTTTGAGCATTTTGAAATTTTGCGCGCGCACTGACGCGCGGACGTACGCGCACGCGCGCGTTTTTTGACCCGAAATTGACCGGACGGATATTGACCTTAATCATGATAAATATGAATGAGAACTGAGTTTTGGTTATGAAGATATGATCATAAGTTTATTTTCACAAAATGGCGCCTAGACGACGTCATCAGTCAAGGTCAAGGTTGAAAAGGTTATTTTAAATTTTCTATATGCCTATACATATGTGTGCCAAATTTCAAAGCATTTGATTAAACCATTTCAAAGTTATCTTGCTAACAAAAAAGTGGGTCGAAATAAGAAAAATAAACTAGACATATAATACTTGTTTGGAACAAGTATAGGTGGGCTGGTCAACTAACATTTGAGACAAAATAGAGCAAAAATAAGCGACATACTGCTTACAAATTCTTAAAAGACAATATCATGTAGATTCATAACGTGAACTAAATTCAACTTCTATAGGCATAACACGCAAATTATGAAGTTTTTGACATGAGGCCTTTAATCAAAATTTTCACTATGATGACGTCATTAAAATGAAAAATGGTTATCACTGCGCTTGTAGAGAATTGTCTTAGCTACAACATATCGAAATTTTGAAGAAAATTGATCAATATTTACAGAGATACAATCAATTTTACATAAATATGCTGACGTCATAATATGCAAATTCGTAATTTGAGTTCCAAGGCCATTGTGATGATGTCACGATACACTTAATGGCCAAATGAGACATGGAATCATATTTCCGACTCATACTCTATCTTAATATGAAAAAAATTGAGGATCCCGGTGCATTCCAAAGAGCTATAACGGATTTTGTATAGGCATGTTTTTGCCCATATATGCTATGTATTAAAAGACCTCGCCCGCACTGACATTTATCTTGAATTTACGCTCATCTTGTTAATAATGGTCATAAAGAGATAAACATGGAATCAAATTCCTTGAAAAATATGAGAAATATCATGAAAGAAAAAAAAATGGCGATTCTATGTTTTTTAATGGTGTTACGCGCGAAAACGCGCGCGCATGCTCGTACGCGCGATTTTTTATAAAATGCTTAAAATGACCTGAAACGTATGCAAAATAAATTTGAGACGATTTTGAGCATTTAAAAATTTTGCGCGCGCATTGACGCGCGGACGTACGCGCACGCGCGCGATTCTTGACCTGAAATTGACCGCACTAATATTGACCTTGATCTTGCAAAATATGAATAAGAAATTACTTTCCATTATGAAGATATGATCATAAGTTAAAATTCACAAAATGGCGCCTAGATGACGTAATCAGTCAAGGTCAAGGTTGAAAACGTTATTTTGATATCTATATATGCCTACACATATTTGTGCCAAATTTCAAGTTATTTGATTGAACCATTTCAAAGTTATCTTGCTAACAAAAAAGTGGGTCGAAATAAGAAAAATAAATAAATAATAATAAATAAATAATAAAGGCAATTTTAACAAAATTATAAGGTGGTCTGTATTAGATACAGCCCACCTGATAAATAATAAATAAATAATAATAATAAAGGCAATTTTAACAAAAATATAAGGTGGTCTGTATTAGATACAGCCCACCTGATAAATAACTAGACATATAATACTTGTTTGGAACAAGTATAGGTGGGCTGGTCAACTAACATTTGAGACAAAATAGAGCAAAAATAAGCGACATACTGCTTACAAATTCTTAAAAGACAATATCATGTAGATTCATAACGTGAACTAAATTCACCTTCTATAGGCATAACACGCAAATTATGAAGTTTTTGACATGAGGCCTTTAATCAAAATTTTCACTATGATGACGTCATCAAAATGAAAAATGGTTATTACTGCGCTTGTAGAGAATTGTCTTAGCTACAACATATCGAAATTTTGAAGAAAATTGATCAATATTTACAGAGATACAATCAATTTTACATAAATATGCTGACGTCATAATATGCAAATTCGTATTTTGAGTTCCAAGGCCATTGTGATGATGTCACGATACACTTAATGGCCAAATGAGACATGGAATCATATTTTCGACTCATACTCTATCTAAATATGAAAAAAAATTGAGGATCCCGGTGCATTCCAAAGAGCTATAACGGATTTTGTATAGGCATGTTTTTGCCCATATATGCTATGTATTAAAAGACCTCGTGCACACTGACATTTATCTTGAATTTATGCTCATCATGTTAATAATGGTCATAAAGAGATAAACATGGAATCAAATTCCTTGAAAAAATATGAGAAATATCATGAAAGAAAAAAAAATGGCGATTCTATGTTTTTTAATGGTGTTACGCGCGAAAACGCGCGCGCATGCTCGTACGCGCGATTTTTTTAAAAATGCTTAAAATGACCTGATACGTATGCAAAATAAATTTGAGACGATTTTGAGCATTTAAAAAATTTGCGCGCGCATTGACGCGCGGACGTACGCGCACGCGCGCGTTTTTTGACCCGAAATTGACCGGACGGATATTGACCTTGATCATGATAAATATGAATGAGAACTGAGTTTTGGTTATGAAGATATGATCATAAGTTTATTTTCACAAAATGGCGCCTAGACGACGTCATCAGTCAAGGTCAAGGTTGAAAAGGTTATTTTAAATTTTCTATATGCCTATACATATGTGTGCCAAATTTCAAAGCATTTGATTGAACCATTTCAAAGTTATCTTGCTAACAAAAAAGTGGGTCGAAATAAGAAAAATAAACTAGACATATAATACTTGTTTGGAACAAGTATAGGTGGGCTGGTCAACTAAAATTTGACACAAAATAGAGCAAAAATAAGCGACATACTGCTTACAAATTCTTAAAAGACAATATCATGTAGATTCATAACGTGAACTAAATTCACCTTCTATAGGCATAACACGCAAATTATGAAGTTTTTGACATGAGGCCTTTAATCACAATTTTCACTATGATGACGTCATCAAAATGAAAAATGGTTATTACTGCGCTTGTAGAGAATTGTCTTAGCTACAACATATCGAAATTTTGAAGAAAATTGATCAATATTTACAGAGATACAATCAATTTTACATAAATATGCTGACGTCATAATATGCAAATTCGTATTTTGAGTTCCAAGGCCATTGTGATGATGTCACGATACACTTAATGGCCAAATGAGACATGGAATCATATTTCCGACTCATACTCTATCTAAATATGAAAACAAATTGAGGATCCCGGTGCATTCCAAAGAGCTATAACGGATTTTGTATAGGCATGTTTTTGCCCATATATGCTATGTATTAAAAGAGCTCGCGCGCACTGACATTTATCTTGAATTTACGCTCATCTTGTTAATAATGGTCATAAAGAGATAAACATGGTATCAAATTCCTTGAAAAAATATGAGAAATATCATGAAAGAAAAAAAAATGGCGATTCTATGTTTTGTAATGGTGTTACGCGCGAAAACGCGCGCGCATGCTCATACGCGCGATTTTTTATAAAATGCTTAAAATGACCTGAAACGTATGCAAAATAAATTTGAGACGATTTTGAGCATTTTGAAATTTTGCGCGCGCACTGACGCGCGGACGTACGCGCACGCGCGCGTTTTTTGACCCGAAATTGACCGGACGGATATTGACCTTAATCATGATAAATATGAATGAGAACTGAGTTTTGGTTATGAAGATATGATCATAAGTTTATTTTCACAAAATGGCGCCTAGACGACGTCATCAGTCAAGGTCAAGGTTGAAAAGGTTATTTTAAATTTTCTATATGCCTATACATATGTGTGCCAAATTTCAAAGCATTTGATTAAACCATTTCAAAGTTATCTTGCTAACAAAAAAGTGGGTCGAAATAAGAAAAATAAATAAATAATAAATAAATAATAATAATAAAGGCAATTTTAACAAAAATATAAGGTGGTCTGTATTAGATACAGCCCACCTGATAAATAACTAGACATATAATACTTGTTTGGAACAAGTATAGGTGGGCTGGTCAACTAACATTTGAGACAAAATAGAGCAAAAATAAGCGACATACTGCTTACAAATTCTTAAAAGACAATATCATGTAGATTCATAACGTGAACTAAATTCACCTTCTATAGGCATAACACGCAAATTATGAAGTTTTTGACATGAGGCCTTTAATCAAAATTTTCACTATGATGACGTCATCAAAATGAAAAATGGTTATTACTGCGCTTGTAGAGAATTGTCTTAGCTACAACATATCGAAATTTTGAAGAAAATTGATCAATATTTACAGAGATACAATCAATTTTACATAAATATGCTGACGTCATAATATGCAAATTCGTATTTTGAGTTCCAAGGCCATTGTGATGATGTCACGATACACTTAATGGCCAAATGAGACATGGAATCATATTTTCGACTCATACTCTATCTAAATATGAAAAAAAATTGAGGATCCCGGTGCATTCCAAAGAGCTATAACGGATTTTGTATAGGCATGTTTTTGCCCATATATGCTATGTATTAAAAGACCTCGTGCACACTGACATTTATCTTGAATTTATGCTCATCATGTTAATAATGGTCATAAAGAGATAAACATGGAATCAAATTCCTTGAAAAAATATGAGAAATATCATGAAAGAAAAAAAAATGGCGATTCTATGTTTTTTAATGGTGTTACGCGCGAAAACGCGCGCGCATGCTCGTACGCGCGATTTTTTTAAAAATGCTTAAAATGACCTGATACGTATGCAAAATAAATTTGAGACGATTTTGAGCATTTAAAAAATTTGCGCGCGCATTGACGCGCGGACGTACGCGCACGCGCGCGTTTTTTGACCCGAAATTGACCGGACGGATATTGACCTTGATCATGATAAATATGAATGAGAACTGAGTTTTGGTTATGAAGATATGATCATAAGTTTATTTTCACAAAATGGCGCCTAGACGACGTCATCAGTCAAGGTCAAGGTTGAAAAGGTTATTTTAAATTTTCTATATGCCTATACATATGTGTGCCAAATTTCAAAGCATTTGATTGAACCATTTCAAAGTTATCTTGCTAACAAAAAAGTGGGTCGAAATAAGAAAAATAAACTAGACATATAATACTTGTTTGGAACAAGTATAGGTGGGCTGGTCAACTAAAATTTGACACAAAATAGAGCAAAAATAAGCGACATACTGCTTACAAATTCTTAAAAGACAATATCATGTAGATTCATAACGTGAACTAAATTCACCTTCTATAGGCATAACACGCAAATTATGAAGTTTTTGACATGAGGCCTTTAATCACAATTTTCACTATGATGACGTCATCAAAATGAAAAATGGTTATTACTGCGCTTGTAGAGAATTGTCTTAGCTACAACATATCGAAATTTTGAAGAAAATTGATCAATATTTACAGAGATACAATCAATTTTACATAAATATGCTGACGTCATAATATGCAAATTCGTATTTTGAGTTCCAAGGCCATTGTGATGATGTCACGATACACTTAATGGCCAAATGAGACATGGAATCATATTTCCGACTCATACTCTATCTTAATATGAAACAAAATTGAGGATCCCGGTGCATTCCAAAGAGCTATAACGGATTTTGTATAGGCATGTTTTTGCCCATTTATGCTATGTATTAAAAGACCTCGCGCGCACTGACATTTATCTTGAATTTACGCTCATCTTGTTAATAATGGTCATAAAGAGATAAACATGGAATCAAATTCCTTGAAAAAATATGAGAAATATCATGAAAGAAAAAAAAATGGCGATTCTATGTTTTTTAATGGTGTTACGCGCGAAAACGCGCGCGCATGCTCGTACGCGCGATTTTTTATAAAATGCTTAAAATGACCTGAAACGTATGCAAAATAAATTTGAGACGATTTTGAGCATTTAAAATTTTTGCGCGCGCACTGACGCGCGGACGTACGCGCACGCGCGCGTTTTAGGACATGAAATTAACCGGACAGATATTGACCTTGATCATGATAAATATGAATGAGAAATGACTTTCCTTTATGAAGATATGATCATGAGTTAATTTTCACAAAATGGCGCCTAGATGACGTCATCAGTCAAGGTCAAGATTGAAAAGGTTATTTTGATTTTTCTATATGCCTATACATATGTGTGTCAAATTTCAAAGCATTTGATTGAACCATTTCAAAGTTATCTTGCTAACAAAAAAGTGGGTCGAAATAAGAAAAATAAATAAATAACTAGACATATAATACTTGTTTGGAACAAGTATAGGTGGGCTGGTCAACTAACATTTGAGACAAAATAGAGCAAAAATAAGCGACATACTGCTTACAAATTCTTAAAAGACAATATCATGTAAATTCATAACGTGAACTAAATTCACCTTCTATAGGCATAACACGCAAATTATGAAGTTTTTGACATGAGGCCTTTAATCAAAATTTTCACTATGATGACGTCATCAAAATGAAAAATGGTTATTACTGCGCTTGTAGAGAATTGTCTTAGCTACAACATATCAAAATTTTGAAGAAAATTGATCAATATTTACAGAGATACAATCAATTTTACATAAATATGCTGACGTCATAATATGCAAATTCGTATTTTGAGTTCCAAGGCCATTGTGATGATGTCACGATACACTTAATGGCCAAATGAGACATGGAATCATATTTCCGACTCATACTCTATCTTAATATGAAACAAAATTGAGGATCCCGGTGCATTCCAAAGAGCTATAACGGATTTTGTATAGGCATGTTTTTGCCCATATATGCTATGTATTAAAAGACCTCGCGCGCACTGACATTTATCTTGAATTTACGCTCATCTTGTTAATAATGGTCATAAAGAGATAAACATGGAATCAAATTCCTTGAAAAAATATGAGAAATATCATGAAAGAAAAAAAAATGGCGATTCTATGTTTTTTAATGGTGTTACGCGCGAAAACGCGCGCGCATGCTCGTACGCGCGATTTTTTATAAAATGCCTAAAATGACCTGAAACGTATGCAAAATAAATTTGAGACGATTTTGAGCATTTAAAAAATTTGCGCGCGCATTGACGCGCGGACGTACGCGCACGCGCGTGTTTTTTGACCTGAAATTGACTGGACTGATATTGACCTTGATCATAATAAATATGAATGAGAAATACCTTTTGGTTATGAAGTTATGATCATGAGTTTATTTTCAGAAAATTTCACAAAATGGCGCCTAGATGACGTCATCAGTCAAGGTCAAGGTTGAAAACCTTACTGTGTTTTGTCCATATGCCTATACATATGTGTGCCAAATATCAAAGCATTTGATTGAACCATTTTCAAGATATCTTGTTAACAAAAAAGTGGGTAGAATTAAGAAAAACTAGACATATAATACTTGTTTGGAACAAGTATAGGTGGGCTGGTCAACTAACATTTGAGACAAAATAGAGCAAAAATAAGCGACATACTGCTTACAAATTCTTAAAAAACAATATCATGTAGATTCATAACGTGAACTAAATTCACCTTCTATACGCATAACACGCAAATTATGTAGTTTTTGACATGAGGCCTTTAATCAAAATTTTCACTATGATGACGTCATCAAAATGAAAAATGGTTATTATTGCGCTTGTAGAGAATTGTCTTAGCTACAACATATCGAAATTTTGAAGAAAATTGATCAATATTTACAGAGATACAATCAATTTTACATAAATATGCTGACGTCATAATATGCAAATTCGTATTTCGAGTTCCAAGGCCATTGTGATGATGTCACGATACACTTAATGGCCACATGAGACATGGAATCATATTTCCGACTCATACTCTATCTAAATATGAAAACAAATTGAGGATCCCGGTGCATTCCAAAGAGCTATAACGGATTTTGTATAGGCATGTTTTTGCCCATATATGCTATGTATTAAAAGACCTCGCGCGCACTGACATTTATCTTGAATTTACGCTCATCTTGTTAATAATGGTCATAAAGAGATAAACATGGTATCAAATTCCTTGAAAAAATATGAGAAATATCATGAAAGAAAAAAAAATGGCGATTCTATGTTTTGTAATGGTGTTACGCGCGAAAACGCGCGCGCATGCTCGTACGCGCGATTTTTTATAAAATGCTTAAAATGACCTAAAACGTATGCAAAATAAATTTGAGACGATTTTGAGCATTTAAAAATTTTGCGCGCGCACTGACGCGCGGACGTACGCGCACGCGCGCGTTTTTTTACCTGAAATTGACTGGACTGATATTGACCTTGATCGTAATAAATATGAATGAGAAATACCTTTTGGTTATGAAGATATGATCATGAGATGATTTTCAGAAAATTTCACAAAATGGCGCCTAGATGACGTCATCAGTCAAGGTCAAGGTTGAAAACCTTACCGTGTCTTGTCCATATGCCTATACATATGTGTGTCAAATATCAAAGCATTTGATCGAACCATTTCAAAGTTATCTTGCTAACAAAAAAGTGGCAAGAATTAAGAAAAATAAATAAATAATAAATAATAAATAAATAAATAAAGGCAATTTTAACAAAAATATAAGGTGGTCTGTATTAGATACAGCCCACCTGATAAATAATAAAGAAAGGCGATTTTAACAAAAATATAAGGTGGTCTGTAATCAAATTCCTTGAAAAAATATGAGAAATATCATGAAAGAAAAAAAAATGGCGATTCTATGTTTTTTAATGGTGTTACGCGCGAAAACGCGCGCGCATGCTCGTACGCGCGATTTTTTATAAAATGCCTAAA
The DNA here is from genome assembly GCA_035222895.1 of Strongylocentrotus droebachiensis. NCBI lineage: Eukaryota > Metazoa > Echinodermata > Echinoidea > Camarodonta > Strongylocentrotidae > Strongylocentrotus > Strongylocentrotus droebachiensis. Next base: position 164,886 of record JAVYIG010000019.1, read on the forward strand.
ATGACCTGAAACGTATGCAAAATAAATTTGAGACGATTTTGAGCATTTAAAAAATTTGCGCGCGCATTGACGCGCGGACGTACGCGCACGCGCGTGTTTTTTGACCTGAAATTGACTGGACTGATATTGACCTTGATCATAATAAATATGAATGAGAAATACCTTTTGGTTATGAAGTTATGATCATGAGTTTATTTTCAGAAAATTTCACAAAATGGCGCCTAGATGACGTCATCAGTCAAGGTCAAGGTTGAAAACCTTACTGTGTTTTGTCCATATGCCTATACATATGTGTGCCAAATATCAAAGCATTTGATTGAACCATTTTCAAGATATCTTGTTAACAAAAAAGTGGGTAGAATTAAGAAAAATAAATAATAAAGAAAGGCGATTTTAACAAAAATATAAGGTGGTCTGTATTAGATACAGCCCACCTGATAAATAAATAATAATAATAAAGGCGATTTTAACAAAAATATAAGGTGGTCTGTATTAGATACAGCCCACCTGATAATAAAGGCAATTTTAACAAAATTATAAGGTGGTCTGTATTAGATACAGCCCACCTAATAATAACTAGACATATAATACTTGTTTGGAACAAGTATAGGTGGGCTGGTCAACTAACATTTGAGACAAAATAGAGCAAAAATAAGCGACATACTGCTTACAAATTCTTAAAAGACAATATCATGTAGATTCATATAACGTGAACTAAATTCACCTTCTATAGGCATAACACGCAAATTATGAAGTTTTTGACATGAGGCCTTTAATCAAAATTTTTACTATGATGACGTCATCAAAATGAAAAATGGTTATTACTGCGCTTGTAGAAAATTGTCTTAGCTATAACATATCGAAATTTTGAAGAAAATTGATCAATATTTACAGAGATACAATCAATTTTACATAAATATGCTGACGTCATAATATGCAAATTCGTATTTTAAGTTCCAAGGCCATTGTGATGATGTCACGATACACTTAATGGCCAAATGAGACATGGAATCATATTTCCGACTCATACTCTATCTTAATATGAAAAAAAATTGAGGATCCCGGTGCATTCCAAAGAGCTATAACGGATTTTGTATAGGCATGTTTTTGCCCATATATGCTATGTTTTAAAAGACATCGCGCGCACTGACAATTATCTTGAATTTACGCTCATCTTGTTAATAATGGTCATAAAGAGATAAACATTGAATCAAATTCCTTGAAAAAATATGAGAAATATCATGAAAGAAAAAAAAATGGCGATTCTGTGTTTTTTAATGGTGTTACGCGCGAAAACGCGCGCGCATGCTCGTACGCGCGATTTTTTATAAAATGCTTAAAATGACCTGAAACGTATGCAAAATAAATTTGAGACGATTTTGAGCATTTAAAAATTTTGCGCGCGCATTGACGCGCGGACGTACGCGCACGTGCGCGTTTTTTGACCTGAAATTGACTGGACTGATATTGACCTTCATCATGATAAATATGAATGAGATATTACTTTTGGTTATGAAGATATGATCATAAGTTGATTTTCAAAATTTTTCACAAAATGGCGCCTAGATGACGTCATCAGTCAAGGTCAAGGTCGAAAAATTTGCTGTGCTTTGTTCATATGCCTATACATATGTGTGTTAAATTTTAAGATATTTGATTGAGCCATTTTCAAATTATCTTGAACACAAAAAAGTGGGTCGAAATAAGAAAAATAAATAATAACTAGACATATAATACTTGTTTGGAACAAGTATAGGTGGGCTGGTCAACTAAAACTTGAGACAAAATAGAGCAAAAATAAGCGACATACTGCTTACAAATTCTTAAAAAACAATATCATGTAGATTCATAACGTGAACTAAATTCACCTTCTATAGGCATAACACGCAAATTATGAAGTTTTTGACATGAGGCCTTTAATCAAAATTTTCACTATGATGACGTAATCAAAATGAAAAATGGTTATTACTGCGCTTGTAGAAAATTGTCTTAGCTACAACATATCGAAATTTTGAAGAAAATTGATCAATATTTACAGAGATACAATCAATTTTACATAAATATGCTGACGTCATAATATGCAAATTCGTATTTTGAGTTCTAAGGCCATTGTGATGATGTCACGATACACTTAATGGCCAAACTAGACATGGAATCATATTTCCGACTCATACTCTATCTTAATATGAAAAAAATTGAGGATCCCGGTGCATTCCAAAGAGCTATAACGGATTTTGTATAGGCATGTTTTTGCCCATATATGCTATGTATTAAAAGACCTCGCGCGCACTGACATTTATCTTGAATTTACGCTCATCTTGTTAATAATGGTCATAAAGAGATAAACATGGAATCAAATTCCTTGAAAAAATATGAGAAATATCATGAAAGAAAAAAAAATGGCGATTCTATGTTTTTTAATGGTGTTACGCGCGAAAACGCGCGCGCATGCTCGTACGCGCGATTTTTTATAAAATGCTTAAAATGACCTGAAACGTATGCAAAATAAATTTGAGACGAATTTGAGCATTTAAAAATTTTGCGCGCGCACTGACGCGCGGACGTACGCGCACGCGCGCGTTTTTTGACCTGAATTTGATCGGACTGATATTGACCTTGATCATGATAAATATGAATGAGATATTACTTTTGGTTATGAAGATATGATCATAAGTTGATTTTCAAAAATTTTCACAAAATGGCGCCTAGATGACGTCATCAGTCAAGGTCAAGGTCGAAAAATTTGCTGTGTTTTGTGAATATGCCTATACATATGTGTGTTAAATTTTAAGATATTTGATTGAGCCATTTTCAAATTATCTTGCACACAAAAAAGTGGGTCGAAATAAGAAAAATAAATAAATAATAAATAATAAAGGCAATTTTAACAAAAATATAAGGTGGTCTGTATTAGATACAGCCCACCTGATAATAATAATAAAGGCAATTTTAACAAAATTATAAGGTGGTCTGTATTAGATACAGCCCACCTAATAAATAATAATAATAATAATAAAGGCAATTTTAACAAAATTATAAGGTGGTCTGTATTAGATACAGCCCACCTAATAATAATAAAGGCAATTTTAACAAAATTATAAGGTGGTCTGTATTAGATACAGCCCACCTAATAATAATAATAATAAAGGCAATTTTAACAAAATTATAAGGTGGTCTGTATTAGATACAGCCCACCTAATAATAAAGAAATAAAGGCAATTTTAACAAAATTATAAGGTGGTCTGTATTAGATACAGCCCACCTAATAATAAAAATCTTGACGAAATCAAAAGGTGATACGTTGACTTCGTTACGTATCACCTAATGATTCCTTCAAAATTTGCAATTTCAACTTTCGATCGAAAATTTTAACATGATCCCAACATCTGATTAAAAAACAAAGTCACCCTTTTTTATAGCCCATGGTCTCAGCTATAACATATCCAAATTTGGGAGAAAACAAAGCACAAATGAGCGAGATAGTGCTGAAAGATGGATGCGATGTAGATTCATAGTGTGGACAAAATTCACCCTCCATAGACATAACACGCAAATGACGAAAATTTTGACATGTGGCCTTTAATTGAATTTTTTACTATGATGACATCATTTAAATGAAAATTGGTGTTAACTGATCTCGAAGACGATTGCCTCGGCTACAACATATTAAAATCTAGAAGAGAATCGATGAATATTAAGAGAAATACACTAAATTTTCCATAAACATAATGACGTCATAATATGCATTTTTGTATTTTTGACTTCCAAGGCCATTATGATGACGTCAAGATGTACTTAATGGCCAAATGAGATATGAAATCATACCTTCGACTCATACTCTATCTAAATATGGAAAACAAATTGGCAGTCCTTATTCATATCAATGGACTTTTTATGGGCATGTTTTTGCCCATATACGCTATGTAATACAAAAATCGCGCGTGCGGACGGTTATCTTGAACGGACGCTCATTCCGTTATTAATAGTGATAAAGAGATAAACTTGGTATCAAATTGTTCGGAAAATTATGAGGAATATCCTGTCAAAAGTTTTTGCGGAGGAATTATTTTTCGTTCGGCCGTGACGAACGAAAACGTCCAAAAATGCGTGTTTTGCGCGATTTTTTATGAAATGCTTATAATGGCCTGAAACGTATGCAAAAAAAATTTAAGACGATTTTGAGCAATTTTAAATTTTACGCGCGCATTAACGCGCGCACCTACGCGTGCGCGCATTTTTGCGCGCATTTATTGACTTGAAATTGACCGGACAAATATTGACCTTGATCATGACAAATATGAATGAGAAATGGCTTTCCGTTATGAAGATATGATCATAAGTTGATTTTCACAAAATGGCGTCTGGATGACGTCACGATGACTTTGAGTCTTTGAAAAGTCACGCAGTTCTAAGTTAGACTAAGATCTATCATCATTGAAAGATTCATAACAATGGCTTAATTCAGTCTTGAGATATCCTGCGAACAAATTCGAGGAAGAATAATAATAATAACTAGACTTTAATTCGTCACTTTGACGAATTAGGTGATACGTGCTATTTTGTTATCATGAAAGTGTGCCAATGATGATCTAATGATAATAATCATGAATACAATAAAGACAATGATTAAGAGTGGTATAGCGCACCCTTCAGGTTTTCGATAGAGATTTGTAGAATCAGGATTTCAGAAAAAGTCGCCTAACACGCAAACTAAGAAAATTCTGACATGTCGCCTTTAATTGAAATTTTCACCATGATAATGTCATCGAAATGATAAATAATGTAAGTCAATATTGTAAATATTTTATTAGCTACACCGTATCAAAATTTAGGAGAACATAGAATACCAATAAGCTAGATAGTGCTCAAAGATCAATGTCATAAAGATTCATGATGTGAACGAAATTCACCTTCCTTAGGCATAACACGCAAATTAAGAAAATTCTGAAATGTGGCCTTTAATTGAATTTTGTATGACGTCAAGATGTATTTAATGGCCAAATGAGCTATGAAATCATATCTCCGACTCATACTCTATCAAAATATGAAAAAAACTTGGCAGTTCTTATTCATCCCAATGGACTTTTTATAGGCATGTTTTTGCCCATATACACTATGTAATACATGAGCTCGCGCACACGCATATTTATCTTGAACGGACGCTCATTCCGTTATTAATAGCGATAAAGAGATGAACATGGTATCAAAATGCTTGGAAACATGTGCCAAACATGATGACAGAGAAAATTTGGCGATTATATGTTGCAAAATGCCAGAACGCGCAAAAAACGCGCGCGCATGCGCGTGAGCGTGATTTTTTGTCAAATGCTCCATATGGCTTGAAACGTGTGCAAAAAAAATTGGAAATGATTTGGAGCATTTTAAATTTTTGCGCGCACGTAAACGCGCGCACAAACGCGTACGCGCGGATTTGCGCACGTTTTTTGATCTGAAATTGACAGGAAGGATATTGATCTTATTCATGATAAATATGAATGAAAAATTACTTTCCGTTATGAAGATATGATCATAAGTTGATTTTTACAAAATGGCGCCTGGATGACGTCACGATAATTTTGAGTCTTTGAAAAGTCATGCAGTTCTAAGTTAGACTAAGATCTATCATCATTGAAAGTTTCATGACAATGGCTTTTGCCATTCTTGAGATATCCTGCGAACAAAAATGAGGAAGAATAATAATAATTTCTTCTATACAGACACAAAATAAATACTAGACTTTAATTCGTCACTTTGACGAATTAGGTGATACGTGCTATTTTGTTATCATGAAAGTGTGCCGATGATGATCTAATAATAATGATCATAAATACGATAAAGACCATGATTAAGAGTGGTATAGCGCCCCCTTCCGGTATTCGATAGAGATTTGTAGAATCAGGATTTCAGAAAAAGTCGCCTAACACGCAAACTAAGACAATTCTGACTTGTCACCTTTAATTGAAATTTTCACTATAATGATGTCATCAAAATGATAATTAATGTACATCATTCTTGTAGATAATTGTCTTAGCTACATCGTATTAAAATGTGGGAGAACATAGAGCACAAATAAGCTAGATAGTACTCAAAGATCAATGTCATGTAGATTCATGATGTGAACGAATTTCACCTTCTATAGACATAACACGCAAATTGAGAAAATTCTGACATTTGGCCTTTAATTGAATTTTGTACTATGATGACGTCAAAAAAATAAAAAGCAGTGTGTATTGATCTTGTAGGAAATTGCCTAAGCTACAAGATACGCAATTTGGAAGAAAATCAGTCAATAATTTGAGAAATACACTAAATTTTCCATAAATATAATGACGTCATAATATGCATTTCGTATTTTGACTTCCAAGGCCATTATGATGACGTCAAGATGTATTTAATTGCCAAATGAGCTATGAAATCATATCTCCGACTCATACTCTATCAAAATATGAAAAAAACTTGGCAGTCCTTATTCATCCCAATGGACTTTTTATAGGTATGTTTTTGTCCATATATACTATGTAATACATGAGCTCGCGCGCACGGATATTTATCTTGAACGGACGCTCATTCCGTTATTAATAGTGATAAAGAGATGAATATGGTATCAAAATGCTTGGAAAAATGTGCCAAACATGATGACAGAGAAAAATTGGCGATTTTATGTTGCAAAATTCGAGAACGCGCAAAAAACGCGCGCGCATGCAAGTTTGAGGGATTTTTTGTCAAATGCTCCATATGGCTTGAAACGTATGCAAAAAAAAATTGGGATGATTTGGAGCATTTAAATTTTTGCGCGCACGTAAACGCGCGCAAAAACGCGTACGCGCGGATTTGCGCACGTATTTTTTTTTTAAATTTACCGGAACGATATTGATCTTATTCATGATAAATATGAATGAAAAATTAGTTTCCGTTATGAAGATATGATCATAAGTTGATTTTCACAAAATGGCGCCTGGATGACGTCACGATAATTTTGTGTCTTTGAAAAGTCATGCAGTTCTAAGTTAGACTAAGATCTATCATCATTGAAAGTTTCATGACAATGGCTTTTGTCATTCTTGAGATATCCTGCGAACAAAATTTATGAAGAATAATAATAATTTCTTCTATACAGACACAAAATAAATACTAGACTTTAATTCGTCACTTTGACGAATTAGGTGATACGTAATTATGCTCATGTGTAACATAATGAAGAACGCATTTTCACGATTTCATCTTTCGTTATAAAATACTACTCCCATTATGGTCTATATCCATGAGTCAAGTTTCAACTGTGTAAGGCAGAGGGAGACAGAGCAATAGAATAAGAGGGAGGCAAGGCAAGAGAGAGAGAGAGGGTGAAAGAGTAGAGAGAGAGAGAGAGGGGAGAGGGTGATAGAGTAGAGAGAGAGATATAGATAGATGCAGAGACAGACCAAAAAAGGGAGAGGGGCAGAACATGAAACCAAGTAACACATCAATCCACATCTTTAAATTGTTTCCCACCTCATTCCATATTCTGGACCCTTCAGAACGTTCAAAGAAGATAAGACGATAGGTTTCTACCTCTTTTCTACAAAATTAACATACATTTGACTGTGTTAATCCAAAAAGACACAGTTTATCATTACAAAATATGATGTTATGTAAGAGTTTAGACTGAAATTCCCTGGTGACCATGATTAAGAGTGGTATAGCGCCCCCTTCAGGTATTTGATAGAGATTTGTAGAATCCGGATTTCAGAAAAAGTCGCCAAACACGCAAACTAAGAAAATTCTGACATGTCGCCTTTAATTGAAATTTTCACTATGATGTTGTCATCAAAATGATAAATGATGTACATCATTCTTATAGATAATTTGCTTAGCTACGCCGTATTAACATTTTGGAGAACATAAAGCACAAATAAGATGGATAGTGCTCATAGATGAATGCCATGTAGATTCATGATGTGAACAAAATTCACCTTCCATAGACATAACACGCAAATTGAGAAAATTCTGACATGTGGCCTTTAATTGAATTTTGTACTATAATGACGTCAATAACAAAAAAAAGCAGTGTGTATTGATCTTGTAGGCAATTTCCTAAGCTACAAGATACCGCAATTTGGAAGAAAATCAGTCAATATTATGAGAAATACACTAAATTTTCAAAAAATATAATGACGTCATAATATGCAATTTTGTATTTTGACTTCCAAGGCCATTATGATGACGTCAAGATGTATTTAATGGCCAAATGAGCTATGAAATCATATCTCCGACTCATACTTTATCAAAATATGAAAAAACTTGGCAGTCCTTTTTCATCCCAATGGACTTTTTATAGGCATGTTTTTGCCCATATATACTATGTAATACATGAGCTCGCGCACACGGATATTTATCTTGAACGTACGCTCATTCCGTTATTAATAGTGATAAAGAGATAAACATGGTATCAAAATGCTTGGAAAAATGTGCCAAACATGATGACAGAGAAAATTTGGCGATTATATGTTGCAAAATGCCAGAACGCGCAAAAAACGCGCGCGCATGCACGTTTGAGTGATTTTTTGTCAAATGCTCATTATGGCTTGAAACGTATGCAAAAAAAGTTAAGAATGATTTGGAGCATTTTAAATTTTTGCGCGCACGTAAACGCGCGCACGAACGCGTACGCGCGGATTTGCGCACGTTTTTTGATCTGAAATTGACCGGAAGGATATTGATCTTATTCATGATAAATATGAATGAAAAATTACTTTCTGTTATGAAGATATGATCATAAGTTGATTTTTACAAAATGGCGCCTGGATGACGTCATGATAATTTTGTGTCTTTGAAAAATCATGCAGTTCTAAGTTAGACTAAGATCTATCATCATTGAAAGTTTCATGACAATGGCTTTTGCCATTCTTGAGATATCCTGCGAACAAAATTGAGGAAGAATAATAATATTTTCTTCTATACAGACACAAAATAAATACTAGACTTTAATTCGTCACTTTGACGAATTAGGTGATACGTGCTATTTTGTTATCATGAAAGTGTGCCGATGATGATCTAATGATAATGATCATAAATACGATAAAGACCATGATAAATAGTGGTATAGCGCCCCCTTCAGGTATTCGATAGAGATTTGTAGAATCAGGATTTCAGAATAAGTCGCTTAACACGCAAACTAAGAAAATTCTGACATGTCACCTTTAATTGAAATTTTCACTATGATGATGTCATCGAAATGATAAATGATGTACGTCAATATTGTAGATAATTTATTAGCTACACCGTATCAAAATTTTGGAGAACATAGAATAAAAATAAGCTAGATAGTGCTCAAAGATCAATGTCATGAAGATTCATGATGTGAACAAAATTCACCTTCATTAGGCATAACACTCATATTAAGAAAATTCTGAAATGTGGCCTTTAATTGAATTTTGTACTATGATGACGTCAATGAAATAAAAAGTAATGTGTATTTTTCTTGTAGGCAATTGCCTCAACTACAAGATACCGAAATTTGGAAGAAAATCAGTCAATATTATGAGAAATACACTAAATTTTCAAAAAATATAATGACGTCATAATATGCAATTTTGTATTTTGACTTCCAAGGCCATTATGATGACGTCAAGATGTATTTAATGGCCAAATGAGCTATGAAATCATATCTCCGACTCATACTCTATCAAAATATGAAAAAAACTTGGCAGTCCTTTTTCATCCCAATGGACTTTTTATAGGCATGTTTTTGCCCATATATACTATGTAATACATGAGCTCTCGCGCACGGATATTTATCTTGAACGGACGCTCATTCCGTTATTAATAGTGATAAAGAGATGAATATGGTATCAAAATGCTTGGAAAAATGTGCCAAACATGATGACAGAGAAAATTTGGCGATTTTATGTTGCAAAATGCCAGAACGAGAAAAAAACGCGCGCGCATGCGTGTTTGAGGGATTTTTTGTCAAATGCTCCATATGGCTTGAAACGTATGCAAAAAAAATTTGGGATGATTTGGAGCATTTTAAATTTTTGCGCGCACGTAAACGCGCGCAAAAACGCGTACGCGCGGATTTGCGCACGTTTTTTTATCTGAAATTGACCGGAAGGATATTGATCTTATTAATGATAAATATGAATGAAAAATTAGTTTCCGTTATGAAGATATGATCATAAGTTGATTTTCACAAAATGGCGCCTGGATGACGTCACGATAATTTTGTGTCTTTGAAAAATCATGCAGTTCTAAGTTAGACTAAGATCTATCATCGTTGAAAGTTTCATGACAATGGCTTTTGCCATTCTTGAGATATCCTGCGAACAAAATTTAGGAAGAATAATAATAATTTCTTCTATACAGACACAAAATAAATACTAGACTTTAATTCGTCACTTTGACGAATTAGGTGATACGTGCTATTTTGTTATCATGAAAGTGTGCCGATGATGATCTCATGATAATGATCATAAATACGATAAAGACCATGATTAAGAGTGGTATAGCGCCCCCTTCAGGTATTCGATAGAGATTTGTAGAATCAAGATTTCAGAAAAAGTCGCCAAACACGCAAACTAAGAGAATTCTAACATGTCGCCTTTAATTGAAATTTTCACTATGATGATGTCATCGAAATGATAAATGATGTACGTCAATATTGTAGATATTTTATTAGCTACACCGTATCAAAATTTGGGAGAACATAGAGTACAAATAAGCTAGATAGTGCTCAAAGATCAATGTCATGAAGATTCATGATGTGAACGAAATTCACCTTCCTTAGGCATAACACTCAAATTGAGAAAATTCTGAAATGTGGCCTTTAATTGAATTTTCTACTATGATGACGTCAATAAAATAAAAAGCAGTGTGTATTGATCTTGTAGGCAATTTCCTACGCTACAAGATACCGCAATTTGGAAGAAAATCAGTCAATTATTTGAGAAATACACTAAATTTTCCATAAATATAATGATGTCATAATATGCAATTTTGTATTTTGACTTCCACGGCCATTATGATGACGTCAAGATGTATTTAATGGCCTAATAAGATATGAAATCATATCTCCGACTCATACTGTGTCTAAATATGAAACAAAAATGGCAGTCCTTATTCATCCCAATGGAGTTTTTATAGGCATGTTTTTGCCCATATATATACTATGTAATACATGAGCTCGCGCGCACGGATATTATCTTGAACGGACGCTCATTCCGTTATTAATAGTGATAAAGAGATGAATATGGTATCAAAATGCTTCGAAAAATGTGCTAAACATGATGACAGAGAAAATTTGGCGATTATATGTTGCAAAATGCCAGAACGCGCAAAAAACGCGAGCGCATGCGCGGTTGAGTGATTTTTTTGTCAAATGCTCCATATGGCTTGAAACGTATGCCAAAAAAATTGGGGATGATTTGGAGAATTTTTTATTTTTGCGCGCACGTAAACGCGCGCACGAACGCGTACGCGCGGATTTGCGCACGTTTTTTTATTTTAAATTAACCGGAAGTATATTGATCTTATTCATGATAAATATGAATGAAAAATTAGTTTCCGTTATGAAGATATGATCATAAGTTGATTTTCACAAAATGGCGCCTGGATGACGTCACGATAATTTTGAGTCTTTGAAAAGTCATGCAGTTCTAAGTTAGACTAAGATCTATCATCATAGAAAGTTTCATGACAATGGCTTTTGCCATTCTTGAGATATCCTGCGAACAAAATTGAGGAAGAATAATAATAATTTCTTCTATACAGACACAAAATAAATACTAGACTTTAATTCGTCACTTTGACGAATTAGGTGATACGTGCTATTTTGTTTTCATGAAAGTGTGCCGATGATGATCTAATGATAATGATCATGAATACGATAAAGACCATGATTAAGAGTGGTATAGCGCCCCCTTTAGGTATTCGATAGAGATTTGTAGAATCAGGATTTCAGAAAAAGTCGCCTAACACGCAAACTAAGAAAATTCTGACATGTCACCTTTAATTGAAATTTTCACTATTATGATGTCATCGAAATGATAAATGATGTACGTCAATATTGTAGATAATTTATTAGCTACACCGTATCAAAATTTGGAAGAACATAGAATACAAATAAGCTAGATAGTGCTCAAAGATCAATGTCATGAAGATTCATGATTTGAACGAAATTCACCTTCCTTAGGCATAACACTCAAATTAAGAAAATTCTGAAATGTGGCCTTTAATTGAATTTTGTACTATGATGACGTCAATGAAATAAAAAGTAGTGTGTCTTTATCTTGAAGGCAATTGCCTCAACTACAAGATACCGCAATTTGAAAGAAAATCAGTCAATATTATGAGAAATACACTAAATTTTCCATAAATATAATGACGTCATAATATGCAATTTTGTATTTTGACTTCCAAGGCCATTATGATGACGTCAAGATGTATTTAGTGGCCAAGTAAGCTATGAAATCATATCTCCGACTCATACTCTATCAAAATATGAAAAAAACTTGGCAGTCATTATTCATCCCAATGGACTTTTTATAGGCATGTTTTTGCCCATATATACTATGTAATACACGAGCTCGCGCGCACGGATATTATCTTGAACGGACGCTCATTCCGTTTTTATTAGTGATAAAGAGATGAATATGGTATCAAAATGCTTGGAAAAATGTGCTCAACATGATGACAGAGAAAATTTGGCGATTATATGTTGCAAAATACCAGAACGCGCAAAAAACGCGCGCGCATGCACGTTTTAGTGATTTTTTGTCAAATGCTCCATATAGCTTGAAACGTATGCCAAAAAAATTAGGGATGATTTGGAGCATTTTTAATTTTTGCGCGCACGTAAACGCGCACACGAACGCGTACGCGCGGATTTGCGCACGTTTTTTGATCTGAAATTGTCCGGAACGATATTGATCTTATTCATGATAAATATGAATGAAAAATTAGTTTCCGTTATGAAGATATGATCATATGTTGATTTCCACAAAAAGGCGCCTGGATGACGTCACGATAATTTTGTGTCTTTGAAAAGTCATGCAGTTCTAAGTTAGACTAAGATCTATCATTTTTGAAAGTTTCATGACAATGGCTTTTGCCATTCTTGAGATATCCTGCGAACAAAATTGAGGAAGAATAATAATAATTTCTTCTATACAGACACAAAATAAATACTAGACTTTAATTCGTCACTTTGACGAATTAGGTGATACGTGCTATTTTGTTATCATGAAAGTGTGCCGATGATGATCTCATGATAATGATCATAAATACGATAAAGACCATGATTAAGAGTGGGATAGCGCCCCCTTCAGGTATTCGATAGAGATTTGTAGAATCAGGATTTCAGAAAAAGTCGCCTAACACGCAAACTAAGAAAATTCTGACATGCCACCTTTAGTTGAAATTTTCACTATGATGATGTCATCGAAATGATAAATGATGTACGTCTATATTGTAGATAATTTATTAGCTACACCGTATCAAAATTTGGGAGAACATAGAGTACTCATAAGCTAGATAGTGCTCAAAGATCAATGTCATGAAGATTCATGATGTGAACGAAATTCACCTTCCTTAGGCATAACACGCAAATTAAGAAAATTCGGACATGTGGCCTTTAATTGAATTTTGTACTATAATGACGTCAATAAAATAAAAAGCAGTGTGTATTGATCTTGTAGGCAATTTCCTAAGCTGCAAGAAACCGCAATTTGGAAGAAAATCAGTCAATATTATGAGAAATACACTAAATTTTCCATAAATATAATGATGTCATAATATGCAATTTTGTATTTTGACTTCCACGGCCATTATGATGACGTCAAGATGTATTTAATGGCCTAATAAGATATGAAATCATATCTCCGACTCATACTGTGTCTAAATATGAAACAAAAATGGCAGTCCTTATTCATCCCAATGGAGTTTTTATAGGCATGTTTTTGCCCATATATATACTATGTAATACATGAGCTCGCGCGCACGGATATTATCTTGAACGGACGCTCATTCCGTTATTAATAGTGATAAAGAGATGAATATGGTATCAAAATGCTTCGAAAAATGTGCTAAACATGATGACAGAGAAAATTTGGCGATTATATGTTGCAAAATGCCAGAACGCGCAAAAAACGCGAGCGCATGCGCGGTTGAGTGATTTTTTTGTCAAATGCTCCATATGGCTTGAAACGTATGCCAAAAAAATTGGGGATGATTTGGAGAATTTTTTATTTTTTCGCGCACGTAAACGCGCGCACGAACGCGTACGCGCGGATTTGCGCACGTTTTTTTATTTTAAATTAACCGGAAGTATATTGATCTTATTCATGATAAATATGAATGAAAAATTAGTTTCCGTTATGAAGATATGATCATAAGTTGATTTTCACAAAATGGCGCCTGGATGACGTCACGATAATTTTGAGTCTTTGAAAAGTCATGCAGTTCTAAGTTAGACTAAGATCTATCATCATAGAAAGTTTCATGACAATGGCTTTTGCCATTCTTGAGATATCCTGCGAACAAAATTGAGGAAGAATAATAATAATTTCTTCTATACAGACACAAAATAAATACTAGACTTTAATTCGTCACTTTGACGAATTAGGTGATACGTGCTATTTTGTTTTCATGAAAGTGTGCCGATGATGATCTAATGATAATGATCATGAATACGATAAAGACCATGATTAAGAGTGGTATAGCGCCCCCTTTAGGTATTCGATAGAGATTTGTAGAATCAGGATTTCAGAAAAAGTCGCCTAACACGCAAACTAAGAAAATTCTGACATGTCACCTTTAATTGAAATTTTCACTATTATGATGTCATCGAAATGATAAATGATGTACGTCAATATTGTAGATAATTTATTAGCTACACCGTATCAAAATTTGGAAGAACATAGAATACAAATAAGCTAGATAGTGCTCAAAGATCAATGTCATGAAGATTCATGATTTGAACGAAATTCACCTTCCTTAGGCATAACACTCAAATTAAGAAAATTCTGAAATGTGGCCTTTAATTGAATTTTGTACTATGATGACGTCAATGAAATAAAAAGTAGTGTGTCTTTATCTTGAAGGCAATTGCCTCAACTACAAGATACCGCAATTTGAAAGAAAATCAGTCAATATTATGAGAAATACACTAAATTTTCCATAAATATAATGACGTCATAATATGCAATTTTGTATTTTGACTTCCAAGGCCATTATGATGACGTCAAGATGTATTTAGTGGCCAAGTAAGCTATGAAATCATATCTCCGACTCATACTCTATCAAAATATGAAAAAAACTTGGCAGTCATTATTCATCCCAATGGACTTTTTATAGGCATGTTTTTGCCCATATATACTATGTAATACACGAGCTCGCGCGCACGGATATTATCTTGAACGGACGCTCATTCCGTTTTTATTAGTGATAAAGAGATGAATATGGTATCAAAATGCTTGGAAAAATGTGCTCAACATGATGACAGAGAAAATTTGGCGATTATATGTTGCAAAATACCAGAACGCGCAAAAAACGCGCGCGCATGCACGTTTTAGTGATTTTTTGTCAAATGCTCCATATAGCTTGAAACGTATGCCAAAAAAATTAGGGATGATTTGGAGCATTTTTAATTTTTGCGCGCACGTAAACGCGCACACGAACGCGTACGCGCGGATTTGCGCACGTTTTTTGATCTGAAATTGTCCGGAACGATATTGATCTTATTCATGATAAATATGAATGAAAAATTAGTTTCCGTTATGAAGATATGATCATATGTTGATTTCCACAAAATGGCGCCTGGATGACGTCACGATAATTTTGTGTCTTTGAAAAGTCATGCAGTTCTAAGTTAGACTAAGATCTATCATTTTTGAAAGTTTCATGACAATGGCTTTTGCCATTCTTGAGATATCCTGCGAACAAAATTGAGGAAGAATAATAATAATTTCTTCTATACAGACACAAAATAAATACTAGACTTTAATTCGTCACTAAGACGAATTAGGTGATACGTATGATAATGGTTTAAAAAAAGAATAATGCATTACTCGATATATATTATTTTATAAAATGCTTCTCCCATTATGATCTATCCATATGTCAATATCAAATTGTGTCTCATTGATCATCGTAGATCTAGAGAAGATAGATTGAGACGATATATGACCATTGACCCTTTGCAGCATTTTGACGATTTTATCTTATTCAAAGAAATGATCCCGGCATATGATCGAAAAATAAAGTGCACACTGGAAATAGCTTATTCTTTCAGCTACAACATACTCTAAGCTCAGCAAAAACAAAGCTACAACAATTGAGATATTGCTCGCGAAAGACGAAAATGTAGAATCAAGTTTTGAGAAAAAGTCATGTCCCATAGAGAATACACGCAAAATGTGTAAAATTGACATGCCTCCTTTAATTGCAAAAATTCGCCATGATGCCTTTAGCAAACTTAAGAATTGTAGAGAATTGTCACAGCTAGAACATATCAAAATTTGGAAGAAAAACAATCAATATTTACAGAGATACAATCAATTTTCCTAAAATATGCATTGTCATAATATGCAAATTGAAATTGTGACTTCGGAGGCCATTATGATGACATCATGAGTTAATTGAGGGTCAAATGAGACATGAAATCATATTTCCAACTCATAATCTATCCATATATGAAAAAATATTGGGAGTTTCTATCTATTCTGAAGAGTTCCAATGAATTTTGTATAGGCATGTTTTTACCCATGTATTGTGGAAAAAGATAACGCAGGTCCGGGCGTGCTGTCAACTTTGACGGACGCTCATTGCGTTATTAAAAGGTGAACAGGTTATCAAAATACTTGGAAAAATGTGCCAAATACGATGACAGAGAAAATTCGGCGATTCTATGTTGCAAAATGCAAGTACGCGCATAAAACGCGCGCGCATGCGCGTCTAAATGATTTTTTGTCAAATGCTCCATATGGCCTGAAACGTATGCAAAAAAAAATTGGGATGATTTGGAGTATTTTAATTTTTTGCGCGCGCGTAAACGCGCGGACAAACGCGCACGCGCGCATTTGCGCACGTTTATTGACCTGAAATTGGCCGGACGGATATTGATCTTAATCATGATAAATATGAATGAAAAAAGGCTTTCCGCTATGAAGATATGATCATAAGTTGATTTTCACAAAATGGCGCCTGGATGACGTCACGATAAATTTGACTCTCTAAAAAGTCATGCAGTTCTAAGTTAGACTAAGATCTATCATCAGAGAAAGTTTCATGACAATGGCTTCAGCCATTCTTGAGATATCTTGCGAACAAAATTGAGGAAGAATAATAATAATTTCTTCTATACAGACACAAAATAAATACTAGACTTTAATTCGTCACTTAGACGAATTAGGTGATACGTATGACATTGGTTTACATAACGTAGAATGCATTACACGATATCATATTATTTTAGAAAATGCTCCTCCCATTATGATCTATCCATATGTCAAGTTTTAATTGTGTCGATCCCTTGATCATTATGGATCTAGGGAAGATAGATTGAGACAGTATATGACAATTGACTCTGTGCAGTAACCAGTTACACCTTTGACTCTAATTTACATGATGAAGAACGCAATTTGACGATTTTATCTTCTTCAAAGAAATGAAAATGTAATTGATAAATAAGAGCTCATGCCTGAATAATTAAAAGTGAATAGTGTATGACGTCACGGTGTCCCGGCGTAAATGAAAAGTCAAAATAAATAAGGGAATACATTAGCGATCATTTTGAGTTGTCGACAAGAGATTCGCTAGTTGCTTGAAAATAAAATCTTTAAATATTGGATGGATATATATTGTCACTGTATAAAGAATGTAGATTAGAGGGATATTGATCTGTTAGTCTTTCTCGAAGGCTTATCAATTAAAGGAATACAAAAAATTGAATGTATTGCGCTCAAGAAATTATCTACAAAATTGCCAATAAATTTCACGAGATCAATGTTAAAATCTCCCATTATATAAACCTGTTTATGTTCAGTATAAGTTTTCTGTAAAAAAAATTCAAAGACAGGGATGAAATCATTGATATTTGATTGAGGTTTCCTATATATGACACCTACAATAATATTCTTATGTCTCGGCAAGTTGCTTTTAATAAACAGTGATTCATAATTGTATGATGGGTATAATATAAATATATCATTGCGTATTTCATATTCAAAGTTGTCAGCGACCAATAGACCAACAGCTCCACCCTTTTCTTCTTGGCGACTAGAATGTATAAATGAATAACCAAACACATTGAATAATAGTGGCGTACTGTCATTAATCAAAGTTTCAAAGAAATCTATAAATAAAGTACAGATAAAATTGGATAAAGCATTAAAATGTATGTTTAAAATACGGGAATTAAAATGTAAAATACTAAAATGATAGTCAATGTTACTGAATTCAGTCGTAAAATCCTTATCAATATAATATTTACAGTTCAGAAACCTAATGAAATGAAACTCATCTTCTTTTTCGGATAAATAGTTTAAATAATTGATATCTGTGTAAGTATCTGTAGTATTACTACCAAATATTAAATGAAGTTCGTCATTATTCAAGTCTTGAATAGGAAATGAAGAATGAGTACAGAGTGGGTTATTAATGTAGACAAATGCTTATGTTCCCTATAACGCTCATTTCATGTATTTTAGTACCGGAGAAAAAAAGAAGTCAGTCACTCACTAGTGTCTGACAGTAAAGTCTAGAAAGTAGAAGTGTTTCCTTACATAATTTGAATACAAGGACACTACTAACGTTTAAGTTTCACAAATAGGACATACGTGACATAATTCATCATTTCAACATTCAATTGAAAATTGTGACATGATCCCATCATCTGATCGAAAAACTAAAAGCACCGTTTTTATAGCCTATGGTCTCAGCTATAACATACCCAAATTTGGGAGAAAACAGAGCACAAATGAGCGAGATAGTGCTGAAAGATGGATGTGATGTAGATTCATAGTGTGGACAAAATTCACCCTCCATAGACATAACACGCAAATGACGAAAATTTTGACATGTGGCCTTTAATTGAATTTTTTACTATGATGACATCATTTAAATGAAAATTGGTGTGGACTTATCTCGAAGACGATTGCCTCGGCTACAACATATTAAAATCTAGAAGAGAATCGATGAATATTAAGAGAAATACACTAAATTTTCCATAAACATAATGACGTCATAATATGCATTTTTGTATTTTTGACTTCCAAGGCCATTATGATGACGTCAAGATGTACTTAATGGCCAAATGAGATATGAAATCATACCTTTGACTCATACTCTATCTAAATATGAAAAAAAATTGGCAGTCCTTATTCATATCAATGGAATTTTTATGGGCATGTTTTTGCCCGTATATGCTATGTATTACAAAAATCGCGCGTGCGGACGGTTATCTTGAACGGACGCTCATTCCGTTATTAATAATGATAAAGAGATAAACTTGGTATCAAATTGTTCGGAAAATTATGAGGAATATCCTGTCAAAAGTTTTTGCAGAGGAATTATTTTTCGTTCGGCCGTGACGAACGAAAACGCGCAAAAATGCGCGTTTTGCGAGATTTTTTATGAATGCTTATAATGGCCTAAAACGTATGCAAAAAAAAATTAAGACGATTTTGAGCAATTTAAAATTTTACGCGCGCATTAACGCGCGCACCTACGCGTACGCGCATTTTTACGCGCATTTATTGATCTGAAATTGACCCAACAAATATTGACCTTGATCATGACAAATATGAATGAGAAATGGCTTTCTGTTATGAAGATATGATCATAAGTTGATTTTCACAAAATGGCGTCTGGATGACGTCACGATGACTTTGAGTCTTTGAAAAGTCACGCAGTTCTAAGTTAGACTAAGATCTATCATCATTGAAAGATTCATGATTATGGCTTTATTCAGTCTTGAGATATCCTGCGAACAAATTCGAGGAAGAATAAATAATAATAATAATAATAAAGAAAAATCTTGACGAAATCAAAAGGTGATACGTTGACTTCGTTACGTATCACCTAATGATTCCTTCAAAATTTGTAATTTCAACTTTCGATCGAAAATTTTAACATGATCCCAACATCTGATTAAAAAACAAAGTACACCGTTTTTATAGCCCATGGTCTCAGCTATAACATACCCAAATTTGGGAGAAAACAGAGCACAAATGAGCGAGATAGTGCTGAAAGATGGATGTGATGTAGATTCATAGTGTGGACAAAATTCACCCTCCATAGACATAACACGCAAATGACGAAAATTTTGACATGTGGCCTTTAATTGAATTTTTTACTATGATGACATCATTTAAATGAAAATTGGTGTGGACTTATCTCGAAGACGATTGCCTCGGCTACAACATATTAAAATCTAGAAGAGAATCGATGAATATTAAGAGAAATACACTAAATTTTCCATAAACATAATGACGTCATAATATGCATTTTTGTATTTTTGACTTCCAAGGCCATTATGATGACGTCAAGATGTACTTAATGGCCAAATGAGATATGAAATCATACCTTTGACTCATACTCTATCTAAATATGAAAAAAAATTGGCAGTCCTTATTCATATCAATGGAATTTTTATGGGCATGTTTTTGCCCGTATATGCTATGTATTACAAAAATCGCGCGTGCGGACGGTTATCTTGAACGGACGCTCATTCCGTTATTAATAATGATAAAGAGATAAACTTGGTATCAAATTGTTCGGAAAATTATGAGGAATATCCTGTCAAAAGTTTTTGCAGAGGAATTATTTTTCGTTCGGCCGTGACGAACGAAAACGCGCAAAAATGCGCGTTTTGCGAGATTTTTTATGAATGCTTATAATGGCCTAAAACGTATGCAAAAAAAAATTAAGACGATTTTGAGCAATTTAAAATTTTACGCGCGCATTAACGCGCGCACCTACGCGTACGCGCATTTTTACGCGCATTTATTGATCTGAAATTGACCCAACAAATATTGACCTTGATCATGACAAATATGAATGAGAAATGGCTTTCTGTTATGAAGATATGATCATAAGTTGATTTTCACAAAATGGCGTCTGGATGACGTCACGATGACTTTGAGTCTTTGAAAAGTCACGCAGTTCTAAGTTAGACTAAGATCTATCATCATTGAAAGATTCATGATTATGGCTTTATTCAGTCTTGAGATATCCTGCGAACAAATTCGAGGAAGAATAAATAATAATAATAATAATAAAGAAAAATCTTGACGAAATCAAAAGGTGATACGTTGACTTCGTTACGTATCACCTAATGATTCCTTCAAAATTTGTAATTTCAACTTTCGATCGAAAATTTTAACATGATCCCAACATCTGATTAAAAAACAAAGTACACCGTTTTTATAGCCCATGGTCTCAGCTATAACATACCCAAATTTGGGAGAAAACAGAGCACAAATGAGCGAGATAGTGCTGAAAGATGGATGTGATGTAGATTCATAGTGTGGACAAAATTCACCCTCCATAGACATAACACGCAAATGACGAAAATTTTGACATGTGGCCTTTAATTGAATTTTTTACTATGATGACATCATTTAAATGAAAATTGGTGTGGACTTATCTCGAAGACGATTGCCTCGGCTACAACATATTAAAATCTAGAAGAGAATCGATGAATATTAAGAGAAATACACTAAATTTTCCATAAACATAATGACGTCATAATATGCATTTTTGTATTTTTGACTTCCAAGGCCATTATGATGACGTCAAGATGTACTTAATGGCCAAATGAGATATGAAATCATACCTTTGACTCATACTCTATCTAAATATGAAAAAAAATTGGCAGTCCTTATTCATATCAATGGAATTTTTATGGGCATGTTTTTGCCCGTATATGCTATGTATTACAAAAATCGCGCGTGCGGACGGTTATCTTGAACGGACGCTCATTCCGTTATTAATAATGATAAAGAGATAAACTTGGTATCAAATTGTTCGGAAAATTATGAGGAATATCCTGTCAAAAGTTTTTGCAGAGGAATTATTTTTCGTTCGGCCGTGACGAACGAAAACGCGCAAAAATGCGCGTTTTGCGAGATTTTTTATGAATGCTTATAATGGCCTAAAACGTATGCAAAAAAAAATTAAGACGATTTTGAGCAATTTAAAATTTTACGCGCGCATTAACGCGCGCACCTACGCGTACGCGCATTTTTACGCGCATTTATTGATCTGAAATTGACCCAACAAATATTGACCTTGATCATGACAAATATGAATGAGAAATGGCTTTCTGTTATGAAGATATGATCATAAGTTGATTTTCACAAAATGGCGTCTGGATGACGTCACGATGACTTTGAGTCTTTGAAAAGTCACGCAGTTCTAAGTTAGACTAAGATCTATCATCATTGAAAGATTCATGATTATGGCTTTATTCAGTCTTGAGATATCCTGCGAACAAATTCGAGGAAGAATAAATAATAATAATAATAATAAAGAAAAATCTTGACGAAATCAAAAGGTGATACGTTGACTTCGTTACGTATCACCTAATGATTCCTTCAAAATTTGTAATTTCAACTTTCGATCGAAAATTTTAACATGATCCCAACATCTGATTAAAAAACAAAGTACACCGTTTTTATAGCCCATGGTCTCAGCTATAACATACCCAAATTTGGGAGAAAACAGAGCACAAATGAGCGAGATAGTGCTGAAAGATGGATGTGATGTAGATTCATAGTGTGGACAAAATTCACCCTCCATAGACATAACACGCAAATGACGAAAATTTTGACATGTGGCCTTTAATTGAATTTTTTACTATGATGACATCATTTAAATGAAAATTGGTGTGGACTTATCTCGAAGACGATTGCCTCGGCTACAACATATTAAAATCTAGAAGAGAATCGATGAATATTAAGAGAAATACACTAAATTTTCCATAAACATAATGACGTCATAATATGCATTTTTGTATTTTTGACTTCCAAGGCCATTATGATGACGTCAAGATGTACTTAATGGCCAAATGAGATATGAAATCATACCTTTGACTCATACTCTATCTAAATATGAAAAAAAATTGGCAGTCCTTATTCATATCAATGGAATTTTTATGGGCATGTTTTTGCCCGTATATGCTATGTATTACAAAAATCGCGCGTGCGGACGGTTATCTTGAACGGACGCTCATTCCGTTATTAATAATGATAAAGAGATAAACTTGGTATCAAATTGTTCGGAAAATTATGAGGAATATCCTGTCAAAAGTTTTTGCAGAGGAATTATTTTTCGTTCGGCCGTGACGAACGAAAACGCGCAAAAATGCGCGTTTTGCGAGATTTTTTATGAATGCTTATAATGGCCTAAAACGTATGCAAAAAAAAATTAAGACGATTTTGAGCAATTTAAAATTTTACGCGCGCATTAACGCGCGCACCTACGCGTACGCGCATTTTTACGCGCATTTATTGATCTGAAATTGACCCAACAAATATTGACCTTGATCATGACAAATATGAATGAGAAATGGCTTTCTGTTATGAAGATATGATCATAAGTTGATTTTCACAAAATGGCGTCTGGATGACGTCACGATGACTTTGAGTCTTTGAAAAGTCACGCAGTTCTAAGTTAGACTAAGATCTATCATCATTGAAAGATTCATGATTATGGCTTTATTCAGTCTTGAGATATCCTGCGAACAAATTCGAGGAAGAATAAATAATAATAATAATAATAAAGAAAAATCTTGACGAAATCAAAAGGTGATACGTTGACTTCGTTACGTATCACCTAATGATTCCTTCAAAATTTGTAATTTCAACTTTCGATCGAAAATTTTAACATGATCCCAACATCTGATTAAAAAACAAAGTACACCGTTTTTATAGCCCATGGTCTCAGCTATAACATACCCAAATTTGGGAGAAAACAGAGCACAAATGAGCGAGATAGTGCTGAAAGATGGATGTGATGTAGATTCATAGTGTGGACAAAATTCACCCTCCATAGACATAACACGCAAATGACGAAAATTTTGACATGTGGCCTTTAATTGAATTTTTTACTATGATGACATCATTTAAATGAAAATTGGTGTGGACTTATCTCGAAGACGATTGCCTCGGCTACAACATATTAAAATCTAGAAGAGAATCGATGAATATTAAGAGAAATACACTAAATTTTCCATAAACATAATGACGTCATAATATGCATTTTTGTATTTTTGACTTCCAAGGCCATTATGATGACGTCAAGATGTACTTAATGGCCAAATGAGATATGAAATCATACCTTTGACTCATACTCTATCTAAATATGAAAAAAAATTGGCAGTCCTTATTCATATCAATGGAATTTTTATGGGCATGTTTTTGCCCGTATATGCTATGTATTACAAAAATCGCGCGTGCGGACGGTTATCTTGAACGGACGCTCATTCCGTTATTAATAATGATAAAGAGATAAACTTGGTATCAAATTGTTCGGAAAATTATGAGGAATATCCTGTCAAAAGTTTTTGCAGAGGAATTATTTTTCGTTCGGCCGTGACGAACGAAAACGCGCAAAAATGCGCGTTTTGCGAGATTTTTTATGAATGCTTATAATGGCCTAAAACGTATGCAAAAAAAAATTAAGACGATTTTGAGCAATTTAAAATTTTACGCGCGCATTAACGCGCGCACCTACGCGTACGCGCATTTTTACGCGCATTTATTGATCTGAAATTGACCCAACAAATATTGACCTTGATCATGACAAATATGAATGAGAAATGGCTTTCTGTTATGAAGATATGATCATAAGTTGATTTTCACAAAATGGCGTCTGGATGACGTCACGATGACTTTGAGTCTTTGAAAAGTCACGCAGTTCTAAGTTAGACTAAGATCTATCATCATTGAAAGATTCATGATTATGGCTTTATTCAGTCTTGAGATATCCTGCGAACAAATTCGAGGAAGAATAAATAATAATAATAATAATAAAGAAAAATCTTGACGAAATCAAAAGGTGATACGTTGACTTCGTTACGTATCACCTAATGATTCCTTCAAAATTTGTAATTTCAACTTTCGATCGAAAATTTTAACATGATCCCAACATCTGATTAAAAAACAAAGTACACCGTTTTTATAGCCCATGGTCTCAGCTATAACATACCCAAATTTGGGAGAAAACAGAGCACAAATGAGCGAGATAGTGCTGAAAGATGGATGTGATGTAGATTCATAGTGTGGACAAAATTCACCCTCCATAGACATAACACGCAAATGACGAAAATTTTGACATGTGGCCTTTAATTGAATTTTTTACTATGATGACATCATTTAAATGAAAATTGGTGTGGACTGATCTCGAAGACGATTGCCTCGGCTACAACATATTAAAATCTAGAAGAGAATCGATGAATATTAAGAGAAATACACTAAATTTTCCATAAACATAATGACGTCATAATATGCATTTTTGTATTTTTGACTTCCAAGGCCATTATGATGACGTCAAGATGTACTTAATGGCCAAATGAGATATGAAATCATACCTTTGACTCATACTCTATCTAAATATGAAAAAAAATTGGCAGTCCTTATTCATATCAATGGAATTTTTATGGGCATGTTTTTGCCCGTATATGCTATGTATTACAAAAATCGCGCGTGCGGACGGTTATCTTGAACGGACGCTCATTCCGTTATTAATAATGATAAAGAGATAAACTTGGTATCAAATTGTTCGGAAAATTATGAGGAATATCCTGTCAAAAGTTTTTGCAGAGGAATTATTTTTCGTTCGGCCGTGACGAACGAAAACGCGCAAAAATGCGCGTTTTGCGAGATTTTTTATGAATGCTTATAATGGCCTAAAACGTATGCAAAAAAAAATTAAGACGATTTTGAGCAATTTAAAATTTTACGCGCGCATTAACGCGCGCACCTACGCGTACGCGCATTTTTACGCGCATTTATTGATCTGAAATTGACCCAACAAATATTGACCTTGATCATGACAAATATGAATGAGAAATGGCTTTCTGTTATGAAGATATGATCATAAGTTGATTTTCACAAAATGGCGTCTGGATGACGTCACGATGACTTTGAGTCTTTGAAAAGTCACGCAGTTCTAAGTTAGACTAAGATCTATCATCATTGAAAGATTCATGATTATGGCTTTATTCAGTCTTGAGATATCCTGCGAACAAATTCGAGGAAGAATAAATAATAATAATAATAATAAAGAAAAATCTTGACGAAATCAAAAGGTGATACGTTGACTTCGTTACGTATCACCTAATGATTCCTTCAAAATTTGTAATTTCAACTTTCGATCGAAAATTTTAACATGATCCCAACATCTGATTAAAAAACAAAGTACACCGTTTTTATAGCCCATGGTCTCAGCTATAACATACCCAAATTTGGGAGAAAACAGAGCACAAATGAGCGAGATAGTGCTGAAAGATGGATGTGATGTAGATTCATAGTGTGGACAAAATTCACCCTCCATAGACATAACACGCAAATGACGAAAATTTTGACATGTGGCCTTTAATTGAATTTTTTACTATGATGACATCATTTAAATGAAAATTGGTGTGGACTTATCTCGAAGACGATTGCCTCGGCTACAACATATTAAAATCTAGAAGAGAATCGATGAATATTAAGAGAAATACACTAAATTTTCCATAAACATAATGACGTCATAATATGCATTTTTGTATTTTTGACTTCCAAGGCCATTATGATGACGTCAAGATGTACTTAATGGCCAAATGAGATATGAAATCATACCTTTGACTCATACTCTATCTAAATATGAAAAAAAATTGGCAGTCCTTATTCATATCAATGGAATTTTTATGGGCATGTTTTTGCCCGTATATGCTATGTATTACAAAAATCGCGCGTGCGGACGGTTATCTTGAACGGACGCTCATTCCGTTATTAATAATGATAAAGAGATAAACTTGGTATCAAATTGTTCGGAAAATTATGAGGAATATCCTGTCAAAAGTTTTTGCAGAGGAATTATTTTTCGTTCGGCCGTGACGAACGAAAACGCGCAAAAATGCGCGTTTTGCGAGATTTTTTATGAATGCTTATAATGGCCTAAAACGTATGCAAAAAAAAATTAAGACGATTTTGAGCAATTTAAAATTTTACGCGCGCATTAACGCGCGCACCTACGCGTACGCGCATTTTTACGCGCATTTATTGATCTGAAATTGACCCAACAAATATTGACCTTGATCATGACAAATATGAATGAGAAATGGCTTTCTGTTATGAAGATATGATCATAAGTTGATTTTCACAAAATGGCGTCTGGATGACGTCACGATGACTTTGAGTCTTTGAAAAGTCACGCAGTTCTAAGTTAGACTAAGATCTATCATCATTGAAAGATTCATGATTATGGCTTTATTCAGTCTTGAGATATCCTGCGAACAAATTCGAGGAAGAATAAATAATAATAATAATAATAAAGAAAAATCTTGACGAAATCAAAAGGTGATACGTTGACTTCGTTACGTATCACCTAATGATTCCTTCAAAATTTGTAATTTCAACTTTCGATCGAAAATTTTAACATGATCCCAACATCTGATTAAAAAACAAAGTACACCGTTTTTATAGCCCATGGTCTCAGCTATAACATACCCAAATTTGGGAGAAAACAGAGCACAAATGAGCGAGATAGTGCTGAAAGATGGATGTGATGTAGATTCATAGTGTGGACAAAATTCACCCTCCATAGACATAACACGCAAATGACGAAAATTTTGACATGTGGCCTTTAATTGAATTTTTTACTATGATGACATCATTTAAATGAAAATTGGTGTGGACTTATCTCGAAGACGATTGCCTCGGCTACAACATATTAAAATCTAGAAGAGAATCGATGAATATTAAGAGAAATACACTAAATTTTCCATAAACATAATGACGTCATAATATGCATTTTTGTATTTTTGACTTCCAAGGCCATTATGATGACGTCAAGATGTACTTAATGGCCAAATGAGATATGAAATCATACCTTTGACTCATACTCTATCTAAATATGAAAAAAAATTGGCAGTCCTTATTCATATCAATGGAATTTTTATGGGCATGTTTTTGCCCGTATATGCTATGTATTACAAAAATCGCGCGTGCGGACGGTTATCTTGAACGGACGCTCATTCCGTTATTAATAATGATAAAGAGATAAACTTGGTATCAAATTGTTCGGAAAATTATGAGGAATATCCTGTCAAAAGTTTTTGCAGAGGAATTATTTTTCGTTCGGCCGTGACGAACGAAAACGCGCAAAAATGCGCGTTTTGCGAGATTTTTTATGAATGCTTATAATGGCCTAAAACGTATGCAAAAAAAAATTAAGACGATTTTGAGCAATTTAAAATTTTACGCGCGCATTAACGCGCGCACCTACGCGTACGCGCATTTTTACGCGCATTTATTGATCTGAAATTGACCCAACAAATATTGACCTTGATCATGACAAATATGAATGAGAAATGGCTTTCTGTTATGAAGATATGATCATAAGTTGATTTTCACAAAATGGCGTCTGGATGACGTCACGATGACTTTGAGTCTTTGAAAAGTCACGCAGTTCTAAGTTAGACTAAGATCTATCATCATTGAAAGATTCATGATTATGGCTTTATTCAGTCTTGAGATATCCTGCGAACAAATTCGAGGAAGAATAAATAATAATAATAATAATAAAGAAAAATCTTGACGAAATCAAAAGGTGATACGTTGACTTCGTTACGTATCACCTAATGATTCCTTCAAAATTTGTAATTTCAACTTTCGATCGAAAATTTTAACATGATCCCAACATCTGATTAAAAAACAAAGTACACCGTTTTTATAGCCCATGGTCTCAGCTATAACATACCCAAATTTGGGAGAAAACAGAGCACAAATGAGCGAGATAGTGCTGAAAGATGGATGTGATGTAGATTCATAGTGTGGACAAAATTCACCCTCCATAGACATAACACGCAAATGACGAAAATTTTGACATGTGGCCTTTAATTGAATTTTTTACTATGATGACATCATTTAAATGAAAATTGGTGTGGACTTATCTCGAAGACGATTGCCTCGGCTACAACATATTAAAATCTAGAAGAGAATCGATGAATATTAAGAGAAATACACTAAATTTTCCATAAACATAATGACGTCATAATATGCATTTTTGTATTTTTGACTTCCAAGGCCATTATGATGACGTCAAGATGTACTTAATGGCCAAATGAGATATGAAATCATACCTTTGACTCATACTCTATCTAAATATGAAAAAAAAATGGCAGTCCTTATTCATATCAATGGAATTTTTATGGGCATGTTTTTGCCCGTATATGCTATGTATTACAAAAATCGCGCGTGCGGACGGTTATCTTGAACGGACGCTCATTCCGTTATTAATAATGATAAAGAGATAAACTTGGTATCAAATTGTTCGGAAAATTATGAGGAATATCCTGTCAAAAGTTTTTGCAGAGGAATTATTTTTCGTTCGGCCGTGACGAACGAAAACGCGCAAAAATGCGCGTTTTGCGAGATTTTTTATGAATGCTTATAATGGCCTAAAACGTATGCAAAAAAAAATTAAGACGATTTTGAGCAATTTAAAATTTTACGCGCGCATTAACGCGCGCACCTACGCGTACGCGCATTTTTACGCGCATTTATTGATCTGAAATTGACCCAACAAATATTGACCTTGATCATGACAAATATGAATGAGAAATGGCTTTCTGTTATGAAGATATGATCATAAGTTGATTTTCACAAAATGGCGTCTGGATGACGTCACGATGACTTTGAGTCTTTGAAAAGTCACGCAGTTCTAAGTTAGACTAAGATCTATCATCATTGAAAGATTCATGATTATGGCTTTATTCAGTCTTGAGATATCCTGCGAACAAATTCGAGGAAGAATAAATAATAATAATAATAATAAAGAAAAATCTTGACGAAATCAAAAGGTGATACGTTGACTTCGTTACGTATCACCTAATGATTCCTTCAAAATTTGTAATTTCAACTTTCGATCGAAAATTTTAACATGATCCCAACATCTGATTAAAAAACAAAGTACACCGTTTTTATAGCCCATGGTCTCAGCTATAACATACCCAAATTTGGGAGAAAACAGAGCACAAATGAGCGAGATAGTGCTGAAAGATGGATGTGATGTAGATTCATAGTGTGGACAAAATTCACCCTCCATAGACATAACACGCAAATGACGAAAATTTTGACATGTGGCCTTTAATTGAATTTTTTACTATGATGACATCATTTAAATGAAAATTGGTGTGGACTTATCTCGAAGACGATTGCCTCGGCTACAACATATTAAAATCTAGAAGAGAATCGATGAATATTAAGAGAAATACACTAAATTTTCCATAAACATAATGACGTCATAATATGCATTTTTGTATTTTTGACTTCCAAGGCCATTATGATGACGTCAAGATGTACTTAATGGCCAAATGAGATATGAAATCATACCTTTGACTCATACTCTATCTAAATATGAAAAAAAATTGGCAGTCCTTATTCATATCAATGGAATTTTTATGGGCATGTTTTTGCCCGTATATGCTATGTATTACAAAAATCGCGCGTGCGGACGGTTATCTTGAACGGACGCTCATTCCGTTATTAATAATGATAAAGAGATAAACTTGGTATCAAATTGTTCGGAAAATTATGAGGAATATCCTGTCAAAAGTTTTTGCAGAGGAATTATTTTTCGTTCGGCCGTGACGAACGAAAACGCGCAAAAATGCGCGTTTTGCGAGATTTTTTATGAATGCTTATAATGGCCTAAAACGTATGCAAAAAAAAATTAAGACGATTTTGAGCAATTTAAAATTTTACGCGCGCATTAACGCGCGCACCTACGCGTACGCGCATTTTTACGCGCATTTATTGATCTGAAATTGACCCAACAAATATTGACCTTGATCATGACAAATATGAATGAGAAATGGCTTTCTGTTATGAAGATATGATCATAAGTTGATTTTCACAAAATGGCGTCTGGATGACGTCACGATGACTTTGAGTCTTTGAAAAGTCACGCAGTTCTAAGTTAGACTAAGATCTATCATCATTGAAAGATTCATGATTATGGCTTTATTCAGTCTTGAGATATCCTGCGAACAAATTCGAGGAAGAATAAATAATAATAATAATAATAAAGAAAAATCTTGACGAAATCAAAAGGTGATACGTTGACTTCGTTACGTATCACCTAATGATTCCTTCAAAATTTGTAATTTCAACTTTCGATCGAAAATTTTAACATGATCCCAACATCTGATTAAAAAACAAAGTACACCGTTTTTATAGCCCATGGTCTCAGCTATAACATACCCAAATTTGGGAGAAAACAGAGCACAAATGAGCGAGATAGTGCTGAAAGATGGATGTGATGTAGATTCATAGTGTGGACAAAATTCACCCTCCATAGACATAACACGCAAATGACGAAAATTTTGACATGTGGCCTTTAATTGAATTTTTTACTATGATGACATCATTTAAATGAAAATTGGTGTGGACTTATCTCGAAGACGATTGCCTCGGCTACAACATATTAAAATCTAGAAGAGAATCGATGAATATTAAGAGAAATACACTAAATTTTCCATAAACATAATGACGTCATAATATGCATTTTTGTATTTTTGACTTCCAAGGCCATTATGATGACGTCAAGATGTACTTAATGGCCAAATGAGATATGAAATCATACCTTTGACTCATACTCTATCTAAATATGAAAAAAAATTGGCAGTCCTTATTCATATCAATGGAATTTTTATGGGCATGTTTTTGCCCGTATATGCTATGTATTACAAAAATCGCGCGTGCGGACGGTTATCTTGAACGGACGCTCATTCCGTTATTAATAATGATAAAGAGATAAACTTGGTATCAAATTGTTCGGAAAATTATGAGGAATATCCTGTCAAAAGTTTTTGCAGAGGAATTATTTTTCGTTCGGCCGTGACGAACGAAAACGCGCAAAAATGCGCGTTTTGCGAGATTTTTTATGAATGCTTATAATGGCCTAAAACGTATGCAAAAAAAAATTAAGACGATTTTGAGCAATTTAAAATTTTACGCGCGCATTAACGCGCGCACCTACGCGTACGCGCATTTTTACGCGCATTTATTGATCTGAAATTGACCCAACAAATATTGACCTTGATCATGACAAATATGAATGAGAAATGGCTTTCTGTTATGAAGATATGATCATAAGTTGATTTTCACAAAATGGCGTCTGGATGACGTCACGATGACTTTGAGTCTTTGAAAAGTCACGCAGTTCTAAGTTAGACTAAGATCTATCATCATTGAAAGATTCATGATTATGGCTTTATTCAGTCTTGAGATATCCTGCGAACAAATTCGAGGAAGAATAAATAATAATAATAATAATAAAGAAAAATCTTGACGAAATCAAAAGGTGATACGTTGACTTCGTTACGTATCACCTAACTAGACTTTAATTCGTCACTTTGACGAATTAGGTGATACGAAGCTATTTTTGTATCATGAAAGTGTCCCGATGACGATCTAATGATAATATTCATGAATACGATAATGACGATATTGATGATGATGAAAAGAAGATGATGAGGAGAAGGGAAACATCGCAAAAGAGAGGAGAGAGAGAGAGATGCAATCGAGAACAATGCCTTCCATATTTCTAGCATAAATAAGCTCTTGTGAATACTGATCATGAAAGTGTTGCCGATAATCAAAAAACCATTATGTTCATGAATACGATGATGACAATATTAGAATGATGACCATGATTGAAAGTGGCACAGCGCCCCCTTCAAGTTTTCGATAGAGGATTAAACTGTTTACTTATACTAAACAAGCTCAAAACACTTTTTTTAAATAAATATTACAAAATGTACATAGTGATTAATTTAGTCCTGATTTAATATAAAATATGAGTAAGATATTAATATTGTACCCATCCATAATCCAACAGCATTTTTTAATAAAAATTACAAAATGTACATAGTGATTAATTTAGTCCTGATTTAATATAAAATATGAGTAAGATATTAATATTGTACCCATCCATAACCCAACAGCTATGATGTTAAATCTAGAAACGATTGTCAGTATGCATGGCAGTGAATGGCCAAACGATAGAAATTGCCTCGAATTTCCTTGGATTAAATTATTATACATTATAAATGAGACAAGCTGAGATGATGCAGAGAAATAGGGGAGAGAGTAGAGAAAGAGAGAGACAGAGACAGAAGGAGACAGATCAAGAGATGAAGAGGGAGAGGGAGAGGGTGAAAGTGTAAGACAGAGGGAGAGAACAAGAAAGATAAAGATGAGAGAGACCAAGAGAAGGAGAGGGGCAGAACAAGACTAGGTAAAGGGAGACAGAGCAAGAGAGAAAAGAGAGAGAGAGGGGAGAGATGCAATTGAGAAAGATGCCTTCAATATTTCTAGCATAAATAGCTAGGCTCTTGAATTACTATCATGAAAGTATGCAGAAACTGCCGATGATGATATAATGATAATGTTCATGAATACGATAATGACGATATTGATGATGTTGATGACCATGATTAAAAGTGGTATAGCGCCCCCTTCAGGTATTCAATTGAGGATTGTTGTATATGATAACTGTTAACTATTACTAGGGAGAGTGCCCTGCTATTACTGCTATTACCAACAAAAAATTCGCCTGATTGCAGAGAAATACTTATACCAATCATTGAAGTGATATTTCGACGCGCTAAATACGCAACAATGACGTCATTAGAGCTGATTATGACTAATAAGGACTATATCTAAATTAAGTTTCATGCAGCTTATTGACCGTTCTGTATTGGAAAGAAAGATCTATCGTTTGAATAACGTGTCGACACACTGTGGATGTGAATGCTTTCGTGTGCCATCTGTCAAGTCTTGAGATAACATGAAAATTAAGTTTATTAACAAACCTAAAAAAAAAAAAAACATGTATACTGTGATTTATTTAGTCCTTATTCAATTAATATGATTAAGATATTAATATTTTACCCATCATACCCCAACAGCTATAAGATGTTAAATCTAGAAATAATTGTTAGTATGCATGGCAGTGAATGGCCAAACGATAGAAATTGGTTCAAATTTCCTTTGATTTGATTTGTGTACATGTAATAAACTAATAAATGAGACACTGAGAAGATGCAGAGAGGGGAGATACTATAAAGAAAGAGAGAGGCAGATCGAGACAGAGGGAGACAGAGCAAGACAGAAAGGGGAAGGCAGCTAGGCATCTCACCCTTCTCCTTTCTTCTCAATCCTCTTTTTCCTCTTTCTTCTTCTACTTTTACTTCTTCTAATAATTCCGAATGTTTTTTATATTGTATTTTACATTTGTAAAACATTGCCAAATTTGGCTGTTTAGGCCGCAATGCATTGTGGTTCTTTTATTTTTATTAACAATAAAAACACTATCATTTCATTTCAATACTAGGACACTGCTAACGATAAAATTTCAAAAATAGGACATACGTGACATATTCGAAATTACCGCAAAGTTCTACAGAATTTGCAATTCCAACTTTCAATTGAAAATTTCGACGAGATATCAACGTCTGATCAAAAAACTAAAAGCACCGTTTTTGTAGCCCATGGTCTCAGCTATAACATACCCAAATTTGGGAGAGAATAGAGCACAAATGAGCGAGATAGTGCTGAAAGATTGATGTGATGTAGATTCATAATGTGAACGAAATTCACCCTCCATAGACATAACACGCAAATGACGAAAATTCTGACATGTGGCCTTTAATTGAATTTTGTACTATGATGACATCATTTAAATGAAAATTGGTGTAGACTGATCTCAAAGACGATTGCCTCGACTACAACATATTAAAACCTAGAAGAGAATCGATGAATATTAAGAGAAATACACTAAATTTTCCATAAACATAATGACGTCATAATATGCATTTTTGTATTTTTGACTTCCAAGGCCATTATGATGACGTCAAGATGTACTTAATGGCCAAATGAGATATGAAATCATACCTTCGACTCATACTCTATCAAAATATGAAAAAAACTTGGCATTCCTTATTCATCCAAATGGACTTTTTATAGGCATGTTTTTGCCCATATACGCTATGTAATACAAAAATCGCGCGTGCGGACGGTTATCTTGAACGGACGCTCATTCCGTTATTAATAGTGATAAAGAGATAAACTTGGTATCAAATTGTTCGGAAAATTATGAGGAATATTCGGTCAAAAGCTTTTGCAGAGAAATTATTTTTCGTTCGGCCGTGACGAACGAAAACGTCCAAAAATGCGTGTTTTGCGCGATTTTTTATGAAATGCTTATGATGGCCTGAAACGTATGCAAAAAAAATTTAAGACGATTTTGAGCAATTTTAAATTTTACGCGCGCATTAACGCGCGCACCTACGCGTACGCGCATTTTTGCGCGCATTTATTGATCTGAAATTGACCCGACAAATATTGACCTTAATCATGACAAATATGAATGAGAAATGGCTTTCTGTTATGAAGATATGATCATAAGTTGATTTTCACAAAATGGCGTCTGGATGACGTCACGATGACTTTGAGTCTTTGAAAAGTCACGCAGTTCTAAGTTAGACTAAGATCTATCATCATTGAAAGATTCATGATTATGGCTTTATTCAGTCTTGAGATATCCTGCGAACAAATATGCGGAAGAATAATAATAAATAATAATAATAAATAACAATCTTGACGAAATCAAAAGGTGATACGTTGACTTCGTTACGTATCACCTAACTAGACTTTAATTCGTCACTTAGACGAATTAGGTGATACGTATGATAATGGTTTACATAACGAATAATGCATTACACAATATATTATTTTGTAAAATGCTTCTCCCATTTATATGCTTCTCCCATTATGATCTATTCATATGTCAAGATTAAATTGTGTCTCCTTGATCATCATGAATCTAGGGAAGATAGATTGAAACAATATATGACCTTTGACCCTGTGCAGTAACCAGTTACACATTTGACTCTTATTTATATCATGAAGAACACCTTTTGACGATTTTATCTTATTCAAAGAAATGAAAATGTAATTGATAAATGATTTTCATCATTACGATAATGATGATCATGATGATAATGATCATGATCATGAGCGCAATCATGACATCTTATTGAAAAAATGAGGAGTGATTTAGATAGCATATAGTCTCAGCTACAACATACTAAAAAATCAACAAAATCCAAGCAGAAATAACGGCGATATTGCTCGCAAAAGACAGGAATGTAGACTCCAGATTTGAGAAAAAGTCATCTCCCATAGGGATTACACGCAAAAAGTAATGGATTAAGTGAAAATAGGGTAATAATAAAGTAAAAAGGGTTGTTTATGACATTATTTGCGATTCTACGTTTTTAAATAATCAAAGGAGATGGTACAGTGAAGGTCAAAAGGAAAAAAAAAGTGAAGAAAAAAAATGTTGGAGACACCCGGACTCGAACCAGGGATCTCGAGGTTAGAAGTCAAGTGCGTTACCGATATACCAAAACATCTCCCATAGCGATTACACGTAAACGGGAAATGGAATTCTGAAATCCTACTTTGCAAGTGAAATATTGGCATGAACCCGGCATCTAATCGAAAAATAAAGGGCACACTTGTGATAGCTTATTGTCTCAGCTACAACATACTCGAATCTCAGCGTAAACAAAGCTAAAACAACGGAGATATTGCTCGCGAAAGACAAGAATGTAGAATCCAGTTTTGAGAAAAAGTCATGTCCCATAGAGAATGCACGCAAAATGTAAAAAATTGACATGCCTCCTTTAATTGCAAGATTACGCCATGATGCCTTTGTAAAAATGAAAAATTGTGGACACTGCATTTGTAAAAAATTGTCTCAGCTAGAACATATCAAAATTTGAAACAAAATCAATCAATATTTACAGAGATACAATCAGTTTTCCAAAAATATGCTTACGTCATAATGTGCAAATTAAAATTTTGAGTTCGGAGGCCATTATGATGACGTCATGATTTAATTGAGGGTCAAATGAGACATGAAATCATATCTCCGACTCATAATCTATCTAAATATGAAAAAAATATTGGGAGTTCCTATCTATTCTGAAGAGTTACAATGAATTTTGTATAGGCATGATTTTGCCCATGTATTGTGGATAAAGATAACACAGATCCGCGCGCGCTGTCAACTTTGGCGGACGCTCATTGCGTTATTAAAAGATGAACAAGTTATCAAAATGCTTGGAAAAATGTGCCAAATATGATGATAAAGAGAATTCGGCGATTCTATGTTGCAAAATGCTAGTACGCGCAAAAAACGCGCGCGCATGTGCGTGAGCGCGATTTTTTATCAAATGCTCTATATGGCCTGAAACGTATGCAAAAAAAATTTGGGATGACTTAGAGCATTTTAAATTTTTGCGCGCGCGTAAACGCGCGAACGAGCGCGCACGCGCGCATTTGCACACGTTTATTGACCTGAAATTGACCGGACGGATATTGATCTTAATCGTGATAATTATGAAGGAGAAATACTTTTCCGTTATGAAGATATGATCATTAGTTGATTTTCACAAAATGGCGCCTGGATGACGTCACGATGACTTTGAGTCTTTGAAAAGTCACGCAGTTCTAAGTTAGACTAAGATCTATCATCATTGAAAGATTCATAACAATGGCTTCATTCAGTCTTGAGATATCCTGCGAACAAATTCGAGGAAGAATAATAATAATAAATAAATAAATAACAATCTTGACGAAATCAATAGGTGATACGTAGACTTCGTTACGTATCACCTAACTAGACTTTAATTCGTCACTTAGACGAATTAGGTGATACGTATGATAATGGTTTACATAACGAATAATGCATTACACAATATATTATTTTGTAAAATGCTTCTCCCATTTATATGCTTCTCCCATTATGATCTATTCATATGTCAAGATTAAATTGTGTCTCCTTGATCATCATGAATCTAGGGAAGATAGATTGAAACAATATATGACCTTTGACCCTGTGCAGTAACCAGTTACACATTTGACTCTTATTTATATCATGAAGAACACCTTTTGACGATTTTATCTTATTCAAAGAAATGAAAATGTAATTGATAAATGATTTTCATCATTACGATAATGATGATCATGATGATAATGATCATGATCATGAGCGCAATCATGACATCTTATTGAAAAAATGAGGAGTGATTTAGATAGCATATAGTCTCAGCTACAACATACTAAAAAATCAACAAAATCCAAGCAGAAATAACGGCGATATTGCTCGCAAAAGACAGGAATGTAGACTCCAGATTTGAGAAAAAGTCATCTCCCATAGGGATTACACGCAAAAAGTAATGGATTAAGTGAAAATAGGGTAATAATAAAGTAAAAAGGGTTGTTTATGACATTATTTGCGATTCTACGTGTTTAAATAATCAAAGGATATGGTACAGTGAAGGTCAAAAGGAAAAAAAAAGTGAAGAAAAAAAATGTTGGAGACACCCGGACTCGAACCAGGGATCTCGAGGTTAGAAGTCAAGTGCGTTACCGATATACCAAAACATCTCCCATAGCGATTACACGTAAACGGGAAATGGAATTCTGAAATCCTACTTTGCAAGTGAAATATTGGCATGAACCCGGCATCTAATCGAAAAATAAAGGGCACACTTGTGATAGCTCATTGTCTCAGCTACAACATATCCGAAGCTCAGCGAAAACGAAGCTAAAACAACGGAGATTTTGCTCGCGAAAGACAGAAGTGTAGAATCCAGTTTTGAGAAAAAGTCATGTCCCATAGAGAATACACGCAAAATGTGAAAAATTGACATGCCTCCTTCAATCGCAAAAATACACCATGATAATTTTGTCAAAAATAAAAGTTGTGGATACTGCATTTGTAGAAAATTGTCTCAGCTAAAACATATCAAAATTTGAAAGAAAATTGATTGATATTTACAGAGATACAATCAATTTTCCAAAAATATGCTGACGTCATAATATGCAAATTAAAATTTTGAGTTTGGAGGCCATTATGATGCCTTTATGAGTTAATTGAGGATCAAATGAGACATGAAATCATATCTCCGACTCATAATCTATCCAAATATGAAAAAATATTAGGAGTTTCCATCTATTCTAAAGAGTTACAATGAATTTGATATAGGCATGTTTTTGCCCATGTATTGTGGATAAAGATAACGCAAATCCGCGCGTGCTGTCAACTTTGACGGACGCTCATTGGGTTATTAAAAGGTGAGCAAGTTATCAAAATGCTTGAAAAAATGTGCCAAATACGATGACAGAAAAAAATCGGCGATTCTATGTTGCAAAATGCCAGTACGCGCGAAAATGCGCGCGCATGCGCGTGTGCGTAATTTTTTTATCAAATGCTCCATATGGCCTGAAACGTATGTTAAAAAAATTGGGGATGATTTAGAGCATTTTAAAAAAAATCGCGCGCGTAAACGCGCGGACAAAAGCGTACGCGCATTTTTGCGCGCATTTTTTGACCGGAAATTGACCAGACGGATATTGATCTTAATCATGATAAATATGAATGAAAAATTACTATCCGTTATGAAGATATGATCATTAGTTGATTTTCACAAAATGGCGCCTGGATGACGTCACGATAATTTTGAGTCTTTGAAAAGTCACGCAGTTCTAAGTTAGACTA
Source organism: Strongylocentrotus droebachiensis (assembly GCA_035222895.1). Taxonomy (NCBI): domain Eukaryota; kingdom Metazoa; phylum Echinodermata; class Echinoidea; order Camarodonta; family Strongylocentrotidae; genus Strongylocentrotus; species Strongylocentrotus droebachiensis. The sequence continues at coordinate 204,705 of JAVYIG010000019.1, forward strand.
AGATCTATCATCATTGAAAGATTCATAACAATGGCTTCATTCAGTCTTGAGATATCCTGCGAACAAATTCGAGGAAGAATAATAATAATAAATAAATAAATAATAACAATCTTGACGAAATCAATAGGTGATACGTTGACTTCGTTACGTATCACCTAACTAGACTTTAATTCGTCACTTAGACGAATTAGGTGATACGTATGATAATGGTTTACATAACGAATAATGCATTACACAATATATTATTTTGTAAAATGCTTCTCCCATTTATATGCTTCTCCCATTATGATCTATTCATATGTCAAGATTAAATTGTGTCTCCTTGATCATCATGAATCTAGGGAAGATAGATTGAAACAATATATGACCTTTGACCCTGTGCAGTAACCAGTTACACATTTGACTCTTATTTATATCATGAAGAACACCTTTTGACGATTTTATCTTATTCAAAGAAATGAAAATGTAATTGATAAATGATTTTCATCATTACGATAATGATGATCATGATGATAATGATCATGATCATGAGCGCAATCATGACATCTTATTGAAAAAATGAGGAGTGATTTAGATAGCATATAGTCTCAGCTACAACATACTAAAAAATCAACAAAATCCAAGCAGAAATAACGGCGATATTGCTCGCAAAAGACAGGAATGTAGACTCCAGATTTGAGAAAAAGTCATCTCCCATAGGGATTACACGCAAAAAGTAATGGATTAAGTGAAAATAGGGTAATAATAAAGTAAAAAGGGTTGTTTATGACATTATTTGCGATTCTACGTGTTTAAATAATCAAAGGATATGGTACAGTGAAGGTCAAAAGGAAAAAAAAAGTGAAGAAAAAAAATGTTGGAGACACCCGGACTCGAACCAGGGATCTCGAGGTTAGAAGTCAAGTGCGTTACCGATATACCAAAACATCTCCCATAGCGATTACACGTAAACGGGAAATGGAATTCTGAAATCCTACTTTGCAAGTGAAATATTGGCATGAACCCGGCATCTAATCGAAAAATAAAGGGCACACTTGTGATAGCTCATTGTCTCAGCTACAACATATCCGAAGCTCAGCGAAAACGAAGCTAAAACAACGGAGATTTTGCTCGCGAAAGACAGAAGTGTAGAATCCAGTTTTGAGAAAAAGTCATGTCCCATAGAGAATACACGCAAAATGTGAAAAATTGACATGCCTCCTTCAATCGCAAAAATACACCATGATAATTTTGTCAAAAATAAAAGTTGTGGATACTGCATTTGTAGAAAATTGTCTCAGCTAAAACATATCAAAATTTGAAAGAAAATTGATTGATATTTACAGAGATACAATCAATTTTCCAAAAATATGCTGACGTCATAATATGCAAATTAAAATTTTGAGTTTGGAGGCCATTATGATGCCTTTATGAGTTAATTGAGGATCAAATGAGACATGAAATCATATCTCCGACTCATAATCTATCCAAATATGAAAAAATATTAGGAGTTTCCATCTATTCTAAAGAGTTACAATGAATTTGATATAGGCATGTTTTTGCCCATGTATTGTGGATAAAGATAACGCAAATCCGCGCGTGCTGTCAACTTTGACGGACGCTCATTGGGTTATTAAAAGGTGAGCAAGTTATCAAAATGCTTGAAAAAATGTGCCAAATACGATGACAGAAAAAAATCGGCGATTCTATGTTGCAAAATGCCAGTACGCGCGAAAATGCGCGCGCATGCGCGTGTGCGTAATTTTTTTATCAAATGCTCCATATGGCCTGAAACGTATGTTAAAAAAATTGGGGATGATTTAGAGCATTTTAAAAAAAATCGCGCGCGTAAACGCGCGGACAAAAGCGTACGCGCATTTTTGCGCGCATTTTTTGACCGGAAATTGACCAGACGGATATTGATCTTAATCATGATAAATATGAATGAAAAATTACTATCCGTTATGAAGATATGATCATTAGTTGATTTTCACAAAATGGCGCCTGGATGACGTCACGATAATTTTGAGTCTTTGAAAAGTCACGCAGTTCTAAGTTAGACTAAGATCTATCATCATTGAAAGATTCATAACAATGGCTTCATTCAGTCTTGAGATATCCTGCGAACAAATTCGAGGAAGAATAATAATAATAAATAAATAAATAATAACAATCTTGACGAAATCAATAGGTGATACGTTGACTTCGTTACGTATCACCTAACTAGACTTTAATTCGTCACTTTGACGAATTAGGTGATACGTGCTATTTTGTTATCATGAAAGTGTGCCGATGATGATCTCATGATAATGATCATAAATACGATAAAGACCATGATTAAGAGTGGTAAAGCGCCCCCTTCAGGTATTCGATAGAGATTTGTAGAATCAGGATTTCAGAAAAAGTCGCCTAACACGCAAACTAAGAAAATTCTGACATGTCATCCAAATGATAAATGATGTACGTCTATATTAAAAATAATTTATTAGCTACACTATATCAAAATTTGGGAGAACATAGAATACAAATTAGCTAGATAGTGCTCAAAGATCAATGTCATGAAGATTCATGATGTGAACGAAATTCACCTTCATTAGGCCTATAACACTCAAATTAAGAAAATTCTGAAATGTGGCCTTAAATTGAATTTTGTACTATGATGACGTCAATGAAATAAAAAGTAGTGTGTATTTATTTTGTAGGCAATAGCCTCAGCTACAAGATACTGCAATTTGGAAGAAAATCAGTCAATATTATGAGAAATACACTAAGTTTTCAAAAAATATAATGACGTCATAATATGCAATTTTGTATTTTGACTTCCAAGGCCATTATGATGACGTCAAGATGTATTTAATGGCCAAATGAGCTATGAAATCATATCTCCGACTCATACTCTATCAAAATATGAAAAAAACTTGGCAGTCCTTATTCATCCCAATGGACTTTTTATAGGCATGTTTTTGCCCATATATACTATGTAATACATGAGCTCGCGCACACGGATATTTATCTTGAACGGACGCTCATTCCGTTATTAATAGTAATAAAGAGATGAACATGGTATCAAAATGCTTGGAAAAATGTGCCAAACATGATGACAGAGAAAATTTGGCGATTATATGTTGCAAAACGCCAGAACGCGCAAAAAACGCGCGCGCATGCGCGTTTGAGTGATTTTTTGTCAAATGCTCCATATGGCTTGAAACGTATGCAAAAAAAATTGGGAATGATTTAGAGCATTTTAAATTTTTGCGCGCACGTAAACGCGCGCGCGAACGCGTACGCGCGGATTTGCGCACGTTTTTTTATCTGAAATGGACCGGAAGGATTTTGATCTTATTCATGATAAATATAAATGAAAAATTACTTTGCGTTATGAAGATATGATCATAAGTTGGTTTTTACAAAATGGCGCCTGGATGACGTCACGATTATTTTGAGTCAATGAAAAGTCACGCAGTTCTAAGTTAGACTAAGATCTATCATCGTTGCAAGTTTCATGGTAATGGCTTTAGCCATTCTTGAGATATCCTGCGAACAAAAATGAGGAAGAATAATAATAATATTTTCTATACAGACACAAAATAAATACTAGACTTTAATTCGTCACTTTGACGAATTAGGTGATACGTATGCTCATGTGTAACATAATGAAGAACGCATTTTCACGATTTATCTTTCGTTTACTACTCCATTATGGTCTATTCATGAGTCAAGTTTCAACTGTAGGGCAGAGGGAGACAGACCAAGTTAATAAGAGGGAGGCAAGGCAAGGCAAGATAGAGAGAGAGAGAGAGAGGGAGAGGGTGAAAGAGAAGAGAGATAGATAGATGCAGAGACAGACCAAAAAAGGAGAGGGGCAGAACATGAGCGGAGGAGGGAAAAGAGCAAGAGAGAGAGAGAGAGAGGAGAGAGAGAGATAGATGCAATTGAGAACAATGCCTTCCAGATGACCATGAATAAAAGTGGTATAGCGCCCCCTTCAGGTATTCGATTGAGGATTGTTATATATAATAATTGACATGTCACCTATGTTTGAATTTTTGACTATGATAACGTCATGATAATTCTTAGATAGTCTTCATAATTATTGTGGAAACTTGTTTCAGCTACAACATACTCAAAAATCAACAAAATCCAAGCAGAAATAACGGCGATATTGCTCGCAAAAGACAGGAATGTAGACTCCAGATTTGAGAAAAAAGTCACCTCCCATAGGGATTACATGCAAAAAGTAATGGATTAAGTGAAAATAGGGAAATAATAACGTAAAAAGGGTTGTTTATGACATTATTTGCGATTCTACGTGTTTAAATAATCAAAGGAGATGGTACAGTGAAGGTCAAAAGGAAAAAAAAAGTGAAGAAAAAAATTGTTGGAGACACCCGGACTCGAACCACGGATCTCGAGGTTGAAAGTCAAGTGCGTTACCGATATACCAAAACATCTCCCATAGCGATTACACGTAAACGGGAAATGGAATTCTGAAATCCTACTTTGCAAGTGAAATATAAGCATGATCCCGGCATCTAATCGAAAAATAAAGGGCACACTTGTGATAGCTCGTTTTCTCAACTACAACATATCCGAAGCTCAGCGAAAACGAAGCTAAAACAACGGAGATTTTGCTCGTGAAACACAGGAGTGTAGAATCCAGTTTTGAGAAAAAGTCATGTCCCATAGAGAATACACGCAAAATGTGAAAAATTGACATGCCTCCTTTAATCGCAAAAATACACCATGATACTTTTGTCAAAAATAAAAATTGTGAATACTGCATTTGTAGAAACTTGTCTCACCTAAAACATATCAAAATTTGAAAGAAAATTAATCGATATCAACAGAGATACAATCAATTTTCAAAAAATATGCTGACGTCATAATATGCAAATTGAAATTTTGAGTTTGGAGGCCATTATGATGATGTCATGAGTTACTTGAGGATCAAATGAGACATGAAATCATATCTCCGACTCATAATCTATCGAAATATGAAAACATATTGGGATTTCCTATCTATTCTAAAGAGTTACAATTAATTTTATATAGGCATGTTTTTGCCCATGTATTGTGGATAAAGATAACGCAAATCCGCGCGTGCTGTCAACTTTGACGGACGCTCATTGTGTTAATAAAAGGTGAACAAATTATCAAAATGCTTGGAAAAATGTACCAAATATGATGACAGAAAAAAATCGGCGATTCTATGTTGCAAAATGCCAGTACGCGCGAAAACGCGCGCGCATGCACGTGCGCGTAATTTTTTTATCAAATGCTCCATATGGCCTGAAACGTATGTAAAAAAAATTTGGGATGATTTGGAGCATTTTAAAAAATTTCGCGCGCGTAAACGCGCGGACAAAAGCGTACGCGCATTTTTGCGCGCATTTTTTGACCTGAAATTAATTGGACAGATATTGACCTTGATCATGATAAATATGAATGAGAAATGGATTTCCGTTTTGAAGATATGATCATAAGTTAATTTTCACAAAATGGCGCCTGGATGACGTCACGATAATTTTGAGTCTTTGAAAAGTCACGCAGTTCTAAGTTAGATTAAGATCTATCATCATTGAAAGTTTCATGACAATGGCTTTATTCAATCTTGAGATATCCTGCGAACAAATTCGAGGAAGAATAATAATAAATAATAATAATAAATAAATAACAATCTTGACGAAATCAAAAGGTGATACGTAGACTTCGTTACGTATCACCTAACTAGACTTTAATTCGTCACTTTGACGAATTAGGTGATACGTGCTATTTTGTTATCATGAAAGTGTGCCGATGATGATCTAATGATAATGATCATAAATACGATAAATTTTTTTGTTTTATAAAGACCATGATAAAGAGTGGTATAGCGCCCCCTTCAGGTATTCGATAGAGATTTGTAGAATCAGGATTTCAGAATAAGTCGCCTCACACGCAAACTAAGAAAATTCTGACATGTCACCTTTAATTGAAATTTTCACTATGATGATGTCATCGAAATGATAAATGATGTACGTCAATATTGTAGATAATTTATTAGCTACACCGTATCAAAATTTGGGAGAACATAGAATAAAAATAAGCTAGATAGTGCTCAAAGATCAATGTCATGAAGATTCATGATGTGAACGAAATTCACCTTCATTAGGCATAACACTCAAATTAAGAAAATTCTGAAATGTGGCCTTTAATTGAATTTTGTACTATGATGACGTCAATGAAAAAAAAAGTAGTGTGTATATATCTTTAAGGCAATTGCCTCAACTACAAGATACCGAAATTTGGAAGAAAATCAGTCAATATTAAGAGAAATACACTAAATTTTCAAAAAATATAATGACGTCATAATAATGCAATTTTGTATTTTGACTTCCAAGGCCATTATGATGACGTCAAGATGTATTTAATGGCCAAATGAGCTATGAAATCATATCTCCGACTAATACTCTATAAAAATATGAAAAAAACTTGGCAGTCCTTATTCATCCCAATGGACTTTTTATAGGCATGTTTTTGCCCATAATATATACTATGTAATACATGAGCTCGCGCACACGGATATTTATCTTGAACGGACGCTCATTCCGTTATTAATAGTGATAAAGAAATGAACATGGTATCAAAATGCTTGGAAAAATGTGCCAAACATGATAACAGAGAAAATTTGGCGATTAAATGTTGAAAAATGCCAGAACGCGCAAAAAACGCGTGCGCATGCGCGTTTGAGTGATTTTTTGTCAAATGCTCCATATGGCTTGAAACGTATGCAAACAAAATTGGGAATGATTTGGAGCATTTTAAATTTGTGCGCGCACGTAAACGCGCGCACGAACGCGTACGCGTAGTTTTGCGCACGTTTTTTGATCTGAAATTGACCGGAAGGATATTGATCTTATTCATGATAAATATGAATGAAAAATTACTTTCCGTTATGAAGATATGATCATAAGTTGATTTTTACAAAATGGCGCCTGGATGACGTCACGATAATTTTGAGTCTTTGAAAAGTCATGCAGTTCTAAGTTAGACTAAGATCTATCATCATTGAAAGTTTCATGACAATGGCTTTTGCCATTCTTTAGATATCCTGCGAACAAAATTGAGGAAGAATAATAATAATTTCTTCTATACAGACACAAAATAAATACTAGACTTTAATTCGTCACTTAGACGAATTAGGTGATACGTATGATAATGGTTTACATAACGAATAATGCATTACACGATATATTATGTTGTAAAATGCTTCTCCCATTTATATGCTTCTCCAATTATGATCTATTCATATGTCAAGATTAAATTGTGTCTCCTTAATCATCATGGATCTAGGGAAGATAGATTGAAACAATATATGACCTTTGACCCTGTGCAGTAACCAGTTACACATTTGACTCTAATTTACATCATGAAGAACACCTTTTGACAATTTTATCTTATTCAAAGAAATGAAAATGTAATTGATAAATGATTATCATCATTATGATAATGATGATCATGATGATAGTGATCATGATCATAAGCGCGATCATGACATGTTATTGAAAAAATGAGGGTAGATTTAGATAGCATATAGTCTCAGCTACAACATACTCAAAAATCAACAAAATCCAAGCAGAAAAAACGGCGATATTGCTTGCAAAAGACAGGAATGTAGACTCCAGATTTGAGAAAAAGTCATCTCCCATAGGGATTACACGCAAAAAGTAATGGATGAAGTGAAAATAGGGTAATAATAAAGTAAAAAGGGTTGTTTATGACATTATTTGCGATTCTACGTGTTTAAATAATTAAAGGAGATGGTACAGTGAAGGTAAAAAGGAAAAAAAAGTGAAGAAAAAAATTGTTGGAGACACCCGGACTCGAACCAGGGATCTCGAGGTTGGAAGTCAAGTGCGTTACCGATATACCAAAACATCTCCAATAGCGATTACACGTAAACGGGAAATGGAATTCTGAAATCCTACTTTGCAAGTGAAATATAAGCATGATCCCGGCATCTGATCGAAAAATGAAATGCACACGTGTGATAGATTATTGTCTCAGCTACAACATATTTGAAGTTCAGCACAAACGAAGCTAAAACAACGGAGATTTTACTCGTGAAAGACAGGAGTGTAGAATTCAGTTTTGAGAAAAAGTCATTTCCCATAGAGAATACACGCAAAATGTGAAAAATTGACATGCCTCCTTAAATCACAAAAATACGCCATGATGCCTTTGTCAAAATGACAAATTGTGGACACTATATTTGTAGAGAATTGTTACAGCTAGAACATATCGAAATTTGAAAGAAAATCAATCAATATTTACAGAGATACAATCAATTTTCAAAAAATATGCTGACGTCATAACATGCAAATTAAATTTTTGAGTTTGGAGGCCATTATGATGACGTCAAGAGTTAATTGAGGATCAAATGAGACAGGAAATCATATCTCCGACTCATAATCTATCTAAATATGAAAAAATATTAGGAGTTTCTATCTATTCTAAAGAGTTACAATGAATTTTATATAGGCATGTTTTTGCCCATATATTGTGGATAAAGATAACGCAAATCTGCGCCCGCTGTCCACTTTGACGGACGCTCATTGCGTTAATAAAAGGTGAACAAATTATCAAAATGCTTGGAAAAATGTGCCAAATATGATGACAGAGAAAATTCGGCGATTCTATGTTGCAAATTCCCAGTACGCGCGGAAACGCGCACGCATGTGCGTGTGCGCGATTTTTTTGAGAAATGCTTTAAATGGCCTGAAACATATGCAAAAAAAATTTAAGACGATTTAGAGCATTTTTAATTTTTGCGCGCGCATTAACGCGCGCACGAACGCGTACGCGCGCGTTTACGCAACTTTATTGACCTAAAATTGACCGGACGGATATTAATCTTAATCATGATAAATATGAATGAAAAATTACTATCCGTTATGAAGATATGATCATTAGTTGATTTTCACAAAATGGCGCTTGGATGACGTCACGATGACTTTGAGTCTTTGAAAAGTCATGCAGTTCTAAGTTAGACTAAGATCTATCATCATGGCAAGATTCATAACAATGGCTTCATTCAGTCTTGAGATATCCTGCGAACAAAATTGAGGAAGAATAATAATAATTTCTTCTATACAGACACAAAATAAATACTAGACTTTAATTCGTCACTTAGACGAATTAGGTGATACGTTTGCTAATGGTTTACATAACGAATAATGCATTACACGATATCATGTTATTTAAAAAAATGCTTCTCCTATTATGATATATCCATATGTCAAGTTTAAATTGTGTCCCCTTGATCATGATGGATCTAGGAAAGATAGATTCAAACAATATATGACCTTTGACCCTGTGCAGTAACCAGTTACACCTTTGACTCTAATTTACATCATGAAGAACACATTTTTATGATTTTATCTTATTCAAAGAAATGAAAAAGTAATTGATAAATGATTATCATCATTATGATAATGATGATCATGATCATGAGCGTGATCCTGATATCTTATTGACAAAATGAGGGATTGTGTAGATAGCATATAGTCTTAGCTACAACATGCTCAAAAAACCACTAAATCCAAGCAGAAATAACGGCGATATTGCTCGCAAAAGACAGGAATGTAGAATCCAGATTTGAGACAAAGTCATCTCACATAGGGATTACACGCAAAAAGTAATGGATTAAGTGAAAATAGGGTAATAATAAGGTAAATACGGTTGTTTATTACATTATTTGCGAATCTACGTGTTTTAATAATCAAAGGAGATGGTACAGTGAAAGGTCAAAAAGAAAAAAAAATGAAGAAAAAAATAGTTGGAGACACCCGGCCTCGAACCAGAGATCTCAAGCTTGGAAGTCAAGTGCGTTACCGATATACCAAAACATTTCCCATAGCGATTACACGTAAACGGGAAATGGAATTCTCAAATCCTACTTTGCAAGTTAAATATATGAGCATTATCCCGGCATCTGATTGAAAAATTAAAGACACATTCGTAATAGCTGATTGTCTCAGCTACAACATACTCAAAGCTCAGCGAAAACAAATTTGAAACAACGAAGATATTGCTCACGAAAAACAGGAATGTAGAATCCAGTTTTGAGAAAAAGACATGTCCCATAGAGAATACACGCAAAATGTGAAAAATTGACATGCCTCCTTTAATCGCAAAAATACGCCTTGATGCTTTTGTCTAAATGAAAAATTGTGAAAACTGCGTTTGTAGAAAATTGTCACAGCTAGATCATATCAAAATTTGAAAGAAAAACGTTTGATATCTACAGAGATACAATCAATTTTCCAAAAATATGCTGACGTCATAATATGCAAATTTAAATTTTGAGTTTGGAGGCCATTATGATGACGTCATGAGTTAATTGAGGGTCACATGAGACATGAAATCATATCTACAATTCATAATCGATCCAAATATGAAAAAATATAGGGAGTTTCTATCTATTCTGAAGAGTTACAATGAATTTTGTATAGGCATGTTTTTGCCCATGTATTGTGGATAAAGATAACGCAGGCCCGCGCGCGCTGTCAACTTTGACGGACGCTCATTGCGTTATTAAAAGGTAAAAAAGTTATCAAAATGCTTTGAAAAATGTGCCAAATATGAAAACAGAGAAAATTCGGTGATTCTTCGTTGCAAAATGCTAGTATGCGCAAAAAACGCGCGCGCATGCGCGTGTGCTAGATTTTTTGTCAAATGCTCCAAATGGCCTGAAACGTATGCAAAAAAAATTTGGGATGATTTAGAGCATTTTAAATTTTTGCGCGCGCGTAAACGCGCAGTCGAGCGCGCACGCGCGCATTTTCGCACGTTTATTGACCTGAAATTGACCGGACGGATATTGATCTTAATGGTGATAATTATGAATGAGAAATACTTTTCCGTTATGAAGATATGATCATAAGTTGATTTTCACAAAATGGCGCCTGGATGACGTCACGATGACGTTGAGTCTATGAAAAGTCACGCAGTTCTAAGTTAGACTAAGATCTATCATTATGGCAAGTTTCATGATAATGGCTTTAGCCATTCTTGAGATATCCTGCGAACAAAATTGAGGAAGAATAATAATAATTTCTTCTATACAGACACAAAATAAATACTAGACTTTAATTCGTCACTTAGACGAATTAGGTGATACGTATGATAATGGTTTACATAACGAATAATGCAATATACGATATATTATTTTATGAAATGCTTCTCCCATTATGATCTATCTGTATGTCAAGATTAAATTTTGTCCCCTTGATCACCATGGATATAGGGAAGATAGATTGAGACGATATATGACCATTGACCCTGCGCAGTAACCAGTTACACCTTTGGCTCTAATTTACATCATGAAGAACACATTTTGACGATTTTATCTTATTCAAAGAAATGAAAATGTAATTGATAAATGATTATCATCATTATGATAATGAAGATCATGAACATAAGCGGGATACTGACATCTTATTGAAAAAATGAGGGTTGATTAAGATAGCACATAGTCTCAGGTACAACATGCTCAAAAATCAACAAAATCCAAGCAGAAATAACGGCGATATTGCTCGCAAAAGACAGGAATGTAGAATCCAGATTTGAGAAAAAATCATCTCCCATAGGGATTACACGCAAAAAGTAATGGATTAAGTGAAAATAGGGTAACAATAAAGTAAATAGGGTTGTTTATTACATTATTTGCGATTCTACGTGTTTTAATAATCAAAGTTGATGGTTCAGTGAAAGGTCAACAAGAAAAAAAAAGTTAAGAAAAAAGATTGTTGGAGACACCCGGACTCGAACCATGGATCTCGAGGATGGAAGTCAAGTGCGTTACCGATATACCAAAACATTTCCCATAGCGATTACACTTAAACGGAAAAAGGAAATTCTCAAATCCCACTTTGCAAGTAAAATATGAGCATGATCCCGGCATCTGATCAAAAAATGAAAGGCACACGTGTGATAGATTATTGTCTCAGCTACAACATATCCGAAGCTCAGCAAAAACTAAGCTAAGACAACGGAGATTTTGCTCGTGAAAGACAGGAGTGTAGAATCCAGTTTTGAGAAAAAGTCATGTCCCATAGAGAATACACGCAAAATGTGAAAAATTGACATGCCTCCTTTAATTGCAAAAATACGCCATGATGCCTTGATCAAAATGAAAAATTGTTGTCACTATTTTTGTAGAAAATTGTTTCAGCTAAAACATATCAAATTTTGAAAGAAAATCGATCAATATTTACAGAGATACAATCAATTTTCCAAAATTATGCTGACGTCATAATATGCAAATTAAAATGTTGAGTTTGGAGGCCATTATGATGACGTCATGAGTTAATTGAGGGTCAAATGAGACATGAAATCATATCTCCAAATTATAATCTATCTAAATATGAAAAAATATTGGGAGTTTCTATCTATTCTGAAGAGTTACAAAGATTTTTGTATAGGCATGTTTTTGCTCATGTATTGTGGATAAAGATAACGCAGGTCCGCGCGCGCTGTCAACTTTGACGGACGCTCATTGCGTTATTAAAGGGTTAACAAGTTATCAAAATGCTTGGAAAAATGTACCAAATATTATGATAGAGAAATGTCGGCGATTCTATGTTGCAAAACGCTAGTACGCGCAAAAAACGCGCGCGCATGCGCGTGAGCATAATTTTGTGTCAAATGCTCCATATGGCCTAAAACGTATGCAAAAAAAATTTGGGATGATTTAGAGCATTTTTTATTTTTGCGCGCGCGTAAACGCGCGGACGAACGCGCACGCGCGCATTTGCGCACGTTTATTGACCTGAAATTGACCGGACGGATATTGATCTTAATCGTGATAATTATGAATGAGAAATACTTTTCCGTTATGAAGATATGATCATAAGTTGATTTTCACAAAATGGCGCCTGGATGACGTCACGATGATTTTGAGTTTTTGAAAAGTCACGCAGTTCTAAGTTAGGCTAAGATCTATCATCATGGCAAGTTTCATGATAATGGCTTTAGCCATTCTTGAGATATCCTGCGAACAAAATTGAGGAAGAATAATAATAATTTCTTCTATACAGACACAAAATAAATACTAGACTTTAATTCGTCACTTTGACGAATTAGGTGATACCGTGCTATTTTGTTATCATGAAAGTGTGCCGATGATGATCTAATGATAATGATCTGAAATACGATAAAGACCATGATTAAGAGTGGTATAGCGCCCCCGTCAGGTATTCGATAGAGATTTGTAGAATCAGGATTTCAGAAAAAGTCGCCTAACACGCAAACTAAGAAAATTCTGACATGTCACCTTTAATTGAAATTTTCACTATGATGATGTCATCGAAATGATAAATGATGTACGTCTTTATTGTAGATAATTTATTAGCTACATCGTATCAAAATTTGGGAGAACATAGAATACAAATAAGCTAGATAGTGCTCAAAGATCAATGTCATGAAGATTCATGATGTGAACGAAATTCACCTTCCTTAGGCATAACACTCAAATTAAGAAAATTCTGAAATGTGGCCTTTCTTTGAATTTTGTACTATGATGACGTCAATGAAATAAAAAGAAGTGTGTATTTATCTTGAAGGCAATTGCCTCAACTACAAGAAACCGAAATTTGGAAGAAAATCAGTCAATAATATGAGAAATATACTAAATTTTCCATAAATATAATGACGTCATAATATGCAATTTTGTATTTTGACTTTCAAGGTCATTATGATGACGTCAAGATGTATTTCATGGCCTAATAAGATATGAAATCATATCTCCGACTCATACTGTGTCTAAATATGAAACAAAAATGGCAGTCCTTATTCATCCCGATGTACTTTTTATAGGCATGTTTTTGCCCATATATGATATGTAATACATTACCTCGCGTGCGCGGATATTTATCTCGGACGGACGCTCATTCCGTTATTTATAGTGATAAAGAGATGAATATGGTATCAAAATGCTTGGAAAAATGTGCCAAACATGATGACAGAGAAAATTTGGCGATTTTATGTTGTAAAATGCCAGAACGCGCAAAAAACACGCGCGCATGCGCGTTTGAGGGATTTTTTGTCAAATGCTTTATATGGCTTGAAACGTATGCAAAAAAAATTTGGGATGATTTGGAGCATTTTAATTTTTTGCGCGCACGTAAACGCGCGCACAAATGCGTACGCGCGGATTTGCGCACTTTTTTTTATTTGAAATTGACCGGAAGGATATTGATCTTATTCATGATAAATATGAATGAAAAATTAGTTTCCGTTATGAAGATATGATCATAAGTTGATTTTCACAAAATGGCGCCTGGATGACGTCACGATAATTTTGTGTCTTTGAAAAGTCATGCAGTTCTAAGTTAGACTAAGATCTATCATCATTGAAAGTTTCATGACAATGGCTTTTGCCATTCTTGAGATATCCTGCGAACAAAATTTAGGAATAATAATAATAATTTCTTCTATACAGACACAAAATAAATACTAGACTTTAATTCGTCACTTAGACGAATTAGGTGATACGTATGATAATGGTTTACATAAAGAATAATGCATTACACGATATATTATTTTGTAAAATGCTTCTCCCATTTATATGCTTCTCTCATTATGATCTATTCATATGTCAAGATTAAATTGTGTCTCCTTGATCATCATGGATCTAGGGAAGATAGATTGAAACGATATATGACCTTTGACCCTGTGCAGTAACCAGTTACACATTTGACTCTAATTTACATCATGAAGAACACCTTTTGACGATTTTATCTTATTCAAAGAAATGAAAATGTAATTGATAAATGATTATCATCATTATGATAATGATGATCATGATGATCATGATCATGATCATGAGCGCGATCATGACATCTTATTGAAAAGATGAGAGATGATTTAGATAGCATATAGTCTCAGCTACAACATACTCAAAAATCAACAAAATCCAAGCAGAAATAACGGCGATATTGCTCGCAAAAGACAGGAATGTAGACTCCAGATTTGAGAAAAAGTCATCTCCCATAGGGATTACACGCAAAAAGTAATGGATTAAGTGAAAATAGGGTAATAATAAAGTAAAAAGGGTTATTTATGACATTATTTGCGATTCTACGTGTTTAAATAATCAAAGGAGATGGTACAATGAAGGTCAAAAGGAAAAAAAAAGTGAAGCAAAAAATTGTTGGAGACACCCGGACTCGAACCAGGGATCTCGAGGTTGGAAGTCAAGTGCGTTACCGATATACCAAAACATCTCCCATAGCGATTACACGTAAACGGGAAATGGAATTCTAAAATCCTACTTTGCAAGTGAAATATGAGCATGATCCCGGCATCTAATCGAAAAATAAAGGACACACTTATGGTAGCCCATTGTCTCAGCAACAACATATCCGAAGCTCAGCGAAAACAAAGATAAAACAACGGAGATTTTGCTCGCGAAAGACAGGAGTGTAGAATCCAGTTTTGAGAAAAAGTCATGTCCCATAGAGAATACACGCAAAATGTGAAAAATTGACATGCCTCCTTTAATCGCAAAAATACACCATGATACTTTTGTCAAAAATTAAAATTGTGAACACTGAATTTGTAGAAAATTGTCTCAGCTAGAACATATCAAAATCTGAAAGAAAATTGATCGATATTTACAGAGATACAATCAATTTTCCAAAAATATGATTACGTCATAATATGCAAATTGAAATTTTGAGTTTGGAGGCCATTATGATGACGTCATGAGTTAATTGAGGATCAAATGAGACATGAAATGATATCTCCAACTCATAATCTATCCAAATATGAAAAAAATATTAGGAGTTTCTATCTATTCTAAAGAGTTACAATGAATTTTATATAGGCATGTTTTTGCCCATGTATTGTAGATAAAGATAACGCAAATCCGCGCGTGCTGTCAACTTTGACGGACGCTCATTGCGTTAATAAAAGGTGAACAAGTTATCAAAATGCTTGGAAAAATGTACCAAATATGATGACAGAAAAAAATCGGCGATTCTATGTTGCAAAATGCAAGTACGCGCGAAAACGCGCGCGCATGCACGTGTGCGTAATTTTTTTATCAAATGCTCTATATGGCCTGAAACGTATGTAAAAAAAATTTGGGATGATTTGGAGCATTTTAAAAAATTTCGCGCGCGTAAACGCGCGGACAAAAGCGTACGCGCATTTTTGCGCGCATTTCTTGACCTGAAATTGACCGGACGGATATCGATCTAATTCGTGCTAAATATGAATGAAAAATTACTTTCCGTTATGAAGATATGATCATAAGTTGATTTTCACAAAATGGCGCCTGGATGACGTCACGATAATTTTGAGTCTTTGAAAAGTCACGCAGTTCTAAGTTAGACTAAGGTCTATCATCATTGAAAATTTCATGACAATGGCTTTATTCAATCTTGAGATATCCTGCGAACAAAATCGAGGAAGAATAATAAATAATAAATAAATAATAAATAAAAATCTTGACGAAATCAATAGGTGATACGTAGACTTCGTACGTATCACCTAATAACAATCTTGACGAAATCAAAAGGTGATACGTTGACTTCGTTACGTATCACCTAATGATACGTATACTTTGTACGCATCACCTAATGATTCCTTCAAAATTTGCAATTTCAACTTTCGATTGAAAATTTCGACATGATCCCAACATCTGATCGAAAAACAAAGTACACCGTTTTTATAGCCCATGGTCTCAGCTATAACATACCCAAATTTGGGAGAGAATAGAGCACAAATTAGCGAGATAGTGCAGAAAGATTGAAGTGATGTAGATTCATAATGTGAACGAAATTCACCCTCCATAGACATAACACGCAAATGACGAAAATTCTGACATGTGGCCTTTAATTGAATTTTTTACTATGATGACATCATTTAAATGAAAATTAGTGTAGACTGATCTCGAAGACGATTGCCTCGGCTACAACATATCAAAATCTAGAAGAGAATCGATGAATATTAAGAGAAATACACTAAATTTTCCATAAACATAATGACGTCATAATATGCATTTTTGTATTTTTGACTTCCAAGGCCATTATGATGACGTTAAGATGTACTTAATGGCCAAATGAGATATGAAATCATACCTTCGACTCATACTCTATCTAAATATGAAAAAAAATTGGCATTCCTTATTCATATCAATGGACTTTTTATGGGCACGTTTTTGCCCGTATATGCTATGTATTAAAAAAATCGCGCGTGCGGACGGTTATCTTGAACGGACGCTCATTCCGTTATTAATAATGATAAAGAGATAAACTTGGTATCAAATTGTTCGGAAAATTATGAGGAATATTCGGTCAAAAGCTTTTGCTGAGAAATTATTTTTCGTTCGGCCGTGACGAACGAAAACGTGCAAAAATGCGTGTTTTGCGTGATTTTTTATGAAATGCTTATAATGGCCTGAAACGTATGCAAAAAAAATTTAAGACGATTTTGAGCAATTTAAAATTTTACGCGCGCATTAACGCGCGCGCTTACGCGTACGCGCATTTTTGCGCGCATTTATTGACCTCAAATTGACCCGACGGATATTGATCTTAATCTTGATAAATATGAATGTAAAATTACTTTCCGTTATGAAGATATGATCATAAGTTGATTTTCACAAAATGGCGTCTGGATGACGTCACGATGACTTTGAGTCTTTGAAAAGTCACGCAGTTCTAAGTTAGACTAAGATCTATCATCATTGAAAGATTCATGATTATGGCTTTATTCAGTCTTGAGATATCCTGCGAACAAATTCGAGGAAGAATAATAATAATAATAAATAACAATCTTGACGAAATCAAAAGGTGATACGTTGACTTCGTTACGTATCACCTAACTAGACTTTAATTCGTCACTTTGACGAATTAGGTGATACGTATGCTCATGTGTAACATAATGAAGAACGCATTTTCACGATTTATCTTTCGTTTACTATTCCATTATGGTCTATTCATGAGTCAAGTTTCAACTGTAGGGCAGAGGGAGACAGACCAAGTTAATAAGAGGGAGGCAAGGCAAGGCAAGATAGAGAGAGAGAGAGAGGGGGAGAGGGTGAAAGAGAAGAGAGATAGATAGATGCAGAGACAGACCAAAAAAGGAGAGGGGCAGAACATGAGCGGAGGAGGGAAAAGAGCAAGAGAGAGAGAGAGAGAGGAGAGAGAGAGATAGATGCAATTGAGAACAATGCCTTCCAGATGACCATGAATAAAAGTGGTATAGCGCCCCCTTCAGGTATTCGATTGAGGATTGTTATATATAATAATTGACATGTCACCTATGTTTGAATTTTTGACTATGATAACGTCATGATAATTCTTAGATAGTCTTCATAATTATTGTGGAAACTTGTTTCAGCTACAACATACTCAAAAATCAACAAAATCCAAGCAGAAATAACGGCGATATTGCTCGCAAAAGACAGGAATGTAGACTCCAGATTTGAGAAAAAAGTCACCTCCCATAGGGATTACATGCAAAAAGTAATGGATTAAGTGAAAATAGGGAAATAATAACGTAAAAAGGGTTGTTTATGACATTATTTGCGATTCTACGTGTTTAAATAATCAAAGGAGATGGTACAGTGAAGGTCAAAAGGAAAAAAAAGTGAAGAAAAAAATTGTTGGAGACACCCGGACTCGAACCACGGATCTCGAGGTTGGAAGTCAAGTGCGTTACCGATATACCAAAACATCTCCCATAGCGATTACACGTAAACGGGAAATGGAATTCTGAAATCCTACTTTGCAAGTGAAATATAAGCATGATCCCGGCATCTAATCGAAAAATAAAGGGCACACTTGTGATAGCTCATTTTCTCAACTACAACATATCCGAAGCTCAGCGAAAACAAAGCTAAAACAACGGAGATTTTGCTCGCGAAACACAGGAGTGTAGAATCCAGTTTTGAGAAAAAGTCATGTCCCATAGAGAATACACGCAAAATGTGAAAAATTGACATGCCTCCTTTAATCGCAAAAATACACCATGATACTTTTGTCAAAAATAAAAATTGTGAATACTGCATTTGTAGAAAATTATCTCACCTAAAACATATCAAAATTCGAAAGAAAATTAATCGATATCGACAGAGATACAATCAATTTTCCAAAAATATGCTGACGTCATAATATGCAAATTGAAATTTTGAGTTTGGAGGCCATTATGATGATGTCATGAGTTACTTGAGGATCAAATGAGACATAAAATCATATCTCCGACTCATAATCTACCGAAATATGAAAAAATATTGGGATTTCCTATCTATTCTAAAGAGTTACAATTAATTTTATATAGGCATGTTTTTGCCCATGTATTGTGGATAAAGATAACGCAAATCCGCGCGTGCTGTCAACTTTGACGGACGCTCATTGTGTTAATAAAAGGTGAACAAATTATCAAAATGCTTGGAAAAATGTACCAAATATGATGACAGAAAAAAATCGGCGATTCTATGTTGCAAAATGCCAGTACGCGCGAAAACGCGCGCGCATGCACGTGCACGTAATTTTTTTATCAAATGCTCCATATGGCCTGAAACGTATGTAAAAAAAATTTGGGATGATTTGGAGCATTTTAAAAAATTTCGCGCGCGTAAACGCGCGGACAAAAGCGTACGCGCATTTTTGCGCGCATTTTTTTACCTTAAATTGATCGGACAGATATTGACCTTGATCATGATAAATATGAATGAGAAATGGGTTTCCGTTTTGAAGATATGATCATAAGTTGATTTTCACAAAATGGCGCCTGGATGACGTCACGATAATTTTGAGTCTTTGAAAAGTCACGCAGTTCTAAGTTAGATTAAGATCTATCATCATTGAAAGTTTCATGACAATGGCTTTATTCAATCTTGAGATATCCTGCGAACAAATTCGAGGAAGAATAATAATAAATAATAATAATAAATAAATAACAATCTTGACGAAATCAAAAGGTGATACGTAGACTTCGTTACGTATCACCTAACTAGACTTTAATTCGTCACTTTGACGAATTAGGTGATACGTGCTATTTTGTTATCATGAAAGTGTGCCGATGATGATCTAATGACAATGATCATAAATACGATAAAGACCATGATTAAGAGCGGTATAGCGCCCCATTCAGGTATTCGATAGAGATTTGTAGATTCAGGATTTGAGAAAAAGTCGCCTAACACGCAAACTAAGAAAATTCTGACATGTCACCTTTAGTTGAAATTTTCACTATGATGATGTCATCGAAATGATAAATAATGTACGTCTATATTGTAGATAATTTATTAGCTACACCGTATCAAAATTTGGGAGAACATAGAATACAAATAAGCTAGATAGTGCTCAAAGATCAATGTCATGAAGATTCATGATGTGAACGAAATTCACCTTCCTTAGGCATAACATGCAAATTGAGAAAATTCTGACATGTGGCCTTTAATTGAATTTTGTACTATAATGACGTCAATAAAATAAAAAGCAGAGTGTATTGATCTTGTAGGCAATTCCCTAAGCTGCAAGATACCGCAATCTGGAAGAAAATCAGTCAATATTATGAGAAATACACTAAATTTTCAAAAAATATAATGACGTTATAATATGCAATTTTGTATTTTGACTTCCAAGGCCATTATGATGACGTCAATATGTATTTAATGGCCAAATGAGCTATGAAATCATATCTCCGACTCTCACTCTATCAAAATATGAAAAAAACTTGGCAGTCCTTATTCATCCCAATGGACTTTTTATAGGCATGTTTTTTCCCATATACAGTGCGTCCCAGAAAAAACGAAACCGAGAAGTATCGATGTTCTATCATAACTTAATCACAACTATAATTAATGAATGATACATATTTGGAAAGCTTAGAGTCTCCTCTTTCATGTGATGCTACTCGGATAATGCATATTTCACGCATGAGTGATTAAAAGCAATTTGAAGGAAGGAAACCAAAAAGACATTTGGCGGGCGGTATCTGAATTTAGAAGAAAAATTCACATTTCTAAAAAGTTGAGTTTCTGCCCTTTCATATGACACCTCAATCAGGAAAAATGAGCGAGGAATGACAAAGTTCTGTTTGTTTAAAGTAGTGCTTGCATTTTCATAATTTTAACAAACGAATTCGTTTTCACTGGGTGCCTGCCGTAGCAAAAAGCAGATTTGACAAAAGACTTAACTCCGTTTCGTTGACAATCAGCCGTAGACGAGAGTCTTCATGCATAGCTGATTGTCAACGAAACGGAGTTAAGTCTTTTGTCAAATCTGCTTTTTGCTACGGCAGGCACCCAGTGAAAACGAATTTGTTTGTTAAAATTATGAAAATGTAAGGGCTACTCTAAACAAACAGAACTTTGTTATTCCTGGCTCATTTTTCTTGATTGAGGTATCATATCGTCCTTGTTTTCACGAAGTGACGGTAGCGAGGAAAATCGTAACGCAAAGTGAATGCAATTTTTTTTCACTACCGTCACTTCGTGAAAACAGCGACGATATGAAAGAGCAGAAAATGAACTTTCTAGAAATATGAATTTTTCTTTGAAATTCAGATACCGCCCGCCAAATAACTTTTTGGTTTCCTTCCTTAAAATTGATTTTAATCACTCATGCGTGAAATATGCATCACGTGAGTAGCATCAACAAAAAGAGGAGACTCTAAGCTTTCCAAATATGTATCATTCATTAATTATGGTTGTGGTTAAGTTATGATAAAACATCGATACTTCTCGGTTTCGTTTTTTCTGGGACGCACTGTATACTATGTAATACATGAACTCGCGCACAAGGATATTTATCTTGAACGGACGCTCATTCCGTTATTAATAGTGATAAAGAGACGACCATGTTATCAAAATGCTTGGAAAAATGTGCCAAACATGATGACAGAGAAAATTTAGCGATTATATGTTGCAAAATGCCAGAACGCGCAAAAAACGCGCGCGCATGCGCGTTTGAGTGATTATTTGTCAAATGCTCTATATGGCTTGAAACGTATGCAAAAAAAATTGGGAATGATTTGGAGCATTTTAAATTTTTGCGCGCACGTAAACGCGCGCACAAATGCGTACGCGCGGATTTGCGCACGTTTTTTTATCTGAAATTGACCGGACGGATATTGATCTTATTCATGATAAATATGAATGAAAAATTAGTTTCCGTTATGAAGATATGATCATAAGTTGATTTTCACAAAATGGCGCCTGGATGACGTCACGATAATTTTGTGTATTTTAAATTTCATACAGTTCTAAGTTAGACTAAGATCTATCATCATTGAAAGTTTCATGACAATGGCTTTTGCCATTCTTGAGATATCCTGCGAACAAAATTGAGGAAGAATAATAATAATTTCTTCTATACAGACACAAAATAAATACTAGACTTTAATTCGTCACTTTGACGAATTAGGTGATACGTGCTATTTTGTTATCATGAAAGTGTGCCGATGATGATCTAATGATAATGATCATAAATACGATAAAGACCATGATTAAGAGTGGTATCGCGCCCCCTTCAGGTATTCGATAGAGATTTGTAGAATCAGGATTTTAGAAAAAGTCGCCTAACACGCAAACTAAGAAAACTCTGACATGTCACCTTTAATTGAAATTTTCACTATAATGATGTCATCGAAATGATAAATGATGTACGTCAATATTGTAGATATTTTATTAGCTACACCGTATCAAAATTTGGGAGAACATAGAATACCAATAAGCTAGATAGTGCTCAAAGATCAATGTCATAAAGATTCATGATGTGAACGAAATTCACCTTCCTTAGGCATAACATGCAAATTAAGAAAATTCTGAAATGTGGCCTTTATTTGAATTTTGTACTATGATGACGTTAATGAAATAAAAAGTAGTGTGTATTTATCTTGAAGGCAATTGCCTCAACTACAAGATACCGCAATTTGGAAGAAAATCAGTCAATATTATGAGAAATACACTAAATTTTCAAAAAATATAATGACGTCATAATATGCAATTTTGTATTTTGACTTCCAAGGCCATTATATGATGACGTCAAGATGTATTTAATGGCCAAATGAGCTATGAAATCATATCTCCGACTCATACTCTATCAAAATATGAAAAAAACTTGGCAGTCCTTATTCATCCCAATGGACTTTTTATAGGCATATTTTTGCCCATATATGCTATGTAATACATGACCTCGCGCGCTCGGATATTTATTTTGGACGGACGCTCATTCCGTTATTAATAGTGATAAAGAGATGAACATGGTATCAAAATGCTTGGAAGAATGTGCCAAACATAATGACAAAGAAAATTTGGCGATAATATGTTGCAAAATGCCAGAACGCGCAAAAAACGCGCGCGCATGCGCGTTTGAGTGATTTTTTGTCAAATGCTCCATACGGCTTGAAACGTATGCAAAAAAAATTGGGAATGATTTTGAGCATTTTAAATTTGTGCGCGCACGTAAACGCGCGCACAAACGCGTACGCGCGGATTTGCGCACGTTTTTTGATCTGAAATTGACCGGAAGGATATTGATCTTATTCATGATAAATATGAATGAAAAATTACTTTTCGTTATGAAGATATGATCATAAGTTGATTTTTACAAAATGGCGCCTGGATGACGTCACGATATTTTTGAGTCTTTGAAAAGTCATGCAGTTCTAAGTTAGACTAAGATCTATCATTGTGTCAAGTTTCATGAAAATGGCTTTAGCCATTCTTGAGATATCCTGCGAACAAAATTGAGGAAGAATAATAATAATTTCTTCTATACAGACACAAAATAAATACTAGACTTTAATTCGTCACTTTGACGAATTAGGTGATACGTGCTATTTTGTTATCATGAAAGTGTGCCGATGATGATCTAATGACAATGATCATAAATACGATAAAGACCATGATTAAGAGCGGTATAGCGCCCCATTCAGGTATTCGATAGAGATTTGTAGAATCAGGATTTGAGAAAAGGTCGCCTAATACGCAAACTAAGAACATTCTGACATGTCACCTTTAATTGAAATTTTCACTATGATGATGTCATCGAAATGATAAATAATGTACGTCTATTGTAGATAATTTATTAGCTACACCGTATCAAAATTTGGGAGAACATAGAATATAAATAAGCTAGATAGTGCTCAAAGATCAATGTCATGAAGATTCATGATGTGAACGAAATTCACCTTCCTTAGGCATATAACATGCAAATTGAGAATTCTGACATGTGGCCTTTAATTGAATTTTGTACTATAATGACGTCAATAAAATAAAAAGCAGTGTGTATTGATCTTGTAGGCAATTCCCTAAGCTACAAGATACCGCAATCTGGAAGAAAATCAGTCAATATTATGAGAAATGCACTAAATTTTCAAAAAATATAATGACGTTATAATATGCAATTTTGTATTTTGACTTCCAAGGCCATTATGATGACGTCAAGATGTATTTAATGGCCAAATGAGCTATGAAATCATATCTCCGACTCTCACTCTATCAAAATATGAAAAAAACTTGGCATTCCTTATTCATCCCAATGGACTTTTTATAGGCATGTTTTTGCCCATATATACTATGCAATACATGAGCTTGCGCACAAGGATATTTATCTTGAACGGACGCTCATTCCGTTATTAATAGTGATAAAAGGATGAACATGGTATCGAAATGCTTGGAAAAATGTGCCAAACATGATGACAGAGAAAATTTGGCGATTATATGTTGCAAAATGCCAGAACGCGCAAAAAACGCGCGCATGCGCATTTGAGGGATTTTTTGTCAAATGCTCCATATGGCTTGAAACGTATGCAAAAAAAATTTGGGATGATTTGGAGCATTTTAAATTTTTGCGCGCACGTAAACGCGCGCAAAAACGCGTACGCGCGGATTTACGCACGTTTTTTAATCTGAAATTGACCGGAAGGATATTGATCTTATTCATGATAAATATGAATGAAAAATTAGTTTCCGTTATGAAGATATGATCATAAGTTGATTTTCACAAAATGGCGCCTGGATGACGTCACGATAATTTTGTGTCTTTGAAAAGTCATGCAGTTCTAAGTTAGATTAAGATCTATCATCAGAGAAAGTTTCATGACAATGGCTTCAGCCATTCTTGAGATATCCTGCGAACAAAATTGAGGAAGAATAATAATAATTTCTTCTATACAGACACAAAATAAATACTAGACTTTAATTCGTCACTTCGACGAATTGGGTGATACGTGCCATTTTGTTATCATGAAAGTGTGCCGATGATGATCTAATGATAACGATCTTAAATACGATAAAGATCATGATTAAGAGTGGTATAGCGCCCCCTTCAGGTATTCGATAGAGAGTTGTATCATCAGGATTTCAGAAAAAGTCGCCTAACACGCTAACTAAGAAAATTCTGACATGTCGCCTTAATTGAAATTTTCACTATGATGATGTCATCGAAATGATAAATGATGTACGTCAATATTGTAGATATTTTATTAGCTACACCATATCACAATTCGGGAGGACATAGAATACCAATAAGCTAGATAGTGCTCAAAGATCAATGTCATAAAGATTCATGATGTGAACGAAATTCACCTTCCTTAGGCATAACACGCAAATTAAGAAAATTCTGAAATGTGGCCTTTAATTGAATTTTGTACTATGATGACGTCAATGCAACAAAAAGCAGTGTGTATTTATCTTGAAGGCAATTGCCTCAACTACAAGATACCACAATTTGGAAGAAAATCAGTCAATATTAGGAGAAATACACTAAATTTTCAAAAAATATAATGACGTCATAATATGCAATTTTGTATTTTGACTTCCAAGGCCATTATGATGACGTCAAGATGTATTTAATGGCCAAATGAGCTATGAAATCATATCTCCGACTCATACTCTATCAAAATATGAAAAAAACTTGGCAGTCCTTATTCATCCCAATGGACTTTTTATAGGCATGTTTTTGCCCATATATACTATGTAATACATGAGCTCGCGCACACGGATATTTATCCTGAACGGACGCTCAATCCGTTATTAATAATGATAAAGAGATGAACATGGTATCAAAATGCTTGGAAAAATGTGCCAAACATGATGACAGAGAAAATTTGGCGATTATATGTTGAAAAATGCTAGAACGCGCAAAAAACGCGTGCGCATTCGTGTTTGAGTGATTTTTTGTCAAATGCTCCATATGGCTTGAAACGTATGCAAAAAAAATTGGGAATGATTTGGAGCATTTTAAATTTTTTGCGCGCACGTAAACGCGCGCACAAACGCGTACGCGCGGATTTGCGCACGTTTTTTTATCAAAAATTGACCGGAAGGATATTGATCTTATTCATGAGAAATATGAATGAAAAATTACTTTCCGTAATGAAGATATGATCATAAGTTGATTTTTACAAAATGGCGCCTGGATGACGTCACGATAATTTTGAGTCTTTGAAAAGTCATGCAGTTCTAAGTTAGACTAAGATCTATCATCATGGCAAGTTTCATGATAATGGCCTTAGCCATTCTTGAGTTATCCTGCGAACAAAATTGAGGAAGAATAATAATAATTTCTTCTATACAGACACAAAATAAATACTAGACTTTAATTCGTCACTTAGACGAATTAGGTGATACGTATGATAATGGTTTACATAACGAATAATGCATTACATGATATATTATTTTGCTTCTCCCATTCATATGCTTCTCCCATTATGATCTATTCATATGTCAAGATTAAATTGTGTCTCCTTGATCATCATAGATCTAGGGAAGATAGATTGAAACAATATATGACCTTTGACCCTGTGCAGTAACCAGTTACACATTTGACTCTAATTTACATCATGAAGAACACCTTTTGACGATTTTATCTTATTCAAAGAAATTAAAATGTAATTGATAAATGATTAGCATCATTATGATAATGATGATCGTGATGATCATGATCATGATCATGAGCGCGATCATGACATCTTATTGAAAAAATGAGGGTTGATTTAGATAGCATATAGTCTCAGCTACAACATACTCAAAAATCAACAAAATCCAAGCCGAAATAACGGCGATATTGCTCGCAAAAGACAGGAATGTAGACTCCAGATTTGAGAAAAAGTCATTTCCCATAGGGATTACACGCAAAAAGTAATGGATTAAGTGAAAATAGGGTAATAATAAAGTAAAAAGGGTTATTTATGACATTATTTGCGAATCTACGTGTTTAAATAATCAAAGGAGATGGTACAGTGAAGGTCAAAAGGAAAAAAAAGTGAAAAAAAAAGTGTTGGAGACACCCGGACTCGAACCAGGGATCTCGAGGTTGGAAGTCAAGTGCGTTACCGATGATACCAAAACATCTCCCATTGCGATTACACGTAAACAGGAAATGGAATTCAGAAATCCTACTTTGCAAGTGAAATATGAGCATGATCCCGGCATTTAATCGAAAAATAAAGTGCACACTTTTGATAGCTCATTGTCTCAGCTACAACATATCCGAAGCTCAGCGAAAACGAAGCTAAAACAACGGAGATTTTGCTCGCGAAAGACAGGAGTGTAGAATCCAGTTTTGAGAAAAAGTCATGTCCCATAGAGAATACACGCAAAATGCGAAAAATTGACATGCCTCCTTAAATCGCAAAAATGCACCATGATACTTTTGTCAAAAATAAAAATTGTGAATATCACATTTGTAGAAAATTGTCTCAGCTAGAACATATCAAAATTAAAAAGAAAATTGATCCATATTTACAGAGATACAATCAATTTTCCAAAAATATGCTGACGTCATAATATGCAAATTAAAATTTTGAGTTTGGAGGCCATTATGATGACGTCATGAGTTAATTTAGGATCAAATGAGACATGAAATCATATTTCCGACTCATAATCTATCCAAATATGAAAAGATATTAGGAGTTTCTATCTATTCTGAAGAGTTACAATGAATTTTATATAGGCATGTTTTTGCCCATGTATTGTGGATAAAGATAACGCAAATCCGCGCGTGCTGTCAACTTTGACGGACGCTCATTGCGTTATTAAAAGGTGAACAAGTTATCAAAATGCTTGGAAAAATGTACCAAATATGATGACAGAAAAAAATCGGCGATTCTATGTTGCAAAATGCCAGTACGCGCGAAAATGCGCGCGCAAGCGCGTGTGCGTAATTTTTTTATCAAATGCTCCATATTGCCTGAAACGTATGTAAAAAAATTTTGGGATGATTTGGAGCATTTTAAAAAATTTCGCGCGCGTAAACGCGCGGACAAAAGCGTACGCGCATTTTTGCGCGCATTTTTTGACCTGAAATTGACCAGACGGATATTGATCTTATTCATGATAAATATGAATACAAAATTACTTTCCGTTATGAAGATATGATCATAAGTTGATTTTCACAAAATGGCGCCTGGATGACGTCACGATAATTTTTAGTCTTTGAAAAGTCACGCAGTTCTAAGTTAGACTAAGATCTATCACCATGGCAAGTTTCATGACAATGGCTTTATTCAATCTTGAGATATCCTGCGAACAAAATCGAGGAAGAATAATAAAAGAAAAAAAAAAAAAAAAGAAAATCTTGACGAAATCAATAGGTGATACGTTGACTTCGTTACGTATCACCTAACTAGACTTTAATTCGTCACTTAGACGAATTAGGTGATACGTATGATAATGGTTTACATAACGAATAATGCATTACATGATATATTATTTTGCTTCTCCCATTCATATGCTTCTCCCATTATGATCTATTCATATGTCAAGATTAAATTGTGTCTCCTTGATCATCATAGATCTAGGGAAGATAGATTGAAACAATATATGACCTTTGACCCTGTGCAGTAACCAGTTACACATTTGACTCTAATTTACATCATGAAGAACACCTTTTGACGATTTTATCTTATTCAAAGAAATTAAAATGTAATTGATAAATGATTAGCATCATTATGATAATGATGATCGTGATGATCATGATCATGATCATGAGCGCGATCATGACATCTTATTGAAAAAATGAGGGTTGATTTAGATAGCATATAGTCTCAGCTACAACATACTCAAAAATCAACAAAATCCAAGCCGAAATAACGGCGATATTGCTCGCAAAAGACAGGAATGTAGACTCCAGATTTGAGAAAAAGTCATTTCCCATAGGGATTACACGCAAAAAGTAATGGATTAAGTGAAAATAGGGTAATAATAAAGTAAAAAGGGTTATTTATGACATTATTTGCGAATCTACGTGTTTAAATAATCAAAGGAGATGGTACAGTGAAGGTCAAAAGGAAAAAAAAGTGAAAAAAAAAGTGTTGGAGACACCCGGACTCGAACCATGGATCTCGAGGTTGGAAGTCGAGTGCGTTACCGATGATACCAAAACATCTCCCATTGCGATTACACGTAAACAGGAAATGGAATTCAGAAATCCTACTTTGCAAGTGAAATATGAGCATGATCCCGGCATTTAATCGAAAAATAAAGTGCACACTTTTGATAGCTCATTGTCTCAGCTACAACATATCCGAAGCTCAGCGAAAACGAAGCTAAAACAACGGAGATTTTGCTCGCGAAAGACAGGAGTGTAGAATCCAGTTTTGAGAAAAAGTCATGTCCCATAGAGAATACACGCAAAATGCGAAAAATTGACATGCCTCCTTAAATCGCAAAAATGCACCATGATACTTTTGTCAAAAATAAAAATTGTGAATATCACATTTGTAGAAAATTGTCTCAGCTAGAACATATCAAAATTAAAAAGAAAATTGATCCATATTTACAGAGATACAATCAATTTTCCAAAAATATGCTGACGTCATAATATGCAAATTAAAATTTTGAGTTTGGAGGCCATTATGATGACGTCATGAGTTAATTTAGGATCAAATGAGACATGAAATCATATTTCCGACTCATAATCTATCCAAATATGAAAAGATATTAGGAGTTTCTATCTATTCTGAAGAGTTACAATGAATTTTATATAGGCATGTTTTTGCCCATGTATTGTGGATAAAGATAACGCAAATCCGCGCGTGCTGTCAACTTTGACGGACGCTCATTGCGTTATTAAAAGGTGAACAAGTTATCAAAATGCTTGGAAAAATGTACCAAATATGATGACAGAAAAAAATCGGCGATTCTATGTTGCAAAATGCCAGTACGCGCGAAAATGCGCGCGCATGCGCGTGTGCGTAATTTTTTTATCAAATGCTCCATATTGCCTGAAACGTATGTAAAAAAAATTTGGGATGATTTGGAGCATTTTAAAAAAATTCGCGCGCGTAAACGCGCGGACAAAAGCGTACGCGCATTTTTGCGCGCATTTTTTGACCTGAAATTGACCAGACGGATATTGATCTTATTCATGATAAATATGAATAAAAAATTACTTTCCGTTATGAAGATATGATCATAAGTTGATTTTCACAAAATGGCGCCTGGATGACGTCACGATAATTTTTAGTCTTTGAAAAGTCACGCAGTTCTAAGTTAGACTAAGATCTATCACCATGGCAAGTTTCATGACAATGGCTTTATTCAATCTTGAGATATCCTGCGAACAAAATCGAGGAAGAATAATAAAAGAAAAAAAAAAAAAAAAGAAAATCTTGACGAAATCAATAGGTGATACGTTGACTTCGTTACGTATCACCTAACTAGACTTTAATTCGTCACTTAGACGAATTAGGTGATACGTATGATATTAGTTGACATAACGAATAATGCATTACACGATATCATATTATTTTATAAAATGCTTCTCCCATTATGATCTATCCATATGCCAAGATTAAATTATGTCTCCTTGGTCATCATGGATCTAGGAAAGATAGATTGAGACGATATATGACCATTGACCCTGTGCAGTATCCAGTTACACCTTTGACTCTAATTTACATCATGAAGAACGCATTTTGACGATTTTATCTCATTCTAAGAAATGAAAATGTATGTCCCGTCGTAAATGAAAATTCAAAATAAATGTGGGAATACATTAGCGATCATTTTTAGTTGTGGACGTGAGATTTGCTAGTTGCTTGATAATAAAATCTTTAAATATCGGATGGATATATAGTGTCACTGTATAAGGAATGTGGATTAGACCAGAGTTGAATTAACAGGAAATAATGCAGGAAAGAGAAAGACCGACAGGCAGGGAGTGTGACTTAGTTAACAGACGCTAGTCTTTCAACAAATATTGATGAATAATACTTTTATCTGTGAGAACAGAAACCATGGTTGTGGCGGGGTGTTGGAATGCATGTAGCGGATTAACATAATTATTTCCAAAGAGATGACCTGACGCTTGATTCAGAAATATGTGACTCCATTTTTATAGAAATAGTTTAAGAAAAGAGAAAGAATATTATAGTTGGTGTGGTATTCAAACCCCTAAATACTCAGACCGAAATTTTTTCTGAAGCACTGGAGATTGTGTTCAACAAAATAATAACTAGCGACAATGATCGTCGGATGAAGCTGCTTTTTGTCTGTTGACTTTGCTCGTCTTTAATGATATGTAACCGCTGTCTTTTTTTTAAGAATTGAAGTACTAAGTCATTTATATGATGTAATCGCAGACACATGTACAGCCCTATTAAGTTAACTTTTTTCCTATACTTAATTCTCTTTTCATTTTTTTCCTTCCATTTACTAGTTTTTTTAATTTTCTATCAACGTTGTTTCATATAATATGTTATTTTCATAATAATATGTATAATGTTCGCTCAGTAACTGTGTTAACTTATTATGGGCATTCCCAACTCAAGCTATGCTTTCGCCTGCTTCCGTAGACGAAAGAGTTCATGCATGGCTGATTGTCAACGAAACGGAGTAAAGTATTTTGTAAATTCTGCTTGTTGCTACGGCAGGCAGCCAGTGAAAACAAATTCCTTTAATAAAATAATGGAAATGCAAGCACTACTTAAAACAAACAGAACTTTGTTATTCCTAGCTCATTTCTCCTGACTGAGGTGTCATATGAAAGAGCAGAAACCCAACTTTCGTGAAATGGGATTTTCTCTTTGAAATTCAGATACCGTCCGCCAAATGTCTTTTTGGTTTCCTCTCTTCAAATTCATTTGAATCACTCATGCGTAAAATATGCATTATATAAGTTGCATCAAATGAAAGAGGAGGATCTAAGCTTTACAAAATATGTATCATTTATCAATTATAATTGTGATTAAGTTATGATAAAACATCGATAATTCTCGGTTTCGTTTTTTGGGGGACGCACTGTATACATTGTGTTTCATATTGTAATGTCGAGAAGAAAATAAACGTTAATAAATACAATAACACCAAAATACAAAGCTTCAACGGTGTAGCATATTGACAATTATGGATCTATAGAAGATAGATTGAGACAATATGACTATTGACCACGTACAATGAGCAGCTGCACCTTCGTCTCTAAATGACTTCATGAAGAATGCATTTTCACAATTTCATCTTATTCCATGAAATGCTTTACCCGTCATGTTCTACCTATACTATAAGTTGCTGCGTAGAAATTCAAGTAGTTTATTTTGGGGCATTATAAAAAATGGGTTATTAATGTAGACAAATGCTCATCTTCCTTATACAGCTAATTTTATGTATATTATTACCAGAGAAAAAAAAGTCAGTCAGACACTCAATAGTGTCTGACAGTAAAATATACAAAGTAAATGGGTTTCATTCAATTGAAAATTTCGACAAGATCTCATCACCTGATTAAAAAACTAAAAGCACCGTTCATATAGCCCATGGTCTCAGCTATAACATACCCAAATTTGGGAGAGAATAGAGCACAAATTAGCGAGATAGTGCAGAAAGATTGAAGTGATGTAGATTCATAATGTGAACGAAATTCACCCTCCATAGACATAACACGCAAATGACGAAAATTCTGACATGTGGCCTTTAATTGAATTTTGTACTATGATGACGTCAATGAAATAAAAAGTAGTGTGTATTCATCTTGAAGGCAATTGCCTCAACTACAAGATACCGAAATTTGGAAGAAAATCAGTCAATATTATTAGAAATACACTACATTTTCAAAAAATATAATGACGTCATAATATGCAATTTTGTATTTTGACTACCAAGGCCATTATGATGACGTCAAGATGTATTTAAAGGCCAAATGAGCTATGAAATCATATCTCCGACTCATACTCTACCAAAATATGAAAAAAACTTGGCAGTCCTTATTCATCCCAATTGACTTTTTATAGGCATGTTTTTGCCCATATATACTATGTAACACATAAGCTCGCGCACACGGATATTTATCTTGAACGGACGCTCGTTCCGTGATTAATAGTAATAAAGAGATGAACATGGTATCAAAATGCTTGGAAAAATGTGCCAAACATGATGACAGAGAAAATTTGGCGATTATATGTTGCAAAATGCCAGAACGCGCAAAAAACGCGCGCGCATGCGCGTTTGAGGGATTTTTTGTCAAATGCTCCATATGGCTTGAAACGAATGCAAAAAAAATTGGGAATGATTTGGAGCATTTTAAATTTTTGCGCGCACGTAAACGCGCGCACGAACGCGTACGCGCGGATTTGCGCACGTTTTTTGATCTGAAATTGACCAGAAGGATATTGATCTTACTCATGATAAATATGAATGAAAAATTACTTTCCGTTATGAAGATATGATCATAAGTTGATTTTTACAAAATGGCGCCTGGATGACGTCACGATAATTTTGAGTCTTTGAAAAGTCATGCAGTTCTAAGTTAGACTAAGATCTATCATCGTTAAAAGTTTCATGACAATGGCTTTTGTCATTCTTGAGATATCCTGCGAACAAAATTGAGGAAGAATAATAATAATTTCTTCTATACAGACACAAAATAAATACTAGACTTTAATTCGTCACTTTGACGAATTAGGTGATACGTGCTATTTTGTTATCATGAAAGTGTGCCGATGATGATCTAATGATAATGATCATGAATACGATAAAGACCATGATTAAGAGTGGTATAGCGCCCCCTTTAGGTATTCGATAGAGATTTGTAGAATCAGGATTTCAGAAAAAGTCGCCTAACACGCAAACTAAGAAAATTCTGACATGTCACCTTTAATTGAAATTTTCACTATGATGATGTCATCGAAATGATAAATGATGTACGTCAATATTGTAGATATTTTATTAGCTACACCGTATCAAAATTTTGGAGAACATAGAATACCAATAAGCTAGATAGTGCTCAAAGATCAATGTCATAAAGATTCATGATGTGAAAGAAATTCACCTTCCTTAGGCATAACACGAAAATTAAGAAAATTCTGAAATGTGGCCTTTAATTGAATTTTTACTATGATGACGTCAATGAAATAAAAAGTAGTTTGTATTTATCTTGAAGGCAATTGCCTCAACTACAAGATACCGTAATTTGGAAGAAAATCAGTCAATATTATGAGAAATACACTAAATTTTCAAAAAATATAATGACGTCATAATATGCAATTTTGTATTTTGACTTCCAAGGCCATTATGAAGACGTCAAGATGTATTTAATGGCCAAATGAGCTATGAAATCATATCTCCGACTCATACTCTATCAAAATGTGAAAAAAAATTGGTAGTCCTTATTCATCCCAATGGACTTTTTATAGGCATGTTTTTGCCCATATATACTATGTAATACATGAGCTCGCACACAAGGATATTTATCTTGAACGGACGCTCATTCCGTTATTAATAGTGATAAAGGGATGAACATGGTATCAAAATGCTTGGAAAAATGTGCCAAGCATGATGACAGAGAAAATTTGGCGATTATATGTTGCAAAATGCCAGAATGCGCAAAAAACGCGCGCGCATGCGCGTTTGAGTGATTTTTGTCAAATGCTCCATATGGCTTGAAACGTGTGCAAAAAAAATTGGAAATGATTTGGAGCATTTTAAATTTTTGCGCGCACGTAAACGCGCGCACAAACGCGTACGCGCGGATTTGCGCAAGTTTTTTAATTTGAAATTGACCGAAAGGATATTGATATTATTCATGATAAATATGAATGAAGAAATACTTTCCGTTATGGAGATATGATCATAAGTTGATTTTTACAAAATGGCGCCTGGATGACGTCACGATAATTTTGAGTCTTTGAAAAGTCATGCAGTTCTAAGTTAGACTAAGATCTATCATCATTGAAAGATTCATGACAATGGCTTTTGCCATTCTTGAGATATCCTGCGAACAAAATTGAGGAAGAATAATAATAATTTCTTCTATACAGACACAAAATAAATACTAGACTTTAATTCGTCACTTAGACGAATTAGGTGATACGTATGATAATGGTTTACATAACGAATAATGCATTACACGATATATTATTTTGTAAAATGCTTTTCCCATTTATATGCTTCTCCCATTATGATCTATTCATATGTCAAGATTAAATTGTGTCTCCTTGATCATCATGGATCTAGGGAAGATAGATTGAAACAATATATGACCTTTGACCCTGTGCAGTAACTAGTTACACATTTGACTCTAATTTACATCATGAACAACACCTTTTGACGATTTTATCTTATTCAAAGAAATGAAAATGTAATTGATAAATGATTATCATCATTATGATAATGATGATCATGATGATAATGATCATGATCATGAGCGCGATCATGACATCTTATTGAAAGAATGAGGGTTGATTTAGATAGCATATAGTCTCAGCTACAACACACTCAAAAATCAACAAAATCCAAGCCGAAATAACGGCGATATTGCTCGCAAAAGACAGGAATGTAGACTCCAGATTTGAGAAAAAGTCATCTCCTATAGGGATTACACGCAAAAAGTAATGGATTAAGTGAAAATAGGGTAATAATAAAGTAAAAAGGGTTATTTATGACAATATTTGCGAATCTACGTGTTTAAATAATCAAAGGAGTTGGTACAGTGAAGGTCAAACGGAAAAAAAAGTGAGAAAAAAAAAGTGTTGGAGACACCCGGACTCGAACCAGGGATCTCGAGGTTGGAAGTCAAGTGCGTTACCGATATACCAAAACATCTCCCATAGCGATTACACGTAAACGGGAAATGAAATTCAGAAATCCTACTTTGCAAGTGAAATATGAGCATGATCCCGGCATCTAATCGAAAAATAAAGGGCACACTTTTGATAGCTCATTGTCTCAGCTACAACATATTCGAAGCTCAGCAAAAACAAAGCTAAAACAACGGAGATTTTGCTCGTGAAAGACAGGAGTGTAGAATCCAGTTTTGAGAAAAAGTCATGTCCCATAGAGAATACACGCAAAATGTGAAAAATTGACATGCCTCCTTTAATTGCAAAAATACGCCATGATGCCTTGATCAAAATGAAAAATTGTGTAGACTATTTTTGTAGAAGATTGTTTCAGCTAAAACATATCAAAATTTGAAAGAAAATTGATCAATATTTACAGAGATACAATCAATTTTCCAAAATTATGCTGACGTCATAATATGCAAATTAAAATTTTGAGTTTGGAGGCCATTATGATGACGTCATGCGTTAATTGTGGGTCAAATGAGATATGAAATCATATCTCCTACTTATAATCTATCTAAATATGAAAAAATATTGGGAGTTTCTATCTATTCTGAAGAGTTACAATGAATTTTGTATAGGTATGATTTTGCCCATATATTGTGGATAAAGATAACGCAGATCCGCGCGCGCTGTCAACTTTGGCGGACGCTCAGTGCGTTATTAAAAGATGATCAAGTTATCAAAATGCTTGGAAAAATGTGCCAAATATGATGATAGAGAAAATTCGGCGGTTCTATGTTGCAAAATGCTAGTACGCGCAAAAAACACGCGCGCATGCGCGTGAGCGCGATTTTTTATCAAATGCTCTATATGGCCTGAAACGTATGCAAACAAAATTTGGGATGATTTAAAGCATTTTAAATTTTTGCGCGCGCGTAAACGCGCGGACGAGCGCGCACGCGCGCATTTGCGCACGTTTTTTTACCGGAAATTGACCGGACGGGTATTGATCTTATTCATGATAAATATGAATGAAAAATTACTTTCCGTTATGAAGATATGATCATAAGTTGATTTTCACAAAATGGCGCCTGGATGACGTCACGATAATTTTGAGTCTTTGAAAAGTCATGCAGTTCTAAGTTACACTAAGATCTCTCATCATTGCAAGTTTCATGATAATAGCTCAAGCCATTCTTGAGATATCCTGCGAACAAAATTGAGGAAGAATAATAATAATTTCTTCTATACAGACACAAAATAAATACTAGACTTTAATTCGTCACTTTGACAAATTAGGTGATACGTGCTATTTTGTTATCATGAAAGTGTGCCGATGATGATCTAATGATAATGATCATGAATACGATAAAGACCATGATTAAGAGTGGTATAGCGCCCCCTTCCGGTTTTCGATAGAGATTTGTAGAATCAGGATTTCAGAAAAAGTCGCCTAAGACGCAAACTAAGAAAATTCTGACTTGTCACCTTTAATTGAAATTTTTACTATGATGATGTCATCAAAATGATAAATGATGTACTTCATTCTTATAGATAATTTGCTTAGCTACGCCGTATAAAAGTTTTGGAGAACATAAAGCACAAATATGCTAGATAGTGCTCAAAGATCAGTGTCATGAAGATTCATGATGTGAACGAAATTCACCTTCCTTAGGCATAACACGCAAATTAAGAAAATTCTGAAATCCGACCTTTAAGTGAATTTTGTACTATGATGACGTCAATGAAATAAAAAAAAGTGTGTATTTATCTTGAAGGCAATTGCCTCAACTACAAGAAACCGAAATTTGGAAGAAAATCAGTCAATAATATGAGAAATATACTAAATTTTCCATAAATATAATGACGTCATAATATGCAATTTTGTATTTTGACTTTCAAGGTCATTATGATGACGTCAAGATGTATTTCATGGCCTAATAAGATATGAAATCATATCTCCGACTCATACTGTGTCTAAATATGAAACAAAAATGGCAGTCCTTATTCATCCCGATGTACTTTTTATAGGCATGTTTTTGCCCATATATGCTATGTAATACATTACCTCGCGCGCGCGGATATTTATCTCGGACGGACGCTCATTCCGTTATTTATAGTGATAAAGAGATGAATATGGTATCAAAATGCTTGGAAAAATGTGCCAAACATGATGACAGAGAAAATTTGGCGATTTTATGTTGCAAAATGCCAGAACGCGCAAAAAACGCGCGCGCATGCACGTTTGAGGGATTTTTTGTCAAATGCTTTATATGGCTTAAAACGTATGCAAAAAAAAATTGGGATGATTTGGAGCATTTTAATTTTTTGCGCGCACGTAAACGCGCGCACAAATGCGTACGCGCGGATTTGCGCACTTTTTTTGATCTGAAATTGACCGGAAGGATATTGATCTTATTCATGATAAATATGAATGAAAAATTAGTTTCCGTTATGAAGATATGATCATAAGTTGATTTTCACAAAATGGCGCCTGATGACGTCACGATAATTTTGTGTCTTTGAAAAGTCATGCAGTTCTAAGTTAGACTAAGATCTATCATAATTGAAAGTTTCATGACAATGGCTTTTGCCATTCTTGAGATATCCTGCGAACAAAATTGAGGAAGAATAATAATAATTTCTTCTATACAGACACAAAATAAATACTAGACTTTAATTCGTCACTTAGACGAATTAGGTGATACGTATGATAATGGTTTACATAACAAATAATGCATTACACGATATATTATTTTGTAAAATGCTTCTCCCATTCATATGCTTCTCCCATTATGATCTATTCATATGTCAAGATTAAATTGTGTCTCCTTGATCATCATGGATCTAGGGAAGATAGATTGAAACAATATATGACCTTTGAACCTGTGCAGTAACCAGTTACACATTTGACTCTAATTTACATCATGAAGATCACCTTTTGACGATTTTATCTTATTTAAAGAAATGAAAATGTAATTGATAAATTATTATCATCATTATGATAATGATGATCATGATGATCATGATCACGATCATGAGCGCGATCATGACATCTTATTGAAAAAATGAGGGTTGATTTAGATAGCATATAGTCTCAGCTACAACATACTCAAAAATCAACAAAATCCAAGCAGAAATAACGGCGATATTGCTCGCAAAAGACAGGAATGTAGACTCCAGATTTTAGAAAAAGTCATCTCCCATAGGGATTACACGCAAAAAGTAATGGATTAAGTGAAAATAGGGTAATAATAAAGTAAAAAGGGTTATTTATGACATTATTTGCGAATCTACGTGTTTAAATAATCAAAGGAGATGGTACAGTGAAGGTCAAAAGGAAAAAAAAGTGAAAAAAAAAAGTGTTGGAGACACCCGGACTCGAACCAGGGATCTCGAGGTTGGAAGTCAAGTGCGTTACTGATATACCAAAACATCTCCCATAGCGATTACACGTAAACGGGAAATGGAATTCAGAAATCCTACTTTGCAAGTGAAATATGAGCATGATCCCGGCATCTAATCGAAAAATAAAAGACACACTTTTTATAGCTCATTGCTCAGCTACAACATATCCGAAGCTCAGCGAAAACGAAGCTAAAACAACGGAGATTTTGCTCGCGAAAGACAGGAATGTAGAATCCAGTTTTGAGAAAAAGTCATGTCCCATAGAGAATACACGCAAAATGCGAAAAATTGACATGCCTCCTTTAATCGCAAAAATACACCATGATACTTTTGTCAAAAATAAAAATTGTGAATACTACATTTGTAGAAATTTGTCTCAGCTAGAACATATCAAAATCAAAAAGAAAATTGATCAATATTTACAGAGATACAATCAATTTTCCAAAAATATGCTGACGTCATAATATGCAAATTGAAATTTTGAGTTTGGAGGCCATTATGATGACGTCATGAGTAAATTGAGGATAAAATGAGACATGAAATCATATCTCCGACTCATAATCTATCAAAATATGAAAAAATATTAGGAGTTTCTATCTATTCTAAAGAGTTACAATTAATTTTATATAGGCATGTTTTTGCCCATGTATTGTGGATAAAGATAAAGCAAATCTGCGCGTGCTGTCAACTTTGACGGACGCTCATTGTGTTAATAAAAGGTGAACAAATTATCGAAATGCTTGGAAAAATGTACCGAATATGATGACAGAAAAAAATCGGCGATTCTATGTTGCAAAATGCCAGTACGCTTGAAAACGCGCGCGCATGTGCGTGTGCGTAATTTTTTTAACAAATGCTCTATATGGCCTGAAACGTATGCAAAAAAAATTTGGGATGATTTAGAGCATTTTTAATTTTTGCGCGCGCGTAAACGCGCGGACGAGCGCGCACGCGCGCATTTACGCACGTTTATTGACCTTAAATTGAC
This sequence comes from Strongylocentrotus droebachiensis, assembly GCA_035222895.1. Lineage (NCBI taxonomy): Eukaryota > Metazoa > Echinodermata > Echinoidea > Camarodonta > Strongylocentrotidae > Strongylocentrotus > Strongylocentrotus droebachiensis. The sequence goes on from JAVYIG010000019.1 coordinate 245,083, forward strand.
CGGACGGATATTGATCTAAATCATGATAAATATGAATGAAAAATTACTATTCGTTATGAAGATATGATCATTAGTTGATTTTCACAAAATGGCGCCTAGATGACGTCATGATGACTTTGAGTCTTTGAAAAGTCACGCAGTTCTAAGTTAGATTAAGATCTATCATCATTGAAAGATTCATAACAATGGCTTTATTCAGTCTTGAGATATCCTGCGAACAAATTCGAGGAAGAATAATAATAAATAATAATAATAATAATAATAATAAATACAAATCTTGACGAAATCAAAAGGTGATACGTAGACTTCGTTACGTATCACCTAACTAGACTTTAATTCGTCACTTTGACGAATTAGGTGATACGTATGCTCATGTGTAACATAATGAAGAACGCATTTTCACGATTTATCTTTCGTTTACTATTCCATTATGGTCTATTCATGAGTCAAGTTTCAACTGTAGGGCAGAGGGAGACAGACCAAGTTAATAAGAGGGAGGCAAGGCAAGGCAAGATAGAGAGAGAGAGAGAGGGGGAGAGGGTGAAAGAGAAGAGAGATAGATAGATGCAGAGACAGACCAAAAAAGGAGAGGGGCAGAACATGAGCGGAGGAGGGAAAAGAGCAAGAGAGAGAGAGAGAGAGGAGAGAGAGAGATAGATGCAATTGAGAACAATGCCTTCCAGATGACCATGAATAAAAGTGGTATAGCGCCCCCTTCAGGTATTCGATTGAGGATTGTTATATATAATAATTGACATGTCACCTATGTTTGAATTTTTGACTATGATAACGTCATGATAATTCTTAGATAGTCTTCATAATTATTGTGGAAACTTGTTTCAGCTACAACATACTCAAAAATCAACAAAATCCAAGCAGAAATAACGGCGATATTGCTCGCAAAAGACAGGAATGTAGACTCCAGATTTGAGAAAAAAGTCACCTCCCATAGGGATTACATGCAAAAAGTAATGGATTAAGTGAAAATAGGGAAATAATAACGTAAAAAGGGTTGTTTATGACATTATTTGCGATTCTACGTGTTTAAATAATCAAAGGAGATGGTACAGTGAAGGTCAAAAGGAAAAAAAAGTGAAGAAAAAAATTGTTGGAGACACCCGGACTCGAACCACGGATCTCGAGGTTGGAAGTCAAGTGCGTTACCGATATACCAAAACATCTCCCATAGCGATTACACGTAAACGGGAAATGGAATTCTGAAATCCTACTTTGCAAGTGAAATATAAGCATGATCCCGGCATCTAATCGAAAAATAAAGGGCACACTTGTGATAGCTCATTTTCTCAACTACAACATATCCGAAGCTCAGCGAAAACAAAGCTAAAACAACGGAGATTTTGCTCGCGAAACACAGGAGTGTAGAATCCAGTTTTGAGAAAAAGTCATGTCCCATAGAGAATACACGCAAAATGTGAAAAATTGACATGCCTCCTTTAATCGCAAAAATACACCATGATACTTTTGTCAAAAATAAAAATTGTGAATACTGCATTTGTAGAAAATTATCTCACCTAAAACATATCAAAATTCGAAAGAAAATTAATCGATATCGACAGAGATACAATCAATTTTCCAAAAATATGCTGACGTCATAATATGCAAATTGAAATTTTGAGTTTGGAGGCCATTATGATGATGTCATGAGTTACTTGAGGATCAAATGAGACATAAAATCATATCTCCGACTCATAATCTACCGAAATATGAAAAAATATTGGGATTTCCTATCTATTCTAAAGAGTTACAATTAATTTTATATAGGCATGTTTTTGCCCATGTATTGTGGATAAAGATAACGCAAATCCGCGCGTGCTGTCAACTTTGACGGACGCTCATTGTGTTAATAAAAGGTGAACAAATTATCAAAATGCTTGGAAAAATGTACCAAATATGATGACAGAAAAAAATCGGCGATTCTATGTTGCAAAATGCCAGTACGCGCGAAAACGCGCGCGCATGCACGTGCACGTAATTTTTTTATCAAATGCTCCATATGGCCTGAAACGTATGTAAAAAAAATTTGGGATGATTTGGAGCATTTTAAAAAATTTCGCGCGCGTAAACGCGCGGACAAAAGCGTACGCGCATTTTTGCGCGCATTTTTTTACCTTAAATTGATCGGACAGATATTGACCTTGATCATGATAAATATGAATGAGAAATGGGTTTCCGTTTTGAAGATATGATCATAAGTTGATTTTCACAAAATGGCGCCTGGATGACGTCACGATAATTTTGAGTCTTTGAAAAGTCACGCAGTTCTAAGTTAGATTAAGATCTATCATCATTGAAAGTTTCATGACAATGGCTTTATTCAATCTTGAGATATCCTGCGAACAAATTCGAGGAAGAATAATAATAAATAATAATAATAAATAAATAACAATCTTGACGAAATCAAAAGGTGATACGTAGACTTCGTTACGTATCACCTAACTAGACTTTAATTCGTCACTTAGACGAATTAGGTGATACGTATGATAATGGTTTACATAACGAATAATGCATTACATGATATATTATTTTGCTTCTCCCATTCATATGCTTCTCCCATTATGATCTATTCATATGTCAAGATTAAATTGTGTCTCCTTGATCATCATAGATCTAGGGAAGATAGATTGAAACAATATATGACCTTTGACCCTGTGCAGTAACCAGTTACACATTTGACTCTAATTTACATCATGAAGAACACCTTTTGACGATTTTATCTTATTCAAAGAAATGAAAATGTAATTGATAAATGATTAGCATCATTATGATAATGATGATCGTGATGATCATGATCATGATCATGAGCGCGATCATGACATCTTATTGAAAAAATGAGGGTTGATTTAGATAGCATATAGTCTCAGCTACAACATACTCAAAAATCAACAAAATCCAAGCCGAAATAACGGCGATATTGCTCGCAAAAGACAGGAATGTAGACTCCAGATTTGAGAAAAAGTCATTTCCCATAGGGATTACACGCAAAAAGTAATGGATTAAGTGAAAATAGGGTAATAATAAAGTAAAAAGGGTTATTTATGACATTATTTGCGAATCTACGTGTTTAAATAATCAAAGGAGATGGTACAGTGAAGGTCAAAAGGAAAAAAAAGTGAAAAAAAAAGTGTTGGAGACACCCGGACTCGAACCAGGGATCTCGAGGTTGGAAGTCAAGTGCGTTACCGATGATACCAAAACATCTCCCATTGCGATTACACGTAAACAGGAAATGGAATTCAGAAATCCTACATTGCAAGTGAAATATGAGCATGATCCCGGCATTTAATCGAAAAATAAAGTGCACACTTTTGATAGCTCATTGTCTCAGCTACAACATATCCGAAGCTCAGCGAAAACGAAGCTAAAACAACGGAGATTTTGCTCGCGAAAGACAGGAGTGTAGAATCCAGTTTTGAGAAAAAGTCATGTCCCATAGAGAATACACGCAAAATGCGAAAAATTGACATGCCTCCTTAAATCGCAAAAATGCACCATGATACTTTTGTCAAAAATAAAAATTGTGAATATCACATTTGTAGAAAATTGTCTCAGCTAGAACATATCAAAATTAAAAAGAAAATTGATCCATATTTACAGAGATACAATCAATTTTCCAAAATTATGCTGACGTCATAATATGCAAATTGAAATTTTGAGTTCGGAGGCCATTATGATGACGTCATGAGTTAATTGAGGATCAAATGAGACATGAAATCATATTTCCGACTTATAATCTATCTAAATATGAAAAAATATTGGGAGTTTCTATCTATTCTGAAGAACTACACAGAATTTTGTATAGGCATGTTTTTGTTCATGTATTGTGGATAAAGATAACTCAGGTCCGCGCGCGCTGTCAACTTTGACGGACGCTCATTGCGTTATTAAAAGATGAAAAAGTTATCAAAATGCTTGGAAAAATGTGCCAAATATGATGATAGAGAAAATTCGGCGATTCTATGTTGCAAAATGCTAGTACGCGCGAAAAACGCGCGCGCATGCGCGTAAGCGTGATTTTTTGTCAAATGCTCCATATGACCTAAAACGTATCCAAAAAAAATTTGGGATGATTTAGAGCATTTTTAATTTTTGCGCGCGCGTAAACGCGCGGGCAAACGCGTACGCGCGCATCTTTGCATGTTTATTGACCTGAAATTGACCTGACGGATATTGATCTTATTCATGATAAATATGAATAAAAAATTACTTTCCGTTATGAAGATATGATCATAAGTTGATTTTCACAAAATGGCGCCTGGATGACGTCACGATAATTTTTAGTCTTTGAAAAGTCACGCAGTTCTAAGTTAGACTAAGATCTATCACCATGGCAAGTTTCATGACAATGGCTTTATTCAATCTTGAGATATCCTGCGAACAAAATCGAGGAAGAATAATAAAAGAAAAAAAAAAAAAAAAGAAAATCTTGACGAAATCAATAGGTGATACGTTGACTTCGTTACGTATCACCTAACTAGACTTTAATTCGTCACTTAGACGAATTAGGTGATACGTATGATAATGGTTTACATAACGAATAATGCATTACACGATATATTATTTTGTAAAATGCTTCTCCCATTTATATGCTTCTCCCATTATGATCTATTCATATGTCAAGATTAAATTGTGTCTCCTTGATCATCATGGATCTAGGGAAGATAGATTGAAACAATATATGACCTTTGACCCTGTGCAGTAACCAGTTACACATTTGACTCTAATTTACATCATGAAGAACACCTTTTGACGATTTTATCTTATTCAAAGAAATGAAAATGTAATTGATAAATGATTATCATCATTATGATAATGATGATCATGATGATCATGATCATGAGCGCGATCATGACATCTTATTGAAAAAATGAGGGTTGATTTAGATAGCATATAGTCTCAGCTACAACATACTCAAAAATCAGCAAAATCCAAGCCGAAATAACGGCGATATTGCTCGCAAAAGACAGGAATGTAGACTCCAGATTTGAGAAAAAGTCATCTCCCATAGGGATTACACGCAAAAAGTAATGGATTAAGTGAAAATAGGGTAATAATAAAGTAAAAAGGGTTATTTATGACATTATTTGCGAATCTACGTGTTTAAATAATCAAAGGAGATGGTACAGTGAAGGTCAAAAGGATAAAAAAGTGGAAAAAAAAGTGTTGGAGACACCCGGACTCGAACCAGGGATCTCGAGGTTGGAAGTCAAGTGCGTTACCGATATACCAAAACATCTCCCATAGCGATTACACGTAAACGGGAAATGGAATTCAGAAATCCTACTTTGCAAGTGAAATATGAGCATGATCCCGGCATCTAATCGAAAAATAATAGGCACATTTTTGATAGCTCATTGTCTCAGCTACAACATATCCGAAGCTCAGCGAAAACAAAGCTAAAACAACGGAGATTTTGCTCGCGAAAGACAGGAGTGTAGAATCCAGTTTTGAGAAAAAGTCATGTCCCATAGAGAATACACGCAAAATGCGAAAAATTGACATGCCTCCTTTAATCGTAAAAATACACCATGATACTTTTGTCAAAAATAAAAATTGTGAATACAAGATTTGTAGAAAAATGTCTCAGCTAGAACATATCAAAATTTGAAAGAAAAACAATCAATATTTACAGAGATACAATCAATTTTCCAAAAATATGCTGACGTCATAATATGCAAATTAAAATTTTGAGTTTGGAGGCCATTATGATGACGTCATGAGTTAATTGAGGATCAAATGAGACATGAAATCATATCTCCAACTCATATTCTATCCAAATATGAAAAGATATTAGGAGTTTCTATCTATTCTGAAGAGTTACAATGAATTTTATATAGGCATGTTTTTGCCCATGTATTGTGGATAAAGATAACGCAAATCCGCGCGTGCTGTCAACTTTGACGGACGCTCATTGCGTTATTAAAAGGTGAACAAGTTATCAAAATGCTTGGAAAAATGTACCAAATATGATGACAGAAAAAAATCGGCGATTCTATGTTGCAAAATGCCAGTACGCGCGAAAATGCGCGCGCATGCGCGTGTGCGTAATTTTTTTATCAAATGCTCCATATTGCCTGAAACGTATGTAAAAAAATTTTGGGATGATTTGGAGCATTTTAAAAAATTTCGCGCGCGTAAACGCGCGGACAAAAGCGTACGCGCATTTTTGCGCGCATTTTTTGACCTGAAATTGACCAGACGGATATTGATCTTATTCATGATAAATATGAATAAAAAATTACTTTCCGTTATGAAGATATGATCATAAGTTGATTTTCACAAAATGGCGCCTGGATGACGTCATGATGACTTTGAGTCTTTGAAAAGTCACGCAGTTCTAAGTTAGACTAAGGTCTATCATCATTGAAAGATTCATAACAATGGTTTCATTCAGTCTTGAGATATCCTGCGAACAAATTCGAGGAAGAATAATAATAATAATAAATAATAAATAATAACAATCTTGACGAAATCAATAGGTGATACGTAGACTTCGTTACGTATCACCTAACTAGACTTTAATTCGTCACTTTGACGAATTAGGTGATACGTGCTATTTTGTTATCATGAAAGTGTGCCGATGATGATCTCATGATAATGATCATAAATACGATAAAGACCATGATTAAGAGTGGTATAGCGCCCCCTTCAGGTATTCGATAGAGATTTGTAGAATCCGGATTTCAGAAAAAGTCGCCAAACACGCAAACTAAGAAAATTCTGACGTGTCGCCTTTAATTGAAATTTTCACTATGATAATGTCATCAAAATGATAAATGATGTACATCATTCTTATAGATAATTTGCTTAGCTACGCTGTATCAAAATTTTGGAGAACATAAAGCACAAATAAGCTAGATAGTGCTCAAAGATTAATATCATGTAGATTCATGATGTGAACGAATTTCACCTTCCATAGACATAACACGCAAATTGAGAAAATTCTGACATGTGGTCTTTAATTGTATTTTGTACTATAATGACGTCATTAAAATAAAAAGCAGTGTGTTTTGATCTTGTAGGCAATTTCCTAAGCTGCAAGATGCCGCAATTTGGTAGAAAATCAGTCAATATTATGAGAAATACACTAAATTTTCAAAAAATATAATGACGTCATAATATGCAATTTTGTATTTTGATTTCCAAGGCCATTATGATGACGTCAAGAAGTATTTAAGGGCCAAATGAGCTATGAAATCATATCTCCGACTCATACTCTATCAAAATGTGAAAAAAACTTGGCAGTCCTTATTCATCCCAATGGACTTTTTATAGGCATGTTTTTGCCCATATATACTATGTAATACATATGAGCTCGCGCACACGGATATTTATCTTGAACGGACGCTCATTCCGTTATTAATAGTGATAAAGAGATGAACATGGTATCAAAATGCTTGGAAAAATGTGCCAAACATGATGACAGAGAAAATTTGGCGATTATATGTTGAAAAACGCCAGAACGCGCAAAAAACGCGTGCGCATGCGCGTTTGAGTGATTTTTTGTCAAATGCTCCATATGGCTTGAAACGTATGCAAAAAAAATTGGGAATGATTTGGAGCATTTTAAATTTTTGCGCGCACGTAAACGCGCGCAAGAACGCGTACGCGTGGATTTGCGCACGTTTTTTAATCTGAAATTGACCGGAAGAATATTGATCCTATTCATGATAAATATGAATGAAAAATTACTTTCCGTTATGAAGATAATATCTTCATAACGGAAAGTATGATGATCATAAGTTGATTTTTACAAAATGGCGCCTGGATGACGTCACGATAATTTTGAGTCTTTGAAAAGTCATGCAGTTCTAAGTTAGACTAAGATCTATCATCATTGAAAGTTTCATGACAATAGCTTTTGCCATTCTTTAGATATCCTGCGAACAAAATTGAGGAATAATAATAATAATTTCTTCTATACAGACACAAAATAAATACTAGACTTTAATTCGTCACTTTGACGAATTAGGTGATACGTATGCTCATGTGTAACATAATGAAGAACGCATTTTCACGATTTATCTTTCGTTTACTACTCCATTATGGTCTATTCATGAGTCAAGTTTCAACTGTAGGGCAGAGGGAGACAGACCAAGTTAATAAGAGGGAGGCAAGGCAAGGCAAGATAGAGAGAGAGAGAGAGAGGGAGAGGGTGAAAGAGAAGAGAGATAGATAGATGCAGAGACAGACCAAAAAAGGAGAGGGGCAGAACATGAGCGGAGGAGGGAAAAGAGCAAGAGAGAGAGAGAGAGGAGAGAGAGAGATAGATGCAATTGAGAACAATGCCTTCCAGATGACCATGAATAAAAGTGGTATAGCGCCCCCTTCAGGTATTCGATTGAGGATTGTTATATATAATAATTGACATGTCACCTATGTTTGAATTTTTGACTATGATAACGTCATGATAATTCTTAGATAGTCTTCATAATTATTGTGGAAACTTGTTTCAGCTACAACATACTCAAAAATCAACAAAATCCAAGCAGAAATAACGGCGATATTGCTCGCAAAAGACAGGAATGTAGACTCCAGATTTGAGAAAAAAGTCACCTCCCATAGGGATTACATGCAAAAAGTAATGGATTAAGTGAAAATAGGGAAATAATAACGTAAAAAGGGTTGTTTATGACATTATTTGCGATTCTACGTGTTTAAATAATCAAAGGAGATGGTACAGTGAAGGTCAAAAGGAAAAAAAAAGTGAAGAAAAAAATTGTTGGAGACACCCGGACTCGAACCACGGATCTCGAGGTTGAAAGTCAAGTGCGTTACCGATATACCAAAACATCTCCCATAGCGATTACACGTAAACGGGAAATGGAATTCTGAAATCCTACTTTGCAAGTGAAATATAAGCATGATCCCGGCATCTAATCGAAAAATAAAGGGCACACTTGTGATAGCTCGTTTTCTCAACTACAACATATCCGAAGCTCAGCGAAAACGAAGCTAAAACAACGGAGATTTTGCTCGTGAAACACAGGAGTGTAGAATCCAGTTTTGAGAAAAAGTCATGTCCCATAGAGAATACACGCAAAATGTGAAAAATTGACATGCCTCCTTTAATCGCAAAAATACACCATGATACTTTTGTCAAAAATAAAAATTGTGAATACTGCATTTGTAGAAAATTGTCTCACCTAAAACATATCAAAATTTGAAAGAAAATTAATCGATATCAACAGAGATACAATCAATTTTCAAAAAATATGCTGACGTCATAATATGCAAATTGAAATTTTGAGTTTGGAGGCCATTATGATGATGTCATGAGTTACTTGAGGATCAAATGAGACATGAAATCATATCTCCGACTCATAATCTATCGAAATATGAAAACATATTGGGATTTCCTATCTATTCTAAAGAGTTACAATTAATTTTATATAGGCATGTTTTTGCCCATGTATTGTGGATAAAGATAACGCAAATCCGCGCGTGCTGTCAACTTTGACGGACGCTCATTGTGTTAATAAAAGGTGAACAAATTATCAAAATGCTTGGAAAAATGTACCAAATATGATGACAGAAAAAAATCGGCGATTCTATGTTGCAAAATGCCAGTACGCGCGAAAACGCGCGCGCATGCACGTGCGCGTAATTTTTTTATCAAATGCTCCATATGGCCTGAAACGTATGTAAAAAAAATTTGGGATGATTTGGAGCATTTTAAAAAAATTCGCGCGCGTAAACGCGCGGACAAAAGCGTACGCGCATTTTTGCGCGCATTTTTTGACCTGAAATTGATTGGACAGATATTGACCTTGATCATGATAAATATGAATGAGAAATGGATTTCCGTTTTGAAGATATGATCATAAGTTAATTTTCACAAAATGGCGCCTGGATGACGTCACGATAATTTTGAGTCTTTGAAAAGTCACGCAGTTCTAAGTTAGATTAAGATCTATCATCATTGAAAGTTTCATGACAATGGCTTTATTCAATCTTGAGATATCCTGCGAACAAATTCGAGGAAGAATAATAATAAATAATAATAATAAATAAATAACAATCTTGACGAAATCAAAAGGTGATACGTAGACTTCGTTACGTATCACCTAACTAGACTTTAATTCGTCACTTTGACGAATTAGGTGATACGTATGCTCATGTGTAACATAATAAAGAACGCATTTTTACGATTTCATATTTCGTTTACTACTCCCATTATGGTCTATCCATGAGTCAAGTTTCAACTGTAGGGCAGAGGGAGACAGACCAAGAGAATACGAGGGACGCAAGGCAAGAGAGAGAGATAGAGAGGGAGAGGGTGAAAGAGAAGAGAGATAGATAGATGCAGAGACAGACCAAAAAAGGAGAGGGGCAGAACATGAGAGGAGAAGTAAAAGAGCAAGAGAGAGGAGAGAGAGAGATGCAATTGAGAAAAATGCCTTCCAGATGACCATGATTGAAAGTGGTATAGCGCCCCCTTCAGGTATCCGATTGAGGATTGTTATTTATGATAATTGACATGTCACCTATGATTGAATTTTTGACTATGATAACGTCATGATAATGTTAGATAGTCTCCATAAATCTCGTGGAAACTTGTCTCAGCTACAACATACTCAAAAATCAACAAAATCCAAGCAAAAATATCGGCGATATTGCTCAAAACACAGGAATGTAGAATCCAGATTTGAGAAAAAGCCATCTCCCATAGGGATTAAAAGCAAAAAGTAATGGATTAAGTGAAAATAGGGTAATAATAAAGAAAATAGGGTTGTTTATTACATTATTTGCGATTCTACGTGTTTTAATACTCAAAGGAGATGGTACAGTGAAAGGTCAAAAAATAAAATGAAGACAAATATTGTTGGAGACACCCGGACTCGAACCATGGATCTCGAGGATGGAAGTCAAGTGCGTTACCGATATACCAAAACATTTCCCATAGCGATTACACGTAAACGGGAAATGGAATTCTCAAATCCTACTTTGCAAGTGAAATATGAGCATAATCCCGGCATCTGATCGAAACATGAAAGGCACACGTGTGATAGATTATTGTCTCAGCTACAACATATTCGAAGCTCAGCAAAAACTAAGCTAAGACAACGGAGATTTTGCTCGTGAAAGACAGGAAGGTAGAATCCAGTTTTGAGAAAAAGTCATGTCCCTTAGAGAATACACGCAAAATGTGAAAAATTGACATGCCTCCTTTAATCGCAAAAATACGCCATGATGCCTTTGTCAAAATGAAACATTGTGGGAGCTATATTTGTAGAGAATTGTTTCAGCTAAAACATATCGAAATTTGAAAGAAAATCAATCAATATTTACAGAGATACAATCAATTTTCAAAAAATATGCTGACGTCATAACATCCAAATTAAATTTTTGAGTTTGGAGGACATTATGGTGACGTCATGAGTTAATTGAGGGTCAAATGAGACATAAAATCATATTTACGACTCATAATCTATCTAAATATGAAAAAATATTGGAAGTTCCTATCTATTCTGAAGGGTTACAAAGAATTTTGTATAGGCATCTTTTTGCTCATGTATTGTGGATAAAGATAACGCAGGTCCGCGCGCACTGTCAACTTTGACGGACGCTCATTGCGTTATTAAAAGATGAACAAGTTATCAAAATGCTTGGAAAAATGTGCCAAATAAGATGATAGAGAAAATTCGGCGATTCTATGTTGCAAAATGCTAGTACGCGCAAAAAACGCGCGCGCATGCACGTGAGCGTGATTTTTCGTCAAATGCTCCATATGGCCTGAAACGTATGCAAAAAAAATTGGGATGATTTAGAGCATTTTAAATTTTTGCGCGCACGTAAACGCGCGGACAAACGCGTACGCGCGCATTTGCGCACGATTTTTGACCTGAAATTGACCGGACGGATATTGATCTTATTCATAATAAACATGAATGAGAAATAACTTTCCGTTATGAAGATATGATCATAAGTTGATTTTCACAAAATGGCGCCTGGATGACGTCACGATGACGTTGAGTCTATGAAAAGTCACGCAGTTCTAAGTTAGACTAAGATCTATCATCATGGCAAGTTTCATGATAATGGCTTTAGCCATTCTTGAGATATCCTGCGAACAAAATTGAGGAAGAATAATAATAATTTTTTCTATACAGACACAAAATAAATACTAGACTTTAATTCGTCACTTAGACGAATTAGGTGATACGTATGATAATGGTTTACATAACGAATAATGCATTACATGATATATTATTTTGCTTCTCCCATTCATATGCTTCTCCCATTATGATCTATTCATATGTCAAGATTAAATTGTGTCTCCTTGATCATCATAGATCTAGGGAAGATAGATTGAAACAATATATGACCTTTGACCCTGTGCAGTAACCAGTTACACATTTGACTCTAATTTACATCATGAAGAACACCTTTTGACGATTTTATCTTATTCAAAGAAATTAAAATGTAATTGATAAATGATTAGCATCATTATGATAATGATGATCGTGATGATCATGATCATGATCATGAGCGCGATCATGACATCTTATTGAAAAAATGAGGGTTGATTTAGATAGCATATAGTCTCAGCTACAACATACTCAAAAATCAACAAAATCCAAGCCGAAATAACGGCGATATTGCTCGCAAAAGACAGGAATGTAGACTCCAGATTTGAGAAAAAGTCATTTCCCATAGGGATTACACGCAAAAAGTAATGGATTAAGTGAAAATAGGGTAATAATAAAGTAAAAAGGGTTATTTATGACATTATTTGCGAATCTACGTGTTTAAATAATCAAAGGAGATGGTACAGTGAAGGTCAAAAGGAAAAAAAAGTGAAAAAAAAAGTGTTGGAGACACCCGGACTCGAACCAGGGATCTCGAGGTTGGAAGTCAAGTGCGTTACCGATGATACCAAAACATCTCCCATTGCGATTACACGTAAACAGGAAATGGAATTCAGAAATCCTACTTTGCAAGTGAAATATGAGCATGATCCCGGCATTTAATCGAAAAATAAAGTGCACACTTTTGATAGCTCATTGTCTCAGCTACAACATATCCGAAGCTCAGCGAAAACGAAGCTAAAACAACGGAGATTTTGCTCGCGAAAGACAGGAGTGTAGAATCCAGTTTTGAGAAAAAGTCATGTCCCATAGAGAATACACGCAAAATGCGAAAAATTGACATGCCTCCTTAAATCGCAAAAATGCACCATGATACTTTTGTCAAAAATAAAAATTGTGAATATCACATTTGTAGAAAATTGTCTCAGCTAGAACATATCAAAATTAAAAAGAAAATTGATCCATATTTACAGAGATACAATCAATTTTCCAAAAATATGCTGACGTCATAATATGCAAATTAAAATTTTGAGTTTGGAGGCCATTATGATGACGTCATGAGTTAATTTAGGATCAAATGAGACATGAAATCATATTTCCGACTCATAATCTATCCAAATATGAAAAGATATTAGGAGTTTCTATCTATTCTGAAGAGTTACAATGAATTTTATATAGGCATGTTTTTGCCCATGTATTGTGGATAAAGATAACGCAAATCCGCGCATGCTGTCAACTTTGACGGACGCTCATTGCGTTATTAAAAGGTGAACAAGTTATCAAAATGCTTGGAAAAATGTACCAAATATGATGACAGAAAAAAATCGGCGATTCTATGTTGCAAAATGCCAGTACGCGCGAAAATGCGCGCGCAAGCGCGTGTGCGTAATTTTTTTATCAAATGCTCCATATTGCCTGAAACGTATGTAAAAAAATTTTGGGATGATTTGGAGCATTTTAAAAAATTTCGCGCGCGTAAACGCGCGGACAAAAGCGTACGCGCATTTTTGCGCGCATTTTTTGACCTGAAATTGACCAGACGGATATTGATCTTATTCATGATAAATATGAATACAAAATTACTTTCCGTTATGAAGATATGATCATAAGTTGATTTTCACAAAATGGCGCCTGGATGACGTCACGATAATTTTTAGTCTTTGAAAAGTCACGCAGTTCTAAGTTAGACTAAGATCTATCACCATGGCAAGTTTCATGACAATGGCTTTATTCAATCTTGAGATATCCTGCGAACAAAATCGAGGAAGAATAATAAAAGAAAAAAAAAAAAAAAAGAAAATCTTGACGAAATCAATAGGTGATACGTTGACTTCGTTACGTATCACCTAACTAGACTTTAATTCGTCACTTAGACGAATTAGGTGATACGTATGATAATGGTTTACATAAAGAATAATGCATTACACGATATATTATTTTGTAAAATGCTTCTCCCATTTATATGCTTCTCTCATTATGATCTATTCATATGTCAAGATTAAATTGTGTCTCCTTGATCATCATGGATCTAGGGAAGATAGATTGAAACGATATATGACCTTTGACCCTGTGCAGTAACCAGTTACACATTTGACTCTAATTTACATCATGAAGAACACCTTTTGACGATTTTATCTTATTCAAAGAAATGAAAATGTAATTGATAAATGATTATCATCATTAGATAATGATGATCATGATGATCATGATCATGATCATGAGCGCGATCATGACATCTTATTGAAAAGATGAGAGGTGATTTAGATAGCATATAGTCTCAGCTACAACATACTCAAAAATCAACAAAATCCAAGCAGAAATAACGGCGATATTGCTCGCAAAAGACAGGAATGTAGACTCCAGATTTGAGAAAAAGTCATCTCCCATAGGGATTACACGCAAAAAGTAATGGATTAAGTGAAAATAGGGTAATAATAAAGTAAAAAGGGTTATTTATGACATTATTTGCGATTCTACGTGTTTAAATAATCAAAGGTGATGGTACAATGAAGGTCAAAAGGAAAAAAAAAAGTGAAGCAAAAAATTGTTGGAGACACCCGGACTCGAACCAGGGATCTCGAGGTTGGAAGTCAAGTGCGTTACCGATATACCAAAACATCTCCCATAGCGATTACACGTAAACGGGAAATGGAATTCTAAAATCCTACTTTGCAAGTGAAATATGAGCATGATCCCGGCATCTAATCGAAAAATAAAGGGCACACTTATGGTAGCCCATGGTCTCAGCTACAACATATCCGAAGCTCAGCGAAAACAAAGATAAAACAACGGAGATTTTGCTCGCGAAAGACAGGAATGTAGAATCCAGTTTTGAGAAAAAGTCATGTCCCATAGAGAATACACGCAAAATGTGAAAAATTGACATGCCTCCTTTAATCGCTAAAATACGGCATAAGGCCTTTGTCAAAATGAAAATTGGTGAATATTGAGCTTGTAGAGAATTATTTTAGCTACATCATATCGAAATTTGAAAGAAAATTGATCGATATTTACAGAGATACAATCAATTTTCCAAATATATGATGACGTCATAATATGCAAATTGAAATTTTGAGTTTGGAGGCCATTATGATGACGTCATGAGTTAATTGAGGATCAAATGAGACATGAAATGATATCTCCAACTCATAATCTATCCAAATATGAAAAAAATATTAGGAGTTTCTATCTATTCTAAAGAGTTACAATGAATTTTATATAGGCATGTTTTTGCCCATGTATTGTAGATAAAGATAACGCAAATCCGCGCGTGCTGTCAACTTTGACGGACGCTCATTGCGTTAATAAAAGGTGAACAAGTTATCAAAATGCTTGGAAAAATGTACCAAATATGATGACAGAAAAAAATCGGCGATTCTATGTTGCAAAATGCAAGTACGCGCGAAAACGCGCGCGCATGCACGTGTGCGTAATTTTTTTATCAAATGCTCTATATGGCCTGAAACGTATGTAAAAAAAATTTGGGATGATTTGGAGCATTTTAAAAAAATTCGCGCGCGTAAACGCGCGGACAAAAGCGTACGCGCATTTTTGCGCGCATTTCTTGACCTGAAATTGACCGGACGGATATCGATCTAATTCGTGATAAATATGAATGAAAAATTACTTTCCGTTATGAAGATATGATCATAAGTTGATTTTCACAAAATGGCGCCTGGATGACGTCACGATTATTTTGAGTCTTTGAAAAGTCACGCAGTTCTAAGTTAGACTAAGGTCTATCATCATTGAAAATTTCATGACAATGGCTTTATTCAATCTTGAGATATCCTGCGAACAAAATCGAGGAAGAATAATAAATAATAAATAAATAATAAATAAAAATCTTGACGAAATCAATAGGTGATACGTAGACTTCGTACGTATCACCTAACTAGACTTTAATTCGTCACTTTGACGAATTAGGTGATACGTGCTATTTTGTTATCATGAAAGTGTGCCGATGATGATCTCATGATAATGATTATAAATACGATAAAGACCATGATTAAGAGTGGTATAGCGCCCCCTTCAGGTATTCGATAGAGATTTGTAGAATCAGGATTTCAGAAAAAGTCGCCTAACACGCAAACTAAGAAAATTCTGACATGTCACCTTTAATTGAAATTTTTACTATGATGATGTCATCGAAATGATAAATGATGTACGTCTATATTGTAGATAATTTATTAGCTACACCGTATCAAAATTTGGGAGAACATAGAATACAAATCAGCTAGATAGTGCTCAAAGATCAATGTCATGAAGATTCATGATGTGAACGAAATTCACCTTCCTTAGGCATAACACTCAAGTTAAGAAAATTCTGAAATGTGGCCTTTAATTGAATTTTGTACTATGATGACGTCAATAAAATAAAAAGTAGTGTGTATTTTTCTTGAAGGCAATTGCCTCAACTACAAGATACCGAAATTTGGAAGAAAATCAGTCAATAATATGAGAAATACACTAAATTTTCAATAAATATAATGACGTCATAATATGCAATTTTGTATTTTGACTTTCAAGGCCATTATGATGACGTCAAGATGTATTTCATGGCCTAATAAGATATGAAATCATATCTCCGACTCATACTGTGTCTAAATATGAAACAAAAATGGCAGTCCTTATTCATCCTGATGTACTTTTTATAGGCATGTTTTTGCCCATATATGCTATGTAATACATTACCTCGCGCGCGCGGATATTTATCTCGGACGGACGCTCATTCCGTTATTTATAGTGATAAAGAGATGAATATGGTATCAAAATGCTTGGAAAAATGTGCCAAATATGATGACAGAGAAAATTTGGCGATTTTATGTTGCAAAATGCCAGAACGAGCAAAAAACACGCGCGCATGCGCGTTTGAGGGATTTTTTGTCAAATGCTTTATATGGCTTGAAACGTATGCAAAAAAAATTTGGGATGATTTGGAGCATTTTAATTTTTTGCGCGCACGTAAACGCGCGCACAAATGCGTACGCGCGGATTTGCGCACGTTTTTTGATCTGAAATTGACCGGAAGGATATTGATCTTATTCATGATAAATATGAATGAGAAATTACTTTCCGTTATGAAGATATGATCATAAGTTGATTTTCACAAAATGGCGCCTGGATGACGTCACGATAATGTTGTGTCTTTGAAAAGTCATGCAGTTCTAAGTTAGACTAAGATCTATCATCATTGAAAGTTTCATGACAATGGCTTTTGCCATTCTTGAGATATCCTGCGAACAAAATTTAGGAAGAATAATAATAATTTCTTCTATACAGACACAAAATAAATACTAGACTTTAATTCGTCACTTAGACGAATTAGGTGATACGTATGATAATGGTTTACATAACGAATAATGCATTACATGATATATTATTTTGCTTCTCCCATTCATATGCTTCTCCCATTATGATCTATTCATATGTCAAGATTAAATTGTGTCTCCTTGATCATCATAGATCTAGGGAAGATAGATTGAAACAATATATGACCTTTGACCCTGTGCAGTAACCAGTTACACATTTGACTCTAATTTACATCATGAAGAACACCTTTTGACGATTTTATCTTATTCAAAGAAATGAAAATGTAATTGATAAATGATTAGCATCATTATGATAATGATGATCGTGATGATCATGATCATGATCATGAGCGCGATCATGACATCTTATTGAAAAAATGAGGGTTGATTTAGATAGCATATAGTCTCAGCTACAACATACTCAAAAATCAACAAAATCCAAGCCGAAATAACGGCGATATTGCTCGCAAAAGACAGGAATGTAGACTCCAGATTTGAGAAAAAGTCATTTCCCATAGGGATTACACGCAAAAAGTAATGGATTAAGTGAAAATAGGGTAATAATAAAGTAAAAAGGGTTATTTATGACATTATTTGCGAATCTACGTGTTTAAATAATCAAAGGAGATGGTACAGTGAAGGTCAAAAGGAAAAAAAAGTGAAAAAAAAAGTGTTGGAGACACCCGGACTCGAACCAGGGATCTCGAGGTTGGAAGTCAAGTGCGTTACCGATGATACCAAAACATCTCCCATTGCGATTACACGTAAACAGGAAATGGAATTCAGAAATCCTACATTGCAAGTGAAATATGAGCATGATCCCGGCATTTAATCGAAAAATAAAGTGCACACTTTTGATAGCTCATTGTCTCAGCTACAACATATCCGAAGCTCAGCGAAAACGAAGCTAAAACAACGGAGATTTTGCTCGCGAAAGACAGGAGTGTAGAATCCAGTTTTGAGAAAAAGTCATGTCCCATAGAGAATACACGCAAAATGCGAAAAATTGACATGCCTCCTTAAATCGCAAAAATGCACCATGATACTTTTGTCAAAAATAAAAATTGTGAATATCACATTTGTAGAAAATTGTCTCAGCTAGAACATATCAAAATTAAAAAGAAAATTGATCCATATTTACAGAGATACAATCAATTTTCCAAAATTATGCTGACGTCATAATATGCAAATTGAAATTTTGAGTTCGGAGGCCATTATGATGACGTCATGAGTTAATTGAGGATCAAATGAGACATGAAATCATATTTCCGACTTATAATCTATCTAAATATGAAAAAATATTGGGAGTTTCTATCTATTCTGAAGAACTACACAGAATTTTGTATAGGCATGTTTTTGTTCATGTATTGTGGATAAAGATAACTCAGGTCCGCGCGCGCTGTCAACTTTGACGGACGCTCATTGCGTTATTAAAAGATGAAAAAGTTATCAAAATGCTTGGAAAAATGTGCCAAATATGATGATAGAGAAAATTCGGCGATTCTATGTTGCAAAATGCTAGTACGCGCGAAAAACGCGCGCGCATGCGCGTAAGCGTGATTTTTTGTCAAATGCTCCATATGACCTAAAACGTATCCAAAAAAAATTTGGGATGATTTAGAGCATTTTTAATTTTTGCGCGCGCGTAAACGCGCGGGCAAACGCGTACGCGCGCATCTTTGCATGTTTATTGACCTGAAATTGACCTGACGGATATTGATCTTATTCATGATAAATATGAATAAAAAATTACTTTCCGTTATGAAGATATGATCATAAGTTGATTTTCACAAAATGGCGCCTGGATGACGTCACGATAATTTTTAGTCTTTGAAAAGTCACGCAGTTCTAAGTTAGACTAAGATCTATCACCATGGCAAGTTTCATGACAATGGCTTTATTCAATCTTGAGATATCCTGCGAACAAAATCGAGGAAGAATAATAAAAGAAAAAAAAAAAAAAAAGAAAATCTTGACGAAATCAATAGGTGATACGTTGACTTCGTTACGTATCACCTAACTAGACTTTAATTCGTCACTTTGACGAATTAGGTGATACGTATGCTATTTTTTTTATCATGAAAGTGTGCCGATGATGATCTTAGATAATGTTCATAAATACGATAATGACGATATTGATGATGATGATTTTTTGGTTTGAAATGATGATGACCATGAAGTCGTATAGCGCCTCCTTCAGGTATTCAATAGAGAATTGTAGAATCAGGATTTTAGAAGAAGTCACCACTTATACGCCTAACACTCAAATAGTAATGGATTAAGTGAAAATAGGGTAATAATAAAGTAAATAGGGTTGTTTATTACATTATTTGCGATTCTACGTGTTTTAATAATCACAGGAGATGGTACAGTGAAAGGTCAAAAAGAAAAAAAAAGTGAAGACAAATATTGTGGGAGGCACCCGGACTCGAACCATGGATCTCGAGGATGGAAGTCAAGTGCGTTACCGATATACCAAAACATTTCCCATAACGATTACACGTAAACGGGAAATGGAATTCTCAAATCCTACTTTGCAGCTTTTTGACCGTTCCGTATTGGAAAGAAAGATCTACCGTTTCAATAACGTTTTGACGCACTATAAGGATGTGAATGCTTCCGTGTGCCATCTGTCAAGTCTTGAGATAACATGCAAATAAAGTTTTTAAACCCTTTTTTTTATCAATTTAACATGAACACAGTAATTTATTTAGTCCTGATTCAATATAAAATATGAGTAAGATTTTTATATTTTACCCATCCATAAACCAACATCTATAAGATGTTAAATCTAGAAATGATTGTTAGTATGCATGGCAGTGAACGGCCAAACGATGGAAATTGCCTCAAATTTCCTTTAATTTGATTTGTATACATGTAATACACTAATAAATGAGACACTGGGATGATGCAGAGAGAAAGGGGGGAGACTATACAGAAATAGAGAGGCAGATCGAGACAGAGCAAGAGATAAAGAGGAAGGCAGCTAGGCATCTCACCCATCTCCTTTCTTCCAATCCTTTTTCCCTCTTTCTTTTTCTACTTTTACTTCTTCTAATAATTCGCCCTTTTTTACAGTTTGGATAAAACATAACCTTTTTCTTGTAGTAGCTATTACCTAAAGGAAAATATAAATGTGTACAATTTATCATATAAGTATTCGCATAATAACTTCGCCTCTATCATTTGTAATTTGTATAATGTGTAATGCATTAATATTGATATCGATACCTTAGGATAGTGTTACTGTACCCTCTGTCTATCCTCTTAAATTTCCCCACTTGAATCTTATTTTTCTTCCTCCTTCTCTTCTACTTTTTCCTCTTCTTCTTCCTCTTTATCTTCTTCTTAATCTTACTATCTTACCATCCACTTTTCATTTCTTTCTTTGCTTTACATCATCATCATGTTCTTCTTCACTTTTCTGTATCTCCTTTTTATATCAAATGATTTCGGAAGATCAAAAATGAAATACGAATTTCGAAGTTGAATATTATTTTTAACAATTTACTCATTCAGGTTCAATTCTTTAATTTCGATGTTATTTGATATGAATGTTTGTATATATTGTATTTTAAATTTGTAAAACATTTCCTAATTCGGCCGTTTATGCCGCAATGCATTGTTGTTCTTTTATTTTTATTATCAATAAAACCATTATCAATTCAATTCAATACTAGGACACTGCTAACGTTAAAATTTCACAAATAGGACATACGTGACATCATAATTACTGCAAAGTTCTACGGAATTTGCAAATCCGACTTTCAATTGAAAATTGTGACATGATCCCATCATCTGATTGAAAAACTAAAAGCACCGTTTTTATAGCCCATGGTCTCAGCTATAACATACCCAAGATTGGGAGATAATAAAGCAGAAATGAGCGAGATAGTGCTGAAAGATTGATGTGATGTAGATTCATAATGTGAACGAAATTCACCCTCCATAGACATAACACGCAAATGACGAAAATTTTGACATGTGGCCTTTAATTGAATTTTTTACTATGATGACATCATTTAAATGAAAATTGGTGTAAACTGATCTCGAAGACGATTGCCTCGGCTACAACATATTAAAATCTAGAAGAGAATCGATGAATATTAAGAGAAATACACTAAATTTTCCATAAACATAATGACGTCATAATATGCATTTTTGTATTTTTGACTTCCAAGGCCATTATGATGACGTCAAGATGTACTTAATGGCCAAATGAGATATGAAATCATACCTTCGACTCATACTCTATCTAAATATGGAAAAAAAATTGGCAGTCCTTATTCATATCAATGGACTTTTTATGGGCATGTTTTTGCCCATATACGCTATGTAATACAAAAATCGCGCGTGCGGACGGTTATCTTGAACGGACGCTCATTCCGTTATTAATAGTGATAAAGAGATAAACTTGGTATCAAATTGTTCGGAAAATTATGAGGAATATTCGGTCAAAAGCTTTTGCAGAGAAATTATTTTTCGTTCGGCCGTGACGAACGAAAACGTCCAAAAATGCGTGTTTTGCGCGATTTTTTATGAAATGCTTATGATGGCCTGAAACGTATGCAAAAACAATTTAAGACGATTTTGAGCAATTTTAAATTTTACGCGCGCATTAACGCGCGCACCTACGCGTACGCGCATTTTTGCGCGCATTTATTGATCTGAAATTGACCCGACAAATATTGACCTTGATCATGACAAATATGAATGAGAAATGGCTTTCTGTTATGAAGATATGATCATAAGTTGATTTTCACAAAATGGCGTCTGGATGACGTCACGATGACTTTGAGTCTTTGAAAAGTCACGCAGTTCTAAGTTAGACTAAGATCTATCATCATGTCAAGTTTCATGATAATGGCTTTATTGAGTCTTGAGATATCCTGCGAACAAATTCGAGGAAGAATAAATAAATAAAAATCTTGACGAAATCAATAGGTGATACGTAGACTTCGTTACGTATCACCTAATGATACGTATCACCTAATGATTCCTTCAAAATTTGCAATTTCAACTTTCGATTGAAAATTCCGATATGATCCCAACAACTGATCGAAAAACAAAGTACACCGTTCTGATAGCCCATGGTCTCAGCTATAACATACCCAAGATTGGGAGAGAATAAAGCAGAAATGAGCGAGATAGTGCTGAAAGATTGATGTGATGTAGATTCATAATGTGAACGAAATTCACCCTCCATAGACATAACACGCAAATGACGAAAATTTTGACATGTGGCCTTTAATTGAATTTTTTACTATGATGACATCATTTAAATGAAAATTGGTGTAAACTGATCTCGAAGACGATTGCCTCGGCTACAACATATTAAAATCTAGAAGAGAATCGATGAATATTAAGAGAAATACACTAAATTTTCCATAAACATAATGACGTCATAATATGCATTTTTGTATTTTTGACTTCCAAGGCCATTATGATGACGTCAAGATGTACTTAATGGCCAAATGAGATATGAAATCATACCTTCGACTCATACTCTATCTAAATATGGAAAAAAAATTGGCAGTCCTTATTCATATCAATGGACTTTTTATGGGCATGTTTTTGCCCATATACGCTATGTAATACAAAAATCGCGCGTGCGGACGGTTATCTTGAACGGACGCTCATTCCGTTATTAATAGTGATAAAGAGATAAACTTGGTATCAAATTGTTCGGAAAATTATGAGGAATATTCGGTCAAAAGCTTTTGCAGAGAAATTATTTTTCGTTCGGCCGTGACGAACGAAAACGTCCAAAAATGCGTGTTTTGCGCGATTTTTTATGAAATGCTTATGATGGCCTGAAACGTATGCAAAAACAATTTAAGACGATTTTGAGCAATTTTAAATTTTACGCGCGCATTAACGCGCGCACCTACGCGTACGCGCATTTTTGCGCGCATTTATTGATCTGAAATTGACCCGACAAATATTGACCTTGATCATGACAAATATGAATGAGAAATGGCTTTCTGTTATGAAGATATGATCATAAGTTGATTTTCACAAAATGGCGTCTGGATGACGTCACGATGACTTTGAGTCTTTGAAAAGTCACGCAGTTCTAAGTTAGACTAAGATCTATCATCATGTCAAGTTTCATGATAATGGCTTTATTGAGTCTTGAGATATCCTGCGAACAAATTCGAGGAAGAATAAATAAATAAAAATCTTGACGAAATCAATAGGTGATACGTAGACTTCGTTACGTATCACCTAATGATACGTATCACCTAATGATTCCTTCAAAATTTGCAATTTCAACTTTCGATTGAAAATTCCGATATGATCCCAACAACTGATCGAAAAACAAAGTACACCGTTCTGATAGCCCATGGTCTCAGCTATAACATACCCAAGATTGGGAGAGAATAAAGCAGAAATGAGCGAGATAGTGCTGAAAGATTGATGTGATGTAGATTCATAATGTGAACGAAATTCACCCTCCATAGACATAACACGCAAATGACGAAAATTTTGACATGTGGCCTTTAATTGAATTTTTTACTATGATGACATCATTTAAATGAAAATTGGTGTAAACTGATCTCGAAGACGATTGCCTCGGCTACAACATATTAAAATCTAGAAGAGAATCGATGAATATTAAGAGAAATACACTAAATTTTCCATAAACATAATGACGTCATAATATGCATTTTTGTATTTTTGACTTCCAAGGCCATTATGATGACGTCAAGATGTACTTAATGGCCAAATGAGATATGAAATCATACCTTCGACTCATACTCTATCTAAATATGGAAAAAAAATTGGCAGTCCTTATTCATATCAATGGACTTTTTATGGGCATGTTTTTGCCCATATACGCTATGTAATACAAAAATCGCGCGTGCGGACGGTTATCTTGAACGGACGCTCATTCCGTTATTAATAGTGATAAAGAGATAAACTTGGTATCAAATTGTTCGGAAAATTATGAGGAATATTCGGTCAAAAGCTTTTGCAGAGAAATTATTTTTCGTTCGGCCGTGACGAACGAAAACGTCCAAAAATGCGTGTTTTGCGCGATTTTTTATGAAATGCTTATGATGGCCTGAAACGTATGCAAAAACAATTTAAGACGATTTTGAGCAATTTTAAATTTTACGCGCGCATTAACGCGCGCACCTACGCGTACGCGCATTTTTGCGCGCATTTATTGATCTGAAATTGACCCGACAAATATTGACCTTGATCATGACAAATATGAATGAGAAATGGCTTTCTGTTATGAAGATATGATCATAAGTTGATTTTCACAAAATGGCGTCTGGATGACGTCACGATGACTTTGAGTCTTTGAAAAGTCACGCAGTTCTAAGTTAGACTAAGATCTATCATCATGTCAAGTTTCATGATAATGGCTTTATTGAGTCTTGAGATATCCTGCGAACAAATTCGAGGAAGAATAAATAAATAAAAATCTTGACGAAATCAATAGGTGATACGTAGACTTCGTTACGTATCACCTAATGATACGTATCACCTAATGATTCCTTCAAAATTTGCAATTTCAACTTTCGATTGAAAATTCCGATATGATCCCAACAACTGATCGAAAAACAAAGTACACCGTTCTGATAGCCCATGGTCTCAGCTATAACATACCCAAGATTGGGAGAGAATAAAGCAGAAATGAGCGAGATAGTGCTGAAAGATTGATGTGATGTAGATTCATAATGTGAACGAAATTCACCCTCCATAGACATAACACGCAAATGACGAAAACTTTGACATGTGGCCTTTAATTGAATTTTTTACTATGATGACATCATTTAAATGAAAATTGGTGTAAACTGATCTCGAAGACGATTGCCTCGGCTACAACATATTAAAATCTAGAAGAGAATCGATGAATATTAAGAGAAATACACTAAATTTTCCATAAACATAATGACGTCATAATATGCATTTTTGTATTTTTGACTTCCAAGGCCATTATGATGACGTCAAGATGTACTTAATGGCCAAATGAGATATGAAATCATACCTTCGACTCATACTCTATCTAAATATGGAAAAAAAATTGGCAGTCCTTATTCATATCAATGGACTTTTTATGGGCATGTTTTTGCCCATATACGCTATGTAATACAAAAATCGCGCGTGCGGACGGTTATCTTGAACGGACGCTCATTCCGTTATTAATAGTGATAAAGAGATAAACTTGGTATCAAATTGTTCGGAAAATTATGAGGAATATTCGGTCAAAAGCTTTTGCAGAGAAATTATTTTTCGTTCGGCCGTGACGAACGAAAACGTCCAAAAATGCGTGTTTTGCGCGATTTTTTATGAAATGCTTATGATGGCCTGAAACGTATGCAAAAACAATTTAAGACGATTTTGAGCAATTTTAAATTTTACGCGCGCATTAACGCGCGCACCTACGCGTACGCGCATTTTTGCGCGCATTTATTGATCTGAAATTGACCCGACAAATATTGACCTTGATCATGACAAATATGAATGAGAAATGGCTTTCTGTTATGAAGATATGATCATAAGTTGATTTTCACAAAATGGCGTCTGGATGACGTCACGATGACTTTGAGTCTTTGAAAAGTCACGCAGTTCTAAGTTAGACTAAGATCTATCATCATGTCAAGTTTCATGATAATGGCTTTATTGAGTCTTGAGAT
This sequence comes from Strongylocentrotus droebachiensis, assembly GCA_035222895.1. Lineage (NCBI taxonomy): Eukaryota > Metazoa > Echinodermata > Echinoidea > Camarodonta > Strongylocentrotidae > Strongylocentrotus > Strongylocentrotus droebachiensis. The sequence continues at coordinate 271,378 of JAVYIG010000019.1, forward strand.
ATCCTGCGAACAAATTCGAGGAAGAATAAATAAATAAAAATCTTGACGAAATCAATAGGTGATACGTAGACTTCGTTACGTATCACCTAATGATACGTATCACCTAATGATTCCTTCAAAATTTGCAATTTCAACTTTCGATTGAAAATTCCGATATGATCCCAACAACTGATCGAAAAACAAAGTACACCGTTCTGATAGCCCATGGTCTCAGCTATAACATACCCAAGATTGGGAGAGAATAAAGCAGAAATGAGCGAGATAGTGCTGAAAGATTGATGTGATGTAGATTCATAATGTGAACGAAATTCACCCTCCATAGACATAACACGCAAATGACGAAAATTTTGACATGTGGCCTTTAATTGAATTTTTTACTATGATGACATCATTTAAATGAAAATTGGTGTAAACTGATCTCGAAGACGATTGCCTCGGCTACAACATATTAAAATCTAGAAGAGAATCGATGAATATTAAGAGAAATACACTAAATTTTCCATAAACATAATGACGTCATAATATGCATTTTTGTATTTTTGACTTCCAAGGCCATTATGATGACGTCAAGATGTACTTAATGGCCAAATGAGATATGAAATCATACCTTCGACTCATACTCTATCTAAATATGGAAAAAAAATTGGCAGTCCTTATTCATATCAATGGACTTTTTATGGGCATGTTTTTGCCCATATACGCTATGTAATACAAAAATCGCGCGTGCGGACGGTTATCTTGAACGGACGCTCATTCCGTTATTAATAGTGATAAAGAGATAAACTTGGTATCAAATTGTTCGGAAAATTATGAGGAATATTCGGTCAAAAGCTTTTGCAGAGAAATTATTTTTCGTTCGGCCGTGACGAACGAAAACGTCCAAAAATGCGTGTTTTGCGCGATTTTTTATGAAATGCTTATGATGGCCTGAAACGTATGCAAAAACAATTTAAGACGATTTTGAGCAATTTTAAATTTTACGCGCGCATTAACGCGCGCACCTACGCGTACGCGCATTTTTGCGCGCATTTATTGATCTGAAATTGACCCGACAAATATTGACCTTGATCATGACAAATATGAATGAGAAATGGCTTTCTGTTATGAAGATATGATCATAAGTTGATTTTCACAAAATGGCGTCTGGATGACGTCACGATGACTTTGAGTCTTTGAAAAGTCACGCAGTTCTAAGTTAGACTAAGATCTATCATCATGTCAAGTTTCATGATAATGGCTTTATTGAGTCTTGAGATATCCTGCGAACAAATTCGAGGAAGAATAAATAAATAAAAATCTTGACGAAATCAATAGGTGATACGTAGACTTCGTTACGTATCACCTAATGATACGTATCACCTAATGATTCCTTCAAAATTTGCAATTTCAACTTTCGATTGAAAATTCCGATATGATCCCAACAACTGATCGAAAAACAAAGTACACCGTTCTGATAGCCCATGGTCTCAGCTATAACATACCCAAGATTGGGAGAGAATAAAGCAGAAATGAGCGAGATAGTGCTGAAAGATTGATGTGATGTAGATTCATAATGTGAACGAAATTCACCCTCCATAGACATAACACGCAAATGACGAAAATTTTGACATGTGGCCTTTAATTGAATTTTTTACTATGATGACATCATTTAAATGAAAATTGGTGTAAACTGATCTCGAAGACGATTGCCTCGGCTACAACATATTAAAATCTAGAAGAGAATCGATGAATATTAAGAGAAATACACTAAATTTTCCATAAACATAATGACGTCATAATATGCATTTTTGTATTTTTGACTTCCAAGGCCATTATGATGACGTCAAGATGTACTTAATGGCCAAATGAGATATGAAATCATACCTTCGACTCATACTCTATCTAAATATGGAAAAAAAATTGGCAGTCCTTATTCATATCAATGGACTTTTTATGGGCATGTTTTTGCCCATATACGCTATGTAATACAAAAATCGCGCGTGCGGACGGTTATCTTGAACGGACGCTCATTCCGTTATTAATAGTGATAAAGAGATAAACTTGGTATCAAATTGTTCGGAAAATTATGAGGAATATTCGGTCAAAAGCTTTTGCAGAGAAATTATTTTTCGTTCGGCCGTGACGAACGAAAACGTCCAAAAATGCGTGTTTTGCGCGATTTTTTATGAAATGCTTATGATGGCCTGAAACGTATGCAAAAACAATTTAAGACGATTTTGAGCAATTTTAAATTTTACGCGCGCATTAACGCGCGCACCTACGCGTACGCGCATTTTTGCGCGCATTTATTGATCTGAAATTGACCCGACAAATATTGACCTTGATCATGACAAATATGAATGAGAAATGGCTTTCTGTTATGAAGATATGATCATAAGTTGATTTTCACAAAATGGCGTCTGGATGACGTCACGATGACTTTGAGTCTTTGAAAAGTCACGCAGTTCTAAGTTAGACTAAGATCTATCATCATGTCAAGTTTCATGATAATGGCTTTATTGAGTCTTGAGATATCCTGCGAACAAATTCGAGGAAGAATAAATAAATAAAAATCTTGACGAAATCAATAGGTGATACGTAGACTTCGTTACGTATCACCTAATGATACGTATCACCTAATGATTCCTTCAAAATTTGCAATTTCAACTTTCGATTGAAAATTCCGATATGATCCCAACAACTGATCGAAAAACAAAGTACACCGTTCTGATAGCCCATGGTCTCAGCTATAACATACCCAAGATTGGGAGAGAATAAAGCAGAAATGAGCGAGATAGTGCTGAAAGATTGATGTGATGTAGATTCATAATGTGAACGAAATTCACCCTCCATAGACATAACACGCAAATGACGAAAATTTTGACATGTGGCCTTTAATTGAATTTTTTACTATGATGACATCATTTAAATGAAAATTGGTGTAAACTGATCTCGAAGACGATTGCCTCGGCTACAACATATTAAAATCTAGAAGAGAATCGATGAATATTAAGAGAAATACACTAAATTTTCCATAAACATAATGACGTCATAATATGCATTTTTGTATTTTTGACTTCCAAGGCCATTATGATGACGTCAAGATGTACTTAATGGCCAAATGAGATATGAAATCATACCTTCGACTCATACTCTATCTAAATATGGAAAAAAAATTGGCAGTCCTTATTCATATCAATGGACTTTTTATGGGCATGTTTTTGCCCATATACGCTATGTAATACAAAAATCGCGCGTGCGGACGGTTATCTTGAACGGACGCTCATTCCGTTATTAATAGTGATAAAGAGATAAACTTGGTATCAAATTGTTCGGAAAATTATGAGGAATATTCGGTCAAAAGCTTTTGCAGAGAAATTATTTTTCGTTCGGCCGTGACGAACGAAAACGTCCAAAAATGCGTGTTTTGCGCGATTTTTTATGAAATGCTTATGATGGCCTGAAACGTATGCAAAAACAATTTAAGACGATTTTGAGCAATTTTAAATTTTACGCGCGCATTAACGCGCGCACCTACGCGTACGCGCATTTTTGCGCGCATTTATTGATCTGAAATTGACCCGACAAATATTGACCTTGATCATGACAAATATGAATGAGAAATGGCTTTCTGTTATGAAGATATGATCATAAGTTGATTTTCACAAAATGGCGTCTGGATGACGTCACGATGACTTTGAGTCTTTGAAAAGTCACGCAGTTCTAAGTTAGACTAAGATCTATCATCATGTCAAGTTTCATGATAATGGCTTTATTGAGTCTTGAGATATCCTGCGAACAAATTCGAGGAAGAATAAATAAATAAAAATCTTGACGAAATCAATAGGTGATACGTAGACTTCGTTACGTATCACCTAACTAGACTTTAATTCGTCACTTTGACGAATTAGGTGATACGTGCTATTTTGTTATCATGAAAGTGTGCCGATGATGATCTAATAATAATGATCATAAATACGATAAAGACCATGATTAAGAGTGGTATAGCGCCCCCTTCCGGTATTCGATAGAGATTTGTAGAATCAGGATTTCAGAAAAAGTCGCCTAACACGCAAACTAAGACAATTCTGACTTGTCACCTTTAATTGAAATTTTCACTATAATGATGTCATCAAAATGATAATTAATGTACATCATTCTTGTAGATAATTGTCTTAGCTACATCGTATTAAAATGTGGGAGAACATAGAGCACAAATAAGCTAGATAGTACTCAAAGATCAATGTCATGTAGATTCATGATGTGAACGAATTTCACCTTCTATAGACATAACACGCAAATTGAGAAAATTCTGACATTTGGCCTTTAATTGAATTTTGTACTATGATGACGTCAAAAAAATAAAAAGCAGTGTGTATTGATCTTGTAGGAAATTGCCTAAGCTACAAGATACGCAATTTGGAAGAAAATCAGTCAATAATTTGAGAAATACACTAAATTTTCCATAAATATAATGACGTCATAATATGCATTTCGTATTTTGACTTCCAAGGCCATTATGATGACGTCAAGATGTATTTAATTGCCAAATGAGCTATGAAATCATATCTCCGACTCATACTCTATCAAAATATGAAAAAAACTTGGCAGTCCTTATTCATCCCAATGGACTTTTTATAGGTATGTTTTTGTCCATATATACTATGTAATACATGAGCTCGCGCGCACGGATATTTATCTTGAACGGACGCTCATTCCGTTATTAATAGTGATAAAGAGATGAATATGGTATCAAAATGCTTGGAAAAATGTGCCAAACATGATGACAGAGAAAAATTGGCGATTTTATGTTGCAAAATTCGAGAACGCGCAAAAAACGCGCGCGCATGCAAGTTTGAGGGATTTTTTGTCAAATGCTCCATATGGCTTGAAACGTATGCAAAAAAAAATTGGGATGATTTGGAGCATTTAAATTTTTGCGCGCACGTAAACGCGCGCAAAAACGCGTACGCGCGGATTTGCGCACGTATTTTTTTTTTAAATTTACCGGAACGATATTGATCTTATTCATGATAAATATGAATGAAAAATTAGTTTCCGTTATGAAGATATGATCATAAGTTGATTTTCACAAAATGGCGCCTGGATGACGTCACGATAATTTTGTGTCTTTGAAAAGTCATGCAGTTCTAAGTTAGACTAAGATCTATCATCATTGAAAGTTTCATGACAATGGCTTTTGTCATTCTTGAGATATCCTGCGAACAAAATTTATGAAGAATAATAATAATTTCTTCTATACAGACACAAAATAAATACTAGACTTTAATTCGTCACTTTGACGAATTAGGTGATACGTAATTATGCTCATGTGTAACATAATGAAGAACGCATTTTCACGATTTCATCTTTCGTTATAAAATACTACTCCCATTATGGTCTATATCCATGAGTCAAGTTTCAACTGTGTAAGGCAGAGGGAGACAGAGCAATAGAATAAGAGGGAGGCAAGGCAAGAGAGAGAGAGAGGGTGAAAGAGTAGAGAGAGAGAGAGAGGGGAGAGGGTGATAGAGTAGAGAGAGAGATATAGATAGATGCAGAGACAGACCAAAAAAGGGAGAGGGGCAGAACATGAAACCAAGTAACACATCAATCCACATCTTTAAATTGTTTCCCACCTCATTCCATATTCTGGACCCTTCAGAACGTTCAAAGAAGATAAGACGATAGGTTTCTACCTCTTTTCTACAAAATTAACATACATTTGACTGTGTTAATCCAAAAAGACACAGTTTATCATTACAAAATATGATGTTATGTAAGAGTTTAGACTGAAATTCCCTGGTGACCATGATTAAGAGTGGTATAGCGCCCCCTTCAGGTATTTGATAGAGATTTGTAGAATCCGGATTTCAGAAAAAGTCGCCAAACACGCAAACTAAGAAAATTCTGACATGTCGCCTTTAATTGAAATTTTCACTATGATGTTGTCATCAAAATGATAAATGATGTACATCATTCTTATAGATAATTTGCTTAGCTACGCCGTATTAACATTTTGGAGAACATAAAGCACAAATAAGATGGATAGTGCTCATAGATGAATGCCATGTAGATTCATGATGTGAACAAAATTCACCTTCCATAGACATAACACGCAAATTGAGAAAATTCTGACATGTGGCCTTTAATTGAATTTTGTACTATAATGACGTCAATAACAAAAAAAAGCAGTGTGTATTGATCTTGTAGGCAATTTCCTAAGCTACAAGATACCGCAATTTGGAAGAAAATCAGTCAATATTATGAGAAATACACTAAATTTTCAAAAAATATAATGACGTCATAATATGCAATTTTGTATTTTGACTTCCAAGGCCATTATGATGACGTCAAGATGTATTTAATGGCCAAATGAGCTATGAAATCATATCTCCGACTCATACTTTATCAAAATATGAAAAAACTTGGCAGTCCTTTTTCATCCCAATGGACTTTTTATAGGCATGTTTTTGCCCATATATACTATGTAATACATGAGCTCGCGCACACGGATATTTATCTTGAACGTACGCTCATTCCGTTATTAATAGTGATAAAGAGATAAACATGGTATCAAAATGCTTGGAAAAATGTGCCAAACATGATGACAGAGAAAATTTGGCGATTATATGTTGCAAAATGCCAGAACGCGCAAAAAACGCGCGCGCATGCACGTTTGAGTGATTTTTTGTCAAATGCTCATTATGGCTTGAAACGTATGCAAAAAAAGTTAAGAATGATTTGGAGCATTTTAAATTTTTGCGCGCACGTAAACGCGCGCACGAACGCGTACGCGCGGATTTGCGCACGTTTTTTGATCTGAAATTGACCGGAAGGATATTGATCTTATTCATGATAAATATGAATGAAAAATTACTTTCTGTTATGAAGATATGATCATAAGTTGATTTTTACAAAATGGCGCCTGGATGACGTCATGATAATTTTGTGTCTTTGAAAAATCATGCAGTTCTAAGTTAGACTAAGATCTATCATCATTGAAAGTTTCATGACAATGGCTTTTGCCATTCTTGAGATATCCTGCGAACAAAATTGAGGAAGAATAATAATATTTTCTTCTATACAGACACAAAATAAATACTAGACTTTAATTCGTCACTTTGACGAATTAGGTGATACGTGCTATTTTGTTATCATGAAAGTGTGCCGATGATGATCTAATGATAATGATCATAAATACGATAAAGACCATGATAAATAGTGGTATAGCGCCCCCTTCAGGTATTCGATAGAGATTTGTAGAATCAGGATTTCAGAATAAGTCGCTTAACACGCAAACTAAGAAAATTCTGACATGTCACCTTTAATTGAAATTTTCACTATGATGATGTCATCGAAATGATAAATGATGTACGTCAATATTGTAGATAATTTATTAGCTACACCGTATCAAAATTTTGGAGAACATAGAATAAAAATAAGCTAGATAGTGCTCAAAGATCAATGTCATGAAGATTCATGATGTGAACAAAATTCACCTTCATTAGGCATAACACTCATATTAAGAAAATTCTGAAATGTGGCCTTTAATTGAATTTTGTACTATGATGACGTCAATGAAATAAAAAGTAATGTGTATTTTTCTTGTAGGCAATTGCCTCAACTACAAGATACCGAAATTTGGAAGAAAATCAGTCAATATTATGAGAAATACACTAAATTTTCAAAAAATATAATGACGTCATAATATGCAATTTTGTATTTTGACTTCCAAGGCCATTATGATGACGTCAAGATGTATTTAATGGCCAAATGAGCTATGAAATCATATCTCCGACTCATACTCTATCAAAATATGAAAAAAACTTGGCAGTCCTTTTTCATCCCAATGGACTTTTTATAGGCATGTTTTTGCCCATATATACTATGTAATACATGAGCTCTCGCGCACGGATATTTATCTTGAACGGACGCTCATTCCGTTATTAATAGTGATAAAGAGATGAATATGGTATCAAAATGCTTGGAAAAATGTGCCAAACATGATGACAGAGAAAATTTGGCGATTTTATGTTGCAAAATGCCAGAACGAGAAAAAAACGCGCGCGCATGCGTGTTTGAGGGATTTTTTGTCAAATGCTCCATATGGCTTGAAACGTATGCAAAAAAAATTTGGGATGATTTGGAGCATTTTAAATTTTTGCGCGCACGTAAACGCGCGCAAAAACGCGTACGCGCGGATTTGCGCACGTTTTTTTATCTGAAATTGACCGGAAGGATATTGATCTTATTAATGATAAATATGAATGAAAAATTAGTTTCCGTTATGAAGATATGATCATAAGTTGATTTTCACAAAATGGCGCCTGGATGACGTCACGATAATTTTGTGTCTTTGAAAAATCATGCAGTTCTAAGTTAGACTAAGATCTATCATCGTTGAAAGTTTCATGACAATGGCTTTTGCCATTCTTGAGATATCCTGCGAACAAAATTTAGGAAGAATAATAATAATTTCTTCTATACAGACACAAAATAAATACTAGACTTTAATTCGTCACTTAGACGAATTAGGTGATACGTATGATAATGGTTTACATAAAGAATAATGCATTACACGATATATTATTTTGTAAAATGCTTCTCCCATTTATATGCTTCTCTCATTATGATCTATTCATATGTCAAGATTAAATTGTGTCTCCTTGATCATCATGGATCTAGGGAAGATAGATTGAAACGATATATGACCTTTGACCCTGTGCAGTAACCAGTTACACATTTGACTCTAATTTACATCATGAAGAACACCTTTTGACGATTTTATCTTATTCAAAGAAATGAAAATGTAATTGATAAATGATTATCATCATTAGATAATGATGATCATGATGATCATGATCATGATCATGAGCGCGATCATGACATCTTATTGAAAAGATGAGAGGTGATTTAGATAGCATATAGTCTCAGCTACAACATACTCAAAAATCAACAAAATCCAAGCAGAAATAACGGCGATATTGCTCGCAAAAGACAGGAATGTAGACTCCAGATTTGAGAAAAAGTCATCTCCCATAGGGATTACACGCAAAAAGTAATGGATTAAGTGAAAATAGGGTAATAATAAAGTAAAAAGGGTTATTTATGACATTATTTGCGATTCTACGTGTTTAAATAATCAAAGGTGATGGTACAATGAAGGTCAAAAGGAAAAAAAAAAGTGAAGCAAAAAATTGTTGGAGACACCCGGACTCGAACCAGGGATCTCGAGGTTGGAAGTCAAGTGCGTTACCGATATACCAAAACATCTCCCATAGCGATTACACGTAAACGGGAAATGGAATTCTAAAATCCTACTTTGCAAGTGAAATATGAGCATGATCCCGGCATCTAATCGAAAAATAAAGGGCACACTTATGGTAGCCCATGGTCTCAGCTACAACATATCCGAAGCTCAGCGAAAACAAAGATAAAACAACGGAGATTTTGCTCGCGAAAGACAGGAATGTAGAATCCAGTTTTGAGAAAAAGTCATGTCCCATAGAGAATACACGCAAAATGTGAAAAATTGACATGCCTCCTTTAATCGCTAAAATACGGCATAAGGCCTTTGTCAAAATGAAAATTGGTGAATATTGAGCTTGTAGAGAATTATTTTAGCTACATCATATCGAAATTTGAAAGAAAATTGATCGATATTTACAGAGATACAATCAATTTTCCAAAAATATGATGACGTCATAATATGCAAATTGAAATTTTGAGTTTGGAGGCCATTATGATGACGTCATGAGTTAATTGAGGATCAAATGAGACATGAAATGATATCTCCAACTCATAATCTATCCAAATATGAAAAAAATATTAGGAGTTTCTATCTATTCTAAAGAGTTACAATGAATTTTATATAGGCATGTTTTTGCCCATGTATTGTAGATAAAGATAACGCAAATCCGCGCGTGCTGTCAACTTTGACGGACGCTCATTGCGTTAATAAAAGGTGAACAAGTTATCAAAATGCTTGGAAAAATGTACCAAATATGATGACAGAAAAAAATCGGCGATTCTATGTTGCAAAATGCAAGTACGCGCGAAAACGCGCGCGCATGCACGTGTGCGTAATTTTTTTATCAAATGCTCTATATGGCCTGAAACGTATGTAAAAAAAATTTGGGATGATTTGGAGCATTTTAAAAAAATTCGCGCGCGTAAACGCGCGGACAAAAGCGTACGCGCATTTTTGCGCGCATTTCTTGACCTGAAATTGACCGGACGGATATCGATCTAATTCGTGATAAATATGAATGAAAAATTACTTTCCGTTATGAAGATATGATCATAAGTTGATTTTCACAAAATGGCGCCTGGATGACGTCACGATTATTTTGAGTCTTTGAAAAGTCACGCAGTTCTAAGTTAGACTAAGGTCTATCATCATTGAAAATTTCATGACAATGGCTTTATTCAATCTTGAGATATCCTGCGAACAAAATCGAGGAAGAATAATAAATAATAAATAAATAATAAATAAAAATCTTGACGAAATCAATAGGTGATACGTAGACTTCGTACGTATCACCTAACTAGACTTTAATTCGTCACTTTGACGAATTAGGTGATACGTGCTATTTTGTTATCATGAAAGTGTGCCGATGATGATCTAATGATAATGATCATAAATACGATAAATTTTTTTGTTTTATAAAGACCATGATAAAGAGTGGTATAGCGCCCCCTTCAGGTATTCGATAGAGATTTGTAGAATCAGGATTTCAGAATAAGTCGCCTCACACGCAAACTAAGAAAATTCTGACATGTCACCTTTAATTGAAATTTTCACTATGATGATGTCATCGAAATGATAAATGATGTACGTCAATATTGTAGATAATTTATTAGCTACACCGTATCAAAATTTGGGAGAACATAGAATAAAAATAAGCTAGATAGTGCTCAAAGATCAATGTCATGAAGATTCATGATGTGAACGAAATTCACCTTCATTAGGCATAACACTCAAATTAAGAAAATTCTGAAATGTGGCCTTTAATTGAATTTTGTACTATGATGACGTCAATGAAAAAAAAAGTAGTGTGTATATATCTTTAAGGCAATTGCCTCAACTACAAGATACCGAAATTTGGAAGAAAATCAGTCAATATTAAGAGAAATACACTAAATTTTCAAAAAATATAATGACGTCATAATAATGCAATTTTGTATTTTGACTTCCAAGGCCATTATGATGACGTCAAGATGTATTTAATGGCCAAATGAGCTATGAAATCATATCTCCGACTAATACTCTATAAAAATATGAAAAAAACTTGGCAGTCCTTATTCATCCCAATGGACTTTTTATAGGCATGTTTTTGCCCATAATATATACTATGTAATACATGAGCTCGCGCACACGGATATTTATCTTGAACGGACGCTCATTCCGTTATTAATAGTGATAAAGAAATGAACATGGTATCAAAATGCTTGGAAAAATGTGCCAAACATGATAACAGAGAAAATTTGGCGATTAAATGTTGAAAAATGCCAGAACGCGCAAAAAACGCGTGCGCATGCGCGTTTGAGTGATTTTTTGTCAAATGCTCCATATGGCTTGAAACGTATGCAAACAAAATTGGGAATGATTTGGAGCATTTTAAATTTGTGCGCGCACGTAAACGCGCGCACGAACGCGTACGCGTAGTTTTGCGCACGTTTTTTGATCTGAAATTGACCGGAAGGATATTGATCTTATTCATGATAAATATGAATGAAAAATTACTTTCCGTTATGAAGATATGATCATAAGTTGATTTTTACAAAATGGCGCCTGGATGACGTCACGATAATTTTGAGTCTTTGAAAAGTCATGCAGTTCTAAGTTAGACTAAGATCTATCATCATTGAAAGTTTCATGACAATGGCTTTTGCCATTCTTTAGATATCCTGCGAACAAAATTGAGGAAGAATAATAATAATTTCTTCTATACAGACACAAAATAAATACTAGACTTTAATTCGTCACTTTGACGAATTAGGTGATACGTGCTATTTTGTTATCATGAAAGTGTGCCGATGATGATCTCATGATAATGATTATAAATACGATAAAGACCATGATTAAGAGTGGTATAGCGCCCCCTTCAGGTATTCGATAGAGATTTGTAGAATCAGGATTTCAGAAAAAGTCGCCTAACACGCAAACTAAGAAAATTCTGACATGTCACCTTTAATTGAAATTTTTACTATGATGATGTCATCGAAATGATAAATGATGTACGTCTATATTGTAGATAATTTATTAGCTACACCGTATCAAAATTTGGGAGAACATAGAATACAAATCAGCTAGATAGTGCTCAAAGATCAATGTCATGAAGATTCATGATGTGAACGAAATTCACCTTCCTTAGGCATAACACTCAAGTTAAGAAAATTCTGAAATGTGGCCTTTAATTGAATTTTGTACTATGATGACGTCAATAAAATAAAAAGTAGTGTGTATTTTTCTTGAAGGCAATTGCCTCAACTACAAGATACCGAAATTTGGAAGAAAATCAGTCAATAATATGAGAAATACACTAAATTTTCAATAAATATAATGACGTCATAATATGCAATTTTGTATTTTGACTTTCAAGGCCATTATGATGACGTCAAGATGTATTTCATGGCCTAATAAGATATGAAATCATATCTCCGACTCATACTGTGTCTAAATATGAAACAAAAATGGCAGTCCTTATTCATCCTGATGTACTTTTTATAGGCATGTTTTTGCCCATATATGCTATGTAATACATTACCTCGCGCGCGCGGATATTTATCTCGGACGGACGCTCATTCCGTTATTTATAGTGATAAAGAGATGAATATGGTATCAAAATGCTTGGAAAAATGTGCCAAATATGATGACAGAGAAAATTTGGCGATTTTATGTTGCAAAATGCCAGAACGAGCAAAAAACACGCGCGCATGCGCGTTTGAGGGATTTTTTGTCAAATGCTTTATATGGCTTGAAACGTATGCAAAAAAAATTTGGGATGATTTGGAGCATTTTAATTTTTTGCGCGCACGTAAACGCGCGCACAAATGCGTACGCGCGGATTTGCGCACGTTTTTTGATCTGAAATTGACCGGAAGGATATTGATCTTATTCATGATAAATATGAATGAGAAATTACTTTCCGTTATGAAGATATGATCATAAGTTGATTTTCACAAAATGGCGCCTGGATGACGTCACGATAATGTTGTGTCTTTGAAAAGTCATGCAGTTCTAAGTTAGACTAAGATCTATCATCATTGAAAGTTTCATGACAATGGCTTTTGCCATTCTTGAGATATCCTGCGAACAAAATTTAGGAAGAATAATAATAATTTCTTCTATACAGACACAAAATAAATACTAGACTTTAATTCGTCACTTAGACGAATTAGGTGATACGTATGATAATGGTTTACATAACGAATAATGCATTACATGATATATTATTTTGCTTCTCCCATTCATATGCTTCTCCCATTATGATCTATTCATATGTCAAGATTAAATTGTGTCTCCTTGATCATCATAGATCTAGGGAAGATAGATTGAAACAATATATGACCTTTGACCCTGTGCAGTAACCAGTTACACATTTGACTCTAATTTACATCATGAAGAACACCTTTTGACGATTTTATCTTATTCAAAGAAATGAAAATGTAATTGATAAATGATTAGCATCATTATGATAATGATGATCGTGATGATCATGATCATGATCATGAGCGCGATCATGACATCTTATTGAAAAAATGAGGGTTGATTTAGATAGCATATAGTCTCAGCTACAACATACTCAAAAATCAACAAAATCCAAGCCGAAATAACGGCGATATTGCTCGCAAAAGACAGGAATGTAGACTCCAGATTTGAGAAAAAGTCATTTCCCATAGGGATTACACGCAAAAAGTAATGGATTAAGTGAAAATAGGGTAATAATAAAGTAAAAAGGGTTATTTATGACATTATTTGCGAATCTACGTGTTTAAATAATCAAAGGAGATGGTACAGTGAAGGTCAAAAGGAAAAAAAAGTGAAAAAAAAAGTGTTGGAGACACCCGGACTCGAACCAGGGATCTCGAGGTTGGAAGTCAAGTGCGTTACCGATGATACCAAAACATCTCCCATTGCGATTACACGTAAACAGGAAATGGAATTCAGAAATCCTACATTGCAAGTGAAATATGAGCATGATCCCGGCATTTAATCGAAAAATAAAGTGCACACTTTTGATAGCTCATTGTCTCAGCTACAACATATCCGAAGCTCAGCGAAAACGAAGCTAAAACAACGGAGATTTTGCTCGCGAAAGACAGGAGTGTAGAATCCAGTTTTGAGAAAAAGTCATGTCCCATAGAGAATACACGCAAAATGCGAAAAATTGACATGCCTCCTTAAATCGCAAAAATGCACCATGATACTTTTGTCAAAAATAAAAATTGTGAATATCACATTTGTAGAAAATTGTCTCAGCTAGAACATATCAAAATTAAAAAGAAAATTGATCCATATTTACAGAGATACAATCAATTTTCCAAAATTATGCTGACGTCATAATATGCAAATTGAAATTTTGAGTTCGGAGGCCATTATGATGACGTCATGAGTTAATTGAGGATCAAATGAGACATGAAATCATATTTCCGACTTATAATCTATCTAAATATGAAAAAATATTGGGAGTTTCTATCTATTCTGAAGAACTACACAGAATTTTGTATAGGCATGTTTTTGTTCATGTATTGTGGATAAAGATAACTCAGGTCCGCGCGCGCTGTCAACTTTGACGGACGCTCATTGCGTTATTAAAAGATGAAAAAGTTATCAAAATGCTTGGAAAAATGTGCCAAATATGATGATAGAGAAAATTCGGCGATTCTATGTTGCAAAATGCTAGTACGCGCGAAAAACGCGCGCGCATGCGCGTAAGCGTGATTTTTTGTCAAATGCTCCATATGACCTAAAACGTATCCAAAAAAAATTTGGGATGATTTAGAGCATTTTTAATTTTTGCGCGCGCGTAAACGCGCGGGCAAACGCGTACGCGCGCATCTTTGCATGTTTATTGACCTGAAATTGACCTGACGGATATTGATCTTATTCATGATAAATATGAATAAAAAATTACTTTCCGTTATGAAGATATGATCATAAGTTGATTTTCACAAAATGGCGCCTGGATGACGTCACGATAATTTTTAGTCTTTGAAAAGTCACGCAGTTCTAAGTTAGACTAAGATCTATCACCATGGCAAGTTTCATGACAATGGCTTTATTCAATCTTGAGATATCCTGCGAACAAAATCGAGGAAGAATAATAAAAGAAAAAAAAAAAAAAAAGAAAATCTTGACGAAATCAATAGGTGATACGTTGACTTCGTTACGTATCACCTAACTAGACTTTAATTCGTCACTTAGACGAATTAGGTGATACGTATGATAATGGTTTACATAACGAATAATGCATTACACGATATATTATTTTGTAAAATGCTTCTCCCATTTATATGCTTCTCCCATTATGATCTATTCATATGTCAAGATTAAATTGTGTCTCCTTGATCATCATGGATCTAGGGAAGATAGATTGAAACAATATATGACCTTTGACCCTGTGCAGTAACCAGTTACACATTTGACTCTAATTTACATCATGAAGAACACCTTTTGACGATTTTATCTTATTCAAAGAAATGAAAATGTAATTGATAAATGATTATCATCATTATGATAATGATGATCATGATGATCATGATCATGAGCGCGATCATGACATCTTATTGAAAAAATGAGGGTTGATTTAGATAGCATATAGTCTCAGCTACAACATACTCAAAAATCAGCAAAATCCAAGCCGAAATAACGGCGATATTGCTCGCAAAAGACAGGAATGTAGACTCCAGATTTGAGAAAAAGTCATCTCCCATAGGGATTACACGCAAAAAGTAATGGATTAAGTGAAAATAGGGTAATAATAAAGTAAAAAGGGTTATTTATGACATTATTTGCGAATCTACGTGTTTAAATAATCAAAGGAGATGGTACAGTGAAGGTCAAAAGGATAAAAAAGTGGAAAAAAAAGTGTTGGAGACACCCGGACTCGAACCAGGGATCTCGAGGTTGGAAGTCAAGTGCGTTACCGATATACCAAAACATCTCCCATAGCGATTACACGTAAACGGGAAATGGAATTCAGAAATCCTACTTTGCAAGTGAAATATGAGCATGATCCCGGCATCTAATCGAAAAATAATAGGCACATTTTTGATAGCTCATTGTCTCAGCTACAACATATCCGAAGCTCAGCGAAAACAAAGCTAAAACAACGGAGATTTTGCTCGCGAAAGACAGGAGTGTAGAATCCAGTTTTGAGAAAAAGTCATGTCCCATAGAGAATACACGCAAAATGCGAAAAATTGACATGCCTCCTTTAATCGTAAAAATACACCATGATACTTTTGTCAAAAATAAAAATTGTGAATACAAGATTTGTAGAAAAATGTCTCAGCTAGAACATATCAAAATTTGAAAGAAAAACAATCAATATTTACAGAGATACAATCAATTTTCCAAAAATATGCTGACGTCATAATATGCAAATTAAAATTTTGAGTTTGGAGGCCATTATGATGACGTCATGAGTTAATTGAGGATCAAATGAGACATGAAATCATATCTCCAACTCATATTCTATCCAAATATGAAAAGATATTAGGAGTTTCTATCTATTCTGAAGAGTTACAATGAATTTTATATAGGCATGTTTTTGCCCATGTATTGTGGATAAAGATAACGCAAATCCGCGCGTGCTGTCAACTTTGACGGACGCTCATTGCGTTATTAAAAGGTGAACAAGTTATCAAAATGCTTGGAAAAATGTACCAAATATGATGACAGAAAAAAATCGGCGATTCTATGTTGCAAAATGCCAGTACGCGCGAAAATGCGCGCGCATGCGCGTGTGCGTAATTTTTTTATCAAATGCTCCATATTGCCTGAAACGTATGTAAAAAAATTTTGGGATGATTTGGAGCATTTTAAAAAATTTCGCGCGCGTAAACGCGCGGACAAAAGCGTACGCGCATTTTTGCGCGCATTTTTTGACCTGAAATTGACCAGACGGATATTGATCTTATTCATGATAAATATGAATAAAAAATTACTTTCCGTTATGAAGATATGATCATAAGTTGATTTTCACAAAATGGCGCCTGGATGACGTCATGATGACTTTGAGTCTTTGAAAAGTCACGCAGTTCTAAGTTAGACTAAGGTCTATCATCATTGAAAGATTCATAACAATGGTTTCATTCAGTCTTGAGATATCCTGCGAACAAATTCGAGGAAGAATAATAATAATAATAAATAATAAATAATAACAATCTTGACGAAATCAATAGGTGATACGTAGACTTCGTTACGTATCACCTAACTAGACTTTAATTCGTCACTTTGACGAATTAGGTGATACGTGCTATTTTGTTATCATGAAAGTGTGCCGATGATGATCTCATGATAATGATCATAAATACGATAAAGACCATGATTAAGAGTGGTATAGCGCCCCCTTCAGGTATTCGATAGAGATTTGTAGAATCCGGATTTCAGAAAAAGTCGCCAAACACGCAAACTAAGAAAATTCTGACGTGTCGCCTTTAATTGAAATTTTCACTATGATAATGTCATCAAAATGATAAATGATGTACATCATTCTTATAGATAATTTGCTTAGCTACGCTGTATCAAAATTTTGGAGAACATAAAGCACAAATAAGCTAGATAGTGCTCAAAGATTAATATCATGTAGATTCATGATGTGAACGAATTTCACCTTCCATAGACATAACACGCAAATTGAGAAAATTCTGACATGTGGTCTTTAATTGTATTTTGTACTATAATGACGTCATTAAAATAAAAAGCAGTGTGTTTTGATCTTGTAGGCAATTTCCTAAGCTGCAAGATGCCGCAATTTGGTAGAAAATCAGTCAATATTATGAGAAATACACTAAATTTTCAAAAAATATAATGACGTCATAATATGCAATTTTGTATTTTGATTTCCAAGGCCATTATGATGACGTCAAGAAGTATTTAAGGGCCAAATGAGCTATGAAATCATATCTCCGACTCATACTCTATCAAAATGTGAAAAAAACTTGGCAGTCCTTATTCATCCCAATGGACTTTTTATAGGCATGTTTTTGCCCATATATACTATGTAATACATATGAGCTCGCGCACACGGATATTTATCTTGAACGGACGCTCATTCCGTTATTAATAGTGATAAAGAGATGAACATGGTATCAAAATGCTTGGAAAAATGTGCCAAACATGATGACAGAGAAAATTTGGCGATTATATGTTGAAAAACGCCAGAACGCGCAAAAAACGCGTGCGCATGCGCGTTTGAGTGATTTTTTGTCAAATGCTCCATATGGCTTGAAACGTATGCAAAAAAAATTGGGAATGATTTGGAGCATTTTAAATTTTTGCGCGCACGTAAACGCGCGCAAGAACGCGTACGCGTGGATTTGCGCACGTTTTTTAATCTGAAATTGACCGGAAGAATATTGATCCTATTCATGATAAATATGAATGAAAAATTACTTTCCGTTATGAAGATAATATCTTCATAACGGAAAGTATGATGATCATAAGTTGATTTTTACAAAATGGCGCCTGGATGACGTCACGATAATTTTGAGTCTTTGAAAAGTCATGCAGTTCTAAGTTAGACTAAGATCTATCATCATTGAAAGTTTCATGACAATAGCTTTTGCCATTCTTTAGATATCCTGCGAACAAAATTGAGGAATAATAATAATAATTTCTTCTATACAGACACAAAATAAATACTAGACTTTAATTCGTCACTTTGACGAATTAGGTGATACGTATGCTCATGTGTAACATAATGAAGAACGCATTTTCACGATTTATCTTTCGTTTACTACTCCATTATGGTCTATTCATGAGTCAAGTTTCAACTGTAGGGCAGAGGGAGACAGACCAAGTTAATAAGAGGGAGGCAAGGCAAGGCAAGATAGAGAGAGAGAGAGAGAGGGAGAGGGTGAAAGAGAAGAGAGATAGATAGATGCAGAGACAGACCAAAAAAGGAGAGGGGCAGAACATGAGCGGAGGAGGGAAAAGAGCAAGAGAGAGAGAGAGAGGAGAGAGAGAGATAGATGCAATTGAGAACAATGCCTTCCAGATGACCATGAATAAAAGTGGTATAGCGCCCCCTTCAGGTATTCGATTGAGGATTGTTATATATAATAATTGACATGTCACCTATGTTTGAATTTTTGACTATGATAACGTCATGATAATTCTTAGATAGTCTTCATAATTATTGTGGAAACTTGTTTCAGCTACAACATACTCAAAAATCAACAAAATCCAAGCAGAAATAACGGCGATATTGCTCGCAAAAGACAGGAATGTAGACTCCAGATTTGAGAAAAAAGTCACCTCCCATAGGGATTACATGCAAAAAGTAATGGATTAAGTGAAAATAGGGAAATAATAACGTAAAAAGGGTTGTTTATGACATTATTTGCGATTCTACGTGTTTAAATAATCAAAGGAGATGGTACAGTGAAGGTCAAAAGGAAAAAAAAAGTGAAGAAAAAAATTGTTGGAGACACCCGGACTCGAACCACGGATCTCGAGGTTGAAAGTCAAGTGCGTTACCGATATACCAAAACATCTCCCATAGCGATTACACGTAAACGGGAAATGGAATTCTGAAATCCTACTTTGCAAGTGAAATATAAGCATGATCCCGGCATCTAATCGAAAAATAAAGGGCACACTTGTGATAGCTCGTTTTCTCAACTACAACATATCCGAAGCTCAGCGAAAACGAAGCTAAAACAACGGAGATTTTGCTCGTGAAACACAGGAGTGTAGAATCCAGTTTTGAGAAAAAGTCATGTCCCATAGAGAATACACGCAAAATGTGAAAAATTGACATGCCTCCTTTAATCGCAAAAATACACCATGATACTTTTGTCAAAAATAAAAATTGTGAATACTGCATTTGTAGAAAATTGTCTCACCTAAAACATATCAAAATTTGAAAGAAAATTAATCGATATCAACAGAGATACAATCAATTTTCAAAAAATATGCTGACGTCATAATATGCAAATTGAAATTTTGAGTTTGGAGGCCATTATGATGATGTCATGAGTTACTTGAGGATCAAATGAGACATGAAATCATATCTCCGACTCATAATCTATCGAAATATGAAAACATATTGGGATTTCCTATCTATTCTAAAGAGTTACAATTAATTTTATATAGGCATGTTTTTGCCCATGTATTGTGGATAAAGATAACGCAAATCCGCGCGTGCTGTCAACTTTGACGGACGCTCATTGTGTTAATAAAAGGTGAACAAATTATCAAAATGCTTGGAAAAATGTACCAAATATGATGACAGAAAAAAATCGGCGATTCTATGTTGCAAAATGCCAGTACGCGCGAAAACGCGCGCGCATGCACGTGCGCGTAATTTTTTTATCAAATGCTCCATATGGCCTGAAACGTATGTAAAAAAAATTTGGGATGATTTGGAGCATTTTAAAAAAATTCGCGCGCGTAAACGCGCGGACAAAAGCGTACGCGCATTTTTGCGCGCATTTTTTGACCTGAAATTGATTGGACAGATATTGACCTTGATCATGATAAATATGAATGAGAAATGGATTTCCGTTTTGAAGATATGATCATAAGTTAATTTTCACAAAATGGCGCCTGGATGACGTCACGATAATTTTGAGTCTTTGAAAAGTCACGCAGTTCTAAGTTAGATTAAGATCTATCATCATTGAAAGTTTCATGACAATGGCTTTATTCAATCTTGAGATATCCTGCGAACAAATTCGAGGAAGAATAATAATAAATAATAATAATAAATAAATAACAATCTTGACGAAATCAAAAGGTGATACGTAGACTTCGTTACGTATCACCTAACTAGACTTTAATTCGTCACTTAGACGAATTAGGTGATACGTATGATAATGGTTTACATAACGAATAATGCATTACACAATATATTATTTTGTAAAATGCTTCTCCCATTTATATGCTTCTCCCATTATGATCTATTCATATGTCAAGATTAAATTGTGTCTCCTTGATCATCATGAATCTAGGGAAGATAGATTGAAACAATATATGACCTTTGACCCTGTGCAGTAACCAGTTACACATTTGACTCTTATTTATATCATGAAGAACACCTTTTGACGATTTTATCTTATTCAAAGAAATGAAAATGTAATTGATAAATGATTTTCATCATTACGATAATGATGATCATGATGATAATGATCATGATCATGAGCGCAATCATGACATCTTATTGAAAAAATGAGGAGTGATTTAGATAGCATATAGTCTCAGCTACAACATACTAAAAAATCAACAAAATCCAAGCAGAAATAACGGCGATATTGCTCGCAAAAGACAGGAATGTAGACTCCAGATTTGAGAAAAAGACATCTCCCATAGGGATTACACGCAAAAAGTAATGGATTAAGTGAAAATAGGGTAATAATAAAGTAAAAAGGGTTGTTTATGACATTATTTGCGATTCTACGTGTTTAAATAATCAAAGGAGATGGTACAGTGAAGGTCAAAAGGAAAACAAAAGTGAAGAAAAAAAATGTTGGAGACACCCGGACTCGAACCAGGGATCTCGAGGTTAGAAGTCAAGTGCGTTACCGATATACCAAAACATCTCCCATAGCGATTACACGTAAACGGGAAATGGAATTCTGAAATCCTACTTTGCAAGTGAAATATTGGCATGAACCCGGCATCTAATCGAAAAATAAAGGGCACACTTGTGATAGCTCATTGTCTCAGCTACAACATATCCGAAGCTCAGCAAAAACGAAGCTAAAACAACGGAGATTTTGCTCGCGAAAGACAGGAGTGTAGAATCCAGTTTTGAGAAAAAGTCATGTCCCATAGAGAATACACGCAAAATGTGAAAAATTGACATGCCTCCTTTAATCGCAAAAATACACCATGATACTTTTGTCAAAAATAAAAATTGTGAATACTGGATTTGTAGAAAATTGTCTCAGCTAGAACATATCAAAATTTGAAAGAAAATTGATCGATATTTACAGAGATACAATCAATTTTCCAAAAATATGCTGACGTCATAATATGCAAATTAAAATTTTGAGTTTGGAGGCCATTATGATGACGTCATAAGTTAATTGAGGATCAAATGAGACATGAAATCATATCTCCGACTCATAATCTATCAAAATATGAAAAAATATTAGGAGTTTTTATCTATTATAAAGAGTTACAATTAATTTTTTATAGGCATGTTTTTGCCAATGTATTGTGGATAAAGATAACGCAAATCCGCGCGTGCTGTCAACTTTGACGGACGCTCATTGCGTTAATAAAAGGTGAACAAATTATCAAAATGCTTGGAAAAATGTACCAAATATGATGACAGAAAAAAATCGGCGATTCTATGTTGCAAAATGCCAGTACGCGCGAAAACGCGCGCGCATGGGCGTGTGCGTAATTTTTTTATCAAATGCTCCATATGGCCTGAAACGTATGTAAAAAAAAATTGGGATGATTTGGAGCATTTTAAAAAAATTCGCGCGCGTAAACGCGCGGACAAAAGCGTACGCGCATTTTTGCGCGCATTTTTTGACCTGAAATTGACCAGACGGATATTGATCATATTCATGATAAATATGAATGAAAAATTACTATCCGTTATGAAGATATGATCATTAGTTGATTTTCACAAAATGGCGTCTGGATGACGTCATGATAACTTTGAGTCTTTGAAAAGTCACGCAGTTCTAAGTTAGACTAAGATCTATCATCATGTCAAGTTTCATGATAATGGCTTTATTGAGTCTTGAGATATCCTGCGAACAAATTCGAGGAAGAATAAATAAATAAAAATCTTGACGAAATCAATAGGTGATACGTTGACTTCGTTACGTATCACCTAAAAATCTTGACGAAATCAAAAGGTGATACGTTGACTTCGTTACGTATCACCTAATGATTCCTTCAAAATTTGCAATTTCAACTTTCGATCGAAAATTTTAACATGATCCCAACATCTGATTAAAAAACAAAGTCACCCTTTTTTATAGCCCATGGTCTCAGCTATAACATATCCAAATTTGGGAGAAAACAAAGCACAAATGAGCGAGATAGTGCTGAAAGATGGATGCGATGTAGATTCATAGTGTGGACAAAATTCACCCTCCATAGACATAACACGCAAATGACGAAAATTTTGACATGTGGCCTTTAATTGAATTTTTTACTATGATGACATCATTTAAATGAAAATTGGTGTAAACTGATCTCGAAGACGATTGCCTCGGCTACAACATATTAAAATCTAGAAGAGAATCGATGAATATTAAGAGAAATACACTAAATTTTCCATAAACATAATGACGTCATAATATGCATTTTTGTATTTTTGACTTCCAAGGCCATTATGATGACGTCAAGATGTACTTAATGGCCAAATGAGATATGAAATCATACCTTCGACTCATACTCTATCTAAATATGGAAAACAAATTGGCAGTCCTTATTCATATCAATGGACTTTTTATGGGCATGTTTTTGCCCATATACGCTATGTAATACAAAAATCGCGCGTGCGGACGGTTATCTTGAACGGACGCTCATTCCGTTATTAATAGTGATAAAGAGATAAACTTGGTATCAAATTGTTCGGAAAATTATGAGGAATATCCTGTCAAAAGTTTTTGCGGAGGAATTATTTTTCGTTCGGCCGTGACGAACGAAAACGTCCAAAAATGCGTGTTTTGCGCGATTTTTTATGAAATGCTTATAATGGCCTGAAACGTATGCAAAAAAAATTTAAGACGATTTTGAGCAATTTTAAATTTTACGCGCGCATTAACGCGCGCACCTACGCGTGCGCGCATTTTTGCGCGCATTTATTGACTTGAAATTGACCGGACAAATATTGACCTTGATCATGACAAATATGAATGAGAAATGGCTTTCCGTTATGAAGATATGATCATAAGTTGATTTTCACAAAATGGCGTCTGGATGACGTCACGATGACTTTGAGTCTTTGAAAAGTCACGCAGTTCTAAGTTAGACTAAGATCTATCATCATTGAAAGATTCATAACAATGGCTTAATTCAGTCTTGAGATATCCTGCGAACAAATTCGAGGAAGAATAATAATAACTAGACTTTAATTCGTCACTTTGACGAATTAGGTGATACGTATGCTAATGGTTTACATAATAAAGAATGCATTACACGATATCATATTATTTCATGAAATGCTTCATCCATTAAGATCTATCCATATGTCAAGTTTAAATTGTGTCCCCTTGATCATTATGGATCTAGGGAAGATAGATTGAAAAAATATGACCATTGACCCTGCGCAGTAACCAGTTACACCTTTGACTCTAATTTACATCATGAAGATAACATTTTGACGATTTTATCTTATTCAAAGAAATGAAAATGTAATTGATAAATGATTATCATCATTATGATAATGATGATCATGATGATCATGATGAAGATCATGAGCGGGATCCTGACATCTTATTGACAAAATGAGGGGTGATTTAGATAGCACATAGTCTTAGCTACAGCATACTCAAAAATCAACAAAATCCAAGCAGAAATAACGGCGATATTGCTCGCAAAAGACAGGAATGTAGAATCCAGATTTGAGAAAAAATTATCTCCCACAGGGATTACACGCAAAAAGTAATGGATTAAGTGAAAATAGGGAAACAATAAAGTAAATAGGGTTGTTTATTACATTATTTGCGATTCTACGTGTTCGAATAATTAAAGGAGATGGTACAGTGAAAGGTCAACAAGAAAAAAAAAGTTCAGAATTTTTTTTGGGAGACACCCGGACTCGAACCCGGGATCTCAAGGTCGGAAGTCAAGTGCGTTACCGATATACCAAAACATTTCCCATAGCGATTACACGTAAACGAAAATGGAATTCTAAAATCCCACTTTGCAAGTAAAATATGAGCATGATCCCGGCATATGATCGAAAAATCGGAGATAGCTCATTGTCTCAGCTACAACATACTCGAAGCTCACCAAAAAAAAAGTCAAAACAACGGAGATGTTGCTCGCGAAAGACGGAAATGTAGAATGCAGTTTTGAGAAATAGTCATGTCCCATAGACAATACACGCAAAATGTGAAAAATTGACATGCCTCCTTTAATTGCAAAAATACGCCATGATACCTTTGTCAAACAGGAAAATTGTATACACTATATTTGTAGGAAATTATCTCAGCTACAACATATCAAAATTTTGAAGAAAAACAATCGATATTTTCAGAGATACAATCAATTTTCCAAAAATATGCAAACGTCATAATATGCAAATTTAAATTTTGAGTTCGGAGGCCATTATGATGACATCATGAGTTAATTGAGGATCAAATGAGACATGAAATCATATCTCCAACTCATGATCTATCAACATATGAAAACATATTGGGAGTTCATATCTATTCTGAAGAGTTACAATGAATTTTGTATAGGTATGTTTTTGCCCATATATTGTGGATAAAGATAACGCAGATCCGCGCGCGCTGTCAACTTTGACGGACGCTCATTGCGTTATTAAAAGGTGAACAAATTATCAAAATGCTTGGAAAAATGTGCCAAATACGCTGAAATAGAAAATTTGGCAATTCTATGTTACAAAATGCTAGTGCGCACAAAAAACGCGCGCGCATGCGCGTGTGCATGATTTTTTGTCAAATGCTCCATATGGCCTGAAACGTATGCAAAAAAAATTTGAGATGATTTAGAGCATTTTTAATTTTTGCGCGCGCGTAAACGCGCGGACGAACGCGCCCGCGCGCATTTGCGCACGTTTATTGACCTGAAATTGACCGGACGAATATTGATCTTATTCATGATAAATATGAATGAAAAATTACTTTCCGTTATGAAGATATGATCATAAGTTGATTTTCACAAAATGGCGCCTAGATGACGTCATAATGACTTTGAGTCTTTGAAAAGTCACGCAGTTCTAAGTTAGACTAAGATCTATCATCATCGCAAGTTTCATGATAATGGCTTTATTCAGTCTTGAGATATCCTGCGAACAAATTCGAGGAAGAATAACAATAAATAAATAAATAAATAATAATAATAAAAATCTTGACGAAATCAAAAGGTGATACGTCTACGTACGTATCACCTAATAAAAATCTTGACGGCTTAATTCAGTAGTGCTGAGGAATAAACTATCTAGTTCTTGGTCTAGATGCTTGGTGGAAGCGCTCCCTTGAAGCCCTCCAGTGAAGTAGCGCCAAGGGTGATCTTTGAAAATGCTAAATGTCATGTCATGGCATATGATTTTGCCATTGTCAAGTTATCTTGTTAACAAAAAAGTGGTTAGAAATAAAATAAAGAAATAATAATAAAGGCAATTTTAGCGAAAACATAAGGTGGTCTGTATTATAACCAGCCCACCTGAATAAAAATCTTGACGAAATCAATAGATGATACGTAGACTTCGTACGTATCACCTAATGATACGTATACTTCGTACGTATCAGCTAATGATTCCTTCAAAAATTTCAATTTCAACTTGCGATCGAAAATTTCGACATGATCCCAACATCTGATTAAAAAACAAAGTACACCGTTTTTCTAGCCCATGGCCTCAGCTATAACATACCCAAATTTGGGAGAAAACAAAGCACAACTAAGATAGATAGTGCTCAAAGATGAATGTCATGTAGATTCATGATGTGAACGAAATTCACCTTCCATAGACATAACACGCAAATTAAGAAAATTCTGACATGTGGCCTTTAATTGAATTTTTTACTATGATGACATCATTTAAATGAAAATTGGTGTAAACTGATCTCGAAGACGATTGCCTCGGCTACAACATATTAAAATCTAGAAGAGAATCGATGAATATTAAGAGAAATACACTAAATTTTCCATAAACATAATGACGTCATAATATGCATTTTTGTATTTTTGACTTCCAAGGCCATTATGATGACGTCAAGATGTACTTAATGGCCAAATGAGATATGAAATCATACCTTCGACTCATACTCTATCTAAATATGGAAAACAAATTGGCAGTCCTTATTCATATCAATGGACTTTTTATGGGCATGTTTTTGCCCATATACGCTATGTAATACAAAAATCGCGCGTGCGGACGGTTATCTTGAACGGACGCTCATTCCGTTATTAATAGTGATAAAGAGATAAACTTGGTATCAAATTGTTCGGAAAATTATGAGGAATATCCTGTCAAAAGTTTTTGCGGAGGAATTATTTTTCGTTCGGCCGTGACGAACGAAAACGTCCAAAAATGCGTGTTTTGCGCGATTTTTTATGAAATGCTTATAATGGCCTGAAACGTATGCAAAAAAAATTTAAGACGATTTTGAGCAATTTTAAATTTTACGCGCGCATTAACGCGCGCACCTACGCGTGCGCGCATTTTTGCGCGCATTTATTGACTTGAAATTGACCGGACAAATATTGACCTTGATCATGACAAATATGAATGAGAAATGGCTTTCCGTTATGAAGATATGATCATAAGTTGATTTTCACAAAATGGCGTCTGGATGACGTCACGATGACTTTGAGTCTTTGAAAAGTCACGCAGTTCTAAGTTAGACTAAGATCTATCATCATTGAAAGATTCATAACAATGGCTTAATTCAGTCTTGAGATATCCTGCGAACAAATTCGAGGAAGAATAATAATACTAAAAATCTTGACGAAATCAAAAGGTGATACGTTGACTTCGTTACGTATCACCTAAAAATGGTGTTGACTAAGCTTGTAGAGAATTGTCTTAGCTACATCATATCGAAATTTGGAAGAAAATCAATCAATATTTACAGAAATACAACCAATTTTACATAAATATGCTGACGTCATAATATGCAAATTCGTATTTTGAGTTCCAAGGCCATTATGATGATGTCACGATACACATAATGGCTAAATGAGACATGTAATCATATCTCTGACTCATCCTCTATCTAAATATGAAAAAAATTGAGGGTCCCGGTGCTTTACAAAGAGCTATAATGGATTTTGTATAGGCATGTTTTTGCCTATATATGCTATGTATTAAAAGAGCTCGCGCGCACGAACATTTATCTTGAATGGACGCTCGTCTTGTTTTTAATGGTCATAAAGAGATAAACATGGTATCAAATTGTTCGAAAAAATATGAGAAATATCATGGAAGAAAAGAAAATGGCAATTATATGTTGTGTAATGATGTTACGCGCGAAGACGCGTGCACACACGCGCACATGCGCGTGTGCGGGATCTTTTTATAAAATGCTTAAAATGACCTGAAACGTATGCAAAATAAATTTGAGACGATTTAGAGCATTTTACAATTTTGCGTGCGCACTGACGTGCAGACGTACGCGCACGCGCGCGTTTTTTGACCTTAAATTGACTGGAATGATATTGACCTTGATCATGATAAATATGAATGAAAAATGACTTATGGTTATGTAGATATGATCATGCCTTTTTTTAAAGAAAATTTCACAAAATGGCGCCTAGATGACGTCATCAGTCAAGGTCAAGGTTGAAAACGTTACTGAGTTTTATCCATATGCCTATACATACTTCTACTTCTACTTCTACGACGATACTCAGCAGGATCCATAAGTCAGGATGTAGTGCTGAGGAATAAACTATCTAGTTCTTGGTCTAGATGCTTGGTGGAAGCGCTCCCTTGAAGCCCTCCAGTGAAGTAGCGCCAAGGGTGATCTTTGAAAATGCTAAATGTCATGTCATGGCATATGATTTTGCCATTGTCAAGTTATCTTGTTAACAAAAAAGTGGTTAGAAATAAAATAAAGAAATAATAATAAAGGCAATTTTAGCGAAAACATAAGGTGGTCTGTATTATAACCAGCCCACCTGAATAAAAATCTTGACGAAATCAATAGATGATACGTAGACTTCGTACGTATCACCTAATGATACGTATACTTCGTACGTATCAGCTAATGATTCCTTCAAAAATTTCAATTTCAACTTGCGATCGAAAATTTCGACATGATCCCAACATCTGATTAAAAAACAAAGTACACCGTTTTTCTAGCCCATGGCCTCAGCTATAACATACCCAAATTTGGGAGAAAACAAAGCACAACTAAGATAGATAGTGCTCAAAGATGAATGTCATGTAGATTCATGATGTGAACGAAATTCACCTTCCATAGACATAACACGCAAATTAAGAAAATTCTGACATAATGCCATTAATTGAATTTTGTACTATGATGACGTCATTAAAATGAAAATTGATGTGTATTGATCTTGTATACAATTGCCTCGACTACAATATATTAAAATGTAGAAGAAAATTGATGAATATTGAGAGAAATACACGTATTTTTCCATAAATATAATGACGTCATAATATGCATTTTTGTATTTCGACTTCCAAGGCCATTATGATGACGTCAAGATGTACTTAATGGCCAAATGAGACATGAAATCATATCTCCGACTCATACTCTATCTAAATATGAACCAAAAATTAGCAGTCCTTATTCATCCCAATGGACTTTTTATAGGCATGTTTTTGCCCATATATGCCATGTATTACAAAAATCGCGCGTACGGACGGTTATCTTGAACGGACGCTCATTCCGTTTTTAGTATTGATAAAGAGCTAAACAGGGTATCAAATTGTTCGGAAAAATATGAGGAATATTCTGTCAAAAGTTTTTGCGGAGGAATTATTTTTCGTTCGGCCGTGACGAACAAAAACGTGCAAAAATGCGTGTTTTGGGCGATTTTTTATGAAATGCTTATTAATAATAGCCTGAAACGTATGCAAAAAAAATTTAAGACGATTTTGAGCGATTTAAAGTTTTACGTGCGCGTAAACGCGCGGACGAACGCGCACGCACGTATTTGCGCACGTTTATTGACCTGAAATTGACCGGACGGATATTGATCTTAATCTTGATAATTATGAATGAGAAATACCTTTCCGTTATGAAGTTATGATCATAATTTGATTTTCACAAAATGGCGCCTGGATGACGTCACGATCATTTTGACTCTCTGAAAAGTCACGCAGTTCTAAGTTAGACTAAGATCTATCATCATGGCAAGTTTCATGATAGTGCCTTAATTGAGTCTTGAGATATCCTGCGAACAAATTCGAGGAAGAATAAATAAATAAAAATCTTGACGAAATCAATAGGTGATACGTAGACTTCGTACGAATCACCTAATTATGTAACGAGCAGATACACATGAGGAGAAGGAAGAAAGACGGTAAGCCTAAAAACTAACTCGCACCAGGAAATGCTAGTGTTACATTATCTACTGTTGACTAATCTTCACTTCTCTCTCTCTCTCTCTCTCTCTATCTTTCGCTAATTCCTCTCAATCTCTATCCCGCTCTCCTTCCTCTAAAGCAGGGCTCCCATTTAGCCGAGTACGTTGGAGCCTCTAGTTGTGGCGACCTGGCGCAAGCTTTTGGCTAGCCGTTTTATCATTAAAACATATTTCTTGATATCAAGAATTCAATTCTTAATATCACGAAATCGAATTCTTGATATCAAGAATTACCATTGCTTTACAACGTAAAATTATTTCTTGATATCAAGAAATATGTTTTAATGATAAAACGGCTTGCCATAAGCTTGCGCCAGCTCGCCACAACTCGAGGCTCCAACTCGGCTAAGTGGGAGCCCTACTTAACTCTCTCTCTCTCTCTCTCTCTGTTGCTCTCTTCCCTCTCAATTGATTAATGAAGTGTGACGTCATAATCGCTAAGTTGTCAAGGTTGCTAGTACCAAACAATGTTGTGCTTAACAATGGCGGGGTGATCACACCAGCCCCAAAGCACTCACTTTGCCCTGCTCCGGCCAGTCCGACGCTTGAATTATTTCGCGGTGAACCTCATGCGCAGGCTTGGTTGTTCAGAATGTATAATCTGGCATGTGTGCAATCCATAAGTAGTTTCGTTTGATTTTTCCTATTTACCAATTTAATAAAAGTACGTATAGCGAGGTATTTCACATTATCAATTGATATATTAAACATTTTGACGTGGAATAAATACAACCAACTTTCTAGTGTGTCTTTGTCAGTGTAAAAACACCATGGTGTGATGATGAACGTTATCATGATTATTTTAAGAGTTAAGGTTGTCAGTTTTATGCGCGGGAGGATATGGTCATGTTCAAGATGAAAACAACTGTATTATATTTCTAAAATTGATTGGTATTGTATGGAATACATTTTTTTTTTAAGTATTGAAAACCACTCCTTTCGATTTCACGATTAACCAAAGTCGGTATGGTTTTTCAGGTGATTTTATATTTTTGTTATGAGCTGTTTCTCTTAACCCTCCATGCAGTAAGCTGGGTGAAAAGCGACCATAATCTTGATTATCGGGGTTACTTTTATCCATGCACTTTTAGAGTATACCTAGACTCTTTAGAGAAATTAATGTGTGGATGAATTGTGATTGTAAAGGCGTGTTCACTGGTCACACAACATAACTCTTATTTTTATTTAGCTACGAGGAAGCAAGGTTGCACTAGCAATAAAATACAAGAAAGAAAGTATTCCCTTTTCGTTATGTTTATTGGGTACTGATGAAGCTGACCGTACACTTGCAAAGTGTAGTCAAGCACATGCAAGTTGATGACTCGGAATGAGAATGCATAAACTAATTGTAGATATTGCACGTAGTTACACTGAATGATCATATAATGAGATGGACATGAATACATGGAATGACATGAATAAAAGCTTACGACTGAATGGAAA
This sequence comes from Strongylocentrotus droebachiensis, assembly GCA_035222895.1. NCBI lineage: Eukaryota > Metazoa > Echinodermata > Echinoidea > Camarodonta > Strongylocentrotidae > Strongylocentrotus > Strongylocentrotus droebachiensis. The sequence continues at coordinate 303,254 of JAVYIG010000019.1, forward strand.
TGACGTCGAAAGTCCAATGAAGATGATGAGATGTGAAGAACGAAGGAAGGGGCTCACGCGATGATGTGCGGAGGCTTGAAGGCGGAGATGCAGCTTCGTTATCGTGGCTGAAGAGCCGTGAAGAAATCTCGACGCTGACGCTCGTGATGAAAATGATGAAAATAGAAGAGAAGAAAAGTGGCGCTCGATGACGAAGCAGTGAATCGCTTGATGTCGGAGGCCAGGAGTAGAAATGTAGATATCAAAGTCGGTGGTGAAGATGAGCAGTGAGTCGTTCGTTGTATGATCCGGACTTTGATGGAGAAATTCATCAGAGTTACAGTGAGTCGAACTCGTTGATGAAATAATTGACGAACTACGGTGAGTCGAGCTCGTGTAAGAAAAGAGCTACCGGAACGAAGAAACTGGCAGCTCCCAGCGGAAAATCAAGCGCCATGTCGGGTCCTGATTATAACGTTCCAACTGGGAGACTGCAGCCCGATGAAGACGGCAGAGAAAGAGTTGACGTGCCGTAAAAGAGATCGAGACGAAAGGCACAGAAGAATAAAGCCTGGAGAGGAAATTATGGAGACGTCTTGACTCGACCAAGGTGTAAGCGGGAGTGAAGAAAAACCTCGTGGCGTTGAAAATACGCGGGTAAAGGAGTGCGCGGAAACACGATGCGTGAATAGAAGCAAAAACACACGCGGTCCGAATAACTGAATATAAATAAGTAGCGTGATGGAAAATAACTGTGAACATGAATGTACGATAAAAGTAGGACGAATGTAAGAGCCGCTACAACTCAATTGTTACCATTTCATTTACAATCGAAAGTCATGGAGACAAAAAAGCCAATTTTAGCATGGTGAGAGTTAACTGTCAGTCAAACTTATTCGGGTCAAACACAATGATATTTTGTACATGTACATTGATTTGAATGATGTGATAGTAAAAAACCGTCGCTGCCTGCTCATTTATGATATCAATTGCCTTTATTTATTATTCATTATTCTAGCTGTGATAATTATTACTCATCAAATATTCAAACATCTCATCAAAAAATTGAAATTCCATTGCCATTCCGAATGCGTATTCAATTATGCTGTTGACAATTTCTCTTGTAGCATGCCTAATAAAAGAAAACCTTTGTCGCATCAATGGTTGCGCATATTGCTCCGATTGTCTCATTTTCGCTCGCGTGAACATTGCCAGCACAAACCACTGACCTCTGCCTCCTGAACGGATCATCGCCCATTCCATTCACTATACGTTACGTACTACAAAGGCTGTATTGTCTGACCGTTCATGAATATTCATGTTTTTGCTAAACTCGGCAAAATGTTTGCTTTTACTAAATGGAAAAATTACGATGGGGGGTTGGATGAAATGGACATAATGAAATAGGCAGAAGTGATCTATGATAATTCATGCTTTTTATGTTTCGTGTGCTCGACCTATAATCTTCAAATCGCTTGGTAAACTGAGTCCAAAGTTAGACTTGTTTCACATGTGTATTATAGGCAATGACGAGCTTGCAACCTATTTTGAAAAATTACGGTGGGTGAACTTTCAAAAGTCAATGAGACATGAGGGCTCCAATGAAAGAGCTAGTGATAACGTACGTCGGGGTGGATGTGCTTTTCGTTTAAACAAAAAATGAATTTTTAACGAATTTTTAAAAAAACGTCCATAGGCTAACATGTTAGGCTGCCGACTCAGATCATGCTCTGACGATAGGGGGCGTTGTGAAATGAGACTAACCGGAGCCATATGGTAGCCACCGTGAAATCATTTTATTAAAAACATTATTCGATGAATACATTTGATGTAGAAGAAGACGAACTTCACAAGTTTCGATGTCATCTTAAAATCGATAAAATACCTCATTCTCCTTTCTCGAGGCATCGGGGTTAGACGCTTCATCGTGGATACAGGCTACCGTCACGTCTTTGAAAGAATTTAAACTGCCCATTTACAACCGTTTTCAGGTAGTTGCACTTTCTTTCTTTTACAATTTCGGAGTATTTTGTCCCAAATCTAATCTTATATACCAAATAAAAACACACACATCAGGAGCAAAAACAGAGAAACAGATGGCATCGAGACTAATGAAGCTCGTTTTCTTCTACATTTTTTGCCTATCGGATATGTCGTCTGCTAAAGGTAAGTACATTTGAATATTCAATTTGGTTTATTGTTTCTTTGTCTAGGCCTAATTATGTGAAAATGAAAAAAAAACAGATGAATAATGTAAAATGTGTTAGTGACAGTGTCAGATAAGAATGTGTAAAAGAGCAGATTAATTTGTGTTAACTTCGACTTTATTAATTATTAAATGACACACCTATTGCCAATTCCTCATAATTTCATACTGATACCGGAAAATTCGATTTATTATTTTTACTATTTTTTTCTCTATTCATTTGGGAAACATCATATATCCTGTCATGCCTTGTGACATGTTAGATTGCATGCCAGTATTATATATCCCACCTTGACCATTACAAGAAAACATGAATACAATAAACACTTTATTGTAGAAGTGAGTCAAATTATGCAAAAACAACCGGATTTTTTGTCGCAGATTTCCAAATTTGATGTCGCCTCTCAAAAATTTACATTTATCTCATTTAAAGCCCGATTAAAACATCAGAAATTATTCGTTTAATCTATCTACATGTACATTCCGGCCAGCGTTTGATGAACTTAGTTTACAGATAAGATAAACTAGTAGCCAACCACATCATGTCAGGTACATCTGTGGCATACTAAGGCCTTGGACCCTAAAGGGGCAAAACACAAGAGTTTAAGATAATGCATATAGTTTAGCAAAGGGCGGAAACAAAGAGTGAGATTGATAATCGTTGATTTAAGTTTGTTTAGACTTCAGTTAATGTAATATATTTATATATATGTATTTATTGTATATTGTATTGTAGTTGCTCTGTTATGTATAATATTTATATGGATTATTATATTCATATTTGCACTTGTTATCTAACTCTAACCATGGGGATTCTTAACCGTCTTTATTGTTGCTATTATATTTTTTCACTCAACAAATAAGATCGGTCATTCATTAACTTCTTTCAAACGAATTTCTAATATTGTTTTTTTCTTGCATTTTAAAACCTTATTTTGTGTATTTTTTTACTGATGTTATGAAAAGAATCACATTGGTTAGAATTGGAAATGTTTAATAATGTTAACAAGACATCGAAGAAAAACAGCTTTGCTGATTCGATTGTTTCTTTTTTATCCTGTATAAATATGTAAAATAAATAAAATATAAAAAAAGAGAGAAGTTCCCCCCCCCCCTCCCCCTCCTGCTAAACCATAGCTCATTTTCTCATCTTGGTTTTACAAAAACACTCAAGGGGCAAATTGTCATTGTCCCCTGTGCCCTTCCTTCAAATACGAAAGTGAAGCAATTTTAATCTGATACCCAATGTATAAAAGTCGACTCAAGTTTAATACCCAGACGATATTCAGAGAAAGAGGCGACCAGACCATAGGAATATAGTCTCGCGTAAATGGTCGTCTAAACAAGTTCGTCGACATCCCCTTGAAACTCACTTGAATTAAAACTAGTTCCAATGGACGTCGGCAAAATTGTACTTTAATTGTTTTGTGAGACTCTTAAGCTTCGTCCAGATATACAGCGGTAAACCGCGCCTGTTTTTTAATATTTTTTTTTTAAATATATTTATTTTTATGCAGACGTAAGTGCAATGAGCTCCATATTTATGTATCTAATAACAAACAGCTCAGTGAATACGATTGGGACCTTTGTCATAGTTGCCATTCATTTATACCTTTTATTTAAATACAAAAACACCACGATTTACGCTTCATATCCGAACAAGGTTTTACCCTGTACCTGTGTGAATAGGTTAAATTGATATCACGATGTCGTAGAAATTAAACAAAACATAACAAGACAAGACACAAAGTAAAGTAACAAGCTCACTTTATTATTAAATTTGCAGAAGTGACATACAGATGTGACGAAGGCTGGTGGAAATTTGGAGACAGGTGCTACCGAATCCTGGTAAATGTCTATACGGCAAAAACATATGCAATAACATTTTGTACCGCGGCGAAGGCTCAACTCTTCGTCCCTTCGTCGCAAGAGGAGTACGACGCTGTGACAGCATACATCGACAGCCTCGGCTCTGTCAGCGCGCCTGATAATCCTATTGCTGCACCTATCATCGATGTGTGGGTAGGGTGTGAGGCGGGAACACCCACCTGCATAGATGGAACAGCGTTTGACAGCACTGGTGGTACGTACAGAAAATATAAGGTATAGGGTAGAAATATTTATGATTCTAAGAATGATTACTATACACCCATTTCCAGTGGCGGATCCAGGATTTGCCGATAGGGGGGCCTACAATTTGAAAATCGCGCCGACCAATATTGCGCTCAGTGGGGGGGGGGGGGGGGGGGGGGTAGCGTGAGCACTAACTAAACAGAATTATATAAATCCTTTTTTTTTTATAATTATTATTATTAAAATAAATTTTAAAAGTCCCCCCCCCCCCCCCCCGTGGATCCGCGCCTGGCCCATTTCATACACGAAACACGAAACACGAAACCCCCTCCCCTTCCATTTTATAAGGAAAAAACTTGCAACACACTCACGCGCGAGCTCGCCAACAAGCGCAGCTGTGATGGCCTTTGGAAGGCTTTTTTTACGAAGACAGTTAAAGGCATCTTCGCGTGCAACTCCTTCGGAAAGGTTTTGATTCTTGGTGATGGCAATCGATTGGATTCATCTACACCAAGACATGTATCAATTACAGTATATCACGTATGATTTTAGAAAACCTCGGCAAATTAATCATCTTGTTATTTTAATAATCATAACGAGATCAAGATGATGTTAGGAGCTTCATAGTGGAGTAGGTAAATTTGTCAAGTTTCTAATGTTGATGATTTATTTCGTGAAGGTAACTTTAGTGACGGTTACCAATGCGCCAAGTAACATTATCTGCTGTGGTCCCGTTGAACTCTGAAAAAAACCAGTGGGGGAAGAGGGACGGGGGGCTAATTTTTTTTTCCAAACAGGTTTGCAATTTCTTATATTTCCGTTCTTCTCAATGGCTGATATGTTCTACGTCATTAGCAGCTTGGAAAGAGGTCACAAACAATTAGACTTTGATTCTTTATTGCTTTGCCTCACTATTTATAAAGGCAAAAAAACAGAATAAACTGAGACTTGAACCCACAACTCTGAGATAGTATTACGCTGACCTTACCGATTGAGCCAACGATGGGTTGATGACAAGTGATTCTGCATGATTTCTATAACCCTATCACTCACCATAACGGTAACGTCATTGCTAATGACGTAACATATCAGCCAATCAGATGACCGGAAATATTAGCATTGGCAAACCTGTTTGGGAAAAAAAAATTAGCGGCCGGGGGGGAGGGGGGCTTCGCCACCCGACCATCTCAACATCGTTAAAAGGGCCTTAGAGGCTAAGTCCACTCCAAAAATAATTTGCTTTTAATAGATGCAGAAAAACAAGAGAAACAGAGCAAAACAAAATTGAGTAAAATCGGATAACTAACTAGAAAGTTATGATTTTTTTTAAAGTATGGAAAACTATGGAACTGAGAAAATCACTACACAAATTGCTTATTTGGTTATCAGTCTGTGACGTCATTGCCTTACTATTTATCAATTGCATTTTATATTGTTATCCCATTAATTTCCCTTTATATCCCCAAAACCTGATTTTCCAATGCCTTTGCCCAGGATATATGATTTGTATCATATTGTGTGTATGACATTTCACAAAATATTTTATGAACTTTGAAGAATTAATAACTTTTCTGAATATTTTATATTCATAATCATTGATTTTTATATAGATAGTTTATCAAAATTTACATTTGTCATGATTTAACAGGAAAACATACTATATATTAGTGCTTCCACACACAAACATATTACTATGATAGTAATATGTTTGTGTGTGGAAGCACTAATATATATAACGTGGATGATGGTGTGAGGAAAACAGATTTTTAGGGGGGAAATTGGAAATTTATATTATCAATAAAATTAAACAATTAGTGGATAGTGAGGCAATGACATCCCAGACTCTAAATGAGTTGTCAATTTGTCTTGTGATTTTCAAAGTTTGTCATGTCATTATAACTTCATAACTTTCTCATTAGTAATCCGATCTTGCTCAAACTTGTTTTGATTAATGTGTCTGATTTTTCTGCTTCTATTGAAAGTAAGTCATTTTGGAGTGGACATGCCGTTTAAAGATAAATTTGAGGACCCATCATGCAATAGTATGACAACTTATTTTGATAGGCAGACATTACATAAGAAATTAAATACATCGTCTCAACTGAGAGTGTAACGTACAATATATGTTTTATATTCTATAAGTTTAAATGTTTCATTGCCGGTATCTTACCTTCCACAACTTTTATATTATCGATAAAGTATCCAGAAATAACTCGACAAATATGCCATTAATGAAATCTTTTTCCACAACAAAACTGATCTCCCGATGTCATGTTATCTTTTTCATGTGGATGTCGTGTTCTCGAATGCTGTACTCTGATAGGATGGTGGGGAAGTGGATATGTTCACTATGCTGATGACGATTGTGTGCTTTATTCTAAATATGACGGACTTCAAGCCTATTTATGCGCGACGAGCTCTCGAGTACTCTGTGAAGGTAATTTGAACTTTTATGATAGGGTGCAGATTACTTTCTATACACCTTGAACCCCAAAGTTTCACATTTTCTATCAATCAAACATGTCAGTGTTTAGGGGCCGTGTAATACTTATTTATTTACCTTTTATTTACTTCGTATATATAACAAACAGTGTTGTCCATTCAGAATTTATTTGGCTCTTTAATGAACGTCAAGAAGCGCGTGGAATTCACACAATTATTTCTATGTTGGTTGTAGTTGGGGGCTTATTTTGAGGGGGGTCTGTTGTTTATTTTTTATTCTTTGTGTAAGTAATCTTCAGTTATCAGAATGCTTACTCAATTGTGAGTGGTATATTTTTATGTATACATATAGCTCCTGCCGCCGTCACCCGATCCAGCACATACACCGCATCATCGCTCTCTAACCGCTGTCTCCGAGGGTTCACGCAGAAAACGGTCCCCAAGAAGTCCAAGACCCGCTGTGCTGCTGAGTGCTTGAAGGAGGACTTCTGCGTCTCATTCAATTTCAAAGATGGCGTCTGTGATCTCAACTACAGTACCCGAGACCAGGTCAACTATAGTGCGTTCCAAGAAGAGGAAGGGTGTTCCTATTATGAACCATAGATTTCCCTGATAACCATCAATAGGAAATTGTAGGAGTTACCGGTAGTAAATTAGTCAAACAGTTTAAGTACAAAGAGAAATTTGAGCTCCGGTAAAGGTTTAAATAGAATTGTGCCTTAGAAGACCTCAACCTCGTTCCAGCATTTAAGACAAAAGATACTGCACAGCTATCAGTTACGAGTTTGCTCAAATAGACTTTCCCTGGTGATTTGCATTTGATAGTCAACTTATTTTTCTTAAAAATTATCATACATTCAGGTGTCATGCCATTTTTTTATTATTTTTATCAATGCATTGCACAATTGCAAGACTTGTTCATGTGGTAAATATGAAGTCACTTCATATTAAAATGTGCAGTTGGGCATGATCGTTAGCGGAGTTGAAAATGACCCCCAATTTTGCAATGTTGCAAGTTCATTTCGACAATACTTTGATAGTACAAAAAACAGATTGCGTAAAATCAATTTTCTGCTTTGGAAAGATAAATGGGCATAGAGATTTTTACAATGAATTAAAACGACGAAAAATAGCTAGTGTTTAATCAAGAGTGAGTATAATAGACCAGTTCCTAGTTAGTATATGTTTTTAAAAGACCCCAAATATCTTCAGATCTTTTTAACATGGAGACATTCCACTTTGTGAACTTCCCAAAGTCCCCAAAAGATGGAGATGCTTCATAAAATCCTTTACCCAGTTGGAAGGAATACTTCCACCTGTGTATCGTGGAATGCACCCTCAGTGAATTATTTAACTTTCATGAGCACCTATCCATTACATTAGTCACTTCAATGGGTTTTACATTTTTCTGCTCATCTGCACACTCTATCTACGAACTAGCTTTATTTTGTTAAATTTAAAGGGAAAGCCTGTCCTGGTATAAGTCTAGATATGGAATTCGACTTCATTTAAAACGTTATATGTTTATATATGGGTGTGTGTGCGTGCATGCGTGTGGGTGTGGGTGTCTGTGCTTGTGAGTGCGTATTGATGTTGTTAGTTTTACTTTGGGATGGAGTCGCGAGTAATACCATTTTTCATTCCATTAACTGCTATAGGCATGACAGGTTTAGAACTAATGATTGCATAAGTATTATGTTCTATTCAAATAGGAAAGTATCGACCAACGTCAAAATAATTGGGTCATTTTAAAGAGAGGACATTCTACTTTAATCACAAAGAGTTTTAGCTAATCTGACCGGGCCAGACAATTATATATCTTCTTGTCGATAATGGCCTTACCCTTTACAAAATAAAAACAAGGAGAATTATTTTGATATCATGATGTGTGAAACATCTAGGAGGTCATTTAGCAACTTCCTGCGAAATCTTTGGAAGAACATAATTTACATGGTAAAAATAACAAAACAAAAGTGTCTCGTTGAGGTACGCATGGCTCGGGTATCTAGTTCTTTGTACTCAAACTATTGACTCTTTTTGCTGGCAGTTGCCTCTTTTATCATAGTAGTATAATCATTAATATTTGGGTATTGCGGTCTATTCAATTGACTCTCAAATCATGGGTTTAGTGTTCAAATCCCAGCCCAGCTGCAAAAGTGTACCTGGCAAATACCGGGGTACTAATAAATGCAGGCAGTGCCCTCATGAATAACAGCTCTGACGCTGACGGGGCTTCCCGGGGAATACAACATTTTCATTAGATTATGTTCAATGTTGAGCATAGCTGATTATATTCATGAGGGGACATAAAAACGTAATAATGGATGATCTGATGCATGTACAACTTCATGGATAGGTGGCGGCAGAGCATTACAAGAACAGACACATGTTGTTTTCATAATGTTCATAAATGTAGGATCTACGCATTCGTATCAAAGCTGCGTTTGTGTTATTTCTATGATGTTATACATGATAAAGCTCTCACATAATTCACGGCCATAGATGTAGCATAATTAATCAACTTACTTCATATAAAATCGAGCATTTTTAAAGAACTTTTTCCCATGCCTTACTCAGGTGTTTACAACAGATTATCACTATACACAAAAGTGGTAGGTAATTAATTCGTACGATTTTGCCTTAGAGAAGGATTAAAGATTATGGCCAAAATTGTATTTTGCATGACGGAGAGACAAAAATGAAGGATGCCAATTGAGTGTTTGCTTATGTATTTGGCGATTTAAAACCAACTTTTAATATAATTGTCTTGTGTAGATTATGGAACTATGTGTTGATCAGAAAATTTTCAAATTAGTTCGAAAATGAAAATTAAATGAGTCATATTTATCTCTTTACACTTCGGTTGGACCAATGAGCATGATAAGACATTAACACCGATATGGTGAGAAAATATACGGTAAAGATTATATTTGTAACTCTTTGAGCAATTGCCTATAATGTCTGATTTAGCATTGTTAATGATGAAAAGGTAAAAACGTGGTCTATAGAAATAAATAACTTAACATGTATTTGTTGTCCGTCCGTGTATATAGTGAACAATTTATCAAGTCATTTCTAGACTACATGATTATAATCAAGCAGAGAATTATGTTATAGACAAAATGCAATCTTATATGAGTTATAAATCATTATCTTTGTTATGACTGATGAAATCATTTCATATCTATTAAAACTTGTTATGCAGTGATGTAACCAACGCAATGAGGAGAACGACGAAAGACGAAATAGGCTTAAAACCAACTCGCTACAGGAAATGTAAGTGTCACACTATTTACGGTAGACTCATTTTTACTCGTCTCTCTCTCTCTCTCTCTCTATCTTTTCCTAGTCCCTCTCAATATATCTCTCTCTCTCTCTGTCTCTGTCTGTCTGTCTGTCTCTCTCTCTCTCTCTCTATCTTTCCCTAGTCCCTCTCAATCTCTATCCCGCCCGCCTTCCTCTCACTCTCTCTCTCTCTCTCTCTATCTTTTCCTAGTCCCTCTCAATATCTCTCTCTCTCTCTCTCTCTGTCTGTCTGTCTCTCTCTCTCTATCTTTCCCTAGTCCCTCTCAATCTCTATCCCGCTCTCCTTCCTCTCACACTCTCCCTTTCTCTCTCTCTCTTTCTCTCTCGCTATGTTGCTCTCCCTATCTCTCTCTTTCTCTCTCCCTATCTCTCTCTTTCTCTCTCTCTCTCTCTCTCTATCTATGTTGCTCTCCCTCCTTAAGTCATTTTATCTTTGTAAAATGAGTTATGCAATTATGTAACGAGCAGATACACATGAGGAGAAGAAAGAAAGACGAAAAGGCCTAAAAATCTAACACACCCCAGGAAAGGCTAGTGGTACATTAACTTCTGTTGACTAATCTTCACTTCTCTCTCTCTCTCTCTCTCTCTCTCTGTTTCCCTCTAATTCCATTTCAACGTCATCGCTCTCTCCTCCTTCTCCCACTCGCTCTCTCTCTCTTTCTCCCTCTCTCTCTCTCTCTCTCTCTCTGTTGCTCTCTACCCTCTCAATCGATTACTTAAGTGTGACGTCATAATCGCTAAGTTGTTCAGGTTGCTACAACCGAAAAACTTTGTGCTTAACAATGGTGTGGTGATCACACCAGCCCCAGAGCACTCAATATGCCCTGCTCCAGCCCGGCGCTTGAATAGGGACTTTTAGAAATGCACGTCAAGAGCTTTGACTGCAACGTGTGACGTCATTTTAAGGCACTGCGCCTGCGTCACGTGGTCTCAGTCGGCGATCGAGAATGCGTCAACCTTGATTTTCCTAAATCTAGTACATGCAATACATACATACATATTGACATTTATAAAGCGCCTTTACATGCTGAAATGTGTAGAACAGGTGTCACATGCACCTGTTCTACACATATTTACATATTAGCAGTGAAGGGATGTTCTTTTGTTGAGGGTAGAATGAGGAATGTCCTCTTTCTTTGTCCGTGATGTTTATTGTGTTACTTCCTGCATGCATATCGTCGAGTGCAATCTAAAAGATTTCTAATTGTAGCCAACATGGGCAGTTAAGTACGTTGACACGCATGATCAGTCGGCGTTCGTCGTGTTCTCGTTCACTCATTCTAAAAGTCCCTATTGATTTCGCGGTGAACCTCATGCACAGGCTCCATTGTTCAGAATGGTATAATCTGGCATGTGTCCAAGCCATGAGAAGTTCATTTTTATTGTTTCTATTTACCAATTTGATAAACGTACGTAGCGAGGTCTTTCACATTATCTCTTGATATATTAAACATTTTGACGTGGAATAAATACAACCAACTTTCTAATTTGTCTTTGTCAGTGTTAAAACACCATGTTGTGATGATGAACGTTATCATGATTATATTAAGAGTTAGTGTTGTCAGTTTTATGCTCGGGATGATATGGTCATGTATGTAAGGTGGGTGTGTGTGCGCGCGTGTGACGACACATTCTGAAAGTCATTTTGGGTATTCTGAGGAGTCTAGGGACAGTGTGTGGAAGTGTGGTCGAGTGGTGTGTGTGTGTGTTTGTCATATGTGTGTGTCACATGGGGGGTTGTAGTGTGTTTCGTTGGTTGGGGTTATTAGTTTCATGTTGCAATTAACATATTTTTTGTTTTCATCTATCGTACAATCTACGTAATAAAAATGTTATGAATCATGTCAAGATGAAAACAACTGTATTCAATTTCTAAAATTGATTGGTATAGTATATGGGATTAAAACAAATTTAAACCATGAAAATAGAAAAAAGTATGCACCTACAACAAAAGTAGTCATTTAAACCACTTCTTTCGGTTTCACGTTTAGCCCAAGTCAATATTTTGTTTAGGTGTTTTTATATTTTGCTATGAGCTGTTTCTCTTGACCCTCCATGCAGTAAGCTGGGTGAAAAACGACCATAATCTTGATTATCGGGGTTACTTTTATCCATGCACTTTTAGAGTGTACCTAGACGCCATTGTTACCATTTCATTTACAATCGAAAGTCCTGGAGACAAAAAGGCCCATTTTAGCATAATGAGAGTTAACTTTCAGTCAAACCTATTCGGGTCAAACACAATGATATTTTGTACATTGATTAGAATGATATGATAGTAAAAAAAAACGTCGCTGCCTGCTCATTTATAATATTAATTGCCTTAAATACAAATTTAAGATCCACTTTGGATCAAAATATTCATTATTCTAGCTGCGATGATTATTACTCATCAAATATTCAAACATCTCATCAACAAATTGAAAGTCCATTGCCATTCCGGATGCGTATCCAATTATGCTTTGACACTTTCTCTTGTAGCATGCCTAATAAAAGAAAATCTCTGTCGCATCAATGGTTGTGGTTTTCATGCTGTTCAGCCACCATGCAATGATACAAAAATGAATTATTCGATGAACATATTTGATATCGAGAAAATACCTCATTCTTCTTTCCCGAGGCATCGGGGTTAGACGCTTGATCGTGAATACAGCCTACCTTCATGTCTTTGAAATAATTTGAACAGCCCATTTACAACCGTTTTCAGGAAGTTGCACTTTCTTTATTTTACAATTTCGGAGTATTTTGTCTCAAATCTAATCTTATATACCAAATAAAAACACACACATAAGGAGCTAAGACAGAGAAAAGATGGCATCGAGACTTATGAAGCTCGTTTTCTTCTACATTGTTTGTCTATCGGATATGTCGGCTGCTAAAGGTAAGTAAATTTTACTTTTCAAATTTGGTTTATTGTTTCTTGGTATAGGCCTATGTGAAAAAGAAAAGAAACAGATGAATGATGGAAAATGTATTAGTGACAGTTTCAGAAAAAAGAGTGTAAAAAGCAACTTCGACATTAATAATGGTTAAATGACGCACTTATTGCCAATTCCTCATAATTTCTTAATGATACCGGAAAATTTATAAATATTTGTTGTATTACTATTTCTTTTCTATTAATTTTGGAAACACCATATCCTGTCATGCCTTGTAACATTATAGTTTGCATGCCAGTATAATATATGCCGCCTGACCATTAAAAGAAAACATTAATAAAATTAACACTTTATTCTGTCGCAGATTTCCAAATTTGATGTCGACTCTCAAAAATTCAAATTTATCTCATTTAAACCATCAGAAATATAAATATTCGTTTAATCTACCTACATTCCGGCCAGCGTTTGATGAACTTAGTTTCCGATATAGAGGCTTAGATAAGATAAACTAGTAGCCAAACACTTCTTGACCTGTATATGTCAAGTACATCTGTGGCATACTAAGGCCTTGGACTTAGGAGGGGCAAAACACAAGAGTTTACGATAATGCACAAAGTTCAGCTAAGGGCGGAAACAAAGAGGGAAGTTACTCCCCCCCCCCCCCCTGCTAAACCATAGCCCATTTTCTCATGTTGTAGGTTTTTTTTTAAACCACTGTAAGGGGCAAATTGTCCCCTGTGCCCTTCCTTCAAATACGTAAGTGAAGCCATTTCAATTTGATTACCAATGTATAAAAGTCGACTCCAGTTACCCAGAAGAAATTCAGAGACGGGGGCAATCGGACCATAGGAATTTAGTCTGGCGTAAATGGTTGTCTTAACAAGCTCTTTGACATCTCCTTGAAACTCATCTAAATTCAAACTAGTTCCAATGGACGTCGGCAAAATTGTACTTTAATTGTTTTGTGAGACTCTTAAGCTTCGTCCAGATATGCAGCAGTAAACCGCGCCTTTTTTTAAATTCTTTTTTTTTAAATATATTTATTTGTATGCAGACATAAGTGCAATGGGCTCCACGTTTCTGTATCTAATAACAAACAGATCAGTAAATACGAGTGGGACCTTTGTCATAATTGCCATTCATTTATACCTTCTTTTTTTAAAGACGAAAACACCACGATTTACGCTTCATATCTGGACGAGATTTGACCATGTACCTGTGTGAATAGGTTAAAACTGATATCACGATGTTGTAGAAATAAAACAAAACAAGACAATACAAGACACAAGTAAAGTTACAAGCTCACTTTATTATTAAATTTGCAGAAGTAACTTACAGATGTGACGAAGGCTGGTGGAAATTTGGAGACAGGTGCTACCGTATTCTGGTAAATGTCTTGACGACGAAAACAAATGCAATAAATGTATGCACCGCGGCGAAGGCTCAACTCTTCGTCCCTTCGTCGCAAGAGGAGTACGACGCAGTGTCAGCATACATTAACAGTCTTGGCTTTGTCAGCGCGCCTGATAATCCGATTGCTGCACCTATCTACGATGTGTGGGTAGGGTGTGAGGGGGGAACACCCACCTGTATAGATGGAACAGTGTTTGACAGCAGTGGTGGTATGTATAGAAAATATAAGGTATAGGGTAGAAATATTTATGATTCTAGGAATGATTACTAGACACCCATTTCCAGTGGCGGATCCAGGATTTGCTGATAGGGGGGCCTAAAATTTGAAAATCGCGCCGACCAATATTGTGTTCAGTGGGGGGGGGGGGTAGCGTGAGCACTAACTAAACAGAATTAAATAAAACTTTTTTGTTTTAATTATTATTATTATTAAAATAAAATAAAAAGTCCAGGGGGCGGGCCCGTCGGCCCCCCCCCCCCCCCCCCCCCGTGGATCCCCGCCTGGCCCATTTCATAAACGAAAGAATTTCTGAAACACCCCCTCCCCTTCCATTTAATAAGGACAAAACTTGCAACACACTCACGGCGAGCTCGCAAACAAGCGCAGCTGTGATGGCCTTTGGAAGGCTAATTTGCGGAGACAGTTAAGAGTCACTGGGCGCGTGCAACTCCGTTGGAAAGGTTTTGGTTCTTGGTGATGGCAATCGATTGGATTCATCTTCACCAAGAGTATCAATTACAGTATATCATGTATGATTTTAGAAAACCTCGGCAAATTAATCATCTTGTTATCTTAATAATCATAACGTGATCAAGATGATGTTAGGAGCTATATAGTGGAGTAGGTAAATTTGTCAAGTTTCTAATGTTGAAAAAGAGAAAAATCAGTGGGGGAAGAGGGCCCGGAGGGGGTGGGGTGGGGGGGGGGTCGCCACCCGACCATCTCAACATCGTGAAAAGGGCCTCAAAGCTAAGTCTACTCCAAAAATAATTTGCTTTTAATAGATGCAAAAAAACAAGAGAAACAGAGCAAAACAAAATTGAGTAAAATCGGATAACTAATAAGGAAGTTATGATTTTTTTTTGTAAAAGTAAAAAGTATGGAAAACTATGGAACTGCGAAAATCACTATACAAATTGCCAATTTGGTTATCAGTTTGTGACGTCATTGCCTTACTATTTATCAATTGCTTTATATATTCTTATCCCATTAATTTCCCTTTATATCCCCCAAGACCTGATTTACCAATGCCTTTGCCCAGGCTATATGATTTGTATCATATTGTGTGCATGACATTTCACAAAATATTTTATAAACTTTGAAGAATTTATAATTTTTTTTTTAAAGTTTATCAAAATTCACATTTTTCATGATGTAACAGTTAAGAAATACTATATATTAGTGCTTCATTAATATTAATATTAATAATACATATTACTATCAATATAACGTGTATGATGGTGTGAGGAAATCAGATTGTTCTGGGGGAAATTGGAAATTATATTATCAATAAAAAGAAAACAATTAGTGGATAGTGAGGCAATGACATCCCAGACTCTAAGTGAGTTGTCAGTTTGTCTTGTGATTTTCAAAGTTTGTCATGTCATTAAAACTTCATAATTTTCTCATTAGTAATCCGATTTTGGTCAAACTTGATTTGATTAATTTGTCTGATTTGTCTGATTTGTCTGCTTTTATTGAAAGTAAGTAATTTTTGGAGTGGACATGCCGTTTAAAGATAAATTTGAGGACCCATCATGCAATTGTATCACAACTCATTTTGATAGGCAGAACTTACATAAGAAAATAAATACATCATCTCAACTGAGAGTGTCACGTACAATATGTTTTATATTCTATAAGTTTTAATGTTTCATTGCCGGTATCTTACCTTCCACAACTTTTATATTATCGATAGAGTATCCAGAAATAACTCCTCGACAAGTATGCCATTAATGAAATCTTTTTCCACAACAAAACTGATGTCCCGATGTAATGTTATCTCTTTCATGTGGATGTCGTGCTTTCGAATGCTGTACTCTGATAGGATGGTGGGGAAGTGGATATGAACACTTTACTGATGAAGATTGTGTGATTTATTATAAACCTACCGGACTTGTAGCCCAGTCATGCACGACGGTGACATCTCAAGTACTTTGTGAAGGTGATGTGAACTTTTAAGACAGGGTGCAAATTACTTTGCACATGCCCACCTCAAGTTTTAAGCAGTCAAAAATTACAGTGTTTTGGGGGCTGTTTAATACTTGTTTATTTACAATCTATTTACTTCGTATAACAAACAGGGTAGTTCATTCAGCATTAAATAAGATCTTATATGAATCCCTGCAATGTAAAAAAATATATAAACAAAAGTAATATTACACATTAACAACGACAATGACAACATTACTACAAAATAAGTTTGCTTAGTTCTCTTAATATAACGTTTGCGGCCAGTTGGTGCTTCATTTTAGAATAAAGCAAGGATGACAGAAAAAAGGGTCAACAAATTAATATTAATATTGCACGCATTATTTGCTGTTTGTATGAGTATTAGTGAAACTGTATCATTTTCATTTAGTTGAGCTACATTGAATATCTATATATTTCTTTTTAATATAAATATTATTCAGATTTGTTTGAAAGTTTAACAGAGGCATCGCAACAATATCATATTATGTATCAAAACTTACTTATGCATGGAAGACAAGACATTAACGTTAAGAAGCGCGTGGAATTCACACTGGATACAAACGATTATTTCTATGTTGGTTTTTTTTTTGTGGGGGGGGGGGGGTTCTGTTGTTGTTTTGTTTTGTTTTTTTACAAATTATTTTTATTTATCAGAATGCTTACTCAATTGTGAATGGTATACTTTTTATGTACACTTATAGCTCCAGCCGCCGTCACCCGATCCAGCACATACAGCGCATCACCGCTCCCTAACCGCTGCCTCCGAGGGTTCACACAGAAGACGGTCCACAGGAAGTCCAAGACCCGCTGTGCTGCTGAGTGCTTGAAGGAGGACTACTGCGTCTCATTCAATTTCAAAGATGGCGTCTGTGATCTCAACTACAGTACCCGAAACGAGGTCAACTATAGTGCCTTCCAAGAGGAGGAAGGGTGTTCCTATTATGAACCGTAAATTTCCTTAATAACTAGAAATAAGAAATTTAAGGAGTTACCGATAGTGAATTAGTCAAACAGCTTAAAAAGAGAAATTTGAGCTCCGGTAAAGGTTTAGATAGAATTGTGCCTTCGAAGAGGAGGACCTCAACCTCGTTCCAGCATTTAAGACATAAAATACTGCACAGCTATCAGTTACGAGTTCGCTCAAATAGACTCTCCCTGGTGATTTGCATCTGATAATCAATTTATTTTTCTTCAAAAATTATCATACATTCAGGTGTCATGCAATTTTTTAATTATTTTAATCAATGCATTGCACAATTGCAAGACTTGTTCATGTGGTAAATATGAAGTCACTTCATATTGAAATGTGCAGTTGCGCATGATCTTAAGCGGAGTTGAAAATGACCCCCAATTTTGCAATGTTGCAAGTTCATTTCGACAATTATGGCTCCTTTAATACATAAACACAATTTCCAGAAAATACTTTGATAGTACGAAAAACAGATTGCGTAAAATCAATTTTCTGCTTTGGAAAGATAAATGGGCATAGAGATTTGTATTATGAATTTAAACGACGAAAAAGAGGTAGTGTTTAATCGAGAGTGAGTATAATAGACCAGTTCCTAGTTAGTATATGTTTTTAAAAGACCCAAAATATCTTCAGATCTTTTTAACATGCAGACATTCCACTTTGTAAACTTCCCAAAGTCCCCAAAAGATGGAGATGCTTCATAAAATCCTTTACCCGGTTGGAAAGAATCTTCCACCTGTGTATCGTGGAATGCATCCTCAGTGAATTATTTAACTTTCATGAGCACCTATCCATTACATTACTCACTTCAATTGGTTTTACATTGTTCTGCTCATCAGCACACTCTATCTACGAACTAGCTTTATTTTGTTAAATTTAAAGGGAAAGCCTGTCCTGGTATAAGTCTAGATATGGACTTCGACTTCATTTAAAACGTTGTATGTTTTAATATGGGTGTGTGTGCGTGCATGCGTGTGGGTGTGCTTGTCTGTACTTGTGAGTGCGTATTGCTGTTGTTAGTTTTACTTTGGGATGGAGTCGCGAGTAATACCATTTTTCATTCCATTAACTGCTATAGGCATGACAGGTTAAGAACTAATGACTGCATAAGTATTATGTTCTATTCAAATTGGAAACTATCGACCAACATCAAAATAATTGGGTCATTTAAGGAGAGGACATTCTACTTTAATCACAAAGAGTTTTAACTAATCTGACCGGGCCAGACAATTATATATCTTCTTGCCGATAATGGCCTTACCCTTTACAAAATAAAAACAAGGAGAATTATTTTGATATCATGATGTGTGAAAAATCAAAGAGGTCATTTAGCAACTTCCTGCGAAATCTTTGAAAGAACATAATTTACATAGTAAAAATAACGAAACAAAAGTGTCTCGTTGAGGTAAACATGACACGGGGCATGACTATATCTAGTTCTTTGTACTCAAACTATTGAGTTTTTTTGCTGGCAGTTGCCTCTTTTATCATAGTAGTATAATCATTAATATTTGGGTATTGGGTTTATTCAATTGACTCTCAAATCATGGGTTTAGTGTTCAACCCCAGCCCAGTTGCAAAAGGAGTACCTGGCAAATGCCGGGGTACTAATAAATGCAGGCAGTGCCCTAATAAATAACAGCTCCGTGACGCTGACGGGGCTTCCCGGTGTAAACAAAATTATCATTAGATTATGTTCAATGTTGAGTATAGCTGATTATATTCATGAGGAGGCATATAAACGTAATAATGAATGATCTGATGCATGTACAACGTCATAGAGAGGTGGCGGCAGACCATTACAAAAGCAGAGACATGTTATTTTCATATAATATGAACATATTATGTTCATGAATGTAGAATCTACGCATTCGTATCAAAGCTGCGTTTGTGTTATTTCTATGATGTTATACATGATAAAGCTCTCACATAATTCACGGCCATAGATGTAGCATAATTAATCAACTTTCTTTATATAAAATCGGGCATTTTTAAGGAACTTTCTCCCATGCCTTACTTAGGTGTTTACAACAAATTATCACTATACACAAAAGTGGTAGGTAATTAATTTGTACGATTTTGCCTTAGAGAAGGATTAAAGATTATGGCCAACATTTTATTTTGCATGACGGAGAGACAAAAATGAAGGATGTCAATTGAGTGTTTGCTTATGTATTTGGCGATTTAAAGCCAACTTTTAATATAATTGTCTTGTCTAGATTATGGAATTATGTGTTGATCAGATAATTTTCAAATTAGTTCGAAAATGAAAATTAAATGAGTCTCATTTATCTCTTAACACTTCGGTTGGACCAATGAGCATGATAAGACATAAACACCAATATTGTGAGAAAATATACGGTAAAGATTATATTTGTAACTCTTTTAGCAATTGCCTATAATGTCTGATTTAGCATAGTCAATGATGAAAAGGTAAGAACATGGTTTATAGAAATAAATAACTTTACATGTATTTATTGTCCGTCCGTGTATATAGTAAACAATTTATCAAGTCATTTCTAGACTACATGATTATAATCAAGCAGAGAATCATTTTATAGACAAGATGCAATCTTATATGAGCGATAAATCATTATCTTTGTTATGACTGATGAAATCATTTCATATCTATTAAAACTTGTTAATGAGGAGAACGACGAAAGACGAAATAGGCTTAAAACCAACTCGCTACAGGAAATGTTAGTGTCACACTATTTACTGTAGACTCATTTTTACTCGTCTCTCTCTCTCTCTCTCTCTCTCTATCTCTCTCTATCTTGGCCTAATCCCCCTCAATCTCTATCCCGCTCGCCTTCCTCTCACGTTCTCCCTTTCTCTCTCTCTCTCTCTTTCTTTCTCTCTCTCTCTCTCTTTCTCTCTAATTCCATCTCATCTTCATCCCTCTCTCCTCCTTCTCCCCCCTCTCTCTCTCTCTCTGTTGCTCTCTCCCCTCTTAATTGATTACTGAAGTGTGACGTCATAATCGCTAAGTTGTCAAGGTTGCTAGTACCAAACAATTGTGTGCTTAAAGGGCCACTCTAACCAAAACGGGCTTTAAAAAAATGGGGAAAAGGGACATGTAGAAAGATTTTTGACGGGGATTCCGAACATGACAATGATTTTTCTTAGAAATCATCAACAATTCTCGAATCTAGCTTTAAAAATGACGACCCAGTTTCGGGGCTGTATTGCGCAATAGCATACGACGTCACCGCAGGAGCCTCTCCGGTGAAAAGGAGGGTGATTTAGACATTAAAAATTAAAAAGCAAACTATGATATTAATTGGGGGAAAAAGACATTTATCCGAAAAAATAATATGCACTTGATAATCCCTGTACGTTTCTGGTAATTTCATCATTCCTAATCATGAAATTATGAAATTATGAAATCGGACATGCCCGCAATAACGTCAAATACGCCATCAAGCCACGTGACAGTATACCTTTTTTCGAGGGGCGTAGCCCAGCAAGCGTGAGATCTGTAAAAATGGATGGTTATTATAGTTTTTTGGTCAATTTAGAGATTTTCTGAAAAATCAGAGGCAGGAATATTAATAAGTAGAGGTGTATTCATGTTTTAAAAGGCTATGTTAGTTGGGTTAGATTGGCCTGTAACAATTGTGGTGCACACCGTGCACTCAATTTGCCCTGCTCCAGCCCGACGCTTAAAATGATTTTTTTTGGTGAACCTAATGTGCAGGCTCTATTGTTCAGAATGGTATAATGATAATCTGACATGTGTGCAAGCCATGAGAAGTTTCTCATTATTGTTTCTATTTACAAATTTGATAAACTTACGTAGCGAGGTCTTTCACATTATCACTTGATATATTAAACATTTTGACGTGGAATAAATACAACCAACTTTCTAATGTGTCTTTGTCAGTGTGAAAACACCATTGTGATGATGAACGTTATCATGATTATGTTAAAAGTAATACAAAGTATTGGTATGGGGTCATGAATTTGGTTCAAATGAACATATTGGAAGCATATGCGATCCTAGTATATTCAATGATCGTTGTCGCGGTTTAAATCGAGTCTAAAGTGATGAAATTATAATAATAAATTGTTTATGTTGTATAGCTCCCTCTCAAGGTCAATATATTAATTTAGCTATAAATCTTGACTAGAATCGACCGATTGGCTATTCCCGTTTGGAAATTATATATCACAACTACATATTCTGAGATTTTCATGGTCGCAGCTACCATTGTATGGCCGTAGGCGCTATTTGAAATTCATCAAAATTTAGGAGCACCGGTAAATGTTTGTATTCAATTTATCTCGAAAGTAGAAGTGTTTTAGGGGCTTAATTTCTAGTGCTTAATACATCCACAGGGGCATCCAAATATATCAAAATTGTAAAGAATCACTATTCAGCCAATTTTCAAAATTTCCCAAAACTTTGTATTACCTTTAAGAGTTATGGTTGTCAGTTTTATGCGCGGGAGGATATGGTCATGTTCAATGTATGTAATGTGGGTGTGTGTGGGTGCGTGTGACGACACCTTCTGAAAGCCATTTTGGGTATTATGAGGAGGCTATAAACAGTGTATGATATATGTGTGGAAGTGTGGTCGGGTGGTGTGTGTCGTCTGTGTATGTCGCATGGTCGGGGGTAGTAGTGTGTTTGGTTGGATGGGGTTATTTTTTGTATGTTACAATTGATTTAAGTATTTTTTTCATCAATCGTACGATCTACGTAATGGAAATGTTTTGAATAATGTCAAGATGAAAACAACTGTATTATTTTTCTAAAATTGATTGGTTTTAGTATGGAATAAAAAAGTTTTAAACGATTGAAGAAAGAAAAGAAAAATTATGCACCTACAACAACAGTAGTCATTTAAACCACCCGTTTTGGTTTCACGATTAGCCCAAGTCAGTATGGTTTTTTAGCTGTTATTATATTTTGTAATGAGCTGTTTCTCTTGACCCTCCATGCAGTAAGATGGGTGAAAAATGACCATTATATTTATTATCGGGGTTACTTTATCCATGCACTTTTAGAGTATACCTAGACTCCATTTCTACCATTTCATTTCCAATCGAAAGTCATGGAGACAAAAAAGCCCATTTTAGCATCGTTAGGGTGAACTTTCAGTCAAACCTATTCGGGTCAAACACAATGATATTTTGTACATTTATAATATCAATTGCCTTAAATAAAAAATTAAGATCCAGTTTATATCAAATATTCATTATTCTAGCTGTGATGATTATTACTCATCAAGTATTTAAACATCTCATCAACAAATTGAAAGTCCATTGCCATTCTGGATGCGTATTCAATTATGTTTTTTGACACTTTCATTATTTTTAGCATGCCTAATAAAAGAAAACCTCTGTCGCATCAATGGTTGCGGTTTTCATTCTGATCAGCCAGTGTGAAATGAATGATAAAAAACAAAATTATTCGATGAAAATATTTGATATCGATCAGATACCTCATTCTTCTTTCTCGAGGCATCGGGGTTGGACGCTTCATCGTGAATACAGGCTACCGTCACGTATTTGAAAGAATTTACACTGCCCATTTAGAACCGTTTTCAGGGAGTTACACTTTCTTTGTTTTACAATTTCAGAGTATTTTGTCCCAAATCTAATCTTATATACAAAATAATAGCACACACATCAGGAGCAAAGACATACAAAAAGATGACATCGAGACTTGTGAAGTTCGTCTTCTTCTACAGTTTTTGTCTATCGGATATGTCGGCTGCAAAAGGTATTAAGTAAATTTTACTTTTCAAATTTGGTTTATTGTTTCTTGGTCTAGGCCTAAGTGAAAAAGAAAAGAAACAGAAGAATAATGGAAAATGTATTAGTGACAGTTTCGGATAAGAGAGCGTAAAAAATCATATGAATTTGTGTTAACTTCGAGATTGATAATGATTAAATGACACACCTATTGCCAATTCCTCATAATTTCATGATGATACCGGAATATTTCGATTTAATTATTTTACTATTTCTTTTCTTTTAATTTTGGAAACACCATACCCTGATAGTTTGCATGCCATTATAATATATTCAGTCTGACCATTAAAATAAAACATGAATAAAAGTAACACTTTATTGTATTGAAGTGAGTCAAATCATGCAAACCCAACCGGATTTTCTGTTGCAGATTTCCAAATTTGGTGTCGACTCTCTAAAATTCACGTTTATCTCATTTAAAGCCCGAGTATTCTCAAACCATCAGAAGTATAATTATTCGTTCAATCTACATATATTCCGGCCAGCATTTGATGAACTTAGTTTCCAATATAGAGGCTAAGATAAGATAAACTAGTAGCCAAACACATCTTTACTTGAATATGTCAAGTACATCTGTGGCATACTAAGACCTGGGACTTAGGATGGGCTAAACACAAGAGTTTACGATAATGCACATAGTTCAGCAAAGGGGGTAGTTGCCCCCCAACCCCTCCTCCGCTTAACC
Organism: Strongylocentrotus droebachiensis; assembly: GCA_035222895.1. NCBI lineage: Eukaryota > Metazoa > Echinodermata > Echinoidea > Camarodonta > Strongylocentrotidae > Strongylocentrotus > Strongylocentrotus droebachiensis. The sequence goes on from JAVYIG010000019.1 coordinate 327,167, forward strand.
ATAGCTCAAGATTACTATTTTGCGACTGAGCAGTAAGTTATTTAAGAATATTTCGTGCGTTTCCAATAACAATCTTACCATCATCCAAAATTGTATTATAGTATTATCAATATTTCATGTAACTACTTTTTCACTTTTAGGATTTTCCTATATTCTTTTAAAAATCCTGTGTAAAGCGCTAAGAAACTTTAATATGCGATACAGAAATGTAAGCTAATATCATCATCATCTTCCAAAGGATTCCTAGACCTTATCTATAGTATACGGCTGAAATTTATCATCTTGGTAAATTGGCAAATTGTCCCCTGTGCCCCTCCTTTAAAAACGCAAGTGAAGCAATTTCAATTTGATTACTAATGTGCAGAAATTCAACTCCATTTACCCAGAAGGAATTCAGAGACCGATTTAACCGATCTATTAGCACAGTTTCGCGAGATGGTCGTTAGGACAAGTTCGTCGACATCCCCTTAAAGCTCACTTCAATTCAAACTAGTTCCAACGGACGTCGGCGAAATTGTACTTTTACTGTTTCGTGAGACTCTTAAGCTTCGTCCAGATATGCAGCGGTAAACCGCGCCACTTTTTGTTTGTTTGTTTGTATATTTATTTCTATGCAGACGTAAGTGCAATGAGCTCCACATTTCTGTATCTAATAACAAACAGCTCAGTAAATACAAGAGGGACCTTTGTCATAATTGCCATTCATTTAGACCTTTTTTTAAAGACGAAAACACCACGATTTACGCTTCATATCTAAACGAGATTTTACCCTGTACCTGACTAGGTTAAATTGATATCACGATGTTGTAGAAATATAACAAAACAAACCAAAAATTGAGTAAAGTTACAAGCTCACTTTATCATTAAATTTGCAGAAGTGACGACTTACAGATGCAACGAAGGCTGGTGGAAATTTGGAGACAGGTGCTACCGGATCCAGGGAAATGTCTTCTATTTCAAAACGTATGCGATAAATTTATGCATCAATGCGAAGTCTCAACTCTTCGTCCCTTCGTCGCAAGAGGAGTACGACGCAGTCTCCTCATACATCAACGACCTCGGCTTTGTCAGCACGCCTAATAATCCGATTGCTGCACCCATTATCGATGTGTGGGTAGGGTGTGAGGCGGGAACACCCACCTGTATAGATGGAACAGTGTTTAACAGCACTGGTGGTACGTACAGAAAATATAAGGTATAGGGTAGAAATATTTATGATTCTAAGAATGATTACTATACACCCATTTCCAGTGGCGGATCCAGGATTTGCCGATAGGGGGCCTAAAATTTGAAAATCGCGCCGACCAATATTGTGTTCAGTGGGGGGGGGGGGGAGAATAGCGTGAGCACTAACTAAACAGAATTATATAAAACTGTTTTTTTTTTGGATTATTATTATTAAAATAAAATAAAAAGTCTAGGGGCGGGCCCGTCGCCCCCCCCCCCCCCCATGGATCCGCGCCTGGCCCATTTCATAAACGAAACAATTTCTGAAACACCCCCTCCCCTTCCATTTATTAAGGAAAAACTTGCAACACACTCACGGCGAGCTCGCAAACAAGCGCAGCTGTGATGGCCTTTGGAAGGCTTTTTTTGCGGAGACAGTTAAGAGTCACTTGGCGCGTGCAACTCCGTCGAAAAGGTTTTGGTTCTTGGTGATGGCAATCGATTGGATTCATCTTCACCAAGAGTATCAATTACAGTATACCACGTATGAATTTAGAAAACCTCGGCAAATTAATCATCTTGTTATCTTAATAATCATAACGTGATCAAGATGATGTTAGGAGCTATATAGTGGAGTTATGATTATACCTTTTATATATTTATATTTGTATATACATGTAAAGCACCTTTTAAATGTCCGAAGGCAAATTTTATGTATTTTTTTACATGACAATAAATTATCTTGAATCTTGAATCTTGAATCTTGAGTAAGTAAATTTGTCAAGTTTCTAATGTTGATGATTTATTTCGTGAAGGTACCTTTAATGATAGTTACGAATGCGCCAAGTAACATTATTTGCTGTGGTCCCGTTGAACTCTGAGATAAATCAGTGGGGGAAGAGGGCCGGGGAGGGGGGGGGGGTTCGTCATCCGACCATCTCAACATCGTGAAAAGGGCCTTAAAGGCTAAGTCCACTCCAAAAATAATTTGCTTTTAATACATGCAGAAAAACAAGAGAAACAGAGCAAATCAAAATTGAGTTAATTCGGATAACTAATAAGGAAGTTATGATTATTTTTTTTTGTAAAATTAAAAAGTATGGGAAACTATGGAACTGAGAAAATCACTACACAAATTGCCAATTTGTTTATCAGTTTGTGACGTCATTGCCTTACTATTTATCAATTGCCTTATATATTTTTATCCCATTAATTTCCCTTTTTATCCCCAAAACCTGATTTTCCAATGCCTCTGCCCAGGTTATATGATTTGTATTATAGTGTGTGCATGACATTTCACAAAATCTTTTATGAACTTTGAAGAATTGATACTATTTTCTGAATATTGTATATTCATAATCATTGATTTTCATATTAATAGTTTATCAAAATTCACATTTTTCATGATGTAACAGAAACAATTACTATATATTAGTGCATCCACACAAAAACATATTACTATCAATATAACGTGTATGCTGGTGTGAGGAAATCAGATTTTTAGGGGGAAATTGGAAATTGATATTATCAATATAAATAAAACAATTAGTGGATAGTGAGGCAATAACATCCCAGACTCTAAGTGAATTGTCATTTTGTCTTGTGATTTTCAAAGTTTGTCATGTAATTCAAACTTCATAACTTTCTTATTAGTTATCCTATTTTGCTCAAACTTTTTTTGATTAGTTTGTCTGATTTGTTTGCTTCTATTAAAAGTAAGTAATTTGTGGAGTGGACATGCCGTTTAAAGATAAATTTGAGGGCCCATCATGCAATTGTATGACAACTTATTTTGAAAGGCAGACAGTACATAAGAAAATAAATACATCGTCTCAACTGAGAGTGTAACGTCCAATACGTTTTATATTCTATAAAATTTAATGTTTCATTGCCGGTATCTTACCTTCCACAACTTTTAAATTATCGATAGAGTATCCAGAAATAACTCCTCGACAAGTATGCCATTAATGAAATCTTTTTCCACAACAAAACTGATCTCCCGATGTTATCTCTTTCATGTGGATGTCGTGTTTTCGAATGCTGTACTCTGATAGGATGGTGGGGAAGTGGATATCAACACTATGCTGATGAAGATTGTGTGTTTTATGACAAAGGTGTCGGACTTCGAGCAGACTCATGCGCGACATTTCAATCTCAAGTACTCTGTGAAGGTAATGTGAACTTTTAAGACAGGTTGCAAATTACTTTGCACACACCTTGAACCTCGGGTTAAAAGCATTCAAACATTGTAGTGTCTTAGGCCGGGGCTATATAATACTTATTTATTTATTTTTGATTTACTTCGTATAACAGAAAAAACAGGGTAGTCAATTCAGCATTAAATTAGGTCTTCTATAAATCCCTGTAATGGAAACAAAACGAAGAGAAACAAAAAGTAATAATACACATTGCCAACGATAACGACGACATTTATACAGAATAAATCATTACTGAATATTTATGATATTTTTGTAACATTCTCTTCAGTCATTTTGGTCACAGTCCCATAATATAACGTTGGTGGCCAGTTGGTGCTTCAATTTAGAATGAAGAGAATGATGACAGAAAAAAAAGATCAACAAATTAAAATAAATATTGCACGCATTGCTCGTTGTTTGTATGAGTATTAGTGGAACTGTATCATTTTCAATTAGTTGAGCTACATATTGAATATCTAAATATTTATTTTTAATATAAAAATTATTCAGTTTTTTTTAAAGTTTAACAGACGCATTACATCAATATCATATTATGTATTAAAACTTACTTATGCATGGAAGATAAGACATTAACTTCAAGAAGCGCGTGGAATTCACACGATTTAAATAATACCATGGCCACAAAAGATTATTCCTATGTGGGTTTTTTTTTTTTTTTTTTTTTTTTTTGGGGGGGGGGGGGTTCTGATACTTTTTTTAAATTTTTTTTAAAGAAAATCAGTTATTAGAATGCTTACTCAATTTTCAATGGTATTCATTTTGTACACATATAGCTCCAGCCGCCGTCACACGATCCAGCACATACACCGCGGCACCGCTCTCTAACCGCTGTCTCCGAGGGTTCACGCAGAAGACGGTCCACAAGAAGTCCAAGACCCGCTGTGCTGCTGAGTGCTTGAAGGAGGACTTCTGCGTTTCATTCAATTTCAAAGATGGCGTCTGTGATCTCAACTACAGTACCCGAGACCAGGTCAACTATAGTGCGTTCCAAGAGGAGGAAGGGTGTTCCTATTATGAACCGTAAATTTTCTTAATAACCAGAATTGGGAAATTTAAGAAGTGACTGGTGTTGATAATAGGGACTTTTAGATCTGCACGCCGACATAGTGGACTGCTACGTGTGACGTCCTTTTAAGGCACTGGCAGTGCCTTATAACGTCACAGTGCCTTATAAGGACACCACACGTAGTAGTCCACTATGTCGCCGTGCAAATCTATAAGTCCCTATAGACAACTGGTTTAAAGAAAGGTTGAGTTTTTTTTTCTTTTTTAATGAGAGCTTACTCATTCTTGGTGTGTCCGTTTAGTAGCCCGCATAGTAGAATGTATCCTGAGAATGATTGCTCTTTTTGGTCCTCCTATTCGAAATGTGATAGAAAATAGCTAAAAAGCTTGGTCCAAACAATTATTGTAAATACATACACCCATGTTTGATGTGCGATATTTGAAATATCAAGTTTGTAGGCTACATTGTAAGATATTGCAGTGGATATTGTTAAGTATTCTTAATTTTAAATATCGATTGTAATTGTAAATTCATTATTTTTGTTTTGTAACGTTTTCTAACCTGATTCGTACCAAAATACTTTGTTAAGCTGTTTAAGGGGTAAGGCTCGACTAGTTCATATGCTATTATCTGGCCCCTTTTACCACCCAATAGTTTCTCTTCTTGTATATATGTAAACTATTATCAAAATAAAAAATCCAATAATATTTGTAAATTTTGGCAAGATTGATCCAATTTTGATTATTCCAAAATTGACACACATCGAGTCTTACGTACTACATATAATCATTTTTTCGTAATTTCTTTAATAAGGTTTCTTTCGATATGTACCTCCATGCTCAGAACTCAATGCTATCTCTGAGAAATGTATAGATGTGAGAATTTGTTTTAAAGGAGAACAAAATTACTAATTTCATAGATGTTCTAAACGGTTCTAGGACACCTATCTCCTTGACATCCACCCCCCCCCCCCCCCCCCTTGGATAACCACCCCAGTCAACTACCCCCTAGGACGACTACCCCCCTAGACAACTAACCCCCAGACAACTACCCCCTAGGACAACTAGCCCCCGGACAAATACCCCAATACAACTACCACCAGACAACTAACCTCTAGGACAACTACCCCCGGAGAACTATCCTAGGGGTTAGTTGTCTAGGGGATAGTTGTCCTAGGGGGTAGTTATCTGGGTTAGTTGTCCGGGGGGTATTTTTCCTGAGGGGTAGTCGTCCTAGAGGGTAGTCGTCCTAGGGGTAGTTGACTGGGGGCGGTTATCCGGAGGTGGATGTCCAGGGGGTAGGTGTCCGGATACGGTTCTAAACCTATTTTAAACATTTCAATAGCATTGTACAGAGAACTTTTCACAACTATAGTAGTCCCTTATTTTACCTTTATCCAAATTGATTGACTGATTGACTTTAACGATAGTGTTTCCTTTAAAAGTTGACCGATATTTAAACAAGACATCCCCCTCCTTCAAAGTGGGGATGGATTTACCCCCCCCCCCCCCCCCGGCCCGGATTTACGCCCCTGCCTCATAGTATATATTGTACATTTCGAGTCAAGAGCAAAGATGTGATGACGCCATAGGATTAATAGAGTGAATTCAGTGAATAGCTTTATCCAGATAAATAATTCATAAGGAAAAAGAGTAGCCAATAGGCCATTTTCGTCATGTAACCAAATCTAATGCATACGTCTTTGTGAACTACCTTGATACGAACAATTTAATGCATCTGTTTCGAATAATTGTATTTCAATCATCGGAATGTGAACTGCCTACATTAGTTGTTGCTAGGTAGGACAAACATCATGACTTTCCCTACCTAGCAACGCCTAATATATGCAATTCGCATTCTAACTATTGAAATCGATTATTCTCAACAGGTGAGCAACATAATTTGGTCAAGGCACTTCACAAAGACGTATGCCTAACTAAGTTGGTTCCATTCCGATAAATTAACACCGGGGTATATAAGCTGTAAAACTTTCCCTCCTCTCTTTGATTATTTGTGTGAATCTTTGAAAATATAAATGTGCATGTATGTCAAATGGGATATTGACTGTAGTTTACACTGTATTTCTATGTGCGATGTCTGGATATTCCATGTAATTCAGCTCTTGAGCTACGATACATTTTTTTCTTCAATAAATACATTTTCAACAATTATTATCCCGATCATACTTGTCGATTCTCAAAACTTACCAATTACATAATGTAATCAATATTGTGGCGAGAATAGATAATAATTTGTAAATAGTGACGTAAATGTCCACTTCGGATAGTACTTGCTATGTGAACATACCCACAACCACACACACACATTTTTTTTTTTAAGAATCCTGAAAATCACGAAAGCCAAAGATTTGTTTGACCAATTCGGTGTACTGTTTTGGAACAGGTGAACTAAATTTCTAGTCACCAATGACAACAAATGACATGAACAAGCGCTATCAATTTGAATGTATTGCAATTACAAAGTCATTGAACCGAAGGTTGCACATATCACTCAGACCTATGAGGCTCTTTTTTGGTCCTTTTTTGTGGAAGAGGTAGGAAAGCAAAATGAATAGGAATTAGGTCAAGTGGTCTGTAAAATGACAACTTTTTTCCGGTAAACCATGATTGGATTGTCCTATGTAGCCTTTTATAGCTCTTAGAATCCCTTAGACTTATCCCTGTTCGACAGACACTCAATGAATACAGGTACATATATTTTAAACAGATTTGAATGACTATAGTATGTGTACTCACTATGAAAATGACGGACAAAGAAAGAGGACAAAATATACAGTTCCCCATTCTTCCCTCAACAATTGCTGTGGTAGACAAAGGAACATCCCTTTACTGCTATTATGTAAAAATGTGTAGAACAGGTGTCACATACACATTCACCTGTTCTACTTATGTTACATAATTGCAGTGAAGGAATGTTCCTTTGTCCACCACAGCAATTGTTGAGGGTAGAATGAGGAACTGTATATTTTGTCCTCTTTCTTTGTCCATCATGTCCATAGTGACTGGTTGATGATAGAGATCGAGCAAGCTTTACCTGGCTTCTTCTCTTCTGGACCATCTCATGACAAGGCAGGAGCACTGGTAAGATTGCGCCTGTATGCGCAACTAAGTGGTGCATGATGGTGATGATGCTGATAATGGTAGTGATGATGATAGTGGTATTGGTATGGGTGGTGGTGGTGGTGATGATGATGTTGGTTTGTGGTGGACATGGTGATGGTCGCCATAGCGACGGTGATGGTGGTTGCAGTGGTAGTAGTGGTAATGGAGGTGTTGACGATGGTTTGTGGTGATGGTTATGGTGATGTGCTGGTGATTGTAGCGATAATGGTGGTGGTGGTGGTGTTGGTGATGGTCATGGTCATGGTGGTGATAGTGATGGAGGTGGTTGTTGTAATGGTTGTAATACTGGTGGTGACGTTGATGATGGTTCTGATGGTGGTTGTGGTATAATTTATAAATTGTGGTGGTGGTGGTTCGTTATATTTTCCAATACAATATCCGTGCCTCGTTCATTTTCCCACTTCTTCCAACCGTCGTTCAAAGTTAGATAACTCTTAATGTAATATTATAAAGAGATATTATAACGGCAGGTGTTGCCTGCCCTAGCCTCCAGCTTCCAGAAATCAATTATGAGCGAGCGCCAGAAGCTTTTGGACGCGGCCCGGACGGCGGTAAACCTGCTTGACGCCGCTCATTCCGCAGTGGACCTTCTCACCACCGTACTCGGGACTGAAGAGGAGAACGGTTGCCATGGCAATCTCACCGAACAACATTGTGACGTCACTGGTATGTTCCGCTCTCTTTGTCATGACATATACACTGTAGGCCTACCAGGCGCGTACGCAGGGAGGGGGGTGGGGGTTGAACCCCCCCTTAACTTTTTGTATGTGTGTGTTTTGGAGGAAACCCCCCTTTGTTTATTTTTTAATTAAAAAAAAAAAAAAAAAATGCTCTTATTTTGTAATACTCACTCAACTAGAATTCATGAATCCATTAAAAATTAACATCAAAGATCGCTGAATAAAAAAAAAATTGAATAAGAACATTACAATAATGTTATTTTCGTATCCTACTTTACCTCTGTCTATAGAGATGGTCAATATTGCAAAAATAATTGCCATACAACAAATAGTCATTGGTTTTTATCATCCTTATGATTAACGAGATATTAGGGAAAACGCGTATTAACAGTTGTAGATTATGCGCAAAAGAAAAATGTCTGTGAATTCATAAGGAAAATGATCTAAAAAAGTGTTTGTTTCTGTTTGCAATCAACTTTCTCTCTCTCTCTCTCTCTCTCCCTCTTTCCCTCTCTTTCTCTCCTTCTTTCTCTCCCTCTCTTTCTCTCCTTCTTTCTCTCTCCTTTTTTCTCTTTCTCTCTCCTTTTTTCTCTTTCTCTCTCCTTTTTTCTCTTTCTCTCTCCTTTTTTCTCTTTCTCTTTCTCTCTCCTTTTTTCTCTTTCTCTTTCTCTTTTCCTCTCTATCTTTCCCCTCTCTCTCTCTCTCTCTCTTCCGACTTTCTCGCAATCGACCATCTCTTTCTATTTTCTTCTTCTTCCCCCGCTTTTACTTCTCTCTTTCTGTCTCTCTCTCTCTTATGAGTGTCTGTGACTCGTACTCTCTCTTTTATCTTCTCCTTTCTTCTTTTCCCCTTTCTCTTACCCCCCCCCCCCCCCCCCCCCCTCCCCCTCCCCGGCTTTCTTTCTCTCTCTCTCTCTCTCTCTCTCTCTCTCCACGTATTCAAACGGAAGACTTGCCACAGACTGCGTCCAAAAGCACTCCAGAAGTCTGGACAACACAGATTCCAGAGGGTATAGGTCCTATGAGGGGGACTTCAATGTTGAGAATCAAAGATGACACCAAACTTCATTCCCAGAATACAGCACCTTCAAATATGCACAGGTACATTGGAGTAAATTGCGTTTGGAAGTTGCCCGGGGGAAGTTGTCCTCATTACCTTCTTTGTATTTTTGTAATTTTTACTGATTTTAAGATTTCACACTTAGTTAGTACGCATGTAAACGTATTACTTAATTGATTACGGTATGGAATAATTTGGTGTATGTTTCAGAGCAGCATCGGTTACTATAGCAACGGATAATGGAGAGAAGGATGAGACTGACATCCATTCACAGATGAGAAACGGGAGGAATGGGCTGGATCGTAGATTCAGTCGAGCAGTCATCCCACGGATCCCTTCACAAGGTAATTACTGTTTTTGATGTAGTTTTTGTAATATTCGTATGGCTCGTTTACACGTGAAGCGGTTTTATTTTCAAGGTGTAAACGAACTGCAACTGCGCGCCGCGACAAAGGTCCTAAGTTCTGAACATATATTGATATAAAAAATGTCCAACTTTTTGTCTAGTCTGATCTAATATGCATAGACCAGCAGCGCACTGCGCAGCAGAAATCATGTCATGTAAAAAACTATCCTTGGCATTACTTTTCTATTACAGTGCGTATGGTGTAAAAGAGCAACATTGGAATTACTTTTCTATTAAATTGTGTATAATATTTTTTGTAAAGCGTCCTTGGAACTACTTTCTATTAAAGTCTGTAAGGTGTTAAAGAGCAACATTGGTACTACTTTTCTATTAAAGTGTGTATGGTGTAAAAATTTAGGCCTTCGTTTACATGATAAAGATATGACCAGGGAGCTTTTCACTACAACATGGCAGTATCCCTATTTGGCAGTTCTTCATTTTGTAATGACCTTTTTTGACATGAGACGAGAAATACCACGAACACCCACACTAGGTGATCAAGTTTAATTATGACCTAAAAAATACAAATATTGTGTTTTTCATGACATAAAAATGTCTTGATTTTTCCCCTTAAAATAGTAAAATTATATGAGCATTGCAGCAGTATCGAGGACACAGATTATAGTACACTGTACACACCTCTTGTTATACCTTTTTCCTGCGCTAATTCTGGCAGCACCGTTTATAATATCCAAACTTCTTTTCATTATCACACATGTATTGATGAGTGTAATCAGCTATATGTATTATCAATCATGTATAATTGATATGTTGATGAGGGATGAGGAGAGGCTTAAAAGAGCTCACAAAGCCAGGGGGCGTTTCATGAAACAATTAGTCGGTGGTTTTCACAGACTAATATCTTTTTTACGTACAATTTTATTTTCACCGACTATTTTCCAGGCCTCTGATTGGTCAAATTTAGTCAGCGCTGACAGTTGTCGGCGGACAAATGTTGATGAAATGCCCCCTGATCAAATCAACTGAAGCGTTGCCCGACCAAAAAAAAATGCATTTTCCAAATTGCCTTTGCATTAACAAATACTTTAATTGTCTGTTCACCTTGAATTTGACAGGGTTGTTTTTCTCTTTTGCTCGAAAAAATAATTGTTTTCAAGCAATTAATTGCACGATTTCGTTAGTAGGTCCATGGTTATATCGAGCAAGCTAATGACAAGCTTTTTTATTGTTTATTTGTTTGGCAAAATTTCAAAAAGTAAATGTTCCAAGAAATTAGATAGAATAAAATCGCTGATTTGTGTAAGTATACAACAAAACCAGCCGGTTGAAACCAATCTATCTTCCAAGGTTTAAAAGCGTCAGTCAAAAAAATGGTGACATTCTTTATTACCAATAACTGTGAATTATATTTCTCAAGATATATGAAAAAGGAGCCTGTTATCTGTACTAAATGACTTCGATGATAGTAATAGTCATGATTGTGTGGATGATAGTGGAATGGATATCCATTCTTTTAGGAGTCATATTAGGGATCATTTAGTTTGATAGTTGAATCCACTCCAAAAATGATGATAAAATCCACTCCAAATAGTGGTTTGGTTTACTCTTTTGAGTGTCGATTCCGTTATTATAACTCTCAGATCAGCATGGATTTCCACTAAAAAACAAAGAGATACCTAAAATGATTCCTGACAGAGTATAGATATCTATTCCTGTAGGGCCTACCCATGGTGTATTTACAAAGTACTTTTAGCAACAAAAAAACTAGATTTCACATTTTTAATATGTTGTCTTTCTGTATTGCACAATGTGTAGCAATAAACAGGTTTGTTTTATAGTTACTATGCGAGTATACTCTCCATTTCAAATCCTCTTAAAAATAGACATTACATCCCGTATGTAGTATTAGGGTCTCTAGCTATTCTGTATCACCTATTTTTGCTCCAGAGATTTCGCTGGATCTCGAGCAGACAGCAGAAAACCATGTAAAGATTCACCTGGCTCGAGATGGTTCCCATAAGTTGATGAAATCTTGCCTACTACTTTAAGGTTGAGAGAAGCTTTAAGTTACATGTTATGATCACCCTCAACCAATGAGAACTTTACTGTAATAGTTCATACACCTGTTGAATTTTCCGCATCAATTTCATTCAGTCGCCAAGGTAACGCCTCAGCGACTTATCGCATGCGAGAAGCGGGATGACGTCATTATGGAAGATTCCATTGGTGGCGATGGTGGTGGCGGTACTGAAAGCAGAGTTGAGGGATGGGACCATGGCTTTAATGAGTTCGTCATCGAACAGGCACAAGCCAGCAGTATACTCGTTCTGGAAAATGCGAAGGTATTAAATTGACCTTAAAATTTGAATTTTATATCCCTTTTGTATGAAAAGACCACAAGATATATGTGTTCAACAGTGTATGATGATAAATATAGCATAAAAGTCGAATTCGGAACATTAGATTTTTTTTTTCTTCAATTTAATGACAATAACCACACAATAGGTCATTTTCGGGGATATAACCAACAAGCATAGCTACCATTATTTCTCTTTTCTTTTAGTTTATTCTTTACAATAAAAACTGCATGCAAACAAACTGATATGAGGTACTCACCTTCTGTTATGTCTTTAACAGTAGAATTAATGTGTTTTGCGCTATCTAAGCCTACTTAGTGAAAAAATTGTAAACTGTGAAAAATTGTAAATAATTTGGAACAGTAAACTGAGCCTGAAAACTGAAACAATTAGATACATATTCATGAGGACAGTGGAATTAATGTTTTTATTTTACATTTGTCCGCAGTTTACAATATTTTCACTTAGTAAATAGTGCAAAAGCCAAATAAATTTAGACAGTTCAGATGCGTATAGTAACTGCATGCGCTCACATGAGTTTTCCAAGTCTATTTTTATTTTGTTATCTTTTATATTTTTTGTAATAAATATTTTCTTCCAAATGACCTTTTCTGGCACAAAATTTGTTCAACGAAGCTGAGAAAAGAACTGCATGAAGCCAAGACCGAAGTTGTTGCACTGAATAAAGAACTCTCAATGAAAGAGGTGGGTAAAATTGTGATGAAAGCGTGTCCTTGCGTAACTGTGCATGTGCTAGTCTATATTAAAATTTAAAAGGGTTTGTTTTTAAATCCATATATTAGCCCAAGGTCTGAATTACATGGAGTTTAGAAATTTAACTCACAAAAGCAAAAAGTCTTACAAATCTATATCATAGTCATACAATAATATAATAATAAATAATTAATTAAACGTTTTTGTACAGCGCATGACAGGAGAGAAACAGAAAAAGAGAATGTATGAAAATATATACATTATATGTCATAGTCATAGAATAGTATGAAGGATAGAAACAGAGAAAAGGAGAGAGTTAAAACAAGGAAAACATAAGAATGAGGATGAGGAATGCCAATGGTTTGGCATCTTCTGTATCTGGACTATATACCCTGGCCAGAGCTTGTGCTGGATGCTCTAATTCGAAAAGGAAAGATCTAAGAATGATCACTGAACTATTTCTTGAAAAATACTGAATGGACATGTCAAGTACTGATTCTTTGGAAATTTATTTATGGAATAAGTTAAATTGACGGTTAGTAACCGAACTTCGGCTTCTTTGGAATTATTCAATATAATACTTTGTTTTTCTCTCAATAATTTTATAGCACAATTAATTAAAGTAAATAAAATCCGAAACTATCAAAACATTCTATATTGTATTCATATATTAATATGAAACCAAACACGGAGCACTTTTTTTAAGTGCCCAAGACAAGCGGTATCTGCCGGAGGTGTGAAGTAGCTTTTTCAGTATTAAGAATATAATTGTTATCATCATTAATTATCATCATTATTCAGCAGTATTATCTAATTGTTATGATTACTATTATTCATCTGAATGTTCATGTATCTATTAGTCGCAGGTAGATCACAATGACGCCGAGGTGCAGACAATGCTCTGCTCTCATGCTCAGGGTGATCATTTCTACCTCGACCACGGGTTCAACGAACTTGCATCAGATGATGAGGACACCGATTACTTGTAAGCTTACATGAACTATTTAGTAGTTAATAGTGTGCATGCTATATACAGATGCCTTGATTCTCCGTCTCCCCCCCCCCCACCCCCATCCCTCCTCTCTCTCTCTCTCTTTATCTCTCTCTCTCTCTCTCTCTCTCTCTCTCTCTCTCGTTCTCTCGTTGTAAGGTCTGATAGACGCAATATCTTGTGACTGTCTGAAATTAAGTAGAAAGAACATTGATGTAAATATAAATTTTAAGTTTAATTTGAATTGAGAAAACATATTACCTGTGTGTGACAATTATGCTAAATTAAAGTTAATTTACATGTTTGACTACAATTTCATTTGCACATTTTGTTTTGTTGTCGCCTCAGTCTTTTATACCCCCCCCCCCCCACACACACACAAAATAATAATGACAATGAATAATTAAATAAATAAATAATTAAACAAATACAATTATTTTTAAAAAAATAATAATAATGATACTTTTTGGGGGGTAATACAATAAGACTCGCTAGACCGACATCCGTCTCGATTTTCAACCGTCAGATAAATTTCAGACGGCCTATATACCCGACCGATAATGCCGGTCTCGTAGGCTGCCCGTCACCGGTCTCGTGGGCTGTACCCATGCATGCAACACGAATCGTACATTACTGGTTTTGCATTCTGTTTTGATTAGGACGACCTACAGTCATTCATCCCCTGACAGACGTTATTCCACACAAGCGAACCGATCGGACGGTTTCATGGAGGGAGCACGCGGCGCCGAGGTTTACTTCTGTACGCCTGGTTCGAACATCTCTACTCCCAGAACCCTGGGTCGAGCATCCACCGTCTCCTCATCGGGAGGTGGTCTTATCCGAAGGAAACTGGAGCTACCCAAGTCTCTCAAAAATGGTAAAGTCATGTTTTTATTTATCATTCCAGGACGCAAATTAGCTGATGGTCACTCATACTCGATTCTATAATCCTCAATTGTATAAAAGCGGGAAATATCCATCAATTTGCTTTTTCGTTGTTTAGCTGATCTGTATCTTTAAAATGGGGAGTGTAAGAAGTGTTTGTTTGTGTCTGTTTTAAATAAATCTTCTCTGTTTTATCATTGACGAAAACGTGGAATACAGAAAGGTAATTATTCTATAAAATGAAAATTTCTCTGGTGTCTAAATCCATTTGATCAGTGAATAAGACATTCTCTCTTCATATATATAGATATATATATATCTCCACTTATTTTTATTTTTTTTATCGCATTTTTTTCTCAGTCGGATACAACTTACAAATAACAATCTCTCCATATTTCTTTTCATCTCTTTTCTTATCTCTTCACTATGACGCACTCTGTCTCTCCCTCTTTTCCTCTCTGTATTCTTTCTTCCTTCTCTACTCTTTATATTCATCTTTCTCTTTCTCATTCTCCCTTGCCTCCCTCTCTCTCTCTCTCTCTCTAATTCTCCTTCCTCCCTCCCCCTTCCTCCCTCTCCCCCTTCCTCCCTCTCCCCCTTTCCTCCCTCCCTTCCCCTTCCTCCATCCCTTCTTCCTTCCTCCCCCCCCCTCTTCCTCCCTCTCCCCCTTCCTTCCTCTCCCCCATCTCTCTATGTGTCTCTATCCCCTCTCCCCTTCCTCCCTCTTCCCCTTCCTCCCTCTCTCTTTACCTCTCTCTGTATCTCTCTCTTTGTCTCTACTCCCCCTGCACACAGGCGGAGGCTACCTAAGCATCACCAGCTACGAGGCTTTGACATCTGATGATGACGAGAGTTCAACGATCTCTCCAGGATGCTGTCCCTTTGCCTGCTTTAGTTGTCTCGGTAGACGAAAGTCCCCACAAAAGTAAATCTGATACTGTTGAAACTGTCCAGTACGACGGGAATGGAATAACTTTGTAACTCTTTATACACTATGGATCAAAATCGAAGACTGCAACATTATTAGGAGTACATGGTTTATGTGTAATACATGTGTGACAAAAAGTAGACTGCAGCAGTCCAGTGTTTGATACATTGGTCGACAAAAGCAGGCAAAGAGTTAATCCTTATTAAAACATGACTGAATAAACTGGCTCATTTAACTTTCAAGGCAAATTACAATTACACAGCTACAAGTGTGAGGAGCATAGTTAGTAAGAAGTAATTTTTGAGTTCTGGGAAGATATTTATACGTAAACTTTTTCGAAAAATCAAATAATGAATTTTATCAACTTTACACAAATAGTAATTTGTCAATAGAATTGAAGGAAAGTGAAGAACATCTGAAAAATCAGGAGAAAAATAGAGCAATCTTGTTGGGTTAATTATCAGCCATTCTTGTTTTTTTTGTTTTTTCGTCTTGTGTTTATTTTGATTTACCAAACAACAAGCATTTCATAAACATACTTGTTTTAAAAAATACATGTATACAAATATACGCAGTGACTGTATTTATCATGAGCGGTTAAAAACCTGTATTGTAGGCCTATATTGTATCCATATTATGATTGAGCTTGTTTTCTATATAATAATTGTTTGGAATGTGAAGATAATTTCATTTGGAGATATTGTGGTAAAAAATCTACGACATGAACCATAATGAATGAACAAAGAGGAAAATGGTAAAATTAGTGTTTTCAGTGAAAGTTCCATTTTATTTCAAGATATAAACAGCAAGGTCTTCAATTTGCATATAATAAAGATATGGACGGCGTGTCGTGATGGCTTATTCATAATATATGTGATACAATATATTGGTAAAACAAGCATGTATGTATAAACTATATATATTAAACCATTTCGAAAATACATGTATGATATATGTAGTATCCTCTGAACTGATTAAAGCTTATTTCTTTCAGATAAGGAAAAAGAAAAATGTACATGTATAATGCAGAATGATAAGAATTACACTTCAAAAAGCACATTTTTGGTTGCATACTGGATTATCATTTTGTATGGTCTAGTTTCAGTTTGGGGTGTGTTATTAATATTGTCATGACTATGAGAGATTGATAACAATAACATCACCATGAGATATGGTATCATAGAGTGTACTTGTCGAATTGAATCTGTAAATTCAGTTTACCAGCTTGCAATTGCTGGGAATTTTGTCAACCACTGCGTCATTCCAAATTATAACATTTTTAATAGGAGTTCCCATCCGTTTCTTCACTTCCCTCTAAAACAACGTCTATAATTACTTCAGGAACAAACATAATGATTAATAGCAAAGTGCCAATACCAAATATTAGTAATATGAGGCAGTATCAAGTGATAATTTTCCACAAAATAGATTTGGTCAATACAATATTCTTAATAGATATAATAATACGGCTGGGTTAAATTGGGGGTGGGCGGGGTCTTCAGCTAGCGCCTACTTTCCCGGTCTGTTTCAAGTTGAAGCCCCCTCCTGTGAATCTAGGACCGTCTGTTCGTTGCGGCTGGATAGGGGGCGCACCAGCTTGTACTAGGGCTCTGTCCCGCTCTCTGCAATGAACACACACATGCAAGAAAGAATATGTCAACATGGTACAGTAGATATTCTATAATTAGATATCCAACCTAAAAACATAATAATCATGAATAAACTTAAAAAAGGATCATAAGGAATTTAACAACAATGAACACAACAAAGGTAAATTCAATCGATTCAGCCCTCTCTGTTTCCCAACATTCAATTTTTCTCTAAATGAAAATCTCTATATTGAGAAAGAAAGACAACTTTTATCAATCAATGATTTTTTTGTGTAGAAGCTTGTGTAGAGATTTTGTTTTGAAACCACAAGTATTCCTTCTTTTCTTTCAATCTAGAAAAGATAAAGTTAAAACTGAATATGGAGAGTAGTAGGAGTTGCTAATGCTGATCAATTTGCATCCTTGGTATCTATCTGACTATCTTGACTTCCAAAATTTCATTCTTTTTCTGCCTTATGCCTCAGTCGCATCTTTGCGTATTTGGCTTGCGTATTGCTGCGGATTCATGGCAAGCCTTTTAAACATTTATTCCTATTACTTGATATCAAGAATTACCATTGCTTTACAACAGAAAATCATTTCTTGATATCAAGAAATAGGAATAAATATTAAAACGGCTTGCCATAAATATGCAGCAATACGCAAGCCAAATAAGCAAAGGTGTGACTGAGACATTATCTATAAGCGAATTGCTGTCAAGATGACCTTGCTGTTATAGCCACTCTTGCTACAAGTATTGCATCGTGTCCTACCTTGCTTGCTGTTCCTTTCGTTTCTGGGCGTAGTACTTCTTCTTGGCATCCTGCAGCTCCTTGGCGAGTCTCTCTATCTCGTACTTGTACTCTTGGACCTGTGATTCATACATGTTCAGCTCAGATGCCATTCCCTGTAATGCATGCAAACATTGGGGAAAATATTAGTAATGGAAGTACAAATACTGCTAAACCCATTAATTAAAGAGTATTATAAACCTCTCTTTAGAAATCTAGCCATCTGATTGGTCGAAATTGCAGTCGTGATTTTAGATATTCCCTTAAAGAGACAAACAAATGGTCAATAGTTCATGAGTGATATTCCCGGATTGCATCTTGTCATCACCCCTCGGCACGCCTTGGGGTGATATCAGAATGCAACATCCCCTTCAGCCTATAAAACAACTATTCCTCTCACAGCAGTCATTATATCTATACAATAAAGGCTACCTGTCTACAGTGGTTACCTTTACTACAACCTTGTTGAAGGAATTGTGAATTCTAGAATCTGTCACGGAACAGTAGGAAATCCATCTCTCTACAGCAATCTTATTTATTGCTTCCCGTTGCATGGAAATATGTATTCTTGAACATCTTTTTAAAGACTACCTGTATACAGTGCCGAAGAGTGGCTACCAGTCAAGATGTAAATACTCTACATCATCATCGACAACCGTATCATTGCCATCATCATCTTTGACATCATCATCATCATCATCTCACAAGAATATCATACATGTACTTTAGTCAGTTTTACATTGAGTTGATCTTTTTTCACTGCCTTGTATGTTTACCCGGTAGTACTTCTGTTTTCAACTGCCATGGTGTCTACATAATGAGACTGTGAAATAATTAAATCTGTGAAAGCTTGTTGTCATATCACGGTTTCTGGGCTTTAAAGCGACACTTAACTGATGAACTTCCTGCCCTAGCGTACTGTTTATTGCACAGCACCATCTCATGGTCAGCTTGCCAACAGTGCGTAACTCAATACCTAATTTCCATTTCACAGTCTGAGGATTTGATGCGATGGCACTAGAGGTGATATTGCGGTAGTGCTTCTAGTACAGTATGGCTTCCCTTATACAAAATTACCATGGTACACAGTATTTTGGCCACGGTACATATACCATGGTAGTACCATTACAATTATCATGGTACACTACATATATTGAGCCATGGTAGTACTGTCTGTAACATGGAAGTACCGTGGTAGTACTGTACCATGGTAATACTGTGGTAGTACCATCTTTTTTCTGTAAGGGTTGAAAAGAATGTCCATTATTTTACCTTGAGCTGTTTGGTCTTGTCTTTGAGTGTCTGTTGGTAGATCTGAAGCTGTTCAGCCACCTCTGGTCCTGGCTGGCGTGCTAGGATGTGCTTCAACTCCACGTACAACTTCTCCTTCTCCTGTAATACAAATCAACCAGGTCAGAGTTTATTGTATCATGAATCCCAGTCCATTCAATTTCATGTCGGCATCTCTCATTATTGTGAGTTACTCACTTATCACTTTCAATATCCTTCAATTGCTGTGCAAATCAATATGAATTCAAGTACATGCATTGTCAGAGCCTTAAAATGAAAATGAACTATAACCTATTCAAATAAGTAAATTCCATAATATTACATAATTTTCTTGTAGGCTGAATTCCTGTTTGATATCACTAGAATTATTTAAAAAAGCAGCCTGTACTTCAGTGGGGGATCGAGCATGAAGCAGGGGGTGGCAATTTCTAAACATGACCAATGTAATATCATATTTAAGGATGTTGAGGGGGGAGGGGGACAATTTGAATATTTCCAGGGGCAGGCATCCCCCCCCCCCCCCACATCACTCTTTAATTAGAAACCATGTATTTCAAAGTAATAGTAAAGATAGTTCTTTCCTAGTTCTCCCCCCCCCCCCTATTTCCTGCCTTGAAGGCAATGGTGGCGCTTATTTCTGTTTTGTAGTCATGCTATCAAGCTATGCTTACTTTATCAACCCACCTGTTTGATGTTTTGATTAGTTACAGCCAGCCTTACTGTATTTGACATAATATTCTATTGAAACATATAAAATTTGCAATGTTTTGTTTGTTATATATTTGTAATAATGCAAAAGAAAAAGAAAATCAAACAGAAATAAATAAATCAAATCAAATCAAATCAAGATCACTTGAGAGAGAGCATCTGTTGCTTACCTGAATGAGGAGCTCTTTCTCCACCACCTCCTCCGTCTTCTGGATGAGCCTCTTCTGCAGGGTCTGTATCTTCTGGATCATCTCGTAGGTACTTGGGTCGGAGCCCTCCAGCTTCCTCCAGCGGTGGATGTTCATGGGGTTCTCCAGCTCCTCCTCCAGGGCCTTGCAGCGGGTACGCTCACGCAGGAGCTCGCGCTGCAGGTGGTACACTTCACGCCTGCATGGAGAAACCACCACACAAAATGTTTTTCCAAAATAATTAGTCTCTATTGCTAACTCGATCTTCCAATCCCTAAAATTCTTCTGATATCATAAATCAGAGAGTGGTTTATCTGTATTAAACATGTATGTACAGTCAAACCTGCTTTTGTGACCACCTGTCTACAAAGACCACCTGTCTAAAAAGGCCACATTTGTTGTTTCCCTTGAAAATGGTTTCTCATTGAAACATGTACTAAAGGAACCTGTCTACAAAGACCACCTGTCTACAAAGGCCACTTTTTGTGTTCCCTTGGGTGGTCGCTATAGACAGGTTTGACTGCATTTGGCATAGCGTCTGCATCATCCTACTGAGAGTGATGCAGCATTTGCTCCTGGCATCACTAGATTTAAAGAAGAACTCTGGCTTTCTGATCAGATTCTACAGAGCGTTTTATGTCAAAATCAATGGATCAAGCAACTATAAAAGATATCAACCCACGCTTCCCCTTGCAGTTTAATCTGCCATATTAACATATTTGTTTCACTGGTTTTCAATCTCAATCTGAATCCTCTTCAATCGCGATCAGTTCTTGTGCTATGGAGGGGTCAGTACAAGAACTGGTGATTGAAGAAGATGGAGAATCGTAGCCGCCAACCCTAGCCTCAGGACAGCAGGACCGAGTGTATACCGTCTTCTATCAAATCTCCTTTGTGAGATGCAAGAATTAATAAGTACGGGGTGCATCTGTACCCTGGTGGGCGCTCTGCTGATTCAAGTTCATTCTTTATTCATTCTACAGTTTAAAAAACATGCAAAACATTTAAATATGTACAAAGAATGTCAAAGTAAAATACAAGAAACATGAATAAATATAAAATAAGAAAAATAAAAGGGCCATCATTAAAAGCTTGTCATCCTCTGGGGACATCGTACCTGAGGTCGTCGACATTGGCCACATTCTTGTTGAGGATGTTCTTCTCCCTGCGGAGCTTCTTGATCTCGAGCTTGAGGAGCCTGATGTCCTCCAGACGCTGGCGGTACTGGAGTTCTCCCTTGCCCAGGGTGGAGTGCTGGATCTTGATCTTCTCGTAGAGCAGGGCCAGCTCGTCGTTGCGTCGCACCAGCTGGGTGCCCAGGATGTCACGCTCGCTGATGACCTGATGGGAGAAAAGCGGTTCAAGGATATCGTTGGAAGGTCACAATGAGGACTGGATCACATTGTGATCTTGCAGTTATACAGTAAGGAATAGCCCAAGGACCACAGAGTGGTTTTCACTCCTGTACTAACAATATTTCCTGCATAAAATTGTAGTTGATCCATCGCCAAACTGTGCCTGTGGAAAGATCCTAACTATGGATCACATCATCGATGCTTATCCTATCAACAAATACCCTCACAGTGCTTCTAGCCTTCGAGAGCTCGATGATGAGACAATCAGTTGGCTTAATAAGGATCTTCCTATTTAGATGATGTACTCCTTGATATTCTTCGTACAAACAAATTGCTAGCAAGGAGTAATAATCATTATTAAGACATAATTAAGACAGTATTTGGAAGCAGTGCATTGCAACCATGTGGGTTAAGACAGAATAGCGTGAATGAGATGGTTCTTTCCTGAGACAAGATCATGAATGTACGTTTGATGCATAGACTAAGACTAGATCTAACGTTAGACTAGGTCTGTCAAACAAAATTAAGTTTCATGACTCAACTCTAGCTATAGGCTCACAAGGGTGATTTCAACGTACAACGTACATTTATTCGATACATTTCGCCAACACTGGAATGTTGCAGCTCGATCCAGAACATAGACTTTCAGAAATATTCACATATTATTTTGATGCCCCTGATACCACGAAATTAACCACATCTATCATGCACATTGTTTTACATTTTCTGGACATACGCTTTGCTTTTATGGCAAGTTGAAGGTGCAGTGACTTGTGTCTGCTTCACTTATTCCCTAACTATTGAATGAAGGGTGAAACTTTTCCATCAAGGCAACCTAAGGAAAACAAATAAGTGACCACTAAAGTGACCACCAGGTGAAGTAAATAGGGATTGGTAGGAAGGAATTCCTTGAATGCTGTAATATCGGGGTAATATTGGAGCGCTTTGAGCACCTTGCAGGGTGGATATGTGCGCTATATAAATATCCAATATTATTATTATCATTATCAAAGACAGGTGGCCTTTAACAAAGGTATTGATGTAATTGACTTGCTCTGCATAATTACCTGGTCCAATTCTTTCTTCTGCCTGAGCCTCTCAGCATCAGCCTCGGAGATGATCTTGAGGAGCTTCCTCTCCTCAGCCTCCTGGGCCTCGATGTAAGCCTTGCTCTCTAAAGCCTGCTGCTTCATACGCTGTAGCTCTGCCTTCAGGGCTTCTTTCTCTTTGTCAACCCTGGGAAAGACGAAAGATCCAATTAAAATTAAAGCGAGTCCCTGTCAGAAAACCTTAATATCTCTTAGATGCTGCTTATAAATATCTGCTTGCATGGTGATGTAGATATGCAGTAGGCTTACGGTTGCACCATGTGAGAGAGGGGGGAGGATTGGGGAGTCCTGAAAAGGACTGTCTGTAATCTTTCTTTCTTTTTTTCTATCTCTTGTTTGACATATCAATTATAGTTACTCATGAGCAAAATTATGTTTTAAGGTGCAGCAAAAGTAGAACTTCCAGTTTGTGAGCTTTCACATACCTATAGTTAAAGAGACCAATTGCTTAACTCAAGGTATATTTATAAGTTGAAGACTAATTTGAATCTTATTGTACAGCAACTAGTACATCGTAACTTCTATTTTAATGGTCCGGATACAGCAGAAACCTGTAATTTAAGTCAGATACTCTATTTTATACATGCCCTTTGATGGTAATTTACATGAGAAGCATTTCAAAGGAAACACATGCATTTGTATAACAGTGGCCATTAAAACTATTACTCCACATCCATATTGTCACAGACAACTGTCGAAAATGTTTCAGTTTTTGTACCTCTGGTGATCGAGATGTTCCTTGACAAGGGCAGCTTCCTTGGCTGTGATCTCCTCTTTCAGTTGGTCGATCTGGTGGTTCATGATCTTCAGCTTCCTCTTCATCTCGGTGATCTCATCCTGGGTAGAGAGAGAGAGAGAGGCAAAATGAAATGAATTACTATTGCCTGATTTCATCCCATTGCTATGGATTTAAAGGACTCCTTAACGGTCAGTATAGGTCTTCTACATTTATTTACTCCCTATTTTTCAGTAGGCAGCACCTTAAGAAGGCTTATAGAATTGCTCAAGATAGGAAAAATAGTTTGACTATGTTTGTGGAGCCAACGTCCTTAGGGACACGGTGACAGCTTAGCTTAGCTTAGCTTATCTTCATTTATATCCCTCATGTATAGTTGTTTGCATTGCGATTGTACAGAGCACGAAAAAGGTATAGACAAGTACTATCTACCGATCTCAGGTCGAGATAGTACTTATTGTAAAGTAAGTTTTTGCTGCTACCCCACTTGCCCACCCTTGCCCATTGAATACGCATAGCAAAGTAGGTTACGCGAAATGTCAAAGTCAATGTCAATGTCAAATGAGCGCGCATCAACTGTATTACATGTATGCATGTTGCGCTTTGTAAAATCTAGCTGAAGCTAAACTGTCTTCAGAATCAGTTCTTATTATTATGTAAAATTCACTTTAGATAGACCTTATTGCCGATGTGGGATATAAAACAAATATTAACCTCCTTTACTTGGGCAATGGATACAAACTATCATCACCTCGGTGATCTCGGGGCTACCATCTTCCCTCGCCTTGCGGCTCGGGAAGATAGTAGCCCCGAGATCACCTCGGCGATGATAGTTTGTACCATTACCCTCGTAGTCGATTAATATTTGCTTACTATCCCTCAACCTTTCATCACATTCTTTTTTTCAACAATTGCTGCACCTTTCTGATCCTTCTTGTTTCTCTTCTTTTGCTTCTACTCCATCCCTCACCCCTAAATCCAACTTTCCTTTTTCCATTTATTAATCACCTTTCTATTCAAGTAATCCTCCAGCATGTCATTCCTCACCATGAGTCCATGACATCCCCCAAACATTTCCTTTTCTTTCTTCTCCCCTTTCTTTTCTTCCCTTAATTCATCTTTCCTTAACCATCTTCTTCATGAGCCCCAATCTCTAGAACACTTTTGTTTTTGTTCGTTTTGTTTAATATGTAATTTTTTATCAGACTATGTTGTTTGTTATAGCACTTAGAGACTTTGGTGGTAAGCGCTTTATAAGCAACGTTTTTATTATTATTTTAATTACATATATTTGTAGCTTTTATCCCAATAAAAAAAATACTCTACTCTCTGATCATCAAGTGCTATTTTTCTATCATGGATACACTTGCTACTCTCTAACAGTACTTGTGATTGATGTACAATTATTATACTGCCCTAACACTTGATCTACCTTACCTGTGATTCGATGAGGTTCTTGCTGTAGAGGTTACGGTCGCTCCTGACGGCTTCGTAGAGGTTCTGCTGCTGCTTCAGCTTAGTCTCAGCTTCGGCAATCTTCTTCTTGTAGTCAAAGATCTGCATCTCTCTCACCTTCACATCCTCCATGTGTTGCAGAACCTGAATAAAGGGATCAGAGATGGTTTCAATGAATTTGTGCCCAATTTTTGTGGTCAAACTTAGCAATTTGGGGGTACTGTAAATGGATTCTTTTAACCTGATAAAACAGCTGAAAGAAAATAAAACCATACTACCGGGCCAAAGCTCAAGACCATTTTAAGAAAGATATCAGAAAATACGAACATGGCATATTACATGGATCTTTAACATCAAACTTTATACTGTACCTAACAAAGAGATCAGATGAGGTTTTTATGATTACAGGGTCTCTCCAACCCCCCCCCCCCCCCCCTCCCCCTCCCCCCCCCCCCCCCCCCCTGGTTTTCTTTTCTTTTCTTTCTTTTGGGTCAAATGCAGCTTTTTTTAAAGAATGGATTGTACAAAACTTCCAAAATCCATAATAAAAATTAAAATCATTCAAGAATGACACTTTGTAGTAATCTTGGTGAAGAAAATGACAACATGGCCTACAAAATGAACCTTAAACAAATCAATCGATCAATGTATGTACACAAAAATCAGATACATGTAAATGAATATCTCTGGTGTCATGGAATCCATTAAAACATGCTAAACTTGTTGTTTTCTCGCACATGAAGTTTTCAGTTCGTCAACAAGTGTTTGTACCGGGGCTCAAACACAAGACCTGACTAATCCCAACAGAGAGTCAAAATGGCTCAACCGCGTTGCCAATTTTACCTTCTGGGTGAGATCGCTGGCCTCGTTGATGTAGCGATCACGCTCCTTCTCCAGCTGGTAGATGATCTTACGCTGCTTCTGGGCTTCCTCCTTGTAGTTGGCAATCTCCTGCTCCAGGTTCTTCTTGGATTGCTCATGCAGCTTGACCAGGTTCAGCTGCTTCTGGGTGGCGCTGGCAGCCTGTGTGGGGAGGAGGTTGGCACAAGAAATATTAGGTATATGCTATCACTGTGGAGAGGAGGCTGGCACCAGCATGCAGAACATGAACCAATAGTTTTACCTACAGGGATTTCACAGACATTTTTGCCAATTGTTGTTGTTGTGGTACACTGAAGTGATGTTTGTACATGATCCTTTTTGCGTCATTAAATTTTCAACCCTATTACAATTCTCAAAAATTAACCCACTTGCGAAAATAACAGATTATACAGTATAAATATGGGTGTGTTTCAAATCATTGGATGTAGAACCAATGCCTACAATACAAGTTTCAGAGCTTCATACTAACTTTTAATCCACTAGACACATGGGCTCATATCCATAAAACCTTTAACTAAGCCTAGTTGTCAACTAACTATGTACTATAGCCCATGCAATTAGTTCAAAACTAGCTTAAGAAGGTTTTTTATGAATATTGGCCCTGAAGGATCATCAAAAAGTGGGGCCTTTCTTCATGATAGAGGGTCAACTGCCCCGGTAAGTTGTGGGTCCTACAAATCCATAATAAAATCACCAACAACTAATTGTATTTATGTTTTGCTCTGATTACTGGGTTTTCCCCTAGACTCATGCTGTTTGGCCTACCTTGAGCAAGTTCTTGTTGAGGATGTCCCTCTCACGGACCAAGTCGTCAATGGCCTTACGATCCATCTCAGTTTGTTTCTTGTTAGAATCAATCTCTGTAGGAGGGAAATGAATGGGATCATATGAAATTTAGTCATCTCTCAGTTCAAACGTCTAACATGAAATGAAACAAAATGAGCAGTAAGATAAAGAAGAAAAGAACTTCTTAAGAAATAGAATTTCAGTAACGACCGAGTCGAATTTTAGACTACATTTTAGACTACACTAAGACCTTATTTTGCTAATGCTTAACCCTATATCGAACATTTGCAAAAATTGATGAAAAGCACAAAGAGTGAAAATGAGCTAAAATCCTGCCTGTTGGTTGCTTATCTTCCCAGATAATATGAAAAAATAATCAATAAATATTGTCCCAAACTAGAAGAAGAAAAAACAAGGCAAAAGCATAGTTCATGGTTATATAAGTTTACACTAAGCAATAATGGTAATGTTGGATAGACTTCATCCATGGAAAAATGACAGAACACTGCATAAGAATTCAGTATCTGTCACTTTACTATTGCTATGAATTCAGTGATCCTAGCTCAAAGCTATAGAAATTTATTGCGAGTACAGCATGATTGTTGATGAGGACAAAAACTACTACTACGTCGACGATGACGCCCAAAATAGTGAGGCCTATCATTCTTGCTCATTTACGCAGGCGAGACAAAACAAATTATCTGCATCACACATTCCTTAGGTTTTGGTGTTTTTACACATACAATAAGACATGTTCTTATATATTCAATGGACCCACCTCTCTCCAGTGCAACAATCTGTGACTTGAGGGTTTCTTTGGCTTGCTCCGTCTCTCCCTTCTGCTCCTCCACGTTGCGCAGCTTACGCTGAATGGTCTCCCGCATCTTGGTGAGACGAGTGGTGTCACCCTTCAGGTTCCCTATCTCATCCTCTTTGGCCTGTATGTTGAGCAATGCATGGGATGGGAGAAATAGACATGAGAATTGGTACCAGTCCACTCAAGAAATGGTGCTGTCTTGAATGATTATTGGAGGGATATCTCAAAGGTATGGTCTGTTTACAGCCAGAAGGGCATTAACTCTGTGTTATCCTACATGAGCTAACGCCCTTTTGGCTCCAGACAATACATCATTTTTCTCCTGGATAAGGTACATGAAGGATGTGGGGACGGTCATAAGATTTGGTACCAGTCTAATCAAGAAAGTGCAGGGTCCCATCATGACTTGAGCATGGCTGAAGAGCCAGTTTATTTATGTAATCAGGATGCATAGAGAACACAAAGTATCTCTTTCCACAGGGATCAAAATTTATGCGAAAAGAGCTGCATATATATGGGCTTTGAATACATGATTCATGACTTATGTCCTAAACAAATGCATACAATGTGCACACCAATCAACCAAAAATGTATATTCTTTAATTAGATAGTCGTATTGACCTTTGTATTGACCTTTCATTAAAGAAATCTAGGCAACTGAATGACCTATGAAGAAATCATATTAGTATTGTTTACAAGGGTACAATGATCCTTAGAGTGCTTGAGAAAACTACTTAAAAACTTAGAAAAAAGTGCATTGACCTAGCTCACCTTAAGTTCATTGACCCTGTGTTGGTTCTCTTGAGCCAGGCCATCACAGTTGAGAAGCTGAGTCTCGTAATCTTGCTGCAGCTTGGTGAAACGGGCATTCAGGATGTCAGTGTCCTTCTGGGTGCGCTCGTACAGGATCTGAAAAACAAAGGATTTACTTGTTATTTAATATCAATCGTTTGTGCAAAATACTAATATATAGTTTGACCTGGATGATGATTTTGATGAATCCTATTTCATTGATCCAACACTCCTTCCTTAAAAATTATGCCATTTTCACTACTTTGCTATGATGTGCTGACAATCCCCATGGCAAAACTAAAGTAACTCTTGGGGACCGTGCTTTTGCTATTGCTGCCCCCAAACTATGGAATAGCTTGCAAATAGAAATACGAAGCACTCCATCTCTCAATGTTCTCAAATCCAATTTAAAAACTTATTTCTTCAACTGAGAGATCTTATTTTGTAGAATTTAGTAAAAAGGAGCTCTTAACCAGCGCAGCTGAATAAATTTTGTATAAAAGCTGCGCTATATAAATTTATTATTATTATTATAACAAAATTATTATTATTTCTCTCATTCATGCACTCATATAAGGTCTTCTTGAAAGTGTTTTGATACAACAGTTTGGCGGTGATTATCTTCTCAAAAACCTTTTTCTGTAATTTTTCAACCAGGGCCCAATCGCATGAAACTCACCACTGAAGGTAACTTTGCCATCAATATTAATTACCATAGCAACATTACTCAACAGCCAATCAAATCAAGGTTTCCATGGAAGCTACCATAAATGGCATAGTAACCATCAATGATAAATTTATTGCCCAGGGCCCAGAACTATTATAGCCCTGTCATATCAAGAGTTGTGACAGATCCAGATTTATTGCAAGTTCTCCAATCACTTGCTAACTTACAAACTCCTACCTCTTTTAGTACATACTTGCTATGATTATCAAGTTATAATAAAGTTGAATCGATTTCAACTGTCTACTAAATGGAACCATAAGGTAAACGTACAATGCAATAAAATTACAGAGGATCGGGGGGGGGGGCGTTTCACAGAACTTGTCATCAGTGACAAATGACAGTTTTTGTTATAAGCTACTGAAATCCTTGCTTCTGATTGGTTATCGTCAGATTTGTCATTGTAAAAAGGCTTTGTGAAACGGGTCCCAGGTTCGAGCGTGTATACCTTCTGTTCTTTGAGCTGTGTCTCCAGACGTGAGATGTCGTCCTTGTAGCGTCCGGATTGGGTCTGCATACCCTTGATCTCGTTGGTCTTCTGTTCCAGTTCCATCTTGGATTGCTTGAGCTCCCGGTCCACCTTCTCCTTGCGACGCTGCTCCCTCTGGGCCTCGTTGCTGCGGACCTGGATATCTTGGTTCAGCTGCGGAGGGAGGGAGGGAATCAGACGAAATAGAATGTTGAGGAATAAGGTATAAGGTCCTGTAATTGTCTAACCTCAGATATTTTTGCTGGGTTAAGGCATGGGAAGAGACAGAAGGTGAGGAAACATGGCATACAGACCTAATATTTTCTAACTTTGGTTATTTACTGAAAAATCAAATAGAGATAGAATATTGGGAAACAGTGATGATCTAGCCCATGAGTAACCCTAAACCTAACCTAAAACCTTTTGCAACGCTCAAGCACCATCTCTGATGGAATAAGGCTGGGAGCTAAAGTCACTGAAACAAATGTCAATTACCGTTTAAGACTGCTGTCAAAACTTATATATTTTCAAAGTAATTATTATTTGCTGTCGTGGAATATCATTTGATGTAATTTAATTTGTCATTTGTAATGAATAATGCAATTATCTATAATTTGTATGTAATAATGTAGGCCTAATATGTAATTTATATGTGATAATGTAAATTGTATGAATGTAATAATGTAATGCGCATAGAGGATTGTCTTTGATGATTATTATGCGCTATATAAATCACAATTATTATTATTATTATTAATGACACGTCCGAATCTATATTCTGACACTCACCTCAGCAATCTTGCTGTCAGCTTCGTTCCTGTCCTCCTCAGCCTTGCTCTGTTTCTTGCTGGCTTCAGTCAAGTTGTCTCGGAGCTTGACAATCTCAGAAAGCTGTTCGTCTCTCTCCTTGGTCAGATCTTCTTTCACCTTCAGGAGCTCGTTTACACTGTCATCACAAAGATACAGAAAGGATGAGGTTATCATTGTTATAATAATTATCATTATATGGATATGATATATGCTTACTGTATATAATATGTACCTGTAATGTTTAACCCTTTTGTAATTATTATCATTATCATTATCATCCCTATTTATTATTAACAACATCATCATCTATTTCTTCTTCATGATCATCAACATTATCTCCATGATCACCATCATCATCATCATCATCATCATCATCATCATCCTTACTATAATCCTCATCATCACTATCATCACCATCATTACTATTATCATCAAATCATCAGCTTCATCATAACTGTAATAGACTCATTATTCATAACGTTATCTTCAATCATTGATGCTGAAAATTGATCTACTGTATGCTATTGATTCCTTGAGATCAATTGCAACTTATAACAGACAGGGACTTGATCTAAAAGATACAGGATTTGGATCTAAAAGATACAGGATTCTGTGAAGGTATGTCCAAAATCCAAATAACTCGCACACAAAAATTGGGAGTGACCGAGACTCGATACTGCATGAGAAGTCCCAGACCAATGAGGACGTGAGTTTGATTGCTTGACCAACTGACCTGTGTTCTTGACCCATGGTGAGTCCAGCACCCTGCTCCACCAGACGACTGAGGTTGGTGATCTCTAGTTTGAGAGATTGGATGGTCTCCCTGGCTCTCTGTTCCTTCTCTTGGGAGGCATCGACCATCTTCCAGGCTTTCTCAATCTCCTACAGGGCGCAAGAAAACATTGGAATGTTTGATTTTCAGACCTGACTAAACTGCGTAGCACAACAGATATGTTTTCAAGTGGACTACTTGTCAACTGCTCCTAACCCATCGAGTACCGATTTCTCTTATTCCCAAAGGCATAAATACAAGAACCACCAATTGGCCTCATCAAAGGCTTAAACAGGGTTGAAATATTATTTTCTGTTCATAAGCTACATTTATGAAAAACATAACAAGAAATATACATGAGTAACCATCTTAAAAACCTTGAAGGTAAAAAGGCACACATAATTCATATAAACGAACAGCTGTACCAGAGAGAGAAAAAAAAAGAGAGAGAGTGAAAGAGAAAGACAGAATACCTTTTTGATTTTTCTTATTCCTATTAAAGACCAAACCATTGAATGCTGTTTTTTATGTCTAAATTTGTTTAACCCTATGATGGTTCTTGTAAGATATTGACAAGTTTTCAGAGAGGCCTTATATTTCCTTGAGGACTCCGTTCACTCACCTTCTTTAATTGTGCAATGGTTGTCTGGTCCTCCTGTGAGAGCTTGAGGGCGGTAGAGACCTTGGCAGAGTTGGCCACAATCTCTGCGTTGAGCTCCCTGCATTTATGCATCAGGCGTTTCTCGCTATCATGGGATTTCTTCAGGGCTCGGTGGAGCTTCTCGTATTCCGACCTAAATTTCTCCAGACTCTTATCGCCCATGAGCTCGTTGAGAACCTCCTGGAAGTCCTTCTCTAGGGCCTCAAAAGCGGTGTCTTCGATGGCCACCTTCTCCTTCCCCGCACTTTCATCTCGTTTCTTTTCCTAGGTCACAGAAAAAAAATTATGCAAAAAAATTTACAAAATCATGAACAACAAAGTCTGTTAGACGAGGTCTAGATCTAGAGTCTAAATATACTAAACTAGATCTAGATTAGAGAATGAGGATCGTCTGCATAAATGAGGTATCCTCCTATTAAACGCAGACGAAATGCGTCCTAAAAAATAAGGATCTTCCGCATTTTCGCAGACATTTTTTTTCATTGGCGCTATGTAGGTTTTGGGTTCCTGAACCCCACACTGGCGATGTGAAAAACGGATTCCGCATAAGAAAATTAGCATCATTCACCATTTACTTTTATGGATTGTCCGTCTTTCCGAGGATTTATCGCTCATAATATTCGTGAAAGTACAAAAACTAAAGTTAATAAATGCATCAAGAAAATCCGATCGCAGAATATCTGTAGTCTATCTGGATCTAGTAATAACAACAAAATTAAAATCCAATGACTCTATAGTCTAGTCTTCAGATAAAATCACTCACTCACTCGGTCTTAGATTCACCGAAATCATTATTTCAATCAGAATTCGGAGACGGTCAGAGAAACACCATTCGCGTCTGAATTATTACGTTACAGGTTTACAGAGAAAATAACACAGGACACAAGACAAGTAGAATCTAGAATGCTGTTTAATTAGCCTGTAAGCTTAGCCTTATATTCTAGTTAAGATTCTTCATTATACTTACGTCTGTCATATTGTGTGATGGTTAGGCTTTAATTTCACGGTGTTCTAATCAATCTTGTCAATTTTATATCGTTGTTGTTTTGGTTCTGATCACGGTATTATAGTAGTCACACGCAGAATCTAGCCCGCCGCGAGCTCACCGTAGTAGTACCGTCAGAGTACGTGCTTTCGATAATGATCACACGTACGTTGTTGCTGTGCAAATGTTGATTCGTTTCTAAGTCGCATTACACAGTCAGTATGCAGTATACTTCCACTAAAGAAAGTATAGTCCTTCCAACATAGAATCTTTAAAAGACATTAATTAAAAAATGAATGGTATTTCTATCAAAGACGTAAAGATAAATATATTAAAAGTTATTTCAATAATTTCCAGTAATGAGAATCCCATATAAAATGTTTAATTTCCGAATTATTAATATAGGCAATTGCCGACGATTCTCTGGAAAAAGTATCAATTGTAGCATTGCCAATTTGGTCATGCTATAAAGTGTACGGATTAGTCTTCATGACCTCCGAGGGGGTTTGCTGTAAAACAATTGGATTTTTTTTAACAATTTTTTGATACGGTTTTAATTACAATTACAATGAATTCCATTATGTTTATCATGATAATAGACTACCTCGTTCTAAATAATGGTGATGATTGATGATGAAGAAAATAAAAGTTAACCTTACCCCCCCCCCCCACCCCCCGCCCCCAACGGAGCAAAATGTAAAATTTTCAAATTTCGAGACCAAAAAAAAAAAAAAAAGTGTCCTCTTACCCAAAGATCAGTTCAGACTCATGTTTATCCTTTTCACGTTTGAAATTGTACAATCTGCAGGTGCACATGAATTTTGCTATTTCACTTTGTCTCACAAAAGTCATTAGAATCATGTGTGATTCCTTTATTTTGCTGTATATAACTTATAAATATTCCCCATGACTCAAACATAGATGTTAAATTATATCAAGTAGTGGTAGAGCAGTAAAAGGAAACTTCGTCCCAAAGAATAAGTGTAGGTATTCTGAATAAAAAATAGATGTATTCCTACCCTTTGTGTAAATACTCCTTACAAAAATGTTTCAGAGATATATATAAATGAAGATATTCTGGGCACGATGTGATGCCTTTCAGCATCACAAATTCATGAGCGCAGCCATTTTCTTGAAAATTTAAAGCCTTATATACCAGTTGAAGTTTTTCAAGTTTCATGCAACAAGCTTAAGTTGAAAAGACTTTTTTAAATCAATAACAAAACCTTTACTTTTCATTGAGGAAAAATAATAGCTGAGAAGATTAAAAAAAAATCATATTTGGTGAAAATTATATAACTCATTCATTTAGAAATACAGCAGTTGACAAATCTATTTCATTTATGAAAAACCTTTACACCAGAAGAGCACCAACTTATTTATGCAATTTGCGTTCAACTTACAAAGGCTAACAGCAGGTGAATGTAAAAGCTTCATCACTGCACACACACATTCAACTTCTCTTGAATATTTGTTTTATCATAAGATTTATTTCATATATGTATAATTTGCTCAAGGGGCCCTGTTTAAAAAAAAGCTTTTGCTTTAATTATTAGGGCTCCTAACCTTTATTACTTTATGTTTTATGTACGATTTTTAAATGGTTGGTTGAATAAATTGAATCGAATTGAAATGAATTAAACCGGAAAGGAAGCATCCATAAATTTGAATACATTTTACTTGATAAATGACTTCACATAGTACGTCACGTATACGTCACATCAGATGCCCATGTCGTGCTGAGAAACTTACTCTTATTCTTGCTTTGGTATAGGTATAGGGAATCTTGTAGATTAATGGGCAATAATATAATATCTCTCTCTGAATAAGAAAGTTATTTCTTGGGGTGAGGTCAGGGGCGTCGCTAAAGGGGGTGTGGGGTGCGACCCCCCCCCCCCCCTCCCCACACCTTTCAGGATATTGTCGGTAAAACTGCGCTGCTGTCCGGAAAAATGAGAAAAGAGGGAGGGGAAAATGAGAGGGAATGGGGGGAAAGAAAAAAAGAAAGAGAAGAGAAGAAAGAAAGAGGGAAAAAAGAGGAAGGAGAGGAAAGAAAGGAAAAGAAAGAAAAGGAGAAAAGGAGAAAAGGAGAAAAGGAGAAAAGGAAAAAAGAAAGAAAAAAAAATGGAAACAAAATAAACGGGGGAGGAAAGAGAGGAGAGAGAGAGGGTGATAAGAGCCTAATAAGAGAAGAGGGGTGGGAATAAGAGAGAGAGGGAGATGTTGGGCAGTGGCGGATCAAGGGGCCGGGACCGGGACCGGGGGAGAAAAAAAAACTGAGCGAATTATCGGCCGGCTGTTTCGCCGCTAAATATGTTCTCATGAATTTGGCCCCCTCCCCTGCCGCCGGCTTGATCCGCCCCTGTTGTTGGGTAGAGTCGCCACGTCGAGGGAGCAAGAAAGTGACGCATAGATGTTGATGTTGATGTGTCGGTATTCTTGCTCGATCCTCGTGTATTATCTCAATGCAGAAGCTTGAAGTCGGTGAGATGTATATTATGTCGGTCGGCCGGCAATTTTTTTCCCTACGAACTGTGACTTTTTATCGGACAAAGATTTTGTTTGTGGAAATTCAGACAATGATTAAGAGTCGGTACAACGAGTTTAATATAATAATTTAATGAAACGTCAAAGCTTCCGCGCTTTGCGCGGGAGGGGGAAACTGAATTCAGACGAGGAATATAAGTATAGAGAACGATTTAACGATTCGTCTTCTTTCTCTAATAATTTGATGAAACGTCAAAGCTTCCGCGTTTGCGCAGGAGGGGGAAACTGAATTTAGACAAGGATTAAGAGTCGAAAACAGAACAATGAATCGTCTTCTTTTTCTAATAGTTTAATAAAACGTCAAAGCTTTCGCGCTTCGCGCGGGAGGGGGGAAACTGAATTCAGACAAGGATTAAGAGTAATAATAAAATGAAACGTCAAAGCTCCCACGCTTTGCACGGGAGGGGGAAGCTGATTTCAGACAAGGATTAAGAGTCGAAAACAGCACAACAAATCGTCTTCTTTCTCTAATAATGCAATGAAATGTCAAAGCTTCCACGCTTCGCGCGTGAGGGGGGACTGGGGCCTGACTGACAAATAATTTACCTCCTGGCCCGGGTTTAGGGTTAGATTACTTGTCGGTAATTGGTGACTCCCCACTGAAAAAGGTCTATAGCGACTCCCCTGGGTGAGGTAGGCCTATACTTTATAAAATACCTCCGCGGCTAGGTCTATGTAAGTTTGTTATTATAATGTATAGCTTTTATATCTCACTTTGATATAAGTCTGGTAATACCGCTTATTTACTGTTAAAAATGTATTCTCATTTTATATTGATTCAAGCTCTATGGGTTGACTTTTAGAATAGCGTTGATTACTAGTATACTTATTATTATAATAAGATCATCTTATTAATGTGATCTTTGTATGTATTCTCGTAAGCTTTATTTGATAATTGTTGGAATTTTGGTATGTATTTCAATTGCTTTTATTGTAAACTGAACTTAATTCAGCTCTCGGGCTGCTATTTTCAGTATTTATAATAAAGACATTCAATAATATTGCATCATACACCTTTATATGTTTATTATTTGATTATAATACTCGCATAACCCAAAATGGGGTCAAAGGAGCCAATCAAATCAATTTAACTTGGTAGTCACTATATCCTCAAAGCATTTTCAGTTGTTTTAAATATACTAGTTGCAGTAAATAATCATTTTGATAGAAATAGTCATGTACCCGCGTAAATATTTACTTTAATCCATGCTTTTTATACAAACATAAGAAAAACTGAATTATATTCCTTATCAACTGTTAAAATTGGCAATCTGGCGATTCTCACTTTTTCGACGTTGTTCAGCAAGTGGGACGAATAACATAACAATGTCTTTTTGTTATTAATCCGCGGAGAGTGTACTTTTCATAAAATAGTTCCATCTCACGTGTTACAAAATGGCAGCCACCATGGGACTCCGAGTTCGCAATCTAAATCTACCTGTTTCATTGCTTAACGTCATTTGCCGGCGGCAGTTAAGTTCCACGAGGTAAAGGATAACCACTTTTCATGTTATTAATATTGGTCATTTTTTCAAGAAGATTAAGTTACGAGAAAGACTTTGAAGTGGTGTAGAATCTAATTAAATTTGAGACGTATAACGTCTGGGGGGTGTTTCACAAAGATCCTAAGTTGAACTTATCTCTAAGTTGGACTTAAAATTCATGGGAAGCCATTAGCATCCTTGAAAATATTTTGTAATTTTTTTTCAGAAGGCATAAAATGTTGATTCAAATCATTCATATTTTCTATTATCATGGGAGATTTCATGTTCTTGATGAGGACTTGATGAAAAGTCTAAAATATTCCAATTTTTGCTTTTGAATATAGATCTAGACCCTATTTCAATTTAAGGCTTCAATGGCTGTCCATACTTTTTAAGTCCAACTTAGTGTTAAGTTCTACTTAGGATCTTTGTGAAACACTCCCCAGGACTCGCAAATACTGTCCGATGTTGCATAAGCTTGCGCTTGCCCCTAGCCACTGCACTGGCGCTGCACTACACAAGGCCGTAACATGAGTATGGTGGTGTGACCAAGGTTCGCACGTGAACTAAGTACGCTATCTCAAAAAATCAGTAAGATTGCGAAAATCCGATATCACCAACGGAAAGAGGAACATAAAATTAGTCAGATATGAAATTTTCTTTGGAATCGGGTACTAAATTGTGAAAATATTGACAAAAGATCAGCAAATTTTGCAATCTTTCGTGTCCGTTCCGAAAAATTATGAATCCTTCAAAATATTTAAATGTTCAAAAATCCAAATATTGCCCCATTTCTAAGTTGTATTACATAAAATCACCACAGGCAAACGTAGAACTTTACGCATTTAGCGCTAAACAGTGAGATTATCTTAGATAATGCGCTCTCATTGCCATTGGCCGATTCGCTCGAGCAGTTTCGAACTTAGACCGAATTTTCCGTCTCTTTCGTTCGTTAGCCTCTTATTGGGGTAGGGTCGGCCGGCTCTCTCTTTAGAGACGGAAACCGTTTAATCACATGTCCTTGCTAACGCCACGACCAACTCTGGTCGTAGCGTTTTGCCCCCAAAATCCCCCTAAATGTCATTTTACCTCGTGTATATCCAAATGTAAATTAGGCCTAGGGTATAATAATACGGTTCCACTTACTAACTTGCTTGAAATAATCCGTTTAATGGTCCCTTTTAAGGAAATTATGGGTCTAAATTGACAGCCGTGTTGAAAATCTTGCAAGTCGTGTTAAACTCTCGCTGCCGGAGTCATCTAAATCAATCTCATCCCTTCTAGTCTACGCCGAAGGCAAAATGATTATGAAGGAAAAACTGTGCGCCATCTACACGTTCGTAATGGCGTTATCACAGTTTTTCTTTCATAATCATTTTGCCTTCGGCGTAGACTAGAAGGGATGAGATTGATTTAGATGACTCCGGCAGCGAGAGTTTAACACGACTTGCAAGATTTTCAACACGGCTGTCAATTTAGACCCATAATTTCCTTAAAAGGGACCATTAAACGGATTATTTCAAGCAAGTTAGTAAGTGGAACCGAATTATTATACCCTAGGCCTAATTTACATTTGGATATACACGAGGTAAAATGACATTTAGGGGGATTTTGGGGGCAAAACGCTACGACCAGAGTTGGTCGTGGCGTTAGCAAGGACATGTGATTAAACGGTTTCCGTCTCTAAAGAGAGAGCCGGCCGACCCTACCCCAATAAGAGGCTAACGAACGAAAGAGACGGAAAATTCGGTCTATTTCGAACTTAGATGAGAAAGGGCTCACTTAAATTGAAGAGAAGGTTGAGTTCTGGGAAGAGATGAAAAATAATTTGTGAGCATTATCATTGTTATTATGCAAGTGTGGAAGAACATCAGATTTAAAATGTTCCCTAAAAGATCATGGCTCTTCTAATCTGATGTTCTTAATTATGACGAAAATAAGAATCTTTCAAACTTAAGTAAGACTTAAACTTAAAGGGATAGTTGAGTTCTGTTGCAGAGGGCGCTACACAAAATAATTTTTTTGTGAGATAATGAAACACTGAGTGTTAAATTTGAAAAAACATACAATTTAAATTACAAAATCATCTTTGTTTGATCAAAATCGGTTCAGAGACAGCTGAAATATCCATAAATATAACGATTTGTAATACTTGTGTACCACCACAAATATTAGATAATTTGAAAAAGCGTTAAAAATAGAAGGTTTAATTGGAATATCATGATTTTGGTATCAGATCAAATAGAAAATTGCAAGCTTTCTATTCACACTAATATCTTATAAAGTTAAGCGAATAACAGCCAGCGATAGCCACTCATTAGCTAAAGACTTCAAGGAGACATTTCAAAAGCAGATTCCCTCTAATAATATTTTTATTTCCTTTTCTTTTTTTTTAGGACGCTGTTCGCAGAAACCAAAGAAGCTAACAAGGAAAATGGAAGTAAATCCGAGGAGGAGACAAAGATGACGGACCTCGAGCAGAAGCTAACGGAAGAAAAGGCGAAACTTACAGCTCAAGTTGCAGATTTTACAGTAAGGAGAATGTTGTTTATCTCCATTTTGTCATCTGTAAATTCTTTCTTACTGTATCTGTGTTCAAGGAAAATGTTAGGAGAGTTACAGT
The DNA here is from genome assembly GCA_035222895.1 of Strongylocentrotus droebachiensis. Classification (NCBI taxonomy): domain Eukaryota; kingdom Metazoa; phylum Echinodermata; class Echinoidea; order Camarodonta; family Strongylocentrotidae; genus Strongylocentrotus; species Strongylocentrotus droebachiensis. The sequence goes on from JAVYIG010000019.1 coordinate 366,257, forward strand.
GGAGGTTACTGTATTTATCAAATCGATAATACTCTGTACCATAACCATATCCTTAGATTCATATCAATTATTTATCCAGGATAAATTTATGAACTGATTGGATTTCACCCTCATTATTTGTCTATTATGATTGATGCTAGATGACTTTGGGAGAAGATGAAATATATTCCCTCCCCTTTTTACTCTCATTTATACAACAAGTGTAATTTACCAGACCGATCTATTTGTATTCTACTTTTTTCCCCGTAATATATTGTTGGGTTTTGTTTTGTTTTTATAAGGTTATGTCTCATTCTGCTAATTCAGTTAGAACTGAACCTGTGTCTAAGTTCATGTTATCAAAGGAGAACTTGAGATCTTTGGCGCTTAGAGACTTTGGTGGTAAATGCTTTCACAGTTTTTATTATTATTATTATTAATTGGAAAAATGCTTAAACCCAGCTTCAGGTTGAGATGTTAGTTGAATACGGGCCATGGACTGGAGTTTTATTTGCTTAGGGTTCCATTGTAAAGCTTTTGGTAAAGACTTTCTTTATTCATTTTTTAACACTATCACTTTTGGTTTCTCCCTATGTCTACCCCCCCCCCCTCTCTCTCTCTCTCTCTCGCTCTCTCTCTCTCTCTCTCTATCAGGATAAATATAAACGAGCCCTTGCCGAGACAGAGAATGTGCGGATGAGGTTTACCAAGCAGCTAAACGATTCCAAGATCTACTCCATCTCGGGGTTCTGTAAAGACCTCCTGGAAGTTGCCGATATCCTGGGGAAGGCGACGACCAGTGTACCAAAGGATGCTGTGAGTGGTGCTGATGCAAACATTCACCTCAAGAACCTCTATGAGGGCCTCGTCATGACGGAGACACAACTGCAAAAGGTATGGTATCTGTGAAACTTCTGTTCATTTTTAAGCCGGATGCAATGTGATTTCGGGTTGTCCGTCCGGCATCCGTACGTCCCGTTCTTGTTATCACGTTGTCTCAAGAACCGATTGATGGATTCCTGACAAAGTCTAAGAAATATTCACATAAATGTTCAGTTTAGACATTTAGAAAAGCCTCAGAATGTACCAAAGAGCATCTTTAATAAGATTCAACAGTTTCCGGGGCCCGGCTTCTCCCAATTTCGTACATTTTCACGTCTCCCCTCTCCCTTTTGGAAAATCCTGGATCCGCCCCTGTGCTTCGCCCAGGTACTCCATACATGACAACAGATAATTAGGAAAATTGCTTTTAGGGCTTTCAAAGAAGAAAGAATTTAGGGGGCTGAATAGAAATTGAAAATGTGTTCATTTTTAACAACCTTTTTTTTTTTTCTCCCCTTCTTTTCTCTCCCCTTCTTTTCTCTCCCCTTCTTTTCTCTCCCCTTCTTTTCTCTCCCCTTCTTTTCTCTCCCCTTCTTTTCTCTCTCCTTCTTTTCTCTCCCCTTCTTTTTTCTCCATTTAAGGTATTTGCCAAGAACAAGCTAGAAGTGATAAACCCTGTTAACAATGAGAAGTTTGACCCCCACATTCACGAGGCTCTCTTTCAGATACCCGCACCAGACAAGGAGCCAGGGACAGTCGCCGTCGTAGAGAAATTAGGATATAAATTACATGAAAGGACTCTTAGACCAGCCTTAGTAGGGGTCACCAAAGCAATTTAAGACATGACCTTTGACCAGTTGTTATGCCGGGAGAATGAAAGAAACAAAGGAAGAATGCAATGTGATCAATGAACTTGGCTTCTAGACTTGAGGAGATATCAAGAAAGTAAACTAGACTATCGAAAACCACTTCGGCAGCTGGAAGGAGAAGAACTGGACTAAGGCCTGGAGCCCTGGACTAAATCGGTCTTGCATCATGTTGGACCAGGAGCTCTGAAGATTGGTCTTGGTACTTCTCTTGGACTTTGCGGATATCTGATGGTTATATAGATTGAAGAATACTGTTGCCTCTTCTTATAGTCGACATTGATTGTCTAATTTCATGATAGAGTCGACTTTTCTAAATTCCAAGGTTAAATCATCTAAACAATTAAATTTTTATTACAACAAACACTCATTGTCCAAATTTATGAATTAGGACAACTCTGTAAGGAAAACTTTTATGAAGCAACGCCTCGTAATAGATCACCTATATGTTTAGGCCTGATTTATAGAAGCCTTTTCAAAATAAATCTTTATACTGCATGTACTTTTGTGGAAAACAATTACAGGTAAATTACTAAATTTTGTTTCTGTTTTGTATGTGTACTTCTTATACCAGGTCCCGAAATCAGGCTTATGGCCTCAGGGCATTACCATAGGAATAATAGTGCTTTCCATTTATGACATCTACAGTACATTCTAACATTTCAAGTTTTTGAACTTCTTGTAATGAAACTGCAAAGGTGGTCGAGGCCTTGAGTAATCCAGTTGTGCGTATTGAGAAAAATGATAATTAATATAACCCTTTAGATTTGTGTATAAATTATAATTTGATAGATTAGATTTCTATCATATTTATATATTCATATATTTCTTGGCCCACTTTCTTTTTAAAGCAAATGTCAAGATTAGGGTACAAATATCAGTTTTCTGCCATTTTTCGGACAAATAGAGACCCTCTTCCGTTTTATCCCATTATATCGAACATCAAACTGATGAAAGATATTTAGATAGGCCTAACTGAGAAGGGGGGATTTCACAAAAAGTGACTTGACAAATGAAATTGTAGTAAGTGTAATGGGAAGGTTAGTTTGAAAAGCAGGAATTATTCCTTTTCATTTGTCTCGATATGTTTTGAGCCAAGTAGTATGGACATACATGTTATAAAACCGAAAGTGTATCACTATCATAATGCATCTTTATATTCATGTAGATTTTATATAAATCTATATACATGGTGGTATAGGGTACCTATTGCTCATGTCATATTCGCTCGTCGTTAAGATAACTGGTTTCAAACAGAGACTATGCATGCGGTTCACCGCAAAATCATTCTAGCAACCAGCCTGGAGCAGGGCAAATGCAGTGTTTGGCACTGGTGTGATCTCACCACGCCATTATTTAGCACAAAATTGTTTGGAACCAGCTCCCTGGACATCTTGGCCAGTATGACGTCACACTTCGGTACTCTATTGCTCATTACCTAATCACACTAACGAGACCGACACCAGACGGGCAGTAGATTTAACGAAACATTACCTAGTTCACAGAGACTGCTATGACATTGTCAGTCTATAGTCTGTGTTTGCAGTGTGGCTGTGGTATAGGGACCCAAGTGGCATCAAAAGTATGTAATTCATCAATATGGAAAAATAAAAACTATTATTCATGTACACTTGCTCGTCGTTATGTCTTATAGTATGTGGATACTGTTGTGTACAAGTGTTCTACGATGTGTATATGATGGGGAAAGGTGATTTGACATTCATGTATGCTCTAGCAGCATTCTCTCAAAAATTATTTCTTGAAAGATACTGTTAAAATGATTGATGCGTTTGGGTTCCTGAGTTGGATATAGAGTTGGGCAAGCCTTCACGCCAACTTTTTTGTCAGAGGGTGTGTGTGTGTAGTTAGGTTTTTCGGGCATGTATCAATCGAAATGATTATTAAAGTCTGAGGACTGAGCTTCAACGTCACATCCAAAAGACATACCGGTACTCGAGTTTTGAACTAGGGTTTGACCCAAGTCAGTTTGTAGGCGAAGACGGAGAATCCATCCTATATATTATAAAATGTACGGTTAGTTTATGAAGGTAATGCATGGTGTTGGTCAAAGACTTTAGCAAATGTGTGTTCTAATTTTGTTTACTTCTAATTTCAGGTTTGTCGTTTAATCCTCGAATATGTATCTTGCAAAAATATATAACCTTGTTTGAAAATTACCAGTACTATGCACACCTTTCATGGGTGATTTGGTGAAAAATATTCTAAAAATATTACCCAACTGCTCTAAACCACAGGGTTGGGAAAAGGGTACCCATCTAATCTAAAGAGACTAATGGGGCGTTGTAAGAAAGTTGCGATTGATTGCAAGTCTACCTTCTTGCCATGCCCCACTAGTCTCCTTAATTTCCTAGGCTTTTGTTTGGATTAAAGTTTTATCAATTAAATTGAGTTAACTCGGATCTAGCTTATATTCCCCCCCCCCCCCCCCCCTCTCTCTCTCTCTCTCCCCTCTCTATCTTTCTCTCTCTCTCTCGCTCTTTAAATTGTTTAACATAAAATTGGTGCAAGCTCACGTATACTGTGTATAAGGTATCATAGTGATGCCTTCTTACCCCATCAACAGTTACTACTATTTCGTCCCATCCCTTCTCTCTCTCTCCCTGTCTTTCCTCTTTTTCCTAAGATTTTGTTAGGATTAAAGTTTTATCAATTAAATTAACTCGGATCTAGCTTATATTCTCCCCCCCCCCCCCTTCTCTTTCTCTCTCTCTCTCACTAATGGAGCGTTGCAAGAATGTTGAGTTGCAATCACAAGACTTACAATCAATTTTTGGATTTCCAATTGATTGCAACTTTCTTGCAACGCCCCTTTAGATTGATTGCTCTCATTTCACGATACTGAAGTGGGTTTTGAATGGAGCAACTTACAAGCGTTTCTCATCAATAAAAATTACAGACAAAACACATAATTTCAGCAGCTCCATGATAGTTTTGAGCAGACGGGTCATATGTCTTCATGAAGTTCATGTAAACTTAAAAACAGAAACTTTGCGTGTTAACTCAATTTTTGAAAGCACATGTTCTTGAGATTTACTAAACTTTATGCCCCCTAAATAATTGAATCCCACGCATTGAAATTTTGCAATCGGCCAGTTCGAAGATACTATCTGCACAAATCTGGGCAAATAACGGGTCACCTGTAGAAAACTGTACAACATGAGATGATTTTAAATGATAAGTGTTCATGAAAGATATGCACCGGCGATACATTCTATGATACACAGGTGGAAGTATTCTTTTTAAAAGGGCAAACGAAGGACTTTCATGAAGCATCTCCATTTTGGCAGTGATCATTCCAATAGACAATAAGTGGGACTTCTCCATGTTTAAAACATCTGTGTATATTTGGAGGACATTTGTACATGTGCTTTCTATGAAATGGAAAGTTTCTTGACACATAGATGGCTGACATGAACATGATTCTCATTTTAAAATGCATTCAATACACTACGGGTAATATGTAAAGTACCAAATATATGCATGGACACAAACAAAATGAAACTTCAAATTGGTATAATCATTTGATTACGATCCTTTATTTATTTCATCTTCTTTTTTTTTCATTCCAAAGAAAATAAGGTGGATAGTATGCAGAAATGTTAATTCACAAATTTTAGATAGAATAATTCTCTGAAATAAGAATGCAACAACATTAATCGGGGAATAGAATATGGATACAAATAATAGTGTTAGACACAGCTTCTGCTATTGTATGTTATCAACAATTGATCATTTTCATTAAAATGAGTAACAATTTTTTGTAATCTCATGATTTTCAATTCCCATGAGAAAAAAAATGAGGATTTCTAACGATGCAATCAAAGCTCTTACCTCTTTCACCCAAATAAAGGGGAGGATCAAACGAAAACGCCCCTAGAGGAAGACATCTCTTTATCTTCATTAATTTTTCAACACAAATGTTCACATGTACCTTGCTGTACAACAAGAAATATCTGTTTACTATTTCAAATTCAAACATACATAATACTAATGGCAATAATGCCTCTAAAGGAAACAGACATGCTAAACACAGAATGTAAAGTATTTGGGAACTCTCACAGGAAATTCTATTAAGACGATGCTTTAACAGTTGCATTCATTTGAATGTTAACATACTCTATAATATTACATGATATAGTTAAAAGTTTCATGTAAGAAGTTTTGAAATGTAGGAGTAAATTTCCACTTTTCCATATCAAGCACCCTAGGTGGCCATTGGTGAAGTGAAACATTAAGTTAAAATAAAACCCTTCTCTTTTTAGCTATCTCCTCTCAAATAAATGGTATAGTTAGTCTTAATAAACTAAAAGAATTAAACACAAAACCTTATTTCAACCTATATTTGCAAGTCTCATGCGAACGTATGTATTTGAGGAATGACGTGTGCCTCACACCAACTTGTCTTTCAAAAGAAAAATAGTCAAATTTGTTAGAGCTACTGCCATTGTGATGACAATACTGACATGCATGCAAGGAAAAGAATGGCATCAATTTGATCAAAATAAAGGTGACCCAAGAAATGCAGGCTCTTATTACCAAATAACTACCAAATAACATGTTAGAACTTGGGGTTGTCATAAATGTAACGATCTAACGCTTGCTGACAGTGGTCCATCCGTCATCTTCTCTCTTGGGTTCATCTCTTGGTTGATTACCGCTTCTTTCCCCACCCTTTTCTCCACCCTGCCCCCGCCAGGTTGGCTCTTCTACCCTTGATGATCCACCCTCATTCCTCACCGGACGTTGCATTTCCCTTGGTCCTCCTCTGGGTTCCCCTCGAGGCTCAGGCCTTGAGCCACGGTCATCGTTGCGCCATGCACCGCCACCACCGCGATCGCCACCACGGTCACCACCGAACCGGTCACCACCGAACCGGTCGCCTCCACGGTCGCCTCCACGGTCGCCTCCACGGTCGCCAAAGCGGTCACCGCCACGATCACCACCATAGCCTCCACGATCTCCACCACGATCACCACCTCGGTCACCCCCGTACCCGCCACGATCTCCACCACGATCGCCACCACGGCCACTTCTCCATCCTCCTCCTCCTCCTCCTCCTCCGTCGTCATCCCTGCGAGGCCTCTCAAAGCGTCTGACACTCTGCTGGGTGTCATCCCCTCTTTGTTGGCCACCACCACCTCTCCAACTCCGGTCATCGCCATCTTGTCCACCACCATAGCGCTCCTCCCTACGACCGCTATCCCTTGGACCAAGATCTCTTGTTGGTGGCCCATCATCCCGTCTGCCGCTGCCGTAACTTCCCCGTGGCCCGTCATCGCGTCCGAACGACCTTGGTCCCTCTTCACGGCGACCCAAATCGCGAGGTGGGCGACCTTCAATCTCTCTGGGTGGTCCTTCCGACTTTCTCCAAGCACTGCGCTCATCGCTCCTACTGGAGTCATCTCTTCTTTCACTGTCACGGACACTGTCAGGTGCATCGACGTGGGTGTCTCGGGTGGCAGGCCTTGAAGTCTCCCCCTCATCCCTCGAGGGTTGAGCACGTGTAGATTCCTCTGCTGCCTCCCTGGCACGCCTCTCCTCTCGCTCTTTCGTCGCTGGGTGGAACTCTCCGCCTTCCTCGTAGCGGATGTCCCGGCTCACGAAACGACTTTTGATTCTCCTCTCCGAGCTCTCTGGAGCAGGTGCTGGTGGTGCTGCTTCTTGTTGCACTCGCTCTTCAGAATCAGGTTGCTGTTCCTGGGGAGGAGCTTCCCGCTCTTCCCCTTGTGGTTCCTGATTAGAGCTCTCCCTACGGCGCATCTCTTCACGCTGCTTTTCGCGTTCCCTCCAGCCTCCCTCCTTAGTGACCGGTCGCCATATCTCTTTCGGCCTGAGCAAAGACAAAGAACATAGTGTAAGAACAATAATGGCCTTCAACCATTGTAGGCTTTCATACAGACAGGCAGATAAAGACAATACTCTTAGTCAAGTTGGGAGTCAACATAGCTGCTATTATAATACCTATGTGGGAGTAAAATAGGCACATCCCCAGGGATAGCTTACTCTTAAAATGTCCAGTCTAAATCGGATTAAATCAAACGTACTTGCACTGGAATGTAAAATGTATACTAATTCGATTAACACCAATCCCATGTAAACTAAAGGCTGAAATTGAATTTAAAGGGTTAAGAGGCAAAATACTTAAATGTATCAGAGAGGGCAAGTGTTTTCCTCATGAAGTACTCAGAAGGTTCCACTAGTTTGGGTTAACATCATATACACTCAAAGATTTTGCTTGCTAAAACCCTTAATAATTCACCATGACCCTCTTACAATGCAGTTCACTTACTTATCCTCACGCCAAGTCCTTTCAGGCTCTGAAGGTCTGGTCTCTCTGCTCTCTTTCATGCGCTTCTCTTCAATTTCCCGTCGCCTATGGAAAAGATGAGAATAATCAGTTAACACAAAACCTCATGCTAGTTGATTATTTAGCTAGTTAATGGACTGTGTTGTATATACATGTATGTAAATCAGGGCTCAACTGTAAAAGGGGTCCTGTTAATATAGATCTGAAGTTTTCCTCCATGTTAACAGGGGTCTATCACATACACACACCCAAAATTTCACTAAATTTCACATCCACTACCCCCCTCACTTCATATGCCAATTGCCAAATGTACCTCTAATCTCTGTATCACGATACATATTTCAACAGTAGATAATAGAAGGGGGAACAAATCCTCTGAAAGTTTAAACTGTGGAAGGAAGAAGCAAAAATCTGGAGTGTATCAGAGAGGGCAAGTGTTTTCTTCATGAAGTACTCAGAAGGTTCCACTAGTTTTGGTTAACATCATATACACTCACAGATTTCAATACTCTAAATGGTAGACACTTCCTTGAAAATTGTCAATAAATTTCCCCAACATTTAAAAAACAAATTCTAAGGGAAGTATGTATCTACAGGGGTTTCTTAGATTTGATAACCAACATTTACACCTGTTCCATTTGGTAAATGCGAGGATAGAAATGATTGAACATCCTTACCTTTCAAACAAACTATCACAATTATCATGAAATATGTTAAAGCGATACTGGACTGATGAACTTCCTGCCCTAGCGTACCATATATTGCACAGCGCTATCTCATGGTCAACTTGCCAACCGTGCTCAGCCCAATACCTATTTTCCACTTTTCAGATGGATGACTCGATGCGAGAACCAACAGTTAGCAAGTTATTGGCCAATAAGCCAGTTTATAGTTGCAATCTGAGCATGAGCAGATAAAAGTCATTGCAGACCAAATGGTGAAATACACGGAGACGGAATACTGGATACGTGCTCATGAAAGTTATGTAATCATTATTCATTTATGCACAAGCAGTGCACTCCATGATACACAGGTGGAAGAATTCTTTGAAAAGGGGAAACAAAGGCTATTTGTGTAGCACCTCCATCGCTGTAGGAGTGATTATTTTAAAGTGGGACCTCTTCATATTTTGAAGATCTGTAGATATTTAGGGTCATTTGGGACATCTGCTAACCGTGAACTGGTCTATACTGCTACAGCTGACCTGAGATGGTGCAACAGAGGATTTTTCGGAAGTGCTACTAGTACAGTATGGCTTTAATTGATCATAAAACCAACCTTGCCAGCTCCAGGTCCTCCTGCTCCTGGAGTTTCCTAAGGTGCTCCTGGTATTCAGCTTCAGCCTGCTGCTGTTCCAGCTCACGAACTGTCAACAAAACAAACAAAAAATTGAATTTATAAATAATTGGAGAGAACTATAACCAAGTAAACAACAAGTCAATCAATCAGAATGAAATACTTGTACTGTTTTCGGCCCTGTCTTACAAAGAGTTGATATCAATCGCAACTATGTAAATAAGATATAGGAGGCTGCAAAGTTGCGATTGATTTGGATCAATCGTGACTCTTTGTAAGACGGGGCCCTGGTTGTAAAAGTATTTTATTGTTCACTGTACCTTTTTTTGGATTCGCGCCAGTTTATGTGAGAATTTCACATGACAATGATGCTGTGTTACTATTGTTTTTATGCTAAGCTCTTTTAGTCCCCCAGTTTTCCTGAGTGCTTTTAGAGCTTAATAGAGCTTAATTTCTCCCCACTACCATGTTGTTTTTCACCTAATTGGCCATTAGCATTGCACAAGTGGGCAAGTAAGATAACCATTCCATAGTAATCCCTCTAAAACTGTGGAGAGAAGAGGCCAAAATCTGGAGTGTATCAGAGAGGGCAAGTGTTTTCCTCATGAAGTACTCAGAAGGTTCCACTACTTTGGTTATCATCATATACACTCAAAGATTTTCTCAAACCAAGAGATTCAAACTGCCATGTGTACTAGAATTGACTTAATTCTTCCTGTAGATATTTCTAAATTAACACTCACTTCTTTCTGCAATATCCATACTGAAATCCATTTCGCAGGGATATATCCAAAGGAAAAATAGGTCTAGAGCAGTAGTGCAGGGCATACATGCAGAAGTAGTCTTTATACAAACAGTGCATGCACTGTATATTGAATACACTTTACAGGCAATGTTAAGCATATTGGCCTGTTGAGTCAGAGCTGCCAACCTTTGGAAGTACAAATTAGTACTCAGCACCTCCAAAATTAGTATTTTACCATCAAAATTAGTATTTTTCAACCGGCCTTCTTTTCACCTATTAAAAACCTATTGATGTCGTAACGCAGCGCAAATGCATACCGTAAAGACCATATTTTACTGATACACACCAAATAACACAACAAAAATTAACCCTGAAGAAAGAAAGAGGATAAATACTGTTGCAAACTGTGGAAAAAATCAGACATACCAACACCAGAGATGCCAACTTTTGGAAATCAGAAATAGGGAGGATTTGAAAACGATACCAAATAATGTGCGCGCAGCGCACATCTCGAGCGCGGAGCGCCCGACTATGTGGCCGGGGTCCAGGGCCCGCCTTAGGGCCCTGGAAGCTCTGGGGTTCTAGATGCTCTCAGGTGCAATATGAGCCTTATTTTGGAGCATTTTACATGTGTATTTAGTTAAATAATTCCCATTAAAAAAATTAATAACATAGATCTAGTACAAAATGCATAGATCTAGGTCTATGCATGATGAATACCTCTTTCAGACTTCAAAAAAATAGATCTACAGCAGGTCTACTGGATACTGTATTCGGTCTTATAGTACTTCTGAGACCATTTCTTGGTCTTCTTTTGCTGATTTCGCTATTCCGTGTCAATATCCACGCATTGTTTGAAACTTAGAATCGTCCTTCGATGTTCCACCTCGCGACTCGACTATCTTCAACTCCAGCGTCCGCTCACACATCGCGCGGCCGGGACCGGCGGCCTAGTCTGCAGTGAAATCCCAGTAGGCATATCGCATGCAGCTGCAAAATGCAAGATGAATTTCTCTTTCAGACTTCCGAATACACAGGTACTGGATACTGGATTCGGTCTTATAGTACTTCTGTACACATTTCTTGGTCTTCTTTTGCTGATTTCCCGCCATTCTGTGTCAATATCCACGCATTGGTTACGCCGAAATGGTCGTTCGATGTTCCACTGCGCGACTCGACTATCTTCAACTCCGGCGGCCGCTCACACATAGCGGCGCCGGGACCGCCGGGCTGGTCCGCAGTGAAGTCCCGTTAGTCATATCGCATGCAGCTGCAAGGTATGCGCACTGCTGAGCCAATCTTTCGCTGCTCCTTATTTTGTTTGCTTTTACGTAGAATTCGGTAGCAGCGAACATAGTTGAATTACTACATGCTAAAGTTAGCAGACGATATTTCTCATGAATTCGGACTTTTGGAAGGCATTTTCGTATTTTCGTATTCCCCTTCGGATTTTCGTAACAAATACGAATTTTTCGTAACGGTTGGCAGCTCTGTTGAGTACATGAACATTGCGCAATAAAAACTTGCACATTCTTGTTGTTCATTGCTACTTGCTCAACCTCCACTGAAGTTTGTTACATTATTTGAAATATCAAAAAGTTCATGTTAACCCTAATCTAAACATTGATTCCTAATCCTATGCCTATTTGAAAGATACGCTGCAAGTTACAGAAAAATAAGTTTCTGCGACTTCTCTGACTGGATAAAGAGGGGACCCGCTTTCCAAGTTTTGCCTCATTTCGAGAATAGCATGGAACCCTGTTTAGGGACCGATTTCACTGTACCAGCTCATGACACCCACCCAGAGGTGATCAACCACCCCCTGTTAAGTAAAAAAGAAAAAATCGGTGGGAAAAAAATGGCATCTAACAACTTTCCTCCCTTTTGAGTATGGAAGTCAGGAAAAATCTGGAAAAAAAGGGGAAAATTGGGAAAATAAGGGGACATTTGGGAAGAAAAAAGGGGAAAATCAGAAAGAAAAAAAAAAATAGGGAAAAAACCCACCTCTCTTTGCTTCCTCATCCTTGCGTTGCTGCTCCTCCTCGGCTTTCTCCTTCAACCACTTGGTTCGACGGTCCTCCTTGCGTTTGACCTTCCGCTCCAGCAGGCGTTTGGCTCGCTCCTCCTTCACTTTCTCCTGGAAGGCAGCCAGCTTCTCCTGCAGACGTCCACAAGAAAGAAACAAAGAGTCGTGATCTCTGGGTTCATGAACTATCACAACTCATTTCACAGATGTAATGAATACTACCCACAAGAAGGCCGGTTTAGCCATTGAAAATTATAGCTCAATACAGCCTTTTTACTTGCAGATGATAATCTTTTGAAAATGTTCAATCTATAAATGTGGAGAAAGCACTCAAATTTGTTTTGATCTACCTTTTGAAACAGGGTAGCCAATTCTTCCGATTTTGAACAAATTCCTTTTACGGATTATTACGTTCCATTTGACAATATTCTGAGCATTCTCCTCCAAAACCATAGATCAAAAGCCATTTTCCAGAGCCCTTTTGGGGGTGAGCAGATCTTCATTTCTCACCAATACCTTGTATTTTTTTCACCCAGTTGGCCATTAAAACCGCACAAGTGAGCAAGTAAGATAACCATTCCTTAAAAATCCCACAAAAATTTGAAACTGTGGAGGGCAGAGGCAAAAGCCTGGAGTGTATCAGAGAGGGCAAGTGTTTTCCTCATGAAGTACTCAGAAGGTTCCACTACTTTGGTTAACATCATATACACTCACAGATTTTCTCAAACCAAGAGATTCAAACCACCCTTACCTACATGTGCGCTGGAATTGTCTTAATTTCTGGGTTCATGAACTATCAGAACTCATATCTCAGATGTAAAGAATATATGGTTTGCTACCCACAAGAAGGCCAGCTGATAATCATTGGAATATGTCCAATCTATCAATGTGGTAAAAGCACTTAAATTTGTTTTGATCTCCCTTTTGAAACAGGATAGCCTATTCTCCTTTTTGATTTTGAACAAATGCCTTATTATGTTCCATCTGACAATATTCCCAGCATTCTCCACCAAAACCATATCTCAAAAGCCAATGATCTTTCTCATCGGTGCCTGTCCGCCTGATCCTGTTTGGATATGGGAAACTTAATTGGCTTTGGTGATATAATCCATCTGTCCATATATCTGTCAAGGCACTGATCATGGCTAGATGCCTTGGTCATAAAAACAGTGGAGTGTTTTACAAAGATCCAAAGTTGAACTTATCTGTAAGTTGGACTTAACAATCATGGAAAGCCGTTGGCATCAATAAAAATATTTTGTAAAAGTTATTTTAAAAGGCATAAAATGTTAATTCAAATCATTCATATTTTCTATTATCAAGGAGATTTCATGTTCTTGACGTGGAATTTATGAAAAGTCTAAAATACTTGAATTTTCACTTTTGAATATATTTCATTTTAAGGCTACAAATGGCTCTCCATAGCTTTTAAGTACATCTTTGTGAAACACCCCCCAAGTCACAAAAAGGGCTTACCTGATAAAGGTTGAGTCGAGTCTGCCTGAGCATGTCAAGGAAGCTCTCTCGTTCGTCCTTGACGCGTAGTAAACGATGCTTGGTGACCAAGGCCTGCTCACGCTCCTTCTGCAGCTCCTTGACCTGTCATGACAAATAGTGAGGGATTCGGATTAATCCTCCTAGCACAATGCATCTATGAAAACTGTTTGAAAGGAGAATGCATTAAAGCGGGACTGCACTACTTGTAGCTACTTGCGCCCTCTGTAGCTACTTGCGCCCTCTATATAGCAAACAATGCCTAAGCAGTACCTGTTGGTTCTCCATGATCCCCTTTTTCTTATGTTATTTGAGAGCTGTTTTGATGAGATAACCAACTGTCAGTGACCAGGCTGGGAGGTCTAATCCCTCCTGGCAAAACTAGTGCAAACAGGCTTTAAGAATCTGCATCTTGACGCTGTTCAAACCCTTCATATTAACTGTCTTATCAGAGATTTACTTCACAATACTTGTTTAGGGTTAGGTAAGATGGAGGATATAATGAAACAGTTGCCTGAGAAGGTGACCTAATATTCGCTCCAGTTTCATTTTGTCAAAGATGAAGAGTTTGGGTTAGGACAGCAATAGGATTTTAGGTTGGGTTTAGGGTTGAATTGGCATTGGGTGGGTGTATTGTCAGGTCAATGGTTTTAAAATTTGGAATACGTTTGATAAAGACATTGACCACAAGCACCAGTCACAAAGCATGTCATATAACCCATAGGCAATTTTTGTAATGTAACCGAATGTAACGGATATGTCTTTGTAAAGTGTCTTGATACAAATTATTTCATCAAACTGTGGAGGGAAGAGGCAAAAACCTTTATTGGCTTTGGGCAATTCCAAGCTACTTAGTCACTTCGACACCTAGAGGATCATTTCACCCGATATTTATCTCATTTAAGCTCTAGTCGGATTTGCATAATATGATCATCAGGGAAAAGGCAAAAATCTGGAGTGTATCAGAGAGGGCAAGTGTTTTCCTCATGAAGTACTCAGAAGGTTCCACTACTTTGGTTAACATCATATACACTCACATATTTTCTCAAACCGAGAGATTGAAACTGTCCTTACCTACATGTGCACTATAATTGACAGAATATCTTCCATGTATGCAATTTGCATTCTGAATTTTGAAATACAATTATTCGCAACAGGTGAATGAAATCATTTGCATCGAGGAACTTCTCAGAGACATGTCCATTGAATTTGGTTAGTTATGAACATGGACTATTGGACAAGGGATAAACACTACCAGTCACGGTCGACAAGCTCACTTACCCTTTCCTCTTCAAGTTGGTCCCACAGCTCACGATCTCTCACGGTCAGCTCTGAAGCGACCTCCTCAAGAAGTGGAATCTCTTCTATACGCTTGGCTCGGGCCAGGTAATCAACCTGTGACAAAAAGTAATAAGATGAACATATGAAAATGGGCAATTCCAAGCTACTTCGTCACTTTGACAGCTAGAGGATCATTTTACCCAATATTTATCTCATCTAAGCTTAAGTGGGATTTGCAAAAATAACACGAACATCAGGAAAGGGCAAAAATCTGGAGTGTATCAGAGAGGGCAAGTGTTTTCCTCATGAAGTACTCAGAAGGTTCCACTACTTTGGTTAACATCATATACACTCACAAATTTCCCCCACCAAGAGATTCAATCTGCCCTTACCTACATGAGCACTAGAATTGACGGAATTTCTTCTTCAGATATTTATATATAATATAACACTCACTTCTTTTTTGCTTTATCCATACTAAAATCCATTTTGCAGGGATATATACAAAGGAAAAATAGTTGTTGAGCAGTATTGCAACATATATGCAAAAGGTCATAAGGTTGTGATCCACTTAATATGATATACAAATGCTGAAATAGGCCAAAATGGACTGGGATAAGTCAAGGAAATACGAGGGAAAACGGTGACGACGGATTGTGACAAAAAGATGCGTCCTCCAATAACAAGAGCGAATTGACATCTATAAAATAACAAGTTTACAAGAAAAAAAAGGGATGAGGCAGAGAGAGAGAGGGGAGATAGAGAAAGAGAGAGGGGAGATAGAGAAAGAGAGAGAAGGAGAGAAAGAAACCACAAAAACAGAAAAAGCATGATAAAATGAGAAATCGTCAAATGCGAAGAAAAAAGTATGAGAATATGTACAAGGGATAGAAAATAAAAGGAGGTATACGGATACAGGAAGTCAGATAGAAATACTTTTGACAGAGAAGTGAAAGAGAAATGTAGGGATTGGGAATGTTTACCTTCTTCTCCTGCGACTTGAGCTTGGTCTGTAGTTCTTTCTTCTCAGCTTCAAGCTGCTCTACATGCCTCTGCATGATCTGATCAGCATCAAGCTTCTCCAATTCCTAAAAAAGAGGAAACAAAAAACTTTAACTTCAGACCTACAAGAACATCAGCATACCACTGCACTGCCTCGAGCTTTGGGTACTATAATATAAAAGACATCACCATCTACATCATTACCACCATCATCAATTTCAAGAACACAACCACCACCATCATCATTTTTACCATCACCATCATCAATATCAACACATCATCGCCCCCCCCCCCCCAAACCATCATCATCACCACCACCACCATCATCTTTAAGTTCATTACCATCACCATTATTCCCACATGGTCATATTCACCAACAACGTCACTATAATCATCATCATTACCACCATCACCACCACCCTCATCAATTATCACTACCATTATCATCTTTAAGATCATCACCATCCACACCATCATCTCCCGATCATTGTCATCATATATGATATAATCACCAGGGAAAAGGCAAAGATCTGGAGTGTATCAGAGAGGGCAAGTGTTTTCCTCATGAAGTACTCAGAGGTTCCACTAGTTTAGTTAACATCATATACACTCACAGATCACCACCACCATCACCACTACTTGATCACCCTTATCATAATCATCACCAATCATCAATGTCCTTCCAATTACACTCGTCCTCATCATCAATCTTATCATAATCATCATCATAATCATTATATTAAAGGTAGAACCAGTTTTGGAAATGCCCCCTCTCAAAAAATGCAATGGAAGCTCTTATTACCAATCATGTGAAAGAATGTTTTGACTAATACGTGATGATACAAATTTTGCCGAGAAACTGCCTACTAATTTATATATATTTGGACCGGATAGATATCGCGCATGTGTCGCGTAGTCCCATATACATCTTTCTGTGTACAGTGCTTGTAACTTTACCAAGACTGGGCCAAATTTCTTATCATTTTGATGATTCCAGAACCTTGCAGTCAAAACCAATACTTATATGCTAGATGATCAACATTATCTGATTGATTCCACAACGTTTCTTTCACAGTGCAATCGCATGACCATAACTGGTCTTTATCTTTAATACTGTCCTCATCCATCCATCACCACACAATCTTGAATATCCAATATCCACTCACCTCCATCTCATACATGGAGAAGACCCTAGATGCAATGCTGGAGGACTTGATGGCATTGATGCGTTCCTTGGCATGCTTCCTTTTCATCTCCTCCATGTCCTCCTGCTGCTTACGACGAGCCCTCTCGGTCGCCTCCCGCTCCAGACGCTGATTTTCGGCGTTGCGTTGGGCCCGCTGCTGCTCCTCAATGATGTCCTGCTCGGCACGCTCCTGTAAGTCAATTCAATTCAATTCAATTTTATTCATTTAAAAAAGACAACATTTCGTGTTCGTACGAATCTCTGTTTTTCCATTGTCTGAAAATCGTTCGTAGGGCGTTCGTAATGGCCTATGTGACCGAGGCTTTAAATAAAATACACATTAAGAGCATATTTGACAAGGACATAACATAAACTGAATAGGTTGCAACCTGAAAGGAAACATAATACTAATATAAAGGTTGAGCCTTTTTTTATAATAAAAGATATGAAATGTATTTGTTACTAAACATTGCAAATCAGTCACAGAGGAGAGGATACTAGTTAGTGTTTTTTTTGTTTTTCAATGGATGTAACAACATGCTTGACAAGATCAAAGCGTTAAGCCAGTTCATAGTTCGGAGCATGAGCAGATAAAGGTCATTGCAGACCAAATTGTGAAATACACCGAGACAAAATACTGGATACGTGCTAATCCCTTTACAATTTTAAACTGTGGAGGGAAGAGGCAAAAATCTTGAGTGTATCAGAGAGGGCAAGTGTTTTCCTCATGAAGTACTCAGAAGGTTCCACTACTTTGGTTAACATCATATACACTCAAAGATTTCTCAAACCCAGAGACTGGTTAGTGGTTTGAGTATTTCAATGGAGGTAACAACATGCTTGACAAGATCAAAGCAATAAGCACGTTCATAGTTCTGAGCATGAGCAGATAAAGGTCATTGCAGACCAAATTGGGGAATACACAGAGACAAAATACTGGATACGTGGCTCATGAAAGTTATGTAATCATTATTAATTTATCCACGAGCAGTGCACTTTGTCATACACAAGTATTCTTTGAAAAGGGGAAACAAAGGCTATTCATGTAGCACCTACATCGCTGTAGGAGTGATTTTTTTCAAAAAGTACAAAGTGGGACCTCTTCATGTTTTGAAGATTTGTGGATCTTCGGGGTCGTTTGGGACATGTGCTAACCATGAACTGGTCTATACAGACTTAACTGCTCTATTCTTTTTAAGATTGCTGGCATAGTTGCCAAACAAGATCCTACACACAAAAAAATGAATTGCTGATTGTTGCACGAGATTGTTTACAACTTAAAATTTAATTTGTATTTAACTATGTCAAAAAAAAAGTCATTAGGGCAAATTTTTACAAGTTTGAAACTAGATTTCACACAAACATTGTACAATACCAATGCAGTGATTTTGTGATATTGAACTTTCATCTTTTAGCGTTCCTAATAATCCATATCGTTCTTATCACATTCAGTCAAAAAGTGGATACAAAATTGATAGTGTGTTTTAAAGCCTGTCTGTACTAGTTTGGCCAGGAGGGATTAGACCTCCCTGTATGGTCACTGACAGGTGGCTATCTCATCAACTCGGCTCTCAATTAACATAGGAAATAAAAGGATCATGGGGGACCAATGGTCACCAATTAGGCATTGTTTGCTATATAGAGGGCGCAAGTAGCTATAAGTAGTGCAGTGGGGCTTTAAGTAAATGACACAAAGACCTTGTAGAAAGAACTCACCCTCTGGACAGTAAGGTTTTCTAATCTCTCCTTCCTATCCTCGATGATCTGTCTCCTGATCAGGATGGCTTCATGGTCCTTGCGGGCGGTACGCTGGTAGTTCTGGATGACCTGGTGCTTACGGTTCACCTGATCCTCCTGTGGACATGGGAGACATTAAGAAGGCAACAGTTAGAAGGAAAAATCCTACATAATTTTTTTTTTCTTCAAAATTCAATATGACAGGAGGCATACTAAAAGAGAGTCCTGTGCCAAATTTACCAAGAAAACATAAGTGAACAAATGTTTTTCTATCTATTAAAAAAATATGTGACCTAATTTTTTTATTCAAATTTTTACATTATTCTATGAATCTAATTACTGATTATCTGATCTGATTAATATATGAATTTGGGCAATTCCAAGCTACTAAGTCACTTTGACACCTAGAGGACCATTTTACCAGATATTTTATCTTTTCCAAGCTCTAGCGAAATTTGCAAAAATAATACGATCAAATTCCTCTGAAAGTTTAAACTGTGGAGGGAAAAGGCAAAAATCTGGAGTGTATCAGAGAGGGCAAGTGTTTTCCTCATGAAGTACTCAGAAGGTTCCACTACTTTGGTTAACATCATATACACTCACAGATTTTCTCAAACCAAGAGATTCAAACTGCCCTTCCCTACATGTGCACTAAAATTGACTTAATTTCTTCTTGCAGATATGAATTTACATCTTTGAAATACAATGTTGACAAGAAAAACAAGGGAAACGCTCTTGGCGGTCCCGCCTGCATTACGCAATTCGATATAATGGAAAATCGAGGTTGGAACATTATTTATAGGCAGGGTGGCCCATTAGCAGGCCCCCAAAAATGAAATCCTGTAAATATAATCAGCATTTTGAAGTGAATATTGACCAAGAATTATTGTGATACTTGACAAACCTTGGGTACAACTTTCTTGGGATTTGAACAAACAATTTTGAAAATATGCTAAAAATTCAAAATCTTGATGTTGATGCCACAACAAAGTCTAAGTTTGTTGACCTAACATGACCTTTGACCTTAACTTAGTGACCTGAAATTCTACTTACATGTTTGGAGATACTTGATAACCCTATAATCCCAGTTTCATTGACTAAGAACTTATACTTTCAAAATTATATAAAAAATTCAAAAACTTAACCTTAGGTTAAGTTTTCGATGATGATGCCACAACATAGTCTAAGTCTGTTGACCTGAAATGACCTTTGACCTTGACTTTGTGACCTGAAATTCTACTCACATGAAACCTATGTCTCGCTTTTTGCTACGCAGACGAGACAATAAAATGAGGCAAAAACAGACAGAGGCCACAAGAACAACAGAAAAAACCTGATAAAATGAGAAATAGCAAAATTCTAATGTTTACATTATTCTATAAATCTAATTACCGATCAGTACAACGCTTGAATTTCCCAAGAAATAGTGGAAACCAGTGAGAACTTGGTGACCTACCTCGATCTTCTCATGGTCGATGAGGCGCATGGCCTTGACGAGGGCGCTAGACATCTGGGTGAGCTGGTGACGGATCTGCTGCGAGGGCATGTCCTGGATGTGGGGGCCCTCAGGTTCCTGGAGCTCGTACTGGGAGGAGGATAGGTCCGAACCGAAGACCAGGCACTGTTTGGCATGGTCCACACGCACCTGAACAGAGAGATATTAGACAATTGTTTGTTTTTTAAGTATATGC
Organism: Strongylocentrotus droebachiensis; assembly: GCA_035222895.1. Lineage (NCBI taxonomy): Eukaryota > Metazoa > Echinodermata > Echinoidea > Camarodonta > Strongylocentrotidae > Strongylocentrotus > Strongylocentrotus droebachiensis. The sequence goes on from JAVYIG010000019.1 coordinate 386,710, forward strand.
CATTTGACGCTTGCTCGTGAATGATTTAAAAGGTAAAGTTGAGTTCTGGTCATGCGATTGCACTGTGAAAGAAACAGCGTGGAATCGATCAGAAAAGGTTGATCATCTAGTATATAGTATTGGTGTGTACTGCAAGGTTCTGGAATCATCAAAATGATAAGAAATTTGGCCCAGTCTTGGTAAAGTTACATTCACTGTACACAGAAAATGTATATGGGACTACACAAACATGTGGCATAAAAATCTATCCCAATGTTTATACTTTACATGCCATATCTAGCATATTAAGGCATTTGAAGAGCCATGCTTTTCAGGGAACATCTTTTATCTGATGTTCTTCCACACTTGCGTAATAACAATGATAAAGCTAACAATTTTTTTTCTCACCTTTTCCCAGAACTCAACCTTCTCTTTAACCCTATTTAGCCCGGGGGGGGGGGGGGGGGGGGGGGCTTTAGAAGCCCCCCCCCCTCGACATTTTTTGCGATAATTTTTTAACGCAAGAAAATCTTGCACTGAAATTTCTTGACTTTTTTCTTTCGAGTCTTGCGCATCTTTTGAAAGAATTTTTTTGAAAATCGGACCTACCATTACAAAGTCACGTGATCTTTTGTCTTTGCATGTCAGCCTGAAAATCGCTCATTTTTGTGATTTGTGTACAAAACATATGGAAATCTCATTTTTCAAATAAAGAGATAAAACATTGGTTATTTGGTCTTGTTTATAGTTAAGGTGTTTATTTTGGGGTCAAAATAGTTGAATTATAGTTGGAAATGAAATAAAACAACAAAAACAATAAAATACATAAGTTAAAAAAACAAAGAAATACGTACAAAATTATCAAAACAAAAGATAACATGAGGAATAACCCTGGTTTTTCAATTTTTTGTGTTGTATTATTATTCCAAATGGTCTAACAAATATATGTAGTGAGAAAGAATGCTTAAATATGAATAATGTCTGATTTATGGGCAAAAATGTAAATTTGATGACCTTATTTGCATAAATTACCATAAATATGCAAATGAGTGAATCTTTCAAAAAATTGAAATTACCATAGTATTCTATACACTTCACTTGACATGTATGCAAATTTTCGCGGCGATCGGTCGTCTCACGGCCGAGATCATGGGGGGGCCTTAGAAGCCCCCCCCCCCCCCCCCCCCCCCTGGCTATGCAGTTTCAAAATAGCCCGGACTAAATAGGGTTAAGACAGGTCAGAGGCTTACAAGTGATAGATAACCAGAATGCCCACTGATATCAACCCAGGACACTGTGTACTTTGTGTCCTCATTTTCACTTGCTGACATAAGTGGGTTATGAACAATTTACAACTAATAGCTAACTAGTAAAACTGGTCTTTGATGAAAACGTTTCCTATTTACCTATTGACAATATAGAAACATCTATATTTGAACAAAGAGTTTAAATCATTAAACTGGAGGGAAGAGGCAAAAACCTTTATTGGCTTTGGGCAATTCCAAGCTACTCAGTCACTTTGACACCTAGAGGATCATTTTACCCGATATTTTATCTCATCCAAGCTCTAGTGGGATTTGCAAAATACTACGATCATCAGGAAAAAGGCAAAAATCTGGAGTGTATCAGAGAGGGCAAGTGTTTTCTTCATGAAGTACTCAGAAGGTTCCACTAGTTTTGGTTAACATCATATACACTCACAGATTTTCTCAAACCAAGAGATTCAAACTGCCCTGACCTATATTTGCACTAGAATTGAATTAATTTCTTCCTGCAGATATTTCTATACAGTGCGTCCCAGAAAAAACAAAACCGAGAACTATCAATGTTTTATCATAACTTAATCACAATTATAATTAATAAATGACTCATATTTGGAAGCTTAGATCCTCTTCTTTCATTTGATGCAACTCTTTTTAAAATTCAGATACCGCCCGCCAAATGACTTTTTGGTTTCCTCTCTTCAAATTGCTTGTAATCACTCATGCGTGAGATATGAATCATACGAGTTGCATCAAATGAAAGAGGATCTGAGCTTTCCAAATATGTTTCATTATTAATTATAATCGTGATTAAAGTTATGATAAAACATCGATAGTTCTCGGTTTCGTTTTTTCTGGGACGCAATGTATAGCACTCTCTTCTTTTTGCAGTATTAATACTGAAATAAAAACAATTGTACTTCAATAGTATTTCAATTTGTTGCTAGGTAGGGCAACCCATTTTTTTCCTACCTAGCAAAAACTAATGTATGCAATTCGCATTACTTCCCATCACTTGTAAAATCAACCATGAAAAACAATGTGCACATCTCTATATACAGTAAGACCTCTGCAACAGAAAATTTGAGCAAATTTCATCGGTGACCATTTTCTGATGTTCTGATTCAAAATTTAGCTGCATGATGAACCTTACAGGTAAGACAATTTCAAATTTTGCAAAACTAACATCCCAAGGAATGTTGATGGATTTACAGAATGGGTTTTACAGAATTTTCTTTTACCTGGACAACTCCGTTCCTTGCAGCATCAACAACCATCCTCTCCAGATGAAAGTGGGAGGAGAAATCCACCAGGGAATAGATGCGAGACATCTCGATAGTCTCATACACTTCCGACACCTGTTGAGAAAATTATAGATGTTTGGAATATTGTTTAGATATTTATGTTGTAAGATTCACATATTGGAGATTAATATTACTATTACTTCCTACGGAGGGAAGGGGAAAAAACCTGAATTGGCTTTTGGCGATTCCAAGCTACTTAGTCACTTCGACTCCTAGCGGATCATTTTACCCGATAATTATCTCATCGAAGCTCTAGTGGGATTTGCAAAAATAATACAATCATCAGGGAAAAGGCAAAGATCTGGAGTGTTTCAGAGAGGGCAAGTGTTTTCCTCATGAAGTACTCGGAAGGTTCCACTACTTTGGTTAACATCATATACACTCGAAGATTTTCTCAAAACAAGAGATTCAATTTGCTCTTACCTACATGTGCACTAGATTATTACTATTATTTCTTATCAACAATTGTTCTTGAAATTATACCATGCGCTACATTTATGACACCATGGCACAATTCCATTAACCCTTACTGTACTGGGGGGGGGGAGGCCCCCCCCCCCTCGACATTTTCAGAGATCGCGCCGCAACCGCTTGAAATTTTGAATTGTCGTTCCATGACTTTTTTCCCTCAAGTCTTGCGCACATTTTGATACCATTTTCGTCAAAATTGGATATACCTGTAAGCTGTTACATAACAATTAGTATGCGCATGTCATCAAAAAAATGCTATAATTGCATATATTCATGTACAAGCAGAAATGTGAAGATATGAATTGATATCAAATTGCGTTTATATATGTTTCTCAGAGTAACTTGATGTATTCCAGAACAAAAGAATACATTAGAAATAAAACAATAGATATAATAAGAAATAAAAAATAAAAAAATACATAAGAAAATAAATAGTTGAAAATCGCATCAAATTTGCATTAATTATCATTATTAATTACATCAAATAACTATTTTGTGTTAGAAAAGAAGTTTCATATGAATAATGAGTTTCAACATTCAAAAAGTGGAGTCTGACAATTTTTGTAATAATTCTAGTTCCCTAAATATAGTTCCAGATTTGATATTCATGAATGCGTAATTTGCGTATTCATAATTTATGCAAATTAACCTATGTATTTTCAAATATCATAAAAATAATGAAACCTCATGAATTTGAGATGAAGGAAACATTTATTCAATACATTTTCAAGATTCTTCACAAGTCTACGGACAAATATGTAGAGTTTTCTGTAAAATGCATAAATTAGCATTTTGAATAATTAATTAGGCTATAACGACAACAATTTGCATATTAGATGCTGCTTGTAAGTGTCGGCTTGCATGGTGATGTAGATATACAGTAGGTTTGCGGTTGCACCATGTGTGTGAGAGAGAGAGAGGTTTGAGGAGTCCTGAAAAGGACTCTGACTCGGTAATCTTTCTTGGAGGAGTGTAGTCCTGAAAAGGACTGTTTATCTTTTTAGCATATAGTTCTCAGGAGACTCCTGACGACGGACAGTCAACCTGTTCGAAACGTCGAGCCACTCATCCTCTCCAAGCGCTATAGTTCTCCTGAGAACTATATGCTAAGAAAGATAACAAACAGTCCTTTTCAGGACTACACTCCTCCAAGAAAGATTACCGAGTCAGAGTCCTTTTCAGGACTCCTCAAACCTCTCTCTCTCTCACACACATGGTGCAACCGCAAACCCACTGTATAAATCTGCATATTAGGAAAAAACTAATTATACCATCTTGTTCCTTACGTAAATATCTACAAATATGCAAATTTTCGTGTTCATCGGACATTCGACATCCCCCTCAGTCAGATGGTGCTCAAAATAGCCCAGTACAGTAAGGGTTAAGATCCTTTGTCTGGGATAGTCAACCTTGGCTTGGGACCTCAATGTTCAAAGCCAATGAACTACTATACCACACCGCACACACAAATAGTACACAAGGATCGACATTTGCTAGATCAAATGACGAACCAGCAGGATATAGTTGTGACTTAGGGGGGTTAAAAAAAACATTAAATAATTCAATACTGAAATTATGGTATATTATTAAGCTGTTGATGTTCTGATGGTCATACATGAACATGTTACATGTAAGTCAGGTATAGCATCAAGAGCCACTTAGAACATCCACAACATTGTTCAGCCAACTATTAATTGATTGATTCAAATTTATTCCATTTCATATAAATTGTTTGCACGATAAAAACTTAGACAAACTAAGTTCAAAATTATGAAATGAAACAGGAACCTACTCGAAAGCATAGCTTGTTTTTTGTAGTTTCCCAAGAATAGCTATAATATGAACATCATTTTCATAAATAATTTTAAAGTGTCTTATGGTGACTATGTCAGAACTGTCCCTCATTTGCCCAAGACCAGGGGATGTTTCACAAAGACTTTAAGTCGAACTTAACTGTAAGTTGGATTTAAATATTATGGAGAGCCATTTGTAGCCTCATAATGAAATATATTCAAAAGCAAAAATTGAAGTATTTTAGACTTTTCATAAATTCCACCAAAGAACATGAAATATCCCATGATTAAAGAAAATATAATTGATTTGAATCAAGATTTTATGCCTTTTAAAATAACTTTTACAAAATGTTTTCACGGTTGCTAATGGCTTTCCATAATTGTTAAGTCCAACTTTAGAGATAAGTTCAACTTAGTATCTTTGTGAAACACACACCAGCTCCTTTGACCCACCTGCTTGAGGAGTCTCATGATGGCATTGTCCTGGAGAGCAGGTACATACTGAGCCATCTCGATGTCCTTGCTATCCCTTAGGTAGTCCAGGATACCAGAGACCCTATCAGACAGGTGCAGGGGATGGAACTCCACCTCCAGCCACTTGAACAGGTCATGAAGCTGAGGGATCACGTGGGGAACCACGTTGTACTTGATCTGTGTGATGGATAGGAGGAGTGAGGAAAATAAGCAGGAAAACCAGGGGGGTGCTTCACAAAGCCTTTTTTCAATGACAAATGACAAAAATCAGTGACAAATCTGATGATAACCAATCAGAAGCAAGGATTTCAGTAGCTTATAACAACGACTGTCATTTGTCACTGATGACAAGTTTTGTGAAACAGGTCCCTGATGAACATCACTTCTTGGTACATTCAGCTGTGAGGCTGCACCTTATGCCGCTTACTTCAATTTCAAGATGTAAGAATCATCTTCCCAATTCGTCCATAATAGTTATTTGCTGCTTTTGCAGCAACAGAACTGTCTACAGGTGTCAAATTTGTAAGTTGTAATCCAATATCAGGTTTTCCTAAACAGAAGCAAGTAAAAAATGTTGTCCTGAAATTCTAACATCATATAAGTGCCGACATGTTCAATATCTAAAGTATCGTTGCCTTTGATCAATCTCCTATACTAGAAGATACCTCATGACTGAAATGGACCCTCTTTGTTTGGAGATCAAAATAATTTCAAAACTCAAGCCGAAAATAGGCACAAAATGAAACTACATGAACACAATATTAACAGGAGTTCTTACCAGTTCTTTAATGAGCTGGCGACGGTTTGGGGAGGACTGCAGGCCCAGAAGGTTGGCAAGCTTGCGCTGATTCTCTGCAGCAGTGTTACCCATATCCAGCATGTCTCCGATGTCGTTGCGGGGAGGCGAGATGGGGACGGCGAGGGTGGCGAGCAGCACGCGGGAAGCCATCCTGCAGGAAAGAAACATTGAAATACAGTCAAACCCGTCTATAGCGACCACCCGAGGGAAACACAAAAAGTTTGTAATTCCAATCATAAATATCTTGATAAAATTCATGGGGTTCCTGACTGACCTAAAGGTTTATAATTATGATTGCAGCATGAGCTAAATCCAGGATTTTGTTTCAGAATCTGAGACAAAGTTACTGAATCCCTTTAAGTTTGCTGACAGCAGTGGGTCATGAACAATTTACAACTAATAGCTAATTAGTAAAACTGGCCTTTGATGAAAATTGTAATGACAATATAGAGGCATTTCAATGTCTATATTTGAACAAAGAGTGTAAATACAAATTATTTCATTAAACTGGAGGGGAGAGGCAAAACTTTTTTTGGCCTTGGGCGATTCCAAGCTACTTAGTCACCTAGAGGATCATTTTACCCGATATTTTATCTCATCCAAGCTCTAGTGGAATTTGCAAAATAATACGATCATCAGGGAAAAGGCAAAAATCTGGAGTGTATCAGAGAGGGCAAGTGTTTTCCTCATGAAGTACTCAGAAGGTTCCACTACTTTGGTTAACATCATATACACTCACAGATTTTCTCAAACCAAGAGATTCTAACTGCCCTTACCTACATTTTCACTAGAATTGACTTAATTTCTTCCTGTAGATATTTCGATATCATTTTTGTTTTTTTAAGTTGCCTTTGTAGACAGGTGGTCTTTGTAGACAGGTTCCTTTAGTACATGATTCAATAAGAAACCATTTTCAAGGGAAACACCAAGCTTGCAAGGATGGAATATGATAAGTGTAGCACTTGCTACCCTCCACCCAGGCGTTAAATGTGTACCCGGTAGGATGCGATTGTCATTGTTGGTCAAACAATTTTGAGAGCCAAGTAACGCCTGGCTGGAATGCTCCCCAGGGAGTGGAGATTGTGCACACAGTGTATGCGGGCAAGTATTGAATCCAATGACCAAGGTATTTGTATATCTGTAACGCACTTAGAGACATCATAGTTGTATTAAGCGCTATATAAAAGCGGAATTGTTATTATTATACGAATAGATGGAGGTGCGAGGACTACTTACTTCTGGACTTCCTCGGTGGTGAGGTTCTTCCTGTGCTCCCTGGAGAGCTGGAGCAGACGATGCAGGGCGCAGGCATGGAACAGACCGTTACCAGACTTCCAGAAGACCAGACCAAGCTTGTGGTAGTAGTTGGCCATCATCTGGGGCTTGGGAGACTTCTTAGAACGTCCCATCAGGTTGTGGATGTCCTCCACGGCTTTGTAGGCTTCCTGTGTAGAGTAAGCATATTGATTTGCATTGGTTAGGGAGTGGGCGGCTAGTAGGCTTCAGGGGGGGGGGGTGTTTCACGAAACTTGTCATCAGTGAAAAATGACAGTTGTTGTTATCAGCTACTGAAATCCTTGCTTCTGATTGGTTATCAGCAGATTTGTCACTGATTTTTGTCATTTGTCATTGAAAAAGGGCTTTGTGAAACGGGTCCCAGGTCAGAAGTCTAAAATCTATAAAAAAATTAAGCCAGAAGGCCTAAAATCAGGAACTGGAATCTGTAATCAGTGCAAATGGTGCTAGAATTTCAACAAATCCTATTAGATTTGTAATCATTTTGATGGAAATAAGAAAGATTGAGCATTTCTAATCAAAAATGGAAATAAATTTCACCCTTCTTTACCGAGGCAATTAGAAAGGGGATCAAATTGCAATTATAACAGTCAAGTATACACTGATAAAAGTCAGTAATCTAACAATTTTTAAGCCAGAAAACTACATGGCCTAAAATCAGGAAGTTACATGGGAACTGGAATCCGTAATCAGTGCCAATGGTGCTAGAATTTCAATGAATCCTATTAGATTTCTAATCACTTCGATATAAATAAGAAAGACTGGACATTTCCAATCGAAAATGGAAGTAAATTTCACCCTTCTTTACCACGTCAACTAGAAAGGGAATCGAATTGCAACTATAACAGTCAAGTATAAACTGATAGAAGTCATTTCTATGTAATCCCAGATACCAGTAATCATATCCAACATGAGATACCCTTTAAAAGTCTCGGATAACCACTGATTTCACAAATATCAAATATCAAATATTTCAAGCAAGGGTAGGAAGTGGGACTAACCTGCTGTAGCTGTATCAAGATGGAACAGACAGTTGTCAATTGTCAAGATGAAGCTATACTTTAACCCTATCTTAACTGGGCTATTTCAGACCAGGTTTTTACGGGGGGGGGGGGGGTCAATTTGAACCCCCCCCCCCCCCCTAAGATCTCGGCCGTTTCACTGCCGATCGCCGCGAAAATTTGCATACATGTCAAGTAAAGTGTATAGAATACTATGGTAATTTCAATTTTTTGAAAAATTCACTCATTTGCATATTTATGGTAATTTATGCAAATGAGGTCATAACATTCACATTTTTGCCCATAAATCATACATTATTCATATTTAAGCGTTCTTTTTCACTACATATATTTGTTAGACTATTTGGAATAATAATACAACACAAAAATTTGGAAGAGCCAGGTTATTCCTTATGTTATCTCTTGTTTTGATAATTTCTTATGTATTTCATTGTTTTTTTAACTTATGTATTTTATTGTTTTTGTTTAGTTGTTTTATTTCATTTATAACTACAATTCAACTATTTTGACCCCAAAACAAACACCTAAACTTTAAACAAGACTAAATAACCGTGACTTTGTGACTATACGTCCGATTTTCGAAAAAATTGTTTTAAAAGATGCGTAAGACTCAAAAGAAAAAAGTCATGAAAGGAAAATGTTATATCTGCCGCGGTTTCGGAGAAGTCGTGAAATTTCTACAGGGGGGGATCAAATTGACCCCCCCCCCCCCCCAGTTAACGTAGGGTTAACCCTACCACAACAAATTAACCATGGATTATACTCGTCTTGGTAAAGTTACATAGACTGTACACAGAAAGATCTATATGGGACTACGCACATGTGCGCAACACGTGCGTTTTATCTATCACATAACAATAGATACACTAATTTACCAAATATATCAATTAGTAGGCGGTTTCCCAGCAAATTTGTTATCATCATGTATTAGTCAAAACATATTCTTTCACATGATTGGTCAAAAGAGCTTCCATTTCATTTTTTTGAAATTGGGGCGTTTCCAATACTGGCCTTTGCCTTTAATTGAGAGCTGAGTTGATGAGATAGCCACCTGTCAGTGACCTTCCTGAGTGGTCTAATCCCTCCTAGCCAAACTAGTACAGATGAGCTTTAACATGAGACTAACCTGCCACAGCTCCATACTGATGGCTGTATCAAGCTGGAAGAGACGAGTGTCCAGATGAAGCTGCTGGCTCTCAGCATTGTTCAGGTTGATGGATGTGGACTGGTTCTGGTGCTTCTCGATCAGGTTCAGATGGTTACGCAACTGCAAAAGAGACAGATGTACACTGTTAAAGAAAAGGTTGAGTTCTGGGAAGAGGTAAACTGATTATTTGTGAGCGTTATCATTGTTAGTATGCAAGTGTGGAAGAACATCAGATAAGCATGGCTCTTCAAATGCCCTAATATTCTAAATATGGCATGTAACATCATAAAAATTGGGACGGATTTTTATTCCACATGTTCGTGTAGTCCCATATACATCTTTCTACATGTATGTAGAGTGCTTGAAAATTTACCAAGACTGGGCCAAATTTCTTATCATTTTGATGATTCCAGAAATTTGCAGTACACACTTATATGCTAGATGATAAACCTTTTCTGATCGATTCCACACCGTTTCTTTCACAATGCAATCGCATGACCAGAACTCAACCTTATCTTTAAGTATGATGGCAGGCCCGCCACCATCACACTTTGTCTTTTAAATGAAAATGCATTGTAGATATGTTTTCATTTCCGGACTGCCAAGAAATCTATAGATGTTGAAATTTCTTTGTACAAGTAAATCCCAAAATGTCTGTGGGCAAAGTCTCTCCTTTTCATGAACTATGTATCAAGAACGACTTTTGAACCATTCATTTTAATTTGTAATAGGGTTAATATAATATTCTAGAGCTCCTGAATTAACATGTAAATTTTTTGACTTCTTACAAATGCTTTACTACAATTTCGCTGAATTTTTTTAATCATACTTACATTATCACATAACTTTCGGAACTCAGTCTTCCTCTGGTACTTCTGGCAAAATCTGAAAGCTGTGAATAAAACACGGGGAAAGAGCTCCTCCAGTCAGCATGTCACATCTTACATAAACAAACTCTGACCGAAGCACTCATACTTTGTGCAATAGTTTAGTGTGCTGAGAATGAACTCTATTTATTTTTCTCCCCTTCTATTCTTTTTCGTATTTTTAAAAATCTATGACTGTTACTTTTTGTTTACTCAGCATCAAACACTTTGATTGAGTCATCTACTCCGCAGATTCCTGCCTGTCATCATTCTCTAGTTGGTTGTGCATTCTGCACTGAGTGGAAGTCTCGCATCAGTGAAACAACATAATTAAAATAGTCGTTCTTACTGCTATCTCTCTAATATACTGATGCCCTTGGTAAGAAACAACACAAAGCTTATTAACATCTCAGCCAATTGCACGTTTTGCAGGAATGTGATAGGACTGTGACTTATGGTAGTTTTCCTGATTGTTAGACTAACAACCTTCCTTCTCCTCCTCCTCATAATCATTGCCATCACCCATCTCTGACCCTATCCCTGGGACCCATTTCACAAAGCCTTTTTTCAATGACAAATGACAAACATCAGTGACAAATCTGCTGATAACCAACCAGAAGCAAGGATTTCAGTAGCTTATAACAACAACAACTGTCATTTGTCACTGATGACAAGTTTTGTGAAACCTACCATCCTGGGCCACATCCTGGTAGAGCTTCTCCAGTCTGTTGTTGTTCCTCAGAAGGTCCAGGCACTGTCTGTAGGACTCCCAGAGGAACTTGACCCATGGTATCAGGACCACGCGGTCACTCCTGGCCTGAGCGTCCTCTCCACTGACGGCACTCAGGAGAAGGCTGTAGGAAACACGGAGGAAAGTGAAAAACAGAATAACCTTCTGAAGGAGAGACTGTTTTGCATACTGTGGCCACAATTGCTCCATTTTGAAAAAATTCTTAGATTGGTCGAGTTCACAACTTCAAAAGTTAAAGCTAAAGTTGAGTTCTGGTCATGCGATTGCATTGTGAAAGAAACAGTGTGGAATTGATCAGAAAAGGTTGATCATCTGGCATATATACATTTAAGTATTGGTGTGTACTGCAAGGTTCTGGAGTCATCAAAATGATAAGAAATCTTGGTAAAGTTACAAGCAATGTACACAGAAAGATATATATGGGACGAGACGAACACGTGGCATAAAAACTTAGACCCAACACTGAAAGATAGCACAAAAGAAACAAAGAAACAACAAACACAAGGGAACAGTGAAATGAGAAGGAAAAAAATGCCTTCTTTTTTTACCTTTCAGGGGTGGTGAGATTATCGAGATCATCGACATCGACATGACCGACCACTGCCTCGGAGGCCTTCCTAGCGTCCTCTGTCTGGTCTCCAGCAAGCTTCAAGTACTTCCTCACCACATCTTCCAAAGACTTCACATTCACCTTGATAACAAAAACAAGACAAAATGATTCATTAATATCAAACATAAAATAAGCAGTATCCCCTCTAGGACACTCACTTGACCCATAATACTTTGATGCTATTTAACATTTTTTCCACCTTTGATAAATAACAACGAACAAAAGTCGTACTTTCTGCATTTGAGGACTTAAATTTCCAATAATTTCATATATAAACCACGATACCTTGCATACCACTATCCTTTTTTCTATAACGCAAACAAACTCATCTCTTTTGTTAACCCATCACTGACTTGAGCTCCAAAGTTAAGCTAAATCACTGTTAAAATAAAATTACAAATAACCATTCTGAATGCAAAGCTCAACATTAAATATTCTTCTGGGGATTCGGATTGACATTTTGGAGGCCTGTTAACACTTGGAAAATTTAGGGGTCCATTTAAAATGTCCATGAGTGCCACACCCCTTAAAGTGTCAAGCCCTGCCAAATGTGTGCACTTGTTGTGGATGTACACTCAAACCTGTCTACAGCGACTGCCCAAGGAAAACACAAAAAGTGGTCTTTGTAGACAGGTTCCTTTAGTACATGTTTCAATGAGAAACCATTTTCAAGGGAAACAAAAAATGTGCTTGTTGTAGACAGGTGGTCACTAAAGCAGGTTTGACTGTACCTGTTGACAGATGATCTTGTACTGGTAGAGGCCCTCTTTGGCAATGTGGCTCTTGCGGAGGTCGACGCAGAGCTCCAGGTACTTCTCCATGATGGGCTCATGGATCTTCTGCCAGGTTCGATGTCGCTTGCTCTTGATGACATCATAGAGGGCGTCCAAGGCCGGCTGCTTCTTGCCGACATCAATGAACTCTGAAATGGACAAGAAAATAAGTGACTTTATCAACAAAGCAAACAAATGATATCTTATCTTTTTAAATTTGTGGAGATTACTTCATGGTGTGATCAGTGATTGTCAACAGATAGTGTGGTTTCAATGTTTTTTTTCCATTATCTAAACAGGAAAAAAAAAAAAATTCAACAACCAGTGCAAGATTGATACACCAACAGACATATTTTTGTCTAGAAAACTCCAGAAGGTTAAAAAAAAAAAAAAATCATTCTTTGACTTCTGACACTATCCTCCCGAGACATTCCGCGAAGGCAGACATAGTCTCAGCGGAACATAACCCTGAAGTGAACATAATCGACCAATTTTTCAGTCCAATTTATTTTTGACAAGCAGGAAGAGAACTTTCTATTCATTATTGCTGTAATGACAAAGGCAGCCAGACACTAGGCATGCAGACTGAACAAGAAACTAGGAAATTGTTTTACTTGGTAGGCATAGAGTAAAGTACCCGGTAATCGGTCAGCTCCGGTTTTCGGCCAATTGGTTGGATACATGGTAAAATCACTTTAAAATACATCGCATAATAGCATAACACATATCCCACACATACCATACCATGCCAGTGTCACTGAAGAACCACATTTGCAATGAAAAATATATCCTAAAATATCACATTTTAGCGATGTAATCGGCGGTCCCGCTACCCAAATCTGAAAAATCGAGTTTCTTACGCGTGTATGTAAGAAATATGGGTACCATAAAATGAGCTTTATTTCAAGTATTTTTCAGATATAGAGCCCGATTTTGTGCTGGTCGCAAGCTCAAAAGTATCTCATCGCATGTATTAAATCAATGCAGCCGCACACCGCGACGCACACACGATATGTCCGTCTAATTCAGATTCCAACTTCCGATCACCGCTGTGCCTGTATTCGGCCAGGCGAGCACCCGGGAGCTCCGGCGTGGGATACCTGCTCCGCCCGCTTGTGCTATACATCAGCGCAGAAACGCACGGCGCGCGAGCGCTTCCTATTGACTTTGTACATGCGGCCGTAAACTGACACGCTCGGCCGATAACCGGCTCCAAAACAGTGAAAATTGAAATGAATATTGTCATGGCAATTCGTGATTTTTTTTTGGGATTCTTTTTTTGTTTAAATAATAATATTTGCTTCATGATTTGAACAAGAAATGATAATAAATAGGAAGTAAAGAGTCCAATAAATAGGATTTTGTCTTAAGTGGCCGAAAACCGGGTACTTTACTCTATAGCCTTTTGGTCAATAGTCATGGTGGCGTCTTTTGTTATTTGTTTTTCATCTTTCTCATTAATTTCATTACTGTGCATCATTAATGCCTTTTTTATGGACTTGTTCTTTATTTCTTTTGAAGATTCTGTACACCAGCTGCAATGTCCAACTCTATAATCCAAACAGACAATAACTTAGCTATTTGGTATCTCAGTGAAAGAAAAAAATAGAAAAATGGGGGAGGGGAGTACGAAAAAATTAGTAAAATTAAAAGTTGGGAGATTCTCATCTTCTCCAGATTCTGCACAAACTCCAAACGACCAAAGTAATCTTTCTTTTGTTTAATTAAAGGCTAAAGCCAGGGAAAAGTAAAGTTGGGTTTACTTCAGGTTAGCATTGACTTTTAAATAGTTTGTACAAGTTAAAGGGTAAAAACTAAGAACCTTCAAAGGAAAAGTATGATACATTACACAAACAATTCAACATATGGCAGAACTACACAACCGGCATGACCTCAAAGCTCATGCTCACATGCATAGACACAGTCGGGCGCGCGAAGCAGACACCACGTACACTATGCATGTCCGCCTGTACATAATACACTGCATGCACCTACAGGCTACACATTACTCAATCACCTCATAATTTTTTGTACACGAATGAATGAATGAAACACACGCTTAAATTCATTTTAGACCACAAATACTTACCATTTGCTCTTTTCAGAGCATTCTCAGGTCTCTGAAAATAAGTAGGCATCTTATGAGCCTACGATGTTCGACGGAATCGAAATTATCCGGTGGCTAGGCGGAAATATTTATGGCCAGATCGAGATTAACACTCCCGAATTTTACAATATGGCGGCTCTGCGACCCATGTGGGTGATGACGTCACGATGAGCTCTGGAAGCGAGACTAGACGAGAAAATGATGACAAGTTGGTATATAAAGATAAATATATAGACAGATAGATAGATAAATAGATAGAGAGATAAATATATAGATATATAGATAGATATACAGTTAGATAACTATTACAGGTAAGTAGGTAGACATATAGAAATAGATAGTGAGAAAAAGAGAAAGAGAGAGGTTGAGTGGACAGATAGATAGGTGAATAGATAGAGAGATAGAGAGAAAGATAGATAGATATATAGATAGAGAGATATATAGATAGATAGATAGATAGATAGAAAGATAGATAGATAGATAGGTAGGTATACTAGGTAAGTAGGTATCATAAGTAGCATAGGTATATAGGTAACCAAGCCAAGTAAGTATGACAAAAAGATAGATTAGATGATAGACAAATGAAAGAAAGAGAGAGGGAGTAGGAGAGAGAGAAGGGGGAGGAAGAGAGATACTGAGATAGATAGATAGATATTTTTTTTTTTTTTTTTTTTTTTTTTTTTTTGGGGGGGGGGGGTATAATTCAAAAAGCGTTTTTGCGGCAAACCCGAAATGCAACGGTTTTACAATTGTCAACGTCTAATCCGGTGGGGGGGGGGGGGGGGTTCTCAGATTTGATTTGGACGAGGGTGTGCGGTTAAAGCGTCTCAACCATTACCCATTTTAAGGGTCATTTTGGCAGAAAATGGTACCCATTATTAAGGACTTCCATTCAAAACGCAACCCATGTTTAAGCCGTTTTGCCGTATTCCATTTGCATGAATGATTTACACTTTCACATACCTTAATCCCTTAGCTAATTAGTAACAGCTTTCCATGTTTGAGCTGTTTTTTTCCCCTAATTTCTTTTAAACGTTCCACGTTTTTTTTTTCTGTCGGGATTACCCGTTTATAAATTAGTCTATCCGACCATCTGCGAGAACTTTCGATGAAAAAGCTGATGATTTCAATAATTTTTGGAGGATTTCGCATCTGGAATTTTCACTTTAGCGAGATTATTGGGAAGATATTATCCTGAAAAAAATAGTGACCCATGTCTGAGGCCAAGATCTGAAATGTGGGGGCACTTTTAGGGAGTTTGCAGCACAAAATCATATTCCATGTTTAGGGATTTTTAAATATAATATTCTGCATTTGACAATTACTTGATGAAAATAAAATCTGACCATTCAAAAGATTAAGATCCTGCCACCTTTCCCCTCTACCCTACAGAGGGAACGCAGACATAAAAAGTTAAGATTTCAAATCTAATTTGATCAAACAGATGAGGCTAACTGGATAAATAAAGATATATAGGGCATTATTATCATTTTCTTATTTCTGTTATTGTCATTATTATTATTGTTATCATTATTAGTAGTAGTAGTAGTATTATGCGGGAGCGTGTGTTTGTTTATTAGTTTCTTTGTTATTTCTCATCATCTCTCCATTCGCTCTCTATTTCTTTGTTTGGACCTCCCCCCCCCCCCCCCCCCCCACACACACACACACACAATCTATCTCTCCCTCCGTCTCTTTCTCTCTCTCTTTCTCCCTCTCTCCCTCTCTCCGTATCTCGTTTTCTTCTCTTTCTTTCTCTTAGTCTCTCTCTCTC
Organism: Strongylocentrotus droebachiensis; assembly: GCA_035222895.1. NCBI lineage: Eukaryota > Metazoa > Echinodermata > Echinoidea > Camarodonta > Strongylocentrotidae > Strongylocentrotus > Strongylocentrotus droebachiensis. The sequence goes on from JAVYIG010000019.1 coordinate 403,138, forward strand.
TCTCTCTCTCTCTCACTCACTTTCATTTTCTCTCTTTTTTCTTCTCTCTCTCTCTCTCTCTCTCTCTCTCTTTCTTCTTTGACGCTTTGGCACCCCAAAATGCGTTTAATTGTGAACTAATTCGGAGGAACTTGCTCTCGTTGGAGGCTCATTGAGCATTTAAATCTAATTTCGCGCCTAAAAATATCCTCTGCACGAGGCAATCACATTAATTTATCTTTAATCCTCCTTTATAAATTGCGTTTAGATTACATTCAGCCAATCCAGTTTTAAGAGGTAGTTGATTGATTAATGCAGCGTGTGATCTTGGGCCTCAGGGTTAAGGTAACAAAGAAAAAAGAAAAAGAACATATCAGTTTCTTGGTCGATCAAGATATTCGATGAATTTGAGAAATCTTTGAAAATTCTTCAGCTTTGTGTCTATTCACATGAACGTTAAACCAGGGAGATGGGGTGACATTTTATTATAAATATATTCATTCTTCATCGCAAAAGGGCCTAACACAGGCGCGTAGCCAGGGGGCAGTGGGGGCGGTCGCCCCCTCCCCCCTCCCCCCCCCCCCAAAAAAAAGAGAGAAAAAAAGAAGAAAGGAAGAGGACGTAAGCGGGAAAAGGATTAAGAGTCGAGAACGGTACAACGAATCGTCTTCTTTCTCTAATAATTTATGAAACGTCAAAGCTTCCGCGCTTCGCGCGGGAGCGGGGAAACTGAATGTAGATAAGGATTAAGAGTCGAGAACGGTCCAACGTCCAACGAATCGTCTTCTTTCTCTAATAATTTAATGAAACGTCAAAGCTTCGTGATTCGCACGCTTCGCGTGCTCACTACCGCCCCCCTAAAATGAAATCCTGGCTACGCGCTTGGCCTAACACTAAGACAAAAATACAAAAAAAGAAATTTGAAAAATTACACATTCGAGCACCTCTCTGCAGGTAAAAATGGTCCAAATTACTTTCCCCTTTCCCCGGCCGCACCCCCCCCCCCCCCCCCCCCCCCGCCTGCTCGCCTCGTACGCCAAATGCCAAATTAAGTTCCCCGAAGGGCCCTTTCCCAAACTTCTGTATAGAACTTAGACATGGATGGGCAAAAGTGACAAGTAGAATAATGTATGACGTTAAAAGCAAGCTATCTGTAACCACTTTGTTTACCAGGGGAAGTACTTACAAAGAGGCAGACAGCTTAATTCCTTGTAATCAACCATTACTTTGAGATTGCACGTTCGCAGATAGATCAAGGTGCAGGAGAGTGATGGAATACATGTCATGGGGCATAACAACCGCTGATCCTCCATTGGGCATTTGCTCCGCCGAAATTTACTCCGGTCTTTGTAAAAATACAGGGTTATAGGGTTCGCGTTTGAAATGAAATTTTTGGTTAGGTTTAGGCGTAGCAGGGGCGAATCCAGCCGGCGTCAGGGGAGGGGCCCCAATTCGTGAGAAAATATTTAGCGGCGAAACTGCCGGCCGATAATTCGTTCAGTTGGGGGGGGGGGGAGGGGGGAGGGAGGGGAGGGGGGGGGGTAGTGAGCACTACCTTCTTTTTTTGGCCCTTGAAAATTTGAAAAATCCCCCCCCCCCCCCTCTTGAGCGCCAGGGGAGGGGCCCACCGCCCATCTCCAAAAAAAGGTAAAATTAACGTGTTTTTACACGTTATTTCACCAGGGGTGGGGGCCCGGCCCCGCCCCCCCCCCCCCCCCCTGGATCCGCCACTAAGGCGTAGGATAGTGTTTGGTCCAGGATAGCAGTTATACATAATTATGTTAGTGTGGGAAATTAACCCAGAGCATTTTGTCACAGGACGGCAGGAGAATTTGTCGTCAAACCTAAAAAGCATTAACAAAACGTGTACATCACTGCATCCACATAATTATAAGCCTCTGTATTCATTTTTTGTCATGTTGTTTTTGTTTCAGCTGGATAGGATTTCGTAGCATTCGGTTGAGCTTTACAATGAAGGTAAAATTCACGAAATATGCACGAATTCGAATTATTATTTCAGCATGAGAATCTAGTTTGTAAAGAATGTCTGACAGAAGTAGGGCATGTACTATTTCGCTTATCTTCAAAGTATTTTAGTTCTTGACCACAGTGCAACTTTTTCAATACTGATGAATCCTAATGAAAGTAGTAACAAAACTGTTTTTTGTGAAGGGTCCATTTGGCATTTCTGTATACTCAAGATATTCCATGAATTTTTGTTTTGCTTTGAATTCATTTTTGTTCAAGATAGAAAGAACGGACTCACCATTGTGCACATTTTGTTTAAAAAAATCCACAGGCATCGAAGCACTTGTTTTGTGAATGTGAGAAGTTGTACTAATATTTCATAATTTATGATACTCTTCAAAACATGTACTTAAAGGGGCATGTTCCCCTTATTCCAGAGCCAGAGGGCGCTCAAAATACGTACGGGCTGGCGGACGGCGCTATATAGCTGCCTATTGACACCAACATTATACGGCTCTTACGCAGATGCACCCACAACAAAAAGTGAGTCACCCTTACTCAAATTGATGAGTCACTGGTTTGTCCGTACAGCGAAACACTTGAAGGATCATGTGAGTCACTATGACTCGATACAAATGAGTCTTAAAGACTCACTTGAAGTGAGTCTTAGATAAATAAGACTCATTTGTATCGAGTCATAGTGACTCACATGATCCTTCAAGTGTTTCGCTGTACGGACAAACCAGTGACTCATCAATTTGAGTAAGGGTGACTCACTTTTTGTTGTGGGTGCATCATGACATAGACCCCCTACTCCCTAGGCCTATCACACACATACCATACCATGCCAGAGTCACTGTCCACATTTGCAATGGAAAATATATCCTAAAATATCACATTTTAGCGATGTAATCGGTGGCCCCGCTACCCGAATCTGAAAAATATACTTTGTACGCACTTAATTAAGCCTTAACTTGAGATTTATTTGTCACCCATACTGTCACGAAACAATCTTGAATTAATTCGTTTTACATCAAATAACAAGGATCTAGGAGTTTCGTTGTATAAAACAATGATGCAAGATCATGCATGTTTTCATTCGACACGGCTTCGTGCGATACAGTAGAATCTATACACTATGAACATGACTGACAATGAGAGCGGACAAAATATACAGTTCCTCATGTAGATAAAGGAACATCCCTTCACAGCTATTATGTAAAAAGGTGAATATGCATGTGACACCTGTTCTACACATTTTTACATAATAGCAGTGAAGGGATGTTCCTTTGTCTACCTGAGGAACTGTACATTTTGTCCGCTCTCATTGTCAGTCATGTTCATAGTGATAGTTAAGTTACACACAGCCTCATCAACTCGAGTGCGGATATCGTAAAATGAACGCATGCATTTTGTATAATAATCAGAAGATTCAGCCCACGAATCCAGTCATAAAAATCATCGTTTAAAACCATATGAATAATTATGCGTACCAATTTTTCACTAGCTGCAGTCAAAACTCTTCTGAATCCAAGATATAAGATGGCGACGTCGCGTCGTCGATCGGGAATTCAAATATGGCTCGAGAATGCGCATTTTGGATGACGTCACGAAAGCATGCGCGCGCATGCATACAGCCTCACTTTCAAGTTGACTCACTTTTTTCTTCTAAAATGCTCTTATGTCGATCTTGACTCATTTTTTACGACCATGTGAGTCAGTCGAAGCATTTTGCAAATGCGTCAGCTCATGATTGACACACTGGTGAAATATAAATGAGTCAATAGAGACTCATTGGTTGTTACTAATGAGTCAATTTACACCTGACTCACGAAAATTATGCTTAAATGTGTCAAATGACTCACTTTTTGTTGTGGGTGTGGCATGTTCCGATAACTACACTGGCGGGAACGTGCCCCTTCAAATCCTTGCACACACAAAATGGGCTTGATTTGTTACAAAATTTAGGAGAAGAGAAATTCTCTTGAACAAAACCTTTTCTAGTTATATAAGCATAAATGTAAACACTTCAACTAAATAGAACCATTCTCTTTATCATGTTTATATTAGATATTATGCGCTATTTTGATATACAGATCTTACCTTCGAATGTCCTTTTTATATACAATACATTGTATCACAATAACAGGCATGGTCGAATATCTTCCCATCTATATCAACAATAGGTGTGTGTGTGTGTGTTTTTTACACATCAATTGTCATACTGGCATATGATATCTTTCTCTATTTTGTAAGTGATGTATCATTTATTATGCCAGTTCTGTCTCTGTATACTATAAGTGTCAATATTTGATGGTTGTAATCCAAAACTCAACCCGCGAACCTGCGAAGGTATACCAATGGCGGTACATTGCATTCGTTGAATAAATGTTGGCACAGTAGAGACATATTCCTTTTATTCTTATTTCCTGCATATACACTCAGGCCTATCTATTTCTTTATTGAACCTCACGACACCAGTTGCTTACTGACAAGGATTGAGCAACTTTAAAAAAGTGTTCTTTATTAGCTCATGACAATATCGTATAGCAATTAAGGGGGCGGGGCACTGCATAGTTGATAAAATATGAATGCCAGCTACGTGGATGAGAGGTGGTCCAATCATCATCTTTTCACATCCCCCTCCCTTCTTCCTCCTCCTCTCCCTGCTCTTTCCCAATCTCTCATCCCTTCTCTCTACTTCTCTATTTTGTTCACCATGCGGCGGGGGGGGGAGGGCTCATGTGTCTCTGTGCCCCCATCATGCCTCTGGCTTTGATATGATATTTGATTCAATGAAAATTAATGTACTTGATTTGATGGAAGAAAAAGACGTATCAACGGTAAGAAATTTTCATCAAAATTCGAAGAAAAGACGCCGCTTGTTTTGATTCTTTGAACAGGGATGTAGGAAAGGAAATCGACAAACGATGGCCTGATATAAAAGAATTCACCACTATTCTATATCTTAACAAAGTGTACTCACAATAAATTGCATCATCGCTATGACCTCCTCTCCATTCATAATGTTATTATCTAATGGTTTTATTCTTTTCACTCCTAGGCTTCTATTTTATTTCTTCCCCTCTAAATTTTAATTTTTAATTGAAAATTCTCTCGTCGATTTCTCTGAATAACTCATTACCGTTTTCTTCTCTTTAGAAATTAGATTCCTCTTTTCGTTCGCTATCCTTCATTATAATTATCGTCTACTGCTCCTCCTACTTGCCTTCTTTTTCCTCTTTTTCTTCTTTTCCTTCTTGAATATTTTCCTTCTTCTCCTTCTCCTTCTTTTTCTTCTTCTTGTTCGTCTTCTTTTTCAATCTTCTCCTTCTTCTTCTTTTTCCTCTTCTTTAATTTTTCTTCTTCACCTCCTTCTTTTTGTTCTTTTTAAAAATCTTTTTCAATCTTCTCCTTTAAATCTTGTTCAATCTCTTTTCTCTGTTACTTTCGAAATAATTAACCTCCTCCTCCCCCACCCCCCCCCCTCTTTCTCTCTTTTTTCTCTCTCCCTATTCCTCTCTCTCTCTCTCTCTCTCTCTCTATTTCTCTCTATCTCTCTCTCTCTCTTAAACGAAGTCCTAGCATTATGGAAAATGGTAAAAGTGTCATGGAATGTGAAACCTGATCGGAATGACATTTCATGAACAATATCCGGATCGTGTGTATTTCTCAGTAGACCTTTAAAGAGGGTCTTGCGATAATGGAAGTTTGAGAGAGTGGAGAGAGGTAGAGAGAAGGGAGGTAAATAAAATAAAGAGAAAGAGAATGGGAGGGAGAGAACGAAAGGAAAAAAGAGAAAGACAGGATTATCATAAATTGGAGAAAGAGAAAGTGAGAAAGTGAGAGAGAGAGATAGAGAGAGAGAGAGAAAGAGAGAGGGGGAGATCACGTGCATGATAATGCACTTTTATTTGCGAGAAAAACTGAAACCCCTACCAACCAAAGATTCATGGCAGTACCTTCATGAAGTGAAATGCTTGTACATAAAAACGGATAATGTCATGAATTCCAAACTTGTACCAATCTGATGGGGGCATGGTCATGCTCCCCTTTCATATTTAGATGATAGGTTTCATTTTCATATTTCTTATGATTGTCCATGTGCTGCATGAATAGCATAATATAGATACTTGCATGTACATAATATAAACTGAAAAATACTATAAAATGGAGACGGAGGAGGGAAGACTCAGTGGTCTAAGCACAGTACCAAATAGTACAACTAATACAAATGGAAGAGACGTCGATACAGTACCAAATAGTACAACTAATACAAATGGAAGAGACGTCGATACAGGCACTGAAAATGTGTGAGATGTCATGGGACATCGTCTGCTTGTGCAAATCATGTATACTGTGATCTCACACATCTCGGCAGCGTTCGGAGAGCTCTTCAGGTGCTATGCCGGGGCTGTATTTAAGCGTTTTGTAATTTATAATAATCATTACTTAGAATGTTTTCAAGCATTGAATTTTGATAACCTTGTCGAATCAAAGTTTCAACTTTGCAATAATGAAAATAGAGTTAGTTTTTTTAATCAATGAATATCTACTTTGAGGTCCCCTCACTAGATTTTCTGTCCTTTCGCTCTTTCCCAGCCAACTAAATTACCTTTAATATATATTTTATATATATATTGTAGATGAGTTTTCCTTGTTTCTAAATTAAGGTCCCCTCACTCGATTTTCTGTCCTTTCGCTCTTTCGCTCTTGCGTTGAACTCTTTTTTGTCGTTGCAGACTCCGGGGCAGACTCCTAGACTATCACTGTTCAATTCTGGATAATGCAGCCATCCTAAATGATTATCGACTTATTGGCAATTCGTATCAAATCAGAAGACAGAACAGCCATGGTTCCTCTCTTTATTTTGAATTAAGAGTTGAAAATAGAGTCGAGATGTTGCAAAATATTTGGGTCTACCATTCATTTTTGTTTCTGACATACATGCGCATGTACGGGTGTATGATCAAATTATCAGCAGTGAACGTAGAAGTTGCTTGATAATACTCTCAAGTCTCAACATCATAATTATCATAATGGCGTATCAACTATCAAGTAAATGATAAGGAGAGGATCGAGCCCCCTCAATAAAGACGTGGGCGGAATGCATCTCGGCGGATCTGCTTCTCTATGACCTACTAGTACTACAATTAGTTGGGTTACTCTTTTTTTTTCTGGGCCTTCAAACGAGTGCGCGTTCATGTGTTGTGCGTGTACGTAAATGCGTGCGTGTGCGTGTGGGTGTGTGTTTTGTGTTCATGGGCTTAGGTGATGTATACGCTGTCTTTAATTTGCCCAATGCTTGATATGCCAATGAACATGTTAAATGCTTAAGGAAAATGTCGACCACCATATTGCCTCCGAGAATGGAGGTAATAAACTGAAAACAGGAAATGATAGAATGATAATGTTACTCTAGTCTGCCGCTATTCAAATACATACAGTTGGTTTACTATCTCAAATTAAAACAACGGACAAGGAATTCTTAAAGTTTCGCGCGCGACGAAAAGTCGAGCTAGAGAGTTTTAGGTTGTGTCGCGGAGCGATCATCAAGCATCAATCATTGACACGGAGCCTAGCAACCAAGTGTAGACGGTGTGGCAACAATGCTCTTCTTCTACTCCCAACAATTTGTTTTCAATTGCAACTGGAAATCGAGTGGGTTTACTCAGCTATCACGATCGTCTCTAAACTGGAAAGAGAAAAACGTCTCTAAACGGTCAGCGAAAACGGAGAAGTATAATCTGATTGCGGCGTGTACAATTAATGCGAGATGCAGGGTGTGCAAATATGGGGGCCGTGCAACTTGTGAATGATGGTGTCGATGAGAAGAGCTTCTTGACTCGTTTTGGATCTTTTATCGACGATAAAAACAAGCAGTCACGGTGCATTTGAGTGATATTTAACCAAAGCTTTGATTTGAGATCGACAGAGTATCCCGATCTTCTTCGCTTCAAGTTTCTACCTCTTCACTCTTATATATATTTTTTGCATAGTGATATCATCTGTTGTAAGACTCGCTTTGTTCTGTGGACCCGAAACAAGAATTAATTAGTTGTAATTTCGTTTATCTTTTTCATAAAGAATTCATCATCTTTGAAAGTGTTATGAAGTGAAAACTTTAAGGTCTCATCATTATAATGTTGATTGAAAATGAAGATTAGATATTTTAATTCACCAGATATTTTAATGCGAGAGGGAAAATCCCCCCAATAGTTAACATTTGTGAGTGTAAATAATTGTCAAGTTTTATCACTATACCAGCCACGTTCTTTGAAAAGAAATCTATCAAAATGTATCTTCACAACAACGAAAAATTTCACGGCGTAATACATTTACAACTTGCCCTTAGATAAGGTTGTAAAATGCTTAAATTAACGGAGGCTTTACAATTCCAGACAAGATTGTCCGTTGAAACTCACGAAAGACATGTCAGCATGTACTCTCTTTGCCAAAATTGAATACTGGTGCATATTTTCAGGATCCGAATAGTGGAATTCATTCTATTTTTGACGCGTATACTAGTAACCGACTCAAACATTAAAGGAGGAGAAAAACTACGCCATAATTATAATGGAAGTGTCGTACTACAGCTACGATCCAAGCAACGTCTCTTGTGCGATCGAGCAAGTCCTCAGCCCGGCGGCCCTGGCCGTTACCACCTTTACGTTCACGACCCTGTTCCTCGTAGGGGTGACGGGTAACATGTTGGTAGCCCTCGTAATATGGCGCCAACACGACATGCGGAGCTCCACCAATTACTTTCTTCTGAACCTAAGCATTGCCGACATGCTGGTTCTCCTGATATGCGTGCCTGCCGGACTGGTGGAAACCTACAATCCGATGACGGGCTGGCCACTGGGAAAATTCATGTGTAAGTATAGTAGTGGAAGTAGTAGTAGTTGAAGTAGTAGTAGTATAGTACCATCATCATGAATCGGCAGCCATATTATTCGTTCTTAATCCATCTCGAACACAATCGCAAAGACTTTCGAAAGAACTCATCCTGAGGCAATTTCACTATATAGCCTTGTCTATAATAAAGCTTATGCATTCATTGTTGAGCAAATTTGAATTTTGCCCTATTTGCTAAATAGGAAATTTTGATTTATATATAGCCCAGGTTTTGCTGATAACAAATGGACAAAATAGTTAACAATTCGAACAAAAATACATTACCAATTTTAGAATTGTTTGCTGAAAATTTATTAACGACATACAAAGTAATCTGAGAAGTTTTATTCTTTGAATCTAAGGTATGTTTTCAACTCTTTACTTATTTTCGGTTACATTAAAAAAATCTCATCTTTCACCCTTTTAAAATATTTTTTACCTTTAATAATGTACATTTCTTTCCTTTTTCTTCACCCTATCTCTCTTTCTCTCTCTCTCTCTCTCTCTCTCTTTCTCTCTATCTCTCTTAAATGAAACACGTAGTTAAATGGGCCATGACGTGATCATGGGTCTTAAATAAAGGAATACATTTAGCAAGGGGGACACGCAACTTTGCATTTAAGCTCCTTGGGTATGTTTGTTGGTACATTTAAAAGTTTGTCGTATTTGCAATGTGTTAGCACCTGCCTTACCGTGAACCCTTCGCCTTTTTCTGAGTCGTCCCAATAGCCCACAGGGAAACTCTTATCCCTCCTAAAATAATATTGTCGAAATTTGCAGTAGCCGAATCGTCTAAAGTACCCTCTTAGGAAGGTTGCCCGCCACAGGCATGCACTTATTCCAACAACAAGACATCTTAAAGACACTCTATTTGAATATTCAAGTTCATACAGGTTATCTTGTTTTACCAATGTTTAAATATTGGTCCTTAAGATAACATCAGTTCACGAGGTTATCTACATCAGACACTGCACGATAAGCCCCATATTGAACCACCTGACGATTTTACATTAAAAATATAAAATCACTTTCATTCCATTTTGACATCTGTAGAAGCTTACCGGTAGTTATATAAGTGTATGAGTTACTTTCATTATTATATTGAAATCCTAGTTGACCCGTTGACCACTGAATTCCCATATACAACGTATAGGTTTAAAGGGCAAGTCCACTCCAAAAATAACTTACTTTCTATAGAAGCAGATAGATCAGAGAAACCAATCAAAACAAGTTTGAGCAAAATCTTATAACTAATAAAAGAGTTATGAATTTGTATTGACATGAAAAACTTTGAAAATCACAAGACAAGTTGGCAACTCACTCACGAATCTGTGACGTCACTGCCTCACTATCCACGAAATGTTTTCTTTAAATTGATAATGTACATTTCCAATTTCCCCCGAAAAATCACATTTCCTCACACTAGCATCCAAGTTATATTGATAGTACATGTTTTGGGGTGGATGTTAAGCAAATATTAATCGACTACGAGGGTAATGGTACAAACTATCATCGCCGAGGTGATCTCGGGGCTACTATCTTCCCGAGCCGCAAGGCGAGGGAAGATGGTAGCCCCGAGATCACCGAGGCGATGATAGTTTGTATCCATTGCCCAAGTAAAGGAGGTTAATATTTGTTTTATATCCCACATCGGCAATAAGGTCTATTTAAAGTGAATTTTACATAATAATAAGAACTGATTCTGCAGACAGTTTAGCTTCAGCTAGATTTTACAAAGCGCAACATGCATACATGACTGTAATACAGTTGATGCGCGCTCATTTGACATTGACATTGACTTTGACATTTCGCGTAACCTACTTTGCTATGCGTATTCAATGGGCAAGGGTGGGCAAGTGGGGTAGCAGCAAAAAATTACTTTACAAAAGTACTATCTCGACCTGAGATCGAAAGATAGTACATGTCTATACCTTTTTCGTGCTCTGTACAATCGCAATGCAAACAACTATACATGAGGGATATCAACTATAATATAAAGTAATTTCTTTTCAGTTAAATCATGAACAATTTGTATTTTGATACTATTAAATTTATGTACAAATCAATGATATAAAATATTCCGAAAATATTATCAATCCTTCAAAGTTCATTAAAGAGTTTGTGAAATGTCATGCACGCATTATGATACAAATTATTTAACCTGTGCAAAGGCATGGGGGAATCAAGTTTTTGGTGATAAAAATGAATTAATTGGATAAAAAAATATATTAAGCAATTGATAAATAGTCAGGTAATGACGTCATAAAGTGATAACCAAATTTGCAATTTGTTTAGTGATTTTTTAAAGTTCCATAGTTTTTCATACTACAAAAAAATCCTTAACTTCCTTATTAGTTATCCGATTTTACTCAAATTATTTTGGCTCTGTTTCTCTTGTTTTTCTGCATCTATATTAAAAACAAACTATTTTTGGAGTGGACTTATCCTTTAATAGCGGTACCATCGATTTCCGTAGACTATGGGTTGCCCCATCATCCTTTGCTCGTGTATAACACAATACATTTTAGAAAGAGGTCCAAAATGTGTTTGATATTGTTGCTAATCATTTTGAAGTCCTACTTGGCTCACATGTGTAACATAATACTTTTAGTGGAAGTGAAGCTCACGTCCTTCCTTCATTATTATCGAGAAGTCCCAACTTTTTATCAATTTCGTATTTCGAAGAAATTGTACTCGCCAGTACGATATCGATTTCTATAATTCTATGTCAATTTGAAGATGAAGATGATAATGTAAACCTGCGAGTGTTTGCTTAGAGTTCCCTACAGCTGGCGAGTTGCCCACCATAGTACACGTAGTACAAATACCCGAAGCAAAGATTAGCTCTTAAATGTAGCCTAAATACAGGCAAGCCCGGTATAAACGCCGCGAATAAAGACATTTAAAAAAATTCAACATTAGTGCAGAGGAAACTGATGGTCAAATTCCGTCTTATACAGCGGTGCTTCATATTTTGTTATGTCGTTTGATCTCATGCAGTTCTATCCGGCCTCAGGTTAAAACCAATTAAAAAACATTGGTATTCAGCATTGTTTCCTTATAATGATTCCTGTGAAATATAAGTTCACATTCACACGCATAAGAACGCCCACAGTGGACTCCCCCTCCCCCCCCCCCCCCCCCTCTCTGTGGACATTATATTTCCCCCATTAGATTTCAATAGGTATACTTTATTGTACTACATGTGCTGAATCACTGTTTCAATTAACCCGGTAACATTAACGCCCCCCCCCCCCCGCCCCCGAGAAAAAAATGAATATTCCCCGTGAGTATTATTTTGCTTTGATTTTCTATAAAATACATGGGAAAGTGGGTGGACTTTTCAAAAAGGCAAAATTTATTAATCATAACTCTTGAATACTGAGATGAAAATGATATCTTATTTATACCACCTCGCCGTCCATATCACAATAACAGTCAAAGACCGGTCATAAACTTTCACTCAATACCTGAATGCTCTGTATACCGTTCACTAATTACATGAATTATGGCAAGTAGAAATCTATCACTTCGTCGCGCCGATCGAAAGAAAATGGATGCATTTCAAACCGATGGGTCATTGTGGTAAAGTCACCAAATTTAATGCCTCGATACGAATTATTTCATTCGCCTATCAGAATGAATATTGCAAATATAGTACGTGTTGTTAGGTGGGGCAAGCAATAATGTTTGTTCTACCTAGCAACAACTAATATATACTATTTAAATTCTGACTATTGAGATGCATCGATTCGTAACAGGTGCATGATATAAATCATATAGAGGCGCTTCACAAAGGCATGCACAGATTTGGTTACATTGCGAAAATGCCCTACTGTAATCAGGGAGGTGAAAGAAAAGGAGGCGAAACTCTTGTAATTTATTCAAACACATTCGTGAGTTCTATAGCGTAACAATAGGATGTGTAACATTCCACTTGGCTCTGAAGTTCCATGCTCCGAGCCGCGCTTCCACTGCGGGGACATTCGGAAGCCAGGCACCAGTTTTACATTTATTACAAAATATTAAATTACCGGCAAAATGTCAGTGTAAATCAAAAACTTTATATGGGGACTGTATTGGGAATAGTGCATCAAACACATTTTCAAATTTAGAACTCCGTCCTTCCTATAATTTGTGTGCCAGAGTTGGTAAAAGAAAAATTACATCCTGACAAAAACTCAATAGTTTAGGGTAATGCGCTAATTTGTGCATGTTTTAATGTCCCGTTATTTGATCCATGATTTACAATCTTCAATAACATTAAGCTTGCTAATGTGTGTTTTTGCGTGTTTTTTGTATTTTTGAAGTTAAAAAAAGGATGAAATTACACAAGTTTGTGTTCGCTTGTTCGACTCTTTACACATTCAACAATGGATGAGAAATCATTGAAAGGGACAGCGAACAGTTGCTGTGATACCATTTTCTGATGTAGGAATTCTAAATCCTGAAATTTATGCGCTCTTTTATCTCACCACCTGGTCAACAGTTGCAGATTAGCGCATAACTTTTCGGCGGCTTGGAGCATGGGGTCAAAGGAGAGCGACTTGATTCCAGTCCTTCTCTATCACGTCCCTGCTGTAATAGACCAGTTCACGGTTAACACATTACTTCAATGACCCCGAATAACATGAAGAGGTCCCACTTTGTACATTTTTGAAATAATCACTCCTACAGCGATGGAAGTGCTATATAAATAGCCTTTGTTTCCCCTTTTCAAAGAATACTTCCACCTGTGTATCATGGGGTGCACTGAATGTGCATGAATGCATAATGTTACATAACTTTCATGAGCACGTATCCAGTATTTCGTCTCCGTGTATTTCAAAATTTGTTCTGCAATGACCTTTATCTGCTCATGCTCAGACTACAACCGTGAACTGGCTTATACACTCGAGGTACATTATAAAGTCCCCCCCCTCCCTCTGAATATGTTAACGTTAATAAAGCAATTCTGTATCAATAACATTTTTTTTTTTAATGGCAAAATCCGATTGATAAGATAATTTATACATTTTGACACTCAAATTCTTGCTTTTTGAAAGAAGATAATTGTCATATCTGTGATTTGAAGATTTATTCGTGATTTGCATAGATTCATCATCTTGACACTTTGCTCTCCAAAATGGCAACGATTTGTGATTTACGAGCCGCGAGTAGGCTCCAAAAAGGTCAGTTGGAAGAAAATTCATTACAAGACAGTTCATCCCGACCAACCATGGAAAATCAATGTCATTTCGTGATAGGGCATTTCGTAACGAAGACGGTTCACGTAATCTTCATTTTTTTTCACCGATCCCACACTGTTATAATTATAGCCTGTTCAGACAGTACGAAATTTATACGAAACTCGTAAAAAAAAAACGTCGTATGAAGAATCAACGTATTGCGTATATAGGCTACCGATAAGAAACATCGTATGAAGAAAATGTCGTATAAAGAAACGTCGTATGAAGAATCATCGTATTACGTACCGACTAGATAAGAGACATCGTATAAAGAAATGTCGTTTAAAGAAAATGCATGATTTTGACGAGATCTGTTAAAATGACAGCCGGCCAATTTAGTGCGCGGTCACGTTAAGCCCCGCCCAGTTATACGATTTTCATACGATACGACGTTCAGAATAGAACTAGATGTTGGCTCTTTATCGAGTTTCGTTCGAAACGACGCTCAAACAGGCTTTCAGTATACGACGTTTCTAAACACGTTCAGACTACAACATTTTAATTCCTTTCGGTATTCTGCCTCTCTAAAAAAAAATAGTGATTTTTCACTCTATTTTCACTTTCTTGGGAGTGACGTCCGTGATCACTTGCTTAGGAGTAAATATCGATTGATTTTCGAGTGCTCTCTAAGAAGAAAAGAGTGAATGTTCACTCTATTTTCACTACATTTTCACTCTCCAGAGGAGTGACGTCCGTGATCACTCGATTTTTTTTAGAGAGATGAACACAGGGTTAATGGTGTCGGAGAGAAGGTTAATCGTGCAAATAATTCGCGCTTTATCACTTATCAAGCTCGTTCTTCTTCGTCTGTAGCCGACATCTAACTCACACATTAAATGAAGAATGAATGCTTCTTAAACTAATGGCGAGTTTTGCCACAGCCCTCCAAGCTCTGGAAAGCCTCGGTTACAAATGCCATTACGAACTGCTACGAACGCCGTACGAACGATTTTCAGACAATGGAAATTCGGGAAGACAATGGAAAAACAGAATAATTCGTACGAAATTATCGTTCGTACGAATCTTTGTGACCGTAGCATTACATGTGTCGCCGTTTGGTAAAGATCTATTGAAAGGCTTTACAAAATCTAAAACTGCATAGAAATATTTCAATTTTCCAATGGTCGTGATGATCATGGCGTTTTGATGTAGGTAATTTTTAGCAAAGAGATAATGACGTGCGAATGTCGACGCGACACCGAGTCCTAGGCGTCGTTTGACGAAAACGTCGTAGGCCTATGTATAAGTTCACCGACATCTCATTGAAATGCGTGTTAAATTTATTACATGAGTTTCCATGGGTTAACAGCGAACTTGTACTTACGATGGGTTCGTGACACGCTGCCCATGCTCTTGAACAAATAGGCGAAGGCAACGCCAAGTCGGTTGCTATTACTTGTTTGTCTATTTTGTTATTTGTTCCTGGATAGCGTAGAATAGCTTTCCATCGATTGCGAGATCTGGACCTCTAGCCCTGTCCTTACGTCTAAGTCGAGAAGGTTTTCTGTGCTTTCGAATAATGATACTGCAGGGGCGGATCTAGCTTTTTGCCAAGGGGGAGGGGGGGTGACCATTTTTTCCCCAAAAATCGCGCCGTTTTACTGTTTTCTCCTTTTCCCTTGGCCGCCCAAGGGGGGGGGGTTAAACGCCGAAACAACCCCCCCTAGATCCGCCCCTGTACTGTTCGATACTCCCCTGTCCTAACAAAAATGAATATTAAAAAGGTGAACAATTACCCCATTTGTTTGTCATGGATGGATTTGCACTGTTTCAAACTCAGTCACAGCCAAGTATTATTGACAAATCAATTTGTCCATAAACAGATTGGCCAAAGTGGCTGAGTTGTATTTCACTTTGGCACTGTAGTGCACCGACTAGGATTCGAATCCTAGAACTTCTCAATATTATGGTACTGCCATATCAACTGCGCCGTTACGTTTCTTTTTGTATTATTTATTCGTATGTTTTGTATAGGCCTATACGGAATTTAAAAATTAACAAATTCAAATTCAAATTCAAATAATGTTATTTCTCATGCAAAACATAATACAATGAATAAGTACATGTATATAACATGTATATAATATACAACGAAACAAGACGAATATGATATTAATGGCACGAGAAAAGTAGGAACTAACTAGAAGCAGAGCTCGTTTAAGTATTAGTTTCTCATTTGATAATTTTGTGCGGTTCACGAACCGCAATAAAAATTCCCCCCCCCCCCCCCTCAATACGAATATTGATGTTTTGAATGTTTGAATATGGGTATCTATGCAATAGTAATCCACCCTTGGAAAGACGGGTCTAACAATATCTGCACACCGAAACCAAATTGGATGATTTCTAATTCCTTTCTAAATATTATCTTGGATCTAAAGTAAGGTAGAAATCAGTAGGAATATTTGAAAACATCACAGATGGCATAAAAAAAGATTAGGGTTATCCGGCCGCTTTGAGAGTAGATTTTCCATACTTGCAATTACCATAAGGAAGTGATTACAAACAAACTACACGGGAACTTTTTTCCAACAAAACAACGCTGACCTTCAGAGGAATTTGTTAAAGAATAAATGTTATGCTTTTTTGGGTCGTTTTTTACCTTCATTTTGAAAGAAGGTACACAATGGTTTACAGACAAAAGTTTGGTTATTATTTTTATTTTGGAATACAGTATAGGGGTGAACTCAAAGGAATAAGATTGTATCTCAAAACATCGCAGATGCGTATTTAACGAATAAGGTGATCCATCCATTGTGATAGTGAATTCTCCTTTCTGGTAATCAGTACTCAAAATGGAATGACGAAAAAACAAACACTCTGCCTAGAAAATTGTCAACAAAAAAAGCACTGGCCTACAAATGAATAAACTGTTGGTAAACAAGGCATTTTTGTTGTCATGTTTTCTCCTCAATTTGCCATATTTCCTCTTCATTTCTGAAAATAGCTAACTAGGCCGGTCATATTTCTTTTTGGAATTTCCTGAAGCAGAATTAGAAGAGTTGTTAATCAAGCCGAGGAAACGTATCCCATAGAGAGGACAGTCTTATACGATTAACTTACAATTGTATTGTCGCCTGAAGAATATATTATTCATTAGGAGAAAAATTACGTGCTAAAGAGCGAAACAGAAAGAACGAGGGCAAGACAGAGAAGAAGAAAAATCAAATGGAAGGATGTGTCTATAGGGACAGCTCAGATTATCGCAATATGAACCCCTAATCGGCTTTGAGTCATTATGATGACGTATATTATGACGTGTCACGATATTACTTAAATTAGGTCAGCAGAAAGTTCTGGAATGAGACAAACAACAAAAGCTTTCAAAGAAGTATATTTACATCCTACTTTTTCTAAGTTCGTTCGGATGAATCTAACTGCAATTCTTTTGAAGAAGACACCTATAGTGCTTTACCGCTGGTAATGTATCAGTACCTTTGTCATTTTTCATAGAGACACACTTGGGAAAGATTAGGAAAACATTGATAATAATTAGTATGTTATTCCTTTAGAACATTATCTCTAGAGAACTAATAAACCTTGATCACATTATCAGATTAGAGCTAGAAGATTTATTGCCCTTTGCGCATGACTGTACGCGGCGCCATTCCGCCTGCGCCATTGCCTGCGTCATTGCCTGCGCTAATTAAGCCCTTGAAGGTAATTAGTGCATGCGCCAGTCACTCGGAGCAAATTTTCTTTGTTCATTTTACCTTCGCTTTCTGTACGATATCAACGTTACATGTCGCGTCAAAGGCCACTTAAGTAGGCTAGCTGACGCATTCTTACGTCAAAAAAATGACGACTGATGTTTTTTCACGAACCATTTGTCAAAGGTTACGACTTTATACCATTCTGGCTCTCGGCAGACCGTACTCCCATGATAAGTTCAGACATTTGCTTAATTTGAACCGAACCTCATTATATGCACAGAACAGAAATATTGACTTATTTTGTTTGATGATATTTGAACATGCTCAAAATATTATACAGATGAGGGCATATAGATACAGACAATGTGTTAGCATTGAGAAACAAAATTATGTTTTAGTATTTAAAGTTCATTGTCTCCATGAAGCCCGGTGGAGGTTATCCTGACATGATAAAACCCCAATCACACCAGCAAACCTACTCCAATCCGACCGACACTTGGCCATAGTGGGGGTGGGGGATATAACGTAGGCTAATCGAATATTTTTTGTTCGGTCTGCAATCGGTCTGGGTTCGTCATCACTTGCATATGCGACAATTGCTCCACTGTAGTTTTGAACTTCAACCTTAACCCTAAACCTAACCCTATCTCTAAACCTTACCTAAAACCTGACCTAAAACCGAACAGCAACCCTTACCTTAACCCTATGACGAAATAAAGTCCGGAGCAATGTGGCCGGAGCATCGTCAGAGCATGTTCGGTCTGGTATGATCGGAGTCGTTAGTGTGACTGTGGTATTAGCGATGTAAATGCGTACCCCGAATTTGATTAAATTGGTCTTCTATGTTATTTGGTATACAGCAAACTGTATGGATTACCTCTCGTCCACGTATGCAAAGAAAAGAAGTTTGCTACACCCCATGAAAGAAGATCCTTCAGTAAAAGCTTGTTTGACATTTGTTTTAACAACTCGCAAGATTAAAACAAGAATCACCGAGTCTTATAGAAAAGAAAGAAAACATTTCTACGTGTGAGTCTCTCCCGAAGTAACTACATGTAAATGTATTCTAAAAACCTTCTCAGACATCAGTTTTGTTTGCTTTATTTTGTGTTTTACACTTTCCTCTTCTGTGTAATTTTCAATTTTAAAAATTAAAGAAATACATGGATGTGTGCCCACACTCAGTATTCTGGTGCAGTAGAGCCCTGACAATGTCATACCACCCTCCCTGTTCATCCAATATTTTCACAAGACTTCAGCTAGACACCGACCGATAAGGGATAAGGTTTTCCTCAGTCTGGTATTAGGTCTTTGATTAGCATATACATGGCATATAAATAAAGGGTAACTAACAGATATCACTCAGATAATGCTAGCATCTATTTTGAAGAGGAAAAATGCATAGAAAATTATGCCGAATTGAATTCAGAAACAGAATATTTTCACTTCCTATTTTTCTTCTGAATAATAATAATAATACCATACCTTAACACGAAAATTAGATCTAGGTTATGGAGCACACTAGCAGTTACATAGCAGGGATCCAGAATTTGAGGGGGGCTTTGGTATCACAGAGGGGCATCGATCTTACAAGATGGGAGTAATACGAAATAGCCTGTCCATCGAATAGGAAGAGTGGGTAGGCGGGGTTCTATCGTATTGCGTTCTTTCCCCAGTCCCCCTTTCCCATTTTCCACCCCTTTTTTCCCAATGCGATGTGTGTGTGTGTGTGTGTGTGTGTGTATGTGTGTGTGGGGGGGTACGTGGTTCCCCTTCGACACCAATGTACACCAGTGACAATAGGGGGAGGTGCGATGGCTCAGTGAAGGGCAATGGTCTCGTAACCGGGAGATCCCGGGTTCGAAACCAAACCTAGTCGATGCTCTCTTGCCCTTTGGTAAGGCATTAATCCTCATTACCAAGTGCCTCGGATAGGACTTAAAGCCGTCGGGCCCCTGGTTGCTTACTTACAAGCCACACATGCTTTCTTATCAGTCAGGTAAAACAAGTTCAAGTAAAAAAACACAAACTCATTTCGTTCACCTTACGCCTGCTAATGCTTCTCAATGCCAATCTCAGCCGCAATTTCACGAACTTTCTTAAGATAATCATAATGGTACCGCGGCATGATAACGATAATCATAGGATTATCGCCAAGTTTTTGTCGGTCACCTGGAATCGACGAATAGATATTCTCCAGCGGTGTTACTCTTTCCCCTTTCTATCTCTTCCTCTGTCAAAGTCAGGGAACTCTATATCAAAAAGGAGGAGGTTTAAATACCAGGGCAAATATCTTTTATTCAATGTGATTTATCACCCGAGGCCTAGCTCTGATAAATATTGCAAGTGACATCAATTGCACGAATCCGCTTACCATAATCACATTAAAGATAGTGTGGACGAAGATTTGAGTACACGCTCACCTTAAATACGATGTGGATTTGCACTTAATGGTAGAAATAAATCACAGCAGGATTTAGGTGTAAAGTCTTGCCATTGACAGCCTTAAAATGCTTTATGTTCGGATTATTGGAAACAGGTATGCATGTGAAACCAACAAAAGAAGGATGATACATTTATATTAAAAACAAGTTATTAGAGTCGTAAGGATAAATCTCGTATAACCCCTGTCCTAAAAGAGGTTTCTTTTCTACTACCCTTATCATTTTCTTTCTTGTCCCCCCCCCCCCCCCCCCCCAATTTTGTTCTTGCTATCTACACAAGAGGACACGTAAAAATGCTTATTCGTTCCTTCAGATCTTCGCGTCGTTCGGGTTTTCGGATTACAAGACCCTTCGTGAAAACATATCAGAAATGTAAAGGTCACGTTGTCGGGCTACACGATATTTTGTGAAAACGTGCCTCTATATGCACAGAATTGAAGGTCAGGTAAACTGAATGCAAATAGTCATATTTTTTTTCAAAGATGGCCCTCTGGATAAATCTGATCTTTTTTCCTTTTTTATTTGCCCATAAAATAAAACTATACCGAAGCATCGATCACCGGCCTTTTTAGAAACTCTTATGATTGTTTATCTTGTATCAAAAAGTGTTGGGTAAACTGGACCCGACATTTCGGCGAAAAGAGGGGTGTATTTCGCAAACGTTACACCCGACCCTTCGAGAAGTAGGGTTTTAACCCGAAGACGGGAAGACCGATGAAACGAAGTAAGCCAACAATTTTTTTAAAAACGACCCCCCCCCCCCATACAAAAAAAGAATTGGTTTGTTAAACCCTCATTTGACACAGTGATTTTTTAAAATGCAATAATTGAATCATAGTTAGTGGGTTAAATCAAATAACGCATCACACACAATATGATAAGCTGTGTGCAATATATTTTTCTAAAATCGCTTCCAAACGAAGAATGCAATAATCACGTATACAGTTATTTCGTAATCCCATATGTTATTGATGTTAGATCAATTGTATGTTTAACAGACCTGCTCCAATATTTTATACAATGTGGATTTTTTTTTTTATTTTTCCTTCAATTCCCGGGATTTTGTTTTTCTTTCTTGTTTTCACCGAAAAAAAAAAAATCCCTCCTTTATTTCAGAATTTCTTACGGTTTTTTTCTTCACCTTTTTACTATGTTATCGGATTGCACCTTGCCGCTCCAATATCCCCTGATTTTTAGGATTTGGTCACGGTTCTCATTGCTTGCAAGTGACAAATATAGTCTGTGCAAAGATCTTTACGATTTCAAGAGTCCGGCGAAAAATCCACGACCATTAAATGGCACTTATCACGCCTTTTTAAAAGCACTCCTCAGATTCTTTTCCGACAGCATACTTTACAGCCGTAATTCTTCAGGATTTTAATCTAGAATTGCTCTTCCCTATCCCATTTTCCCATCACGATGTGTCGTGTCTGTCGCACTATTAGACAGTAAGGTTGAATCTGCGGTTAAATTTTAGCCCCATTTATCGGAAAAGATGTTATGATTGTACTCTAGCTTGCTCTATAAACACTCCTCTTTTCGCTTACCATCCGTACATTTGTTTTGGTTACTCGCTTTCATCTTCCTGATTGTATGTCCTGTCTTTTGATTAAATCAACTGTTGACTTGTATTATTATTTTCCTTTTCCCAAATTTTCCCTTATTCTATACCCTTTGTGTTCTTCGTGGCATTTGACATGTCTTTTATCCCTTCCTCTTCATCCTCTCTCTCTCTCTCTCTCTCCTTATCCTCCCTCAATGTCCATCTCTATCCTCCTGATGTTCTCAGTTGTTGTTTTCTACTTTCATTTTTGGAAAATTCCAC
This sequence comes from Strongylocentrotus droebachiensis, assembly GCA_035222895.1. NCBI lineage: Eukaryota > Metazoa > Echinodermata > Echinoidea > Camarodonta > Strongylocentrotidae > Strongylocentrotus > Strongylocentrotus droebachiensis. The sequence goes on from JAVYIG010000019.1 coordinate 425,132, forward strand.
GATGTTATAGTTATGAAATATTTTAAAGATAAACATCTTCCCTCACCATGCAATGCTTCCTTTTCGATTCAAACTACAGTTATCCTCTAGTATATATATTTACAGCTTTCAAAGTAAAATGAATGAATGAGAGAAGAAAAAACACCAATACGTGATTTCCATTTTAGATTCATGTCCTTTCGCTCATTAATTCATTCATTCTTACTATTGTTATCATTATTGACATATATTTTATTAACAACTGTCATGAAATGATTTAAGGTGACTGTCAATAAATTAAATTCAAAGGATCCTCTGTAAACGGAATTCTTACGTCTACAATTTATCATGCATGTTCTGCAAGTTCTCATTCATGGATTTTCTAGCAATGTCATTACCGTCACTCAGCTTTAGATGCAGCCGACGTAAAAAGCAGAGAATATATAATTCAGTATCAATCAAGTAATAAAATGCTGACATTTATATCTACTTAGAGTCGCTGGTATCGTTTGTGAAAGATGTTAGGCAGAAGACAGTGAAATCGTGCAGGAACTCTGTATAGAGGTAACGGAATCGATTCGTACGGAAAGCAGGGGCGTCGCAAAATATTTTTAATGGAGGAGGGTAAGGGCGATGGGACAATTTTTTGACATATTTGCCGACGGAAAAGCAGACTTTTCTAATTAGCAAAAATAAAAACAAATACAGCGAACTTACAAAATAAAACAAGAACATAAGCAAAAAGAATAATCAAGTATTTGGCGGCAGAATGAGGGGGGCGAGGAGGGGGGCGGGGCGAGGTGTGGTGCCGTGCCATTATATCAAACCCATCTTCGCCTTTGGCGGAAGCACACAGAGAAAGGAAACAATTTGAGAACACGTGGGACTAAAATTACGTACTCGCATTTCTTTGCAGCACAACCTTTAGGCGACTGAATTTTTTAAAAATTTCACTTTCTAACTTACGTTTAAATATCAAGCAAATTTTGAGGATAGTGCAAGATAACGTCTAGGATTACGGTTCGGTAACCAAATACGATACTTTATCGCGACGTTTCATAAAGCTATAAGTACTAGCTGTGTCTCTGTCGAAAACATCTGCGCCAGATACATAAGAGTGAGAAGGAGACAGACACAAATTATAAATCATTTTTCCAACATCTTGACTCCCCCCTTCCCTCTTTATGACAATGCTGAACCGCCCTTTGATAGTTCGTGACTGATTTTGAGAAGTACACCCCCGCCGTCACGGAAGCGAAACTCTCCTCGTGCTTCGCGAACATCAATTAAATAATATCTATCTCCTTCTCGTTCTTTCTCTTTTTCGCTATTTCTCTGTTTCTCTCTTTTTCTGTTTCCCTCTCTAGTTCCCCCTCTCTGTTCCACATTTCCCCCTTCTCGCTCTCTCTCTCTCTCTCTCTCTCTCTCTCTCTCACTCTCTCCCCCTTTCTTGACGATGGTCGTATATTTCAAATGAAGCGACGTCAATTCAGACATAATCAAATTTCACATATATTGACGAGCGAGCAGTGAAGATGGCCCTCAGGAACAGCCGTTTAAAGAAATTGTTGGAATTTCGTATTTGCCTGACATCTTTCAATTTGTAGCGTGCAAATGTTTTTCTTTGTGCGGTGCTTACACCGTGAATTCACATATGACCATAATTATGCCTTACCAAAATGTAATGTGGAAGCAATAACGTCTTAAATTAAGTTGCATCTTTTATTTCACGAAAAGAATTTTCAGGCTGAAGTGCAATGGCTGATCCTGGGGAGTTGGAGTTCTTGCTTGTCAGGAAACTTGAAGCTAAAAAGGCACACAAAAGCCGATAATCTGTATGTGCTTATTGTTTGTTGGCTAAATTTCGGACATGTGCCGCCGCCCCCACCCTATCCCTAGCCTAATGATTTCTGGATACGCCAAGCATGAAGAAAAAGACTTCTTGGAGCGATTTCTGGTTCGACGTTTCTGCGAGCATCCATTAACTCCATTTCTCCTTTATCAGATCACGATTTCACACGTGATTTAATAAGTCCTATTATTGACCTACTTGTACTTCGATATAATTATGTGAAAGTTGGATGACTATGTATTTAGAGATGTAACGATGGAGTTGTCCAGTCACCGGACTTCAGATCCAAAGATGTAGGGCTTAAATCACTCGCACAGCATTTATTTTCTTTGGCTAGACATTGATCTTTTTTATCACACTCCATAATTATCCAGGTTAGGTAAACAAAGTAGATGTTAGATGGGTCATGATAATGATAATGATGACAATAATTATGATCATTACAGAATTAATATTTAATCATAATTATGATGTTTAGCTGTATTATGAAGAATTACCCTGAGAACCACAGTGCCTTATGTACATTGATGCTATGACAAGTAATCAGGTAAAATTGAATTGAAATAAATTTTAAAAAGTTTTATTCATCAACAAGTATGTCTACAAAATGACAATGGCTTACGAAAAGTCAAATTAAATATACTTTGAAAACTGTTATCGAAGCATGACTTGTGTAGTTATGTTTTTTTTTATGATATGAAAGGAACATGTACTCGAAAGTGCCACACAGCACACTTTGTCTTTGAGATTCTTCAAATTGTGGAGCATGGTCACGATAGAGTACCTTTAAGAGAACAGTCGATGCAGAGTGATTTTAATGTGGATGCCCCCAGCCACTTCTTACATGCCGCATAGTTGTCTCCAATTTTTGCCAATAGTGGCGTATCCAACAATTGATAAACGGGTGCGTGGGGGTCCGGAACAAGAAGGCCAGACATAATGTAGTTTGGTAGCTTCGCGTGATGTTAACAAACTGGAAATAATATCATGGAGGAGGGAGAAGGCAAACAGGGGCGTCCACCTTCCCCATGCTATATTGGATACGCCTTTCATGAACGTAATAATACTTCTATATATCGTCTATCGAGTTTATGGTGGCGGAATTCATTGGTTATAGTTAATAAGTAGATATGAGCCACAGGGAAAAGGAAATTAAGACAATTACACATTGTTTATTCGTTTTAAAATAATTCATTAGTAATTTTATGGTTTGTTGGTTGCTGTTCAAGATAGATTCTAACATAATGACACATTATTTTGTCAATTTACAAAGAAGTAGGCTGGGGTTACAAAAAGATAATGTAATAACACACCATGAGCAGCATGCCTATAGTCTGGAGAGTAATATCGAATCCTTTCCCCATCCTCCCCACTCTCCACAAAAATGGGGCATTCCGCAAATTTCTGGCGGCAAATTTCCACTTAACCTATCAGGCCGCGTCAAAAAAATGAAAAGTTCATAAAAGCTTCTTTTTTTCTTCCCGCCGGTCGGGAAATTTAGTGGGCCCTAAATTCAAACGGTCATGCAAAAACTTAACTGCTTCCAGTCTCTAATATTTATCTAAATTTTTTCGTTACAAATCTGGGTACTGTTGCCAAATGTGTTTTAATCTTTAATGATTTTGTTTGGAATCCCCCATTTTTTAAATTTTGGCGTTATTTGAAACAGAAAAGGTCTCAAATAATAATTTTTAGAGAATGTCACAACTGTCTACTCTGCCTTTATAATTGTGTAAAAATTATTCACAAACTGTTTAGTGTGCCTTTCCAAATAACTTATCATCACGATTCAGAAATGGGGATTGTGTTATAAAACAGGAGTGATCGATGACTTGGGCAATTTTATGTATGGTCGTGGATGGTTAACATTTGAAGTATGGAATTGCTGTTGGATGATAATGAAAATGATAGAAGGGATTATCAAACTAAGATAGATGAATGTGAATACTGGTAGAGTTAATGAAGGCACAGTCATTCACATACTCGTAATTCAGCTTAGACTGACCTCCATGAATACAGTGAAAGCTCTAAGAGCTAGAATAAAAACAATATGTATTTGATGATGTTACACATTGAAGGATTGGGGGGGGGGGGGTACTACCGGTCCTGAGTTCTGATCCATTTTAAACCCAAATGTTGCATGCCACAACTGGGCATATACACGAAGAAAAGAAATGTGTTCCCAAACAAAAGGCACATTTAAAATATAAAAACAAATTCGGAGTGGGGGCTTGTTAGATAATGCATTAGCACCTATTTAATTAGAAAACCCAAGTCAGGATTTTGTAGAAAGGAGTAGAAAAGAATTCGAAATACAAATAATGTACAAAACTATTCAGATAGTATTATTAGGAGGTGTATGTGTGTGCGTGTATGAGTGCTTAGGGTATACTAAATGGGTACCGCAAAGGGGGCTCGGTCCGGTTATACTTCTAAATTGCCTATTGACCGATCCCCAACATTTTCTCTCTCACACACACTCAAACCCACCACTAAAATGGCGATTCGCGTAGTCGACATGACTTGTATCGCACCGAACTTGACGAATAAGTGAAAACCTATTCATAATTCTAAAACAGGTCATTTCTCATCCCACGCATATTTTCATTTTTACGAAGTTAGCGTACCTCCTTTGGAGATCTATATAAACCTCATCTAGAGGGAAAAAGAAACCCAGTCAATATCGAGAGTGTCTCCCGTCTCCTCGGAGACATCACGAGCGGCAAATATATTCCAATAAAAGATCGATCTTTCGCGCCATTAGACGTATAAACGTACTAAATAATTAAGCGCCATTTTAACCTCTCTTCATAAACTATTCATGATCAAAGATGCGAGTGGCGTTACATGGAAAAACGACTGAGCTGTCTTTGGAATGAATTACTCATTAATGACCTCACGTCACTCATCTTCCATTAAATCCATTGAGAGAAAAAATAGTGCAAACATGATTCAAGAGACTTCTCTCTATTTCTCGAGTGGGTTAATGTATTAGGGATACCAAGGGTCGTGGTCTGCCAATGGCAGAACTTCAAAATAAAAAAATACTGTACAAAGAAAGTAATTTCATGTTGCGTGGGTAAGGACAAAAATATATATTGAAAATAATAATGTACCATTTTGCTCATTTTTTTGAGATATGACTACGGGTGTATTCTAAAAGTGACACTGCTGCTGTGTTTATGTCATTAGATATAGCTCCCTTTTAATAATAATGTGGTATTTTGGTAATATATGATACCTGTTAAAGAATCCCCCTGACTTACAAATGTGTTCATGGGGGAAATTATTTTAACACAATACTTACACTTGTTTCTAACAGTGCGATTTGAACTACAAAACAAAAACATTCCTATCGTCCTATGGTTGAGGTCCTTATTGCATGTAAATCTACAGGAGAGGGATGAACCTGTTATAAGGGACAACAATGTGTTGCTCTTCTCTAACGTTTGATTAAAACTCAGTCTTATGGCACATTCCTAAATAGGGGTTGCCTCAAAACAAGAAATATTGATGCATCCCAACTGACTAATAAACTATCATCATTTCAGAATGAAAATGATAACTGAATACAAATATTTCCGTTGCCGACATTTATGGAGACCAGAAAAGATATCAAGATACACTGGAATTTAGTCATAAAAGGTTATGCTCTTTAGCTCCCTCGTTCGTTTTTTTCTCTCTTTCCCAATCCTTTCAATTTCCCCGTTCTTATTGTAGCTGTATATGTCTCTGAATATGCTGAACGCGTATCCTATTCCTCTCTCCATCTCTATCTCTTTTCTCTCGTTCTCTCTCTCTCTCTCTCTCTCTCTCTCTCTCTCACACACACACTCTCTCACACACGGAGGCTCTTTCTCTCTCACGCTCGAACACACGACTCTGTCTCTCTGCCTCCAACCCTTTTCGTATTATTTCTTGTTCTCACTCTCACTTTCTCCCTAACACGCACACGCGCAAATACACACATACACGCACACCCCCCCCCCCTCTCTCTCTCTCTCTCTCTCTCTCTCTCACTCTCTCTTCTGGTTACGTGCGCAAAAAAGAATATACACGGGGTAAGGATTAAAGATGAAGTTGAGTTCTGGTCATGCGATTGCATTAATGTGAAAGAAACGGTGTGGAATCGACCATAACAGGTTGATCATCTAGCATATAAGAATTTGTGTGTATTGCAAGGTTCTGGGATCATCAAAATGATAAGAAATTTGGGCAAGTCTTGGTAAAGTTACAAACACTGTACACAGAAAGATGTACATGGGACTACACGAACACGTGGCGTAAAAATCCTACCCCCGAGTTTTACGATGTAACATGACATATTTAGAATATAAAGGCATTTGAAGAGCCATGCTTTTCAGGGAACATGTCTTATCTGATGTTCTTCCACACTTGCATAATAAGAATGATAACGCTCACAAATAATTTTTCACCTCTTCCCAGAACTCAACCTTCTCTTTTAACACGGGTGTCTCCTTAAAAAATAAATATAAAGGAACTACCAACTTGATTGTATGGCATAACAATATTATTATGTTGTGTTTAACTTTATCAATACCAGTAATATACAGTACTGTAAATTCATCCTCAATGTTCTTTTTCTATGACCTATATTATATAAGCTTAAAGGTATATTTCCAACCAGTTACATCAAAAAGCTCTGAGTGATCCCAGTATAGTCAGGAGATAGAAGACGATTTTCTTTTTGTAATCTAGCACCTTTAACTTCGTGCCTCTTTGGAATACCATCGACCTATTTTCCTTTCTTTTTATCTTCATTTCTATACTTTTCCTGGTTATCATCTGATGCGCTTCAGAGTCTTATTAATCCCCCGATTCCTCGGACATCATTCTGTCTCAAGAGTATTACTTGACCTTTCTCAAGCGCGGCCTGCTACAGATGCCATCTGTTTGAGATATTGCCATATTTATATCCGACACTCACTTCATGGCATAAATATGCGCCAGCGATGGGATATATCATTTGTCATTTCATATTATGATACTTGGTTAATCAAACAAGACCGATTTATTTTACTCATCCTAACAAAAGTACTGACCGATTCCGTTCAACTTTCCTTCGATGAAAGAAAAAGAGACCCGATGCGCTGTATTTACTTTTTCTATTTTGAAATAAGTTAATCATTAGAGTAATAGTCAACTGTATCCAGTTGGTAGCGTCATTAACTTATTTGCGTGTCTCTTTAATTTGATAAATATGTTGGATATTACATTAATGAAAAGAACTGAAAAGAAAAGACTTTTTTTGTATAGATGCAATAGGACATACATGTATTACATTTTCATGAAAGCACAATGATAATATTTATGATTTAGACGATGGTCATTTAACACTTAATCAGAACGTCAATGACGTAGCGCTCATCCGCATCTCACAACAACAAATATCGTAAATTTTATGTGGTACACTTTTGAACTGGTCAAAAAATAAAAATTTGATGCCCTTTTTCTGCCATAATTTGCATAAATTACCATAATTAATTAATGGAGAAAAATTTCAAAATTCTACGTAGAAATATAGTGTACCAAAGTTAGCTCTACGATATAAAGCAAACCAAATAAAAATCGGTCGAAATATGAAGAAGAAGCATTTTTTGTGATTTATAAATTATTTTTGGAATAAATTTGCATAAATTACCATAATTAATCAATGGAGCAAGATCTCAAAATACTGTGTAGAGTTTAGTGTTCCAAATTTAGCTCTACCAGATAAGGCAAACCAAATCAAAATCGGTCAAGAAATGAGGGAGAAGAAGCAATTTTTGTTATTTTTGGAATAAATTTGCATAAATTACCATAATTGATTAATGGAGAACAATTTCAAATTCTTTGTAGAAGTTTAGTGTACCAAAGTTAGCTCTACGATATAAAGCAAACCAAATCAAAATCAGTCGAAATATGAAGGAGAAGAAGCATTTTTTGTGATTTTTAAATTATATTTGGAATAAATTTGCATAAATTACCATAATTAATCAATGGAGCAAAATCTCAAAACTCTGTGTTGAAGTTTAGTGTTCCAAATTTAGCTCTACCAGATAAGGCAAACCAAATCCAAATCGGTCAAGAAATGAAGGAGAAGAAGCATTTTTTGTGATTTCGAATAAATTTGCATAAATTAGCATAGATAATGAATTTCACGATTCTGTGTAGAAGTTTTAAAATCCTAGCCCTATCATAATTATGAAACAATCAGAATCAAAATCGGTTGAAAAAATAACGAAGAAAAAGCATTTTGAAAACTGTGAACGGATGGACGACGGACGCCACGCCATGGCATAAGCTCATCGGGCCCTTCAGGCCGGACGAGCTAAAAACAGAACAAGGTGGCAAAACTGTTGTGAAATGAGAGGTGTTGAGACTTGCGGGTATAATGCGGGGTATAATGATAGCAGAGACAGTTGTAATACACCTTTTAATTGAAATTACATGTACTTACAAAAAGACTAGCATGTACAGTTATGAAAAGAATTTTTTAATTAAGGGCATACAAATGGGACATGTTGCCTAAGTACAATCCGTCTCATCATTACAAGTCACTCACTGGACCCTTATCGGTGGCTCAGTGGTAGAGCAGTGGTCTCGTAGTAGGGAGTGTATAGGGAGATGCCCGGAGATCCCGGATTTGCAACCACGTCGATGCGCTAGTGCCCTTTGGTAAGGCATAAATCCCGATACCTTGCCCCTCAAGAAAGGACTTTAAGGCTAAGTCCAGATGCAAAAAAAAACAAGAGAAACAGAGAGGAAAATATTAGTAAAATCGGATAATTAATAAGGAAGTTATGAATTTTTTGTTCAACTATGAAAAACTATATGGAAATTAGAAGATCACTACACAAATTGCCGAATTGGTTATCAGTTTGTGACGTCATTGCCTGACTAGTAATCAATTGGTTTATATATTTGTTATCCCATTCATTTCCCTTTTTATCCCCAAATACTTGATTTACCCATGCCTAAAGGCGTGCCATACCCGGGTATATGATTTGTATCAATTGCGTGCATGACATTTCACCAAATATTTTATGAGCTTTGAAGAATTGATACTATTTTCTGGATATTGTATGTTCATAATCATTGATTTTTATATAAATAGTTTTCGTATCGTTATTTCAGTGACTAACCACTAACGCTAAATTTGAATTTATGATACAAAAGCTTGGATAGTATAGATTATACTAACATTAAATCAAGACATTTATTTGTCCTATTGACTGTCTCTATCTCCATGGAATTAGCCAGAGCTCCCCATATTTATATACAGAGTCACGGAAATGCTTCAAGCATTACGTACATGTAGGGCTATAGCTCGTCTCTAGAGAATTCTAGAAAATTGGAAATCCGCGAAACCCAAGTGATTGATTTTGACCCGAGTTCTCTCATTTACAGTACCAATATAATGTCATCTGTATATATTCATCCTAAGGGAAATCATTCCATCAGTTAATCTTTCTTTTCCAGCAAACTGAAGAAGAACTTAAGATGGTTCCCCATTATATCGTGTTTGTATTCTGTTTATTCGAGTACCCCTCAACCATCTCACAAACCTCGCAATCTAGAGCAAACCGAGACGCCCAATTTTTATTGAGAGGAAGCATTGTCCTTTTTTGTCACGTTTCTTTAGAGTCGAGAGATTTTTCAACAAGCATGTTCATACGTATTATATAATTCCTTTGAAAGAAAATATTTATCCGAACTCTTGGTTTGAGACATTCAAGTTTCAAGTTTCAAGTTTATTTGTTTCACATTTCACAAAAAAAGAATTCACATAATTGACAAGATTAGAACATAATATGAAATATACTAAAAGGTCACATTATATAATTAATTCTTTGAAAAGACGTCAAAATTAATTGTATTGAATAGAAAGTTATACAAGGTGAAATGTGAGGGAACCTATTAAAAAGCTCAGCTTGTAGATTATAGATTCCCGTAAATAAAACTAACACTTGATTGAAGTGGTTGTAATGGTGAAGGACGTAACAATAATAATAGGTGGGCAAGAGGCCTTGACATAAGATGATGTACAATGTGAAACGAGCAAAAAAAAGCAAAATTAGCAAATACAGCCAGCAAACAAATTAATTTGTTACCAAAGAATGACACGATAATCACTTTAAAATATTGAGGTCATTAAACGGGGTACACCTGGATTTGTTGGTGTTATTGCGGCGCGGATTTGTAAGAATACGAACGCAAATATTTTCAAAAAATCGACCAAGGGCCATTTCTAGAGACTTGTGCGTCACCTACTGTGCAAACATGGCAATGACACAATTGCGTAAACCGAAATCGACTTCTATTGGCAGTACAATAAGGAATTTTTCACACTCACATACTCTCCGCTCAGTTTCTGATATACAGCTCCTGTACTTTCTTAATTCATGGTTTGAATGTTATGCTTGGTCAACAGTTAAGTATACTTTTTAGGTAATATTGGTAATAAATTTAACACTTTATTGTCTCTGCAGGCTACTTCGTACCGTATAGCGAGAACCTGGCCGCCAACGCCTCCATCCTCACCCTCCTCGCCATCGCCGTGGAACGCTATTACGTAATATGCACCCCGTTTGAGGCCCACTACATCTGCACCCCTCGACGAACCTTGGTGGTTTGCTTCCTCGTGTGGATCTTCTCTGCGTTGGTGAACATTCCTTTGTTGATGACCATCATCTATGTGCCCGAATGCGTGCATGATGGTGAATTCCGGTACTTATGCGGGCCAATGATCGACGAACAGTGGGAGAAGGTCTACGAGACGGGTACCACCGTGATGTTCTTTCTCCTTCCGTTCTTTTTCCTCTCGTGCATCTATTACATCATTGCCAACACCCTTCGTGAGCATAACTACATGATGGCCAACATTCGGGATAATGAGTCTGAGAGCGGAAGTGTTCGAACGAAAGCAAAGGATGGGTCAATGAAACTGAAGCAACGCGATGGGTCTTTGAAGAAACGCGAAACTGTCAAAGGTAGGAACTGTTTCCTTGAGCTTTTCCATAGGCTAGAATGCGGTTGTTTGTCTCGCCTAGTTCATTGGAAGACACAACATGAGGGTGATAATGGGCTTCAAGATGACAGCACCCAGGAAAGGCTGACAGACCTCCATATCATCGCCGAACAGGAAAATCCCTCGCGCGACGATGAAGTCATGGTAGCTGCGCTCCACAGTCGGGATGCGGAAAGCAGCAGCCGTAGCGCGCAGTCGCCACCTTTGAAGCGCCAGGACACACCGAGCAGCTGGAAGCAGAAATCTCTCAAAGACAAACCGGCTCATACAATCTACGGGAACAAGATCCAACGGCATCACACGTCAACGTCAATGACATCCCGCTCCAGCAGGAACTCCGACGCGAGAGGCTCAGTGACGAAGAGGTCATCGACGACGTCCCCACGTACAGCCAGTGCGATCACCCGCCGGAACCACCAGCGCGTGATCCTCATGCTCGCCAACGTAGTGGTGGTGTTTTTCATCTGCTGGATGCCATACCGTGCAGTCAATCTCTGGGGCATCTACAGCACGGAACAAGAACACCGTCGTCTGACCACACAACAGATTTTCGCGATCGTCACTGTATGCCGGGTTCTTGTCTACCTTAATTCCGCCATCAATCCGATCCTCTATAACCTCATTTCAACGAAATTTCGTGCTGCCTTCAAGTCCGTTCTCCCGTGCGCATCGCTTCATGGTCGGAGACGCTCCATGTCTAGTCGGTCTTTGTCCAGTACCTCAAGCTTCCGATTCACCAAGAAATCTGTTGATCATGCATGCTAAAGCACAGCATTGTGACACTTGAATAGGATTAGGGCTGAAAATGATCTGCAGTTTAAAGCCCTTTGTCCATGATGAAGCGTCATTATACTGACGTACGATTGCGTCGGCGACCTGCACAATTCTGTATAACGCCTTTTGACAGCGATGCCGTACAAATGAATGCAAACAAATGCAAAATGAACAGTGCAATCACTTCGTTGAATTATTTGTGCAAGCGCTGAATGTCCCGAATATAATTATGTTCGAATGGCGCAGAAACGACGCAATCGAAATGATGTCTCATAAATATGCATACAAACATTAAAGCTTTTCTTGCAGTTCTTGAAAAATGCATTTAAGATGTCCGACAGTTGCATCACCAACTGCTTGAATTTTGATCGTTGGTGTTTTGGTAAGGGTAACTGAGAAGAAAATCCATTATGTTTTATCGTAGTCATACCTTAATATTCCCTTTAAAGTTCTGTTTTGATATGTAATCGCGTTAATGATAATTGTTAATGTAAAATATTTTCTGAATCTACATCAGGAGAATGTAATTACCTCACACATGAGAACAGTTTTATTAGTCCAAAGGTCTCATTTGGCTCACTGCTAGGATGGCACTACTAAATGTTTGTAAATAATGTATAAAAAAATATATTAAAGTACATGTACACATTATTATAAACTATATGTTAAGTTAAATATGTTGGTATGTATATGTGATACAAATCAGACGGGTAATTGTTATACATACAATGTTTTGTGACGTGATCAGTAAAATATAATTATTTCATGAATATGATATAAGTTAAGTAAATATTGAACTTAACCTTTAATTCCACTATTTCCCACCAGGTTACCTGTTTACTTTCCCGTCCTCATTTTTTCATCCTCATTTAGTATATTTTCCCTTGAATTTTCTAATCACATCTTCAACTATCATGAATACTAATTTTAAAGCCGAATGAAGATGGGTGGTATGATTATCTAACTACTTTTATACTCTTGCTATAACATGAAGGCGTAAAATCACTAATGCTGCTGCTGCTGCTACTGCTACTACACAGACAGCAACTACTACTACGATGATGACGACGACTACTACTAATACTACCACTACTACAACTACTAATGCTGCTGCTGCTCCTACTACTATACTACAACGATAGCAGCTACTACGACGATGACGACGACTACTGCTAATACTATAACTAATACTGCTGATGCTGCTGCTGCTACTACTACTTCTTCTTCTACTACTTCTAGTTCTGCTGCTGCTGTTGCTGCTCTATTAGTATTACTTCTCTACGCCAACTTTTCTATTACTGATATTACTAGAATACTTAGTCTACAATACCGTTTACTATTTTTACTGCTACTGCTACTACTACTTCTTCTACTACTACTACTAGTATTACTACTTCTTCTACTACTAACACTATTATTACTAATCATATTACAACTACTATTACTATTACTACTGCTATTACTACTACTACTACTATTACTACTATTACTACTACTGCTTCTATTACTACAAATATTATTACTCTACTTCTTCTACTATTCTACTTACTGCTATTACGAAGCTACTTCTATAACTTTACTAGCTACTACTATTCACAACAACAACTACTACTACCAATAACAATAATAATATATACTACATGTATATTCTAATACTTCTACTACTACAATGACAACGACGACGATATATATTACTTATACGTACTACTACACCAGTGCTGCTGCTGTCGCTGCTTCTACTACTGTTGTTTTTTACTTCTTCTTTTACTCTATACCACTAGTACTACTATTACTACTACTACTACTACTACTACTACTACTAATACTAAACTATACGTACACTACTACTGCCCATACTCTCAGAATACTACTTTCTTTCTTCCTGAAATATTCGTCATAATGTATTCAGAATGATGTCTGAAAATTAGCAAGGGTAATATTATTTTGTCGTTGCCTTGGCATCGCTTTCACAATCACTCTACCCAATTATTATATTGGTGATCTTTCAAATGTTTTCAAACATTCATCAGAACCTCGAACATGAGTTCAATTCGTACAATATTCATAACTAATAATTTTGCAGTCACTTTCATGCAAATGTATCAAATTTGTCTCACTTCATAGTAAACGAGTTTCTTCTGTGTGTTGCGTAATGTGCGTGGCGAAAATCGGGGGGGGGGGGGGGGAGTGAGACAAGGAAAGAAATGAAAGGGAGAGGCATAAACGGACGAGAAGAGATGTTAGGACACCTCCTCCCGTACACTCCCGCTATCGTTCTTGTCTATAAATTAAAATACGATGTTAGAGGAATAAGTTTATTTTTCCCCATGAATGTATAAATGTAGACGTGTCAATTATGCTTGATCTAAATGTATGCAAAAATACATGTATGTGTTTCAGTGTCTTGTTGTGTAAGAACTATCATTAAACATACAAGTGCCAAAAAATCCCTCTGTTTTGATTGTGTGAGTTATTTCATCCAGAATGGGTTGTCATGTATACTTATTTATTTTATTATCCATACGCTCTTTTTGGGGAGATATAAGTCTCCACCAGTAACTAAAATATACAGAATTTACTTTTTCACACTGAAGATAAAGAAATATCGGACAAATAATTTTTTTAATAAATAAAGTCAGTTGGTTGCTCGTCAGAATGATTGAATATCAGACATCCCCCCTTCTTTACATAAACCTGGAGCCTCCCCTGATATAGCATAATCCCCTTCTGAACGACCGTACATGTATGTTGACTTAGCGAACCCAATTTGGAATTGATAATAAGAATAAGAATAATGATAATGATAATAATAACAAAATTAATATACTGTAGGGCCATTTAAATAGCGCAGATACTATATGAAAGTAGATGTACTCTATTGTGCTTAATACAAAGTATTAGACCAGCTATTGCTGAGACGCCATAATAAGGCGCTAAAGCTTCAACAGGGATGCCAGTTACTGTAGAATTGATCAGTGGGCCTGAAAATCACCTAGAATGAGCTGTTTTGTACACAAAAAAGCCAGGGCCTGAATTCAGGCTTTCTTTTTTGAATTCAGGCTTTTGCCTGAAAACTGGCATCCCTGATTCAAGGAAATTCTTCCTACCCGGCGGCAAATGTAGATTAATGTCTTGTCAAAGGGCATTAGAAGGACAATTTATTACAAAATGTAATTGTAATGGCTTTGGTTAATCGGTGATACATGTACCGTAGTCAATTGTGTTTGTGGTAATGATAACATTGACAGTGGTTGTACTTGTAATCAAGCATGGTATGAAAGGTGTCTATGTTAATGATGGCAGCTGTAGCAGCAGTAATGGGATGTTCATAAGTAGATAATATAGTTTTAGGTGGTTGTCTTAATGGTGATATGGTTGCGTTTGTGCTGTGGTGACCATTAGAGATGAATGTGAGCGAGGTCGGTTGTTCGACAAATGCTCTGGCCACACCCCCCCCCCCCCCCCCCCCCCCCATTTCAACCACTAATCATATTCCTTATTTAAACCCTGGACCCACCACTATACCTCATCCTATTAAACCGTAAAACCTTAACGTAATCTAAGACCAAATTACAGCCCTAACCTTACCCCTACATCTTTGACAAAATAATGCCTAGAACAAATGTCGCATGCGCAAATGTTTAGGATGGTAGTGGTAATGACCGAAGTAACAGTGTAATTATATGGTAGTTGTCATAATGGTGGTAATGTAGTATGATAATGGTAGTGGAAATAGGAGAATGTGTTGTTGGGTACACCAATATTTACTCCTTTGATGCTTGCTCAAGGCTTTAGAAGTACAGGATTAGGGTTGCAATTGGTTGTAAGGTTAGATTTAGGGTTAGGGTAAGGTATAGTGTTGGGTCTAGTGTTGAAGTCAGGAAGTTGGTTAGTGTAGGAAATTACTGCGGAGCAATAGTTGCAGAAGCCGAGTGTTGTATATACAACCATGTGGTTGAGGTGATTAGGGGTGGTAGCAGTTACAGGTAATGGTTGAGATAACAAAAACAAATTGCAAAGAGAACAGAAGTTAGTAAATGTATAATGCCATTTAATGAGTATTTCTTAGCCACCATACATTTCATTCCTGTCCAATCAATTTTCTTCAAAAATATTTTAAGTTGACGAGTAAAGCCTTTTGCAGGATTTCATCATTATCAAAATCATTGATAATGCATATACACTGTATAATTTTTTTTTTAAATAGGCAACAAAATTAAATTAAAAAAAACATAAACATTAAATATAAAGACAATAATAATAACCAAATAACAAATAAAATATACTACAACCTTTTTTATATTTACCTTTTGTAGCAAATGTAGCATAATAAAGGCATATCTCAATGACCAGTGACTTTGCAAACTACATTGTATTTGTGCTTGAAAATTATGTGAAGTCTTATTTCAAATTCAACCATCTCCACAAAATGGTTCAAACTACAGATTCAAATTCCTGACATAAATTACATTCTCCTTAATCAAATAGTGATGATGACGACGACTTTGTAAGTGTCTAACATGGCAGCAACATATTATGTTATTGTGTATAACAGACTAATGAAATCGTCGTCACTGAAGATTCTGGGAGAAAATCACAAATTCACATTTTTGACAGGGGATGCAAAATTTTGCTAATAAGCACAAAAGGCAACTAACTTCATTATCACTTCACAGCCTCCCATCTTTAACATTTTAAAATAATAATCATCATCTTCTTAAAGGTACTATGTCCCATTTGCAGGCCAAAAAAATGAAAAGGTTAAATTCCAACTGCATTTGAAAGATAATACTAATTTAGAACTTCCTTAAATAAAGGAGGGCTTGAAAACATCTTTAAGCGGGAAAATAACGACTATTAGTTGTCGAATCGACTTAGGAGCTATAGAGCCAATAAGTAATATTCTTAATTTTCAGACCATTGTACCGAATGGTCGTACGTTTTATGCTGCTCAAAGATTCAATCAGTTTAATTTTGGCCATTACAAGAAGTGGGTTATTGATGTAGACAAGTGCTCATGTACCCTTTACAGCCCATTTTTATGTATGTTATTACAAAAGAAGAAAAAAAGCCAATCAGTCACTCAATAGTGTCTGACAATGAAGTCTAGCAAGTAAACGGGTTTCCTTGCATAATTTAAATATTAGGACACTGCTAACGTTTAAATTTCACAGATAGGACATACATTACATATTCATAATTCCTGCAAAGTTCTACAGAACTTGAGGTTGGCTGCAAAAGGGACATAGCATCTTTAAGGACTAACTTTCAACGAAATTCTTTGCCGTTTGGATTGTTAGATGGTGTTGCATATCACAACTTCTCTTGACACATTCCTGCTTCTAAAGAATGTCAATCAGGTTCATAACTACATGTAATGATTTACAACTAGTATCTTATAATTATCATACACTTCAGCTATCAGCCTAATGAAGTCAAGGTCTGGGGAGTCAGTGACGTAACTGCAAAGTAGCAGATATTGCACAAAGTAATGATGGTCCTGGATAGCAAACAGATGTAGTTTGTCAAGTTTAAAGATAATTCAACTGAAGTAGGGCTAAGCTGCCTTAAGTAGTCAAATATAAGATTAACTACGGACTAAACAAAATACAAAATAAATAAAAATTAAAAAAACAGCGCCCTGTTTTATAATACTTGTTATCAATGAATTCTAAAATTCTATGGCGAATTTGCTGTCGGTTATTGGAACTTGTTACTGGTAACAAGTTTTATGAAACATTGCCCAGTTTCTAGGTGGCACATACATGTATGAGCAGCGTATCTCTAAATGGAAATATCAATAATCATAAATAACATGGTAAAACCCATCGAGGTAACATGCACATTATTTGAGGATGAATAAGAATTGAACAGCACAAAATCCATTTCAGATTATTGTTTGGCACCTTCAAATAATGGGTAAAAACAAGGGCATGTTAGTCAACCAATATCTGTCATTATTGTCTTCATAGAAAGGGTATCAGATTATGAGGAAAAAACAAGTGACTTTACATTACATCAAACATACTTAATAGTTTGCGAATATATTGAAAGTGCAACAAGAATGGCAATGGAGTCATGACGTTTATAAGCTGGAATTTGCAAACTTATAAACTTAAACTATGAATTCCTAAAATGATTTTCCCAAAACAAAATACTGGGTAGGCCTACATGTATATAGTTACATAATTCTTTCCATTATACTACAAACTTCTCGTACATCTACATGCTTTTTCTATTTGTCCTACTTTCTAGCATAAACAGGTAATAGTTATATATAGAGAGAGTGGGAGGATAGGTCCTTAGAAATTTTCACATTAAATATCACTTACTGCTTTAAATTTTAAAGGCATACATGTAGCATAAAACTATATCTACTAGCCAAAAAAAGGGCTTTTCTACGAAAAGTAAATACCTAATATTAAAATGTCAAGGAATGTAGATTGTAGATAATACTTACAAAAGAAATGGTAAATAACCAAATACCCTGCTTATAAATCATATATGATAAATTTTAGTCACATTTTATTCAAGGGGTGGGGGACACTATATATTTAGTATCCACAAATTGTATTTGAGTTGCTTTTTCATAGAGCAAGGTAATTAATTTCAATACATGAATACATTCTTGCAATGAATTACGGGTGTCCTCAAATAAATAACACGCATGCTTTTGGCTCAAGAAATAATGATGATTTCTGACGATACGTTCTAAAATATGCTACATGTAAATACTGCTAGAAATAAAACTAATCTTAAATATATATAATGCTTCTGGTAATCTGGTTACACAGTGGACAGGACCAAATGGTTTATGAAAGGAAGCCCAAGAATTGATAACTTTGAATAAACTGTTAAAAGAACAAGAGCCCTTAGAAATAAATATCTAACAAGAAATATTTGAATGTTCAAAGCTGAACTGAATCAGAAGGAAAGTAAACATATGACAAAATTAATTTACAGGATAAATTTAACAGGATTACTGTGCAATAACAATTAACATTTTAATTATTAACTCATCACAAGGCACTTTCATACAGTGAACCATTTCTTCTGTCAGCTGTGCACCCTAATGTGAGGACCGAAGATGCTTATTGAGAATTAAAATTCAGATGACCAAGGCTCTCTAATTTCAAAATTATTTATGCAATAATTTGTATAGCACATATGAAGACTTATTCAATATTTCGCCCATTCCATTAAGAGCATTATAACACACAAGAGCTGTATACAATGATAAAGGTGAATGATGATCAACACATACATTATCACTTTTATTGTAAAAACACTCATAATTTTAACATTGATATGCAGAGTGTCGGTTATCCTATAATCAGAAGCATGAACCTAGAAACAATTCGGGTCATTATCATATTTTCCATCATAATAAACATACTAATTATTATCATCATTATCTTCATCATAGCCATCATTAACACCATCATTAGTACATAGTAAACAGTGACACTAGTTCATGTTAACAAAAAACATACCGTTTACTTGTCAAAAAAAAGAATGATTAACTACCAGTATTAGTAATGATGGTCAGTACACTTTCTGATGTTTGTACTGGCAGGGATAATAATTATGAACCAATAAAATACACAAATCTCTCTTCAACATCTTACCATATCTTCAAGAATGATAATAAGCCAGTTCACAGATAGCCAGCAAGCCGTGTATGACATCAGGTGTCAAAGGTTAAATGAGACGTAGTGCAAACAGGGTGAAGTGGTATGCAAGATCTTTTCTTTGGTTAGTCTTTTTTCCCATCAGTATTCTACATTTGAGGGTTCAGTAACACAAAGACGTAACTCCATATTTTGCCAAAATGAGTATTTGATATCAAAAAGTTCAGAAAATGTGGGCTTTCCAGGAAACACAAAGCCTTAACTCCACCCAACACCCCATTGAAGTCAATTGCTAGTGAAACATAGACTTAACTCCTTAAGGCCCAAGTGCTCAGTGACACATAAACCACTCTTTCTCAAAATGGCCAAAATGGAGTTATGTCTTTGTGTCACCGACCCCTTGATTTCTTCTATAATATTATCTAAATTTATGAAATGGAAAATTCCAGGGAAACACAGGGACTTTTCAGATACCTCTATGCTGTTGAAGACTCCAGGACATCCTCCCCATTCTCCACCTCCAGTTCCTGGTGTACAAACACCTTACTCCCGCCTGCTGCATACTCCTGCACGGTGTCTCCGGATCCCTCAAGGATCCACTTGGTGGTGAGGAGACCCTCCACACCGACCGGTCCCCGGGCGTGGATCCTGGTGGTGCTGATACCGACTTCAGCTCCTGAAAGAAAATTCATGAGAGAAACAGGTACATTAAGTCATTAGCCAGATTGTAAAGAAATATTGAATTAATGCCTATCACATCGCATTGCTGGTTAAAAATAGCCATAAGACAAATAGGCACTGCTGAACAGGAGAGGAATATTGCCACCTAAAGGGGAATTCCAGAATGATATGACGTTGATTTCGATAAAAGCAAAACAATGGATGATTCAGATCAGTGTAAGTTTGAAATATCCTAGAAAATAAGGTATGAGTTTTTGAAGTTGAAATTGATCACACACAAATTGGCAACTGTATGACATAACAAAAACAACAAATCTAATTAGAGTAGCGTTTTTTCACAAATTACTGAATTTGTTGATTATGACAGGGTTTAGTAAGTAAGTTCTTACATGTATATACTCTACATTATAATCCATTATCGATTGGCTTTCAAGTTTCTACATGACATAACTGCAAAGAAGTTAAAAAATTCTTCTCCTAAAAACACACTTGTTCAACACTGTTTTCATAATGCTATCCATGTACAAATATATTCAGTTTTCATTGTAATGTAATCTCCACACTTTCAACGTGTTGAATAATTCGCTCTAGTTCATTCCAAATCAATTTGAACATGTGTTTTCAAGCATCCTGAACCTACATCCTTTGTGAAATTATCCTGAACATGTTTTAATTTCTAGCATCCAAAGCATATACTCTAAATAATTAGTGACTAATATTTATCCTGACCATGTGTTAGCTTTTCCAGCAACTTGAGCATATTGTGAACCATCATTTTTACTGTTGTCATTATTATTATTGTCGTTATTATTATTTTCATCATCATCTTCATAATCATCACCATCTGACATCATCATTATCATTATCATTATCATTTTACTCATTATTATCGATGTTATGATTATCATTGTTGTTATTACCATTATTATTATTATTATTATTAATTTTGTATCACCAACATCAATAGCCATTTTACCCCTCATAAAATACAGCTCATTCTTAACATCATAAAAAGACATGCACTTTGATGATGAAAATCAGTTAATCACTCCACAGAATAACTATGAGGGTCTTTATTTTCTACATTTTAAAGGGAGGGTAAACTGAAGAGACTACGTGTCTTTCCTGTTGCCTGACTTGGGGCCAATCGGGTACAATATGAATACGGACGACATGACCGCAGCAATCACATGCCTGCAACATTTGCGAAACTGAAACGTAAAAGCTGACCACGTAGAGATTAAGTCGCTGACTACCGTTAATTAAGTCCACTGATTTCGTGCAGTTGTCCAAAAGAAGACGTAGATGGTGTTCACCAGTATTTGCCAAGCTACACGGCCTTAAAACTAACCATGAAATCACATCCTGGGCCAAACTGTGATCTAGATTCCTCCCTGTTTACCCATTCAGTGTACATTTCGCCTGAATTGAAAATTCATTGGCTGTAGATTTCTTCCTGCTTGATAGTATATTTCATCCTTTGATTGACAGGTGGAATGTCCTATGAAGATCGGTTTGTTGATTTCTTGTTGATTTCATACCCTCACATTCATTGGTAGTATATTACATCCTGTGCTTTGTTCTTTTGAGTATACATTTCAATATTCATTGAAGGGCACTGTGACTGGGTATGTCCTCTTCAACAAAGTTCACAATTAGTTATGAAGGATTATATTCCACATATTAAGAATCTTGCTCTACGATTGGTCAAAAGTAAATCATGTGATGAAAGATAGATCGCCCATTATTGATGGGAGAAACAAAAAGTTTGTTACACTGTGTAGATAGTACTACTATCTACACAGTGCAACGCACTTTCACTGAAGATAGAGGTACTATCTACAAAGGGCAACGCACTTTCACTGAAAATTATCCAAAAGCGCACTAAAACAGGCGTAATTAAGCGCGCATTACCAATGAGCGCAATTAAAACAAACACATGCGCGCACCGTACCCTCAATCAAGGGGTTGGGTTAAACTACTGTTTAACTTTATTGGTGTGAATTTGGGCATGGTGTCTTTTATGTAGATGCATACACGTCCTTTTCTTTTTGTAGTTAAATTGTTTTAGATGTGGAATATAAAGCAAATAATCACCTTTTGGTTTCAGGCGATGGCAAACTATCACTTCCTCATCGATCAGAATGTATACGCTATCTTTCCTCAGCTTCGCTTCGGAAAGATAGCTACATCCAGATCGCCTCGGAAGTGATAGTTTGTCCCATCACCTTCACCAACGGTAGTTATTTGCTTACTAAATAATCTACATAATCATATTTAAATACAGGAATACATGAAGATGCACTCTCTCTCTGTCAATGAAATTCGTTTTTAAGGATCTAATTTGATAGAATTAAATATGACATGAAGTGTATCATGTATAACAAATCGCTGGACAAACATATGCCCAAAAGTCAACTAATTCATACTGAATGATAAGCATTCACTATTTGTTTACAGGGTATCAATTTTTGATGAAGTAGCTGCCTGTACATCTTATAATTCAGTACTGGAGAAGAAAACCGGCTACAGAAAGAATTTGGATAGAATAAGAATCCATTAATTATATGAAAAGTTAATTATACAGCTCACACAAATTTTCTTCTGTGTAACTTTTTCTTCAACATCATCTGGTGTTCAGACATATCCTGCAGCAACTATTCCCTGGTTTTATTTTATCAAAGATATAGTGTAAGGGTTAAGGATGCAATTGGATTTCAAGTTTGGTTCAGAATTAAGATAAGTAAGATATAATGTTTGGTTTAGGCTTGAATTTATGAACATTGAGAGCAAACCAATCATTACCAGAGCATATGTCATACAGTCCATAATACTTAAAATGTTAGGTTAGAAACATACCCAATCCAAAACGGTAACCATCAGAGAAACGTGTGCTGGCATTGTGGAAGACACAGGCACTGTCTACGTTCTTCATGAATTCATCCGCTGTCTCTTCTGAAATGACAAAGACAAAAAAAGATTATTATGTTTCACTCTAACTTTTATCATCACTAAAATCTTCCTCATTAAATTGTGCTGTGACAGTATTAGGTATGTGTGACAAACAGTGAAAATTATATCACAAGAGAATCTCTTTGTGTTGTTCAAAACAGATCAATATTAAGGCCATGAAAAAAGTTTTCCACTTTTCTATGAAAAGTTATATAGTATTATATACATTTTCTTTACAATTACAGATTTTTTCAAGACATTTTTTAAGTCTGACTTTAAAAGAATTGACCAAATAAGAAATATAATGTAAAAAAATAATATTTCTGTGCCCCCCAAAATGGATGAAATAAAGTACATATGGAATTCTCCTACAAGATTATGAATAACATTTTGCTCTGCAAGATACAAACATGACCTAGGTTTAGCAGGAATCCATCAATCAGTTCTTGAGATAACGCGATCACTAGAATGGAACGTACGGACGGACAACCGGAAAACATAATGCCTCCGGCTACTTTGCAACAGAGGCATAAAAAGTGGCAAATGTGAAAGAGCTGTAAGAGTTAATAAGGAAAGAATACAGAGAACTACTGACCATTATTTGTAACAATCACATCAGTATGTGAGCTGCCATGTTTGTGGACATGGTTGATTGCACCTGTGACGTCGTCAACTATTTCTACTGCGCACTCCAAGCCACCGTACTCGATGCTCATAGAGTCTGCCTCCCGTGGTCCAAACTTGAGGGATCGGGCCAAGCGAGGGCCTGGGTTGAATTTGACCTAATATAAGAATAAAATGAGAAAAGATGGGATAAGTAAATCTACTTTTGAATTTGTTTTAAAAAGTGTGACCTTCTCATTACCATCCAGTGTGCAATTAACGAATGAGAGAAAAATTGTAATTAAACACAACCTTGCTATCATATGTCACCCACAAACATGATTAAGAAATCAATAAGTATTCTTAATTTCGAATTTTTCAATTGCTTACATATTTTTTTAATTGATATCAATAGCAATGACATGAAAACATTACGGGAGGATGCTCTCTTTAAATGCATTCATGCTTATTACTCATTCTTTACAAAATATAGTAATGCCAGTCTCAATTCATCATACATTTTGTTAATATCTGTAACAATATCTATAAGCTACTTTGAAATGAATGTGACAAATCATTTAAAAATTGTTTTAAAAACACAGTGTAAAATAATTCCTTTGTGTGCTTTTCAGAGGTTCTGACAAACATAGAACTACAGATCCACATTTACACAAAATTCTGTCAAAAGGCAAAATTCTAGCCAAAATAACTTTCGACATACATTTTCTGCTCTCAGCATATCAAGGATATCTTCAAAGACTTGAGTATGTCTGAACTTCTTGTGGATGAGTAGCGTCTCCATAGCGTTGCAGGCGGCTGGGTAATCGCACTTAGAATCGCGAACTGTCATAAACGGAACAAAAATATCATTATAAATAAGTTGTAACAAATTGTACACCTATTTCATATGCAAACAAAAGATGGGCATGACATCAGTTCAAAACAATTGACATTGTCATGCAAGTTGGACTTGATTCTCCCCTGTGTGATAAGAGAAAATCTGATAGCTCTTTCTGGCGCATGTAAAATGCTCATGACTGAGTTCTATAAAGTTTTTACTGCTAAATGAATAGTGGACTTGTATACAAAGGATATGACATAAGATAAATTGTTCAACAGAGTACTAGTCAGCATTCCGAATTGTATTAGTCAGTGTTTTGTTCTTAATTTTACCTTTTGATTTGAAATGTCCTGCATAACATCATCCTTGAATTGGAATCCATGTCCACTAATAGTGCAAATGATTCTCTGCTCATGCAAGCCTTCATTACACATCTAAGTTTTCTCTCATCCTCGCTCTCTCTCTCTTTCTCTCCCCCCTCTTCATCTCTCACCCTTCCTCTCTCTCTCTCTCTCTCCCTCTCTCTCTCGTTCTCCCTCCCCTTTCTCTCCCTCTCTTTTTTTTATGTTAATTCATTTATTTTGAATGCAAGTTCTTACTAATCTTCAGGGCCATGTCGAGATCTCCCTCTCCTTCTCCCTCCCCTCCCCCTCTTTATCTCTCTCTTTCAAATGCAAGTTTTAATGATGCAACTTCTTACTAATCTTCAGGGCCATGTCAAGATCTGCCTCCTCGTCAATGTAGACATGACAGATGCCCTCACTGTGTCCAAGGACCGGGATACCCTCACTCTGCTGCTGAATAAGCTGAACCATCTCCTTGGAACCTCGTGGAATGACCAGGTCAATGTCGTCGGACATCTTCAGCAAGTCACCAACCTGCTCTCTGGTACTGATCTGTGAAGGATTGGAAGTTGAGTTTATATTTTCATAAAGATTTGAAGCCTGATTAGTTAGTCACAGTCACACATTCAACAACTATGAGAGTTATAATTGAAAGGCCTTACAAATAGGCTTGAGTCGGTACGGTCGATCACACCGGGACCCGACCATTGCCGTCGGGTCCCGGTTTCGTTTTTTGAGAACCGACGCTCCGAAAAAAATAATGAAATATGTAAGAAATTGCAGTTTTGCACACCACTAAAATCATTCCACCTTGAAACTTAAGTATTTAATTGTTACCAATCATATTCTAGCTCATCCTGAATCAATCCGAACTGCTGATATAAATATGGGTTGCAAATTAAAGCAGTTCGCCCCATGGGGTTGTTGTTGCCAGCTGCTAGCTAGCTACTGTACTGGCCGGGTCTCTCGGCAGGATTAATAAATCAGGTTGAAAGAAACATTAATGTTTGAATAATAAAACGGCTTTCTAAAAAGTACTTCTTTACAACATACCGATCGAATAATTTTTAAAAGACAAAATGGATATTATTTCTTTGATTTTGAACACCGCCTGCTTCTTTTAAAAGCTGAAAATTACTTGGTAATCACAAGAAGTTTCGATACGGATAGCTGTTGCAAGGCAAGTTCAGACTAGTCTCGGAAAAATGCGCAGTGCTCCTCGTAGTTAGCTGTAATCCGTGCCAGAACGAACCCAAACAAAGACGTGATCGTAACGAGAAAAAATCATTAAAAACTACGAGAGCACAATTGGAAAGACAACTACTCAAAATTATCGTAAGCAGATACATAACTTGGAGGAATAATACAATAGTTGTCCAAGAAAAGCCACAGAAATAGTGATATTTAAAGAGTTACTATATTATCGGAATGGGCCTGCTGATATGTCCGAATTACACGTTATTTGGTTTCTAGCCTCGTGTTCTAACACGAGGCTAGAAACCAAATAACGCCCTCTACGGTAAAAAGCAGTATAACAAAGGATTCGAGTATTTGCAGCAAGCCCCTTGCGATAAAAATGTACCCAGTTACTCCTCGATTATCACAATTTCTTTGGCATTTCTTGGGCGATTATTGAATTCTTTGTCCAAGTTATTTATCTGATTATCGTAATTTTGAGCAGTAGTTGTCTTTCCAATTGTGCTCTCGTAGTTTTTAATGATTTTTTTTCTCGTTACGATCACGTCTTTGTTTGGGTTAGTTCTGGCACGCATTACAGCTAACAATTAGGAGCACTGCGCATTTTTCCGAGACTAGTCTGAACTTGCCTTGCAACAGCTATCCGTATCGAAACTTCTTGTGATTATACCAAGTAATTTTCAGCTTTTAAAAGAAGCATGCGGTG
Source organism: Strongylocentrotus droebachiensis (assembly GCA_035222895.1). Lineage (NCBI taxonomy): Eukaryota > Metazoa > Echinodermata > Echinoidea > Camarodonta > Strongylocentrotidae > Strongylocentrotus > Strongylocentrotus droebachiensis. The sequence goes on from JAVYIG010000019.1 coordinate 451,723, forward strand.
TTCAAAATCAAAGAAAAAATATCTATTTTGTTTTTAAAAATTATTCGATCGGTATGTTGTAAAGGAGTACTTTTTAGAAAGCCGTTTTATTATTCAAACATAATGTTTTTTGACCCGATTTATTCAACCTGCATGAATCAAAATGGCGGCTCGATCGTTGTCTTTCTATTTTTGCTCCAGTTTTTTTACTTTTAGAGGCACGATAATGGCACTAAACATCGCCAATCATGGATAAAAAATAATGTCAAATGGAAGAATATACCGATCTGTGCCGAGGTATGCATGTGTTGATTTATTTGACTGATAAAAAAGGTCACTTTTAAGGGACATACTGATGATATGCGCTTTTTATAGAGGCAAGTGACAAATCCTGCGAGCTGATTTCGGGACACCGGGTCCCGATCGGTGCAAGGCCGTCGGGACCCGGTTTATGAAAATCCCGACATGACTCAGGCCTACTTACAAATGTAGTACTGAATGGGCATGAGTTCTATTACATTTAATTTTGATGAGTTGTACCAAAGGTGTTAAATATGGTTGCCACAGTTACATATTAAAAATTAGAATCCACTAAATGTTCGATATCACAGATTGATGAGATGCTCAAACTTTTTGATGGAATGGAATGGTAATGGAATGTAGTATCAAGTTAAATGCTCGTGCTTCAAATGGGTCATACGATTTAATACCTTCATCAACATTATCAAGCATCGTAAGGCAGTAAATATAGGAGTCCAAGTTCTACCAAATACAGGTTATACAACACATCCTCCAGCAAAAACTGCTTAGCAATACATGTGCTACACTGCTACACTAAACACATTCCTGACTTCAATCCTGGACAATACACAACATCTTGCCTTATCCCTATTTAGCCCGGGCTATTTTGAAACTGCATAGCCCGGGGGGGGGGGGGGGGGGGGGGGGGGGGCTTCTAAGGCCCCCCCCTATGATCTCGGCCGTGAAACGCTCGATCGCCGCGAAAATTTGCATACATGTCAAGTGAAGTGTATAGAATACTATGGTAATTTCAATTTTTTTGAAAAATTCACTCATTTGCATATTTATGGTAATTTATGCAAATAAGGTCATAAAATTCACATTTTTGCCCATAAATCAGACATTATTCATATTTAAGCATTCTTTCTCACTACATATATTTGTTAGACCATTTGGAATAATAATACAACACAAAATATTGAAAAACCAGGGTTATTCCTTATGTTATCTATTGTTTTGATAATTTCTTATGTATTTCTTTGTTTTTTTAACTTATGTATTTTATTGTTTTTGTTGTTTTATTTCATTTCCAACTATAATTCAACTATTTTGACCCCAAAATAAACACCTAAACTATAAACAAGACCAAATAACCAATGTTTTATCTCTTTATTTGAAAAATGAGATTTCCATATGTTTTGTACACAAATCACAAAAATGAGCGATTTTCGGGCTGACATGCGAAGACAAAAGGACACGTGACTTTGTAATGGTAAGTCCGATTTTCGAAAAATTTCTTTCAAAAGATGCGCAAGACTCGAAAGAAAAAAGTCACAAAATTTCAGTGCAAGATTTTCTTGCGTTAAAAAATTATCGCGAAAAATGTCTAAATAGGGTTAAATCTAACCCCAACTTAAAACTCACTACCACTTGAACCCCAACGCTACATCCTAGACAAAATAAAGCCCAAAGCAATTGTCTCAACAAATGTTTGATGATCGATGATTGTTTTACCCGACTGCTAAGAAAGCATGTACATGCTTGTACAGTCAAACCTGCTTTAGTGACCACCTGTCTACGAAGACAAACTGTCTACAAAGACCACTTTTTGTGCTTCCCTTGGGTGCTCGCTGTAGACAGGTTTGACTGTATTAAAGTAAACAACCAGGAGACTGACGGCTTTAAGTCCTCTCTGAGGGACTTGGTAATGAAGATTTATGCCTTACCAAAGGGCACGAGCGCTTTGACTTGGTTTCGAACCCGGGTCTCCCCGGTTACAAGACCGCTGCTCTACCACTGAGCTATCCCGCATATCAGAGCACCACAGAAATTGCAAAAGATGCTCTTACCAGTGCTACTGCATCTTTGGCACCATGCATCTCCAATGCTTCTTCTACTAGCGAGTGTAGCACCTCATTACTGTGGCTTGCTTCTTTGCCTCCTTTCAGGAGTAGACCATTGGCGCTGCTGATTGCCAGTGCTGCTACCTGCAATATAAAAGTGTGATCCATCTTTTGAGTTATGGGTTTCAAGGTGATACAAGAGGACTGTCCAATCAAAACTTACAAAAACTAAATATAATTGCATATTTCACCAGTAACAAAATGTTGAAGAGCAGATCATTGAAGCTGCTGCATATCCTACAAGCTACACAAAAAAATATTTTAACAAAAAAAATTGTATATTTTTCCAGAAGCATAAATATGAAAATAAAATGTAGATTTCATTTCTGTTCGCATTATTCTATGCCTGGTCCAGCAATAAAAAGTAAAATCACCTTGGAAACCTTACCCCATTGGCTAAATTTTCATTTTGATATGACACACCTCTCCCATAAACTCTAGCCTGAGATATCTCGCGTTTAGTGTTCCACACGTTGGCTTGTTCATAATTGTTCGATCAGTAGCATAGCATTAACCTTCATTTGCCACACTCGACCCAGGTGAGGTGAATGGGTACCTGGCAGGAATTAATTCCTTGAAATGCTGATGCGCTGTAATGGCAGCTAGGCTAAAGCCAGGGTAATAATGAGTGCGCCTTGGAATATAATTTCTAGACGGCGCTATAGGAATGCCTATCATTATTATTATAGCAGCTGGAAGTAATCAAATTCCAAAAAGAAGAAAAGAGAGAGAGAAAGAGAGAGAGAGAGAGAAAGAAGAAAAGGGAGAGGGGGAAAGGAAGTTGAAAAGAAGATGGTATGACTACATTCGACACCCTCCCCTGGCCTTGCTAATTTCATTCGCCAAGTAGGACTGGTGCCCCTTCTTCCTTCCACTCTCCAGTGTTGTTCATAGAATTTGTGCAACAGATTGCAAAATGAAGGCCTACCTGTGGCAGACAGTCTGGTCTGGACTCGAAGATGACCATGAGCACTCCGATCGGCACGGTGACCTGCCGCAGCAACATGCCATCGGAAAGCAGCGTCCTCTTGACCTCTCGGCCCACATTCTTGTGAGAGGTGGCCGCAATCTGCCTCAGACCGTCGGACAGGCTCTTTAGCTTGGCATCTGTCAGCGCTAGTCTGGACAGGTTAGGTCCAGTCATATTACCTGTGGCAAATCAGAGAAAATCAGTTGATTTAATGATATACATAGGAAGAAGAAAGTAGGAAAGAATTTTAACTCCTTGTAACACTGAAACATCAGAATGACACCAAGATCTTTAAAAAAGTGTACCAATCAACTGAAGAAAAAAAATTGTGTGTAGCTACAATGTATAAAATCAACCTCAAAATTTACCTGGCATTCTTTTTTTGGTAAACGGTTAAGGAGTACGGAGAAGATAAAGTATGACATTGAAGCCAGCGAACAGGGCTTGCACGAAACCCAAGTCGGACTTGGATTCCGTGTGAGCAAGATGTTTTAATGTTCACTAATGTATATATCTCTTTCTAGAAGTAATATTTGAAACTCATATTTTGGTGATTGGTACACTTTAAGATTCTATTTTCAATTTTTCAATTCCACTTTCAATGGGTTAATAAATTGATAGCGGTTTTCTGGCTTGAAAAAGAAGCACCGTCTTTCATACACACACAATGTGGCCTTTTTGTGGGCAAATCCCGCATCCGGGATTACCGCAATGCAGCTTTCCTGCATGCGTTCTTAGGTTAAAAAGCCGCGGCTTCTCGTGCATGAGAATTAATTCAAGGCGCCTTATTTAGATGTATGAAAAGTGCGGGCCAAGGAAATACCAAATGGTATGCTCCATATTTCCCATCATTCTTGTAAAGAAAAGAATGTAATAAGTTGATTTCAGTTTAATATCAGCTCAAGTAACAGTTTTAAGAAAGTCAAGATGATCAAGCAACATGCCTCATTGATTTCTGACTATTAAACTTAGAGGAAAGGCACAAAAGGGCATGTTGGATATTTGTGGCTATCATGATCCAGCCACAAAACTTATACAAGACTAGATGGAACTTCGACTGCGCGCAGTCGAAAATGATGCCTCCGTCATAGAGCAATTTTACAAACCAAAACAGAAGAAATTTTTCAAATTCAAGTTCAATTGTAATCCATTAACAGGTTCTCAGAATATCGTGATTACAAGCAATTTCTCATATACATATATGACCCTTTGATCTTTGACCTCATGACCAGGGATGCCAACCTTTCAGAGCACAAATCAGTAACCATAAGGCTCAAAATCAGTAATTTGGGGAATAAATCAGTAATTTCCTATGCGGCGCCATGAATCTTAAAAGAATGGCAAGCGGACACATGCGCGCATGATTATCTGAAATTTGTTGTGATTTTACTCCCACAAAGTTGCTAAATATTGATTTTCAGTTCATCACAACACATAAGTTTTCAATGAAAAATTGGCTTCTATTAAGAGAATACTTGATAATTTCCATCTTTCTCATGCAGCGAGTGCTGGATGGCCACCATACTGTACAGCACTTGCTACGATAGATCCCTATGCGCCAAAAAAAAAAAAAAAAAAAAAAAAACATAATTTTTAGACAACATTCCGTACTGCCGTAATGGTCGTTAATTTCCGTACCAATTACGGGAAATCCGTACTAGTTGGCATCTCTGCATGACCCTAAAATCTACTCAGTTCATTGGCTCTGCAAGATGTCCTGAGTTAAATAGTAATCCATCTGTCAGTTCTAATGAGAATGCGTTCACAAGCTTTTTTTTGCATACATAATGAGCCTTGTGACCTTTGACCTTATGAACCAAGAATATACTCGGTTCAATGGCACTGCAAGTTCCATAAATGATCTAAGTTTGGCAGGAATCTATCTGTTCTAATGATAATACGATCACAAGCTATTTTTGCATACATAATGAACCGCATGACCTTTGACCTTGACCTCATGACCCCAAAATCTAATCAGTTCATCAGCTCTGCAAGTAACATACATGACCTAAGTTTGGCAGGAATCCATCGATCGGTTCTTTAGATAACGCGATCACAAGCTGTTTTTGCATACATAATAAGCCCTGTGACCTTTGACCTTTGACCTCGTGACCCCAAAATCTAATCAGTTCATCGGCTTTGCAAGATACATACATGACCAAAGTTTGGCAGGATTCCATCAATCGGTTCTTCAGATAACGCGATCACGAGAACGGGACGTACGTACGTACAGACGTACGGACGTACGGACAACCCGAAAACATAATGCCTCCGGCTACTTCGTAACGGAGGCATAAAAAGGGGCAAGTGGTCAAAACAAAAAAATTGACCACCCAAGTTAAGTTAGGATTAAAATTTTCCATGAAACTACTGGTTATAAGATCACATTTCCTAAAGTCTATTCTAAAAGTAAATTATTGTTTCCACAGCTACTCACTTATCCTAGCCTCGTCAATGTCCCTTCTGTTAGCCGCCATGATGGTTGATGACCTTTCGATCAAGAGGTCAGCTAGACGTTCTATGACCTCAGCTCTCTGCAGCAAGGAAAACAAAACAAAGATTCTACGTTTATCTTTCATCAGTAATATTGTAGTATCATGAATCGTAATTGTTGTGCCGTCAGGAAGGACAGTGTTGATACTGATAAAGGTACCCTGGGTAAATATGGCCATAGCATCAAATTATTACATCTTTTTGGTACCTGTTCGGAAGTGAGTGCCTGGAGTAGCCTGCCACCGTCTCTTGCTTTGATAGCCTGCATCTCGTCGAATTATTAACCTTTCCTTCATCTTCAGAACTTGATTGTGATATTATGATAATGAAGATATAATGTTCCTATGCAGTTCATAATTTATTAAGGAGAATATAACAGGCCGGGATATATGATATTAAGACATAAGTAGTACCTGTTCTGAAGTGAGTGCCTGGAGTAGCCTGCCACCATCTCTGGCTTTGATAGCCTGCATCTCCGGGGACACGCCCGTGGGTTTGGTCTCTGTGAAGAAGGTGCCCACCTTCCGTCCATTGAGGATGTTGAGGACGATGTCGTCCCTGTTCATGCCGTTACCGATCACGACGGAGCACCCGCGCTCCAGCGCCCAGTTGGCTGCTTTGACCTATCAAGTGGTAGAAAAATACAGTGAAACCTGCGTTAGCACCCACCTGTATAGAAAGACTATCTATCCATAAATTAAGTGTTAGTCAGTGAAGTCTGTCATATAATTACAAGTACCTGTACAAAAATACACCTGCTCATGAAAATGATGTAAATTGTCAAAACAAACTCAAAATGTGCAGAACTAGGACTTACCTTTGGTGCTTGTGCAGATATCTCTTTTAATTAACAAGCTTTCTCAAAATAACCAATGGCATGTCCTAAATTTGATTTGTTACAACATTTAACATTTTGTTATACCGTGTGTCTCAAAAAAAACGTAACACTTTTGAAATGGTTGCCAAATTGAGCATATATAATTTTATGAAAAAATGTCTATATGTATGGAAAGCTAAAGGACCAACCTTTCATATGATATGAAAAAATTAAAAAAAAATCATGCTTCGATGGACAGTGTTCACTTAAGTTAGAGGTATGAAAATGGGCCTGCGCAGGATTTTTCCTTCCAATTTTGGACAGGTAAATTACTTGTAACTTACAAAATAAGGTCGATATGAGATATTCATGATCGATGGATCAAAAGGATATTTTGAATCAAAAGGATATTTTGAATACCTCGAATTCTGGTATTTTCAATGCATAATGAATGATGTACTTAGCTATTACATGTTTGGGTCATTCATAAAACCTGAATAAAATGTGATTGATGATCCACCAAACTTACGGAAGAAAACTGATAAAGAAAAGGCAAGGGGTAGGTGATGGGATGGGAAAAGGTTGTGGGGGGGAGGAGAGTGGGTTGCATAATGTCAATTATGATTTTGAATACGGTATTTCAATTTAACATTTTCCCATTCTTCCTTCATCCTGTTCACATCTACCAGATCAATGATACAATAAGATGGGAGTGGAAGTTGGTGTGTGTGTGTGTGTGTGTGTGTGGCAGGGGTGGTGTTTGGGGATTGATAAATGACAGAGAGAAAGGACTGGTATTCAAAACATCCTTTTAACTCTTAATCCATCGATCATGAATATCTCATATCAAACTTATTTTGTATGCTAAAAGTAACTTACCTGTCCAAAATTGGAAGGAAAAATCCTGCGCAGGCCCATTTTCATACCTCTAACTTAAGTGAACACTGTTCATCGAAGCATGATTTTTTTTTCAATTTTTTCATATCATATGAAAGGTTGGTCCTTTAGCTTTCCATACATATCAACATTTTTTCATAAAATTATATATGCTCAATTTGGCAACCATTTCAAAAGTGTTACGTTTTTTTTGAGACACACGGTATAGTAGGGTATCTCCATTCAAGTGCTATGTTATGTTGTGTTATAATGCTAATCTTATCTCCTGCAGTGACGGCATATGCTATTGCGCAATACAGCTCCGAAACCAGGATTTTTTTTTCTGAGCAGTCTGAATCATCATTTTTAAAGCTAGATTCTAGAATTATTGATGATTTTTAAGAAAAATCATTGTCATATTCAGAATCTCCGTCAAAAACTCTTCTACATATGTTTTTTAAATTTTAAGACAATTTTGATTACAGGGGCCCATTATTCTGCTAACATAAAAGATAGCAACATTTTCCAACAGTACAATAGAATATCTTGTATAGTCACTTTCTGTGGCTTAATCATGCATGAAAATTTGTAATATATCATGTTTCAACAAAATGAGCTTTTATTCAACTAATTGTGATAATACAAAGTAAAAAGGCCTGCTATAGGAAAAGATAGTGTATTTCCTGACAGACTATGTACATCCAAACTGTCCATAGATCTGCCTTCTCCAAATGTTTATTCTGAAACCTAGGATCTATGGATTTCAAGCCCAACCCTCAAATCAATTTGGAAATGCCCCTCCTTCTCTATGCTTTTAGTAAGAAGAAACCCATTACATTGCAACATGCATGCTGCGGGAAAATCTCTGCCTTAGTGGCCACCTCTATACAAAGGCCACCGGTTTGTAGTGGTCAGTTATATTGCCCCCATTCAGGAGGAAACATGTCTTGAAGAGGTTGTCTTGAGTGGCCACTTTTTGTGTTTCCCTTGGTGGCCTTAACAGACAGGCTTGACTGTATATGCCTACAAGCCTACTAACCTTTGATTCCATACCGCCAAGCCCAACACGAGAAGTCCCTTTAAACTCGATGAAAGCTGTGTCTCCAGGGTAGACCGTATCCAAGAAGGACGCCCCCTCTTGACCAGGAGGAGCGGAGAAGATGCCGTCAACGTCGGATAGCAGGACGAGAAGATCAGCGTTGATCTCGATGGCAAGACGGGCAGCCAGGCTGTCATTGTCCTTGATACTAATGACCTTAACATTACAAAGAAGTAAACGATTAGTAATCTGTGAAATATGAATTACACTTTATCATTCGTCAATAGTTTATACCAGAAGATGGACTGCTAAGCTGTCACTGATACTAATGTCTTTTATATAACAAAGAAATAGTGATAAGTATTCCTTGTTATATAACTAGGAAGTATATTACACATCAGTTACCTCTAGTATGTAATTTATCAAAGGCACAACAAGCTACTAGGCTGCCATTGTCCTCAAAACAAAAGACCTTAATATAATTTGTTATGATTAATAACTCCATAAAACTTATCCAAAAGATATTTCACACTATATCCTTAATTGATATGTAATATCTATGACAAAATGGGGAACTAGACTCTCCCTGTACCTTTGTTAAGGAATGACCTACAATGTGTCAATCATGATTGCTGGTCCATGAAATAAGTCAAGAAAGTATATTATACTAGAACCAATGCATTAATCCTTCACAATTTTAGATTTATTGCCCTTTAGCAGCCTGTAAACCATATCTGCTTCTCCTACAGTCATGATACAATGTTCTGTGATCAATTAGGCTTGATTTATTGATAATACAGCACTATGTGCATTTCAAGGTTATTAGTACACTCTTGAACATGGTAAGAAAAAAGGCAAATAATCATAAGAGGACAGTTGACAGAATCATATTAGCTTGAATAAATATACAGTGAAATGGATTTTTTTTTCCAGGAGGATGGAAAGCCCTTGTGTTGAAAAATACATATATTCAGAGATAAAGAAATAAAACCAAGAGAGGGGGGAATATGTGGAATATAAATTATATATCTATTATCAAATCTTTCTTCATATTTTGTGAAATAACATATTAAAGCAGCATGCGTCAATATGAGGAGTTAAAATTTGTGCCCCATGCAATTTCTCAGTCTTGCACCCAATGATGTTCTGAACGAAGTGTTAGTTCATACACCATCTGTGCAAATATATAGAGGCAAAAATATAATGGTAGGTGAAAAATGATTAATGACTAAAGAGGAAGTAGAGTATTGTTTATTATGAATGAAACAGTCTCAAAGTTATTGGGAAAGGTAGATTGTGTAATAAACAATAATAGTTGTTTATTGCGAGGTTCTGGAATCATCTAAAGGGGAACGCAGTGACTCAATCTTGCTAAAAATCACAACTAGTGAAAAATCACTGCACACAAATATGGGCGTGAGGGACTATGTGGCATCAAAATTTGGTCCAAAGTTTTAAACTAATTATATTTATATTCAGAATATGAGGGCACTGCAAGAGTATTTCTTGTCATGTGACATTGAAAGAAAAGAATGAGAGAGCTCACAAAAATGTCAACCTTCTTTTGAAATATAGTATTTGAATTTGAATGCGGGCTAAAAACATGTATACATGCTTGACTTTTAACTAATGGAATCTAGCTAAGGATGTTACAATGTGATGGGAAAAGGAAGAAGAGGATAGTATTATAAATGTAATAATGCAAATATTAAAGTTGCACATCAAAGGAGAACATTCCATGTTACAAAGTTAGAGTGTGTAGTCCTGCCATGTTATGAGCCAATGTGTGGGGAATAGTGGCTATATGTGTATGAGAAAAAAGTATAAAAGTGCCCGAACGAGTCCGTCGACCTCATCAGTGGACCACCAGTAGTCCTTACCCCTGTTCTTACCCCGGCCAAGTCCTTGTCCTCCTCTGGGGGCGGGACCACCGCATCGTTGGAGTTGATGATGGGGATGATGTTCATCCGCAGCAGCTCCTGCATGGTGCCCCTGAGGTTGCTGCGGGTGTAGTCGTGGTAGAAGTCCGGCTTGGTCACCAGTACCTGTGGGGGAAGAGGGTGATACATGTATGTTATAGAGTCATCATGTTGTCATGATGCTTACCTCAATTCAACCCTGGCCACATGTCATTTCTAGGAATACCAGGGGTCTGTTTCATAAAACTTGTTATCAATAACAAATTCTAAGATTCTATATTACAAATTTGCTCTCAGCCAATTTAATGCCTTGATTTCAGTAGCTTATAACAATTATTGTAACTTCTTATTGATAACAAGTTGTATGCAACAGGGCCCAGGTGATTTCAGCCAGTGAGCTTGAAATTAAACTCCAACAAGATCGGAGGCCCATATGCCAATCCTGAAATCAGGCTTCGGCATCCTGCTTTTTGCTGTCATCTCACTTGAAGAGATAGGTCAAGGGTTTTGTAAAGGGGGCAGGGGCATGATGATTATAATTAAATATCTGTCAACTAAAAAAAGTGGGGAAAAAAAAGAAGTTACGATATTGTTCTCATGCCTTCTTCATTGAAATTTGTTTTGTGTACTTTTTTCTTTTTTGTGTGTTAAATAACCATTTCTGTTGTGTACTTAAAAGTATGCAGATTTGGTAAGAAAAGGGGACAAGAATCTTCCCCCCCCCCCCCACCCCCAGAAGGACATTAATATTACATTTTACATAGATTAAATGCCCTTCTGGCTGTGAGCAACTGATATCATTACCTGGGCAGTGGTGAGTCCATATTGTGAGAACATAGCTTCATACAGAGACATCAAACCACTTTGTCCAGCAGCAGCACAGGCTCTTGAGTCCATCTGAATAATACTCTGCGTTCATAGAGGAAAAACAAGTGATTTCAGCTTCAATTGTATTCATATTACATGTAAATGTATGTTATCTTTAATAGTTGTGTTATAAAATTAACATTCATGATAACAAGTTTAAAATTGTTTGCATTAATCCACACTGACTTTAAATCATCATGAAATAGTAAATACATCTTTATCTTGTACACATGAAGTTAAACTAAGAATGGTTGTCGTTTTCTTTCAAAAGCAGGAGACTGTATCTTAATTTCTACAGATGGACAAGAAGAAAAATATATTATGGAAGATAAGGCTGTGCATAACTGTGTAATGAGGTACTCGAGTACACTCCCAGGCTTACAGGCGAATACTCGGCGGCCATTTTTGTTTTTTCTTTAATTTTTTATTTTATTTAGTCTATTTTTTAGCACCCCATAGTCAGGCTATGAAAACCCATGCTATTTTACTGCGAGTTGCAATTGAAGGCGCCGATTTGTGCTTGTGAACTTCTCACAAATAATAGTAACAATGTTGTTGAAAGACAAATTATCCTCCAAGTTCAAACAGAAATCTGGACATTGGCAGCTAGTTTGGTCCTAGTTTCTGAGTGGTGAGTTGACAGTGACACCCCCCCGTGAATGATTGAGTTGGGAAACATTTTTACTCACGGTACCCTGCCGGTGCTTTTCCGGGCACGGGTAAGCTTCGGCCGGCCGGCACAGTGCCAGGTGGAAGAACGAAAAAAATCAGCAAAAAAAAAAAGGTGGCCGTGTATTCGAATACGAGAAATTGTACTTGAGTAGTTGTCAACAGTGCGTGTACTCGTCGCAGCCTTTTTGGAAGATGCTGATAATATTTTTTTAGAAGTACGTAAGAAGACAATTACATGCAAGTAGAAATAAGTCACGATAATGAAGCATTTGAATATCAAAAGGGCAACTCACAGAAGAATTTGGAGCAAGAGTCTGTTTGATGCTTTTTGACAGCATGACTTCATGGCGTAGCCTCTGCTTCCCGAAGGCCACAGCTCCACTGGTGACCAGTACCACCTGTCTGCCTGAAGATTGGAGCTCTGAAACCTGTAAATGCACATTGTGGAACAAGAGAATCAAAGCTACAGTACGGTACATGTATGTAAGTTATAAACCAAAAGCTTCAGTCATAACGGTCGTTCCTTGGAAGGCTATGTCTGGCTCTACACAAAGGATGAAGTGCATCATATGGTACAGTGAGAGGAGATGAAAGAAGGTATTTCTGTCAAGTAAGTAGGTTATCAAATCTGATGCTTATGACAATGAACAAATGCTGCATTAAGGTGCATAATAACTCTTGTTAGAAGTTTGAAAGTCTTTACCTTGTTCTTTATGGTTAATTTCCATATACATTTGTGTCCTTTTTGGGGGGGGGGCATATCTTAAGACGTTACTAATGTACAATGTAAGTGATCTGCGCTTTACAAGAAACATTCACTATCATCATTCTATACTAAAACTCGTAAAATATTTTGCAACTCATTGTTGTCGAATAGCTGCTGCTAAATATAAATGATGAAAGACATGTTCTATTTTATGTACAATACTGAACCCGAAAAATCTTTTGCCTTAGTTTCTGAAATCATATCAAATAATTACAAGCAGTGAACCAGGGAATTCAGCTAGGGTTGCCCACTCTGTTTGCACATGACTAAACAAATCACTTCTTTTAGTTCCTAATTTTATGTATTGATAACATTCAACTTGAGATGAAAGAATTCTCTGCTTCATTTGCTCGTTGTACTCAATAGACTGTAGTGTAGGTACATGTAGTACGTAATCAGGAAGGTCTCACTCAAATCCCCCTGGTATAATCACTGCCGTTAACTCACCTGTTCTACGATGGAAGCCAGCCTACCTAGGGCCAACCCACACTCATCGTCTCTTGTGATCACAGCACTACCTAGCTTCAGGACTATCCTTTTGCTGCTCTTCAGCTCCGCTCTTGACGTCGCCGACTTCTTGCACCCTGCGGTCATTGATAGGGACCTCAGGGAAGACATACTATGTGCAATAAGGTTATGAGTGGACAACCTTTGAAGGTTTCCATTGTTGCCTGTCCTGGTTGTTGTCGGTGCTTGGATATTCCAATGTGAACTGAACAGTAGTCGAGACTGTTGTAAGAAGCCGATTTCAGGATTGAGCAGAGTCTTTAGGTGTGTTGCTGTTGTGCTTGCATTCACAGCACGGGATAGACTTGCAAAACTGGCCATTGTAGGATTCCACATTGCTTCTTAGCCTTGAATTCACTCGAGTACTGTGTGTTAGAGGCACAGTTGCCAAGGAGGATGCTTCTTCTTGTGCACAGATGAAGCCTACAAATAAATTCAATACCCTGGTTACTTTTACAATTTACATCTCTGTCTTTGTGTAGAGTACACTCAGAGGGGAAGGCCACCGTGATATTAAGTTGGTTTTAATACAAGCAGAAAAATGAAAGAACAGGGGGGGTGTTTCATAAAGATGTTCGTAAAGTTACGCATGACTTTGCGAACGACTTGTATATGAAGTGCCAGATAGGATGCCCAAAGTTTTTTCTGATATTTCCAATAACCTCATTTAAATTATGGCAAAAAATATGATTTGCATTAAAATGTTAGTTATAATAAGAATGTTAATCTACATCTGCACAGTTCAACTTAATAAATAATAAACAATAATAATTGAGCATCCCATTTGGCTTTTCATATATACAAGTCGTTCGTAAAGTCATGCGTAACTTTACGAACTCAGGTCAGTGAAAGTTTGAGCAGAAAAACGATTACGGTATAGAATGAGAAGGTTATGAATTTTTGAAGGTGCAATCAATCAAACACAAATTGGCAACTCTGTGACATATCTTGCTAGGTCCCCTCCCATGATTTGACCTGCACTAAAAACAGTTATATTTTCCCTTAAAGGGATAGTCGAATTCTTTTTTCAGACCGCTAGGCGCAAATGCCTTCAAAGTGCATGGTTAGTGTTCTTATTCTTATCTATGACATTTATAGTGCCCTTTTAAAACCTAAAATTGCTATGAAGGTAATTTTAGACCCCAAAATGTGTGAAATTTAGCCAATACGATCATACCAATTCAGCTCCACTTTAAAAAAAAAACGGTGACCGTTAATTTATTTTTTAATTAAAAATAACAAAACATGAGCCGGCTGATTGTGGAATCTGGATAATATACATGTAAGCAACACGAAAATGCCAACCAAAAAGCCAACATCGGCATTGGCTGAAATACGACGTAAAAGGCGTTTTTTCGTTTTTTTCAATGGTTTTTTCAAATTTTTCAAAATATCTAATATTTGTGGTGGTACACAAGTATTAGAAATCGTTATATTTCAGCCGTCTCTGAACCGTTTTTTATTCAACAAAGATGATTTTGTCATTTAAATATTATGTTCTTTCAAATTTGGCACTCAGTTTTTTCATTATCTAACAAAAAAATTATTTTGTGTAGCACCCTCTGCAACAGAACTAAACTACCGTATTTGCCGGCGATAAGGCCGCAGCGCCGCATAGGCTGCACCCCAACTTTGACATTTCAAAGAGGGGAAAAAAAACAAAAAAACAAAAATAACAATCGTAATTTTCTTGTAAAACACTATTTTTTTTTTACAAACTGATACCAAATTCATCAATATTCTTATAATTTAAAGAAAGTTTAGCTAAAAAGTGATCCCAGGCAGATTTGGTGTCCGATATATACCCCTACCACAATGTGTACGGTGTAATGCAAAATTGCATGAAATGGAAAACAAAATGGCGACTTCGGACGGATGCTTCACGGCAGCTCCGTTAAACGGTCCCTTCCTTTACTTTTGCAATGCATTGGCACAAACTTAGATCAAGATCTATCAGCAAATGTTGTTTTAGGAAGTTTATTTTCGTCTTCATGTCAACAATGCAAGATAAAATTGTCGGTAAGATGTGTGGAAATGGCCTGTACCATAGTGTTATAGTTATTGTACCGGTCGTAGTCCGATATGTGCAAATTCGTGCTGGTTTTGACTTACATTTTTTTTTTTTTTACTCTTTCGCCGCAAACGCCGCACCCCGACTTTTTCATATTTTCTCTTCCAAAAATACTGCGGCCTTTACGCTGGCAAATACGGTATCCCATTAACCCGTTCAGCTCGGCATTATTCAGCCTGATAGCCACCTCACAAACGAGATTAAAAATCGAACATGCCGTACCGTGAGACCGGTCAGCGCGCGGCACAATGCGTGTGCGTTCAAGCAGCCAGAGGCTTCGACTAACGGGAACCTAGCGCATGCGCAGATCATTTGGCAATCTGGCTTTGTCACGTCGAGAGCACGTTGCACGGCCGTTCTCTGCTGTGCTCCAAGCCTTTCAGTTCTTTAAGCTCTTTCGTAGGGTTTTCTTCTTCGTTATCTTTTCTTCTTCTTCTTCTTCGCCTCCTTCTTATTTTGTTCTTCTTCTTTCTCTTCCGCATCTTTTCTTTTTTCTTCTCACTCTTATTCCCCCTTCTTCTTCTTCTTCTTCTTCTTCTTCTTCGTCTTCTTTTTTCCCCTCTCCTTCTTCTTCTTCATCTCTTTTTATTTAGATACTCAATTTTATGAGAAAAATACACAATTTATAAAAAATAAAAGATTTGAATGTAAATCTCTGTTGCATCAAATTCATATGAAATAATTTATCAGCCTAAATTGACGGTTAAAATATTTGTCGGACATTATACTTTAGCGAAAAAATATAGACATGATAAAATGAAACTAAAGAAGAATCCAGGATGGGGGGGGGGGTGAAAGGAGAGACAAAATAGCATAATAATAAATAAATACAGTACAGACTATATACCGATGTGCCCAACTTTCTCTCTCTCTTTCTCTCTCACTCTTTCTCTCTGTCTGTCTGTCTTTCTTTCTCTCTCTCTCTGTCTGTCTGTCTTTCTTTCTCCCTCTCTCTCTTATACCTTTTTCTAACTGCACTCTATCGGAGTCACACCGATGAAAATACCGATTGAATTTTCCTTATGTAAACAAAGGTGAAACCGCAGTTTTCCCCCTGTTGCTTTCTAACTGCCGATGAAATTCTCTCGCTGTGGCGAGCCCATGCCGGAAGTGAAGAATTATTGCGTAATTATTAAGCCCGCGCTCCATCTAGCTAGCATGCAGCATTTTCAACCATAAGTCAACAAACACAGCTGGTTACGATAAAGCGCGCGTATACTGCGACCTTTGACCATTTTAATCGCTGTTTTAATCGCCTTTTTCTCCCGAACGTTTTCTAAATGCATGTTTCATCGGTGTCACACCGATAGAATGAGAATTTCTCCTGCTCTTGAGCAGGAGAATTTAATCGCCTATTTCTCTTCTTTTCATCGGCTATTTAATCGCCTTTTCCTCCTCTGTTGCTTTCTAACTGCCACTTTCATCGGATGCGTCCGGATGCATCCGATGAAAATCGGTGCAGTTAGAAAAGGGTATTATATTGTTCATCTCCTTTCTCCGAAGAATCTTTTCTTTCTTCTTCTCACTCTTAATCCCCCTTCTTCTTCTTCTTCTTCTTCTCCCTCCACTTCTTCTTCATCTCTTTGTATTTAGATACTCAATTTTTTAAGAAAAATACATAATTTATACAAAGTAAAAGATTTGTATGTAAATCTCTCAGTGTTGCATCATATTAATATGAAATAGTATATCAGCCTAAATTGACGGTTATAATGTCTGACATTATACTTTAGCGAAAAGATATAAACATGATAAAATAAAACTAAAGATGAATCCAGAACGGGGGGGGGGGGGGGGGGTGAAAAGAGAGACAAAATAGCATAAATAATAAATCAATACAGTAAAGACTATAAAACGATGCGCCCAACTTTCTCTCTCTCTCTCTCTCTCTCTTTCTTTCTGTCTGTCTGTCTGTCTATCTTTCTCTCTCTTATTCTGTTCTTCTTCTTTCTCCTCCGCATCGTTTCTTCTCACTCCTATTCCCCCTTCTTCTTCTTCTTCTTCTTCTCCCTCTTCTTCTTCCTCTTCATCTCTTTTTATTTAGATACTCAATTTTATGAGAAAAATACACAATTTATGAAAAGCAAAAGATTTGTATGTAAATCTCTGTTGCATCAAATTAATATGAAATAGTATATCAGCCTAAATTGACGGTTATAATGTCGGACATTATATTTTAGCGAAAAGATATCAACATGATAAAATGAAACTAAAGAGGAATCCAGAACGGGGGGGGGGGGGTGCAAAGGAGAGACAAAATAGCATAATAATAAATAAATACAGTACAGACTATAAAACGATGCGCCCGACTTTCTCTCTCTCTCTCTCTCTCTCTCTCTTTCTCTCTTTCTTTCTCTCTGTCTGTCTGTCTGTCTGTCTTTCTCTCTCTCTCTCGCTCTCTAAAAAGATTATAGGGAAAACGAAATAGTGTGTAAGTATTTGGAGAGCAAAATAATTAGTTTGTTTTATTTACTAATGTAAAGCGCTTTGAGCATGTTTATGCTATATAAATATCAATATGTATGAATATATTGCCAATTTTTGACAATAGTTTGTAAGTATATGTATTGACAAAGTACATACAAATAAAACCGACACAGAAATGTCTGCAAGTATTAGGGACCTATATAGAATGTGCGAAAAGAGCTATGTCTTTGTCTTTGGCCCATGAATGTTCCCACGGCTGAGTTACGTAAGAGGAACAATGAACTTTGCGGAGGGTACATGTCGCTGTCATGGCTATAAACTCCAAAGAGCGGAAGTAAGGTAAGGGTATAATTGGATGACAATGAACTGACTTTGTATACAAGTATAACCCTGATTTATGTTGTTTTGGGGGAGGGAAGGGTCTTGTTGTTCTTGCAGTTGTCGTTGCTGTTTTTTAAATTATAAGAAATGATTGTATCTCTCTCTTTTTCTCTCTGTTTATGTCTCTCTCTCTCTCCATTCTTCATTTTCTACGTCCGACGAATACTCTTCTTCGCTTGATAAGTCCATTTTATAATATTCATTTTCTGAGTCCGAGTCAAGGATCGCTTCTCGAGCATCTTCAACGCTAAAAAGAGGCTTTCTCGATGACGAGACATTTTGAGAAACTATCTTACATAGATAAAGAGCAGTTATAAGCAAAGAATTGAGAACTAATTTGTGCAACCAACTATCATGAAAATCAAAAAGCTGTACTAAATAGTAAAACTCCGACACTTTATAGCACGATAAGTAAATAATAGCCGACAACCTTGAAACGAAACAATGGGATGGACTATATCGAGACTAGCTAATCTCCCCAATAATAGGTCGCAGGGCTGTCGTTTGAAGCCGGTAACCGGTAAAACTTGCCGCCTATTCACTCGTTTCTTACCGGCTATAATTCCTATAATAAACCTTGCAAAAATCACAGAAAGTAGATCTAAATCAATGCTAATCCAAAATTTCCTTAATTTCGTCCAAGATATAATTAGTGCCGCACATACACGGCCGCAGTCGACGAAATCCCTTACGATCACGAACGCGACGTCGTCCGTACTTACCTAGATCTATCTACATTGTATCTAACGTTACATCGCAGTTCTCCCCACACAGCGCGGCGGCCAAGCCCGCCCGTCCCTACCCCATTGCGATCCCGATGTGCACGCGAGAAGACGATGCATGCACTGCACAAAATATATACACACTGATCATAACAAAACTGAAGCTAGCTCGCTGTAACCAAACTATCCGTTGCCGATTTGATATTTGAAGATCACGGAAACCGGGGGCCTATACACGTGCGTGCAATGTCTAGAGACAACGTACTTTAGATTCTGAGATGCGCAAATCGGCAACAGAGTTTTGAACTCGGCTGAGTTTAGGCCGGCCACGGCCGTCCCCGGCGGATCCCCGCAGCTAGCTCGCATGATATATGCAGGCTCGCGCTCCGCGAATATTCAAAACTAACTTCCGATCGCAATCGGAAGCCAATCGGTTAATTCATTTATTTTATTTTCATCATTTATTTCCTTAAAAAAGTTGAATAAACAAATATACAGTGTCTTCACTTTGTCAGGAAAAACAGTGATATAACATTATGAAATGAACAGGAACTGAAGTAAATTCTTAAATGTATTCAATAATTTCATGTCAAAAAAAAATAATTAAATGAGAATTCATATGGGGAGCCAAATAAAAGTCACAAGTAAAAAAAAAATCAAAATCTAGCCTCTGCTGCCCATTATTTAAATACTGTACATGTATTCAAAAAATCATGATGTAGAAAGATTGAGTATGGTGCATCATCTCAGTTTAATTAAAAATTACAAAGTAATGGTACAAAAAGTGATAAATAATTATCAACTTAATAACTTTTCTTATGAGTTATGATTGTTCATGTAATATTAAACATGAACAATATGTGTGTTTATTACAATATATGTGTAATACAAGGTAGGAAAGATAACTACAAATTTTCTTCTTAGGTATGCACCAGATTGCACGATTTCAAGTGGAAAATCCCAAAAGGTCCCTACCGTGGGAGGGGGGACACCCCCCTCCCACACCCTCCCCCCCTCGGTCGCTTTGCTCCCTCGCAGTGATGGTACCTCCTATAAAATTCAAATTACCTCCTTCAAAAATAATTAACAAGACCCCTGGGTCGGCCCGGTACCCTGTATACATACGCATGAGTGACCTGAACAGAGAGCGCTAGGTCGAGCGAGACTGTAATATACTATAAGCTTTTCAATAATCGGCCCGTTACTCAGAATAGGCGACAATGACCATAATAAAGCCAAGGCTCATGCATTGAACGGTGTATCCGCGCGTGCCGTGTACAAAGGTATCCAGAGCGAGTGTGGAATTCGCTGCTTGTAAAATCATTATGTCCGGCTTACACAGTCCTAGCTATAGCAGACCCAGCTAGCTAGCAGCAGCGAATCCGAAAATCTATGAAAATAACGTAAACTGACTTATATGTGTTCTATACGAATATCCTGAAAGAGGACTCATGCTAAACTTGTAATAAAACAAAAATTACGCATCTACAGTCGGTAAAAAATGAGATGCATGTAGCCAAAGGTTCAAGGTTTGTATACAGGTAATTTATATTGTATTTAGAAGGTGAATAGATGTACTTTTATGCAATAAAAGTAGCCCTTGCTCGGACCCGAGAAATCTCGGTTCCCGTTTGTGAGTACGTACCTCGGGGCCCGAGAAATCTCGGTTCCCGAGTTGAAAACATAGATTAGACCTAAACATGTATTCTATCAGCAAATATGTTTATATACAACCCCTGTATGAAACGAATCTATCTCATCATCCATAGCTAAGAAAATGAATGTTTATCAAATTTTCTGAACAGAGCAAATTGAACAGGATCTCGCAAGAAACGTCACAGTTCTGTCAATTTCACAGATGACAACTTCAAAAATTAATGAAGGTCCTAGTTTTAACTTTTAATTGGATATTGCTCAAATTTTCATTATTTTGTTTCTCTCATTTGTCTACTTTCATTAAAACCAACCTAACACTAGGTTAGACTTCCCCTTTATATAAACGCACTTCCCTTTTAACACACAATACTAAAAAATAGGATCAAAAGTTCGAAACAGAGTTGAGTCTTTTGGCAATGTTTGGATAGTGAGTACACAATTACACATCTATCAAAGCTATACCGCACAGAATTCGATCTGTAAATTACAAATCTGACAAGAAACTCAACATAACTATTCAAGAAGAGTACAGGCACAACATCACAATTCAAGTAACATTCAATCATCAATCATTCAATGACCCATCATAATCATTCATCAAAACTATAAAAAAAAAAAAAGTAATATTCTAGAAGTCTAGGTCTAGTAAAATCAAAATATGATAAAATATTCATTGTCATTATTTTCATCAGACTCCCCAGGCAAAGTCCGACTTAATTGGACCAAGACAGCGCCGCAAACTGCACTATTTAAAATAATTCGGAGCAGGTGGTGGACCCAGCGATAGCTGTCCCTTACGCCCGCCTGGTGCTTTGGCTGGCCGCATAGCTAGAAACGAGAGGCTCGTTTTCTAGAATCGACTTGAACTGATCATATCAATTTCGGTCGTTCATTAATAATGTCAAGTAAAAGAGGCAAAGAGGGCAAAGAGATATAAGCATTTATTCTAACTTACACAACTTTCCGACAACAAATTATGTCAAAAACTTGAGTTTTCTGAGCTCGTCTTTAGACATCCAATCCCGCATCCAAAGTGCAGTTCCAGTTCACCTTCACATACTCGCATACGCAGCATATGTCGACGTTCACCAGTACGAATTCGCCCCTCAACTGAATCGCCATTCGCATGTAGTTTCGCAAAATTATTTATTTCCAGACTGTTAGAATACCATAGTTCTGAAAAAGGAGTCATAAGACAACACATGTGTGTTTATATAATTATGATTAAAACTACTAAAGTAATTGAAAACTAATCAGTTACATCCCCATTCAAATTTTGGGTAAACTAATTTTGGGTCGATATGTTTTGGCTGTGATGAGATTGGGCGATTCGACGTATAGACATGAGGATAAGGATGGTGATGATGAAATATCAGGCTTGCGTGGCATGCTTTGCCTTTGACATTGATATCGTGGGAAAAAGTGCTGCTCGTGCAAAACAGAGCTGAGAGCTGTATAGCTGAGCATACATTGGTGTGTATGATCGCTTATGTTATATTTAAAAGAAATTGGAAAACCCTTTAAAAAATGCACAATAACCTCTCTCTAGCTCTCTCTTCTCTCTCTTACCATGGACCTACTACAAAGTACTAGGTCCATGCTCTTACTCTCTCTCTCTGATTGTCAAACTCTTGGGGAAAGTTGAACCAAAGAGATACCAGCACTGGTTGAACGTACCACTTCACAACATCCTAGAACCACCCCAGTGAAGGTGTGAAGGATTAGAGGGTAAGAGGACATTTTTTTGTTTTGGTCCCAAAATTTGAAAAATTGCCGGATCGACCTTTCGGTCCGTTGGGGGCGGGGGGGGGGGGGGGTAAGGTCACTTTTTTTTAGGTCACCCATTAGCATAATTTTATTTTATTTTTTATTTATTTTTGATAAAAAAAAGAAAAAGAAAAAAAAAATCCAAAGGGGGGGGGGCGGGGGTTCAACCCCCAAACCGCGACCCCACCCCCATGCGTACGCGCCTGGGTATGAACGACTGGGAAATTGTATTTTCTATGATAACATAGTCTCGGATACAATGCTTTTCTAATGCTTCATGAAAATTATCAGTGGGGCATCTGACAAAAATTAGTTGGGTGGGCAAAGAGGGGGACAGGCGCTTACTAGCAAATGTTCAAGGGGATCGTCCTATAATCAAAATCTTCTGAAAAAATGTTTGATATAAAAAATGAAGACAAAATTATATATCAAACAAACCAAACATAAGAAGTAAGAACAAAAATAAAGCACCATCCTCGCTCCTGTATACTCCAGAGAGGGAGAGGGGAGGCCCATTGCCCCCACAATTTTTTTGAGGACCCCAAAAGTGCATCTTTTCCTTTCAATTCATTACGCCCCCCCCCCCTTTGTAAATGCCCCCTTTTCACCTGTGTATGATAAGTGCCCCTTTCATATATAATAAATTCCCCCTTGTTACTTTTGATGTTATATCCCTTTGATAAGTTCCCCTTTTACCTATATTTCCAACTGTCACTTACATACTGTGCCCTTTTGCGGTCATCTAAATTAGAGCCACATCTAGTTTTAAAGAATCGAAGCACCTTTGTGTAGCAACAGGAACCTTTTTCATACTCGACCATTTGCCACATTCAATTCATTTACGTCATGCGCCTTCAATAAACATGAGCAGTTTAAAATAATTATGCTCAATTATTTCGTATAGCAGAGATACTTTTGGTGTAAAGAGAGTTTTTAGTGCTCAGTAATCAGTTAGAAAAGTGGGGGCATTGCCGTCCCTAATTAACACTTTTAATCATGGACTTAATCAAGTTCATGTGTTAATCTAAATGGTTATAACTGATTGATTGATTGATTGATTTTATTCGACAAGCTTCCATCATACAACAATATACAATAATAACAGATAAAAAATAAGTAAGCTTGAACAGGATAACCCACGAAAGCTCGAGAGCATATTTCTAGTAGGGTCCCCTACAGACATGAACAAAATTAACAAGTTAAAATCGAAATATTTACAGACAGATACGACAAATCAAAAGAATTACTTATTAAAGATAATAATAACAATATTAAACTGATGATAGAAATGATAATAAGAAAAAGAGGAGGTGGAAGAAGAGGAAAATAATGATGAATTTGTAGAATTTCTATAACGTACAAAAACATAAGTATATACAAAATGAAAAAGTATGAACCGGCAGAAGAATACAAATTTCAATCATATAACATGTCATTCACTTCTCTTCTCTGACTCTCAAGTATCAGGTATTCCTTTAATTTCCTCTTAAAATGAGCATAGTTTTTTATTTCCTTTACATCGTTGGGAAGGGAATTCCAATGTTTTATGGCATTGTATAATAAAACGAATTTCCAATACTACCTACTCTTTCTGGTAAGTTAAAGTTGAATCGGCTATTTCTGGTATTATAATCATGTACGTCAGTAACAAGATCGAAGTTGGATCGAATTATTATGATTCGACCTAGTATGATATATTGTATGCACGTGATGCAATACGAGTTGTTTTGATCTTTGGTCGACTTCAAGAAAACCAGCTTTAGAAAGTTCACCGTAGCCAACATGAGTTCTTGGACCAGAACAGTTGATAAATCTCACCATTTTGTTCTGTATAATCTTCAAATTCTTTTGATCTGACTTGTTTACGTAACTATACCATGCAGGGTTAGCATAGTCAAATAAAGTCATGCAGGAACGACAAAACACAATACCCAATTGCTCTTGAGCTCGAAATTCAATTACTAGTATACAAATTATTATTTTACTCATTCATTCGCACAAGGCTTATTCAAGTCCTATCGACACTCATCGAATCTAATCAGCTAACACTTCATTACTATTAACTATAGAAAGCAATGTACATGGATGATTACAGAGTTGATTACAGAATGATTACAGAATTGTTTATACCAATATTGATGAAATTTCTTGCCTCACCACACCTCTTTTCTCAGATCAATGGCACGCAATTAATTTGGAGTGGCTGTACCATCTCCAATAATAATATGGGAAGAAAGTTGTATTCTATGGACGCATCGACCCATGTCCTTGACCTCCCCCCCCCCCCCCTCCCCCCCATACAAAATGAATTGATTGATTGATTGATTGATTTTTATTCGACAAGCTTCCAACATACAACAATATACAATAATAACAGATCAGAAATAAGTCAGCTTGAACAGGATAACCCACGAAAGCTCGAATAGACGCCTTTAAATGAAATTGGTCGTGACACGCGGCTCTGAATATAGCGTTTTGATTCAACAGGGTATTCCAAGGTAGAGAAGTAATTAATCAATGCCGGTTTGCTTCTCTGTTCATTATTTAAATTGCTATTAATGGTAATAGTATTATAAGTGCTTATAATTATATACGTCTTTGGAAAATGGAACTATAAACGGAGGTCATTTGAAAGAAAAGTAATTTCCGTCATCCACCGATCCAATTATCCTAATCACCGAGAGACAAAACAATGGTATTCAGCTAATTGGAGCCATACAAAAAATGGTTGCCTTGGCGATCGAGCTATAAAAAAAGACAAAATATATGTAAGTACACTACGTATACTCCACAAAAGAGATTCAGTATTGGTCAGATATCATTGTCATACCAGAAGCTTGATTATTTTGCCATTTGAGCAATAAACGTTTTAACTCGCAGGTATCTCCATGGATGCAGGCAATGAGGTGTTGTGAAAGAATGGCGGCTGTATGGGTAAGAGCAATTTCTAGCCGAGTTAAATTGATTTCGAAAGCATTATAATTAAGATCTCTTTTATAAGAGTAGTATAGAGGTGTCGTGGATATGTCACCGGACTTCTTTTCTCTTTTTCCAAGCTCTCTATCCTCCTCTCCTCTTTGCCTATCCCTCTCTTCCTTTCTTCCTTTCTTCCATTTATAATGTATAATTGTATTTGTGTATTCGGGCGTACCCATTACAAGCTCTGCTTATCGGGTTTCGCGCCTTCTACTTTGTAATACAAGTTCTTTAATTATATTTATGTTCCTACGTATAAATTGTATTGTTTCAACAGATGTCAAATATGTTGTCAAATTGAATGGAAGAAAATAAATGTTCATTTGAATTGAATTGAATTGAATCATAATAAATGGTTTACGGTTCGAGTCACACCTCGGCACTAATGTCCTTTGGCAAGACATTAATCTTCATTTAAGTTAAAGTTAATATTAATATGGTTGGATTAGTACCGAGAAGTGACTCGTACCGTAAACCATATGATCCGAACCGTAAAACATGTGTTCCTTCTGAAGAACGGAATCTCAAGTCCGTTGTCTTTCTAAACATTTACTCACTTTTTAAGAACTTTTCTTTCGAAACTCTTTGATATGATTTTTATAACCATGTTAATCCATTTGGAATGTATAAGGTAGCCTACCCTTAAACTTATAGCCAGTCCCTGAATAGAGGGAAAAGAATGATGTTGATATTGATAATGATACCAAAAAAAAAAAATTACGATAATAATGATAATGATAATAATACATTGATTTTCAACAGCCAAATTTTATTTTGCAGTTGATTTTCCTCGTTGCCTCTTCCAGCATTCAACTTTCAGGTAAATTGCAATACATTAATGTGTTTTATTTTCTCATATGGCTAATAATAAAATATCATTTCATTTTAAATAACTTAACAAGCCATATCTTTAATACAACTAAACTGCAAAAAGTAATTTGGTAAATTTGGTTAATCAGCATTTCCCTCGTAGTCAAAATGTGCCTACTCAGCAGCAATTGTCCTACAGATACTTATAATTTGCTTACTTCTCTCTCTCTCTCTCTCTCTCTTGTCTTCTCTCTATCTTTAATTTGGTGTGAAGGAGAGTATCTTTGAACTTTTATTATTCTTGTCTTTCGAGAAAAAAACAATGATGTTGATATTGATAACAATAATAATGATAATAGTAGTAATAATAATCTTTAAAATAATAATGATATTTATAATGATAATAAAATCTATAATAATGATGACAATAATTGTAACAATAATGATGATAGAAATAATGATTATTATAATGATAATGATAATAATAATTAGTATAACGATGAAAAATAATCATTATAATAGCTTGAAATTTATCTCAAAGTGACCAAGAACTCATCGGTTTTCGAGTGGCCAGTTACCAATCCGTCATGTGGTTCTATCCTCGGCCCTATGAAGGAGGTCATTGAACTTGTACCTCAAATCTTTGACCTTGGCCCTGTTTCAACTTTTTGGGGTGCATCAAAAACATCCTACGTTTGCACTCTACCAGGTATTTAAAATCAGTGCATAAATTATGCTCAATAGACCTGTTTACTATTAAACATATTCAAATTAATCGATGTATCTTTCCTTGGGGACCTAGTGAAGAGGTATTCCTTTAACTTGTTATCATTGAATGGACTACAATACTTGGAATCCAGTTTGCAAACAATACTTGTTGGTATTTCGGGCAAGCCTCGGGCAAGCTTTCGGGTTCTCAAGAACAACCTTTCTTTAAACAGTATGCACACAAATTAATATGTTAGTAAATCGGTCTATTGCAGTGTAGCACTTTCAATGTTGTAAAGATACACAGTTGGGATCAGTTTACAGTGAGAAATGTAGCATCAGCGTGGCATAAATGCCCTCTCTGCTTGCCCTTTTCAAAACGTTTGTAAATGGCAGATCCATGCAGGTTACTGTAAAGAGAGGGTGGCATAATTCAGAAAAATCCTTTACTTAAGCCCCTTAATTCACACCGGATCTGCGTAGAGTTGCGTACCGACTATGCCGAAGTTAAGCTGCGTACTCATGAATAAATTGATGCTTCGGCGTAGTCCCTGCGTAGGTTATGCGTAGGCATGCGTACGATGGCGTATAGTTACGTACCCTGTGCGAAGGCAGCGCGTACCTACGGCGTAGGCAATTGGCGTAGGGTTACGTACGCTTGCGTAGGCCTGGCGTAGGGTTACGTACGCTTGCGTAGGCCTAGCGTAGGGTTGCTTACGGTTGCGTACTGCTGCTTACTGTGTGCGAAAGTGCCATGTAAAAATGCAATAGACGATCGTAGGAGCCGCGAGTGTAGCCATTGGCGCTTTATAAACCTAGTTTCCTGCCCTCAATCCACTGCTGCCTGCTGTCCAACACATCACTGTTGTTTGAATTACAGATGACTGTTGTAATAACACAGGCAGAAAAAGATCATGAATTGTTTGGGCCCTCCAACATCTGGATGCCCTGGAAAGACTAATTAGTCATGTGGCAGAACATGAACGCTTGGGAGAAGAACAAGAACAGAGAAGGAAAGAAGCTAGAAGAAGAAGAAGAAGAAGTGTGTGGGTAAAACCATCGCAGGCCCTGCAGGGGCAATATGAACAGCATGCTGAGGATGTTTTTGCATTTACCAATTTCATGCGGATGGGAGCACAGGATTTCCATGAACTTCTGACACGAATTGCACCGAGGATTACCAAACAAGAAACTAACTACAGGAAGTCTCTGGAACCTGGTTTAAAGCTGGCTGTCACCTTGAGGTTTCTGGCCACCGACAACAGCCAAAAGACACTTCAATATGGATTCCGAGTTGCCCATACCACTATTTCTGTGTTTATCCCACAAGTGTGCCAGGCAATAATCGATGCCGGAATTATCTGACGAAGTTCTCATGTGCCCAGATACTCCAGAGCGATGGAAACAAGTGGCCTCGACCACAACCCTTGCCCTTCTTTCCTGGCATTTTTGCAGTAGTCCTGGAGATATAGTTCAGCAACGACAATAGAGTCCAGCGGGACGAATAAAATGTAGCACTGCAGGAATAGTAAGTCCTGCAGGGATCAAGCAGTCATTGCGGCTAGGCTGCGCGCAGGTTGGATCTAGGACGTCTTTATACGTTTGTAATGCTTCGTCGGACTGGCGTAGGGTAGTGTATTGTTGCGTAGGCTTGGCGTACAGTTGCGTAGGCTTGGCGTACAGCTGCGTAGTGTTGCGTAAACTTGCGTACAAATTGCGTACTTTCTGCGGAAAGTGTCTACGCCGAAGGTACGCGAAAAAAATAAACATGTTTAATTTGTTGCGTTCATCTCGCGTATCCATTTGCGTCCCTCCGCGTACAGTGGTGTAGGCCGGCGTAGGGTTGCGTACGATCGGCGTAGTCGGTACGCAACTCTACGCAACTCTACGAAAAGCCCGGTGTGAAAGCCCCTTTACAAACATATCAGGGAATTAAAAAAGATTTATCCCTCTTTCGGGTCCAGTCTGATTTGAAAGAACGACGCAAAAACTCATTTCATAGACGTAAGGTATGCACGATTTGGGATTTAAAAGGGGACACTGCAAACTAATTTGTGCTCCTCCCTCATTTTTATGTGTTCGTTTCTTGATAATGTTCAGACATTGCCGTGAATTGTAATGAACACTTTTCAATATACAAGACAGAAAACTCCACTTTATATTGCTCAAAGACAATCAAAAGGTTGATATAGTGTACAAAGATGGACTAAGGATGAACTCTATATATGGGTCTATCATTATCATCTAATTCGCAGCACCGACAGACAAAAAGAGTTGTGGAGATTACCAGGGGACGAACCTGAGCTCCGTACGCCCTATCAACCCAGGAGACGGAGGTGAACAGTTTTACGTCTACTGCGAAGATGAGGGTCATGTAGTCATTCAGGTAGGTGCATTTTATTGACTTATTGATTTATCCATTCATTTATTCATTCGTTTATTTATTATACTGTTTTAACTTTCGGTCCTTGTATACTTTAAAAACATGTAAGGCCAAATATTTAAAAAAACATGTTTAGCGTCCTGCCTCTTTGAAAAATAGGAAGGAGGAGGCCCTTTTTTTTTCTTCTTCAAATTGGCCGCTCAAAAAGGCCGCTTGGTACATTTTCCCTGACGGTCGGGCCATTTTTTAAGATGGCCGCCGGCATTTTTTTTTATTAAAAAAAATAATCAGAAATAGATAATTTTAGCAGTGTTTTTCATGTTTTTTTTTTCTTTAACAAAAAAAAGAAAAAAAGGAGGCGGTCCCCCAAAAGGAAGCGGGCGGGGACGCTAATCATGATTTTTTTTTTTACTTGGCCTAAACTTGTGTGAATGGCGTGCTACAGCCCAGTTGACCTTAGGCCCGCGAGACCGAAGGTCCATGAGACCGGCAATTATAATTGTTATTATTATTATTATCATTATCATTATTATCGGTAATTTTATTATCATCTTTTTTATTATTATCATTATTATCGATCATTTTATTATCATCATTTTTATTGTTATCGATATTATCAGGTGGGCTGTATATAATACAGAACACCTTATGTTTTCGTTAGAAAATTTTTCTTATTTTGACCCACTTTTTTGTTAGCAGGATAACTTGAAAATGGCTCAATCAATTGCCTTGAAATTTGGCACACATATTTATTGGCATGAGGAAAGAGCACAGTAAAGGCCCTTTTACACTTTCACGGATCGCATCACGGATCATCCCGGATCGTCGCTCCGGGATCATCCGTGTTATCTCCGGCATTACCGTGTATACACCGGGGAGGCATCCGGCGTGATCCTTGGCGTACCGGCATATCCGGGGAAAAAATTAAGCTTGCTTAATTTTTCATCCCGGAGATCACGGATGAAACAATCCGTCCTCTTCCCTGTATAGGCACCGTGTACCTCCGTGTAGCCGCCGAATACATCCGGGACAGTCCGTGTAGACACCGGGAGGTCCGTATTAACACCGGTTTCATCCGGGTTTGAAATTCCGTATATCAAATGAGCGCCTACAAGCTCAAGTCACCCGTCAACATTCCGGAGATATCCCAATAGACAACGTACACCTCCGTGTAAGGACCGTAACAGTACCCAGTAGCCTCCGTGCTCTTCCTTGAAATCCGTGTTAGCTCCGTATGCGTTTCCGGCGTGGTCCGCGTTGCTACCTTGTCTGTCCGTGGAGACACCGTACTTGCCCGTGTATACACCCAGTTCGGAACGTATCCACACCGGCATCGAGAAGAAATCGTGGTGTCGCACGCCGGAACACCCCGGATTAAGATCCGGGATGATCCGTGATGCGATCCGTGAAAGTGTAAAAGGGCCTTTAGGTTTTCAACCTTGACCTTGACTGATAACGCTATCTAGGCGCCATTTTGTGAAAATCAACATATGATCATATCTTCATAACGGAAAGTTTTTTCTCATTCATATTTATCATGATCAAGGTCAATATCAGTCCGGTCAATTTCAGGTCCAAAAACGCGCGCGTACGCCATTATTAGCAATGGCATTTTATAAAGAGTCGCGCGCACGCGCATGCGCGCGCGTTTTCGTTTGTCACGGCCGAACGCAAAATAATTTCTCCCGGGTATTTTTTGACACAGTATTCCTCATATTTTTCCGAACAATTTGATACCATGTTTATCTCCTTACGACCATTATTAAGGGAATGAGCGTCCGTTCAAGATAAATGTCCGTGTGCGCGAACTCTTGTAATACATAGCATATATGAGCAACAACATGCCTATATAAAACCCTTATGGCTCTTTGGAATGCACGGGAACCCTCAATGTTTGTTCATATTCGGATAGAGTATGAGTGGGAGATGTGATTTCATGTCTCATTTGGCCATTAAATATATCGTGTCACCATCATATTGACCTTGGAACTCAAAATACGAATTTGCATATTATGACGTCAGCATATTTATGGAAAAATTGATTGTATCTCTGTAAATTTCAATTGAATCTCTTCCTAATGTTGATATCTTGTAGTTGAGGCGATTGTCTACAAGATCACTGCACATTATTTTTCATTTTGATGACGTCATCATAGTGAAAATTGCGATTAAAGCTAACTGGACAGATTTTCTTAATTTGCGTGTTAAGCCTATGGGAGGTGCCAATTTCGTTCAAATCATGGATCTACATGACATTAATCTTTGAGCCCTATCTAGCTCATTTGTGCTCTATGTTCTCCTAAATTTTTGGATGTTATAGCTGAGACTATGGGCTATAAAAGTTGTGCTTTTAGATTTTTGATCAGATGGTGGGATCTTGTTGAAATTTTCAATTGAATGTTAAATTCGCAAAATTCTGTAAAACAGAATTATGCATATGTCACGTATGTCCTTTTTGTGAAAATTAAACGTTAGCAGCTTCCTAGTATTCAAATTAAACAAGGAAACCCCTTTACTTTCTAGACTTTACTGTCAGACACTATTGAGTGACTGACCGACTTTTTTTCCTCTGGTAATAAAATACATAAAATGAGCTGAAGGGTACATGAGCATTTGTCCACATCAATAACCCACTTCTTGTAATGGCCCAAAATAAACTGATTGAATCTATGCGCAGCACAATATAGGTAAAACATGACGGGTAGAGCATTTCATGGAAGAAGATGAAATTGTGAAAATGCATTCTTCGTTATGTCAATTAGGGTCGAAGGTGTATCTGCTTAGTGTATGAGGTCAATGGTCATATCTTGTCTCGATCTATCTTCTATAGATCCATAATGGTCAATATACTACACAGTTGAAACTTTTCATAAGGATAGAACTTAATAGAAAGAGCATTTTAGAAGATAATATAAAATCGTGAAAATACATTCTTCATTATTCAAAACAATAGCATGGCGTATGACCTAAATCGTCAAAGTGACACTTTCAAGTTATTATTATTCCCATTTATTATTCTGCCATTAATTTTTTCGCAGGATATCTCAAGAATGAATAAAGCCATTATCATGGAACTTGCAATGATGATTGATATTAGTATAACTTAGAATTGTGTTACTTTTCAGTAACTCAAGATCATCGTGACGTCATCCAGGCGCTATTTTGTGGAAATCAACTTTTAATCATATCTTTATAACGAGTCATCAAAACTGAACCATATTTAAAACACATGAACTTCAGATCAAGTTT
This sequence comes from Strongylocentrotus droebachiensis, assembly GCA_035222895.1. Lineage (NCBI taxonomy): Eukaryota > Metazoa > Echinodermata > Echinoidea > Camarodonta > Strongylocentrotidae > Strongylocentrotus > Strongylocentrotus droebachiensis. Next base: position 483,922 of record JAVYIG010000019.1, read on the forward strand.
CGAAAAAACATCTCATCAAAATCCGCGCGCATCTGAATTTTAAAATGCTCAAAATCAATTTTTAATCAAAACAGAGTATATGTCCTAGGCCATTTAAAGCATTTCGAAAATTATGCACGCGCGTTTTTGCGTGTAACGCCATTACACAACATAGAAACGCTATTTGTGTTCTTTCATGATATTTCATAACGGAATGAGCGTCCGTTTAAGATAATTTGTGGAAAATTGATTGTATCTCTGTAAATATTGATCGATTGTCTTCCAAATTTCGATATGTGTTTGCTAAGAAAATTCTCTACAAGCTCAGTCATAACCATTTTTCATTTTGAAGACGTCATCATAGTGAAAATTTTGATTAAAGGGCACATATCAGAAATTTCTTAATTTGAGTGTTATGCCTATGGAAGATCAATTTCGTTCACATCATGAATCTACATGACATTGTTTTTTAGCAGTATCTCGCTTATTTTTGTTTTATTTTGTCTCAAATTTTAGTTGGAACAGCCCACCTATACTTGTTCCAAACAAGTATTACATGTCTAGTTATTATCATTTTTATTATTACAATTATTATTACTATTGTGCTATATAGCGCAGGACAGATCTCTCAGTTGATTTTAATCGAACTTGGGATGACTACTTTCATGGGTTTGGAGACCTACACGGGGATCATTGGCTGGGACTAAAGAAGATAGTGCGCATCATGCCGGGGAAGCTATCAATTTGGCTGATGAAGGTTCAGTTTGAAGATGGCGAAGTTGTAAACAGTCCATGTCCTACTCGAATAAAGGCAGAGTAAGTTATTCTCTTCTTCAAGTAATTGTTAAAGTGCTATGTCATTATACAGTGTTTGGTTCTAGGACAATTACCCCCTGGGCGATCACCCCAGGAAAACTACCCCCCAAGGACAATTATCCCCGGAGTATTACCCCCACGGACAATTATCCCCCGGAGAATTACCCCCCACCCCCCCCCCCCAGGACAATTACCCCCACCCCCGAGGATGATTATCCTCCGAAAAAAAATCTGCTTTTATTAAAACCATTTTACAATCAGGCTGGACTTCCCCTCTAACGAACAGAGGGTGATTTTCTGGGGGGTAATTTTCCTCGGGGATGGTTGTCTTTGGTTGTTCTGGGGCGGGGGTAATTGCCCCATGGGGTTATTTTAAGGGGGAAGGTAGTGATTGTCCTCGGGGGGTAGTTTCCGGGGGGTAATTGTCCTTGGGGTTAGTTTTCTGGGGGGTCTTTTTCCGGGGGGTCATTTTCTGGGGGGGGGGGGGGGGTCATTGTTGCCGAGGGGGTAATTGTCATGATTCGCATATGAGGCTACCCGGAGTAAACAAACTTTTATGGTAATATTGTTATTATATTCATGTATTTATTTTTAATATTTAAATATATATATTAAAATACTATTATCATTTATTTATTTATCATTATTAATTATTATATGCTGCATCAAAAATGTGTTGGCTTTTGATTGGTTGAGAGCTCGTCAGATGACCAGAAATATTTGAACTTTTTGTAGAAAGTATGAGAGTACTATTTGGGAGTACTATTTAGGAGTTGAAAAAACATGTGATTTTTGTTTTCTTCTTTCAAATCTTAATTTAATGAGATGAAAACAAAATATATTGACTTCTTTTTGTTCTAATTTTTTTTTTTTTTTTTTGTTCTAATTGTTTTTTTGATGCAGGATATAAAACGAATATACCATGCCTTCTATTCGAGGTACTGGTTAAAACTATGGGCTCGGTGACTCCAAAAATACCATTTGCTTCGGGGCTGCGCCTCGAGTCACCTCTTGCGCATAGTTTTAACCAGAACCTCTCAAGACAGTGTATATTTGTATATATCATTAATTCATCTTTATCCATTGTTCTCCCATTCACTTGCAGTTTTAGGGTGGATGGTGATCAATGTCGTGAACATTTAAACGGTTCGTTGAAGTTTAATTTACGTGCGCGCAGGGGTGCGCAATTTTACACATCCGGCGAGTCAACGACGAACGTCAGTTCAACCGTGGGCCATGGAAAGCACTGCGCAAATACCTGTGGTGGAGGTTGGTGGTACCCTACCAACATTTGCAATGGTAATATCAACGGGATACTAACCAATCACTTGGAGAACGACTGTATTTGGGATAAGACTGTTGTGAAAACTTGGATGAAAATTATACCAGATGACGATTGGAGTGGTGAAGTGTGACGTCATCAAAATCTGTTTGTAGAATTTCTCAATTTTTTCTTCATTTTCCGAAAGAGCATAAAAAATAATGTCCAAATGTCGAAAACCAATTGAATATTTGATTTGATTTGATTTTGTGTTGGTTCTGCATTCATGTATGTATACAGTTTTTCGATAACAATAATGATATAAAGCACAATAAGTATTTTTCTGACAATGAATCATAAATAAGCAACTACAATTATATACAACATGTATATAAATTGTCAAACGTTATAAAACATTATAAAATTATTTTGCGGAAGAAGGACTGTCATTGTAAGCAGTGGACAGCCCCAGACAAAACTTATGAAATATATTAACACATTTATTAAGCTGAAACGGATAGGTAATTGAAAATACAAATTTTAATAATGATGATATTGACTCTGCAGTTGAGGATGATGATGATGATGATGATGAAGATGATGATGATGGTGATAATGATGGTGATGACGACGATGGTGATAATGATTCGAATGAAATAGAGATGACATGATAAAGAATGAAGAGTTGACACAGAAATTTTACCTTGAGTATTCTGATAATAACATCGTTTTAACTTTGGCGTAGAGGGAGCAACATGATTTAATAGATTCTGTCTTATGGATCTATGGGTAATAAGTAATTTCGGGTTTACTAGATGAACAATTTTGGAATTATTTGTTGGGTAAGAGTGAATAGCTTTTTTCATAGTTTAAAAGTTTTGAAATGAAAGAGGGTGCATATTATTTAAATACTTAAACATGATCTGTAAACTTTGAAGCGAATTTATGTCAAATACTGTAAGGGTTTTCAGTTTGAAACATATTGGACTTGTGTGAGATATATTATGGTAAACCAGTACATATACGAAGGGCTTTCTTTTGCAATAAATAATAGAGTTGATTTTGGTTTTGGCGCTGGTGGCCCATACTAATATACGGTAATATCAATGAATTATGAAGCATAACAAGCGTATAACATGGGATCGATTTCTTCATTTTATATAATAAACCAACATTCCTAGAAACAAAGGTAGTGATATAACGCATAATATGTTCATTCCAATTTAGATTTCCATCGATATTGACACCCGAAAACGTTGTTGTTCTCTTTTTTTCGAGAGGGACATTGTCTGTAATTATGTTGTAAGGAACGTGAGAATTTGCGTGCTTGAAATACATGAAATTTGTTTTATTTAAATTAAGAGATAACTTATATATTTTAAGCGTTAGCTGAGATATGACCATCTGAATAAATAGATTTCCTATAAGAACTCAGTGTTATTTTGCTCTGATTCGTTAGTTTTGTGCAACAAACCATGCCACGTCTTTTAGTGACTTCTTCGCAGAACGTTTCTGAGGGATTTAATGAATGCCTAATTATGTCCACATTCCTGAATCTGTCAATGTGGTGCAATCCTGCAACTCTGCAATTGTCCTTATGTATTATGTATAGGTATAGCTATAGGTATTTATTGGTATGTAGTCACATTATTAATAGGTTTATTTAGTGTATATGCGTCAATATGAGAAAGGACACCATAAAACAGCTTGGCCAAACCCGACAGCATAAAAATGAGTCTGTATGTTGTGATTCAATAGCGCCATCTTCGGCTTTCACATCGTAGAGCATTCATCCTTTCCCTTCTGCAAATTCTTTCAGCCCCACCCTTATTACCGCTCGCTTGTCCTCTCTCTCTCTCTCCCTCTCTCACTCTTATCTCTCTCTTTATATCTCTCTCTTTTTTGTTTCTCTCTCTCTCTCTCTCTCTATTTTGTCTATCTGTCTCTGTCGCTCTTTCTATTTATCTCACGTCAATTTTCTTTTGTCAGATCTTTCTCACTTTTTGTAATTCTATCGCTGTGATTACTATGGTGGCCCTGAAGGGACATCGCGAATAGACCAAATCGCGAATTATTCACGACGAAATCCGCGACGTCGTAAATTTTATCGCCAATTTTTCACGACGAAATTCACGATATCGTCAATTTCGTCGTGAAAAATTCGCGATTTGGTCAATTAGGGATGTCCCTTCAGGGACACCATAGACTACCCTCTATATCGCCTCCTCTCTCAATAACTTGTTCTCTCTCTCTCTCTCTCTCTTTTTCTCGTTCTGTCTCTTCTTCTCTCTCTCTCTCTCTCTCTCACACACACACAAATACACACACTCTCTACCATGTCTTCTCAAAATTTCTGTCACGTCCAGAACCTTTTTCACACACGAGAAGAAAAAAATAAAGCTGATTAGTTAAAAGCGCTTTAAACTTATCGGCTTTACAAACCACATCATTCACACACATGAATTTCGGTGCGATCGTTAATCGTTTCGTGATTAATTACTGCTCTTACAATGCGCAGTAGTGCCATTGCGCATTGAAGGTCATGTCATATCAAACAAATGGCACGCTCCATCCAGTTTAAACACGTATAACCGTTCACACACAAAATGTCAAGCTCTCTAGATACGAACTTCGTATCTGCAGCCTTCTTTGAGGGGCGTATGATCGCGACTAGCGGAAGTGAGCATATTTTTTTACTTTTGTTGACCCTCGAAAATTTGCAAATTTGCACATCCCGCCCCTCCCCCCTCCCCCCCTTGAGCGCCAGGGGGGGGGGGGGGGGGGTCCATCTCCCAAAAAAGGTAAAATTAACGTTTTTTAAGCATTTTTTCCCCAGGGGAGCCCGCCCCCCCCCCCCCCCCCCCCTGGATCCGCCACTGGTTTAAGATGCCTATCAACCTCCCTCTTTTTCTTTATTTTAACATGATCGCAAGTCATTACGGTAGATAACTTTAAACAGGCGGGGCGGCGACCGGGCGGCGAACGCTCAGCAGCCATTGACCTAGCGGCTTCGATTTTTGACCTAAATCGCTCGACGGCGAATGCTCGATTAGGTCGGTGCCCGGACGGGGATCACCCGGGCACCGAGCATACTTTGTGTGGCGAGTGAAAGTGAGCAGGCGCCGCCCGAATTTTAGCTCCGCGCTAAAACTTCAGCAGCGACCGAGCGATGCCCTAAAAACAAGCGGTGCCCGGGCTGCGTTATTTTTTTCGGCGGCACAGATTGGGGTTAGGTGCGTGTTGAGCCTATGGGAAAGTTTAGGGTTAGGGTTAGGGTTAGGGTTAAATCAAGACCCCTTTTAAAAAAAAAGCCCCAATCTGCGCCGCTCTCATTTTTGTGTGGTATGTGTTCACGCTTGGATGAACACGAGGTATTGTTTGCGAGAGTGCAAAAGTCGATTTGCGCCAAAGTTGCTTGTGTGATGTTTGAATAAAACAATTGGGATTTGGGTATTAATTCGGTCTTTGCAGATCCAAATAACATCCCAAACAAAATTTATCATGCCACACATGTCAAATATCGAATATCAAATATCAACGTACATTTGTGCGTGTGAGTGTGTGTGTGCGTGCGTGTGTGCGTGTGTGTGTGTGTGTGTGTGTGTGTGTGAATTTGCTTCTGAAAAAGCATATCCAATGCATTTCATTTGATACATTCAATTAATTCTCTCACTCCGCTAATCCCAACATAATACATGCTGTGGGCATCACTTTGGCGCAAGTCGATTTTTGCACTCTCGCAAACAATGCCTCATGTTCATCCAAGCGTGAACACATACCACACAAAAATGATGCCAAATGATTTGGGATAAAACACTCTTTCATAAGATGTATAATACTTTACTGTTCATAGATGATTTTCAAAATAATTAGTAGTTTTCTAGGTGTAAACTTTTTTTTGACTCACACGGTCAATAAATTAGTCTACTTTCTGAAACGTAATACCGCGAGCCCGTGATCTTTATTATAACACGTACGACAATGACTTGTTTTCACACATAAATTATTTAGGCTGATTGTATTGAAAATGGTTATTAATTTAGAGTATCTGGCCATCTCAGATACATAAATTTTTAATATGATCGCCGAGGAATAATGAATCCTTACGGCCCTTTGCAAGAGCCGACGTATGCCGATAAGGATTCACAAAACCAAAACTCAATGTTTAGGGCGGGTTTCGAAGGAGTTAGCGTACATGCATGATGACCAGGGGCTGATCCAGCCAACGGCGAGAGGGGGGGGGGGGCAATTCGTAGAAAATATTTAGTATGGCGTGGGTTCCAAGGGGCGGAGCCGCCGGAAACTCAGGGGATACAGCAGGCCAGGGGCAGCGGAGCCTCATTCAAAGTGGGGGGGGGGGGGGGGGAGCACCAACTAAAAAGGGAAACCCGCTCAAAGCGAAAATATACAGTTTTTTTTAGACATTGGTATATTAACCCTACATTGTAATTACGTTATCAGGGATGATTTCAATGTTTGTTTCCCTCTTATATTGTCCAAGATACTGTTTAAGCATCATAAATGTATTTTGCAGTTGGGTGTGATGGTATGAATATTTAAATTTTGAGATCTGTGAGGTCGCAGTTAACGTTTACCCTGTGTTCGTATGAATACATTTTATAGGTGAAAAATAATTTTCTTTTTTAAAATATAATACAAACGAGTAGCGTATTATCTCTTCCTCTCACATATTTCTACAGCTTGTGGCAGATTTGTTTTATAGAGCAATATATATAGGCAAGGATCACACTAAGTTGCATTTTTACGTCCCGGACTCACCCAAAAAACAAATCTCACGCACAAATTTTGCAAAAGCGGTGAGTAATTATTGCATCTCATAAGACGCAACAAATATTCCCAGGTTGGTTTCCGGAAGCTGTAGAAGAATCATTTTCGCATCGTATAATGATTATAATTTCAATGATTTATACATCTATCCAATCTGTCCATATATAGTGAACAGAAACGACCCACCCATATGTGCCAGAAGTGTGGGGGCAGGGGGTTGATCGCCCCCATTCGAAAAAGTGGGGGGGGGGGCAAAACGCTCCCCCATCCCCCCCCCCCAGCAAAAAAAAATAAAAAAAATAGCAGTAAAGGAGTTTAAATGGTTTGTATATTTTGATAACCAAAAAATAAAATAAAAAATAATAAAACCTGAATTGAATCCATAAAAATTGTATTCCATTCAAAGAAAATAAGAGTAAACAGGAAATAAATTTCCTAAACATTTCGCATGCTCCTTCATTTATTAATAGAGGATTTTACGCGCATACCTAATTCAGCACAATTTCGTATAGCAGTTTTAGTACTTATGGTTTAAAAAGAGTTTTAGTGCTCAGTTCGAAAAGTGGGGGAATTGCCGTCCCTGATTAATAATTTTAATCATGGACTAACGGACTTAAGAGGTAGATTAAAACATGGACTTAATCAAGTTCATGTGTTAATCTAAATGTTTATTACGTCATGCAGTCACGATCAAGAACAATTTCTAATTGCTCTTAATTGAGCTCGACATTCAATAATGTTTCACTCATTCATTTGAACATGACTTATTCAGGTCCTATTGAAAGCCATCCGAATCTAATCAGCTAACACTACATTACAATTAACTAAAAATCAATGAGCATGGATGATTACAGAATGGATTACAAAATGATTTCAGATTTTATTGTTTATACCAATATTGATACAATTTCCTGCCTCACCATACCTCTTTTCTCGGATCAATATCTCGTAGTTAAAGCCCCACTGCACTATATAGGCCTACTTGTAGCTACTTGCGCCCTCTATATAGCAAACAATGCCTAAGCGGTACCCGTTGGTCCCCATGATCCCCTTTTTCTTATGTTAATTGGGAGCTGATTTGATGAGCTAACCACCTGTCAGTAACCATGCAGAGAGGTCTAATCTAATCCCTCCTGGCCAAACTATAGTGCAGATAGGCTTCAAAGGGATTGGGCATCTTTGTCTCAGATTCTGAAACAAAATCCTGGATTTAACTCATGCTGCAATAATAATTATAAACCTATAGGTCAGTCAGTAACCCCGTGACTTTTACGGGCCGATCGTCTGTCTGATTATCAAGATATTTATGATTGGAAATCGAAATTTCAAAATACGTTTTCCTAACGGTTTTTATAACACTACGGTCTATTGGGAAAATGAGTATGGTAAAATCAGTCACTCAAAGATTTGTATTTGTTTGAGTCACTTCATGACCAATTTGAAGCGCAATTTTTGTAGGGTTTCAACATTACACCATATCGCAGACACTGATAACACGTAGGGCCATGCATCTCAGATTTAACATTGTTAAACGATGCTGTACCATCTCCAATAATTATGTTGGAATAAAGTTATATTCTATGTCCTTGCCCTCCCCTCCATACAAAATTAATAGACGCCTTTAAAAGAAATTGGTCATGGCAAGTGGCTCTGAATAGAGCGTTTTGGTTCAATGGGGTATTCCAGGGTGGAGAAGTAATTAATTAATGCCGATTTGCTTCTGTGCTCATTACTTAAATTGCTATTGATGGTCATATGATAGGTACTTACCCTTTTTTTAATGGAATTATCAAAGTAGGTCTTTTGAAAGAAAAGCAATTTCCGTCTCCCACCTATCCAATCATCCTAATCACCTAGACACCAAACAATATTATTCAGCTAATCAGAGCCATCGCAAAGTGGTTGCCTTGGGGATCGCGCGATATGCACTACCGTAACCTCATTTGTTTGACCCCCCCCCCATAAAAATAAACTAAAAAAACGAAATATATGTACGTATACACTACGTACTCCACAAAAGAGATTCAGTATTCATACAAGAAGCTTGGTTATTTTGCCAATTAATTCGCGGGCAACTCCATGCATGCAAGGAATGGGGTGTTGTGAAAGAATGGCGACTGTATGGGTAAGAGCAATTTCTAGCCGAGTTAAATTGATTTCGAACGCATATAATTAAGATCTCTTGTAAGAGTAGTAGAGGTGTCGTGGTCTAGTGGATATGTCACCGGACTTTTGATCACATGGTGTACGGTTCGAGTCACATCTCGGCACTAATGTCCTTTGGCAAGACATTAATCTTCATTTAAGTTAAAGTTAATATGGTTGGATTAGTACCGAGAAGTGACTCGTACCGTAAACCATATGATCCGAACCGTAAAACATGTGTTCCTTCTGAAGAACGGAATCCCAAGTCCGTTGTCTTTCTAAACATTTACTCACTTTTTAAGAACTTTTCTTTCGAAACTCTTTGATAGGATTTTTATAACCATGTTAATCCATTTGGAATGGATAAAGTATAGCCTTCTAACGATATTAATGATAACAATAGTGATAATATTACATTGATTTTCAACCGCCTAATTTTATTTTGCAGTTGATTATCCTCGTTGCCTCTTCCATCATTCAACTTTCAGGTAAATTGTCAATACATTAACGTGTTTTATTTTCTCATATGGCTAATGTCATTTCATGTTAAATAACTTAATAAAGCCATATCTTTCATACATCTAAACTGCAAAAAGTACTTTGGTAAATTTGGTTAATCAGCATTTCCCTCGTAGCCAAGTTGTGCCTACTCAGCAGCAATTGTCCTACAGATAGTTAACATTTTAATTTGCTTACCTCTCTCTCTCTCTCTCTCTCTCTATCTTATCTTCTCTCTATCTTTAATTTGGTTTGAAGGAGAGTATATTTGAATTTTTATTATTCTTGTCTTTGGAGAAAAAAAAGACTGATGTTGATATTAATAACAATAATAATGATAATAATAGTAATAATAATTTTTGAATAATAATGATATTAATAATGATAATAAAATCGATAATAATGATGATAGAAATAATGACTATTATGATAATAATGATATTAATAATTAGTATAACAAAGAAAAATAATCATTATAATAGCTTGAAATTTATCTCAAAGTGACCAAGAACGCATCGGTTTTCGAGTGGTCAGTTACCAACCCGTCATGTGGTTCTATCCTCGGCCCTATGAAGGAGGTCATTGAACTTGTACCTCAAATCTTTGACCTTAGCCCTGTTTCAACTCTTTGGGGTGCATCGAAAACATCCTACGTTTGCACTCTACCAGGTATTTAAAATCAGTGCATAAATAAAATAGACCGGTTTACTAACATATTCAAATTAATCGATGTTTCTTCCCTTGGGGACCTAGGGAAGAGGTTATCAATATTTAAGGACTACAATACTTGGAATCCAGTCTGCAAACAAGTCTTGTTAAGCTATGGTCACATCCCCCTAAAGTAGCATGGTCGGCAGCCGGGCAGCGAGTTTTTAGCCAATTTAGCCCGGGCACCGAGCGGCGGTCGACCGGGCACCGCTTGTCTTTAGGGCATCGCTCGGTCGCCGCTGAAGTTTTAGCGCGGACTTAAAATTTGGTGTGCTCACTTTTCACTCGCCGCCCAAAATACGCTCGGGACCCGGGCGGTCGCCGCCAAGGCACTGAACTAATCGAGCGTTCGCCGTCGAGCGATTTAGGTAAAACATTTAAGCCGCTAGGTCAAAGGCTGGGCTAACCCTAACCCAATCGCTGCCCGGGCGTCGCTGGGAGATCAGTCGGTCACTGGGCGGTGAGTTCAAAATCGGTCGGCAGCCTTTGACCTAGCAGTTTCGATTTTTGACCTACATCGCTCGACGGCGAACGCCCGGGCACCGAACGTATTTTGGTGCCCCGCCGATCACCGGCCGGCCGCCGGGCAATTCCTTTAAAATCAGCCGGTGGCCGGTGGGGGACCGCCCGGGAATCGGAGGGTCATCAGTCGGTCACTGCCGCCACGCCGCCCGCAGAAGCTCCCCGATTTTTCCCAGTTTTGACCTAAATTCGACCGGCGATCGATGGGAAATCGACAGGGAACCGCCCAGGCATCGCTGGGGCTCGAAAGCGTGCTCGACTTCTCCAATAATTGTTAAGGGATGCCTATAAATTCCAGCTGCGACCGAGCAGGCTACACATCGGTCGGTCGCTGCTCTGAGTTGTGACCATAGCTTAAGTTAATATGTCGGGCAAGCTTTCGGGTTGTCAAGAAGATCATTTCTTTTTAAAAGATTGAATAGTAAGTAAATCGGTGTATTGCAGTGCAGCACTTTCCAATATTGTAAAGATACACAGTTGGGATCAGTTTACAATGGAAAATGTAGCATCATCATGGCATGATGGGAAGGGGGTCGCCCCAACTTGATTGCCCTCTCTGCTTGCCCTTTTCAGAACGTTTGTAAATGACAGATCCATGCGGGTTATTGTAAAAGGAGGGTTGCATAATTTCGAGAAAAAAACTCTGACTAACAGACATATCAGGGAATAAAAAAGATTTATCACTCTTCTGATCTAATATTATTTTGAAAGAACGGCGCAAAAACCCATTTCATAGACATAGACGTAAGGTATGCATGATTTGGGTTAAAAACGGAACACTGCCCAGGTGTGCCCCTCCCTCAATTTTATCCGTTCGTGTCTTGATAATGTTCCGACATTGCCGTGTATTATTACAAACACTTTTCGGTATACAAGACTTGGAATGAACGTTATGAGTATATCATAAATAATCGTCTAATTCGCAGCACCGACAGAGAAAAAGAGTTGTGGAGATTACGAGGGGACGAACCTGAGCTCCGTACGCCCTATCAACCCAGGAGAAGGAGGTGAACAGTTCTACGTCTACTGTGAAGATGAGGGCCATGTAGTCATTCAGGTAGGGGCATTTTATTGATTTATTGATGCGCCTTGAGCATCTCAAGAGATGGATGTGATGCGCTTTATAAATATTGTTATTATTATCTATTTATGTATTTATTTAGTCATTCGTTTATTTATTATACTGCTTTAATTATTGGTCCTGGTATACTTTTACAAACATGTAAACTTGAATGAATGGCGGGCTACAGCCCAGTTGACATAAGGCCCGCGAGACCGATTATGTTATCATCATTTTTATTTTAGGTTTACCCGCCCAATTTCATCAGAGTTACATTCGAATTCATGAATAGGCGTTCAAGTTCGAACGATTTTCGTCAACTCTCTGCTCTCGTGGTTCATTTTCATTCTTTGGGCATTCAATTTAGAGAGAAATCCTTTAAATTTTTGACGCGAAGTTGTCTTTCAATTCGCGCCAGCTGGGTACACGTTCAATCACTATGAACATGACGGAAAGAGGACAAAATATACAGTTCCTCATTCTACCCTCAACAATTACTGTGGTAGACAAAGGAACATCCCTTCACTGCTATTATGTAAAAATGTGTAGAACAGGTGTCACATGCATATTCACCTGTTCTACACATTTTTACATATAGCAGTGAAGGGATGTTCTTTTGTCTACCACAGCAATTGTTGAGGGTAGAATGAGGAACTGTATATTTTGTCCTCTGTCTTTGTCCGTCATGTTCATAGTGAATGTCGTCTAATTCCAATTTTATTTATAAGCAGACACCAACAACAACAAAGTGGAGATATACGAGCTCTTCCTTCGATGACGGTTTGCCAGAGGAATGGAATATTTCAATATAAGGCAAGGTTCCATTTCAAGGGACATAATGTTTGCATAATTTATTCAAACAAATGCAGATTGAAAAGAACATAAACAGTAAAATAAAAAATAGATTGCCCAAATGCTATAATATTAACCAAAGCGGTGCAGGTGCGAATTTGAATGCATTTACGTGCATTTACGTTATTTACGTTATTTTGAATACGCCTTTTACACGTTTATGTTATAAAATCTTGAAATCGCATGCTAATACAATTAAATTGAATGAACTGGTTATTTTTTTCAATGTTGATCTCGGTGATCATTCAAATTCGCTCGAAATTGAATGATCGCATTTTAATAAAGTGGATGCAACGTTGACGAAATTGGGTGGGAAAACCTATTTTATTGATATAATTATTATCATTTTTAATATTACAATTATTATTATTATTGTTCTATAGCGCAGGACAGATCTCTCAGTTGACTTTAATCGAACTTGGGATGACTACTTTCATGGATTTGGAGACCTACACGGGGATCATTGGCTGGGACTGAAGAAGATAGTGCGCATCATGCCGGGGAAGCTATCAATTTGGCTGATGAAGGTTCAGTTTGAAGACGGCGTAGTTCTAAACAGTCCAAATCCTACTCAAATAAAGGCAGAGTAAGTTTTTCTCTTCTTCAAGTAATTTTTAAAGGGCTATGTCATTATACAGTGTATGGTTCTAGGACAATTACCCCCTGGGCGATCACCCCAGGAAAATTACCCCCCGGAAAACTACCCCCCCCCCCCAAGGACAATTATCCCCCGGAGAATTACCCCCCCCCCCCGGGGGGGGGGGGGGTTGGGGGTCCTCACCCCCAGGACAATTACCCCCACCCCCGAGGATGATTATCCTCCGAAAAAAAATCTGCTTTTATTAAAACCATTTTATAATCAGGCTGGACTTCCTCTCTAACGAACAGAGGGTGATTTTCTGGGGGGGGGGGTAATATTCCTCGGGGTTGGTTGTCTTGGGGTTTGGTAGGTAGTGATTGTCCTCGGGGTAGTTTCTGGGGGTAATTGTCCTAGGAATTAGTTTTCCGGGGGGTAGTTTTTCCGGGGGTAATTTTCTGGGGGTCATCGTTGCCGAGGGGGTCATTGTCCTGATTCGCAGATGAGGCTACCTGGAGTAAATAAACTTGTATGGTAATATTGTTATTATTGACTATTACTACTCATTTATTTATTCATCATTATTTACTATTATTAATTCATCTTAACCAATTATTGTTCTCCCGTTCACTTGCAGTTTTAAGGTGGATGGTGATCAATGTTGTCCACATTTAAACGGTTCCTGGGCTTATAATTTACGTGCACGCAGAGGTGCGCAATTTTCCACTCCCGGCGAGTCGATGACGAACGACAGTTCAAAAGTGGCCCATGGAAAGCACTGCGCAAATACCTGTGGTGGAGGTTGGTGGTACCCTCCCTACAGTTGCAATGGTAATATCAATGGGATACTAACCAGTCACTTGGAGAAAGACTGTACTTGGGATAAGACTGTTGTGAAAACTTGGATGAAAATTATAACAGATGACGATGAGAGCTAGTGGTGAAGTGTGACGTCATCAATCATCTAATTTTAGAATTTCTCAATTTTCTCTTCATTTTCCGAGAGAACATCAAAAGTAATGTCCAAACGTCGAAAACCAATTGAATATGTTAAGTATTGGCTGAGATATGACCATCTTAATAAACCTTTGACCTTTAAATACATGTTGCAATCTTGCATTATCGATTCCCAATGAGGTAAAATGACAAGAAGAATTTCGTTTAGTGTATGTTTTCTTAGCACTGAATGTAGGATGATATAATTCTTTTCAAACTTAAAGAATGATTTCTGTATTATCAGCTATAGATACATTTGTATGTTAATTAAGAGTGTACATTCAATTGCTATACTAGATTACATGCATTCATTTTTCATATTATCCAGTAATTTACTATCCTGTAATACATTTTGTTGTTGTAAATATGTATATAACATTTGAAGAGCTATTTTCCGAAAGGAGCAAAATCTTTTGATAGCAAATGGAGATAATGATATACATTTTCCTTTAGTTACCTTGAACAAAATTATTAACCTAAATTACGAGAGTAATTATGAACACATGCATCTTTTAATAACAATTTCCCATAGACACCTGAACAAAATCGGGTAAACAAAGAGTTCTTTCTTAAAGGGATAGTTGAGTTCTGTTTTCAGACCGCAAATGCCTTCAACGTGTATGGTTAGTGCTCTTATTCTTATCTATGACATTTCCAGTGCCCTTTTAGAACCTAAAATTGCTATGAAGGTAAGTTTAGACCCCAAAATGTGTGAAATTTAGCCAATACGATCATACCAATTCAGCTCCACTTTAAAAAAAAATACGGTGACCGTTAATTAATTATGTAATTAAAAATAGCAATACATGGGCCGGCTGGTTGTGCGTAATAACCTACACGAAAATGCCAACATCGGCATTGGCTGAAATACGACGTAAAAGGCGCTATTTCGTTTTTTTCAACGGCTTTTTCAAATTCTCTAATATTTGTGGTGGTACACAAAATAGAAATCGTTATATTTATGGATATTTCAGCCGTCTCTGAACCGATTTTGATCAAACAAAGATGATTTTGTCATTTAAATTGTATGTTCTTTCAAATTTGACACTCAATTTTTCATTATCTCACCAAAACAAATTATTTTGTGTAGCGCCCTCTGCAACAGAACTCAACTATATCCCTTTAAGTTACACACATGGATCTAGTGCCTTTTGAAAATAAGCTCTTTGTACGTACATAAACAAGCAATATAACAGAATACTCCAGTTCGATATTTTGGAGAAAGATTATTATGTCACAACCTTTTTTTTTGGTTTTATTGAAAAGCTGATGTATTCAAACGTAACAGGCATAAGATAGTTAAGGTGTTTTTGAAGGACAGAATGTTATTAAGTTTTGTTTATAACACCCTTCCAAAAATAATGCACCTTCTAAGACTGGTTGTAGTTTTGGGGAAAAAAACATTGCTCTGGTCAGGGCCTTGGGGGAATATTATGCTTATATTTTAGAGCGTATCTGGTATTATAAGTATATCTGGGTGCAGAAGGAGATAATGGAAGTTTGTTGTTTGGTAGTTGGAACGTAAGTTTTATATTATGTTTTTAAGAAACAGACAGTTTGTATGAGATCAGGACTGAATTTTTTTTGTCATTTTGAGAACCAAATTTTGCATCAGTGATATTCTGTTTCATTGAATTGAGTTTCCCGCAGAGATGATTCAGTTGGTTTAATTAAAGAAGGAAGAGAGTCAAATGAAGAACCAAAAACAATATGTTTTTCATTTACTAATGAAAACTATGTTTTTTTGAGATCTCCTTAAACAGAATATTGGAATGGGTTTTTCACGATGAATGTTGTTTGGAGACATCAATATTCATAAAATGTATGTTTCTATCACCAGGAAATAAAGAATTTTCTGTCTACATGAACCTTTCCTGGTTGCTTATTAATGCATTTGCCCACTAGTAACATAATACTTTCACAAGTTGAATCCCTCAACATTGGATTTTAAAAAATAGATATCAGTCTGGTAGGCCTACACTGCAGGAAAGAGTCAGGACTAACATTTAGCATGTTATTAATTTTATTACCACTTTTATATTCTCTGAAATGTTATCTTTATTGAGGGTGACTTGAAAAAGTGAATAACTTGGAAGGGAGGGGGTGCACCCTGCCACACGCTTCTACCTCTTCGTTGCTTTGATCCATTGCCGAAAATATTTTGGCACCTATCATCCCCCCCCCCCCCAAAAAAAAAAAAAAAAAAACACGGATACAAATCGATACCGTTGGCTATAGGTATTTATTGGTATGTAGTCACATTATTAATATGTTTCTTTAGTGTATATGCGTCAAAGAGAAAGGACACCATAAAACAGCTTGGCCAAACTCGACAGCTTAACAATGACTCTGTATGTTGTGATCCAATAGCGCCATCTTCGACTTAACATCGTAGAGTTTCACTTCATCCTTTCCCTTCTGCAAATTCTTTCTGCCCCACCCTTTTTCCCTTCTTCCCGCTCGCTTGTCCTCCCTCTCTCTCTCTCTCTCTCTCTCTCTCTCTCTCTCTCTCTTTCTCTCTCTCTCTCTCTCTCTCTCTCTCTCTCTCTCACAAATACACACACTCTCCACCATGTCTTCTCAAAATTTCTGTCACGTCTAGATTGCTTGTGCTTTGTATCTCTTGAATGAACTTAAAGCCACACTGTCCTACTTGTAGCTACTTGCTCCCTCTATATAGAAAACAATGCCTAATCGGTGACCATTGGTCCCCACGATCCTCTTTTTCTTATGTTAATTGAGAGCTGAGTTCATGAGATAACCACCTGTCCAGTGACCTTGCAGGGTAGTCTAATCCCTCCTATAAACTATGACAGATAAGCTTTAAATGAATGATTTATAATCCGAGCGTGTCAGGAATTTGTCCACTAAAGATTTGATGGTCTGATGATTTTTGTATGTGTGCGTGTGTGTGTATGTGTATATGTATGTGTGTTTTGTTTTGTTACCAAATTCAGTGTACAATATATCCAGTTTTGTTAAGAATGATTTGTAGATTATGTATTTTATTTGAGAGAAATTAATTAAACAAATCTTTTACAAAATGAGTCAAGTTCAAAATCAATGAACCCTTTCTTGAAATACGAGCTCCATTATTCCCTCTTCAACTGATTTTCTCCGTATTCAACGTTCTGTATTTCGTCCTTTCTCTTGCAGTTTTTCGTTTATTTATCATGTTTATTTCTCCTCATTCACGTCTCTCTAGCTCTACGAACAGCCATCGAATTTGGCCTATTGTTCTACGTCACGCACGTTGGCGTTGCCAATTTGAATCACACATCAATGCGTCATGGAGACTGAGCGCGAGACAAAGGCAATTAAATTTTAATTATTGATAACGACATTACATCCCATTCAAACAATTGACACAAGATAGCCCCCTTTATTATCAATCGAGTGCGTGATTTCAATGTTGATCTGTCATGCAGTGGCGTGTATCAATCTATTGAGGGGGGCAATGACGTAATAGATAGGGGAGAGATCTAAACTATGTGATGGATGAAATACGAGAGAACAAGGCGAGAGGCTAGTAAGGAGGTGGTGTGGGAGGGGGTCTAATCACCTCCTGTTTAAGATTCCTATCCACCTCCCTCTCCTTATTTTCTTTATTTCAACATGATCGCAGAGACTTGCAAACATCTACGTTGGGAAAAAGAAGAGAAAAGAGCCTTGTGCATCAACACTTACATTAGGGACTTTTAGATTGAGTGGACGAGAACACGACGAACGCCGACTGATCATGCGTGTCAACGTACTCAACTGCCCATGTTGACTACAATTAGAAATCTTTCAGATTGCACTCGACGATATACATGCATGCAGGAAGTAACACTATGAATATGTCGGACAAAGAAAGAGGACAAAATATACAGTTCCTTATTCTACCCTCAACAATAGACCATTTTCGTAATGTAACCAAATTTAATGCACACGTCTTTGTGAAGTGCCTCACTACAAATTATTTCATTCACCTGATAAGAATAATAGTAATTCAATAGTCAGAATGCAAACTGCATTTATCAAGTGTTGCTAGGTAGGCCAAGCCATAAAGTTTGTCCAACCTGGCAACAACTAATGTACGCAGTTTGGATTATGTCTATTGAAATACTTCACAAAGACTTATGCATTAAATTTGGTTACATTACGAAAATGGCCTATTTCTGTGGTAGAACATCCCTTCACTGCTATTATGTAAAAATGTGTAGAACATGTGAATATGCATGTGACACCTGTTCTACACATTTTTACATAAAAGCAGGGAAGGGATGTTCCTTTGTCGACCTGAGGAACTGTATATTTTATGCGAACGCGGCATATACTAGTACCGTACTATATTTAGGAAAATCAAGGTTGACGCATTTTCGATCGCCGACTGAGACGACGTGACGCATGCGCAGTGCCTTAAAATGACGTCACACGTTGCAGTCAAAGCTGTTGACGTGCAAATCTAAAAGTCCCTAATGTGCGAACATACAACGACGTAACATTATAACCGAAACACGATTTCTATGAGCTATTCAATAGGCTATACATCGCCATTACTTGGATTCTTGAAAATCTTTGAGCCCATGTTTTCCCTCTTTTGTTATTCGATGGGCGGGGGTGGGCATGAGCCCCAATGGCCCCCTGCTCCTACGCCACTGCTCCGATGTCTGGGTGAACAGTGCACTTATCTCAGGACAAACGTGGTAAGGGAAATACCAGTCATTCTTTGCTTCGGGGATCAAATCCGTTCTCTGTCTCTCCATGGCATGTGGTATTGTTTTAGGACAACATTATAACTATACATCATTAAGAACGATGACATCTTGTTGTTGCAGTTGTTGCAGTTCAATAACAGGCGTCGATAAAGGGGGTAAACGGGGCGCAACTTACCCCTCAAAAAATCCATGGCCGATTTGTATCTTTGTTTGTTCTTCTGTGATTGGCCAATTATTAAAAAAGACTTTCTAATTCTATTTTCCACAATCTACGTAAGTAATAGGGGGGGTTCTTTTTCGACATGTTTACAATTCTGGGGACCCTGTTTAGTGTCGTTTTATCTTTTTGCGAACTCGTTGCCAGGTGGCAAATAATGTGCACCAGCCGCCCCTTCAAGACAAAGTGTTTTACAGACGCTCCTTGGTTCTTTTTGTTACCAATCATTTCTTCGAATACTAGATTTACGACAAATTGTTGTTGAATATCACATAGGTGGTTGTGGGTCTTCTTTTTCTTGAAAGTAGACATCTCAGTCTGTATGTCACTAGCTCACAATGTAAAGAAAAAATAATAATAAATGGAATAAAATAGTATAATAGCAAAAACAAGAATAATAGAAATAACATTAATAATAGTAACGGTTATAATAATAACAATAATAATAATAACGATAATGATAATAACATAATAATGATAAAAATAACGTGATAATAATAAAAGTAATAGTAACAATAATACTTATACTTTAAAAAGAGTGAAATATTAACTTTCTTCCCTATACTCAGATTATGATGATGACAATAAGAACAAAAACAATAATAATAATAATAAACAAAAACGCCAACAACAATAACAGCGACAACAACAATTTAAAGAAAGATGATTCAACAAGAACTTTCTTTCAGATCGGCATAGCAGATTAATGCTTTTTATGCGTTATAAAACTTCACCAATAGAGATAAAAATGTGTATCTCCTTTTTTTCCGTTTCTAGGATTTTCTGCCATTGATCGATAGTAATATACTTGGATCGGAAATGGCTTTCATGTTCATAGTTCTTTACTTTTCTCATTTACATGATTTTAGAAGCTCGTTTTTCTTTTGATATTTCTGTAAATATTAAAGGACATGTCAATAGAAAAGAGAGCTCCTCTTTAAGACATAGGACCATCATAAAGATTGTAGAAAACTATATACGCGTACCTGTAATATTGAACCTCAATAAACCTCTCCCTGACAAATTCTTAGCGATATAAGATAATCTTGACCCCATTCTTTGACCCTATATTATGGTGATGCCATGTGTTTACTGGTGAAGAACCATGTCTTATTGATCTCCCACCTTAAAACCACAACTCACATTCACTTATCACTCCTGAAGACATCAATAGACCAGGTCCATTTTATGCATCCTGATCTGTCACTCGTGTTCACATTTGATGGGCTTCATTCGGAAGGAGGTGTTGATTTTAGGAGCAAATCTTCGGGACCCTCCCCCTCCTTCCATCTCGCCCTCTCGGCTAGCGACCCCCGAGGACCACACCACGTCATCACGTCATCGACCTCCGACATGACGGCCGGAGCGAGCACGAAAGTGACAGTTAACGACGCTTTGGGGACGACCTGCCTAACGAGTTTGTCGCGTTGCTAGACCAGCGCGCACAGCTCAAAATGCCGCTGAGTGTAGCAAGGAATTACTGTGAACAACTCCTCGAGTGTACTTAAGTGCTCCGTATGCCCTCCATAATCCGCGATGACACCCTTTCCCCCGATCGCTTTGCACCTTGAAGCCTTGGTCTTGATCTGTCACTGTCCCCTGTTTCCTTTATTGTCTTCTTTCACTTTCACTCTCCGTGGCGCCCATGCAGAACCGTGGACTTTCTTAGTTCAAACAAATATGATCTTTTTTCTTTATTGTATAAGTTAGTCTCTTGTTTGAGTTTTTGTTTAAGTTTCATATCATATGGGTTGAAATTTGTCGGATTTATGCTTCCATGAATTATGGTGAATCCTTTAACTTTGCTTGCAGTCATAACGATTAACCCCACCCTCCCTCTACAAATTGCCCCCTCCTTTTAATCTCTCTCTCTCTCTCTCTCTCTCTCTCTCTCCATATCTCTCTCTCTCTCTCTCTCCCTGGTTTTCAGTCAAGTTTTCTGTACATTCAATATAGGTAACTGGATTAGCATTGCATTGTGGGCCTACGGGACAACATTTATTTTTGTATAATCAAGTCACGATTCATTTTATCGACGAAGTCATATCAGCGCAAAGAGGGGAGAAAAAACAAGATTTCCGACCGACCGACCCACGTTTTGGCACCTTAAGGGCAATACATCTTCTTCTTTTTTTAAGACCTTATTTATGGATCAACCAGAAGGCACTCTTTTTTTCCGAAGGTTCGTTTTGCCGAAGGTTCATCATTCTGAAGATTTGTATTTCCGAATCACAAACACCCAGTACCAGGAGGGTCTATAAATCCGAACATTAATTTTGTTGCGTTATTACAAAGGTTGGTTTTTTTCTGATGTTTCATAATTCCATAAATTATTAGGTTTCATTCTTCCGAAGGTTCGTAGTTTCGTGAAGAAAAAAAAACGATACAGTGTTTATTGTCGTTTTCAGAATGATGAACTTTCAGAATATTATGATCGCTATATATTTCATTTTCGAAACTACGAACCACATTTCATTTTTTTAAATTATGAACACCTTTTCACTTCCGGAAATACGAACCTTCGGATTTATGAACCTTCGGAGTGACAAAAAGGTCGGATAACGAACCTTCGGAATAATAAACCGACATGATTGTAACCGATCAACCACTCGTAGGGCAGACATGGGATGACAGGGACCGGAACAACGAGGAAATGAAATAGCCCTAGATAACAGGTGGATCGGTTCCTGCCAACGCACGCGAAAAAATTTACAAGGGTTCCGGCAATGAAGGTCTATTATCTTACGGAGAGAGAGAAAAGAGAGAGAGGGGGGGGGGAGGGAGCATGACAAATATACAAGGGTTCGGCAATGAAGGTCTATTATCTTACGGAGAGAGAGAAAAGAGAGAGAGTGGGGGGGGGGGCATGACAAATTTACAAGGGTTCCGGCAATGAAGGTCTATTATCTTACAGAGAGAGAGAAAAGAGAGGAATGGGGGGGGGGGGGGGGGTATGACAAATTCACAAGGGTTCGGCAATGAAGGTCTATTATCTTACGGAGAGAGAGAAAAGAGAGAGAGAGAGAGTGGGGGGGGGGGCATGACAAATTTACCATGGTTCCGGCAATGAAGGTCTATTATCTTACGGAGAGAGAGAAAAGAGAGGAATGGGGGGGGGGGGATATGACAAATTCACATGGGTTCGGCAATGAAGGTCTATTATCTTACGGAGAGATGGAATGAGAAAAGGAGAAAAAGCATGAGAGAAGGAAAAAAGGGAATAAAGAGAGAAAGGGGGGATGATATGTAGTTCGGATGATGAATGTCCATTTTATTACGGAGAGATCGAGAGAGAGAGAGACAGAAAGACAGACAGACAGACAGACAGACAGAGAGAGACAGAGAGACAGACATACAGACAGAGACAGAGAGAGAGGGGATGATATGTAGTTCGGGCAATGAATGTCCATTTTCTTACGGAGAGAGAGAGAGAGAGAGAGAGAGAGAGATAGAAGGGGGAGAGCATGACAAATCTACAAGGGTTCCGGGCTTCCGGCAATGAAGGTGAATTATCTTACGTAGAGATAGAAAGAGAAAAGGAGAGAGAGAGCATGTGATAAGAAGAGGAGGAAAGAGAGAGAGAGAGAGAGAGAGAGAGAGATTCGGAAGGGAAAATATACAGGGGAGATAGTTGTATAAAAGAGAGAGGCGAAAACCCATCCCAACCACGACTTAAACCCCCCCCCCCCCCTCCTAAAAAATACCAACAAAGGCAAGAACCACTCGGATAACTGCCCAGTAGCGATAGCCATCATGGTAATACTATAGAGGTCATTAGTCTGAGAGGGTGGGGGTATTTTGAAAGGTTTTATCCGGGATCAGTTGTCCATGGGGTAGTTGTCCTAGGGTTAATTTCCCGGAGATAGCTATCCAAAGAGGTAGTTGTCCTACATCCCATAAATTAGATATCCGGCATTGGTAGTCCAGGGGTAGTTTCTCGGAAGTAGTTTTAGTCTGGAGCGAGAGTCGGATATTAAATTTTGTCCTAACAATTAGTTATCCGGGATTAGAAGACAAGAGGGTAGTTGTCCTAATTAGGCGTGTCTGCACTATCTCGAGATTGCCAAATATCCAGCTATTTTGAACTATCCCGATCGAAACTATCCAGCTATTTGCGTCTTCATTAGACCGAAGTGGCAAATTAGCTGGATAGTTGGTCGGGATAATATCCCAAGATATCTCGGTCTAGTTTGCAAAATATCCTTCTATTTCCGAACTAGCGGGATAGTTTGCGACCGTCTTCATTAGACCGAAGTACGGAGTCAATTATCCCGATCCCATCATGCACAACGATTTCCGGTTCGCACATGCGATCTATACCGCTCAGCCCTGACCTCGCAACCACTGACCTCGAGTAAACACGGAAAACCGCAAACTAGACCGAGATATCTTGGGATATTATCCCGACCAACTATCCAGCTAATTTGCCACTTCGGTCTAATGAAGACGCAAATAGCTGGATAGTTTCGATCGGGATAGTTCAAAATAGCTGGATATTTGGCAATCTCGAGATAGTGCAGACACGCCTAGATTCCCGGAGTTACTATTCGGGTCGGATCATTTTTCAGGAGGTATTTGTCCTTGATCCAATAAGTTAAGACCTTGTACATTAATTTTTTTTAACGCAAATGCTACACGTCCAACCAATTTACAAGCTTTATTAATGATATCATCGTTTATTTAAAATAAGGATTTCGGTTGACCTACAAGGCATGAACTTTAATCATCTAAATAGCATGTAAGGAATATATATAGTCCTTGCCAGTTGCCATGCAAGTGTTCTATAAAGCAGGCGCGCTGCGGCGACAATGACTCAAGAGTTACACTAACGGTTAAACATCAGTTTTTAGAGCACGTAACGTTGTCACGGCGAGAGGGGTGATATCCCAAGTATGAGATCTTTGTCAGCCAATTTGTGATGTTGAAGACCAATTTGTTGTAACTTTATCCGGTATAGAATTATTTACAGATTTTTGGCACATAATATTTTGTTATTCATTTTTTTTTGTATTTAATCATTCACTTATCATTTTAATTGTTTATTTATTCATCTATTTATATATTTAATTATTTATATATTTTTTCATTTCTTTATGTGTTTATTTTATTTTATTTATTTATCAATTAATCTTTGTAAATAAATATTTATGTAGCCTACATTTTCTTTGATTCATTGATTTTATACTTTCAATCATCATTCATCCATTGACTGCTAAAAATGGATCTAAATTTATTAATTGAAGAAGGACATTCAATTTGTTGGAGCTATTGAAAGCCTTTGGACATGCTCTCCTCCTATTTATTACTTTTTAAAACTTTCCAGGCAAACCGGCCGGCCACCAAGACCCCCCCCCCCCCCTCCCCCCTCCCTTCAACGCAGGGGCGGATGAAGGGGGGTTTCGGCGGATTAAACCCCCCCCCCCCTTGGGCGGCCAAGTGAGAAAAAAAAAGAAGGGGGAAAGATCCTGGATCCGCCACTGGGTCAACCCCCCCCCCCCCCCCCCCCCCCCCCCTCTTGGCAAAAAGCTAGATCCGCCCCTGCAACGTATTCTAGCTACGCCCTCTACCGCCCCCCCCCCTTTTTCTCATCTACCCCACTATACCTTGATGGCAGGTCAAGTTATCATTTGTGACAGGCCGGGTGAATCACTGCTAAGAAGACAAGTTTAGGTTAGGAAGGAGTACATATAGTAGGCAAATCACAACTCGTGTCTTTCTAGATGCTTCCCCTTTTGTGATTGTAAATGGATGCGGGGCAGAGTTCGCAGACGGTATAGGAGAAAAGGCCGATGGCATCTGCAGGCAAGATGTTCATAGTTGAAGAGTATTTTATCCGTCATCGGCTCTATGTTACATTACAGCTATCAGGACGGGTCGTACATGTATCACTGTGTTTGTGTGTGGCATGTGGGGCGGGGGGAGGGGGGGGGAGGTTAGGGGCTCACGCAAATGTGCCGATATTCTAAATGGGGTTTTCAACTACCGGCGAATACTCTGAATATTTTTCTCTCGTGAAAGGAGCAAATCCCCCCCCCCCCCTCCGTCCGCCCTCCCCACTTGCCCTCGTTAATTTTCTAAGCGTATCAAATAAAACTGTAAAAAAAAAAAAAAAAAATCGACCAATAAACACTCAAAAATGGGTACATGGGAACATTGTCGTTAGGAGTTGAGATTTTTTTTCTTTAATTTTCCAAATATTGTGAACGAGAAAAAAAAAGTTACTTAACGTGAATTCTTAGTTTGACATCAAAACAGATAATGTAAGATACAAAATTGCAAAACCATGTCCGTATATGAGGAGATTAGGAGTCCAAATAATGGTAATTTCACAATGCTCCCGGGGGGGGGGGGTAGGGGTGGCCAAATCTCCCTCACCCCAAAATCCTCGTACATTATTATGTCGATCAAAATCTGCTCGACTCGAGTTGTAAAACCCATCAAAACCACTCATGGTTGCTGCGTGACGTAAAGACACAACACGATGATTTTAAAAATATAATTTATTTGACGTATGTAGATGCTCACGTTCGTACGCACATGCACAGATCAGGATGATAACACTGGCGAAGATTAAACGTCTCCACTGCCTCCTTCCTTTCCCTGTCTCTTCTCATAAGATTTCACACATTTTCTTTGGAAATGACAATCAGACTACAAGCTATTTGATAATAATTGTGACGATGATAATAATCAAAAATACTTTTTAGTAGACAGAAATGGCCGAAAGTGTTTGCATCAGACATACTTTGTTGAAATAGAATACTATTAACCCTTTTGCGCTTAGTATAGACCTCGGAATAATGCATCCCATGAAAAAGGTAGTATAATAATCATCATTTTTGTTGGCATAATTATTTATTCATTTATTTATTTATTTTATTCATTCATTTATTTATTTATTTAAACTTCTATTATTTGTTTTTTGTTTTCATTCATTTATTTATTCATTCATTTTGTTCGAAAATGACAATCAGAGTACAAGCTTTTTGATTTTTAGAAGACGCAAATGGCCGAAAGTGTTAGCATCAGACATACACTGTTGGTCATAATGGTGGAATAATTATTTTTACCCCAATTTATTGAATGATTTTGACAATGATTTATTCCTAATAGATCTAGATAATAGTATACATTCTCAGATCTTATTGAATGACAATTGGGGAGTGTTGTTTTACGTGACTGCTAAAGCATGTGTGTGCTACTATGCTAATCAACTAGGGGACCTACGTCCTTAAGTCATAAGTGACAGCAATGGGGATTAATGTCTCATAAAAGGGCACTAATATAGCACATCGACACGGTTTTGATCCTGGGGGCTCACAGTAACGAGGCCATTGCTTAGCCAATGAATCATGACTGTACGCAGCGGGCGCTAGGGAACGTCGACGCCCCTACAAAAAAAAACAAAAAAAAATGCAATAAATTTTAAATAATTAATTGCATTTTCCCCCAGTCCCCAACGGAAAAAATTCCTCTGTAGGGCCATGGATTATGGTTCAAGGCATGCCCACATAGAAGATTTTTTTTTTATGTTGGGGGTCGGGGAAAAATGCAAAGAATTATTGAAAAATTATTGCATTTTCTCTGTTTTGGGGCTAGCTTGTTGGGGCGTCGACGTACCCTAGCGCCCACTGCGTACAGTCATGATTCATTGGCTAAGCAATGACCTCGTTACTGTGAGCCCCAGGATCAAAACCGTGTCGATGTGCTATATTAGTTCCCTTTTATGAGGTATTAATCCCCATTACTGTCACTTATGACTTAAGGACGTAGGTTCCCTAGTTGATTAACATAGTAGCACACAGGCGCGTACGCAGGATTTTGTCAAGGGGGGGGTTTTAACATTTATAAATCGGTCCGAAAATTTCGCAACGACTCAGCCAGCCGCTGAATAAGCGGGGGGGGGGGGGGGGGGGGGGGGGTAAGAGGACACTTTTTTTTTTTTTTGTGGTCTCGAAATTTGGAAATTTGACATTTTGACCCGTTGGGGGGGGGGTAAGGTCACCTTTTTTAGGTCGGCCATGGGAATAATTTTTTTTTTTTTTTTAAATAAATAATAAAAAAAAATTTAAAAATTTAAAAAAATCCAAAAGGGGGGGGTTTTAGGGGGATTTGGGGGGGGGTTTACACACAAAAAATTACCAAAGGGGGGGTTTAACCCCCCAAACCCCCCCCCCCCTGCGTACGCGCCTGGTAGCACACACATGCTTTAGCAGTCACGCAAAACAAACACTCCTCAATTGTCATTCGATAAAATCTGAGAATGTATACTATTATCTAGATCTATTAGGAATAAATCATTGTCAAAATCATTCAATAAATTGGGGTAAAAATAATTATTCCACCATTATGACCAACAGTGTACCTTGTTTAAATAGAATACTATTAACCCTTTTGCGCTTATTATAGACCTCGGAATATTGCATCCTATGAAAAAGGTCAGGATGATAACACTGAAGAAGATTAAACGCCTCCACTGCCCCCTTCCTTTCCCTGTCTCTTCTCATAATATTTCACACATTTTCTTTGGAAATGACAATCATAGTACAAGATTTTTGATGATAATTGTGACGATGATAATAATCAAAAATACTTTTTAGTAGACAGAAATGGCCGAAAGTGTGTGGATCAGACAAACTTTGAAGACATAGAATACTATTAATATAACCCTTCTGCGCTAGACCTCGGAATATTGCATCCCATGAAAAAAAGTAATATAATAATCATCTTTTTTTTTTGGCATAATTATTTATACATTTATTTATTTGTTTATTTTATTTATTTATTCATTTATTTGTTTAAAGTTGTATTATTATTGTTGTTGTATTCATTTATTGATTCATTCACCCATTTATTTATTTATGTATCCATTCATCCATTCATTCACTAATTCATTAGATTACATGAAGATGGCTTGAAATTATGAAGTTCACATCGAGTGAGATGTAAGGCTGGCCATATGATTATAACACTCTTGCCTTGAGTGAGCGCGGTGGGACGACCCCCCCCCCCCCCCCCCTCCCCGCCCCTCCGCCACCTCCTCTTTCTCAATTCGAATTTCTGGATACGCCTCTGATACTGATACACGGACAAAGTTCAAGGGAGAATCATGTTTTCAAATCCGGGTTAATCCCAGTACATGACTCTACCACTTCCTGTCAAGGGCAGGTTGTATTTTTGTTCCTTCTTCTTCTTCGTATTTTGTTCTTCCTTATTTGTTATTTTACGACCACCACCGGACGACTGGTATGAATTTATCCAAGTCACTGATATGTACAGATCAGTGATTCAAGTAGCGCGCGAGACGCTCGCGTGGGTTTTGAGGTTGTAACACGATATGCAATAGAACGCGTGCCACATGTCAACGCAAAACCAGAAACGGGCGATCGCATTTCACCAATTTCGTTCTCTCCTTCGGAATATTGGACATAATTTTATACATCCCCCTCTTTAACCTGCAATTTGGCTGATCTTATTAGTCGGAGGGTAATATGAAGATGATCGAAACCAAGCTCTAATTCGAAACGCTCCCTGGGTGTGTATGAAAGTAATATTAATAAGGAAGATATATTTCTTAATATAAACAATGCAAATAGCCTAGTGGTCGTGGTGAAATAGGTGTAGGCACAATATTTTTAAACCCGGAATTTTACTGGCGAGCGTTTTTGCCTCTAAGGGAAAAAAACACACGTAAAAATGTATCCAGACAAAATACACTGAAGTCTGGAGAAATAGGAGTATTATACAAGAATATTTTCTCACGGAATTGCACATGCCTGAATACCAACTTTCCTAAATCCAATTTGCGAGCGAGCGAAGCGAGCTAGCATATTTTGACACTTTAACTTGTAAATTACAAATGGGCTATCTGAGGTGAAAATTACTTAACTATTGGGAATTCCAAAGTTCTCAGGAAAACCACAGCGCCCATACCCCAGCTCCCGCTTAGCACGCGGATGAATGAATGGATATCTGGCAAGAGTGATGTCATATAATAACAATAACTAATTTCATGATATTATGTCTAGAACTGATGTTGTGTTGTGTGACGCTAGATTGGAAAGTAACTTAGGATACCTTTCAGTTTAATCTTTTCTATTCTTAGATAAATCATGCAGATACAGAGATCAGATATAAATGAAGGAAATTTTTTAGCAGAAAGTACTAAAAGGATAATTGATTTGGAGGAGGAATAATAATGCAAAAATCAAATAGGAGTTTACGCGAATGGGAATGGTCACACCGCAAATACAATCAAACGTAATGTTATCCCGAAGAGCAACAGCAACAGATCAGCAAGAAAAGCAAAATATTGTTGACACAGCATTTATAAATGATTGAGGTAAATCAATATAGAATGACACCTCTCACATACAGATTGAATCAATGAGGATGGCTCATGGAGATAAAAGATGGGGAATTGAAGAAAAAAAAATGAGGGAAGCGAAACAGACTATTAATCCTCGGAAGATTGGTCACCTGAAGAAAGTAAAATGATTTGTTTGGAATCACGAGAATGGAGAGGAAACGTAAAAGTGACAGGCCCAAGTCTGAATTAGAAGGAGCGGACTTTGAGCTAACTTGTTAAATATGCACGACGCGTGAACGAAATATGGGCACTTTCTTACTTGAGTGAGAAAGTAAAGAAGAAAGAAAAAATGGTACAACATTTTCGTATGATAAATTTCATATTACTCATGCGAATGAAGTTTAATAAGCAAATAGGTTTTACTTGATTAAAAAAGCCTTTTTCTTAAGATGGAAATTAATCTACCCCATCTAATACATATACCAATTTCTAACTTCATCTAATCATTCATTTTCATACATGTTTCATTCTAAACATATTTTAATAAATCCATGCAGTATACTTCATATTACGAACGGATCATGGGTCATATAAAGAGGGTTTAATAAAAGATCTCAAGAATATGTTCTTTGTAGACGTCATTATTATATCACATTGTTGCAAGCCAAACTATTAAATTAAACATGTAATATGGAGTGATTATTTGAAACAAGAACCATTACAGAACTTTGGCTAAATTGGATGCTCAAAATAAATTTGAATGTACAAACGTTAGTATCACGTGATCATGTAATCATGTCATGCTAAATTAAATGAAAGCTTGATGAAAAGCGTCCATACATCACATGAATTTGAATGAAGTTGAATGCACAGAACATTAATTTGAATCTATCGAATAGCAAGGCCGACATAGATCTGATTATTTTAAATTGAATGCAAGCAAAATGAATTAGAGTGGTAAAGTCACGAAATTTGCGGGAGAAACTTATACTTAACATTTGCGATTAGCATGATCAATTACGACTAACCTAATGCTCGGATATTAGCTGTATCACACACTTACACTTAATTCAAACAGAAAAGTGCGGATAGGTCTATTTTCAAATCGGGGAATGGCATACAGGAGCAAGGAAAGTTAAAATAGATGGGGAGTGTCGGTTCTCATTATATTCTTTTTCGAAGCAAGGTTTCCATCGAACCTTTAATTTTTACGAATATTTATTTATTTATTTAAAAATATTAATACAGAAAAACAATATTAGCCAAAGCTGTTTAATATCAAAACAATACGGATGACACGGCTCTTCTTCTATATTGTATTCTGTCAAAGTCCCAATTGAACTTTGTGCCTGTGAGATGTTTTTACTAGACCCTTGAGAACTTGGGTCTAATCGTGACCGCATCCATTTAGTCTGCAAGCGCAGACTATGTTTTAAAACCGAAACACAATGAACACCGTCGCAAAGACTGTCGAGAAATCAGCTCGAGAGCATTTTAAATCCCCTGTTGTATGTTCTATAGAAATACATTATGTTCAGATTACGTAATATGTCGCTGTATAGTTCACATGTCAAGTTATTGATATTTCCTTTGGTTGATTTTTCGAAAGTCTTGGTGATCAAGTTCTTTTTACACTAAAACACGTTTCTATGTCATATCTTGAGCCTAGCCCAACTTTGTCAGTCTCTGCCCTAGTCCGGAATCCGGCCGGTTCTCCATATTATTATATATATTAAATATACGCCAATTTATTTATGCTCATCTGACTGTAAATTAATGCCTAAAACCCCTGAACTTCATGGCGATCAGCCCCTAAACCACACGCCAGTTAGTGACCTGCCAGTGTCACAAATAAGGTATTAAAATCATATGCTAATCTGACCGTACTTAAATGCCTAAAACCTCTGAGCTTCCGCCCCATGACCCCACTGGGGCTTTGCTCCTGTACCTCCACGGCAATTTACGCTCCGCTCGCTCTGCTCGCTTCGCTCGCTACGATTTACCTGATCTTAAATACTTTAAATCTTAAGATCTTTAAATCTTAAAAACGTTTTTGCTCATTACGCCACTGATTGGTATGATTGCAAGTCTTCCCGAATCAATCGCAAAACTTACTAACTCCCATTTCTGCAGTACGGAGTTACGATTAATATCAACTTACGATTGTTTTGATTCCATCGCCAACTGTTTATAATACAGGGCCCAGCGCACCGTCTTATAAAGAGTGGCGATTGATCCAAATAAATCGCAAGACCTCGTATCAATCGCAAGTTTGCAGTCTCCTACATTGTATCTATTATGTACATCATTGCGATTGATATCAACTCTTTTAAAGACGGGACTGTGGTCTGATTTCTCTCCGAGTCTTATTATGAGGATGGATATGAAGAAAGGCAGTGACATGGAAGGCTGGCTCGGGGAGGGGGCAGGAAATTGTTCCAGGGGTACTCACAAAGCCCCCCGCGTGTCAGGAACTGTTATATCGTGCACGATGCTCGTTGAGGGTTTTAACTTTTATCGACGACGACCGAATGATGCCAACGGCAGCTACGGCCAGACAAGGGGGTCACTGAACTCAATTTACTAGCGCCCTCTAGCAGCACAGACAGATATCTGCGTACGGTTCAACATTTTTATAGTTCATATTTTAATCCCAAGTAAGTTCGGAAAGTCCATAATCATTTATCCTTGATCTGTAAACAGTTAATAAAGCATAAGCCTGCCTAATTTCACGATAAATTTGAAATGAATATACAAAAGCTGCCAAAAAATATAAAATCTCTTTAATTTATTTCTGAGCCATCATTGGCCTACAAACATAAAACAGATTAAATATATATTTCTGTCTGTTTGATACTTCTGTCGCCCGTATATGCTTTTAAAATTCGTTAAAAATGTTCAACTTGAACAATGTCTCTTGAAATAAAGCATCCCAAAGAAAGTATATCTGATTCTATTTCATTTACTAGTCATTGGGTTATATCCTGTAAACAGTTGATAAGGCGGAAGTTTGCCCGTTTTCACGATGAATCTGAAATGGTATACAAAATCTGACTAAAAATCAAAAACTCTTTAAAAACCAATTATTTCTGAGCAATCATTGACCCACAAACACAAACAAGATTTAAGAAATATTTCTGTTTGATACTTGACATATTTTTTAAGCGTTTTTAGAATTCGTTGTAAATGTTCAACTTGAACTATGTCTCTTGAAATAAAGCATCCCAAAGAAAGTATATCTGATTCTACTTATAAATTCGTTTTCTTTCCATTTGCTAGTCATTGGCTTATATCCTGGGGGATAAACGTCTCCAATCATCCACATTTGATCAACATTGTCATATGCGGATCTCCATATTCGTTCAACAACTCGCTACTCCTAACGACCCCGGAGACTGCGGGGCAGAGAAGTCGCCGAGTAGCCACAATCTCGATAGGGGGAGACTGATAATGCCGAACACCTTTTATCTGTCTGAGTCGCTCGCTGCACCTCCTGGACATTCGGCAGGAAGACTGGGATGAATTAAGCGAGGGATCAGCGAACGTAATATCAGATGCTACATCCGAGCTCTCGGGCGAAACCGACGTGCATCCCCTTTCCCTCCCCGTCATTTATCATTAGAAACATAGCGATCTGAAAATTCAGCTCGAGAAAGGGGGCAACAAAGCCCGATTTCTTTTAAAATCGAATGATCTTCATAGATGGTAAAGATGCGAATGAGATAGATAACAGAAGACAGATCAATTCGCTGCCGAAGATGTCAAATTTGATTTAGAGACGCGGATGAAAGACAGCCTTTATTGATAAGGCTGTATCAAGTGGATGGAACGATGCGAATTTGAAAAAGTTCGAATGAAAGTTGTCACTTGTGTTGTTGCTGAAGATGAAAATTGATGACAAAAGATAGATCAATTCGTTGTAAAAAGATCTCAAATCGAATCGAGAGAGGCGGTGAAAGAACAGCCTTTTTGGTGAATTTGTAGAGCGATACGAAGAGCGAGACACGAGTCGGAGTCATTAAGAAAACACGTGATATGGTCATGAGATTATGTGTAATATTCACAATATTCAAATGTAAAGCGAGAAGTCTGAATTTGCACCCAATATTGATATCAAGCAGATAATTCATAAAAAGTATACTTGCATGGGACAAATCGTAGAGAATTGGGCCTACCAAGAGGGGTGGCTGAAAATGTGGACACAATCCATCGGCAGCCAACCAAGAGTTGCATCCGCATGCCCCTTATTCGAATATTTTCTACAGCTTTATCGTCTTTTTGTCAAATGTCTTGTTTGTCTTCCTATCCGCAAGTTGAATACACTCTCTATTTGTCTCGTCTGCTTCTTCGTGTTAATGACGTCATCCAATTTCACAGCGTTCCAGATCTGAGATACGTTGTAGTTTCTAGAGTACCTATATCTACCGCCATCTACAGTTTATTGCAATGCTTTTTTGGGGGGGGGGCGGAATTTGACAATCCGGAAACACTACAAATGAATAACTCTTTGTTTTAATCTTTGTCAAGGTGAGGATGACTTAAAGGTAATACAAAGTTTTGGGAAATTATGAAAATTGGGTGGATAGTGATTCTTTACAATTTTGATATATTTGGATGCCCCTGTGGATGTATTATAAGCACTAACAAATTAAGCCCCTAAAACACTTCTGCTTTCGAGAAAAATTGAATATAAAAATTTACCGGTGCTCCCGGTAAATTTTGATAAATTTGAAATAGCGCCTATGCGGCCGTATAATGGTAGCTGCGACCATGAAAATCTCAGAATATGTAGTTGTGATATATAATTTCCAAACGGGAAGAGCTTAACGGTCGATTTTAGTCAAGAAACATTGTTTCATAGCTTATTTAATATCTTGACCTTGAGAGGGAGCTATACAACATAAAGAGTTTATTGATTACAATTTCATAATTTTTTGACTCGATTTCAACCGCGACAACGATCACTGGATATTGTAGGATCGCATATGCTTCCAATATGTTCATTTGAACCAAATTCATGACCCCATACCAAAACTTTGTATTACCTTTAAACAATTACTGATGAAATTTTTTACTATGTTATGACATTTTTATTTGATGGTAAACATGAATGGAAACAAAATCCAGTAATTTCGCCCGTATTAATGCTAATTAAAGTAATATATATCTTTCTTTTGAATAGAGAGTGGAAAGGACGAGTTAGATTGAGCCAAGTATATTTAAAAATCTAAAATGCAATGATATTGATATAGTAATAAAGATGACGAAGATGATGATGATTACGACGACGACAATGATGACGATGATGACGGTAATGATGGTGGTGGTTGTGATGATGACGTTCGTAACATAAATAAAAACGATAACAACTATTTTCGAAGAATCAAACTAAGGCAATTTCAATAGCATTGTGCGTCACCTATCGAAATGTGCAGACATGACGATGAAGTGATACGTAATCTGAATATGATTTATATGGGACAAAAACGAGGTATTGAAATTACCCTTGAGATTAAATTTTTCGCAAATAGTTGCGATCTTTTTAAATATTTGACAAATTAATTATACAGCAATCACACAAAAGGTCAAATTTGCTTGGAGGATGAATTTGCAATGTTTGACACTAATGCTATACGTCAGCATGAAACAGATAAGGACAATTAAACGTTCATCAATTTTACTGTCATTTAATTCAAACTATTTGATGTTGCCAACTGTCTAATCAATTATGTAACCCGTCATGCACCGTTCTCCACGACTCGGTTCGTAAACATTGTAGAGTACATGGCACAAAATGTATCCTTGAAAGTTTCAAAACAAATGCAACTCATCAATGAATAACAATTTACTTATGCCAAGTCGACATGTCTGCTTTGTAGAGACAACATTCGGTTTGTAAATTAGTCAACGTCGAGATTTAAAAAGAAAGTATAATAGTGCGACTGTATACTTTGTTTTCTTATTTATTTCCATTTGCAGCGTGGAACATTCTGAACAGCAAAAGGCAAAGTGATATTTTGTTCATAGCGTTGCATTCACTCGATTTGGGAGGGAGGGGTAGAAAGGGGGTAGAAAGTGAAAAGTAGGGGCACGTAGGGGCACGTAGGGGGGGGGGGGGCATTTAACTAATATCAAATCATGCATCCGTGAAATTGAAAAATAAATGTTCATTTGCCTCTATAACTTCTAGAAATTTATCATTCAACTAAGCATGAAGAAAGCATAGGAAAAGAGTAAGAGAGAGAGAGAGAGAGAGAGAGAGAGAGAGAGAGGGGGGAGGGAGGGAGGAGGGAGAGAGAGAGGGGGGGAGAGAGAGAGAAAGAGAGACCGGAGAGGGTAGGAAACAACACGAAGACAAGAAGAAGGCGGGGAAGAAGAAAAGAAGAAAAGGCAGAAAAGGGAGAGATAAATGGGATTGGAAAAGTATTCTAGTGACAGACAGGTTATTGCGATGATGATAAGTGTGAGGAGGAGAAGTGGAGAGTGGAAAGGAAGGAAAGAAAAAAAGGGACGGAGGGGGGATGATGCAACATTGTTGAACGGAAAGCAAAGAAAGCCAGGGGCAAGTACAAATATGAGAGAGAGAGAGAGAGAGTGAGTGAGAAGAAAAAAACCAATACACAGAAGATAAAAAGATACACATACGTAGATGAGAAGGCATGGGTGGAAGAAAAAATTGCCGAAGGAGAAAAAGAAGGTAAAATACAAAGACAGAGGATAGAAAGAGAGAAAAGAGAGACAAGAAGAGAGAGAGAGAGAGAGAGAGAGAGAGAGACAGACAGACAGACAGAGAGACGGAGAGAGAGAAGGGGGAAAGAGAGAGTGACATAGAGACTGTTAATGTTTGTCCTCACTTGGCGAGTAACTGCTAATAGGTGTCCACACCATGTAACTGTCACATTCATTAAAGCGAGAGGGTTATTGTGGGACTAATTTCTGTTTAAACATTGCTAAATGGCTCGCTTGGACATGCTAATTGTGTCACGATGTTCCGAAAGCCCCCCATTCTGAACAATAAGGAGGCCTTTAATTGACTGCCGTGTTGGTTATCAATGATGAGGGGTGTAATTATAAATAGGTGACTTACACATTATATAATATGACCTTGAGTTAAATGTTGAATTTATCTTTGTTTTAAAAAATCCACTGCGATTTAACCCACAAATCAAGGTCCGAAGAGTTTTCATGGCTTCCAAAATACATTACATTTTCTTGGTACTAATGTAGCGTGAATCAATTTACAGTCATAATAATTGTGTAGTAAGTGCCAACGTCATTTCCATCATTACCTAATAGAAATGTGGAGAATATTTTCTGAAATTCTTCTCCTCCTCGTTTCCTTAAAGACCAAAAAAATAATAATCACCAATCGTTATTGAAAATATGTAGGCCTAATTCAGATGGAGTGATTTTTAGTCCTTCTTTCATTCTACATGTCTAGTTTCTATATTTTACAAACGAAAAATGAACTAGACCTACTTACTTCCTTACTATAGACGAGTATGATAACATTTTTTTGTCCAAGTATTCTTTCGAATTTGTTTAAATGTGGGACTTGTTACTCTTTTCATGAATGTCACTAAAGAGTAAACACACCCTTTTTCTTCTCCTCATCAGAAGTATCTTGTAAGATCATTGTCTGCATTGAGTTACTGGGGGGGGGGGACAAAAAGGGTTGCGTGATTGTTTTTTTTAAATAACTTGGATAAAAAACAAAATCAAAGTTTGTAAGCTTTCCATAATATTTTTATAAATTTACACATCAAGTAATAACATGACAAACAAGCATTTATCATTTTCGAAATGAGTCGTGAGCAAACTGAGCAACTAGTTCAACCTAATGCTAATGAGCTGTTCTAAGTCAATTTATCACGAATACCCCCATCAATGATCCCTCTCCCTCTCTCTCTCTCTCTCTCTCTCTCTCTCTCTCTCTCTCTCTCTCTCTCTCTCTCGAAAAATGCATCTGTATTTCAAAGCCCTAAAATGCACTAATTACAAACGGAAACAAGAGAAACAAAATCAGATCATTAATCGGCCAAACAGGCGCGGGGACTTAGCTCAAGAACAGTCCACATTAATCAAAATCTTAAACTAATCATAATTCTTAGATTTCTTTCAAACAATATTCAATTTCCTATGAGCAGAGCGATAACCCTGCTACTTGTTTGGCGCCAGCCCGCCTGAAAGGAAAAATATAGGACTCGAATTAAATATGATTAACTACTAGAGGGCAGATAGTATTTCTATCATGTGAAAACAATAGTCGGGTTATTGTTTTTCTATAGAGATCTCTATCGATGTTAGACAGTCTTATCGCTCTTAACGACGCCTCCCACATGATTTGTTTCTTTGTTTTAATTCGCGCCTTCTATTTTTGTGATTTAATCATTATTGGCGTGGTGTGAAGGAAATTGCTTTGTGATTGGATGTATGCGTAAATTACCACGATACGCGGATTAATAATCATTATTTTATCGGCTCTTTCGTAAACTTTGGGATGACTTTTTGAGCGGAATGACACTTCAAAACGGGCCATTTTGATGAAAGGCGACGGAGTGACTACCAAACGTTTATCACTAAGCAAGCAAAAATGCATCACTTTTGACACCTCAAATATTGGGCAGCGCAATATCTGGGAGTTTATTTATCATTCCTAAAGCTCACAAACCAACTCGATTTGTCATTCAATTCGATTTGTAAAAAAAGCAAAATCTTCTGGATTTAAGTTTTTCTTTCTTTCTTTAAGTTAACAACTCTTCACAACAAGTGGTTTAATGTTACGAAGATAAATATTTGCGGGTTTATGGATTGGTCAAAGAGTGTTTGTTCGTTTCACAAAAATGTACAGTAATCTTTCTCTGATAATAAATTTGAAGTCTTCAGAGATCAATGAACTACCTTCATATCCAAAAGGAAGACAAATTATATTAATTGTTTTCCACCCTCCCCCCCCCCGCTCTTTCTCTCTACATCTCTAATTTTCTAAGTAAACCATACAAGTCAAGGCATGTTTACGAATTATTTCAATCAAACAAAGTCATCATTTAATCAATCCATGGGGGATGCTTTTGTAAGAGGCTGTAAGTTCATCGAGATTTTTTTTTTTTTTTTTTTTTTTTTACTTTCTCAGTTTCAAACTGAATTCGTAATAAAAAACAAACGGCAACAGCCACATGAAATTAAGGAAGAGAGAGGATTTGCAGTGAATAATAATTATGTAAATTTGGGTAGATCGATGAAATTATTCAGTAATCAAAATGCAGTCGTTATTTATAAACCTAAAAATGAGAGACATAGTGTACTAAAGATAAAGCGCTAATAACAACTGTTGTAACTAATGGTGGCTTTCAATAGACAACTCAAGGGCGAATCGTCTTGTGTTTGTCTTATGACGAGTTTCTGAATCCTCGCTGACTTGAACCGATGTTATCTCGATGTGGCTAGATATCCCCCCCCCCCCCCACAACAAAAAATACAGTCCACGAAAATGAGACAAAAAATCAAAGGATTTATACAGCAACTGTTATAAGCATTTGTATTTAATCTAATTATGTCTTTATAAATGTATATACTTTAATAGAGCATCGAGCTCGAACACAATTGGGTTTTTATTCGTTGTAACTCCCTATTTTGTCCTCCTTTTTTATTGTTGCTTAATTTATCCATCTAAAGCAAATCCTAAATTACACACCGTTTAACAAAATTAGTGTCAAACTTAATACGTTATCATTTTAATGGTCGTTATCTGTGCTATTACACTGAACCGTGAACTTTTTAATTCAGCTATATCTCATTAATAGAAAAGGCAAATACGATTAAAAGTAATTAGAAGTGAACAAAAGCGGTGTGGTCCGACTGAGTCATAGATAATAATTATTTGGACAAAACCTCACGATAATCTAATATATATCCTATAACTATATTGTCAGACATGATATCATAATGTAATCGCTTTAGGTGTGTTTTGTTTTCGTTATTCTTATCAATTGGAAGGTCGATACTTCTAACAAATAAGATCACACATGTTTTTGTTTTTTAAACAATACATCCAAATTCCTATAAAAGCAAATACATGGGTTTAAGAAGTTACCAAGAAGTTACCTCTTGATGGGTTGCTCCTTATATACTAATATGCTCTCCATCTGTCCTACCCCAGCCCTCTTTCTCTCTCTCTCTCTCTCTCTCTCTTGCTCTCTCTCTCTCCTTCGCTCTCTCTTTCTCTTTCCCTACCCCCCTCTCTCTCTCTCTCTCTCCTTTTCTCTTTCTCTTTCCCTCCTTTTCTCCCCTGTGTAGATATCTGTCTATCTTCTATCTCTCTCTCTCTCTCTCTCTCTCTCTCTCTCTCTCTCTCCTCTCTCTCATACCTTTCCATCTCTGTGCATAAATATGTCTTCTTTCTTCCTCAGCTGCTTTGTTTTTCTCTGGTTTGGGAATTCCGGGCGTGGTCGGTGGATTGCGGGTCCTCCCAGTAACAGAGCCCCGAAAATTCCTTTAATCCTTGCGATTAATATCTCGTTAAGGTATACGACCCTTCATTCCCCTTTCTCTCCAATACTCACAACAACACATCCCAGACTTTAATCTGCAATTAATCCCGTGCTTAAAGACAAAGCTGGTTTCCCGTAATGCGATGACATGATTGAGAAAGAAACTGTCTGGAAACATTTGGGGAAGGTTTATTCTCATGATTATTATTATTGTACATAAGAATTCTTGTATACTGCGATGTTTATAAATCATCAGAAGTTCAGAACGATCAGGAATTGACGCAATCATGCTTAAATGCTCATAGAAATGGGCATTTAAGCAAGTGCCATGGTTGTTTGGTCCAAACACTAATACGAGCATTTGAAAAGCAATGCATTTCAAACGACATGCTCGAGTATAACTTTCTTCCAAGCTGACATTTAAAAAACAAAGAAGGAGAAAGCTTACAAAGTCTTCTTCTTGACCTTTACCGGAACACTCGCAACACTTTACCGACATTGTAATCATTATGCCATATAATAAGCCATCTCCTCGCAATGCAGATTTCACCCGTCATCGAACTAGGCTCTCTCACTTTTTGTTTATAAGCACGAGATTTATCAATTAAAATCTAACCGTTGGGTGGATTCCCCGACAAGAGAAAGGCGATGTGAGGAGAGACGTGTTAATAACAGTTCAATAAAATGTAGGATACATATTTATATCTAATTAAGCTTAAATTTATAGCCAGGTGCGCAAGATCAATTAAGATAAAATAGTCTTTCCAGGTTGATTCAGACTTTGTCTCTTATTAACTGCTTTGAAAATTGAAGCCGTCAACAGTATGAATAATGCTTATAAAAATACATGTTATGTACTTAATTTGTTGTATATCAAATGACTTGATGTAGACATTAATTATAATGATAATAGTAGGTTCTTGTATAGCGCTCAAGTCTGTCAGACTTGACACTCCTGGCGCTCCAGAATGGCGTAACATGGGTCCGGCCATTGAAGGGGGGACGAGTCGCCACTTTTGTACGCACTTGCTATCCTTCTAGGTGCCCATTCTACACCTGTGTAGAAAGGAGCGATGTAGAGAAGATGCCATGCTCAATGGCACATGTGTCGTGACGAGGCTCGAAGCTTTGACCTTCCCCAGTCAAGTTTTATAAACCCTCTCCTCTACCAAACTCTATATTAGGCCTGTTTTATCAGCTCGAGATTGATATCCCGCTATTTCAACTATCCCGATTGCAAAATATCCAGTTAGTTTGCGTCTTCAGCCCAAAGTTGCAATTAGCGGGATATTTGGACGGGATAATTATCCCATGACTGATATCTTGGGATAGTTTGCAAAATATCCCACTATTTGGCAAAATATCTCGCTATTTGTCCGGTGCGTCCTCACCAGCCCGAAGACTCGCACTTTGCGCGAACGCTGAGCAAAATATGCCTGGCCAATTTCTCAAGGTCGAGTTTCAAGTTCATGAAGACGCGATTTGTAACTTCGGGATTATTTCCCAAATCAGAAATAGTGGGCTATTTGGCAATCTCGAGCTGATGAAAACAGGCCTAATGTCCATCTGTTGGTCATGGCGCCACGGAGTGCTCTCCTGTGCGGGAAGCGGTCAAACAGGTGAGCCAAGATGACAATGACTCGTAGATGTCAAACGAGGACACACAATCGTTTCTGTGAC
The DNA here is from genome assembly GCA_035222895.1 of Strongylocentrotus droebachiensis. Lineage (NCBI taxonomy): Eukaryota > Metazoa > Echinodermata > Echinoidea > Camarodonta > Strongylocentrotidae > Strongylocentrotus > Strongylocentrotus droebachiensis. The sequence goes on from JAVYIG010000019.1 coordinate 525,520, forward strand.
AACCATTATCATGATTTTCGGCACCCTATTTAAAAGGGAATGTAAAGGTGATACTCATCATGGACTTCACCTATTCAAGCTTTCTAAAAAACAGTGTTTGGACAATGAATCACACCAATTTTGACATTATTTTCTCTAAATGTAACCCTCTTTTTATTTGCGAAGTAAGCTATTTTTAGAAATGACACAGGTAGCCTAGAATTTTAGTTTATTTTGGATTTAGTTTTACCATACACGCAGCAAGCAAGGTTGACCGAGCTGTATTCCATTGTTTGACATTGGAATTGTGATATAGTCCGTTTTCTTACCATTTTCGTAATGCAAATATTGACAAAGGTATGTCATTTTTATGATATTTTTATAACGAATGTATTTCCATGGTCAATACCAGAATTTTGCAAATAACGTAAATGTAGAACTTTGGTTAAAACCACACGACACAAAATATGTAAACCAAACTATCAACAAATAACTCTTTGCTCACATTAAAAATTAAAAATGACATGTCCCAACAAATGGCTTTCGAACGGGCTGGGTTGTATATTTTCTTGTTACTTGTCGTTCTTTTTTTTCATTGATTTAAATTATTCTTAGAAGGAAAATAGTAGAAGAGTTAGAATACTATACAGTATTAAAGGTACAATATTTTTAATCAACATCATCTCTATTTAAACGCTATTTTCCCCGAAAATGTTCTCACAAGAAAGCAAAAAGGAAAAAATGATAATCAATCGGATTTGTAGGTTTTGCTGTTTGCTTCTTTTTATTTTAGGGCGTTTTTGTTTCTTCTTTCTCTCTTTTTAAATTCCAAATTCTCTAATAGCGTTTGGGTCAAGCATGAGAAACGAGTGGTCACATTAAAGAAAAAAATGTTATACATAATTTGAGTATCAATCGACAGAGGTTGTAACGCACTGGTCAGCTAGTGTGCCCCCCCCCCCCTCCTCCCCCTTATGCCTACATGTAAATGCCGGGATCAGATTCCATGCAATTTGTTGTTTTCCTTTAATTTTGATCTTTATTATTATTTTTTTTTTAAATCACATGCTCATTAGACTGCCCTTATTTATAAAAAGGAATCTACTTTTTACAAGCTTAGCTTTTTACTAGTTTCCCCCATATTTCACCACAAATATATTTGTCTAATTTCAATTAAGGTACCATGCAATTGTATTTATATCTCCGTATGTTAGTTGGACTATATTTTTTACTTTCATTGCCTGATATTATTGTATGTATTTTTGTACACCTAAATATGTATTGAAAGAACAATTCTTTTCATTCTCATTGTTTATTGCTTTTGATTTATGTAATGAATATGAATGTGAAATATGAAATAAATCTAAACTGAAACTGAATATTTAATTTTCACTTTGATACAAAAATTAATTCAAAGTTAAACAAGGGGGAATCAAAATTAAACGAGGCGACACCACGTAACAATGAGCTACCATCAATCTTAAAATCCTTTTGCCGTTTGAAAGAAAATAATGACGTTTATCTTTTTGCAGCCAGACTTTGTTTTATCTTCATTCACTTTTACTATGAAAAGAATATTTAGATTTACAAAGATTCTCACGGTGCTGTTTGCTCAGCTTCTAGTCATGAATCAATTAAATAGAATTAAACAGTTTAGAAAACAAAACAAAACTCTCATTAGGAATTCCGCGGCCATTAGAGGTACCAAATATCGCTTTGACCGTCATTGGTCAAGTATTATTATGACGTCACTGAAGTGTGGGCTAATAAGATTAGGCCTACTAGGCTCGTATACCACTAAACCTCTGATTAATACCCTTGTTTAAGATTTGACTTTCTTTCCCAAACGAAGAACCAACTCATAAGTCAACATAATATACCTCAAGATGGCATAACTGACGGGGGCTCGAAGAATACCCCCTCCAAATCAAAACATTATATTCAAAGGGTGTAATCTTAAAGTCACACAGATTTAGGTCTCTCTCTCAAGACTCCAATCGGCTATTGGTATGCTAGTCGTCTGGCGAACTCTTTGAAAGCTGTACCCATAGACACACACGAATGCAGGATTTGAGACGTTCTCTTTTCAATTCTGGACGACGGATTGGTTTATTGAGGGGATAATGCCCTATTTAGTAGCATGGTCAAGTGGCTACTGTCTGTCTTAAAATGCTTCACTTGTTGCCTATGATGATTAGAGCGAAGATGATGTCGTGGACTATACGGTGGTTTGATTGACACTATACAGTCTGCAGACGTACATGTAAGGGCAGAGGGCGGTGTTCAGTCTCTTGCCCGAATAATAACCATTCTGTTTGATACCTTGCAAGCGAGCGAAGCAAGTGAGCAAAACTGTTAACCGTTCCACGTCATTTTTTAGTGTTGCTCCACGGCCTAGCCCAAATATCAAATATGCCTATGATTTGCAAGCGAGCGAATCAAGCGAGTAAAAGTTGCGACCGTTCCATATTATTGCTGGATGATTGTTGTCTAACGGCCCAAAATAAATTAAAATATTAGTAAAACATAAATAAAAACATATAGGTAAAAACACTTAAATCATATACTTGGAAAATCAAAAAGTTGTAAATCGGAATATTGTAATAATTTCGGATTAGGGTTTAATTCAATCGTTTTTTTAGGCGTTTGAAATCGATAAAATACATGGTCAATATAAATATAACAAAAACAAAACATGATGTGTTTCTAAGTTCTTCTTTTTCTCTTTTCCAAACTATTCGGTCAAGCAAAATGTATACCAACGATAAAGGTACGTTTCATATTCCTTTGGGAAGCCTCCCAAATAATCCTAAATTCTTAACAATACAGCTCCTTCAGTAGTAGAGCAGCAGCTAGGTTGACACAGGCATGTAGGACCAACGGTGTGGGTCCAGATGGTGGCGCCGGCATCCACGGCTTTGAGGCACTCGATGGCGCTTGTGTCCCTAGAGCTACTGGGCACTCCAGAATGGATAGAATAAATACGTTTGTGGTCTGGTAAACGAAGAAGGCCTTGTCTTGTGAATAGTTAATATCCTTTATTATATGAATACGCGACATGATTAGATCATTGAACATCATCCGTCAGTCTGCGTTAAGTTTCCGTTCTCTTAAAATATATAACAAAAATAACAACAACAAATCTTTGTTGGTGAGGTCAAAAGTGAAAAGGGTTGTGAGAGCATCGAATTATTACAATGATGCATAGCCAAATTGATTAACATAGTTAGTATTTTTAAAAGAGTTAGTATTTTAAGTTGAGGGTTGTTCCCAATGTCTTGACAACATATTTCATTATTTGTTTTACTAAACATTTAATCCTTTTGAACATGGCAACTTTTTTTAATTGTCTTTTCTGTCTCTGAACGGAACTCCTCAGTCCACCCCCCCCCCCTCTCTCCCTCTCTCTCTCTCTCTCTCTCTCTCTTTCTCTCTCTCTCTTCCCCTATCTTTCTCTCTCTCTACCTCTTGTTCAAGCTATACTCCAAAGTCTCACTCGGGGCAAAAGTGGAAATACAAATATATCGAGTCTAGGCGGACGGAATAGGACGCGACGTCATAATATTAATGTGTAAATTGAGGTTGAAACGGTCCACGTCAATGACGTATTAATTATCATATCGTCGTTATTAAGATGTTTATTACATCGTATATTGCCGATGTAATTGCTCAAATTACTTCTTCGTAACGATAGTTATAAGAGACATTTACACACTGTGTCTCGTTAGAATGATAATGCTAATTGTCCGATATACGGGTGATTTTATATTACCGTGAGAGTTACACTTTGGTAATGATGAATATGTCCTTGGGCGTTGAGATTTTGTTGTTGTATTCAGATGTTATAACTAAATGAGAAATAGAGAAGAAAAAATATACAAATTAATTGATTATTCGACACATGCTTCAGCGACTTTTGCTCCAGGCTTCTTCTTTTATTTGTCAAATAATTGGCGTTTGGCGATTTGGTTTTAAGTTTGAAATTCGGTTTGCGTTTAAAAAACTGTCGTGTACACATGTGTCGTAGCAATTGGTATCTTCACCACATTTAAATGCATTTCTTTGTTCTCAAATGTCCATTTCTATAAAAAGTGAAAATAACAATGTTTACAAAATATATTTTTTAAATCCTATTCCTATAAGGAGAAAAAAAAGTATTCACATTTAGTCATTTTGGCCTTATTTTTACTGTCCTTAAGATATTCCCGTATGAATCGAGATGAAAGCTGCATGTGCAACCATATAATTGTATCGATAGTCCAAACTTTCCTCTCCTAGTTTTCGAAAATGTAATAATACTTGAAACTTGCACGCTACAGCTAGGAAATAATCATGCTGCTGTATCGCTAGTATTTTCCAAAATATACCATTACATCATTTATTTCTTTTACAGAAATAAATCGAATTCATTAGAATGATAAGAAGACAGGTTGCATGTCCTTTTCCATTGTTTTTTCTTCGTCTGGGGAGAACCAAAATAAGTAGGAGCAGAGGGGGGTAAGCACATTGAGCAGGGGGTGCAAACATGTACCCCTCTGGGGGGAAACACCCCTGGTATGCACTTGTTGTATGACAGCACCCGATGAAAAGAGGGGCAAAATAGCACACTCATCGACTCTTCAAAGGTATATAAAGGAAAGTGATAGAATATCTCAATGGCTTGGCAGAAATTAATGGTCAAATGGAAAAGGGGATAAATGAGAGCTGAGCGAAAGAGAGGTGAGAGAAAAGGGGACGAAAGATGGGTAAAGAGAGGGGAAAAAGATCAACAGACAGATGGAGAGTAAGGGTAAGTAAGGGGAGGAGGGGAGAAAGGGAGATAGAGAGAGGGAGAGAGAGAGAGAGAGAGAGAGAGAGGGAGAGAGATATGGGAGAAAGAAAAAAGAAAGAAAAAGAAAGAAGATTATAGAGTCAGAGAAGATTACTGAAAAGAGATGGACTGGTACACACAAAATGGAAAGAGGGTTATAGAAATATAGAGGGAATATGGACAATAGTAAAGAGTGAGGAAGGGAGAAAGAGAGAACAAAAGAAAGAGAGACGGGGAAAATAATGATAAAAGAGAGAAAGAAAGAAGGAAAATAGGAGAGAGAATATTACTGATAAGAGATAGACGGGTTCACAGAAAAGGGAGAGAGAGTTGGAGAAATATAGCGGGAGAATGGAAAATAGTAAATAGTGAGGAAGGGAGATAAACAGAGGGAGAAAGAGAGAACAAAAGAGAGAAAATGCAGAGAAAGTCAGAGAGAGAGAGAGAGAGAGAGAGAGAGAGAAAGACAAGGGAGGAAGAAAAGGAAAGCCTTCATCATCTGTTGACAACATTCGCGACATTGTTTGATATTTCCTTGTCATATAAACTTGTTCAAAAGTGCAAGTTACAAGGGGAGATTGAAATTGGCACAAATGTACAACACCAGAAGGAAATCTTTCGACAGTTTACCTATAGGGAAAACTTTCGAGATATCATATGCGAGTTCATTTTGTCCCAAGTAATGAAACCGCAGAAATCATTTGCTTCTACAGCGAAAGAATAAAAACCCCACGAATGTAATGAGTCATTCTTCCAAACTTAGACCTGTCATGTTTATGCCTTATGTTGGATGTACTTATCAAGAGTCATCGCATCACTTCGTATCATTATATTAATTTCCTCGATTCTTTTCCGAATGCAATATGGAAATAGCATGCAATATGATGCACTTCACGCCTCTCAATGTATTTCCTCTTTATTGTTGAACAAGATGAATAATACTCAAGCATGTATTTTTGTGAAAGAGAATCAGTGAGGTGCTTGATGAGATGAGAAAGTGCTTCCTCTGTTTTATATAAACATAATTATTTTGGGGCAGAACGAAAATGATCCTTCGTCAAACTAAACTAAAGAGTCATAATATGGAAACAGTAAAAGCAAGGTTGATCGATGGTTTATTTCTCCAGACTACACCGACCAATATGACCTATGGCTCGATGTCTTATCCGAAGAACTTAGTGTTATGATTAACAAAAAAAGCACTAGTGTATCGACCTGGATTCGAACCCGGGACCTTGTGGTTACGAAACCACTGCTGTACCACTGAGCCATCACGCCTCCTCGGTGATGTGGAAGCACCTATTTACGAGCGATTTAGGATAGAATAAAGGAAAAGATAAATATCTGCAATTGCCATATTTGTTTCCATTATTTCCCCCGTACTCGGAAAGGGGTCCCTACATCCATCCTTCGATGAGTGGGTCTGTCGGCACCAGCAGACAGCATGAAACTCGTTACGCGCCATCTGATATTTCCTCATCTCTCCCCCTGAACCACCCCGATGATCTCATCCACCACTCCGCTCGGCCTCTCCCCCGCTGTGAGTCTGCAGTTTTTCCACCATAAGTGGGTCGAGTGGGGATGTGGGAGGGATAGGGTGTTACCCATATGTTCCTCGAAAACTTTCAGAACAATGCTCAGCTTGTTTAATTTCTTGTTAAGTGACTTGTTTGATTTCTGACATAATAGGGTCAAATAAAGTTCACATCTATGATGCAATAAACTGAGGAACAATTACTGATAAACAATTACATATTAAACAAAACAAAAAAGTGCAAATAAACCTACAAATTACAATACATATGTGAACAGCGTTAGTTTATCATCGAAAGCAATTTGAATAAAATGGGTTTTAAGAAAAGTTTTGAATTTGTTAACAGTTTCACAGTTTTTGACATTTAAAGGTAGTCTGTTCCAAAGTTCAGCAGAGGCTTTAAAAGTAACGTATTCATCATTATTATTATGCAATACAATCGATTTATAACTTGTCAAACAACAAAAGGATATTCAAAACAATGAAGAATAGATAACGTTTGTTTTCTACAAGCTCAAAGATGTGTATAATGAATACGATGGCCACGACTTTTAAGAAATCAAGTTAATGGCAACTTTTCAAAAATCATAATCGGATTACGTAATAATTATGTCATTGTCATGTTCTCACGATGCTATCGAAATTGAATTTTTTGAGCGTCTTTGTAATCGTATTAATATCATTTGTCATGCAATTTTACAAGTTTTAAAGATGGCTGCCGTCACCCCCTCCCCCCCCCCCCACTCCCTCCCTCCCCCTGATTGTTCAATTTTGGTAACGCCATTGCTAAATAAATAACTAGAAGTGCTCGACTGCATTTTGAAACCCGGAGCCATTATTTAAGGTTGGATAAGAGGATTGTTGAATTTAGTAAATAACGTAAAATTATTCAATCAGTTCTCTATATTTTTTTAATACAATGTACATGTAATCCCTTAAAGCATCATACTTCACATATTGAAGCGTTCATGGGGAAAATGAGCTTGAATTTCGTATCAACACCACAAGCGGGTTGTGGTGTTAGGAGCAATCCCCCTACAAAGAAATAAAATAGTGGTACAATAATCATTTTAGTAATAATAATAATAATAATAATATTAATGATAATGATAATAATAATGATAACAATAATGATAATAATCATAATGAAAATAATAACGTTAATGATTATAATAATAATAATACAAATAAACAAACAAATAAACAAATGTTTTTAAAAAATTTAGAAATATACATGTATACAATATTAAATCGGTAAGGGGGGGGGCAATCTTTGGTTCTATCCATTATAGGATGATCTTGAGTGTATCTCTACCCTCTAGCATTAACGGATGCATTATTACGAGAAGGCCAAGGTTAAGAGTCGACGTGAGAATCACAGTTTGGGGAACCGGGGATGGCAGGCGATGGATGATACGCTCACAAGGTTTCACAGGCCGGACAAAGGTGCCCCTGGGTCTTTAGCTATGGACCCCTAAATTTGCTTTTTGTGGTGGGGTCGAAAGATCGATTTATTAACACTTTTTAGTGCTCTGATCCTGAAAAAGTACTCTTCTGTTTGGTTACTCTCTATATGTTTGTTGGTACGTCGTATTGCATTGGCAAATTGATCGACATCCGTAATTTCTTCGATGTCATAAAACAATGCGTAAATATGAATATTGGAGAAAATAATATTTCAGATGTTTTATCTGAATATTCTTAATTCTGCGTACTTTTTTGAGATTTTAGAAGATGCCCCCTTTTTCTTATATTATGCCGACCTACCTCTGCTGCCTAGTTTTTTTCTTCTTTTCTATATTCATTTTCTTTCTGTCTTTCTGTCTGCCCGTCTTTCTTTCTCTCTTCGATTGACAAATAGGTTACTGGCTTTTACCCTTCAACAGAGAATATAGATAAGCCACTGATTATAGTAACCAGCCCTTTGTATTTTTGAGAAAACTTGCTCTGAATTAAAATTCAATTTATTCTCATCGACTTTATCAATGTGGCAAAGGCGAATCAATTCTTACATATAGACCTGCGATTTAATTTGCACAATTTTTCCCTCTAGAACTGACCAGTCATTTTATCCCTCTATAACTGACCAGTGGTCAGTTCTAGAGGGGAAAAATGTGCAAGTTTAATCACTTTAAACTTTACCTGTTCGGTAAATGCATGACTAATAATGACCTCCCGTTTCCAGGGCTCTGCGCGCGTTACAATTTTATCATAATGATGGTGAGGGGTGAGTGGGGGGGGGGGGGGTCGGGTGAGGAATGATTTAAGCCTTCACACCTCATGAGCGGAAACAATGAAGGCAATGCAATATCAGCGTTAATTTAGTGTCACACAGCGACAGGAAACTGTTGAGTATCAGGTCTTTTTATGAAATTATAGGATGAGCAAGCCGAACCTGTCAACGACGTATCTGTTTCGGGTGAAGTGTTTATTTCGTCCGTAATGACTTGATGCACAAATCTTTCTGCGGTTTTTGGATCAGGATATCAACTTTGTAACTTTGTGCGACGATTCCCAATTACATTTCAAACATGTCTGTGAATCATTTTGTGTGTGGGCATTATCTCTTTATCTCTTGCTCTATCTCTCTCCCTGTCTATATCTCTCTCCTCTGTGTCATAATGTATCTATCTTGTTATCTGTCTCTCTCTACCCCCTCCCCCTCTCTTTCTCTCCTTTTCTCTCTCTCTCTCTCTCTCCCTCTCCCCCCTCTCTCTCTTTCTCTGTCTATTTGTATGCACGCTACTCTACCCCCTTCGACTTTTCTCTATCATATCGTCAGATAATTATATTGATGATCCCTCTGTCGATTTTCGAATTCTTCCTCCTTTTACTTTTCGTTTGTGTTGACATAATTTAACATTTACACTACCGTCCTCTCCCTAAATTACTTCTCCTACAGTTATTATAAAAATATCAAAAACCTTATAAACATTAAACATTTTCAACACCTTTTTAGAATAATTGTTGTCCTTTCCTATTCTTTTGTTTATTTTTTATTTATTCTGTTATCTTTCCTCTCTTTTTTTTTGGGGGGGGGGGTGGTGTGCAACTGTTCGAATATGATCTCATGCACAATAGTGTTTCTGACATGCGATGTTACTTAATTCTATTTTTTATCAACATTATCTGCTTCAAACCGTGTCTAATACGAGTTTGGGGTGAGAAAACTTTATATAGTATAATTAGTCATTTTGAACCCAGGCTTGAACTTTTCTTATGGTCTGGGCTACCCCCGAATTGCCCCCTACCCCCATGGCTTAGTCACCCCTTCACCTGCTTCTCTCCTCGTAAAGATTCTAATCTTTGATCTTATGGCTGCTGTTTGGGATTATGACTACTTTCTTGATATACTTATAAAGTGATTTACTGATATTATTATGTATAAGGAGGAGATTAGGAGATCTTTTAGATGGGGTGGGGGGCACTTTTAGTTTGGGATGAGAACATATACATTATTTTGACTGAAGCTGTGGACCGATGTGATTGTTGATTATCCAAAGCGTCTGTTTTAATTCTAAATGATTACTTCCAGAGCAACGATGAATAAAAACATAACAATGCAATAGAATATGAAGACATCATGAGTAAAGAAGACATGATAGACCAAATCCTCGCACTATAAAAATGTATTTCAAATTATGCATTTTCTTTTTTATGTACTCTTATCCTTGCATATGTTCGATCAATTTCTACATAAATGTTCTTGTTTTCTTCATTTTCTAATTTGAGTAAAGTAGTGGTATTAGAAGTAGCAGCAGCAGCAGTAGTGTAGTGTGAGTAATTATGTAGACGTAGTGGCAGTAGTAGTAGTAGTAGTAGTAGTAGTAGTAGTAGTAGTAGTAGTAGTAGTAGTAGTAACAGTAGTAGTAGTAGTAGCAGTAGTAGCAGTAGTAGTAGTAGTAGTAGTAGTAGTAGTAGTAGTAGTAGTAGTAGTAGTAGTAGTAGTAGCAGTAGTAGCAGTAGTAGTAGTAGTAGTAGTAGTAGTAGTAGTAGAAGTAGTAGTAGTAATAATAATAGTTAGTAGTAGTAGTTATAGTTGTAGTAAAGTAGTAGTGTAAGTAGCAGTAGCGAATGTCATTGTGGATTATCACCGGGTGATACCCTCTTTCGCTGACCCCCATTTAATCCTCGCCCTCACTCATCTCTCTTTATCCCCCACCCCTCCCATCTATATACACCCCCAATACACCCCTTCCGCTCCTAAACACCATTACTGACCACTTGTTGTCTAATGACCACTACTGATGGCTCGAATGAGTTATTTCCGATTGGTCAGTGGATGGACATTCAGCTCTGGCCAGTGTCCATGGCCAGCTGTTTGATGGCTGACCGCTTGCCTTGCATGGAGTGGCTGTACTTTTGTCTGTGAGTCAGGGTATGTTGATATCTGGCATTAAAATCTCCTAATTACATCCAGATATATGTCGACATGGTATTATGCAAGAAGGCCATTTAAGATAGGTGATTAAGATGACTTTATCAAACGTCTAACAAGGTTCACTCAATTTGATTGACTCCGTCATTGCAAGTGAGACAATTACAAAAATGTCATTATGATCAGTAATGAATAGAATATATTACACTTCTTTTTGAGAATACAGAATTGTTATAGGCTTATTTTATATTTCTTTGTTTCATTTTTTCAAATAAACAAATATCTTCTTTAGATGTAAACTCCTTCTTTAGGACGTACATAAGCCATAAGTAAAAAAATACACTAGTTATGGTAATTTATTGCGACTTGAATAAATATATATCTTCTTTTTCTACTCCTTATTCTATTTCTTACATGTGATTTTCTTTGTTATATATATTTTTTTAATTATTAATATTTTATTTATTTATTTTTTTATATTTTGTTAAGGGGGGGGGGTCTTATTACTACATTTTTTACAAAAACTCTACAATGTTATACATTACATTATTTACACACGTTTAATATCTGGCGTTTTAGATCCCTGGTGGTACACAAATCGTTCAGATTGATCGCATAATTGATTTTATCACGAGCCAATCCTAGGCTTCCTAATACAAAGCTTTGCAATTAGTCCTACGATTGTTTTTTGCAATTGATTGCATTTAACGCTATGTGCATTCAATCGTTAAAAAAAAAAATCATTCCTGTTCATTTTAGAGTTCTTAAAAGGCGTACCCTGATTGGCTAACGCTTCCAATTTGCGATTGATCTTTCCAACTTTCGACCAATGGAAGCGCTTCGTGCAGTGAGATCCAGCTATTCTGTGATAATTGTCCAGAGCATGTGGTATGATGTGGACATAAGCTGTGTTTGTACACATATGTCTTCTGCTAAGTAGTTTGACAGGGCGCCAGTGACCATTACAATGTTATATGTCTTATGTCATGCTAATTACTCGTGGTGTGGGAACTCCGTAATCGAAAGTACAATTTGATTCAAGTCAGTCTACAAGAACAGCGTTTTTAAGTCAATATAATTTGTTTCTATTTAATATCTCCCTCCCTAGCTTTCTCACACACACACACACACACACACACACGCACACACATACGCACGATTTCTCTCACACACACTTACTGTATCCCTATCTCTCTCTCTCTCTCTCTCTTTCTCTTTCCCTCTTACACACATTCACACACGCACACTCTCTTTCTTCTCTCACACTCTCTCACACACACAGCCTCTCTTTTTCCCACACACATTCTCTCTCCCCAACAGACTCCATGTCGCCCTCGCTCTCTCTTTCTCTCTCTCTCTATCATCCCTCTTTTCTTTTTTTCTTTTTTTATCTCTCTCTCTCTCTGCCCCCCCCCCCCCCCCCCCCTCTCTCTCTCTCTATGTATTTTCTTTGTACGAGTTTCTAAGGATGTAAACAAGAATGTTCATTTCACACTGCCATAAAGTTTGAAATATAAGTTTGACCAAAACAAAGAGTAAGTAAATGAAAATATAACAGAGTGCCTCTTTGGTCAAACAAATATGATTATAGAAAATGTCTTTGTATCCGACAATAAATCAATTGTGCTCTCAATCTCAGCTCAGTGGTAATATAATACAGAGAGTTTAAATTTACCAGGGATGTCAATTAACTCTATTTAAGGCAACTTTTTCTTTTAATGATTTAAGTAACTACTAATAACAACATAGGATATTTAGGGATACAATTGGCGCCAAATGATGAGTACAAAATAATCTTCTGCTCATGACCCACCCTCGTTTCTGATCATTCTTTTGTTTCGTAATTTGATCGAAATAAAGGGAAAATGTAAGTGAGCATCTGTCCTCCGATAACTAGAATGCACTATGATGCAAGTGTGAGGTTAGTTGCTGTTTCCTAATTAAAAACCAATTTCCCCAAGTACTTATAAATGTCATAATTTCATTGATGAATTTATAGTTAAGAAGATTATTGACGTGGAAGTGTCAGTCAACTACGGAAGCCTTTTTCATTGAGAAAAATAGAGAGAGAGAGCGGGAAACCCGATCCCGACGCCATTTGTCGTCTGCTGAAAGTTATTGTTAAACGACTTTTATCTCGTAAAAATGTATCATGCCGCTAAATATCCGATGAAAATAGCGATTAGTTCGTTCCGATTTCTCATCTTATCATCCTGCTTTGAAAATCATCACAGTATTAATTGATCAATTACCCCGCATTCCATTCTGGAATCTACTACAGCGCGTAAGGTTACGTATCTATAGCATGATAATTGACGGCTGATTTCCGAAACGATGAAATCAATAGCAAAATGAAATTGTGACAAATCTCTGTCAAATACACTTAGCGGGAGAAGAGGAGAGATAAAAATGGGGATGCCGCTGCGTTTATTATCTAAACCCCTCATCTAATTAATTAAAACAAGTGTTAGTGATGACTAAGTGGAATTATCTTCCCCTCTTTCTTTTCGCTGGATAGTCCCCGATGACATATTGCGAGGTATGTTGCCATGTTTGTAAGGCGAGGAAACGTGGCTAATTAATGCCATGCCTTTCGAAGCACGCATTTTTATTTGACAACTGGCAAACTATTGGGTCGGGTTAGTCCAGGATTAAGCCCGGGTGCTTAGCGCGGAGACTCGGAGACCGCGCCGTGTGGACTCATCCCTTAAAACCCTCCCTCTTTTCTTAACAATAGTTAGAACGAAGCCGGGGAATTAGGAGGCAGAGAAACTGTGTCAGTTTGAAATTAAAGGCAACAGGGTTAGACATTTATGAGTCGATGGAAGCCTGTTATTGCATTCACGAATTCTGCGCGCCCCAATCATGACTACTACATTTCGGAGAATTCTTCACAAAAACACATATAAATTGTTTTCTATCAAGCTTATAGGCATTAACTTCTATAAAAGTATTTCCATCTAAAGTAAATCAATAAAACATATTTATGTGAACAAGTCAGATACTTATAATTTTGCAATATTTATTTTATATTATGAAGTAGGGCCTATGTTTATACCCCCTCCCCCCTCCCTCCCTCATTGGTATGATCAGGGTGACATAAATTAGTAATTCATGCGTTTCTTGTTCCGTCAAACAAAGCAGAATATTATGATTATGTTAAATGTTAAAATGTTATTGGATCAATAAAAACTTATCAAATATTTTTTTTTAAAGCAGAGTAACCTCATATACATGAATATCATATCTTTGTTATTTGAAAATCCACCCCAGTTACTTTAATATTTTTATTATCAAAGAGCTCAGTACAAGTTAAAATACCGAAACATAATCAATAAAAACTTCCATCATTGCGAACTCCACAACCCCGCAAACAAGTTTCTAAAAGAAGAAAAAAAAACTTTAAAAATCGTAATTAATGTACACATACTCTTGTGTAATGTGCTTTGAAAACGCTTTTTTTTTATTGACAAAAAACAAACGGGTGTCCTTTAAACTTGAGATAAACTTGCGTTGGCGACATAGATCATGCGTTAATACACGCTCGCTAAGGAAACACACTACAGCTCTGCATTAACCGGTATCTAATGCGTATTAACAGGTGCTTGTATTAATTAATCACACGAATCCTTCGGGGATGATATTTTACAAGGCGACGAGTGTTGCTTCAAATAAGAAAAATAAATAAAAGGATAGCAGGATAAGAAGGAAAGAAAAATGTTAAATGCGATAATTTTCCATTTTTTTCATAATGGATATCTTCAGGAATGTCGGAGGTCTTTCGAAGTCTTTTTGAAGGGGGATAAGTGACTTTGGGATCGGCTTTAGAGCACCCATGATCAAATACACAAGATTCGCAAATCAATAGTTTCCGGCTATTTGAGCACTGATTTGGGCTTGAGAATAAGGAGGGATTTGAAAGATAGACGTGAGGATTTGAACTGAAATGTGTGTTGTTTTAATGAAGAAACAAAAATATTCCACTGCTCTATCTTTCTTGTGTTTATATAGTATTTACGCATTCATTGTCTCTTCAGTGAATAGGAAATAATGAAGTTCCTCAAAGAAATACACACAAGAAGGAAATAAACGAAGATAGATAACTGACTCTGTAGTCCTCTAATTGTAAGAAAAAATCTTAATATAGCTAATCTATTTTCATTTCCTTTTTCATCTCATTATTCATCTACCATTTTCATTCTCGTTCTTCTTTTAGATATCATAAATCTGTTTCGAACCTTTCATTTTCAAGTTAAAATACGACATTAGTAACATTTATTATTGTTCGTTCAAATAAAAAGGGTCCTAATGTCACATGCACTCACACAAGACGCATGCACACAACCACACACACGCACATAGTATACGCTCGCACGCACGCACATAGTATACACTTGTAGTTTGAGAAATGGCACTTTAGTGATTTCGAAATAGATTTCTTTTGTTTAGAATATCCTAAGAATAGATATTCGTTGCGTAGGCGTAATCCTAAAGTAATTAATATTTGGAAGTAATAATAGTCATCTTCTGGGAACAAGATATGAAAAAAAATTGTGACATAAACTCAAGGGTGATTTTCATACCCTGTTCTTTATGCCATATAGAAATCATGTTTAGGTTATCTAATACATCAATATTTTTCGCGTTTCCATCAGACAGTTATCGACGCGGGCTATCGACATTTCCCAGGATTTATTTTTCGAAAGTCGTTACGATGGTATTTGGGGCTGTTAGTCCAGGGGTGATTGCGTTAGGTTAAAGTAATTGATGCCGATAATAAGGAGAGATATACACAAACTATGCCACTCTATTAATCATCTTATAATGACCTATTCTAGAGTTAAAGAAGAATAATGGTTATACGAGCTAAATTTTAATCGGTTAGTGGACGCAGTAATAGTAGTATTGGTAGTAGTAGCCTAGTACTCGCAAATAAGTAGCCTCTATCAAAAACTTCAATATTTAGTAAATTACCAATTGCAGATCACTGTATTTCTCATAAATATCCTACAAATTACAAATAATTATGTTTAAACACATTGTCACTACAATATAATATATTTTCTTGTTCAAAATTTGTTTATGTATGATTTACTTGATGACTTGATTTTATTTGACTTGATTTTTTTTTTTGTGGATTTTTGTTTGTTTACTTGCTGAGTTTAAATTTACGTTTGAGATTTAATCTGTAATTCTTTCTGGTATGTTTACTATTCACCATGTAATGATGTTTTCATGTCTATGTATGTCTATATATGTATTTTATGTTATGCAGGGCCCCCCAAAATAACAGTATTTTAACTACTGATGGGGCTACCCTGTTGAAATAAAACGAAATAAATAATAAAATAAATAGTACTAGTAGTAGTCATTGTCATCGTTGTCGCAGTATAAGTAGTAGTAGAAGTAGATGAAGTCATCTTCGTAGTAGTAGAAGAAGTATCAGTAGTAGTAGTAGCAGCAGCAGTAAAAGTAAAACACTACTAGTAGTAGTCGTATTAGTAATTTTTTTAAACAGCAGCAGCAGCAGTAGTAGAAGAAGCAGCAACAGCAGGAACACCATCAACAGCAGAAGTAGTCATATTAAATAATAATACATATTAAGCATAACAACTGACATGGAAGAGTAGTGTCTTTAATTACCCATACATTACTGCAGGGGGATACCGGCTCTTAGTAATCAACCAATCATCACAGTGTTAATACTGTTCAAGCTTTAGGCTGGTTAGTGTTTTATGTAACAGGCTAGCAGGAGTTAATTCTAAATTTCCCCCTATCGAGGACGAGATACCTCTGAACAGCTTCCTCTGTTGACTAATTCACTCTCACCTTCTTGCCCTACTCGCTTTGAACAGTGCTGCTTTCTAGTGGCATAGCATTGGTCCAGTCATTGAGGGGGTATACTGGCATGGGGGCGCACAGAGCCATATATACACATAGTTTGGCCAACCCGGTTCGAGTTGGACACAACATGGCGACTACTGCCTTGTTGGGCAAGCACAAAACAAAAGAATATACGCCATGTTGTGGCCCAGTAAAACCAAGTTGGCCAAACTCTGTGTATAGCTGGCTCTGGGAGCGCACCGGTATTTTGGATAATTATAATTACAATATAGTGGGTTCTTGTATAGCGCTCATATCTGTCAGATTTGACGTTCACAGAGCTCCACAATAATGACCCTGGCTTTAGCATGGCCGCTATTATGACGATTAAGCATAATTATGAAGGAACTTATTCCTGCCAGGTACCCATTTACCTCACCTGGGTAGAGTGTGGCAAATGTAGATTGATGTATGTCTTGCCAAGGGACATTAGTTTCGCGGCGTGACTCGAACCGCGAACCAAGTGATCCACAGTCCAGTGACATATCCACTAGACCACAACACGTCTACTCGGAGAATGAACTACGAATTAATAAAATTACCGATTGTAGAGAGAGCGTGCTTTAGGATTTCTAACATCTCCTTTTTTCGTTATTTCCCTCTCACCATTCCCCCCTTTACCTTTCTCTTTTTCCTTTCTCTCTTCTTTTTTCTTCTTCCCCATTCAACAAAGGGGGTGCCCCCTTATATAAGTCATTAGAGTCTTCTCTCATCACTTGACAGCGATTTTTCTTTTCAGGAAAAAGCTTCAAGTTTCATATAACTGAATTGAATCATTATCTGCAGCTAAAATGAAAATATCGTGCAGTATTACTTGCTTGTTAGGACCAGCAAATTATTCGAAATTTGACGAAAACTTACTGAAAATCACACTGCGGCCTTCTGTGATAATACCTCCCAGTAGCTTTCTCAGTAGCTTTCATAGCTACAAAACATTATTCTTCATGTTAGCTGTCTTTAATTTGTACATCGTTAATGTTGAGCTTAATTTTTTTTTTTTTTTGGGGGGGGGGGGGGAGGGGGGGGGGGTGTCCGTTTTTTTGTAGTCCGTGAGTTTCACATCTAAGTACGATAACAGGTATCGATACTCCGTATACAGGTATATGATATCAGATTGTTAATAAGTACACCTGCTGTAAATTAATGTGTCTATCTCATTTTTGTATCTAAGTATCCTATCGGAATGCACTATAATATTGACATGTTTGGATCTGATCAGCTTCTTCGAAAAACTTTTTTGGGCACAGAAATACTTGACATGGTTCTACAGGCCTACATCGCTTTTTTGATGGTGCATATGCAAACATAAACTGGTATTTTTTTCCGACTCTTTCGTTTCTAGGGCTATTGGAGTGGACTATTAGGCTATTATTATTATTATTATTATTATTGAATAAATCATATCGTCATAACTTGAGAACAGAGAAGATACACTACAGCTGACTGGTGTGGGTTATTAAGAAATGGATAAACAGGGGACGGAATCCTCACCGGACAAGGGACTGTCCAGTTAGCGTTGACCATGCTCCTGTCTCCTGATGCTGACCAACTATTCTTATTAAAACGAGGCAATCAACTAAGTGGATTGGCTATAGGCCTTAGCAATATTAGTAGACATTGGAAGAGGAGTAGGGAGATAATAGGATGAGAGGGCTTTAGCCAAAGAGGTCATCAACTATCCGACCCCTCTCCCCTCCCCCGTTGTCTTCTTTCTTAATCACCTCACTTAATTTCGGCCTTGTTGATACGACACTACATATGTTTCGGTCCCTTGCAAGTGTTGCTCTACAGGAAATGTGTAATTGGTCCTAAAGTAAACGTTCCCTATCTTTTCCCTTCCCCTGACGCTCTACCTTTCTCTTGACTCGAGCAGTCGAGAGACCTTTCTCCCACCGTGCCTCGATGCCAGGTTTTTTAATCGGTGCACATGGCCGTCCGGAAATGCTGCTAATTCGAATAATTGGAATATTGACTTGTTGAACGCTGCCACTGACTAATCAGGCAACTGACGAGAAAATTGGCGACAACAAGACGCCGCGAAGCGTTAGCCGCAGCGGTTAAATCGGGGGCTAGCACGCACCTCTTGCAGCCGTGTTGTACCCCTAACCACCTCGTTAACGGAACCTTTACGGTCATGCCGTCACAGACAGTGGAAACGTTGCACACCGTCACACAGGTGTCTCTCATTTGCTGCATCTCCACGCAAATGAAAACCTTAACAGGTTGCACACCACTCTCTGCCTGAACGGCGCCCCGCTAGACACGACAGTGGAAACGGCATCCGTCTGCCTGTACTTTGATAATTTTGCAGACCATTATGCTCATAATCAGATAATCCAATTTGATTTCGTTACCGCATTACTATTGTTGATTTAGAAGGTATTATCGAGGTATCATCTCGGTTTAATCACATCAAATGGTGCAGGCATAAGAACAACAGGGATATATTCGAAGTATTTTCTGCTACTAAAGTGTATCCGTTTAGTATCAGTTTGCACTAAACTTTTAGGATCGGTATTAAACATTCTCCGAACAAGCCAAAAACGCCGAATTTAATCCAACGTCATTAAACATTCTACAAACAATATCATCATTAGAATTTAATAAGAAAATCGTTATTCCAACAAAGATTAGGGATTGACGTCTTTTGTCTGACTTTCACCTCTCCAGTGTCAAAAGTTCGACACTAGCAATGTGACAATCTGATTAATGCGTCCTTAAAATATTCAAGATAAAATTGAAGTATAAAGAATTTACAATTGACCACCTTACTGTCAATAATACAGATTGGCTGCAGCCCGCAAAGAGTTCAGAATGTCAAAGTTTCGAAATTTTCAGGTATGGATTCTATAGGTACCCTACCCTCCCCCCCACCCGCATTCCATACGCCTTTCCACCAAAGACAATTTTTAGATGGAAGAACCATTAATACCATTATTTTTTTCTTCATCCGAAGCCTGCCCCTGGCCCCTGTTTTCCACACACGAATTCTCGCCCCTCCCCTACCTCGAAATCGTCCCAACCCCATCTTCCCCTCGCCATCCCATCCCTGTCATCTATACCCTGCCCCAAAACTGTCTCGCCCTCATCTTTATCTGGTCATCCCGCCCTTATTCGCATTATCGCCCCTCCCCTACCTCGAAATCGCCCCAACCCCATCTTCCTTCTCGTCAGCTCATCCCTGTCACCTATACCCTGCCCCTAAACTGGCCCGCCCTTTTCTGGTCATCCCGCCCGTATCGTTACCCACTATACCCCCTGCCCCTACCCCATATTATAACCCGCCCCCATCCTTCGCCGGTCCCTGCTCTGCTGCAGCCATGTCATCTTGCAACCTGTTCGTTCCTAACAATTGGCATTTGACGTGGGTGCCTTGACTTGACTCGTTTGTGGATAGTAGCAGGCACACCGCTACGCCATGAGTGTCGGAGCCAAGTCATAGGATGTAATCAGAACAATTGTTGCCCTGTTTGGTCGATAATTCGCGGCAAAACAAGGAAATCATAGCCGGATCTGTCAGCTTAGTAAACTGCTCATTGACGCTGAGTATTGGGATGATGTTCCTATCTCACGGAATCCCGTAACAACCCCCACCACAACAAGTGTTGAACTCTCGCGAATGCCGCCCAATTTAGAACTGTAGGAAGTCATTAGGATAATTAGAGTCAATTATTCAGCAACATCTCAACACACGCACATTAGAAGTTATGAAACTATGATATTTCACGGGAAAAGGGTAAAGGAGAACATTATTCCATATTTTTAGATAAAAGAACAATACTTTTTCCTTTTCAAACTTCCCAAAACTGAAAAGCGAACAAAAGCTACTAATTTAAACAAATGACAGGGGTGGAGGACACCAGAAGTGGCGGAGACCTCACTTGCCGTAGACCCATTGTACGTTATTTGTTTATTTGTTTGTTTGTTGTTGTTGTTGTTCATTCTTAAAGCCCTTAAACAGGGAGAGGATTGTACGTCGATTTTAACTGCTAGTGGATAGGCCAACAATGACAAACTTTAAATGAGGCTACAGCCCAGAAGACCAAAACTTGTCTTCACTGTAGTCTCCTAATTTTGCACTACCATACCAGTGTTGATTAATAGTAGTCTATTAATCATATACATTGATACAAAATTACCGCGGTAATAATGTCCAGCCCCATATTCATTCGGTCACTGACTCCTGGTCTGAGTGACCTGGGTCGAACTTTCTGGCCCGAATTCACAAAAGAGGTTTGTCGTCATATGACGCGTTTCGACGCGATTCAAACCAAAGTTTCGTTTTGACGCGTTTCAAACCACCTTGGCATAGTGAAAAGGTGGGGAACGTGTGAAGTGCCCGTTCGAGAATGTGGTGGTATTTTTTAATTCCAAATTGCCAATACTGTCATTTGAAGAAGAAAAAATATTGGCTTTAACATTATTGCTTCCAAATATTATGAGTATTTGTGGCAAAAACGTCACTGTTATCCATTGACGTTGGGTATCTTACCGTTTTTTTGCCAGACACCGGCAGGTTAGAAGGGGTTAGATCTTCCATCTTCGGCGAGTTCGTCCCTGACAACTGACCGCGGGTTGAGGCCTTAAAGCCCTTTGCAGTCGATGCGTCACTTGACTGACGTAAGACTTCGTCAACGATTTGCGCGGTCTTTGACGTAATATGTGAGAGCTGTATCATGTATATTCTATCCCCCCACCCCCCTCTAGAAAAAAACTGCAAAATATTCTGTGCAATTATAACTGCATTTACACTGCAAGCAAAAATTGTCGATTTTCTCACATTCCGGTGTTTCGTCGGTAGTTGCTAAGCATTTACCGGTAGCAGGCAGCAGTTAGGCCTATATATTAGTTCCCTGTTACGATACAAATCCCATTGAGAGCGATGAAATTAGACAATATAAAGCCCAAAAAGAAAAATATTCAAAAAAGAGTTTTTCATACAGAATTATCTAAAATTAAACCATCATGATTCTCATCAAATCCACACTTAACAGGCTACATTAAGTCGTCATTTAAACGACCAGCTCCAGTGGTACGCCGAAATTAGGCTACGTATTTATTTAAAAAAATGTTGCTTCGGCGTAGCCTCTGCGTAGTTTATGCGTAGGCTGGCGTACGATGGCGGAAGGTTACGTAGCCTGTGCATATGCACCGCGTACCTACGGCGTTTGCAATTGGCGTACCTACGCGTATGACTGTGTATAACAGGCGTACAGGTTGTTTACGGTTGCGTACGGTTGCTTACTGTGTGCGCAGGCTTTTACTACTTCGTCGGACTGGCGTAGGGTAGCCTATCATTGCGTAGGCTTGGCGTACTGTAGCGCAGTGTTGCGTAAACTTGCGTAAAAATGCGTAATATTTGCGTCTAGTGTCTACGCCAGAAGTACATGCGTCTATCTCGCGTACCCCTTTTCGTCGATCAGCGCATGCATGGGGCAGCGTACGCTCGGCGTAGTCGATACGCAACACTACGCAACTCTACGTATGGCCCGGTGTGAAAGGTGCTTACGGTAGCTAAATTGCACCATTTGCATCAGGTAGGGCAGGGAGGTGAAAGAAAGGAGTGGAATCAAGCCGCTTTCCTTTGACCCCATGCTCCAAGCCGCCGAAAAGGTATGCGCTAATCTTCAGCTGTTGTCCAGGTGGTGAGATAAACGAGCGCAACTCTACGTATGGCCCAGTGTGAAAGAGGCTAACGGTAGCTAATTTGCACCTTTTGCATCAGGTAGGGCAGGGAGGTGAAAGAAAGGAGTGGAATCAAGCCGCTTTCCTTTGACCCCATGCTCCAAGCCGCCGAAAAGGTATGCGCTAATCTGCAACTATTGTCCAGGTGGTGAGATAAAAGAGCGCATGCAATTTCAGGATTTAGAATTCCTATATCAGAAAATTGTTTCCCAGCAACTGTTTGCTATCCCTTTCAATGATTTCTGATCAATTTTGGAATGTGTAATGAGTACGTCAAGCGAACACAAACTTGTGTAATTTCATCTTTTTTTCCAACTGCAAAAATACAAAAAACACGCATTAGCAAACCTAAAGTAATCGAAGATTGTAAATCAATGATTAGATAACAGGACATAAAAACATGCACAAATTAGCGCATTATCCTAAAATATTGAGTATTTGTCAGGATCTAATTTTTCTTCTACCAACTCTGGCACACAAATTATAGGAAGGGCGGTGTACTAAATTTGAAAAATTGTTTGATGCACTATTCCCAATACGATTATAAAGTTTATGATTTGCACTGAAATTTTGCCGGTAATTTAATATTTTGTGATAAATGTAAAACTGGTGCCTGGCCTCCGAAAGTCCCCGCAGTGGAAGCGCGGTTCGGAGCATTGAACTTCAAAGCCAAGTGGAATGTTACACACCCCATTGTTACGCTTTAGAACTGACGAATGCGTTTGAAGAAATTACAAGAGTTTCCACTCCTTTCTTTCACCTCCCTGGTTTAATAATACATGTACCTGACATTTCAATACCACTCTGACATCCTAACACTCGTGGCTGGCGTCATAATAGACCATTTTCGTCATGTAATCGAATGTAATTATGCATATATACCTTTGTTAAGTGCCTCGTTACAAATTATTTCATTTACCTGTTACGAATAATTGTATTTCAATAGTCAAAAAGCGAATTGCAAACATTAATTGTTGCTAGGTATGACAAACATTACGGCTTGTCCTACCAAACAGCACGTAATGCATGCAATTTGCATTCTGACTATTGAAATGCAATTATTCATAACAGGTGAATGAAATACTTTGTAATGAGGCACTTCACAAAGATTTGTGCATTAAGTTTGATTACATTACGAAAATGGCATAATCATTGGGCCGAGTCAATTATTACGGATGGACATTCGACGTGATTCTTTCTTTGATCCAATGAGATCCACCGCCTTCTGATTATGTGCATCTTAATGAAACATTCAGCTGTTTTAACAATAACGACTGCTCAGGCATTTTCAGTCATTGACAAAGGAGCAGTTTCCCTCTCTTGGGTTTTGTCTGGATGGTGTGCTCTGCAGGCACGTAGCCACGGGGGAGGGAGCACGGGGAGCACGTGCCACCCCCCCCCCCCCCCTGCCCCCCCCCCCCCCCCCAAAAAAAAAAAAAAAATTATATTAAAAAATATTAAAAAATCCAAGATCGGTTGAAATTGTTTAGACCCCTCTCCAGGGCGTCGATCAATTACATCAAACTCTGGCTACGGCCCTGTAAGAGTGTGTCTTAAAGAAAAAAAATATCCCCGATGGGGAGCAGCAAAGTTGAAAAGCAGACGATTTTGGTGATATGAAAGGTATTATTACTGATTCGCACACTTGCGTTGTAACTTTGGAATATTATGAGAAAATTGGGGGAAAAGGGATTTTAAATCACAACCAATCCAAACATAACCTCTATCGGGTAATATTAACACGTTTTTCAAAATAAAATACAGTACACGGAACAACAATTTTCGATTATAAACCAGAACTCCACATCGATTTTTCATGATTTAAGCGAGTTATTATCTTCTGCGCATGTAGATTAACATGTGTAAAATCACTATCTTGATTCTGTCCCGGCTTTTTTGCGGTGGACCTCATGAGATCAAAGTGAAGAAACACGTACGCAAATTTATTGAGACGACTTTGACGGAGACAATCACAATGAAATCGTTAAGAAAATGACGAATGTCCATCCGTAATAGGTCCAATATGTTTACGCCCTGTTGATATTACGTAATCCACACACCTGCAATTTCACTGTCATATTCACGTTCTTCATAGTTCATACTCACGCTGATACTCTAATACTACAATATCAACATAGTATTACACCCATCTTCATCAAATAACGAATCTGAAAAACTACTAATTCAGAAATAAACCTTACCTCGTCGAAAGACAAGAGAAAAAGCGGATGTAGGTCATAGGTCACAGGGGCTGCCATCAACGTCAAATATGAAGCCGGTGTACAAACTATCAATTTACTACTTACACAATCATTAATAAATTTCTCCTGTTCACCTTTTTGTTATTTCTATCTCTTTTTTCTTACTTTTTTTAGCTTTTCGTACACTTTTATTTCTTATAATTTCTAACTTGTAGTTACATGGAGGAGTTGAAATTGAGAGTATGCATCGTGGAATAGAGAATGGGTGAGAGAAAGCGAGAGGAAGAGGGGGCACAGCGGAAGAAAATTAATGCAAATGTAAAGATTACCACACGCATACGAAGTATAAGTGAACTTGCACCAATTCTATGGTAAACAATGTAAAGATATAGAGAGCGAGAGAGAGAGAGAGATAGATAAAGAGGGGAGAGAGAAAGAGTGAGAGAGAGAGAGAGAGAGAGATGACGGACAGATACACAGACGAATCAGACGAATAAGATATATAAATAAGGCAAATATTGTAAGCTTAGGCAATACCTATGAGTTGCTTTGAAGAAATGATTGATATTGATATCTGACACAATTATGACAATATGAGGGCAAAGAAAAGCACGAAATAAGAGCAAAATCATTGTAAGTGAACAAAAAGGACGATAAGATTCTGTTTCACCCATGATAGGGGTGACAGAACGTGGGTGGGGTGGGAGAGAGGTACTACGCATTACCCTTCACCTGTCTAGGTGATCTTTAACAGTGAATCATGAGTCACAATGAAAGTATGACAGAAGAGTAGCTGACTAAATTGATGCAATTTCCCCTAAGCCAGATTAGTCGTTATATTTTCTTCAATTCATATACGAAAGACTCTTCACAATCCGATAAAACACTGTCATCCCGAGCATGGTAGGCCATATGCTGACAGTAACTGTCTGAATATTATGTGCTGTGCATTTTGATACCTTATAAAGTCCATGAGGCAAGTTTCCCCTTGTTTGATCATATTGATGTGCAATTCGGGCTTGATTGCTCTGTGCGCTTTTAAGATGACCCTCACAGAAAATTGCCAACTTTTTGTAAAACTTAGGCATAATCGTATTTAAAACGATCGCGAAGAATTTCGAGAAATAAGAGCTATTTCTATTGGTTGTTGTTTATCCCAAAGAAATATGTTTGCATTCCTCAATATGATATTGTAATATCCACATATTCAAACTGTGATTAACAATGCTATTTAAATTGTCTATAGGTGTACTTTTACGAATGTCTTTATTCCATTCTCTTTAATATTGAACAATAAATTCATACATTAATTGATACTCTCTCTCTCTCTCTCTCTCTCACTCTTTCTTCATTTCCTCCCACTCACGATCTCTTTCATGTCGTCATTTCTCCCTTTGCATCACCTTCCTCTCTTTTTGCTGTATCGTACATTCTCCTCTCTCCCTCACCCCCTATCAATAGGACTGCGACTCTGAATTCATTACAACAAGAAATCAACCTTACAATCATCAGCCTTCATATTTTCTTCAATTATTTATTGAAACAAACATCATTGTGTGATATAGTACCAAGTTTTCACTGTACAAAAACAATCAGATTTTACAGTAGATTATGTCTGTCGTTGCACCCGCCCATCATTCTGATCGATCATTTTCTTTCAGAGATTCACAATGACATTATATTTTTTTATCTTACAAAGCAGCTTTTGTACAGAAATACTAGGACATTTTATAACAGTGAACACAGATTACACGCGACGAAAACGACCGATGTTTATGATATGAACGTGAAGTGAATGGCACATTGTGATTTTAGTGAACACGGAGATTTTGAACTCTGCAAAATTGGGGAAAAGAAAACGCCGTCGTATGCCTTCTGCAACTTTTATGGCATACGATAATTTTTGTTATTTGGCGTGGTTGAGAAGCAATAAACTACCTCCGAAATTGAAATCTAAGGGCTTTATCTAATATGCTTTTTTTTGTAGCAGAAATCGTATTCATGATCTTAAAGAATTACGTGCACACTCCTCCTTCAATAAACATTCGTTTTCGTATCACTGAAATAAGTTCATTTTAAGAGTCAACAATTACCCGTCTCCAATGATATTTACGTGGTGCGTGTACGGAAAAATGCACAAAACGCATACTTTTAAAAATCTGGCACTGTTTTTATCGATAATATCAAGTCATGCGTTATAGTTTGCTGTGCGTGGGATTTGAATTGCAAACCCTTCGCAATGCAAACTTCGTATTTTTCATAAATCCAAATCGGCGAGAAAACAGATGTTGAACAAGAAATTCTAGAAGATCTCTTGGAAATGAATTCCTTCAATCCCAACTACAGTTTTATTTTACAATGTGGATACTTTAGAAACATCTACATCTCAACAGTGGTCTACCTATATAAGACAAATATTTCGTTTATCAACAGATTTTCAGCTCAAAGCCGACCGTACGTGTGACACATACAAATAACATTTTGACAATTTTCAAGGTGCTAATATAAATTCATCACAATGATCTATGCATAATGCACTTTACTTTTACTATGGTAATCATCATGAAATACCCCTCCCCATTCATACGCCTCCCTCCCTTCACTTGTTCCTTAACGTGCTCCTCTCCGTTGCGTGGTGTTTCACGTCATAAGAAATTAAGCGATCTTACAATCTGAAATAATGATTATTGTTTTTTCCTTCTAATGAGACGTCTCAACTTTGTCAGCATATAGATTTTTGGACTTAAACGTACATGTATACAGTGTTAAAAAAATGACAAAATATTTGCAAAAAATAAGAAAAAGCCTGAAATATCTTGAATTAAAGACGATTTCATCGGCACGACGAATTTGTATTCGTCATGCTGATTCGATATCTAAAAATATCTTTATGATATTTTTGAAAAAAGAGTGAACACAGAAAAATAAAAAAATACCAAAAGAATAAGTAAACAAACGCTTGTACTTCGGTTTTGCCTTAAGAAAGAAAAATACCCAAGGCACAAGATTAAAAGATAGATATTTTAGAAATATAATTCCATCAAAATAATGTTGGATGTTTCAAATAGGCCTATTAGAGGTAAAACAGAATATTGTTATTAATTATGAATTTTCAAATCCTATTTCGAACATATTTTGGTTGCAAAACGAAGCAATGTAGCTCAACCCAATTTTTTAAACCAGAATCAGTCACATGAGGATCTAACTGATGTCATTTGCAACGAGAGCTGTATATAATATATACTGTATTCATTACGTCAATAATTCGTCTTCTTCAGTAGATCACGGTGCGTTCATGGAGGGAGTGAAGGGGTTCAGTGCTGTACTATGAACGGAGCACACGAGGCGTTACTTCGATTGCATTATTACCAGTCCTGTGACACCTAAGCTTCTGAAGACATATGGCTCATACGCAAGTAGTAAAACCTGTTTTCACAGTTGATTTCGTAAATAGTTCTTCTCACACAACCCCAAACCTCACACAAAGCGTCAGTCGTTGACGCAATCCTGCGCTAGGCAAATGACGCCATGTGTTCAGCGAGCATTAGCCACCGTGGATGTTTTGAGTTCAATAATCTTTTCTTATGTTCATTATCATCACATTTAGCAACTGATTTGGGATCGGTAGTCGTCATTTTCATGATGATTTTCAAAAGATGGTGTCAAGAGGTGTTTTCTGAGGTTACGATTGTCGTTCAACTGTTCTCGCTGTTGGCCGTAACATGTAGTTGATTTTTTAGAAGAACAAATGTCGTGCTGTTGAAAGTGTACATCATGCAGCAGCATAATGGAACCGAAGAAGATTGGAGCATTATGATAACCCTGGGTCTCTACAGAACATGGCTGCCCAGGAGCCTCGAGGAAGTCACATGACTAACGTCACCTGATATCTAAACATGCTTTGAGCATGGTGGCGCTTCACGTCATCCACAAGTCGCATTCAATCAGCAAAGTTCAAACAGTCAAACGCGAAGTTCATGAAAGTAGAGCCGCGGCGTCACAGCTGGAGCGCGATGAAGCACGTTTCACGTCTACAGGGCGACAATCTTGACAGAGGTAAAAGTTGCATCGGAGGTGCCTGTTGTCTACAGAATAGGACGAGGAGTTCTACGTACAACATGGCACACCTGGCTCCGAGCGCTCCAAGCAACAAGAAAAGCCACAAGTCTCTGCAGATACATTTCATCAAGCATCTCGGTCATAGTCACTGTCATGGTCGAGAGAGTCCCCGTTCGGGATCCGATAGTACGGTGCGTCTCGTCGATCGTCCTCGAGGTCGGTCAAGGAACCATTCCTGTTATCGCCCAGAGCATTGTGAGATGGCTGTTGATTTGGTTGATGCGCCTTGATCTCATCCTCCCTCTCATCGCCCTCTCCCTTTCCCGTCGGTACTTCCTGCATGAGAAGAAAAGAAACGAAAGAATCGAGATTAGCAAAGATTGTCAAAAATGGCGCCACGGATGAGAGTATTGCTATCCGAATAAGCCCCTAGTAAAGCACACCCGAACTTCCCTATCTGGGCGATATGAAGGCATTTCCCCCGTTCCTTATTCACCACCGTAGGGAGTCAATCACCCGGCGAGTGATAGCGATCAACTCTATAAGAATCCAAACCTTCTTGAAAGACACGCTCTCTGGAACACCACAACCCCTAGAAACGATCACACCCATAACGAGATTGCTTTACGTTTAGGAAACCTGAAATAATCTTTGCAAAATCATGGTTTAACCGCTCAGTCACTTTTTTCCTCCCTCTTTCCTGATAAGGTTCAGCCTTGCCCTGTGTACGAATGCGTGAAGTAGACGGATGCGGAAATTTTTCCTCTCTCAAATGGCGTACATCCCTTAAGGTCGTTCTACTACTGGAAAGGGCGTATCCAGATTTAAAAAGAGGCAAGGTTTTACATTTAGGCACACGCTTGAGAAAAAGCTCTGTAATACATCCACTTTGCATAGTCTATCAAGCTCGCATAATATACAATGAAAATACCATCTAAGAAAACAATGGCACTTTGGAAGAGCACTTTTCTTTAACGTTTCATGTAAGATTTTGATTGAACCGTCTCATAACAACCATAACGCCCCCCTGATTTAAACTATCTTATAAAAACAAAATGTGACCCTTCCGATACAAGATTTTAGACTAGGTAGATAAAGGGTTTTGTTCAACTGATGCATGGAAATAATAGTGAAATAACACTGTTGGCACAATTTTGAAAATAGATGCGATCTTTCGAATCTTTAGTCAAACTTGGGGGGCATACTCCACACCCCTTCCAACCCCGACAGGCCTTAACGCATTACTCTCCCATTTGCATCATCGCATCTGTCATTGATTCGTTCCTTCTTGCTTGTAAGGAGGAGGAGGAGGAGGGGGAAAACAGACCATGAGTAGAGAGGGGTAAAAAGCCTTCGAGCTGTGATTAATAGCCTCGAATTACAAGCGTTTTTCACGGCCGTGGTGGACCATGACGTTTGGAGTGCTAGTCGATGTCTTCATCATCGAGGCAAAAGGTCAGTGACGACGAGGCGAGTGACAAGCATTTACTGCCTGTCATGCCAGGTCCCGCATCAAGCATAGGTGCAGCACCCGGGCATTAGTCCCGTAGTGACGCACGCTGCACAAGAGGCGCTATTTATTGGCGCCAGTGGACGGTGTATTCTTTGACGCGCACTGTACGATCGTACACAAATTGAATGCAGAATGAAAAATGCAAAAATTGCTACGAATTACTGTCGTGTGTGTGCTTTCATTCATAGGTTTGATAAGCGCGAATTTTAACGCAAACACAGTAACACCCCGTATGCAAAGGGTCCTAATAGCCTTCGTTTGTCGATTGTAACTACAACCAGTTATCAAATTCACTGTTTTGCACTGATATTTTGTTTCCATTCAGTTTCTTATCATGTCACTCATACCGCACATGCCCCGTCAAAGACCGCGCCAGTCACCGATCGACGCAGACCTTCGTCAGCATAATTAGGCTTGCGTCCAACAAACATAAGGAAATTGCCGTACCCTAGCGCTTACTACTCATCACATTCCCTGGCAATTACTTGCCTACTTCAACATTTTGATCATTCTGAGTTTCTGACACTGTTTCTAAGAAAAAATGTTTGACTCTCTTTCGTCTCTCTGGCTTGTCGCTTACGACAGAAAATACACAGAAGCGGGAAAAACTAATTTAAATCGAAAGGACTACTCGAATCACTTGTTAATGCAAACTTGATTGTATCAAATTACTGCTACTTCATAAATCATCAAGATTGGGTCAATCATTAAGATGGAGAGAGGAATTGAAAATCAGATTGGCAACGCACACTAAGTTAGTTCGCTGCCAGTGTAATTTCAGATCACTAGATCGCTTTGTTCCTAAAAGATCATCAATGCTTTACTTTTCTTGAATCCTTCCTTCGTTTCGTTCTCCTTCTTCCAGACTCGATACTAATTACAAGCTAGGAAAAATCGTATTTGAACATGGTAAATGGTTTGCTATACACCCCCATTTATGATTTCTAAGTACACATACTTAAAACCAAATCTCGAGGAGGCAAAATAAACGAGCTCCAAGAAATACGCTACTCTAATTTGAAAGGTATTTACTGACGATAATCGCATCCGCGCAATTTTGAATCTGGGCTGAAGTGGTCTAAGTGCTTACATTTTCGGTGTGCTCGTTATATTAGATACTCATTTATCTAATATTAATGTTTTAGCTCCGGTGTGTATTTACAGTAGCCTGTGTTTTTGTGGATATAATCTCTGACGGAAGCATCGTAATTCAGATGGTGCAAAGAGGCCACTCACCGGCGGTTTCTTTTTCTAGTATTCACTCTGATGGAAAACTACTTGACGCATTTTGCACTAAGGTGCGGGCGGATTTCCCGCCATTAAAACAGTGTCGTCTGTGGCCACATAAAAACGTTCACTTTTACGATTCTTAATGTCCCTGTCTATTTTCCAACCTCTTTTGTTTCCCGCTACAAGTGACAAGATAAACTTGTAAGCTTCTCGAGAACTTCATAAAAGACAAATCGGTTGGATCTTACCACCGTTTTGTTTTCTAAGAGGGTTGCAAATAGCTTCTTGGGACATGTTTGACACTAATGAATAGATAACAACCAGATATCCTTCGTTAGCAAAGGGAAAGGTGTTTTTTTAATAATATTGTTGGGTTCAACAATATGTGCTAATTATTAGGGATTGTGCCGACAAAGGTGCGGACAAGGAGTTGCTAACAAATAAACTCAGGTGTCTTTAATAATCAAGACCAAGTGTGCTCATGAATCAAACTAAAGTAGATTTTTTTTTTTAGATCGGGAAGTTGTTAAAAGAAGAAGAAAAAAACAGAATTCGATGGGGCACAAAGGGGCTGATTAAATCAAACTATAAACATTTAAAGAGTGGTGAAATTACCTGTTTTAATCGCCTCCATTTAGCTCTCCTGTTCTGGAACCATGTCTTCACCTGAAAAGAAATTGAAAAAAGACGAATATATAATTTTTTTAAGTAATTCGTTCTTTTTGAAGAATTGTTCTACACTTAAAAGCCAGTAAAATATGCATTAAATACAAATGAATACTTGAATATTACTACATTCTCTTGATTTGTGCATCATAATTATCGCATGGACATTGTTGAAAAGTTGGAAAATCAGAGGGAAGCGAATTTTCCCCATGATTAAAATTGTCGTGTGTAACGTGTTGACGCCCCGGTCAATCATTAGCTCACGGTGAGAGGGGCCCCATTAACGCCTCTCGACTTCTACAAGTGAAGCCCGAGATTATTCGAATGAAATATAACTGAGCTATCAAGCGGTACTCTTCAATACCTCCAAACCCTCAATTAAGAAATAAAACTGAGCTATCAAGCGGTACTCTTCAATACCTCCAAACCCTCAATTTGCCAATTTAGGGTTACTATTACGATTATAGATTAATATGATATTCATTTCTCTGGACCTTGTACAGTGTAGTAAGAACAGAGTCATTCACTTAATGGTTCCGAATAGAGCGATCTATCCGTATTCGTGTTAGGTAATTATCATTACTTTTGTAAATATGTTTTTATATACGGAAAATAAAACTAAACCAAAACAAATCAATTCTCTTGATAAGAAATCTCCTCAAAGCCCCTCTTTCTTTCTTCATTGGTTAATCATTATTCGCTTCGATTCTAATTTCACTTTCCTTCAATTTATCTTCTGATCTAATTAGGTGTTCATACATTCCTAAACTAGGAATATGTCTAGAACTGTGTCCAATCAACTTTAATCACATGCTCGTCCAAGATGATATGTGCTCGGTTTTTTATCAAAAGATTATCGTACTTTGGGAAAACATTACCCAAGATGAGCATAATATTGCCCAAAGTTGATCTAACCATAATTGCCCACACTTTGAGCACTTCGTTTTCACCCAGTATACTAAAGTGGGTGATCCAATATGGTTCACATCATCCAGACCCCCGCCACTATTGTGCGAGTTGTTTTGATTGTATAGTTCATGCAGATGGGGGTCCGTCAAACGCCCATCAAACGGCGCTACTCCCAGTACCATAATATCTGATCCTTCTTGATGGGTTGTTCACTTTCAAATACCAGTACTTCAGAAGCACCACTTATCCCCTCTCACCATTATCCACCCCATCGCAATACACCCCTCCATACAGCACTAATCCCCCTCTTGCAAGGCTCCACCGAGATGTTTGATCACCCGGCGGTGTATATATTGCCCCCCTTCGGGAGTCTATTTGCCCCCCATCCGTGGGGTGTTTACCCCTCTTTAGTCCAAGACAACGGTGTTAGGAGGATTTGGAGTCTTCCAGTGAGAGCTGGGTCAATACGTGCACAAAGAAATGGGAGATAGGTCGTCTGGTATATCGTGGTTTTGCTGGTGATTTTCACTTTCACCTCTCAACGAAAGGATAGTATGGAGATGGGGAGAGGATCATTAAAAGGAAAGGGAACGTGAAAGAAAACATTAGGGTAATGGTAAGAGGAAGGGGAGTGAGTGATATTGAAGAGTTTGGAACAGAAAGATTATGGAAGAAATAAACAGTTTTAAGAGGAAGAAACCGAAGAAAGAAGACAATTTTCAAAAGAAGAACAGATCAACGACAGAACGGGCAGAGCGAGGCGAAGGGAGAGTTGCATAATTATAAAAGACCACATTCCCTATGAAAATATTTTGACAAGGGAAAATCCGTCATTTTTAACAAAACAAAACAAAAAGGTCAATAAATGAACAGTTATCAAATCTTGCAGATGCTTTATGTGCCAGAAATATGGCTGGAAGGGGGTACAAGAACACAATAAGGGGTGTGTAATACCTTTGTGAACATAATTATACATTTAGGCTTTTAAAGGGTCATGTGCCAGTTCCCCCTCCGCCCCCCCCCCCCCCCTCCCCTCCAACCTCAATCGCATTTTCGATTCTAATCCACTCCCTGTCTACTGGTGAAGATAGAGGGAAGATTTGATAGTAATTCTGATTGATCCAGTAGCAGTATAAAGAATATATTTACTTGTCTGTTCCAACAAGGCTGTATGTCGCCGCTAAGAGGCGATTAAGTAGCCCAAATCACTCTCGCAAACAGGTATAGAACACTAATAAATATTCAAAAGGTTTTTTCGATACGCATCGTATACGTTGAATACATTTTGGTCATTCTCCTTGTGAGCCCAATAGTCTGTTTCGTGCTTTGTTTAATCGTCGGAAGGCAAAAGTAAACACATGCTTTTGTTTTGGTTTGCTGCGTTTTCAATTTCTTTTTGTTTTTATTCTCTCCGAGCTACCGTAGATTGGAAACGCCCACTTGTATCGTTGTAAAAAAATACAAGTAACACGGAACTCGTAATGAAAGTGAAATGCTAAAGTGATCAGCCATTAAAACAAGGAGTCAGCGGGCAGATTTTGCCACTGTCTATATAGTAATCTATTTAAAGTTCAAAACACTAATCAACAATCAGCCCTTATCAGGCATCGAATCACACTTTCAGCGGAATATTTTGTTGTTTTTTTCTTCAAAAGAACATCTGTTAAAATATGAGTTTTCAAAAGAACAAATTTCAACACAATTTCTTCTTAATAGCTCATGTGTAGTACTATATGGTTTCAGTGTTGCAAATTAAAGATTGTACTCGTAACTCCATATTCAAAATAAACATTAGACTTTCTACACATAGATTATAGAGCTTTTGACCTGATTTGTGAATGTACCCTTCATATTATGTGGGTTATCCTAAAGCTTTCCTTGTACCCCAAACAAACCACCAGACGGACTCCAAGCAAAATGACAACCGACAAAATATTTGAGTCACACCGACAAATCGACTCCATACCGCACCGACTAAAAAAAAAAGATTCTTGGCCCTTCGAGATATCAATGAAAATCTTAAATTCGGTATTTTTGTTTTCATAGGGTATGTTGTCTGTCTGGTATCGATCCCGCTAGTGTGACCGGGTATAATGTATATATTTGCTTTTTGTTTAGTCTTTTGTGTGACTGGGTATAATATATTGTTTGTTTTATGAAATGTACTTGTTTTTTGTTCGGGATAATGTCTGTCTGGTGTCAGTCTCGTCAGTGTAACTGAGGTATGAGGTAATATGTTTCCATTTCTTGTTGTAGCTGAACTGGGTGAAGGTCTCTTATAACGAGCCAAATGCTAAACATGAAGACATAAATGAGTTTCCAACCTGGACATGACGCCCCCCCCCCCCCATAAATAGTAATTTGAACAACACCCGCATCTGTTGTGATAATGTTTCATACCATAAACCGACAGGAAAGTACAAATAATAGCTCTCATAACAAGCACACACCCACTTCACTCACGTATGGCTCCGCCATTTTGGATCTATCTTTTTTGTGTATCTCTCTCCCATCTGAAGCATCGTGAAAATAGATTATGAGTAGGATCGAAACCGGAAAAAGAGTGTGTTGTTGAATGCTTTAATCTCTTCCTGTACAGCTCTTACTCTGGCCTCTATCATAACACAATCACCTATCATCGATCATACATAGATAATTTGAACCATTTCTCCTTGGCATGCGTCGAACAGGCAGATTCTGTTCCAATTGTGTAGTGTTTTCGAGTGTATATTCTTTTGTCAGCTTGTCCGACGTTGCAAGAGTCTTCTCGTTAAATTGGCTCCCTGTTCGAGGAAAAAATTGCTGCGCGACACTCGACACTCGACACGAATTCCTGAATTTAACTACGAACCCAACATTGTACCTAACCCTAATCCTAACCCTTATCCTAACCCTAATCATAACCCTAAACCCAACATAAACCCCAATTGCAGCCCTAACCCCAAATCTTTTCTACCTTTAACGAACTAAAGCCCGGAAAAATGCCGAATCACGGTTGCACAACAAAACCAAGGCTTCAATTTTTGGAATATTGTTTTCGTCGACAAAATAATATTGTTCATTGCTATGGGCTGGTCCTATTTTATCGGATAAAGTTAATGGAAAGCGTTTCTAACTACCTCTCCTGATTTGTGCAAAAGATTTTGGTCTATATGTGAATTTCAAGGATATATATTGCGCCCCGATCATGATTATCATTCAAAAACTGTCCAATACGACTATTTAAAATATACAATTTTCTTGGAAAATTCACTCAAATTGTCAGTAACATTTCAAACTGCGATCGATATGTCGATAAAACGATATTATTTCAAATAACCAATTTAGAGTATAGTCACCCTAAAAGTACTATGACATGTTACCGTCTGCGCATGTGCAGACATAATGTGCTCAAACTATGTCTTCCAGATGCGACCATGGCAAATAATACAGGAAGTAAATTCGATAACGGCACAAAAAGAGAAATGGGAAATACTAACGCTCTGTAGCGGATAACTCTCTCTTCACAGTGCGATAAGGATAGTATTACTAATTCATTGAGGATATTGTTGTTCCCGCTATATTTGTAATCTGGGTTATAAAGATATATTTCTGATGATATACATGTGTAATGTGTTGATGTGGATATCGGTTTGATAGTATTGCAAGGGAGCTTCCTTCCTCATTCAGCGGTTGGAGAAGATCACAATTACAAAGGGCAATTATTTTCTTCTTTTTTACCTTTGTGATTAGGCCTACCTCTCCATTGCCATAAGCAGTGACAAGCGGCACATTACTTGTTGAATCCCAGTGCATCCCTTTTCTCCATTAACAAAATATAATAAAATCTTTTTTTTTTAAGGAGGAATGGCACAGTTCCGAGAAGAAAAAAAATCTCTGACAGCAAAATAATTATAAAAGAAATAAAATTCACATTTTCACGAACCTTTTGGATCCGAAAACTGAAAATTGTGGAAAAAAACACTAAGGTATCCACAATAATAATTTTAAAGGGGCACGCATCAGTTGTGCCCCCCCCCCCCCACGCCAAGAAAAGTCTGCCATTGCCTTTGCTTAGTCAAGATTCTTTTTTTCGATTATTACATCCTAGCTACGTCGGGCAAATCCATAACAGATAATAACAGCAGACTGTTACAATACATTGAATCTCTTGCTTTTCGATGGGAGAGAGAAGAAAAACACGGGGGAATCTTCTCCCAAAACAAGAAATCTTGTTAGGCACATTTCCTTCTTCGCTCTTCCGACAGTCCGCGATTGAACTTCCTTAGCATGTTGAATAAGGTATGACTACAATGAGGAGAAGTCGAAAGAGAGGGTAAGATGAAGAGAGAGGTGGAGAAGAGAGAGAGAAAGAGGGAGAAAGAGACAGAGTGAGATAGAGAAAAAGAGAGAGAAAGAGAGAGCGGCAAGAGACATGATCACACCGGCTGGAGAGCGTTTGAGACGCCGGCGCGGCCCGCGTCTTTCTTCTCCTTCGCCGCTGACAGACAAGTCACTCCTTAACTTCTCTCCTTTGTCGGTCTACTCGACATCCATCACCAACTTACTTCGCTATTCTTCCTCCTTAACTCATTAATCTAATTTCATCATGATTGTTTTTGAAGTCTGCTCAACCGTCGGGGAGTTGAGCGCTGACAAAACGAGTTAAGCGCGCGCTTATCGGTGACGTAATTCATAACCAATACTTCCATATTCATAATTCGGTTTTACGAGTCCCTAATAATAGTCATCTCCACTTTGCGACGGTGTCAAGAACAAAGTTAATAATCGCCTGAATTATGAACTCTCTTTGTTTGGTGCTTATTAAAGGTTGATTTCTAGTAAAGGTGACCAGATCAAATACGTAACGATCTTCTTCAATCTTTATAAGTCAGTTTGGAAGAGTAATCAAAGAGGAAATATCCATGAAAAAGAACTGCGCTTCACGTGCCCTCATATTCGACACATGATTAGAAATAGCTGAAAAGTCTGGACAAAACTTGGGTGCCACAAAGGTGTGTAGTCCTATATACCCATTACTATGCGTAGCGCAAGTGATAATTTGCAGCACAATTTTAGTCATTAGCATTTATTTCAAGTTTGTCTTTCCAAAACCTCTCCGTATATACATCAATTTTATGTACCACATACTCAACCTCTCACAATGTCTTTCAGGCACACTTATATACGAACAATTTGCTCAATGCAATCGCGTAACAAGAACTCAACTTTATCTTTAAGACTTTTACATGAAGCTGAGATAAAGAGGAGCAATAATTGTCAAATTCACTAACAGTGGGTTGACGGCCGTGATACTGATAGTATGGTTCGATTCGACAAGGTGGTTTCTAATTTCGTCATCCAAGCATTTCCCGTAAACTTGGAGTGACAATTACGAGGAAAATGCCCAAAGTTCCCCAACAAACCTTTAAAAAGAAGTTAATGCTTTCGAAGTGTAGGTGTAGATACACACAAAGAGAAGTCATAAGCGACATATAAGTGCTGGGAGTATATAAACACAATATGGTTACATTTCCTCGATTACAAATGCTGTGTAATTGAGGATTGGTTTTATTATTAGATAGTTTCCTCGAGAGTTTCTTTGAAATCATCGGAAACTATCTGATGGAAAAAAAAAATGTAACTATATTTTTAGATTGTACATTTGATACTGAATGAATTGTTTATGAAAGATTGATTTCCGTTTTTAGACAAGGAAATATTCGCAATGGATGAATGACATTTTGCGAAGGCGACCACAAATTATTTAGCGATACAAACATGACAAAGGTTTGACGAACGGGCATTTTTTTGTAAGATATATTTTGCATATAAATTACAGGTTATAGCATTTTGAAGAGAAATAGTAAATTTCACTTTTTTACAATGCTTTCCATGTGTATCAGTAAGGCCAAGAGATATAACAAAAATATGTAATATATACATGCTTTATAGTTTTATGCATGGTTTTATTTGAATAAAGGAACTCAATCTATCGAAGGGTAAAAACTGAAAAATTAGGGAATTAAAAATGTTATCTAGCAAAGAAGTATTTCATCCTGTAATTATCAAATTTTCCCATTCCATCTCAAAATTTAATAAAAAGACATGCATCTCCTCCTCCCCCCCCCCCCCTTCTCCACTCCACTGGCATTCTAGATTGGGATCTGATTTCTCCTGTCATCTCCCGCCTTTTTTCCGAGAGCATAAATTCTGCACGGTAATGCGCCCTGGGACCACAACGCATTTCCTCTCGTCGTCTGCTGAAGAACAGCCGATAAAAGGTACCATCAACTAGCGCTAAAGAGGAGGATTCTTTTCATCAACATCTATGTCATGATAACAAGAGGATGACAAAGAAATGGATAAATGCTCCCCCAAACAGATTAGTTCCGATATTTATGTATGCTATCTCCGCATGGAGCCTTCCTTTTTGGCAACTATCTTCCCGACGAGAAGAGATTTTTAAAGGCTCCAGAAGAGTTAGAAAATATTTGTATTTTGACATGAGTACTTTATTTGAGATCATCAAACAAAAAGATTTTATGGACCGTATACTTCTACTTATCTTCGTGGAATTACCGCTGACACCTCGCCCACCCCCCCCCCCCTTATCCTTTCGCTGCCTCTCTCACTCTCTCGCTCTCTCGCTCTCTCTCTCTCTCTCTCTCTCTCTCCCCTCTATCTCTTTCTCTCTCTCTCACTCTGTCGATCGCCCTTACCTATAGTCATACTCTCTAACATAATCAACTTTTCAGAACTTAGTGGATTCCCTTAAACATGCCTCCTTTAATGCGAAAACAAAAAATTAAAACAAAAAATTAAAAAATTACAAAGAAAGATTTACTATGCTTTCATTTACCTGTCTTTCACTGAGCTGGAGAACCTTGGCGAGCTTTTTTCTTTCGGGTGGGGAGAGGTATTTTTGGTTTTCGAACTTTTTCTCCAGTTCCATCGTCTGGTCATTGGAGAATCGGACCTGGCCTCCTTTGCGTTTGTGAAGCGGTCTCTGGATGAACGGGTTCCACAAGAAAGGTTTCCCTGAAACTGCAAAGAAAGACAAGAGAAAGATGTTGATTAGATTGAGATGTGAAGTCCTGTAAGATTTTGTTTCTTCCTGAAACTGATTGGGAAAAAGAGAAGGGTGTTTAGTCATGTTAGTAGATCGAGTAAACGTGTTCCACAGGGAGAATTTTCCTGAAAGCGAATGCGAAGCACAAAATATTGATATCAATAAAGATTATTAGGTTATTATGGTATCTCATAAAGAACATTCTTATTTTAAACAAAATTGAGAAACGTTTTTACACTTATTGCGGGGGTGGGGCAGGTTTCAAAATAATGCCCTTTCAATGTCTTTCTTTTAATGTCTTTCAATTACATTCCTATATTCAAAATATGTCTGCATACTTGTTCAATTACTGGGAAAAGGATTCAATTTTAAAACTTTCTCTAGATGTCTCATGATGTCATCCAGATTACTTATATTCAGAATGGCATTTGTTATTTCAAATATAACTTTTGGTAAGAAAGTAGATATCTGTTTGTCTTTTATATTTTTAGATATCCTAGTGTGTTTTCCGTGTACGTGTATCATGATCAAAATAGAAAAATCACAAATTTGTATTACCGGGAAAATGAATGATGCATGGTTAATAATCAACACTGATATGCTTATCGGGAACTACTAGAGAGACAGTATGTTATTGTTTGTAATGAGATCGGATATGATATGCACTCATGAATTCAACTAGTACAAATTAATTTCTATCAAATTATTGTCGAGAAATGATTTGGGGAAAATCATAATTTCCTTCGCAACCTGACGAATATAAAAGGGGTCCTCCGTTGAATTCGGGAAACAAAATTAAAGAAAGGCATCGTCTGTTTGAACAATGGAACGGAGATGTGCAATTGATCGAAATCAGTGCATTTTGCCATATTAGGTAAAGATAAACAGATGGATAACACGATAAACGTGATGTGTAAATCAATTGAAAATTGTAGGAAAGAGGAGAACAATTACAAGAGCATGCCGGGCATGTGTTGTGCGTAAAAAGCGTAATCGATGAAATACTTCTCGCAGAAAGTTTCCAATTATGCCTCGCTGCTTCGTCGAGTTCAGCCACCTTGATGTAGGGTGGCAAATGGGGAAAACTTGCCAGGGGTATTTAGGGAACAGAATGGGCAGACAATCGGGTAAATAACATAATTGTCAAGTGCAATACAAATTGATCAAATCCAGGGAGGAAATTGTGTCTAAACTCTGCACCGAGTGAGGACGGGTTGGGATTGGAAACAGGCCTATTCGATGAGCCGCTTTTCACGAATGAATCCATCAGAATTGTCGTCATCTTTGGATGATTAATGGTGACCCCCGTCTGACATTCACTATCTTGCTTTTGTCTTGTCCTGATCTTCTTTGGAACACGTCATCCTTTTGGGGATGGGGGCGGGAGGGGGGTCGAGGAGGACTGTGTCATCAAACTATCAATGTCGAACAAACCATTTCGAGTTCTCTAACTTGGCATGAAAACTATCAGACACAAACCAAGAGCAAAGATTGATTTAAATTTACCCAACACTGGATTAAATTTAACCAAATCTCTTGTGAGGTTGGCTCAATGTCTCGATCACAATGATGTGATAATAAACTCAAATCAAATTAAAAAAACGTAGAATATTCAGAAAGTCTGTTATGATGGCATTGTCACTGCTTTATTTTGGGATCAGGTCTGTGACAACAAATCACAGTGCTAAACCTTCAGTGTATCTTTTTAACATTCTATTGTGTTCAGGGATGGTTGCACGTCACAGATATAACTATAACTTTAACTGTAACTGTAACTTATACTTTAACTTTAACTATAACTACAACTATAATTATATATGTAACTTTAACTAAGGGGCTTAAT
Organism: Strongylocentrotus droebachiensis; assembly: GCA_035222895.1. NCBI lineage: Eukaryota > Metazoa > Echinodermata > Echinoidea > Camarodonta > Strongylocentrotidae > Strongylocentrotus > Strongylocentrotus droebachiensis. The sequence continues at coordinate 567,261 of JAVYIG010000019.1, forward strand.
TACAAGACCGGCATATCAATGTATAAAAATGGGTTGGATATGTTACACATCGATTAATGCTAATGCCTTATGAGCTTTTAGCTTCGATTTAGTCATACCTTTTTCTATACTCTGTCCGATTTTACAGTGATACATTTAGTTATCTTTATGAGTTATAATTATGTGACCAGTCAGTCAAACGATGAGCAATTTGATGACTTGAGTAGTGTAGACTATCTGGACTCTCACCAGAAACAGTACGTCATCCAATCGTCCTACTTCTTTTAATTAACAGAGGAAGTCGGCTAGCAGTGGTTTGTAAAATTGCCCGAGGGCTTACATGCCAGGGGAGACCCGCTTGGTTACATCACCATGTACATATCCCGCTTACAATTCGCACCTTCATTAAGGAAAGGGCAGTAATTAACGACTTTCTTCCTATGTCAGTTTGTCACTTTGGATGACTGGTCGCGCGCGCGGGAAAATATAGAAACAAAATTACATGAGCGTGCATCCTCTCGCAGCCGATAGCACTCCATCATTGTCTATTGGGGGCATTGTCTGCTATCACACACGGGAAACCTCGGCGTAGTACCTGTTGGAGGTGCCGGGTTCATCCTCCATATCCCTCAAGAGATTTGAGAAATCCTCATGAAGATACTAACCAGAGTCGGTGGACTCATGTAACATTATCAGCTTCGAATAAACGATTCCATCTATAAATACGACATTCAGATAGCAAGCGAATTTGGTTATTACTCAAAAGGTTACCCCGTTCAAATTCTCGGTAGGCTACCCACCCACTGACTTGTCGTTTTCGATTTAAATGGCATATTAAATGCTCTTTAAAACTCTTCTGTTTACAGGCCATCAAGTATGTCGTATATCGTAATGATAATATCGTTACCTACTTTCTTTTACCAATCGCCACAATTCGGTAGTTAAAAGCCCATGTACATTTTGGTAAGCAATACCACTCATACATGCACTCGGATTTCTTTGCATAAGAGAGATGAAAAAATCATTTCGATTCCCAGCTCCAATCTGAATTACTTTACTTACTATGTGGTGTATACATGTTTCCCCAGAAGAAGTCACGTAAACATCCCTTTTAATTACTTATATACTAGAGACAATCATAACCATTCCTTATTTCCGCATTATCATAACTCTTAAACCATTACCGACCTGTAAAGAGCAAACATTTATTTAAATGTCATATACATGTAGGCTATTTGATGATACATGACATGATACGAAAATGGTGGCATAAAATAAACGACATTAGAGGCTTGTTACATCATGATAACTCTAGTTATTGTTAATAATTGAAGAATAAATCGATTGGGTCAAAGAGCAGGTTGGGTTCTGGTAGACGTGAAATATAATTGGAGAGCTTCCTAATTTTTCGTTAATCCTTTGAGGAAGAATAACATATTAGAAACGTCACGTAAAATTTATTCGGAATATAACAAGAAATAGTTTAAACTATTATTGAATATATTTGGACAAAAATTGTAACAAGTGTGTATAAAAGTCCCATATTCCTGTTCAATGTTTGTTCGTTTTGGGTTTTTTGAAAATTTTTACTCTAAAGAGTTTCCAGCATTTAGAGCAAATTTGAAGATTCCAAAGTTCACAATACATTTTGAAACTAAATAATAATTATACCCAATAACTTCGAGACAACTTCTTCCGCAAGTTAATTGTTTGGCTTGAACTCAAATTTATCATTAAGAAACCAAAAAGGCCCTCAAATCCTGCAAATCTGGGGAAACAAGAAGGCAGGACTGTGTAAGAAAAAAGAAAAAAACAACTAAAAAGGTTATGACAGTGGCTACCGTTTATTGACCTCACGTTATCTTATGTCAACCATTTTAAACCGAATAAGATGGCATAGCAAACGAAGCACGACAAGATAAAACAAAGAAATTGCCCAACAATCGGTTGTCCGAATTAACAAGGCGGTCAATATTAAAGCAATCGCACGTTCTCTTGAAGTATTTCATAAATCCGAGACGCAATTATCTCTTTGCAAACCATCCCAATTTGCAGAAAACTTCTAGTATTTGCCAACTACTACTACTTGACTATAACTGTATCAATTGATGATCATCACTATCTTGATAGAGATTAGACTTGAAAGGGAGATCCGACTTTAATTACTACTATTCTAAACAGTTTTCATGTCTTTATCCTTCAGTTTGTAAATTGTCCGCGCTGTTAAATAGACACTGTTTTACATTGAATTAACGAGGTATATTGTCGCCTCGACGTGGGATTAATGCATAACACTTTGCCAACTATTCTTGTAAATTGCTCGGCGGCCGTGAAAATCTCGAATTAAGTCGTTAAATTAAGGCGAACTTGTTGATAGTTGTAAGTTTGAGCCGAGCCAAAGTTGTAATTGTCTTTAATGATCCCGAAAGTACTATAAAAATCCAACTCTTCACTGATTAATAAAGGGATTGTCATTTTGGCAATAGTAAAGAAAACGCCACTTCTAACGTTCAGCCTTTTTCATGGTATTACATAGGTATCACATATTAAATTAGGGAGCTCTTATGTACAATAAATATTTTATCCCTTGGTGCAATTAATTAATAGATTAATAGCCTGATTTGACGTGACATGTTTATATCCGCACTGCGTTAGGATAGTACTGTCATTCTTTTCCCCCTCCTCCTTCTTCTTTTTTTCATAATCCTCAACTTCTTCTTCTTATCCTTCTCCTTTATTTTTCCTTGTCATATTCTTTATGTCCTCTTGAACCTTTATTATCCCTAACAAACCACTTCTCATTAACAAACTTGGCATAATCATGTCTGAAATGTACCATCTGATCTCACAGTAAAATTGAAGAAGTTCGTGACAGCCAAAGAATCGATTTTTCCCTTCCGATTCCGCATCTCGAAAATATATACCAATCCAATTAGGAGTGTTTGTACTTATCAGATATACCAATAATACCAGAAAGGGGGGTCAGCTAGTACCCCTAAAGGATAGAACGTGTTCCCTTTTCGCACTGTATTACTATGACTTGTGAGTTTGTCTCAAATTGGGCACTCTACACGTCGCCATTGTCCAGCCCCCCTAAACAAACGCCCCTTTACTCTTTGCGCGTCTTTGTTATAATTCACCCATTGTCAGCACACAGGTGATAAGTGTTGCAGACGCAATAGAAATCAGAGTGTTCGCTAGGTCTGTATCCATTCTGGATCTTTTTTTTTTCTTTTCTTTTTTCTTTTTGTCTAGCTTCAGGGCAAAATTGGATAGGGGTAATACGCTAAGCAAATTATACAAGTAGTTGTTACACGCGGAAGGAAGTGGGGATAACTTACTGGTAAATAGAATTTTCTACTCCATGTTCTTTGCTCGTTTGAAATTGTTTGGTTTTCCCATCCTCCTCTTCTTCATACTCTTCCCCCTCCCCCTCCTCTTACCCCAGTTTCTCCTTCCCCTTTCGCCATGCTCTTCTTCTTTGATACACCGAGATCATTGTATATTCTTTCCGTTTTCGTTCTTCACTCTTTTCCTTTCCCATCTTCTCTGTTAATAGAAACACTCGATCAAAAAATGTAACACAAACTCACAATATAAGAGCATTGATGAGGAATAGAGGAGATTGGAATGGAACACCCCTCATGCTTTAGTATATATTAAGCACATCCATCGAATAAAAGTTTATCAAACGAGGCATGGTTTTATATGCGGTTAATAGGAGCCAGATAAGATTCAAACAAGGTAATAAAGCATAGTAATTAAAATGTTAGAAAGAATTGAGCAATTCAAATAAGACGGAAAGGAAAAAATAAACTCAAGTGACCAACGACAAAAAAGCGAAAACAAAATGGTAAACTCTGGCTTTATCCCATCGATTTTCTTGACCACATAATTACAAATCATACCGGGTATGCATGGGATATGCTAATCATACTAATGGAGATCCAAAGATCCTTTTAAAGCAGATCACAGAAAAAGAGCAATAACCATAAGTGTCCATCATAACTCGAACAAAAAAATATTACGCAACGCAGGAAACGGCGTACTTAACGTGTATCGATTTATTGTCGCGCGGTGTATTTTAGTGTACTCCACTGGATTAGATGTGAACGAAAATCGTTATTTTAACGCCAGATAACAAATATAAACCTCCTTAGACCATCGGCTATGATATATTTATAAACCCATCAACTAATTCATTGCTTACTTCGTATTGATTGCTTTTAGTCGTTCGTTTAGCTCTATTTATTCCCACCATAATATATCCAAAAGGAGTATCTCAAGAGCGTTCTATTGGTTCTTGAATGACTCTCATCATTTTCACAGGTTGCCGTGCATGGATGTAATGTAGTAAAAAGTTTATTTCAGCAAAACTATGTAAATTTTATATTGTTAAAAATGTATCTTATCAAAAAAAAAAAAAAAAAGAGAAATCTCCTTCTATTCCTCATCCGAACAACATCAGTTCAAATGATTCAATACATGTTGTAAAAAGTAATAACTATTTCTTCAAAAAGGCATACCTTATCCACTCCCCACACCAGCAAACACTGTTGTTTGATATCCCATTCATTGTAAAACTGAAGAATCATAGTTATGCTACCATTTTCCAATCGTTAATAATGTACTTAAATACAAATATTACATTTATTTCAATGCTGTTCATTTGTTCATATTATTATACCCCCCCCCCCAGCAAAAGAAGACTTTTTTGTATTTTTAACGCGAAATCAGCCTATATTTTTTGTATAATCTTGTTCTCTCACAACGGGTCAACTGTCACTCAAATTCACTCACTTCGTGGTTAAGTAGAGGGTACACAAATCTAAGACACCATCAACCGATCGGTAGACAGATACAAACAAAAGAGGGGAGTGTCTTTGGACCCCTCAGATACAATTATAATAGAGCCATGCACCTTCATCAAAACCACCCTAGTTTCTTTACACACCCCCATCAAATGGCCCTATTTGTCACTCTCTGCTATTGTCTTGTTTTACCCCCCATTAAAAGTTTGTTTAATATATTCCCTCGACAAGCTTTACCCCCTCCTGATAAACATTGACGATCAGGTTTTTTGCTTGCTTTGTCGCTTAACGCACATTAAGGACGGAGGAAACTCGCCGTACCTTTTATCCTCGCAGAACTGGGCTTGCCCAATATGTAACGTCGTGAGAAAGACACAAAAAACAAAGAAAACAATGAAGACAAAAGAACCACTAACAAGATTGACAAATGTGAGGCTGCCAATTGCATTGGTTAATGACTGAATTCTAATGCCATTTCCGCTGGGAAGGGGCAGACAGTTAAAAGATGGTCCAATGTTTGCTTTTTAAACAATCGCTCTATCGATTTTCCCTTTTGTCTCGGCGCAAGTGGAAAACAAGCAATCCAGATTGTTGGCGCAACAAGAAATTATTATTAAAACGTGACGTGCCAAAAGTAAGACCCATGTTGGTAGATAGATATATCATAATTCATTTGTAAATTTATTATATGAAATCAATAGTGGGATAGCTCTTCCCATTGTTAGAGTGTAACGAGAAACCGGATACACACTCGTCTCCTACGAGAAGCAGACGACACGACAACTACGCGTCGCGCGTCCGCTCAAATACGAACCATTTTTAATGAGCGCGTAATTAGCTCGATTCCTCTCTCTCTCTCTCAAATAACAGTCTGGAAATCGATGGGAAAGTTGGCAAATATTGCTCTGAATAAACAGTTTGGATAAAACGATGACGGGTTGATTGATAGATGTCATGGATTGTCATCTCTGTGAATTGGCGACGAGTTAGGTCACTAATTAAGAGCACGTCTTTGAAATTACTCTCACGCGAAACACGCTTGTGACAGGAGATATGGGTATTTTACTTGAACAAACATTTCCCACTTTCCGTATTGAGCATTCGACGTCTCCAATTCAAAGATTGAGAGATGTTACATTTGCTTTTAACATATCTTGTGACCTATTATCATCTTTACATTAAGCTTAAAGCCACATAATTGTTATTTGGATTGTTCATCATGACTTGTGTCATTTACTATTACACGTCATTCATATGAGTAGTGGTTTGCTGATCGAGAGTAACATATTTTGCATCGTTTTTAAAGTAAGGTTAGACCTAGAAATGCTGTGCTTTTTCTAAAGACAATTTTGTAATTATCCATGGGAGTGTAAACCAGCTAAAAGGTTTACCTAAAGGGCAGAGACAATTGAATCAAAAATGTTCATACCGCAAATGAAAGATCATATTTTAATGAAAGTTTTAGTTTCAGTTTTTATTATTCCACATTTAACAAAAAATATAGACATAGGCCTACATATAAAATAAAAATGATACAATACATGTAATATAAATGGGCAGGTCTCAATGATTCTAGATTCATATAATAGAGATAGAGATAAAGATAGAGACAGAAAGAAAAAGAGAGGGAGAGAGGAAAGGATAGAGAGGGAGAGAGGAAAGGATAGAGAAAGAGAGAGAGAAGGAGAGAGAGAGAGAGAGAGAGAGAGATGGACCCAGCTGGCGCCTCTTGTATATACAACAATACCAGACGCAAATCCGCGACTCTGATTGGTTAGAAGTGAGGACTTGCATTTGAATTCGAAATTCATTCGCAAATTTCAGTATAAAAGGTGTAGAACATGAAATGATGTTATCAAATTCTACCAAGGGATCTGTAAACCCTCCTCCAAAGAATCCACGTGAGTTGGAAAGGGTTAATACAACCCTTAAAGGTCACAAAACGGGATCGAACAACAAAGAGACCATGAGCCAACTTCCGGTCTCCGCTATATGCATTCCTCACCGTAGTGAGAGACATGGAATCTCAGTTTTCGTATCTCCTATTTTGCTAAATACTTCCCTATCTGGTATTAGATAAAGCTTTACCGTTGTTCTTATTTTGTAACGATCTTTCTTCTGAACTGTTAAAATTACCTTTTATATTTCTTGGTAGAATTATTTCCGGGTATATATTACCGGTATATGATATGAATATATAATCATCAAATATTGTGTGACACGCAAAGGAGGCCTACGATTGTATCGATAGTATTAGCTGCTGGTTCCCCCCCCCCCCCCCCCCATTCAAGTCTGATTTTTCTCTGATTTTTCTTCGTCTAGCATATTAAATGTTTTTTAGTTGCAACATTTTATCAACAATCCCATCATTTACATATTGACTGTGTTGGACTCTCTCTCTCCCTCTCTCCCTCTCTCTCTCTCCCTACTCTCTCTACTCTCTCTCTCTCTCTCTCTCCCTCTTACTCTGCACACGTATCATTTAAATTTTCTCTGCATTTCATTGTAATAATAACATATAAACAAAAATTCATATACATTTTTTAAAAATATATATTCGGTGTAAACAACTACAATATTTTGTTTCCCTTTCCCCCTCCCCTCCCCCCCCCCCCAAAAAAAACCCTCTCTCTCTCTCTCTGTCTCTTCCTCTACTCACCGGGTCGACCCCGCCCCTCTCACACACCAAAGGGTGCCGCGCCGCGCGTGGAGAGAGCAGATAAAGCACTCCACGCGGAAACGGGTAGTAAAGAAACGGTTGAGGAAATGATACTACAAGAACACATATCTCTCTACCATTTGCAAATGCCATTTAGAGGCCGATTGGGTGTTATTGTTAGGGATAATTGTGTCTATTGGGCTCGTCTGATAAGCCCAACAGCGGAAATTATCCAAAGCGAAACGACGTCCTCTGTCTCTTTTAACCAAGAAAGAAAAAGAGTAAGAGTATATAGGGAAAAGGGAAAAAAGAAGGAAAAAAGTAAAGAAACTATGAAGACAATGAATTTGAGGAGGAAAAGGGGTATTATTTCATCATATTCGAGGTTGTATGGATGGTATTATTTGTCAGAATACACGATGTCCAAAATGATTGAATGGTACCAAATGATTCTTCAAGGCGGTTACATATTATAGACTTTCAGTTTGTGCCGAGTTTCCCGCAAAAGTTAAACTCACTGTGCCACCCCTTCTCAGTCGATAAAAAAAAAAAAAATAACAGTAAAAATAATATATAACACTTGAAAATATATCAGATTATGATAAGGCTAAAGAAAGAATTACAGTGTACTTTCTTGATCCATATAGCGCCGTTACAAAAAGGCTAAATCATCAGCAACTATAATAAAAATTTATGAGAACTAGTTGATAATTAGTATAACTTACAGGCGTGGATGCTTTGTTTTAAGAAGTGTTGTCATGAGTTAAACGGGGCCAACATTTTCAGCTGATCTAAGTTTTCGTTTTGCCATCGCAGGAAATAATAATGGCAGTTCTGACTCATAATAATAAGGTGAATTGATTATTGAAATTTCGAATAATTGGAAGGTAAATGGTGCCAGAAATGATGAATTAAATAGAATCGGAGATAGATATGAAAATAAAGATATAAGAGAATGGGCAAAAATCATTTAGCACGGTTGACTACCCGCACGGGTTTGTATTGCGGAATTGGGAACAATGGAGGTGTTTTTGGAGACGGTCGCGCGAGACACTCCGCGGTCGCTACCCCGGGAGTACAATGTGAGAGACGCGCTGACTCCACGCAGGGAAAATATTGAGATTGTCTCGGTCAAACTATCTCAGAGAAAAGAAAGAATAGATGGAGGGGAAAGGGGAGAAGAATGGAGAAGAAAGGATGGTGGCACATCGAGGGCTATTGGGGTATGGTTGATTGACGTAGATGTATGGTGGAGACTTCCGATGCTGTTTGGGTCATGTCTTGCTTGTGCTGAACGTCAAACATTGGAAAGGTCTCCGCGAGACTCGAACCCAGCCACGACACTCGTGTGACGACTAATTGACGCAATAAACAAATACGTCATCAAAAGATAATAAAGCAAACCTCCCAATTTGTGTAAAATAATTGCTTCAATAATACGCCAATCATTCGCCATCCAAGTTTTCTGCAATGTATGTACGTATCATATAATACAAACACAAAGAACATGAAACGCCCTTGTGGGGTTGGGGGGAGTTTGTGCTCCATTCAAAAGAACAGGTCTGCAAAAGAACATCGAGGGGAAATAATTCAGAGGGAGTAATAATTACCCAAATGATGACCCAAAAGGTGATCATTGTGTTTTCGTGGAGGCCTAATTGATGAGCCATTTCCGGCCCACATGACCGATTGATATGTGAAAAAGAAAATACAAAGTTTCCGAACGATATTGCAATGGTGACGTTTTAAAGATCACTGAGTCAAACTAAATAGATCAAAAGAATACAATGGACATTTTGGCTATAACAAATCCATAAAATTAATGTGTTGCGCATTGCAATGTCTTAAGTAGAAACAGGCGTACAGTTTTCCATAACGCCACACAATGTCATTTTGCTGCTGTTCGTTTGTATGTTTCTTTCTTTGATTGTTCACGTGCGTCTTTGTATTTGTTTTTCGTTTTCTATTTTATTTGTCTGGTTGTGTTTTAGTGGGCTTGGGAGGCATTATATAATCAACTTTGGACAGGTTTTCAACATGTCGGTAACTGTCGGTAACTGTCCTGTACAGCTCTTATTGTAGTAATATATATATATTATCTTAAAAGGCAGATAGGGTAACAAATCATGATTATTTGCAGAGAAAAACAAATGTATATTTTTAATCTTGAAACCTCTCTTTCGCTTTAACCCAATGCGGGAGCAATAGAAAGACTTCATTCCAAAGAACCAGCTAATATGACTGATGACGGTGAACTAATATAATGTGGACTGTTAGTGTTATTGCTTTTCATATATAAATTGAAATTAATTTTGTCGACTGAAAGTAAAAGTATGTACTTCTGGGCGTAATAAGGAAATGAAAATTTGAATTACTTTCGTAAATACGCACATTATCAACATGATAAAGCGAAAGTATATCTATTTCTCATCATTACTTCTGATTTATGAAGTTTCTAAGTAATTTGCTTGATATCATTTTTGCTTTATAATTAAAAATTACTTTCCCCAGTTAAGCATGTAAATTAATGTAATTTATCTGACCTGATAACCATACGTTAAGAAAGTTAACAAGATAAATGTATATAAATATAATTATATATTATATATACAAGACGATCGCAATTATTTTCGAAAATCAACTCTATAGGGCAATTTCAATACTCTTTTCTATGTCTAATACAAATCATGTTAAGATTACATAATACGCCAATGTCATGAACGTACAAGGCTATTGAAGTCGTCTTAGGTTGATTGTCGAAAGTAGTTGCTATATATTATATATATATACATAAACATTGCGAAAGAAAATGAAAGAACTATACTGCATGAACATAGCTTAGGTGTAGTAGCTTCTAAAATTAAAAGTTTTTTTTATCAATGTCTCCTTAAATACTTTCATTTCGTATCCCATACATAGGTCTATACATGTTGTCCAAAACTTCCTACCTTAATTACTTTAATTGAGAAACGCTATAGGTCGAAGATTCGAAATTGTCATGTTCTCAATGGTATTATTGAGGAAGATGATAAATGATGTTTTAGTTTTAGCAGGAAGAGATTCAACAAGTTTGGAAGTCAATTGGACTTAAAAGCTCTCCAACATCAACTTCATCTTCCAAAAGTACGTGAAGATGTCTTCAAGTGTTGTTTGAAATCACGACTTGTCGGGGGAAAAAAACATGGAAAAAGAAAAGGAAAACATTAGAGAGTGAGAGAAAGTGAGTCGTGACATTCAGGAATTCATCTCCTTCAGTTTCGAAACCATAAAGGAGGTAATATATGATCATAAAATAGTTAATTATGAACCGCACTCGATGGGTAGGAGAGCATTTTCTTTGCTTTATGGTTCTCGCTACTGGCTGTTTCGAAAGTAATTAACTTCGAATTAAAATTAAATGGCACATCTTAGACACTCTTTAGAAGTAGTATAAATTGTAATTAGAAAGAGATTGAAACTTATTCTTTAATATTTAATTAGCTCTCTGATAATTGATTCTTAATTAATATGGATGGGTTGAGGGTTATCGACATTTGTAATGGGGTAATTTATTTCATGTATAGTGCAAATAACTCCCAAACATTGCTTTGTATTCTGATTACAGGGGCTACATTTACTGTAATAAATCTTCATCGAGTTTTTTTTCTTTATTAATCAATCTATAACTTTTATAGTTTTATTGTAAGGCACATGGCACTAATTGATTCATTAACGTCAAAAAACCAATAACAATTATATGTGCGAATAATCATTATACATTTAAATTAAATTCACTACAATATAACATGTTAAAATTAATTAATTGTGATCGTCTGTGGTTTATATATGGTTGTCTCATTTCTTTATGAAAGATGGAGAGTGGAAATTGATGATGCTTGTGACATGCATGATATTCGACCCTTTTCCCGATGTAAAAAGTGATAAGTAACTAATAATACATTTCCTTAACTTTCGATTTTCAATTTCGTCTTTCAATGAATTTCGTTTCCTCTGAGCATAGTGACTTTTGCCCCTCACCCCCCCCCCCCCCCCTCAAAATAAAACAAAAAACAGTCTTTGGAAACATCTAACACTATGCTTGAACAGTAGTTCCTCACAATAAAGGAGGCCTACATTTTCTTTGTATAGATTTAACTTTTGAAAATTCTTTCCCTCCCTATATTTCAGCTTTAAAGTCCCCTCCCGTTTTTTGTTGCCTGAAGTCCCCACATCAATTTGACATTCCCTAACGATGTTGTACACGCAGCACTCCGGAAGCTATAGCTGAGCCTACTTCGCAAGGGCAACTTCCGCAATGACCTGATACCGCTGGAAAAAAATAGTACATGTGGGACTAGGAGAAAACGTCAACAAGCGGGTGGGGCTAGCTACGCGACCGACATAGCCCGCGGCTAGGACCCCGGGAACTTGTCGGGAGGGAGGGGGTGACTCATCAGTGAGTGGTAACTGTAATGCGTGTCTGGGGAATACCTTTCAGTCAAGTTGAAAACCTCTTTTTATCTCCCCGGAGAATCAACTTTATATGCTGTTACATGTAGTCTAGACTTAATGATCCTTTGGTGATAATTACGATCAAACTCGGTTAAGTCAGGCGGTTATCCCTACCGGCATATAATATATCTACAAAATTGGCAAACTTTTTTTTTTTTTACTAAGGATATAATCTGAAGTGGGTCTTAAACTCACTAATGTGATTATCATTCTTAATCAAATAACCGTCCAAACTAAAGAAATAAAACTCGTTTCATACAAGGCCTGCAAACAGACTAAAGGGTGACCATTTAACGACCAGAAATTTCATGATTTTTGTCACGATTTTGCGTGCTGAGTTACTGTGTATATCTGTGATATCTTTATCATATAATGAGAAGTGACTACCAAGCTTCCGTTCGACTATACTATACCTACCGCCTGATCGTTTTATATTTCATACCACAATTCTGATCGCTGATAACCATCTTTAAATAGTGGTTTCCGTTTTCAAATTCTAGATTCTTCAATATCCCAATTTATCCATCTTCCTTCAATATTTTTTATTAGTTCATTCAGTCTTCAAGTTCTAACCTCAAAATGACGCGAACTTGTATTCTTTTCGTCCATTATAATATGATTAACTGATTAAGGGGAAAATGTGGGGTTTGTACAATGCCCACAATCAATATTCTGTACAAATCTAATTTTTCTTGAAATAAAATGACGGCGGAATGAACACTGCCTATATATTGCTTCTTTTTCGCTTTCGAAAGAATAACCAAATCAATGAAAAAGAATCAAATATAAGATGTAATTAGTACTTTAAAATGCACTCCGATCTTTAGAAAGATCAAAAATATACATGTATATAATAATTAAAACAATAAAAAATAAACATCTTTAAGAGTTCATATATCTTCACTTTTAGAAGAAGTGAAGAAGTGAACTCCGGCAAGGATTTTTGTTTCAATTGTTTTAATTATTATGTGTATATTGCGATGACGAGCTATTAAAATTGAAATTGAATTATTTATTCTATTCATATATATTTATTTACTAGATGAACAGATGATCAGGAATTACACGATGTAGACAAAAACAGAATTAGGATAGTTCTAGAAAATTAATGGAACAGAAATCGAAAACAATTCCATTATGTCAATTATAAACCTCTTTTAAAGGCTCCTCGGTGACGCATTTGGCTGTTAATATTTCCTGAATTGCGACAGAGATCAATCATTGGTTTAAAAATATCGTTAATGGTCACAAGTTTACAGCATGTTGAAAAAGGTTTTGTTTTTGTTTTAAAATCACGCTTTAAGAGACCACTTGATTGAATTGGTTAATATTCAATCCGAATTGCAGAAAATATAGAATTAATACAATATAGATCGAGTGAGATGTTTACACAGTAGGCATATATCGATAGATTAATCTATACGTTTTACTTTCATATCGTGGGAGGCTATACAAATTGTATATAAACAAGTCTGCTATTCAAATTATTTCCGACACGTTTGCACTATCATCTTCGTCGTGTTTACATGAATATATTGTTGATTTCATATAGTTTGTGCGTACACATTCATAAACATTTTGCATCATTTTGATCCGATTGTCTAATGATATCCAAGCCCCCCTAACCACCACCACCACCACCACGAACAAGTACATTGCCCCCCCCCCCCCCCTCCCGAAACAAATTAATGACTTTCTATTTTACGGTCACCTAATTATTTAGTATGAGAATTAGGACAACTGTTGAGAAATATTTTTCACCCATGGGAAAGGAGCATAATCTGTCTCTTCAATAATAACAAATAAGAACTGTATGTGATCTACGAAGAGTGTATAAACCATAACGAACACACAATGGGTAGTATTATGATCTTTGGGATATGTTTTGAGAATTTTTTTTTTTTGTAATATGTCTACGCGTATGATGTTATTTCTTTTCACGTTTTAAATGATTTAACAGGCAAACAGGAGGAAAAATTACAGCTTATTACTTGGATCTATTAAACTTTGTGAAAGTGGTGGGATGATAGTGAAAATGTAATGTATATTCATAATGGCACCGGAAGCTGTTCGAACAAAGGACGGGTTTCCTGTATAGCGGAAAATGATTCACTTCTTTGTGTGCGTATGTGTGTGTATGTGCGTGTGTGTTTTCAATGGTCCATGCTCTATTTCCTGAACAGCAGATCATCAGTCAAAATGCTTATCTCCTCCAGCCATGCTGTGCAACATACACGGGGCAATAATAATATAATGTCTCAAACTAGTAGGTCAACAACTGGGAGACTTCAGATAACTTTTTTTTCATTTTGAGATTATGACCAATGCATAATACTTTGCAGACCGATGGCTAGATTATGCAGCATTTACAGTACAGAACATATTGTGTGCCCGATTATGAAAATGTGATGGTGATAATGATTTCTAGACCTAAGTGAATTTACATGTAAGCCCTATCCGAGGGACTTCTTGAGGGAGGACTCATATGTCTTACTGAATGGCCCTGGACCTGTCAACTAGGTTTCGAACCCGTGACCTCCCAGTAACGAGGTTCCTCTGCTCTGCTCTACCACTCCGCTTTCATATCTCCTTCGCGATATGAACGAAATGAACATTATATAGAAATATAAAATTATTCCATTGTCATGTTTATATCTCTCCTTTGCATTATAGGAGGAGATTCATATCTGACAAAGACAAATCAATGACAAATTGCTATACCATAAGTGTCAAGTAATCTAAGTGCGGAATATTAAATAGTTATGGCAACCAGAACTTTAAAATGCCTAATAAGGATGATAGTTTGTTTTGCAACAGTACGAACGACCTAAATGGGCCTTTGTTTTATCCAAGGGTCTTGAGCTCTTGGCAAATAAGGATTTGAAGTGCATAACCAAAGGGCTCTAGACTTTCCAACAGGGTAACGAACCCGTGACCTCCCGGTAGCGACCGTTTGCCCTACCACTGCGCTATCACGTGTTCTTCATGCGAAGAATGTATGGAAGACAAAGATATAAATAGAAAACTAATTAAGTTATATTTATCATTTGTAGAAAGAAGAGGAGATTTACATCTGACAAAGAAAAAATATTGACAAATTTTCTACCATGGCTGCCAGTAGGTCTGATTAAGATTATGATTTTATAGCCTCTTAAAATCGTAAAGTTTGATTGCCATGGTCCTTGCCACTCCGTTGATATCGTCATAACAGATTTGTCCATGATTAATATTTTACCATACTTACAGATGGGAGTTAAACTATCGAAGATGGAGAATTGCGCTCAGGCAAAGCCCTTTCGCTATTACGTGTAACTATGTCGGTATATAATTATATTTTTTTTCTCAAAACGAGTTGAAGCACTTTTGGTTCTCTTTGAAATGCTAAAATGCTTTCTCTGTTTTGTCATATTGCTTTTCCTTGAAACATGTTTTGCAAGAATGATATTTTGTTTCCCTTTCATATGGAACCATACAGAAGAAAGTTAAAATATCGAGGATTATAAGTCAGAATTGCGCCTGAACATTATTACGCTCTCGTTATAGTTTTATCATAATATTCTGCTGATAGGCCTGTATGTATCTGATTTATCGCAATGGGTTGAAGTAGTGCTGGAGAGTGTTTCACAAAGGCTAAGCTCGACTTTAAGTTGGACTTAACTGTGGCAGGCAATTAATGCCACTGGTTGCTCTCACTATTATTCTCTCAATTATGATCTTTAGATAATATATATTCCTTTAATAATGAATTATCAAAAAGTGTACATTTTGTACGTCCCTTGAAAGATCATTGCCAGTAACTGGTGATAGCAAACAGTGGCATGAATGTCCCGCCATAGTTGTTAAGTCCAACTTAAAGTCGATCTTAGTCTTTGTGAAACACCCCCCTGGTCCTAAGCATATGAATTATTAAGGATCTCAGGGGTGCAGGTTTTCCTGAAAAAAAGGTCTCTACGTTATCTCTCCTGTGTAATTTTTCCTTCATCATGGATGGAAATCAATCGTGATAGCTGATGTAACTACTACAACATGATCGAAACTTCAAGATCCCGAAGAACCTTGATCTGTTATTCAAAACACAAGTGGTTGCAAATGGGGGGGCTGAAGAGCTTCCCTCCTCGTTCGTCAAGAGACAAATGAAATTTAATACCCCGAAAGAAACTTATCAAACTTTTGCATCTCCATGTTTCTCTTGGATGCACTCTAAGCATTGATGCTCTGCTTTCAGTTTTGTTTGGTTATAGGGAGGTCTTGAGGGCTACTGACTGGTCTGCAGTAAGCAAAGGTAGGCTCAAAGATGGGGGCACACACCCTCTTGGGAGGGGGTTTATCCTTGGGAGGACTGCGTGCGCGCAGGGGTAGATCCATCGTTATCTGGGGGGGGGGGGGGGCATTTTTCTGAACCTTTTTGACAAACAAAAAACATTAGGACTATCGTATAAGTACGGTGTTCGTTTTCTAAATTTGAAGGAGAAAATCAATCTCTGGCAAGCGAAATAATCACATTGTTAATGTTCCTTTTGTATTTCGTTTATTTACTTAATTAATTATTTATTAATTCATTCATTTATTCTTTCATTGATTGTGCTTTGCTTATTTTCATAAAGGGCACGGGTCGGTTGAGTATCAATAAAAGTAGAATTTGATATCAATATTCTTGGGATATCCACCAGAATATGTAACCAATAAATGGGTACGCGTATTATGTTTGACTCTGCAAGAAAATTAATGTAGGCATATATTCCACAAGTAGGAAGAGGGTGGCATGTGAGACCAAATACAATTTACCTGACTTTTAATTCTCCCGTTTGTCCCTGGTACAATAAAAGCAAATTGCACGGGGTGATTACGTTGTGTAGTTCGATATAAGTAATCAAATTAAATGATTTAAAAAAAAAATCATTTTCTGTTATCATTCTTCTTCTTTTTACAAATGTTTCTTGTCTCCTTCTTTGCCGCTCATTAACTGTAACTGCTACCTGTTCACGCTAATACCGGTGATCTACAAACAAAGTGCGATTCTACTTTGATCATATCTATGCTCTGATTAACTCGTCTAATCTAAATAGACATGTTAATTTGCGCTGCTTCCCTCTGCATGCGCCTTGGGACGCGACCCGACGACCGAGCCAGAATGACTCCCAGGGGGGAGCAGCGAACCTGATTCACACGATTATCCCTCCATTACCATGTTTTCATATCAGCTTGTAGCGAGGCAAAGACGGGAACTGAATAATGCTTTTTGTTGTGATCAAAATTGAATTAGAAGTGATGAAGTCGGAGGTTGAATCACGGCTGTATTGTGATTTGTAACTGAGCCGTACTTTCCTTCTTGATTTTGTGGTGAAAGAGAGAGGGGGAGAGAGACAGAGAAAGATGTATAAATTACAACTAGGCCTCAATAATTTATGTTGGTAACAGAAAAGATGTAAGCTATGGCTGATATAGAGCGAGGTATAGGTTGGCTAGGAGGTGTGGGGATAACTTTGAAAGTGTAACAGGTAGAGAGAGAGAGAGAGAGAGAGAGGGCGAGAAAAAGGGGGAGAGAGAGGGGGAGGGGATGATATCGAGAGAAGAGAAAAGGAGGAGAACTAGAGGGGTGCAAGATACGGAGAACCTGTGCTAATGCCTTTAGTTGAAATGTGGGGCTCGGAATTAGTATTGTTATTAACAAAATATACACAGGGGATTACTTATACTTAGTGTGGAAGAAAAACAAAAAGAAAGGAGTTATCATGACGGAAAATCTTGTAAATCATCTGGCTTCTGAAACAAACTCGATCCTCATCATCTATCAAAATAAGATTATGTATTAGCCCCAAAATACTCGTAACTTAACAGACCCACTTTAAAATGGATGACATGTATAATTATAGCTCCCGTCTCTTTTGATATCAAGTGTTTTATGACAAGTATTTCGACACAAACAACTCTATATAAAGTTTCACTTCAGTTTTATTCACAAATATGTAATTACTTTTTCTTAAAGAACTTATTGAAAGTTCACAGTACGTAAAATGATAGCCGATTAACCAATATATAATTTAGGACAACTTTATGTTTTATGTAAGAATATTTTACAAAAAAGTGATAATAATAACAAAAAAATAGAAGAAAATTGTCTGCACCTATTTAGATTAGTTGATATCATGTCATGTTTTTCACTTCGTTGAATTAATTCTTCCTGCAGATTATTTTGCAAAATAAAAGGAGAAACAAATTCCGAACGTGTGAATGCAAAACACATAACTACACATTAAAACTCTTCAGATATTCACCTTGTTAAACGGAAATTATAGCGGAATAGCTATTGCAAAAAAACAAAGATAAATTGGCTGAAGTGAGTGTATCATAGGAGGTGATGTTAGGACTGGCATAACAAATTAATTGGAGAATAGTTTCCGGGATCTGGTGGCAACAAGGTCTGAATTTCCGTGATAATTATCCTCATCAAAACAGCAGAATACTTCACGGCGCTCGTTATCAAATTACAATATCAATACCCAGTATTATGGGGATATGATGTTCTTACTGTGTTCATAGGATCGCTTTGAGTTGGAGGTTTAAACGTGTTGTAAAGTACAATTTTGGACGCAACTATATATTTTTCACTTTCATATGAGGACATGGTAACAAATGGACACCGCCCCCCCCCCCCCCCCTTCACACTGATGAGATTTTGATCTGCCTCTACATATTAAGAATATCGTGCTGCGATTTAGATCGATGGCATTTTTTGTTAATCAATTATAATCTTACTTGGCAAACTGCTTAGCCGAGTATGATATGGTCTTAATACCGTCTCGTGATTAAGAAGAATTGTGACCAAAAAATTATTATGCTGCATAAACGCTTTAGTTATATGGACCAGGGACTGTATGGACAAGTGAAACACATCGTTGTCTCTAGGTTATTTTTATTTTGTTTCTCGTCTGTGTGTGTTTTATTTATTTGTTTTGCGTTTGCTATTGTCGTTGTCGTATCTTTCTTTTCAACGAATGTTATCTTGAACACCATTCATACAAGTGTAACTTGTTTCTAAAGGGGATCAATAATATCAAAGTAATTAAAGTACGATGGTGATCAACGCTCTTATCGGCGCTCTTACCGTAAGAAAAAGACCTTTCAGTTGTTATCATACAATGGTCATAAACATGCTATTTTTCAATACAGGCATTTTTGCCACGCGCCGAACTGGTTCTTTAAGCTGTAGGATACCATCAAATTGGGTTTAATCGTGATAGCTTTATGCTTTGATCGCAGCGGAAGTTTTTGAACAAACAGCAATCAATGCCTTGAACAGCGCAAATTACCTGAACACGAGCTATTAAACCAAGGCTATTACAGACATCTATTGGAGGGGAATATCTTTATAAGGCATGCCAGGAAGTGATCGCTAGCGAGAAGTATATCCTGTCCTGTCTTTTCCAGCTCTGATCATGATCATCATCATTAAATAACATAGTAACTCAAACAACAACAATCCACTGGTCGTGTTCACAGCGCGCAGACGACTTGCACCCAACAAGCAGTACAATCGAGGGCTGAGTTTCCCGCCCTGCCTGGCCGGGTCGATTAGGTCGTACGCACTGCTTGTACACGCAGACAAGACAACAATCGACTGGATCCAATAAAGCCCATTTCCTGCCGCCCATTACCAAATATTATCGCCAATAAAAATGCCTTAGTATAAGCACAGGGTGTTAGAGTATAATATTGAGGGCAGGGTTAAGGAGGGCATACAATTTACACGCGGGAAATTAAAGCTACAGTGTAGTGTACATGTTTTGAATTTAACAGGTTGTGTTTTTATAGCCCTATTATTCTAATGTATTGTGAAAAGTAGATAAAAGTTACTCCGAGGTATGTTCACTTTCTATATGCATCAAAGAATTCAAAAATTGTATACAAGTAAAATTCTTTCTTCTTCTTCTTCTTCTACTTCTTCTACTACTTCTAGTTATACTTTTTTTCCCTTTCATTCTTTGTTTCTTTTTCTTCTTCCCTTTTCTTCTCAAATCACAATGAATTTCGAGCGTCTATATAAGCGAGATAATTTTAAAGAAGGAAACCCATTTCAATGTTTTGTACAGCATGGTGTGGTATAAATGAAAATCACACTCTTTTATTTGTTGGCAACATCCCTACTTGTATAAGATGTTTTAATACATGTAACATAATTATGGTAGGTATTGTGCCTTGAATAAACTTTATGATGTAATAAACTATTAATCATTCATCTTTTAAAGTAAAAATGCGTAATAGTGTATAGATTTCATGGGAAGATTT
Organism: Strongylocentrotus droebachiensis; assembly: GCA_035222895.1. Classification (NCBI taxonomy): domain Eukaryota; kingdom Metazoa; phylum Echinodermata; class Echinoidea; order Camarodonta; family Strongylocentrotidae; genus Strongylocentrotus; species Strongylocentrotus droebachiensis. The sequence continues at coordinate 587,487 of JAVYIG010000019.1, forward strand.
CAAAATTTCAATTTGCAATAAGTACTATAAAGTGAGTCTTAATATAAGAATGCATTTTCCCAAACCTTGTTTGAACTGCGAAATGATTAATTTAATGGTATAATCACGACGTACTCCATAGTATAATGTCATTTTCGAAGTTGGAGGGCACAACAATAATTATATTCATCTAGACTATGGAGACACTGAAACTTTTTGGACTAGTTTGAGGAAATTTTTGCTTAAAACCCCTGGAATATTCTCTTCAAGTTAAGTTCTCAGGCATGCATGATGATGACAGAATTTCGAGATAAATTATGGTCAACAACAGATTTGAAAACAATTCTAACACTGAATTTCCCTTCATCCTATGCATTGTTTATCATCATGTATTTAACAATGAATGTATTATTGATAGGAAATTGCAAAATCCAAAGGCTTCTTGCACACTTATATCAAACCATTAACTAGGTGAATATATTTATCTTGTATCAGAAGGAAATCCGATGTTGCTTCTATCCTAGCTATCAAATTCTAATGACAACATTAATTTAATCACCGAATGAAGATAACCTTATTTTAAATTATTGCATTACTTTTTCTTTCGGGGCATTTTATACTTTTACTTCCTCGCTATAATGGTCGTGCATTCATTGTGTGCGTGGGATCTTTATGAAAAAAACGATTGACTCATCTCAAAATTGAAACGAAAATGTGGCCTACAGTAATTATTTATTGAGTAGGAGTTGAACTTGATTGTCATGGTTTAAGAAACGTGCTTTAAATAGCAACCTGTTGAATAAAGCTCATATACGGTCTACGATCATGTTCGTAGTGTACTTTAAGTTTAAAGCTAAATTAAAAGAAACAAACAAATTTAAAGTCATCATTTAAAATGCGATGGCACCCCCCCCCCCCCCTCCCCTTCCTTCCAATATATTCTTTTTGTTTTTATTCATGAATTTCCACTTACTTTGTCCCATTTATCTCTTAAAAGTATAAATACTTTTGAAGTAGAAAATCTATAGATTTGATTAAATCATCAATAACATTAAGCATACATAAAATAGGTCCTACATCCATGTATACATGTTGATATTGCATGAAATATAATACCACTAAACTGCAGACTACCCTCTCTGTCTCTTTCATTATTCTGTATGATGTCTAGTTATAAGTGTAATCAATTAACAGATCAGTACTTCATTTTTGGAGCGTATCATTCATGATTATCATTTTTATAAGAATTCGCAAAGAATTATACAGACAGCGAAATTGAACTGAATATTAAATGGAAACACTCTTCAACTGAAAGACAGCATTTGACTATAAACCGAGTCGATCAAAAATGAACAGTTGAATTGACTCACTGGAATGCTTCTGAGGCTTTGGCATTGGATATTGACAAGCAAGGGATTATCTCAATTAGCATGATCAATGCCGAATCAATTTGGCAGTGATATTTAATGTCACTTTTCAATGTTAAATAAAATAGATTTTTTTTCCTTCGAATCTGAAACTGGAAATCGTCATAGATGTCATGTAGTATGATACAACAATATCATTGCAACAAATTTGTCGTGTACAAACAATCATGTAACAATGTTTTATTTGGGTTTGCTCTTCTATACGGCTACGGTTCTCACTTGGTATTATGCATGCCCGATTTGAAGACAACTTCTACCAGAAAACTAATGGCAATAGTCAGAGGCTTGCTGGACTAAAAAGAATGTTTCTTTCAAGTTGCCACTAAAGAAAGATTCGTAATTTGAATACATTTTGAAAACAACATGATAGAAGTATCATCAAGATATTTGTAACAAGAATAAATCCTTTGAATGTCTAGATTTACAGAAAGTTATTACAGAATTGTAATGATTTTCGGTGTTCTTTTCTTAAATAGATGACGTACGCATTCTAATTTGGGATATACTTCTTCAAGCAGCAACCCCTGACAAAGAATGATAGCGATGGCTTTCAGAATCACATGGTTTATAAGTGCAAGTACATCACACTTGACGTTTTCTTCCGCAAAATTCCTTCCTCAAATAATACTACAGTTATCTGATAGCTAATGAAAATATCACAAAGAATTTGAATCGCACAATCATACCATGAGAAGTTCCTTTATAGCATACAAAAGTAACAAATGTTCATGTACATCATGAAGGCCCTAGATCTTTAGTGAAATTCCGAGAAATCGACAATTATCAATACCAAGATTGTTCACCACCATGATACACATGATACAAGAGAAACATGGAGGGAGATAAGCAAAAATAGAAACAGCTCAGTTTCGTATTCCAACTTATTCCTTAATTAAAACAAGTTTCATAAATGTTAGAGGGAGAAACAACTATTATGTGAATGAGTAACTAACAATTTACGAAGTTAAAAGATTGAAATTTTCCTGAATTAGCCTCTACATGAATAGAACTGGTTAACCGTTGCTGATATAGAGGTATTCATATTGGCAAGGCGTATTTTATTTACATCTGTAGTAAACTATATTGTACGACAAGTCCAGAGTTATATGCGTCATTGTCAACTCTAAAGTGCTCAAGATCATGGGAAATAAGTATGTTGGAGAGATGTCCAAACTTATTTCACTTTATCAGATGTTCATTTTCGAGTTTTTTTTTAATGAAATAATGCATTAAACTTAGACTTAAATGTGAGTTTTTTTTGTTGTTAAGTAACTTCGTGTATTACCATCACACTCACACATTTCTAACAAGTTTGCGAAGAATATTATTCACTATACCACCTGTCTACACGCGTACACTTTGTCCCATATAAGGTAGTGTAATACTCGTTCTCTTCTTTTGCAATACTCATTTCTTTTCTTTTTCGTTTTGTATATTATCGTCCCGATGATAAATATATATTTTTAGGGGTGTATTTCTTACCTTTTGAGAAGTGTTCGACTCTGTCTAGGAATGAGTGAGGGTAATCATTCCTGCTGTACGGATACAGAGCTGTGGGTGAGGTAAATCCAGTCGTACTGTATGCCAGTGGCGCGGAGGCAGCCAGCCCTCCAGGTAAGGCGGCGGGATCGTAGTAAGCTCCGGTCGGATGCTGAGGCTGCCCGTACGGCGACGGTCCGAACGAATGCCCCGGGAACGTGGGCGTAGGCCTCGTCGGCGTCGTAGGGTGAGCCGCGAGCGAGAGAGATGTGATATTTTGAATGTTTGCCGCTCTGTTTTGTCCCAAAATATTTTCAATTGAAAACGACGTGTGTGGAGGGTTGGGATGTGAAGGTGAATGAGAGTGGGTGAGAAAGTTGTGAGGGTGCCCGGCCAAGCTGGGTAATTGTTGTATAGGAGTAGGAGCGACCAGGGGACTGGGGTGGTTCACCATCCCCAAACCACCCGTACCTGGCCCGCTGCTAGGCATGGCGTACTGTATAGTTGACATGACTCCCGGTGATGCCGACAAATTATCCAAGGATGAGGTGCCAAGCCTTACAGACAACACTTTATAAACTCCTAAGACCTGGTAAACGAAGTCTGGGATGCAGGCGGTCCTCCAAAATAGTTTGTAGAGCACAGCTCGACAGTCAAAGACACAACTGATTATTCTCCTCGTCGAAGTTGTCAGGACTCCTTATGCAGTAAGGATATCACGGTATAAATAAAAAAACATCGGCCACAGGGCATACACTGTCTGGTGAGCCCAGATCCGATCTGTGATTATGAAGTTTAACTGACGACGAGTTATGATCTGTATTTTGTCAGCACCATAACACGAAGCAACAATGCATACACAAGCAGACGGCAGCTAGCTCCACGGAGGCGCTTCGGTGCAAACTCTTCACGAACTCGCCCACTTTGCAGTGAGCTGGCTAACAATAGGCACCGAAGTTTTCAGCAGAAGAAGAGAGATAACGATATATCCTTTATTTGGGGGCGGAGCTTACAAGTGAACCACCGTCTGTCAATCACCTGCGAGGCTGATTAATCACCACATCCGGGCTCCCTATACTAGTAACCTTTGTGCGCTGATTGGTTGTGACAGCGCAAGTGATGGTGCGCTCGCATCAAAACTTTTAGCGATACAGATCGTTTCTCTCGTGTAGTCTTTTACCAGACCGTTGTTCTCTATCAGCGTCTCGTTTCTTTTTTATTCCCATCAGGTCTTTGTCATTAACATGGCCATTTTGCTACATTTTTTCCCCAGGCTTGTGCTGAACGGTTAACAACAACTGAGTATATGACATACTTAAAAGCTGATAGCTTTGAGTTTCGGGTAATCGTCGACTAATGACAGGAAAAGTGCAAAATAATCGAGTCTGGAAACGAGCCTGATGAATTTACCCTCGACGAAGATTCGGCGATCTCCAGGTTCTCGTATAAATCTCGACAACCGGACGATTCGAAACGGCATTTTGCCTGTTCTCCCTCGAGAACGTCTGCCCGTTAGCTTGGGGCTAATTCAAAATGGACAATGCAGGATATGAACTTCATTCTAGTGTCAGCACCTAACCCCCCACTCTTCTTCCGTGATCACGAGTAATTATAGTCAGAAGAACTCAACAGTGATCGCTGTTTTCCGCAGAAAACCAGAAAACAAAAATGTCATGATCAGAGCGCAGATTGAAGACTTTCCTTCCCTCTCAAAGTGGATCAGCCCGATTCAGTCAGAGTGCTCGGATTCCTTCGCTTTTAGAACAAAGAAGGTCCCAACGGTATGTCAGGCATTCCTCCGCAAAGTGCAGAGGGCTGACATTATCAAACTTAATTGTGTTCCTTCCCGCGATCGAGAAGAGATAGCGCCCCAAGAAATGTCGTGATTTATTTCCAATTAAAAGGGGACAAAATGAATGAGGGGGTCGAAGCTTGGGGGAGCTTTTAGCCCCCGGGTAAAGATGGCGCGAAAAACATTCGTAATTTTGTAATTGTGTTCCCCTTCCCGTGCTAGGAGTAGAACGTGTGAAGTGAGAACACGATCAGTTTGTTGGCTATCGTTTTCTCCCTGTCGTCTGCTAAGCAGCTGCGCCCTCTGACACAACCCCCAAGATTTGTTGCCTAATTTCGGCGCGAAACAGCTGACACTTTCTTTCATTGAGAGAATTTCCCCCAACTTCGGTTCCATTTCTCCCTCTTCCTCATTACTTAGCGCTTGTTAATTTACACCAATCAAAGGTGTTTGACTCGTAATGAACATGACGAAAATAACGATTAACTTAAGCGTTTGGTTTTAAATAATATTATTTCGTTAGTTTTTGTTTGTAAAATCTTGATTGTTTGTAACCAAAATACAGTTTTAAAAATATATAATTTTACCAATATTCATTTTTAATTAGTGATATTGATTCAGAAAATTAGGTGCTTCTTTAATGAGAGTATAGGCCGAAAAGACTGGAGAAAAAATATATTTGGTCACGGGCGTCTCTCCGTTTTTACTTGAGGAAGAAATTTATTAAAACAATCTCCTTTACTTGAAAATGTATAGAGGAAAGGTAAAAGTCAAGAATATTATGGGTTCTAATTTTCTAAAGCATTTGACTTTGAAGATTCTTCAATGTGGGGAAGGGGCGTGTGCCAGCCCCATCACAATATGCTGGATAGCACTTTAAAGAGGGCGGGTGGAACTTCCACAACAAAAAAACATTTTCAGGTCGTTGTAACCTTATAATATAGCATGCTCTACTTTGGAGCTATTTTACAAAGGAATTAAAGAGTAAGTCCACCCTGATATTAAAGAGAAGGTTGAGTTCTGGGAAGAGGTGAAAAATAATTTGTGAGCATTACTCATTCTTATTATGCAAGTGTGGAAGAATATCAGTTAAGACAAGTTCCCTGAAAAGCATGGCTCTTCAAATGCCTTCATATTCTAAATATGCATGTAACATCGTAAAAATCGGGGGGGCCGGCTTTTTACGCCACGTGTTTGTGTAGTCCCATATACATCTTTCTGTGCAAGTGTTTGTAACTTTACCAAGACTTGGCCAAATTTCTTATCATTTTGATGATTCCAGAACCTTGCAATACACACAAATTCTTATATGCTAGATGATCAACCTTTTCTGGTCGGTTCCACACCGTTTCTTTCACAATGCAATCGCATGACCAGAACTCAACTTCATCTTTAAGTTCTTTTAATGGAAACAGAAAAATTAGGTCAGTGGTAGTTTGAGGAAAAACGATTTAAAAAAAAAAAAAAAAATTGAAGGTGCGATCAATTAAACTCAAATAGCAATTTTCTCTCCCATTTTTTTTCTTTTTTTTAAACTGAAAATATTTTTTCCTTGAGAAAAATGTCAACCATCCATTTACCCTAAATATAATTATTGCAAATATGTTTTAAACAACAAATGTATGAAACAAATCTGTTCTGTCATCAATAACTAAACAAAAATGAAAGTTTATGAAATTTTCTGTACAGAGGCACATCGACGAGGAGCTCGCAAGATACGTCACAGAGTCGCCAATTTGTTTTTCACTGATGATAACTTTTAAAATTCAAAACTTTCCTATTTTAATTGGATATAGCTTAAACTTTTATTTATTTATTTCCTTTCTGCCAACTTATTATCAGGGTTTACTTTCCCTTTAAAGAAATGAAAGTTCGTCTGCTAACGATGAAGAAAAAAAAATCAGTTTGTGCAATTATCAAGATTATACCATACAACTTTACGTCTTTGTTTGAACTTAAAACTATTCCGTCATTGCAAGTTTCTTCATGTTTCCTTTTTTTTTTTCTTTATTGCAATGTTTATCAGAATAATTTTATATTCTCCATGACTGCACTTTTTTACATTAAGGGGAATACACGATACTAAAAAAAAACACCTTGTTTAGGTAAAAGACGTCAATATTAAACTAGGCCTAGTCAATTTCACACCGTTACCTTCTACATCAATGATTTAAGATTGGTATCTGTGGGTGGTATTTTCAAAAGACACTTTAATGTAATTGTTCATGGATTTATTAACCCACAAGTGCTTTAAATTATTTCATTATATTTGAAACAAATAACAATTACTAATGTTTTTTTTTTTATAAATGAGTGTTAATAAGGCTTTTAACTTAGATTTATCATGAGTTTCCAAATTGATAAGCAGCAATTACGATGTAATAGTAGGTCACTAATAACCATCCGATTCTATTAAAACAGAAGAATTTCAACAGGATATTTTAAATGCATTGTATATAGAACATTATCAACAACTTTTAGAAGTAAATGTAGTCCATAAGAGGATGTCGTCAATTGAATCTACATCATGGATTTTCAAGTACAATGTAATAATTCTTTTCAACCAAAGACAAATAGATTGATTGTAATATATTCACTATTTATAATTTATTTATTGCCAAAAATTGCACATTGCTATGGGGAAATTGTAAACAATACTGATCGGCTTTTGAACATAATTCATCAAAAATAGAAAATAAAAGCACAAAATTATTTTTTGACCCGACGCCCCATATCAAGCTTGTTTGTTACACGATAATCCTTAGCTTAGGAGCTATAGTCTAGTTATCAAAACAAATACACGAGAACGCTGCAGATGGGACTATTGAGATCGATGCTCAATAATTAGCCCATTAATCAACGGGTCTTCAGATTAACGAGGAGTCTCGGGAGCGTCGCACTTGCTTGCGTTCGTCAGCCCTTAATCTCCAATCTCAAATTTGCGTGTATTTGATAATAGCGGTCATATTCCTCGCATGTCTCTCTACACAGTCTCATATTCAGACATTTTTTAACTTGATTTAGTTTTGATAGAATTTTGAGAGGTGAAAGTTTGACATTTTAACAGGAAGATATTGGTACAGTTTTAGATATAAAACTATCACGGAGTTTAAAAACACATTAAAAGGGGACCGTGAGGCAAACTCTTATAATTATCCAGAAGCCCTGAATGATCCATTGTTGTTACTTTTTTTCTTCTAATGGAAACGAAGTCGGGACGGTTTGAAACCGAGACTACCAATGAGGAAGAAATTGGCGCGATTAAGAGGGATCAAGTTTATGATAATGCCATCAGCCCGCGAGAACTTGTCAAACATTTATCCTGCTTACACCAAAGCACCAATCATCACTCCAGCTAAGCCGGATAGCAGTATACATCCTTTGTGACATGTTGTTCCTAAAACGAGAGCAATCACGTCTCGTCAGAGGAACCCGACTTCGACTTACATCCCTCGGATCCAATGCAAGATCAACAGCGATTTCGTGGATATTCCCCGGGGCTTTATACTAACCAAGGCGCAATCCCCGCCCAGTTAAAACCCACTGCCGCCTTTTTTAATCGAGGTTTTAGCATCGGCTGCGTGCTCGTTTATTCCCTTGAATCAACGCTCGTTGACAAAAGTGGAGATGAAATACTTCCTAATATCGACTAAAGCAGCGCCGTCTATGAAAGGAGGGGAAAATGACATGCCGGGGAAGCTTTATATTGCTTTGATAGGTAATCTTCTTCACTCGGGGATGAAAATAATCATATTTTGAAGGAGCGTTTAGCAAAATAAACCAGCAAAATCTACTAGGATCTAGAATAACCCATTCAGAAGTCACTGACCATTTGGGTATTACAACAAATAAAAATCAATTACAAAAACGTTTCTTTAAATGAATAAAGGTTTGAAAAGTAAAATCTTCAGAGGGTTTTGCACAAAATATCAAGTTTTCAACTCCAAATATTATTGTCATGATGTAATTGTGTTGAAAAAATAATACTACTAAAAATTACGATTGCAAATAAAATACCTCGCTCTCGCTGCCTGAATATAAGATGGCATCATGACAGCTACAAACATTTGAGGTGGACTGGTTTACATGAAATATTGGTAATTCAGAATTTCAGGGTCTGAAGCCCCCTCCCCCACCCCCTTTCCACACACCCACCAACTAAGCAAAGTTACACGTTTTCACCTCTATATTCTACTTTTCAATTCGATAACACAATATTTATTTTGCTTGTTTTCATATGATAATTCGAAATTATAGTCAGTTGAAAACGCCCAACGGACACATTTTATCGTGGTCTCCATATGTTGTGTATTTGCCATTAATCTTATTTTTCTGTTAAATGCCGGTGTGCATGGTCCTATTCCAAACTGTTATTGCTTTTATTTTCAATTCTGTCGACATTTTCACGCTCCCCTAGAGGTAGGCCTACTCTATATCACTGACTCCTAAGTTTATTTCATTCTACGCTCAAATTTGAGTAATTTATGCTTTCAGGGGCATTATTTGATGTGGCCAGACGTGGCTCAGTAGTTAGGATCTCTAGTTCATTGTCGGGCATGATGTAGGTTCGGACCACTCCTGGGCCAATCAATCCCCCTCCCCCCCCCCCCCTCTCTCCCCAACATCTGAGCATGATAAAGCTAGATTATAAGCTCATTTCGTGACGTCGAACAATTTCTATCAAATTTGATAATGATATTAGTTTAGTGCACAAAAATCCATGCTAGGGTATGCCCATGCAATGTCGCTTTTATACTGTTGCTAATGTATCCACTGGGCCATGGCACATTCACACTTACAAGAAGATTCGTGGCTATATGCCGAGTCGCCATGCATACCCGTACTTGCATACATTACTCAATCCAGAGCCTGACACCACAGTCTCTCCTTTTCCAACATATTCAGATTCAGATTCAGATTCAGAAACAGTAAAGAACATTACAGAGTCAGTCGTCTGTGAATATATAGATACCGAGATAAGGACAAAGAAAACCATATCTTACAATAAATTATGAAAGGCACTTTGTTTTGGGAAGAGTATTGGGATTTCATTGTCGCTCCAGTTGTTATCAATACACCAGGCCAATTAAGGTAAACCGAGTCTTCCGGTCAGGCCCAGACAGGGGAGTCGAAGTGATATGTCCAATATCCGCAATTGTAAATTATCAACATTACCAAAAACGAGTCAAATACTTGAAAAAATAAACCATGACCCACTTTCAGGGTAATTATCTCCATTAGGGGAACCTCTTCAAACTAATTCTCATTATATTTTTGACATGAATGTAAGTTAAGGATCTTTTAACAGTGTTTATTCATTTTCTTTTAGACTTTATAAGCTTTGTTGTTGCATCAGTTTATTCTGTAGGACTTATGTTATAATGATTCTTTAAAGGGGGGCATTACAATTTAGATACTCTTAAGAAACAAAACTCATTCTCTCATTCTTTAACGATTGTCTTCGTGACAAAAGAGCTGTGGAGATACCCTTTATTTCATTTTCCGATTGATTAATATAATTTCTTTTAATATTAATTAGGTGGGTTGACAGTATTTAAACTTTGGAATAACAAAATGGCGAATAATATTTTTCGAGTCAAAGATAATTTGGAAGATAAGTCATATTTTAATTTGCAAGATAAGTCATATTTTGTGAGATGGTTAAAATGATTCGAACTTTGCTGTTAAATGAACCCATTGTTTCATTCCTGTCGAGTTATAATGCAGGAAGACTTTTAAGTAACTTGTTTATTCAAGTAGGTAGTCAATTATTGGAAAGATCTTTTCCAATCTGGCAACGAAAGGTAATACCACATTTTCAATTTACCACCCACCATAAACTTTGAATCGGTGACCATTACGTGGAAACACTTTAATACACGTATATTTTTAAGGATTTCCTGCCTATATTTGAATAAAGATATTAATCAAATGTAAACCAATCCCCAACGGCAAAAAAAATAAGGTCAGAGCTGGAGGAAGCTGTGATATTTCCGATTTATTGGCAACTTTTTCCCGTCTAAGACAATTTCGCAGAATGAAAGTATGGTTCTTCTTTACAGACATTCTGTTCTCTATTCGAAAATCCGTTAGGTTTATACAATATACAACTTTGGTATAAACATGAAGTTCGACAGGGAAAGGAAGACGAAATTTAAGTCCATCTTATTTAAATATTTTCTTCAGTGAGGAGGTCTTTATATTCCGTACACAATTTAGAATGTCAGTTGTATCGGGATTTATATAGCGCTTAGCGAAATACCGTCTCTAAGCGTTTTACAGATATTATTTCCCCGGTCATCGGATTTATCCTCGAACAATGTACACCATCTCCACTCCCTGAGGAATATTCCAACCAGATAGTCAACGTTAGGGCATATTGCTATTACTAACACAAAGGCCTTATCATCCCCTCATTATCCTACGAGGTCCCCATTCCTCTCGGTGGTATGGAGTTTTGAATGTAGATTAAAGGTATAGACCAGTTTGGAAACGCCCCTTCTCAAAATGAAATGGAAGCTCTTATTACCAATCATGTGGAAGAATATGTTTTGACTAATACGTGATGATACACATTTTGCCGGGTAACCGCCTACTAATTGATATATTTGGTATAAGGTGTCATTTCGATCCGGCCTGGATATATCGCGAATGCACTTCAACATTGAACATTTGGGCATAGAGTATTTCTGGGTTTTTTTGCGAAATTAGGTTGAAGTATTGCCATCTAAACCTCTGAAGGCAATATCTAAACAATATTGAATGCATGTTTTGCACCCGAAACCCTTGAACCAAAATTTTACCATTACCGGTCTATATCTTTAATGCTTTGCCGAAGGACAAGGTCGGGGATCGAACCCACGACATTTACTCGTTGCTTCATTCATTCCTCTGCTGCTCGCGCGCATTGCCTCTCGAAGATTCTCAGTGGGGTTAACTAGTAATGGTGAGCAGTCGGGCGCGTGCCACTCCCCCCCCCCCCCCCTTCGCAAATGGCCAAAAGAAGAGACAAAATATAGAAAAAGGGGGAAAAGGAGGGGGAGATGGAGAGGGGAGAGAGAACATATTAAAAAGAATATACTAAAATATCTCCCATACCTTCCCCTAATCAATGACCTAAATTTGCATTTCCTCCAACGAGTGAGACTGCCGCCCCTTAGTGTCGGGGTTACCCTACGCCTTTACAAAGTCCTATTACCAGTCCCTATGGTAGGCTAGCATGTAATACAACTGAATAAACAACGACGGATATAGACAGACAGTACTAAAAACAAACACACCAAAAATGGAATCGTAATAGAAAGATGAGAAATGACTCTGTTCAGTAACCGTAACCGCCAAAAAAAAAACAATCGAGAGCAGAACAAGTTCCGGTCTGACTGTTGGCAGACGCCAATAGCGGAAATGCTTTATGGGATATCAAGATGGATGAGCTTCCGGGGCAAGTGTCAAGGCACCATTACAGTGGTCATGAGACTTGTATGGCCTTTCGCTACACTGGTTCAAGTCGTTGAAAATGTTGATGTAGGCAAACTTGAAATGTTTATCTATGGACTTGGTTTCCCTTCCGATAGGCCGTCATGATTAAAAACAAACAGTAATACTTTCTGGATTCCAGAAGTACAAGGACGCGTATTACCTTCATGTCAGCTATAAGAGCCCTCAGGAAAAGAAGCTATTGAACTTGAAGGCTTACTCAAGAAACATAATCTATGACATAATATTGTTATGCACTAATTCATATAATGTGTATCATATCAAAACCAAACGCAAACTTTCTTATCATCCTACGACGTTTCGAAATAAACAAAAATGGTAGCATTACAGTAGTAGTTTCTGTTGTCGTTGATGTAGTTGTGTTGATGATGGTTGAATATAATGTAAATAGTAGTATACGGGCCACGAAACCGGGGGCGGGGGCTGCGGTGGCTAAAGCCTTCGCGGCTCCGCCCTTTTTCAGTTCATACCACATACTTGTACATACGATAATTTGGCTGTGGGATACTCTATAATGCTCCAATACAGCAACCTAAAACACAATGCATGATTGGTCTTGTGATTCCCTAAGTATAATCAATACACAGGCACAAGCTTGAGTGCGTGAATTGCACATTTCTGATAATGCCTATTAGAGGATCGCTGATTTAAAGCCCGTCTGTACTAGTTTGGTCAGGGGGATTAGACCTCCCTGCAAGGTCACTGACAAGTGGTTATCTCATGAAATCAGCTCTCAATTAACATGAGAAAAAGAGTAGCATGGGGGACCAAAAGGCACCGATTAGGCATCGTTTGCTATATAGAGGGCGCAAGTAGCTACAAGTAGTGCAGTAGGGCTATAAAATCTGTAATGTGGTCGTCTCCTTCCCTTCCGATATTTAGGAATCGCCATTAAGTATCTAAATTAGCGATTTAATGCTGCATCGCCTCAATAAGAGGACGGAAGTGAGAGAACTTAAATTTGCCTGTATGGTCAAAAATGTTCAAAGTACAGAATGCGACATAATAGATATGTCAGAGTGTGTCGCTAGAGTCCCCATTTTGTTACTATACTCCCTTGAATGTTGCCTTCCCCGGGTCTTGACATCCACCACCCCCCCCCCCCCCGCCAAAAAAATGTAGGGAAGATAAGCGCTGGCCTTGCGTGCAATAGAAGCCCATCGAAGCCGCCAGGAGCTCCCCAAACCACCACCACCTCGAAAATTTCTTCCAGAGCCGAGCCTCCAGGACGAGCATTTTCGGCCAACGAACTTTCAAAAACGCTTTGCGATTCCTGGTAATTAAAGTCCATTAGTAGGACTAGGAGGAGGAGGAACATATTACCCATGACCTTTCATTTCACAACAGAGGTGTTCTGGTCTGGTTGATAAGTCTGTAGATCACAAGGTACGGGGTCCAAATCCCAGCCCTGCACTAATGTCCTATGAAAGTTAATCTACATTTGACACTCTCAACCCAGATAAACGGGTACCCGGTAGGATGCGAACGTTAGTGTATTATGCTCAGCATTGTAAACGTCTGTAAAATGGTGCCTGGCTGGGATGCTCCCCAGGGAGTGAAGAATGTGCTTACATTGTGTGCGAGTCTGAATCCGATCACCGGGGTAATAATATATCTGTAAAGCGCTTAGAGACATCGTCGACGTATTAAAGTTAAACTCCAGTTCTGGTTTAAAAAAAGAAAATTAATTCTCACAGAATCAAACGAAACTTACACTGAATGTTCAAGATTACAAATAAATGACATCTGCCAAACAATTTTGGAAGAAAATGTATACTGGCTGAGTAATGAGCATAGAAAGACAAGGAAATCAAATTAGTACTAGCCCATATATAGCTTTCCGTGTACAGTGCTTGTTACTTTACCAAGAAGGTTGAGTTCTGGGGAGAGGTGAACACTAATTTTGTGAGCGTTTTATTGTTATTATTCAAGTGTGGAAGAACATCAGCGAAAAAATGTTCCCTGAAAAGCATGGCTCTTCAAATCCCTTCATGTTGTAAATATGACAAGTAACAGCTTAAAAACGAGGCTGGATTTTTATGCAACATGTTTGTGTAGTCCCATACATATCTTTCAGTGAACAGTGCTTGTTACTTTACCAAGACTGGTCCAAATTCTCGCTACCCCAAATAGCGATTCTGCCGAGATCCGGGGAAAATCCTGAAATCCGCATTGCATTATGGGATAGCTTTTCGACATTACAGCTTCCTGTGCAGGCGTTCGTGATCACAACCCTCTCTTTCACGGTAGAGTTTAACGGCCTTTTGTGCTAAAGTCACTAATTCTGCCCGAAGCTTTCCATTGCATATTATAATCTGTACCAATTACACTGATTGGCATCGATTTTAGCGTGCGTGAAAACTCTGCACAGCGAACACAGGCGCTAGCGCCAGCGGGATGGGACTCTATACCGGAAGTTGTAGTGACGACCCGAGAGAGTGAAAATTACCTCGTCTCGCGAATTTCGAGATTTTCGTACCTATTTAGGGTAGCGAGAATTTATTATGATTTTGATGATTTTGAATACCAAAATGATAAGAAATGGACTCAATCTTGATGACAAGCACATGCAATGCAAAGAGAAATGGGTATGTATATATGGGACTACACACAAATCTAACACGTCTGTGTGGTTAAACCAGGGATATGAGAGTTAACATTACGTGTATTTCTATTCATATTTTGAATATGAGGGTATTTAAAAATCATTCCTTTGTAGGGGCTATTTCTATTATGGCTTTCTGTCAAATGTGTCGTTTTTTGACGTAAGGTTGCGTCAACAACTGGCGAGATCTTTGATGCTTATGTAGGAACAATATCGTACAAAAGGCAAATGCAAAATATACAGTGCAAACACTGTGTTGATTTATTTGAGTATGGGCCAATTCAGTCACAGTATTAATTAGCGCAGTTAATGACGCAATCGAAATTGACGTAAAGGGCATTATCAAGTACTCTTCAAACTCAGTTCCACAAAGGCAGTTCCTCTGCTCCCAAAGTTCTTTTGCCTATTCGTTCTATCCACGATCCTAAGGACTCAGCTTGAATCATCTAGCCAATAGAGGGCAAAATAAGAGCAAGAGAGAGAGAGAGAGAGAGAGAACTAGAGAGAGGGAACAACCGTGCTCGCATTGCCTATCGTATTAGGGACAAGGTAGCTTATGCCAATATGGAAATCAAAACAAAGAAAATCATTTCCTTTTGGAATCAAATCGCAATCAGAATTGCTCTGGAAAGAGGTGAGTGTGATAATTAGCGGCTGCGCTCCCTGCCAAAACGATCGACGATTCATCATGGCAAAGCATGACCAGAACCGTAAGCTTAGTCTTTAGAACCATGCGTTTTGTGACATCAGTCCAAAACGTTGAATACATCATTTGTTCTCATACGAGATCTCATAACGCCTAAATTACTTCATTAAATATGAAAACTACCAGTATAGCATTATTCTCCGTTCAGCTTTTTGTAAAACTGCTAATTCTTTTTCGATAGTGTCAGCGAGAGCGCTGTGCTGCTGATTTTTTTAAGCAGTTCTGAAACATCAAGACTAGCTTTATTGTGTGTCACCAGAGCACACACATGTCCAACATCATCGTGGATAAAAATGTAAAATTCTGCGACACTACCGCTGACGCTTGACGCTACTCAATTGAGATGTAATTGACATTGACGCGAGCCGACCTCTGATATCATTAAAGGTTTTTGGACTCGATCTCAGGCATGTGAACTGTTTTCGTGCTTTTGCTCACAATTCTCATTCTAGTTTAGATTCTATTTTGTATGAAAAATTAAGTGCTTCTTTGCTTTGTTTCCATGTTTTTACAAAAATTTAACATTTTGTATTTTTATAGTTAATTTACCAATATCTAATAATCATATTGTCATTGTTTTACCACCGTTATCGTCCATTGTTTTTGATAAAGTGCTCATTTACTAATAAATTAGTTTGGTGCTTATGTCAAGATTCTTCAAAGTATAAATCTTTAACTGTAACTTTGTTAAACCTTGAATGAATCATTAATGACCTTATCTATGCCATATTCAAAACAAAAAGTAGAGAAAACATAAAATCACCTTTTCGAAGGCATCTGTTCTTGATTTATTGATTTAATCGTTTTTCCAGTAATGTTATTGAATTGATTTATCAAATCTCTGTTTAAGATGGCAATAGTAAGGTCATTTCATTTAAGCCCCACTGTACTACTTGTAGCTACTTGCTCCCTCTATATAGAAAACAATGCCTAATCGGTGCCTGTTGGTCCCCCATGATCCTCTTTTTTCTTATGTTAATTGATAGCTGAGTTGATGAGATAGCCACATGTCAGTGACCTTGCTGGGTGTGTAATCCCCCTTGCCAAACTAGTACAGCCGGCCTTTAAATCTAGTTATATGAAATTCGGCTTCACTTATACCTCTTACACTTGGGTTGCTTTCTTTGCCTCTCCACACGCTCGCTCGTTTGCCAAACATGCTTTTTTTGCACAAAACAATAGGCACTAAGTGACCGAAGGGTTGCTTATAGTACAAGACACTGGCTTTGAAAAATTACCCATTCTCAGTTTAGATCATGTTGATTGGCTCGATGACAACCCTTTTAACAACGGTATAGATTTGGTATAAATACCCAATGATACATTTGTTTTCATTTTATTCAAAACTACAACAACAACAAAAATACTCTTTTACATAAAAAGAGACTGGTAATAGTACATTGATCAACATATATTTACTTGATTACATCATAAAATGAATGGTTTTAGGACTTCTTTATAAGCTAAGCTTGCGGCGCAGGGAGATTATCTGTGCGGCATATAAAGAGTAAATTTAATTGCTCGCATATACACTCCCAAAACATATATCAGCTATATACGATTATCACTGTGCGTTGTGCAGTTTTCAAACTTTCGGCGCATCAAGGACGCTATGCGTCCTAATTTCGGCGGCGTTGCGGTGGTTCGACTTGAGCCGTAGTTTATGTGGGTTTTTGTTCATTTTTATATGTTACTTTGAATGTCATATAACATGTACATACAAAAGTACCTTTTGATTGTTTGGGAGTTGTAGAAAAGGACGAATGTTCTTCAGAAGTCGACGTCATACATGCTATTGCCAGTGATTAACAATCTGAGAGATTGGTGATGATCACGTGACCAAGTGATCACCTCACAGAGAGATCACGTGGTTCTCTGGCGACCTTTCAACGATAAAACCAGCGTCTATTTCAACCATGCTGACGAATAATGATAAGAAGCACATATCTGTAAACATAATTTCAATTTTAAATCAGGTGTTAATATTCTTAATGACATAAAATGCGAAGTCATAAAGGCAATGTTCAGCGATCTATATGTCTCTCTACTTTTCTACTTTTTTCCCGACACATGATAATCATGGCCCGACTGGAGTAAATGAATAGAAGAAAGAAAGAAAGAAAGAACTTAAATGACTCACTAAATAAACAAATAAATAAAACAAATGTATACAAAATACTTTAGACTAATGAATATGTAAAATGTATTGAAAAAGGAGAAAATATGTCGGTGTATATATACAGTGCGTCCCAGAAAAAACGAAACCGAGAAGTATCGATGTTCTATCATAACTTAATCACAACTATAATTAATGAATGATACATATTTGGAAAGCTTAGAGTCTCCTCTTTCATGTGATGCTACTCAGATAATGCATATTTCACGCATGAGTGATTAAAACCAATTTGAAGGAAGGAAACCAAAAAGACATTTGGCGGGCGGTATCTGAATTTCGAAGAGAAATTCACATTTCTAGAAAGTTGAGTTTCTGTCCTTTCATATGACACCTCAATCAGGAAAAATGAGCGAGGAATGACAAAGTTCTGTTTGTTTAAAGTAGTGCTTGCATTTCCATAATTTTATTAAACGAATTCGTTTTCACTGGCTGCCTGCCGTATCAATAAACGAAATTAACAAAAGACTTAACTCCGTTTCGTTGACAATCAGCCGTAGACGAGAGTCTTCATGCATGGCTGATTGTCAACGAAACGGAGTTAAGTCTTTTGTCGATTCTGCTTTTTGCTACAGCAGGCACCCAGTGAAAACGAATTCGTTTGTTAAAATTATGAAAATGTAAGCGCTACTTTAAACAAACAGAACTTTGTTATTCCTGGCTCATTTTTCTTGATTGAGGTATCATATGAAAGAGCAGAAAATGAACTTTCTAGAAATATGAATTGTTCTTTGAAATTCAGATACCGCCCGCCAAATTACATTTTGGTTTCCTTCCTTCAAATTGCTTTTAATCACTCATGCGTGAAATATGCATTATCTGAGTAGCATCACATGAAAGAGGAGACTCTAAGCTTTCCAAATATGTACCATTCATTAATTATAGTTGTGATTAAGTTATGATAAAACATCGATACTTCTCGGTTTCGTTTTTTCTGGGACGCACTGTATATAGAGTGAGAGAAACGAAAATGTGGAGCACTGTAAATCTGCAGCGCACGGCGTCATAAGAAATCAGTTTAATTGACTTAAATTGGTGTATTGGCGCTATCTTTCAATCACCCTATGCCCTTCAAACTTCACATTGTGGTCGGGAGGCGATCCCATTCCCGTCAGGTGGCCCACAAACCAGTTCACTTTGACTGAAGCGATAGATCCACTGGCGTGAATCCGGGGGAAATGGGGTATAAAATACCCCCCCCCCCAGCACACTTTTCGAGGGGGCATGATCAATTTTTGAGAAAAAAATAGTCTGATGTTGAACATTTTGGAAGAGTGAATATACATTACTCTTTTAGCAGCGATCGAAAAAAAAAATTTAAATAAATAAATCCAGTGAAAATTGTTTAAAATAATTTCAGAATGTCTTATGTGTTTATAGTTGAAAAGGTGTTTATGCAAAGAGTTGGTGCGCTCGTGTGTGTGATCATGCGATTATACCACTAGATGGCGGTCTCCTGCATTTTTTCATGTTTTTAAATTATTTTGTCAACTATGTTTTTTTTTTAAGGTATGGTGTTTTAATTGATTTCTATTATGATATAATCATACGCGTATTTTTACTTTTTTATGTACCTAATTGGTATAAAACTTTTTATAATGTTGAATAATGCAGTAATAAAATCACTCGAATAATCAAACTGCCTCCCCCTCCCTAACCACCCCCACCCTCTCCATCGGAACAGATCTACGCCTCTGAAACAACAGCTCACACCGGCATTTTACCTCCTTTAAAGGCTGACAACAAGTGGTACGGCATGGAGCCACTTGTTCGCTGTTGGTTACTCATCAGGTGCAAGTCTATCAGGGCGACCACAAAGTGCCAGTTTAATTCGATAAAGCTCCAAAACGAGCTCCTAAACAGAGCTTTCTAGCCGTATTGCTAAAATGAAGTAGACATGAGTTAGCCCCATATAAATCCCTCACCTGATCAAAACGGCACGAAAGTGTCCCGGATAAAAAAAAATAACAATATGGATTTAATCGCGAGAAGGGTAAAGATAAAAATAATAAGACAGCAAGCTTTTAGTTCACCTGTTCTCCCCTCTCTCTCTCTCTCTCTCTCTCTCTTTTCTTTTGAAATCTTGAGAATAATCACCTTGAACTCTTAGCATAAAAGGGCCATTAATACGTCAACGTATTATATTGTATAAGCGTGAAAGGCAATTTACATGTATTTAGGTTTTAACCCCATTTCTTCATAGGTTGAGTGGGCAAGAAATTAATATTGACAGTAATTACTTTGTTGAACATAAAGCTGCGAACTTCTTTATATTACGAATATCTTTCGGGTGAAACTGACATAAAAATGAATATCAGTGCCGAAACCTGTCTATGACGAGTCTAATTCTGACCCAAATGACGATATTAATGACATCATCATCATTGAATAAATTTTCATTCAATTTCATAAAGCAGGAAGCTTATATTCATGAATTGAGGAAGGGGGGAAATGTTCTGCATTGTTTTCGTAAATTCAGGCATTACCTTCGTAATCAAGCAATGCAAAATTGAATCTAAATCATTGGAAGTGTTCCAGGCTCGCCATGGGCATGGGATGACGTTAAAGGGATAGTTGAGTTCTGTTTTCAGACAGCAAATGCCTTGAAAGTGAATGGTTATTGCTCTTATTCTTATCTATGACACTTCTAGTGCCCTTGGAGGACCTATTGGCAAAATGTGTGAAATTTAGCCAATTCGATCATACCAATTCAGCTCCACTTTAAAAAAATATGGTGACCGGTAATTAATTAATTAACTAAAAATAACAATACATGGGCCGGCTGGTTGTGCGTAATGTAACCAACACGAAAAAGCCAACAACAAAAAAGCCAACATTGGCATTGGCTGAAATACAACGTAAAAGGCGCTATTTCGTTTTTTTCAACGGCTTTTTCAAGTTATAGAATATTTGTGGTAGTACACAAATATTAGAAATCGTTATATTTATGGATATTTCAGCCGTCTCTGTACCGATTTTCAAAGATGATTTTGTCATTTAAATTGTATGTTCTTTCAAATATGACACTCAGTTTTTTTATTATCTCACAAAAAATTATTGTATGTAGTGCCCTCTGCAACAGAACTCAACTATCCCTTTAAAGATAAAGTATAGTCCTTGTTAAGCAATAAGATTGTAAAAGAGAGTGGCAGGAAGCAATCTATACATGTTGATTATATCCTCCTTGGTACAGCAGATAATACACAGGAATTGGTGTATACTGTGAGGTTTCGAAATCACCAAAATGATAAGAAATGGACTCAATCTTGATGACAAGCACATGCAATGCAAAGAGAAATAGGTATGTATATATGGGACTACACACAAATCTAACACGTCTGTGAGAGTTAACATTTCGTGTATTTCTGATCATATTTTGAATATGAGGGTATTTAAAAATCATTCCTTTGTAGGGGCTATTTCTATTATGGCTTTCTTTCAAACTAACATAATACATTGTATTTCTTTGTGGTTGTGTTCGTTAGTTCGTCCTCGTTCTTTTCATTACATGCTGTTTTTCATTGTTTGTGCCAATGTATAATTTGTATGTAAAACGTTTTGACATTTGTTGTTAATATTTTTATTTAACGACACTCTCACCATAAGCGTTTGCTTTTTAGAAAAGTTGCCACTGTAAACTAGCTTCAATCTATATATTCGAACCTACGAAACAAATAGAAAATAAATGCTAACATGAATGAGTCTTATTAATCTTTCCAAAAACCCAATATTCTCTTTAAGGGGGCTAAAGAGCTGATTGATAATGATGACTTCCGCTCGCCCACTCTCCCCCTGCAAGATGTGTCAAGTGAAACATTAAAAATGGCACAATCGGTAGGGTCGTACGTACTTTTTATAAATACTTGCTGCGCTGTATTGCTAAATTAGGCCTTTCCAACACAATCATAAAATATGTATGCTTTTAAGAAGTTCGCCGTTTTCCCTGTATTCCAACTGTTGCTATATTAAATTTCTTAAGCCACTATGCATGTATGAATTTAACACTACAATTGTTGTTTGTATAGACAGATTATTTTGAATTTGTTTAAACATGCACATATATTTGATTTGTTTGTTTGTGTGAAGATTATTAATAAAAAGCCTGTGGAGGGCTCAAAAAGTTAAGAAAAAATGTATAAATTTATTCCTTTTTTTATATGGAAAAAGAAATGGGAAAAAATCAACGTTACTTTGAATTGAATTGAATAAAATTTGATGTGTTACACGTGGGGCATCAGCATAGGGCAAAAGAGGCATATCAAATTAGCATACATGTTTAATGTATTTTTTTAATGTAATGCTTCCTGGGAGAAATTTCAATAGTTTAAACATGTTTGTGGCTTACACCCAGTAAATAAGATCGATTGGTCGATCTGTAATTGAAAAACAAATCAGAGTCGCTGCCCGGCAAGCAGTAGATGGCAGGTTCAAATCCCGCTGGTTCCAAGATTTTTTCTGACTTGTTTTTCAATTACAGATCGATCAATCGATCTTATTTACTGAGTGTAAGCCACAAATATGTTTGAACTATGATTAATGTAGGCATAATTATTATATACGCATTGTAATTCGAACGTCTGCTGCTAATTTGACCGATTTTTCAAGGTGTCCTTGAAGTTCAAACTCCAAATCAAATTACCTTTAAAACAACGGACTCTCCCCAACACCTAGCCAACCGTTCAAATCACAAAAATGTTGTCGAAAGCACCTGACCCAGAGTACAAGTAGGTCAGAAACAAATCCACTAACTTCCTGTTCTAAAAAAAAAAAATCTTGTGGTAGCTGTTCGCATTTCTGCCAAGGCCACACCGAGTCATACCCTTATCCTAATATCAAAGGCCCCAAGGTGTGACTTACTTTTCAAGGACAAGTTGGTGTCTTTTTTTAATTTTTGGTTTCATGATTACAAAAGCTGGTAACATATTAATTTCTTAATTGCTTCGCATATTGATAACATGGAATATCTTTCTTTCTTTCATTCTTTCTTTTCTTCTTCTTCTTCTTCTTCTTCTTCTTCTTCTTCTTCTTCTTCTTCTTCTTCTTCTTCTTCTTTTTCTTCTCTTTCTTTTTAATTGTAAATCATGAGTGTTAATCTTTTTGCCAGTGGCATAGCCAGGAGGCCCTGATTGGTACGTGTCCCCACAATTGTTTGTGCCCCATTCCCTTATATGCCTCCAAAGAAATTTTGAAAAGTGTAATAATTAAGTAATAATAATGTTTGTTTTTTTCCTTCTTCAATCGGTCTCGACACATCTTCGCAAATTATTTTGAGTACGTATGATTTAACCCTTCAAGGCAAAAATCCAATATACCCCCCCCCCCCCCCCCCCTCTCAACACACTGAAAGCAGTGACCCTCTGTGACCCTCCACTGGATACAAATCCTCAATACGCCTCACTTCATTTCTGGTTGTCTTGTTTGTTTTTACTTTCTAGTTTCTTTCTTTCTTTATTTACTTTCATTCTTTCTGTCTTTCTTTCTTCGTTCGCCGTTTCTTTATTCCTTTCTTTCCTTCATTCCTTTTTTCTATTTTTTTTTTCTTTCATTCTTATTGTATTTAAAAAAAAAAAAAAAAAAAAAAAAAAAAAAATCCTTTTTTTTTTTGTATCGCGTTCCAACGGACCTTTCATATTATGCTTGTCACCGTAAAGCGATTGGCCGAAAGTTCGCTTGACGTACACACCCCCATTAGTCTTGATTTTCAGACCCATTTTAAACCATATACTTATTTGAGCCATTATTGGCATCAAGTGACAATATTTCTCTTTAATATACTGCTCCCATTTAATTCAAGCTTGGTATCAAAGCAAACGTTTGATTCTTCTCATGCAGTCGTAAGATCTCTTGTTTTGTCTCTTCTAAGTTCAAGATTATTGTAATTCACTACTCTATGGTATATCGTTTAAAGATCTTTACTGCCTTCAACTCCTCCAAAATAAAGCAGCACGGCTCATTCATTGTAAACCTAATGTTTTCCATGTCTCCCCTCTCATCACCGATCTTCTATGGCTTCGCTCTGATAATCGTACCATACATAAGACCTTAACTCTCACTTACAGGTGTCTCAATAATCAAGTCCCAGCATAACTTTGTGATCTACTCCAATCGCACACATCCATGTACAATACACGACCAGCCAGTAGTAAAATACCTTCCGTCCGTCGAACCAGTAAACAGATAGGTTGTAGGGCTTTTAAAGCTATTGCCCCCCTCCCCCTCCAAAAAAAATGGAACTTCTTACCCCCTATACTAAAGAATTGCCATACTCTCACAGCTTTCAAGAGTTGTCTGAAAACACATCTTTTCTAATTTGTTGTAATATTTCTCTCTCTGTAATTAATGTAAGCTATGTATGACGATGTTCTCTCTCTCTCTCTCTCTCTCTCTCTCTCTCTCTCTCTCTCTCTCTCTCTCTATCTCTCTCTCTCTCACTCTCTTTGATTGTTTGTAAGTATTTATAGTTTATGCGCTTTGTACCTATAAAGAAAAGGCGTTTTATGAATGCAATATTACCTTAATTAATGTTAACGGGCAATTCCAAGCTATCTGATTATTGTATTCAGCTAATAGCCCATTGACACGCCATCAGACCGAATATGAAGTAAATTGACACATGTGACGTCAATTCATGTCCAGCCAACCTCTAAAATAGTTGTTAACGCACACCAAATTATTAAATACCTTTTTTGCTGGGATTTATTCAATAAAATGACAACTCTTACAGATCGTTGACATCAATCAACCAAAGTTCAAGGAATGTTCAATTTTTGAATTGTATTCTTAGTAACATGTCCATCATCCTTCAAATGATAGCATTTATCGCGATTCTATCATTTATCGCGATTCTATCACTTTAAACGTTGTTCTAGACGTTGAATGACACGATTGCCGTGAAGTTACGTAATACAAGCACCAATCGTGTTAACAAAATAAAAGGACGGGAACGCTGACTAATCAAATTGTGTAATTGTGGGTCTAATCTTAAACATTTTTAAGGGACACCCCCGCCCTTCGAAAAGTTCATTGGTTTTAAAGCCCCACTAGTAATCCAGCTATGTCTGATATTTCATCTGAGTATCGTTTGAGCAATGCTTTTCATTAAAAAATGCAGGGCATTTTAGTTCTACACGACCCAGTAAGATTTTGTTTGTATGATTATCTTTCCCCCTCTCCCCCTCTATTCGCAAGTTGAATTTTATCTGTAAAAATATAATTGTTATGTACAATTCAGCCTAAAGGCTGCAAGGTAGATTTTTAATGAACATATCCGAAGAATTAAATAACACAGGTCCCCGTGCCCCTCCCCGCCCCAGTATACGACAGTGAGTAGGGGTGTTGGGGTCGGAATATTCAAAGATCGATGGCTCAGTTAAGGCAAACATTACTTGTATGGGGCAGATAAAAAATGAAATCCTTATACAATGGAATTGCGGTAAATTATTGTTATAACAGCAATAAATCACACAGTAAAATAAATAAATAGTATCTCGAGTTGATTATCTCATTTTAATGAGATTGAAACCGGATATTAAACAACTTTTTATATTTGTATGTTCTGCTGTTCGACCCACTCTTCGTCATTAGAGGCATGGCACGGATCTATATAGTTGGTAGAGGAGCATTGGTGTTAATCGGTCAATGCAATACACCCCCTCCCCCTTCTCTATCTTTCTCTCTCTCTCTCTCTCTGTTCTCTTTCTCTTTCTCTTTTTCTCTCTTTCTCCCTTTCCGGCTCTCCCACTCTCTCAATCATATCGATCTAACCATCCATATCTTTATTTCTCTCTCCATCTATCTCCCCTTCTCTCTATCTAATCTCACCCTTTTTCTCTCCTTCTCTCTCTCACTAGCTTTCTCTTTCTCCCTGGTCTGGTCATGTGTCCCGATGATGAATCGTCGATCGTTTTGGCAGGGAGCGCAGCCGCTAATTATCACACTCACCTCTTTCCAGAGCAATTCTGATTGCGATTTGATTCCAAAAGGAAATGATTTTCTTTGTATTGATTTCCATATTGGCATGAGCTAACCTTGTCCCTAATAAAATAGGCAACCCCCCCCCCCTCTCTCTCTCTCTCTCTCTCTCTCTCTCTATCTTTGGGAGAGGGTATTCGATGGGGGGGGGGGGGGGCTCGTGCCCACATCCCCCTGTATCTACGCCACTCTTCTTCATATTCTTCCTCTTTGTCATCTCACTAATCCTTCTCAAAATCTTCCACAGGACGTGTCCCATTTTATATTTCATCTTCATTTCTCTTCTCCCTTTTCTCCTTCACGTTTCTTTATTAGCGTTTAACTTGACCTTCCCTTGTGTTCTTTCTCCTCGTGTAGCTTTGTTTCATTTCGTATTTAATCAATAATCATAATCTTCTTCATATGTCATTGACGTCTATTTTCCTATCCTCCTGAAGTGTTTTTTAATCAAATATCACGACACTCATTGTTTGTTGATAGTCAAAAGGGCTTTAACTCATATAGGCATACTTCAACGCATAGTTATCGCCCTTCTGGCCCTCGACAGATAATACATGTACGTGGGAGTATTAAAACTGCTGCAAGTTAAGATAATGCCACCCTTATACGTTAATGATTAATTGCCCTCATTAAAATGTTCTTCAAACGTCGACATTCCAACGCGTATATACAATCGAATACATAATTATTTTGATTACCACTAAATGACTAATTGGCCTTGTTTCTCAACAATTCACCGGCAATACTTTTGGAGTTTTTCAAACATTTTAAAAAAAAGACTATACGTACTCGAATGTACTTCTAATCGGTGATAAGAAGAGCTTGTTAACTTGTATTACTCGCAACTTAATGCAAAGTGCTCATATTTACTCTGTCTTGTTTACATAATGTCGTCCATGGTCTGATAAGATACTCAAGAGTTTCACAAATATGCTCGGATGATAATTATTAGTATGTTCATACTCATTGAAAGAGGTATGTTCACGTTCAATTCGATTCTAATGCATTTCTTTGATTCTGACTTATTTCATAGTCGTGCGGATTGAAATTATACTCAATAATTCAGGCTCCCTTTTAAAATGTTTTTTTAACAATCCCTTCCTTTTTCCCTTTATCATGATCGGTTTTGTATTGCTCAAGATAAAATTAAAGAATCATATTGATCCGTTTTTTACGAGGTGTACACTTATCTATCATGAATCATTATTGATATGATAGAAAGGGAGAGAGAGAGAGAGAGAGAGAGAGAGAGAGAGAGAGAGAGAGAGAGAGAGGGGAGGGAGAGAGAGAGAGAGAGAGAGGGGGGAAGAGAGACTGAGAGAGAGAGAGAGGGGGGGATAGAAAAAGACAGACAGACAGAGAGGCAGACGGACAGAGGGGGAGAGAGGGGAGAGAGAAGGCGGTAGGCGAATATATATGTCAATTGAAAAAAGGGGATAAAACAATCAATGTCCTATAAAATGAAACCCCATTCCATTGATAAATCATACAGATGACAGAAATTAAAGGGATGACTCAAAAGGAAAAAGAAATCATACTGTATTTATTCGACAAAATCTGTCAATCTCTGTACAGATCGTATTTTTGGCTTGATACATTATCATCTTGGCGGATTTAGGACACTCACATTTAAAATCCATTGAGAGATCTGTAATGAATACAAAAATCATTTTCTCTTTTATTATTTTCTTTCTTCGAATTTCTTGTCCAACCAGTACCTAACATTTCTTTTCTTCCTTTTATTTTTCTTCTATTTCTTACTTCTTCTATTTCTTCTTGTTTTGTTCTTCTTCTTGTTCTTCTTCTTGATCTTCTTCTTCTTCTTCTTCTCCTTCATTCACTTCTTGTTCTCCTCTTCCTCCTCCCCTCATCCTCCTTCTTCTTCTTTTTCTTCTAACTTCTACTTCTTATATTTCTCTTCTTCTTCTCCTTCTTCTTTTTCTAGTTCTCATAGTTTGTTCTAGTTTTTTCTTCTTCTTCTTCTTCTTCTTCTTCTTCTTCTTCTTCTTCTTCAATCTGTTTGCCTGGAGTCGCCCCTGCAGTATCATTACCAAATGTAAAGAGGAACAACGGAAATCAAATGTTAAAAAAGGACAACTGTGAATTCTATTTAGGCCTACTTCACACTCCAATTAATAAAAAATAAAAAACATTTATTTCTCATTTTACTTTTCCTGTGCACTTATTAAAGTCCGTCAATACTACTGGGCCAGAAGGGATAAGACCACACAGCGAGGTCACTGGGCAGGTGGTTATCCCATCAAATCAGCTCTCGGTTAACATAAGAAAAAGAGGATCATGGAGGACCAATGGTCACCAATATTAGGCATTGTTTGCTATATAGAGGGAGCAAGTAGCTACAAGTAGTACAGTGGGGTATTTGGGATAACAGTTGCAAAAGAAAGGCAACTCATATTTCGAATACTGCAGTGGACGTGTCCGAACAATATTACCCCTGGAATATACCACTCTGCTAAACTACCCAACAACTTAAAGTTTGGGTATAATCCTACCAACCCTTCCCCCCCCCCCAAAAAAAAAAAAATATATATATATATATATATTTAATTCAAACGCATCCTCCTTTGTACTTTATCGTTCATTTTCAGGGTTTAGAGCAGTCGAACTCATAACGGATTCCGTCTATCAAAACATTGTTACTTTAAACAAACTATCAAGCTATGGAATTAATCACAGTTTGTCGAAAGTAAAGTCTAGGTTCAAAGGTTCAAATCAGTTTCTACAAATTTAACCATGACACCCGCAAAGGTGCTTAATTTCATGTGTCATTATAATAATTGAAATAAATAGCATGGTTTAAAAAATAAAATAGAATAAAATAAGAGTCGGCAGACCCAACGCTATATTGATAAGAGATCTAAGCAAGGAATTAGTTCAAACTTGAAAAAAGATTACTGAAAATGGAGAAAGATTACAACAAATTGAAGAAAGATGTATTGGCGAGGGTCAATGTTACTAACAAAGGCAAACCACAATATTTCTTTATAAATTGATATCGTAGGGCCTATAGGTTGAAGTCGTTCGATCAATCAACATAATCACGACTCGAGAGTCTAGGAAATAAGGTGCCTTTTGATATTTCTCCGTTCCCCATCAAAAGCAAATCGACTCTTGAACAATTAAATCCTTGATTAATAATATCAGAAATGAATGTCTGAACGGTACCGTACGACATAAGGGGCTCCTCATCTTATCATAGCAGTCGGCGCCGTCCTGACGGGGTCGCTATCGGCTGTGTGCAGTTTGAACCTATATCAATGCTGAGGGCGTGTGGTGAGTGGCAATTATTATCGCTTTTGTATAATGTTCTCAAACAATATTGATTCCATAATTCTTTTTAATGACGCGTTATCTCGCTAATTTGTTGTACCGTGTCGCAATTAAAGATAAGGTCTTGCTCTATGTTTGCATAAAAATAAAGCCTTTGTGGTGTGGTCTGCAATCTGAATGGATTAATCACACTTGGTATAAAAATATTGACGAAAAAAGTGAAGCGCATCAAAAGCATATAAGAACTTGTGATTGGTATTATCACACGTTATGAAAAATCATGTATATTTGGTGGATGGTTTAAATGCCTTTACCGGTACCTAAATTTCACAATCTGGCAAAATACAACCAAATCAATATGCGCCTCTAGAATTGTGATTTTGTTAAGTTGGTATTAAGTTTTGTTGCTTCTCTCCTGCCTTAAAAACGGTGAAGAAAAATACGAACATGGGGAAAAGTGACTGGTTTAAAACAAAGTAATCTCCCCCCCCCCCTCCCCCACCCTCCCTCTCTCTCCCTCTCTCTCTTTCTCTCTCTCCCTCTTCCGCTCCCACTCTCTCTCTATTTCTCTTTGTCTCTCTCTCTCTCCCTATTCAATTTTTAAATGAGAGCTCATTGTTTTTGCTCTAGGCTGAAAGCGTCTTGGTCTCATGTAGCCTATAATTATAGCCGGCTACCTCATGCTATTAATAAAGAACATTTTGATGACGAAATCCAAATAAGTTTTCAGTTTCTAAATGATAAAGAAAAAGAAATTTAAATATTGATAAATGTTACAAAGATGATGCAGTCTTGATG
This sequence comes from Strongylocentrotus droebachiensis, assembly GCA_035222895.1. Taxonomy (NCBI): domain Eukaryota; kingdom Metazoa; phylum Echinodermata; class Echinoidea; order Camarodonta; family Strongylocentrotidae; genus Strongylocentrotus; species Strongylocentrotus droebachiensis. Next base: position 617,205 of record JAVYIG010000019.1, read on the forward strand.
GTATTTGTAGTTTATATTTGAGTGTGGATCATTGTTGGTCTACTTTTAGGAAATCCTGCGATGGTTTGTCCGTATCAGGGCAATCACCCCCGGAAAACTACCCCAATGACAACATTCCCCCCCCCCCCGAGGACAACTACCCCCCGGAAAATTACCCCCCCTGCACAATTACCCCTCGAGGATTTACCACCCCCTCCCCCAAGAACAACCACCCGAGGACAATTACCCCTACTCCTAAAATTGACACCCTAAAACAATTACCCCCCCCCCCCCCGTGCATTAAAGGGGAAGTTTACCCTGATAATAAGTTGGTTTTAATAACAGCATACATTTTTTCGGGGGTAATATTGTCATCGCGGGGGGATAATTTTCAGGGGGTAGGCTAATTGTGGGGGGTAATTTTGTACTCGGGTGTGGTTGTCCTCGGGGGTAATTTTATGGGGGGGGGGGTTATATACCAGGGGATGATTTTCCGGGGGTGACTGTCCTTGAGGGGGGGGTGTAATTTCCCCGCTGGTAACTGGGCGGTGGGGGTGATTGCCCAGAGGGTAATTGTCCTAGAAACGGTTTGTCTATGCCATTAACTATGACTTGTCAAAGATGGCGCTCTTTGACTAACCCAAAGGGATCCTATATCTCTATGGGCTCATCTCGCGTCGACGGCTGCATTAAACCCAGTACAGTTTCTTCCCTTCTTTTTGTTTTCTTTTTGTATTGTTTTGGTTTGCCTTTGTATTGTATTTGGTAGTTAAATTATTCGTGTTTTTATTTGCTTTGTATTTCATCTTGTTTTCTATAATTTTTTTGTTAATTTTTTGTTAATAATATTGTTTTAAAATTTGTGTTTATTTTTATTTATTTATTCATCTATGAATTTATGTTTGCCTTTGATTGTACGTTTATTGTTTGCTCTTTTGTTTTTTTGCTTTCGAGTGAAAATCTTATTACCTCTCTTTTTTTCTTTCTTGTCTTTCTCGCCAGAGAATCCTAGCTCCGCCAGACACTGATAACATCTTTGAATAATCATTTATCTTACACGGATCTCTTCGTTCGTATAGAGTTTCTTGACCTCAGGTCTCTTCACATCATACTTTTCTGGCGATACTTTTTGTGTTTTATATGATCAAGGAGCTTACACAAAGTTCCTTGGTGTGTTTTAGATTGCACTACTTCTTACTATTTACAAAAATGCAATCAAAAACATTTGCAAAATGTTATTAAATGAAACATTGAACTAAAAGAGATTAACGCGTCATCGGACTGTGTGAAAAGTGTAGCCTACCTCTCGAATTTCACATTTCTTCTGTTTTTCTTGACTGTACGCACATTCCCCCCAGGGGGATACGGCCCAAAATAACACCATAATGAAAAGTACACACACATGAGATAATAATGAGGCACATACTTCTTCAATTTTGATTCGTTACGAATATCAGTTTTTACAATCAACTAGAAAAGAAAGAACAGAATATCTCTTTCAAATGCGTTCCCTTCATCCAAGTGAAAAGGCACTATCGACGACTTCCCGCCATCATTAGATGTCATTTTATTGTCAATATCCGAGAGAGATAAGTAGTTTTTATCTCCTGAGTTTCCTTTGACGTTTTCGGTATCTTTTTTTCCAGTGAGCCTTGTCCCTTCTTATTTCCTACCATCTTATCATCTCCAGATAGCGGTCACTTCAAGTTCACATTATCTCCTATGTTTCCTCGTAGCTTAGCGCAAGGTGACGTAAAGCAAATAGAAAACTTTGTGCTTGTGATTTATCATTACCATTTTGGTCACCATTTTTGAGAAATCTAAGTTCTATTTTGTTAGTGCCAACCTTTCCCAGTTGTGTCCGGGATTCATAAGTGACTTCAGATTATTATTTTAAAGCGAACATTACGCTGATGTTATGAGTATGACAAAAGTTGAATAAAGGTTATAGACGAACAATTTGTAATCGTCTTGGCTCCTATATTCTTCCTTTAATATTACCAGCCACCATGCACCCCCTCCCATTGGATGTTGGATTTGAAGTTTTTTGTTTGTTTTTCCCCTCAAGATTCAAGATTCAAGTTTTAATGTTCGTAGTAATACATTTTGTTTCTTCATTGGTGTTATATACAATATAAACATAGACATAAACATGTCATTGAATGCTGATGAGAAGGATGTTAAAGTCAATGTTGAGCAAGAATGAGTCAACACCATTCCAGCTCTCGGAAGACGGTATGTAACAAGAAAATTTGTCTGGGTTACATCATTGATGCATTTTTACATACATACATTCTTTGTTTCTTTCTTTTTGAAACTGTATTATATAATTAAAAAAATGAGGTATCCCCCTTTTCCCGTTTTAGCCTTTAGATTTCTCCTTCATTCTTCCTTTACGCCTATTCCTTTTTTTCTTTCCCTTTATGATTCGTTGTATTTTTTAAATATCCTTCATCATTTTGTGTTATTTGTCTACTCTGTTTCTTCCCCCAACTCTCTCTCTCTCTCTCTATCTCTCTCTCTCTCTCTCTCTCTCTCTCTCTCTATGATCTATATATCTATCTCTTTCTCTCAGGCTCAAGATGATGATAAAAGTAGTAAAGGAGATCGTGCAATGTCACAAAACGAACACCACATGATCCACATCATTACCCAAGATTGGAGTAGCCTACTAGCTGTTTTTCCTGTTTTGTTTGTTTTATGTTTTTGTTTCTGTTTGGAGTAGTTTTGTTTGCTTTTTTTAAGGGGAGGGGGACGGCTTTTATTGTAAAACGTATGGTCTTCCCTGGGAGTAGGCTAACATCTTTGGGTGGATGCATGTTTGCAATCTGCACTCTGCTTGCAGATGTTTTATGAACGCCCTCTAAGGCCGAGTAATTGTAGCAGCAGACAGATCATGCGCTACATCAACATCTTATGCCGATCCTCAAAAAAAATGTGTTAGAAAAACCAGTTTGAATATTTCATTATCTTCAGTGGAACTGGAAGACAAAGGTAGTTCAGAGATGAGTCTCAACGACCTTTTCATGCAGATACTTGAATCTGAACAGAAAGCAAGAGAGAGGAAGAGCCTTTTGAATGAAAGTGAGTGTTCAATTTAATCAGCCAACCCAGTCCTACTCCGACTCGCTACCAGTACCAGTAACCATTAACCAGGGCCTACAGTACTGTCCGAACGGCTGTGCCTGAGCAGTGCTTTGCCTTGGCTGTCCTGTATTTTGTAATTTCATGGGGGTAGACTAGACTCTACACTCTAGTATTAGTAGTAAAAAGATAAAAGTCCAATCTGTAGCAAAGGAAGTGCTCGATTCTGTGGGCGTGGACGTTCATAACTTGACTGTTAATCATGATTATAAAATGGCTCTAGTATTTTAAGCATCGTGATTGGTCAATACGCGTCACATGGCATTGACAAATTTTTGATGCAAGCACGATTTTGCAGAAATGAGTGCAGAAAAAGCGCAGCAAAAAGTTATATTGCACGGCGCGTACGCGTGACCATGGAGATCCAGTGCGCGCGCGTACGCGTAGTACTACTACGCTCCCTCGAGTGCATTGTAGGCTATAGGCTACGCGTAGCTAATATTGTACGCTCCACCATGATGCGCAGCGTACGCGTAGCTTAGCTCTAGCTAGAGCTAGAGCGGGGTATTATTAGAAAGCAAATTTTTGTTTTACTTTTGCCTTGGATTTAGACCCGTTTTGACTTTTGGATTTTATAATGAAGCCAGGAATTTCAGCTGTCTGATGTAGACTCGTCTCTAGACACCCTATGCATTTTATTTTTAATCAAACAATGAATCCCGTGGACTTTTTGGTAAGCCTGCAAGGTCTTAGACCCTCATTTTATTTCTAGAACCAACATAGACTAGGTCTAACTCTAGATCTAGACTAGATCGAACTCTCGTATACTTAAGATCTAAACTTTTGTTTGTTGCTGTTTGTGTCGCTATTTTATAAAACAAATAACGCACTTGACCCTGTTGTGCGAAACGTAAATGCAGTGTTCGCTCGGTTTCTTCAGATGGTTCGCACTGTCAACTCGCCGCAAGCGGCTCGTTGCACAGAGCGGCACCAATCTAAAGAAACCTCGCGCGTACTGCATTCACCGCTATTGCATTCTGGGACGTGCGTTATTTGTATAACAGTGGAGGTAAAACTAAAAGATTTAACAAACGATGTTATTAAAAATCTGGCCAATGTAATTTATCATGTTATTGTTAGACTTGGAACTTAGATCTATTAAATCTACTTTTAAATAAAGGTCTAAAAAGATCTATACATTTTGGGTACCAACAACCTCTTGTAGACTCAAATGGTTGAAAAATCATATTGCTGCATTAGATCCGAGACTTGTAATTTATCAATGATCTAGAGTAGCCTTAAAGTAGACCGAATTTTCCGTCTCTTTCGTTCGTTAAGCCTCTTATTTGGGTAGGGTCAGCTCTCTCTTTCTTATTTGGGTAGGGTCGGCTCTCTCAAGAGAGAGCCGACCCTACCCAAATAAGAGGCTTAACGAACGAAAGAGACGGAAAATTCGGTCTAGAGTAGCCTAGATCGATCTACGCTTTATTGTGGTGAGGTTCGTTAGAGCTCAGTAATTTACCTGGATCTATGCAAAGTCTAACTCTATTTTATCTTTAATCAGTCCTGTAGACTTGCATGATTCTCTCCTTTGTTTTTACTTTAAATGTTGTATAAACTGCAAACACATATCGACCACACCTCAAATTTTTTACCTGACATTTAAAGCATAAAGGGGAAGTCCACTCTGATATTAAGTTTGTTTTAATAATAGAAGCAGAATAATGGCAGACCATTGATAAATTACAAGTCTCTGATCTAATGCAGGTCTAGATGCTATAGACCTATTAAAGCGTGCCTTATTCATGTTTTTTAATTGGTAAGAGATTGTTCTAGATGCATAACTCCAGATAGAACAAGAACAAATTTAATAAACACCTTTAAAAAAATCATTAGTATATTATTTCATATAATTACAGTAAAAAGCAAGATATCATCTGTTAGACAACAACTTCAAGCAACTAAGACTGAGGCAAACATACTCCATAATGATGTAGCTTCCAAGGCAAGTAGTCTTTGAATTGATAATTCAATCCTGAGTTAAGATAGTAGATACATTTTTTAAGGTGGACAAGAAGCGGGCTCTTGACTGTTCAGACATTTAACAAAGTCTGTCTTGTACATGTCACCAAGCAAAGTCTCTCTTGTACATGTCACCAAGCAAAGTCTGTCTTGTACATATCACCAAGCAAAGTCTCTCTTGTACATGTCACCAAGCAAAGTCTCTCTTGTACATGTCACCAAGCAAAGTCTCTCTTGTACATTTCACCAAGCAAAGTCTCTCTTGTATATTTCACCAAGCAAAGTCTCTCTTGTACATTTCACCAAGCAAAGTCTGTCTTGTACATGTCACCAAGCAAAGTCTCTCTTGTACATTTCACCAAGCAAAGTCTCTCTTGTACATTTCACCAAGCAAAGTCTCTCTTGTACATGTCACCAAGCAAAGTCTCTCTTGTACATTTCACCAAGCAAAGTCTCTCTTGTACATTTCACCAAGCAAAGTCTCTCTTGTACATTTCACCAGTGCAAGGCTACAGAGGCATCACATTGGAAATGGTAGGGATGTCAAAATAAAAGGGTTCAATATTATTGGTTTTCCTTTGTTATGTTTAGTTTAGATAAAACTAGATACCAGCATATGGTGGGTTACTGGATTGGCATTGTCGCCCTATAATGGAAAATGATCACTTCTTTCTTTGTTCGTTTGTACGTTATGTTTATTTATTGCTGTATGATTCATGCCACAGATAAAGAGCATGGAGGGAAAAAGCTTCTAAACGGGCTACCATATAATTCTATTATTCATTTACTTCAGAGATGCCAACCCTCCCGATTTCATTGGGAGGCTCCCGATAATTCACACCAACTCCCGACCTTACGATCACCATCCTACATCCCGATTTAAAAAAAAAAATTAAAAAAATTAAAAAATTATGGTTTCTTTTTTTTGGCGCTTATCAGGATATGTATCTGTGAATTGAATGAGAAATATCGTCGGTTAACTTTAGCATGTAGTTGTTCCACTATGTTAAAAGACAAATTAAGAGTAGCGAAAGATTGTTTCACCATATGGATCGCCGTAACCAATGCGTGGATATTTACACAGACTCCAAATGGCGGAAAATCATCAAAAGAAGACCAAGAAATGGTCTCAGAAGTATTCGGAAGTCTGAAAGGAATTCATCATGCATTTTGTACAATTTGTATGTTATTTTTTTAAAAAGTGGGAATTATTTAACTAAATACACATGTAAAATGCTGCAAAATGAGGCTCAGATTGCACCAGAGAGCATCTAGAAGCCCAGTGCTTCCAGGGCCCTAAGGCGGGCCCTGGACCCCAGCCGCATGGGTCAGGCGCTACGCGCACATTATTTGGTGTCGGTTACAAATCCTCCCTATTTCTGTTTTCCAAAAGTTGGCATCTCTGTTACTTATATCTTTATCCTGTCATTTGCCTTGCCCCTCCCCCCCCCACCCCCCAAGTGATGCTTTGTCAGTTTACATCTTATACCAAGTTTGTCATAATTTTGAGCAGGTTCAAGAACTGTCTACAGAGGAGCTTGACTGCCAATGGATCGGCACAAGAGAAGCTATCCTTGAAGAACAACTTGCAGACCAAATAAAAGAAAAACAGATGTACAGTGCACAACTTGTAAGCTTCATTTATTTTGTTAATCATTTTGCAACACAAATTACCATGCACATTTTACTTCTGAATGAATACATACATACACTCATAAATGTGATACTGAATGCCTTTACGCACACTAAACATTTCAAGAAGATGTCTGAAATCAAAAGATTCTTGATTGATGGGATAATTTTCTATTTTTTTTTCTGTTTTCTTTCTTTTTCTTTTCTTTGTTATTGTTTGTTTGTTTTGTTTTTGTTTTTGGTGGGGTAAGGGGAGGGGAAGTTGCATCGTTCAAACAGTAAATGAGATCGATATTGTATGTGTGAATTTATTTTGCTTTCCTCTCTCTCCCTGTCTCTGTTTCTTTCTCTCACTCTTCATTTCGTTTTGTGTGTTCGTCATATATTTTTCCTCTTGCTTACAATGTCTTATACCTCTTAATTGTCCATACATGTATATTTGTGCTTGCTCCAACTTTTTTGTCTCTGTTGTTATATTCCTCATCCTTCTTAGCATCACAGCACGTCATCCCGAGACAAGATGAAGGAAGACTTCTTGTTCGATATTTCTGTCTTCATTCATGACTTTGGGTTGTCAAGCAGAGGCAAAGAAGAGAGACTGACCTCAGTCAAGGAACAAGTGAAGGAGATGAAAATCAGACAACACAAGCTTCAACAAGGTCCGTATCCAATAGGCCACTTCCGTAATGTAATCAAATTTGATGCATACATCTTTGATAATGAATTAAGTGCCTCGTTACAAATTAATTCATTCCCCTGTTATATATATATAATTGTATTTCAATCGTCAGAATGCCAACTGCTAGGTAGAAGTATGAGGCTTTCTATTCATGAAATAATCTAAGAAAATGAAATGTCGAGGTGTGTTCCAGATCGGCTTGTAAATAGGCATGTTTTTAAATAATTTTGGAAAAATCCTCAATTATCAATACAGAGTTTGAGGATAAATCACCAATTTCTAAAAGATTGTTCCAAGACGAGACATATATGAGCTAAGAGAGAAATTCCTACACTTTCATCTCCTGTAACAAGCTCAAAAATTGAAATGTCGATGTGTGTCACAGGAGAGATTGAGCTTGACCCCCCCCCCCCCCCCCTCCCCTGTTGGGTAGGACAAACGATAATGTTTGTCCTAACCCAGTAAAAATTGATATAGGTATGCAATTTGCATTCTGACAATTGAAATATTATAGTTATTTATAACAGGTGAATTAAAAAATTTGTAACATGGCACTTAACAAAGATCTGTGCATTGAATTTGATTACATTATGATAATGTCCTATTGAATACTTACCTCAGAAATATGATTTTTTTTTTTTTTTTTTTAAATATTTTGTTAAAACTTTTTGGGGGCTTAGATTGAATACTTAGTCAACTTAGGTATGCTGTTGCAGCTTTTGGCTAAGTATTTTACTCTCAGTTTAAAGATGGCTCCACAGCCTTGATTTGTTTTTAATTTACATGTCCATAATGAACTGTGCACACACAAGCAAATTATATAAACCTGCATTTAATGCAACGCATTTATTGTGCATAATTTGGGGTTAGCAACGTGACATCACAATGGGTATAATGCAGTTTAGTATTTGGGCGTAATATTAAATTTCCATGAATTGATGTGATCTGAATGGGACTTGAGCAATTTTACTTAGCTTAAGATTTTTTTAAGCTGACATAATTCAAAGTTTCAAAGTTTCTTTATTTTCCACATGGTATAACATAATCAAATGAATAAGCAATATACAAATTCAATAACATAATATAAACCAAAAATTTTACAAATGATTACCAGGGTATACAATTATTTAAATAAATCATTTAAGATTGGCACAGTGGTAAAAAATAGTGGAGGAGTCTATTAAAAAAGCTTGGCTTGAAGTATTGCATTGCATTGAATTTGAGCCCAGATATTAATAAATGTAGAAGTCAGATAATAACATGGCAACCTGACAGTTTGATGTTTTCTCTGATTGTGTAAAAAGATCATTTCAACAGCCATCAGAACCCTCCATCGCTCTTACATGTATAATTATATGGTAGAGGTGTCGTGGTCGTGGTGGAAATGTCACCGGACTGGGGATCACAAGGTCTGCGGTTAAAGTCCCGCCGCGGCACTAATGTCCTTTGGCAAGACCTTAGTCTACATTTGCCCCTCTCCACCCAGGTGTTAAATGGTACCCGGTAGGATGCGAAAGCTAATGTGGTTGGATGAGCAAGTGGCGCTTGTAAAATGGCGACTGGCTGGAATGCTCCCCAGGGAGTGGGAAAAATGCATACGGTACATTGTGTTGCAGGTATGCTTGAATCCGATGACCGGGGTAATAATATGTGCTGTGACTAGAAACAAAAGTATTAGGCACATTGTATATTTGGGCTATTATTATTATTATACGCTTTGCCTTCATTTATTTGTATTTGTTCATCAGACATTGACACCTGTACCAAACAGAGAGACATGCTGAGATGTATCGAGGATGAGAAGATAGCAACAGAGCAACTAATAGCTACACTCAGGAATGAATTACATGGTAATTTACTATATGAGAATCAGTAAATCAAATTTAAAATCTGATTTACTGATTCTCATATACAAAAATTCACTAAATAATACAAGCATACGCTCCCCACTCTTTAAATTTGTATCATAAAACCGTGATTTATTTATTCTTTATCATGCAAATGCTTTCTGCACCCACACCTGCACTGGACCCACTTGATCACTCAGTTTTCCCCCAAGAGACTTATGTCGCCAATTTTTTTTTTTTTTATGAGGCTGCCATCCATCTCCAGCCTAACCGCTCATGATGATGGTCTCCTGTGTTCTAAATTATCTCTCTAATTTATTGGAAAATATTCACTATATATTTCTTATCCTATTTGTATGCTTCGTATATATGTTTATTGTATGATATAATTCTACATGATTTTCTATTTAAGTTCTTTTGTAAACATTTTATTTTATTGTATTTGTTATTGTTCAAATTTTTGTAATTTGAGTTCAAATTTTTATCTTTTTGAATGCAGACATAAAATCAAACAAAAGAACAAACTAATAACATGAACCTTAGTGTGAATGAATGTTATCAATCTTAATTCTTAACCCCATTAGTATCAAGAATTGAAGTTGATTTAGAACTTGCTACAAAATGTTCAGGTGTCAGATATGGGCTTACCGTATTGTGCATTGATGCTATTCAATTTGGAAAATGCTACGTTTGACAAAACTGATCATAACTTTGTAGTTGTTGCTCAAATTCTTTTGAAATAAACAAGATGTGTAGGGGATACTACTTTCCTTTTCTTTCTATTCTTTTCTCTCTATTTGTTTTGGTTTCCTTGAGAGAGAGAAATAGAGGGGGAGGGGAGACTAATTGGCATCTAAAATACATGTTTAATGACTACTCAGAATTTACAAGTATTTTTTATAAGTTTAGAAAACCTATCTTCTTTTATACAAATTAGATGGTTAAAAGTGGTATGAAATGTGCAACAATCAAACAAGGTATGTACAGGCTTATATTAGGAGACATATTGTACTTGGTGCTCTGTGCAAAAGAGTATCATTATTCCTCAGCTGGCGTCATTATGAACATCTCAATAGGGGCATTTACACTGTCATCCAAACACGCCAAAAAATGCCAAACCGGAGCCTGGCCGCGATGTTACCAAGGGCAACTACGCATTACCGGCAGACATGCCAAGCCCGAAACATTCCAAATCGAAGTGTGATCTTTTGGCGTGTTTTGGCGTGTTTTGGCGTGTTTGGCAAGTATAAACGCTCGCAGTTGTAACATCGCGATGTTAGGTGACGTAACTTTAGAAGCGGAGCTAGATGTCGTCCTTAAAGAAAACGATAGAACGATATATACAAAGAATAACATAAGAGAAGGTGATAGAAGGAAGAAACAAATAATAACATAAGGAATAACATAAGGAAAGACAGAAAGAGAAAGTGATAGAATGATAAAAAACAAAGAATAACATAAGAGAAGGTGATAGAAGGAAGAAACAAAGAATAACATAAGGAAACACAGAAAGAGGGAGTGATAGAATGATAAAAAACAAAGAATAACATAAGAGAAGGTGATAGAAGGAAGAAACAAAGAATAACATAAGGAAACACAGAAAGAGGGAGTGATAGAATGATAAAAAACAAAGAATAGCATAAGAGAAGGTGATAGAAGGAAGAAACAAAGAATAACATAAGGAAACACAGAAAGAGGGAGTGATAGAATGATAAAAAACAAAGAATAACATAAGAGAAGGTGATAGAAGGAAGAAACAAAGAATAACATAAGGAAACACAGAAAGAGGGAGTGATAGAATGATAACAAACAAAGAATAACATAAGAGAAGGTGATAGAAGGAAGAAACAAAGAATAACATAAGGAAACACAGAAAGAGGGAGTGATAGAATGATAAAAAAACAAAGAATAACATAAGAGAAGGTGATAGAAGGAAGAAACAAAGAATAACATAAGGAAACACAGAAAGAGGGAGTGATAGAATGATAAAAACAAAGAATAACATAAGAGAAGGTGATAGAAGGAAGAAACAAAGAATAACATAAGGAAACACAGAAAGAGGGAGTGATAGAATGATAAAAAAACAAAGAATAACATAAGAGAAGGTGATAGAAGGAAGAAACAAATAATAATATAAGGAAAAACATAAGGAAAGACAGAAAGAGGGAGTGATAGAAGGAAGAAACAAAGAATAACATAAGGAAACACAGAAAGAGGGAGTGATAGAATGATAAAAAAACAAAGAATAACATAAGAGAAGGTGATAGAATGAAGAAACAAAGAATAACATAAGGAAACACAGAAAGAGAAAGTGATAGAAGGAAGAAACAAAGCATAACATAAGGAAACACAGAAAGAGAAAGTGATAGAAGGAAGTGATAAAGAATAACAAAGAAAGATAGAAAGAGGAAAGTGTTTGCATCGGAGTGCCGCGCATGCGCATTACCAACTGAAACACGCCAAAACATCACTGAGCTTTTCAGTCGGTGATGTTTCCGCACAAGTGTAAACGGGTGCGCGAAACATCGCGACTTTCCAAAATGAGGTATTTGACAGTATAAATGCGCCTAATGTGTCGCTTCTGGAGAGCAGGCATTTTATCATGAACACCACAATGTCATTATATTATCATATATTCGTACAGGTTTGGAGGAGACTATGGTGTCTGAGAAAAACAAAACAAAAACGCTAGAGGATGAGAAAGCTTTCATATCTGGCAAACCACACTCTGATCCGGAATTCAAAAGGTAAGCCTAAACCGAGCTTTCAGATGACTCCATGCCAAGGTTTCGAATCTCAATCATAAAAATTAACAATGACAAAAACACGCACAATCCCAAATTACATGTGAACATACATGTAAATATATGATTATGACAATCTACATGAATGGATAAATGAATGAATGAAGGAAGGAAGGAAGGAAGGAAATCATATTCAGAGTAAAGGAGCAAACAGAAGGCTAGCTAAGATTATCTAAAAACATTTGTAGCACAGCAAAAATAATCAGGAAAATAAATAAGAATATTACATATATGATATACTAGGGTATACGTAATGCAACATAGAATTACACTTATTTCAGAAATTAAGTGTTTGAATTTGCTCTTGAGAGTAGCAAGCAAAGGGGAAGCTTTGTCATCCAAAGGTATGATATATTTTTCAAAAGATGGACTGAGAATATCCATAGAGTCATACAAATTATGTATTACACTGTCTTTGTTTTTTGTTTTTCTAATTGGACTAACTTATTATGAGTTTCCTATGGGTTGTTCAGGTTTAGTCTATATACTGACTTTTCGGTGATCCGACATTACCTCCCATCTTAATTTCAATTCGCAATTGGGTTTTTAGGTGTAGTGTTAAGTCAAGGGTGGAAGTTTGGAAATAGTTTAGTAGATGAAATTACTATATTATTGAATGTTTAATTATATATCTGATTTCTTGTCAAAATTAGTGTTCTGTTGGAAATGAAAAATAAAAATTGAAACAGTGGAACTTTGTCGCAACTGAATTTCATGTTCCTCCTAGGCTCCAGATTCAGCTGGATGCAAGCCGTGACGAGTCACTGGAAGGGTTGTGCCAAACATTACGGCAACAGATTGATCAGTTGCAGAGACAACAATGGCAGCAACAACTCAGGAGGCAACATCCTTCTGGCGCCGGAAGGGCACAAGCGAGATTCAAATGGACAGCTCAGGTATGTTAAGAAAATAGTGTTCTTTAGCTTAACTTCTGTTATTGTAAGGTCCATCATTTCACCACTTATTTTTTGCACTTTTAAAAAAAATGATAAGAGTTAACACCTATTTGCCCCAAAGCAGACATTAGGCGCATTTATACTGTCAAATACCTCATTTTGAAAAGTCGCGATGTTTCGCGCACCCGTTTACACGTGTGCGGAAACATCACCGACTGAAAAGCTGAGTGATGTTTTGATGTGTTTTAGTTGGTAATGCGCATGCTCGGCACTCCGATGCAAAAACTTTCCTCTTTCTGTCTTTCCTTATGTTATTCTTTGTTTTTCCTTCTAGCACCTTCTCTTATGTTATTCTTTATCACTTCCTTCTATCACTTTCTCTTTCTGTGTTTCCTTATGTTATTCTTTGTGTCTTCCTTCTATCACTTCCTCTTTTGTGTTTCCTTATGTTATTCTTTATTTATTCCTTCTATCACCTTCTCTTTCTGTCTTTCCTGATGTTATTCTTTGTTTCTTCCTTCTATCACTTTCTCTTTCTGTGTTTCCTTATGTTATTCTTTGTTTCTTCCTTCTGTATCACCTTCTCTTATGTTATTCTATGTTTTTTATCATTCTATCACTTTCTCTTTCTGTCATTCCTTATGTTATTCTTTGTTTCTTCCTTCTATCACTTCCTCTTTTGTGTTTCCTTATGTTATTCTTTATTTATTCCTTCTATCACCTTCTCTTTCTGTCTTTCCTGATGTTATTCTTTGTTTCTTCCTTCTATCACTTTCTCTTTCTGTGTTTCCTTATGTTATTCTTTGTTTCTTCCTTCTGTATCACCTTCCCTTATGTTATTCTTTGTTTTTTATCATTCTATCACTTCCTCTTTCGGTGTTTCTATATGTTACTTTTTGTTTCTTCCTTCTATCACCTTCTCTTATGTTATTCTTTGTTTTTTATCATTCTATCACTTCCTCTTTCTGTGTTTCCTTATGTTATTCTTTGTTTCTTCCTTCTATCACCTTTTCTTATGTTATTCTTTGTTTCTTCCTTCTGTATCACCTTCTCTTATGTTATTCTTTGTTTTGTTTATCATTCTATCACTTCCTCTTTCTGTGTTTCCTTATGTTATTCTTTGTTTCTTCCTTCTATCACTTTCTCTTATGTTATTCTTTGTTTTCATCGTTCTATCATTTTCTTCAAGGACGGCAGCTAGCTCCGTTTCTAAAGTCAAGTGACCTAACATCGCGATGTTACAACTGCGAGCGTTCATACTTCCAAACACGCCAAAACACGCCAAAAGATCACACTTCGTTTTGGAATGTTTCGGGCTTGGCATGTCTGCCGGTAAAGCGTAGTTGCCCTTGGTAACATCGCGGTCAGGCTCCAGTTTGGCATTTTTTGGCGTGTTTGGAACACATTGTATCTCTTTTCAAAATGATGAGTTAACTATAAAAAAAAAAGTGTGATAAATAATTTGATTCGTTAGTAGTCGACACACTTGAAATTCAACATCATCTTCTGTCTTCTCTTACTATCTCAATACCTATTTACAACCCTCTCAACTTTCCTTTTCACTGCATGGTTCTTATTTCATTTTTTATTTTATCCTTTTTTTTTTTTTTGCTTCATGGCTTACCGGTATATATTATTCCTCCTTTTATCTCCCTTTGACATCTTCATATTTATCTCTCTCTCCCTCTCTCTCTCTCGCTTTGTCTCTCTCATCAACTCTCTCTTTATCTCTTTTCTGTGTTTCTCCACTCCCCACCCCCCCCCCCCCCTTCAATATTGTTTTCTTGTGTTTTTGTCATTTTGTGTCCAACTCTTCTTCTCTTCCTCTCCCCCATGATCGTAGCCGTCCATGCCGAGAGTCCCACCAGCACCAGCACCCTCTTCATCATGGAGGACCACCCTAAATCCGGGCCTAAATCCTCTTTCGTGCCCTCCAAGAAAGACGCCAACCCCAGACATAGATACCCAAACATCATCATCATCGTCTCGCTCCAACAAACCAAACTTAGCAAAACTCTCAACTGCTCTAAAATGCAAAGTAGAGGAGAATTAGAAAAGAAGTTATTCATCCAGGTGTGGATAAGAAGTCGTTTGCGTAGCCAACCCCATCGTCATGCTCCAGGAAAGCAAACTTATCAAAATCATAACTGCTCTAAAATGCAAAGTGGAAAACGAGGAAAGAAATGGTTAGAACTCCAGGCGTAGGTAGACCTAAAGATTTCATCATCATCATTGAACATTATCATCGTCATCATCATCATCATAATCATCATCAGCTAGCTCCAAATTTTGTAAGACCCAAATTTGCTCTAAGAGGCAAGGCTGAAGAAAACTAGAAAAGAAACGGTTAGCACTCAAAGACCCAAAGACGTATAATCATCATCGACCAACTCCTGCAAACCTTATTTACCATAAGACTCAAATCTGCTATAAAATGCAAAGTGGGAACTCAGAAGGAAAAAAATGGTCACTACTTCAAGCATGGACACCAAGTTGATGATGATCATCGTAATCATTTCGCACCAGCAGACCAAAAATATGCACAATGTTCAACTACTTTTAAATGCAAAGTGAAGGAAAGCTAGAAGAGAAGGGCCAATACTCAAGAGCTGAACATGTTCATCAAGACAACAGCAGCAGCACTGTTACCATCATTATTTCTAAATCTTAACCTTGGGGATTTCTTGTTTCAAAAACAGTATTCCCACAGCTGAATTCAGTTCCTTTAATTGATTGCTTACAAGTTGATTGCTTACCTATATTTAAAACTTGTTTTCTTCACATTTGGGTTTGTTTGATAAATAAAATGGCAATATTTCATCTTTGGCACTAAATAGCATCAGAAAACTCATCAATATGCAAATTATGTTCATTTATATCAACTTTAGATCATGCACATTGAAGATTTTGTTTACGATGGTAATTTTACCTTTTTAGTAGTCAGTATGTTCCTTGCACTCATTACTAATAATATTTTGTTTGTTTACTACGGTGTAATTGAATTGGTTAATAATTGATGTAAATAACTGACTTCCATTCGAAAAGTAATAATACACAAACACTGGTAAGGTATGTTTAATGCATAAAAATGTTCTTTAATAGTCTTTTTTTGTGTGTTGACTTTACATATCAATAGAGCATTGATAATGGTCTACCTAACACATATGAGCATAACGTAATAAAATAATAGTACTGAAAATGAATATCTAAGCACCTCTAAGATAAAGATTTTGATAACTTGTAAAGTAAAGCCCCGTACAAAAAGTAAGTGTCTATAATTGTGTTCAACAAGTTTTGAAAGAAATTTACATGAAGCTTTTATATCTTTCTTAGCCATTTATGATGTTACAGTTATTGATTGGTTGAACATAATCACTCAATAGAACTGGGGGGAGAATTTTGAGATTAAAGAGAAACTGAAGCAGAAGTACTAACGCAAAATCCCCTCTAGCGCCATCTCGAGTCAACTGTGACAGTACTGTCCCATAATTAACTGCTTCTCCAGCAGCCCTTTTGGTTCTCGCACAAGAGTCCTCTGTCTGCGAAGTGGGGAATAGGTATCAGTTACACACTGTTGGCAAGTTGACCATGAGATGGAGCCATACAACAAAATTTACACTAAGGCAGAAAGTTCATCAGTTCAGTATCGCTTTATACCTTCACATTATAAACACATACTATTTCCCTTCAATGGCTTTTAGAGACCAGCTTCGGTCTGATTGTACTTATCAAGGGTTCAGTGACACAAAGACGTAACTCCATATTTTGCCAAAATTAGTATTTGATTTCAAAATGTGCAGAAAAATGTGGGCTTTCCAGGAAACACAAAGACTTAACTCCACCCAACACCCCCATTGAAGTCAACTGCTAGTGAAACATAGACTTAACTCCTCAAGGCCCAAGTGCTCAGTGACACATAAACCACTTTTTCTCAAAATGGAGTTACGTCTTTGTGTCACTGACCCGTCGATATAAATGTGCATACATATTAAGTTATGTTTGCTTGCTGTATCTTTTTTCTCTCCTACTGTATATGTAGTAGAAGAATTCAATGTTATGTTTTTATTCTTCATTCTTTCTTCCTGCTGAAATTATGATCAGAACTTTATACAAAATAAATATGTTCTACAACCACACAACCTGGCAGCTTAATTGTTCTTTCTCTGATGTCTAAAATTGTGTAAACTTACTACAGAAGTATAAACACATATATAAATGAATGTATGAATACACATATATAAACTTTATGGTCGAGTTTAACTGATATTTACAAGTAAATACATGGGGACACTTTTTTGTTATTGACTAAAAGCGTTTTAATTTTTTTATTAGAGAGTCAGAATGTTTTCATCTTCATATGTAATCAGTAAGGTATGTTCAAGTAGTAAGGTTCCTGAAGATGAAGACACTCTGCATCTCTAAATATAATGTTTTTTTCAATAACTACCGGTATACCAAAAACTGATTGTTGACCCCTACTTAAAGATAATCTCCAGTTCTGGTAATGGTGAAAAAAACATTGAAACAGTTTATATTCAAATTCACACCAATTGTTAAGCAGTACAAATAAATGGCTCTTGCTAAAGGAATTTGAATGAAATTGTGTAATTGCAGAGAAAAAAGCAAAATAAACATTGATTTCTTCAACGGTCGGGGTTTGTCCAATAGTATTTAACCCGTTGAATGCTAAAACCTGAAATAGACTTTGGCTAGAGTCTATGGGGAACGTGTATTACCCCAAAATAAAGTGTTTCCAACAGAGTTGACAGTGCAATACACAAAAGACAGTGATTACATTATTTCTGAAACATCAGTTGACTCTAGAAGTAGTCCAAAAACTTTGTGAAATTTTGCGTTTGAAAAGGAATGCTGTGCAATGCCTTGTTCATTACTAAATACAAGTCTGTCATTCCATGGATTTTTCCTTTTTGGATATTTAAAAAAAATTCATAATACAAAAATAAAAGAAAGAATCCCACTGTCCTTCACATTAACAATTTCTGACAAAACTTCAAACAACGAAACATGTAAATTTATGAATAAAGTCAAATGCGTAATTCAAAGTGTTTCTTTTAGTGACACTGTACCAACATACATACTTGTATCCCCAAATACGAGGGGAAATGAATTAAAAATAAAAACCACATGCTACATACATTTAGTAGCAAACGAATGTTTGGACCTCATAAATATAACTTTGCACGTAAAGGACTCCTCCATTCAAAAGTTCCCTAGCAAAATTATACAATAACAAAAAACATCTACAAAGCAAATGTCTGAATTATTGTATAATAAAAGGTATACGATTCTGGAATGAACTATAACAACAAAATATTTGATAAAAATTGCAGTTGGAGAAATTATTATATGGACAAAAATGTCCAAAACAATCTGTCTATTAAACTCATTTTCAGTGTAAACTGAAATAAAAACAGTAAAACAAATTTTTAAATGCAATCTTTGAACTTTGTCTTTTCTGTCAAAAATATGCTAAAATAAATGTTGTCATCTGGTCATATATCAACAAATATATATGATTATGAAATTGTCATGGATAACTGAATAAAAAATATAATTATATAACTCACATGATTATTGTTCTCTTCTTCGTTTTATCTCATGTCACCAACAGACACCTAACACATATATACCATCTGTACTGTACAAGCACCGTAGACAAAAAACATGAGTTGCTAACTTGACAAGTCATCAAAAATAATATCGCTAGTGATATTTGTTTGTCTCGCAATGTATGGTCAACAAGGGATCTAAAATATCACGACATTTTGTGCGCCGCTGCAACACTTCGTCAAGTGATAATCACCCACCAGGCGAGCCGAGCCAGCAGCCCGCTGATTGGTTGAGCACCCATGTGCATCGGCCAATAGGCCTCGTCCGTTATTGTTCCAATAATTGATCAAATTATTGACCGTTGGATCCGCCTGTAGAGTATAAAACATGCTTGCTTACAATATATTTTATCACCTGACGAAGTGTTGCAGCGGCGCAAGAAACGTTGTGATCTTTTAGATCCCTTGTTGACCATACATTGCGAGACAAACAAATATCACTAGCGATATTATTTTCGATACTACATCAACAGTGAGTAATATATTTAGCATTATTAACAAGTCATACTTGCAAGAATACCCTGATTTTCTTTTTTTTAATAGTATCTACATTAATCATATAAACATATCAACACACACTAAAAATAGACATGTATCTGATACATGGAGTTCACTTTTTACATTCAAACAAAAGTATAATCGATCAAAGAAAGAAAATTGAAACAAATAGTTTGAAAAACAAACAACTATTTTCAAAGCGCACTTCTTCATCACGAGTCCCATAACAAAAAGTAGTATAAATAAGCACCGTGTAAATTAAGTACTTTTTCTTATTTCCTGTATGTACATGGAAAAAAAAACCTGACAAAACTTAACATACCGGTAACAAAATAACTTGTCACAAAGAACATTTAGTTTTTGCATGATTGAATCATTTAGCAACAAGCGAAGCATATTAATACCAAAAAGAAAAGGAAAAACATTCTTGTGCCAAATTTAGAATATAAATAATAGAACTTTTATCAAATACTTTGCAAATTAAATTTCAAACAGAATAAACATGATAGAATGAATGCACTATATACATGTATCTCAATACCCAGTAACATTTTTTTACAACAAAAATAACTTTTAAAATGCAACATATGTACAAGTATACTGTTACTTAAAAATAAAAAAAAACATCTTTAGGATCATGCCTTTTTTTCTTTTCTTTTTTATAAAGATAAATAACTACGATGTAAAATGATTACTAAAACAGTAATATTGCATCTACATGGAATACCCAATTTCAGAGAAAACTTTGGCAAGTGACATATCATTCACAGCATAAAAGTGTATCAAAATAAAACCATACTTTTAGAATAGCAAAAATATCTTTCACTTTAAGATATCATACACAAATTTTCTCTGGTAACAATAAGTTCCTTACTTATACCAAAAGGTATATCCCATGACAGCTATTTGCGCCGTGTTGTCATGATTATATAGCATAAAAATATTACAAAAATATATATTTTTATATCTTATATCTCTCACCCTTCTTTTTCTTCATTTCCTTTGAAGCGTTTTAGGATACATGTAGTTCTGTGTATGTAATGTAAGCGTGCTCACTTCACGATATGGACACTATTTTAAAAGAAGTGCATTCTGTGTTTTTTGTACAGTGTAGCTGAAAGAAAAAAAAAAGATTGTAAAATACTATATCACTAGGAATTCGCACTAACCATTTCTTTTTACAAGGGGTACTTTCCTGTTATAAGCAGCTTTCAATAACATCCTTCAAAGTTTACACTTCGCAATAATCCTGAGACTCCAGATCACCGTACTGAAGTGCACTGAAATCAATCAATGACCACACAAGGTATCTCCCTTGCTTTAGCCACCAACCAGCTCTGTAAGGCATCTTCACTGATTGTTAGTGTGTAGGAGTCCTTCCTTGTACGGCTGTTCAGACGGGGAGCACCCGGTCTGATGGTCAATGGATGGAAGTGATTTGCTAGGACACTTTGGACGGTATCCTTCGTAGTCAGTATCCCAGAAAACCCATCTGCAGAAAATCCTTCTTCAGTGCGGCCGGTGCCATCTTGGTGGACTTGCTGCGATTCCATCAACTTGATGTTGACTATGGTGCATCCTCTGGCTCCTGTCAAGTTTCTTGGTGGACACCTTTGCAGATCATAACGCACTAATGGCACTGTCCTTCCCTTTTTCTTGACAACTCTTGGAATACCTTGATGTGCACTCTGTTTCCTTGCTCCACACCTTCCTTTTCCTGCATACCTCACAGACTCACCTCTGACCAGCTCTCTACCCACATCTTGGACAACACCTGTCCCAGGTTCTCTTCCACCTCCCTGGCCAACACCTTGTCCAACCTGCTGATGGTGAACCTCATCCAGGAGTGTCTTCAAGCCGAAGAAGACTTCTGCATCTGTAGCTCCAACAAGTACCGTTGCCTCCCAGACATCACTGTTCTCCACCTTCTTGTACATGGGGTAGATCCGCAGACCCAAGCCGTAGTGGAAGACACAAAGGGCATCCTCCAGTCCATCATCATCCACCCTCTTCCACATCAGTGTCAGGAGCTTACTGAGGGTCGGGGCTGGGATGATCAGATACGACTCCATCATGTCCTCAAAGACCATCATAGCTTGCTCACAATCCGTCTCTGTGTCCAGGAGCTTGCCCAAGAGGCTGCTGTACAGATGTCTACAGGGTTGTCTACAACCTACCAACAACAAAATATCAGAAATAAGACCACTAGTGATATTTGTTTGTCTCGCAATGTATGGTCAACAAGGGATCTAAAAGATCACGACCTTTTGTGCGCCGTTGCAACACTTCGTCAGGTGATAAAATATATTGTAATGGGTATGTAAGGGTTTCAATTCTTTGCAATTTTCTTTAAAAACTACTGGCTGTCGTAAGTGTCAAGTAGAGCTTCCATGTCCAAAGTGACAAAAAATGTTAGGGTACATCTGGACAACATGGGGTATAACTGCATGATTTATAACTCATGAAAACTTATATATGGGGCAAAATAGCTTGGACTTGACCTGAAATGTGGATTTTTACAATTATATTTTCCTTGTCGATTAATGGAACAAGCAGTGGACAGCCACAGTCGATTTTTGTAGCACACATACAGTCTTATGTACCATAAACTTCAAACTACTGGTCAGTCTGGACTTCTGATCCATGGCAAGTGAAGAGTTCACTCTTATCGTGCCATAATAAATACAGCCCAGAGCCACAGAACTAATCCCCATTGTGCCAAGCCACAAATCCCCCAGTGCAAAGTTTATTTTGAGATAATCTGATGGTGCGATCTATAGCGTGTGGGAAGCACTCAGCACAGTACAATGGGCATGAACAATAACTGCTATAACGAATGCGAGCAAACATGCATGAAGCAGCGAAGCGGTAGCTCGCTCGCATGAATAAAGCAGCCAATCGATCGCGTGTACAAAGCACTATAACGGTAGCGTGCATGCAGCCTTATGGCAGGATATGAGTTAACAAGCGATAGAAAGTCATTCCACTTACCTTCGTATGCTAGGAGATGAGAGAGAAGCACTCTGCACTGCCAGAATTTCTCACAGTCTAGTAGTGCCTCGGCCAATGCGATGAGCTGCTGCCCAAAGGCTTCCTTCTCCTTGGAGACTTCCAGGACAGTATGGCCCCATCCAAGACCTGTACAGATAATATTAATAATAAAAACGTTGCTTACAAAGCGCTTACCATCGAAGTCTCTAAGCGCTATAACAAACAAAATAGACTGATAAACAATTACATATTAAACAAAACAAAAAAAGTGCAAATAAACCTACAAATTACAATACATATGAAATACACATCAATGTGAACAGAGTAAGTTAAACATCAAAAGCAATTTTGAATAAATGAAAAGTTTTGAATTGGTTAACAGTTTAACAGTTTTTGACATTTCAAGGTAGTTTGTTCCAAAGTTTAGCAAAAGCTTCGCAAAAAGAGCTATGACCATAAGAAAGAGTTGACACTGAATAAGTAGACACGAGGTTTAATTGTGAAGATGGCTGTAGATTGCGTGAGGGTTTGTATTCCTGGATTAGTTCTTGCATATATAAATTGGTGCCAATTCATGAATGCATTTTGTATCAGATGGCAGGTAGTATACAGATGTCAACTGCTTTGATTGGCTAGGGGGATATTGTCCTGACGGAAATTGCCCAGGGGGGGTTATTGTCCTTGAGGGTACATGTCATTGGGGCAATCGTTGGGGGGGATGAATTATTATCATTATTATTATTATTATGTATCAGTCATGTCCTATTAATGCCTCTCTCTCTCTCTCTGTAACATTGGTATTTGTGCATGGAAATTCACCATACGTACAGCTATTATTTTTATGCCTCCGTTACGAAATAGCCGGAGGCATTATGTTTTCGGGTTGTCCGTCCGTCCGTCCCGTTCTCGTGATCGCGTTATCTGAAGAACCGATTGATGGATTCCTGCCAAACTTTGGTCATCTATGTATCTTGCAGAGCCGATGAACTGATTAGATTTTGGGGTCACGAGGTCAAAGGTCAAAGGTCACAGGGCTCATTATGTATGCAAAAACAGCTTATGATTGCATTATCATTAGAACAGATTGATGGATTCCTGCCAAACTTAGATCATGTATGTATCTTGCAGAGCCAATGAACTGAGTAGATTCTTGGGTCATGAGGTCAAAGGTCAAATGTCATGGGCTCATTATGTATGCAAAAATAGCTTGAGAACGCATTCTCATTAGAACTGACAGATGGATTATTTTTTAACACGGGACATCTTGCAGAGCCAATTAATGAACTGAGTAGATCGAAGGGCCATATATGTATATGAGAAATTGCTTGTAATCACGATATTCTGAGAACCTGTTAATGGATTACAATGAAACTTGAATTTGAAAAATTTCTTCTGTTTTGGTTTGTAAACTTGCTCTATGACTTCGACTGCACGCAGTCGAAGTTCCATCTACAGTAGTTTAGCATGTATCCTTGTACCTTACAATATGAAAATCTCAGTTGCTCGGAATTTTATTAATTAAGGTGTTCAGTATCCAAAGAAATTAAATGTTCCACTTGATTGATACTTTCTGCATGCAACTCTTCCCTCTCCCTTTAGAATTTCTCTCTCTTACTCTCTCTCTCTCCCTCTCTTTCATTTTTTCGTTGGCAAACCATTATGCATTGTTTACATATTATGTATATATATATTGTATGAACATATTTTACTTAAGACGAGGATGTCAGTTCAGGCTTCCCTTATGACGACCCCTTTAATTTCTATGTATGATTTTATGTGACCATGTTAAAAAATCAAATATTTTTGATGAATATGGAAAATAAATGAACATCAATCAATCAATTATCCTGAGGGAAATTTTAATAGGCTCAAGGCAAGTATCATATTTTTAACAATCAATCACTGCTAAATTGGTTGTTTACATAGTAACCCCAAATGGAATAGGTATGGAGCCATTTTGGCAGTGTGACTAAGTTTTAAAGCTTATCTGTACTAGTTTATAGGAGGGATAAGACCACGCTGCAAGGTCACTGGACAGGTAGTTATCTCATCAACTCAGCTCTCAATTAACATAAGAAAAAAAGGATCATGGGGGAGTCCAACGGGCACCGCTTAGTCATCGTTTCCTATATAGAGGTAGCAAGTGGCTACAGTGTGGCTTTAAAGCTAATCATTAGCAATCTTGTAGTTACCTTGAATGACCGTAAATGCCATTGCAGGATCAAAGTCTGCCAGCACTCCAAGCACATCTCTTACGGTAGAGCTGTCCACTCCTCTCTCCAGCAGACCTAGCGATGTATCACGAGGTGATGATGCCTGCGATAAAGATCCTAGGACTTCGGTCAGAGGTAGTGTGAGATGGAGCAACATCTGAAGGATGCAATAGGCATCCTCCCTGGGGTGGACCAGTGATGGCTGGTCCTGGTCCTGGACCCCCATAGCTTGGTTTTGGGTCTTTGCTGGTCCCGACTGGTCCTGGACCTGCATAGCTTGGTTTTGGGTCTCTGCTGGCCACGACTGGTCCTGGACCTGCATAGCTTGGTTGTGGGTCTCTGCTGGTCCCAACTGGTTCTGAACCTGCTTTGGTAGGTTTTGGGTCTCTGCTGGTCCCGACTGGTCCTGGACCTGCATAGCTTGGTTTTGGGACTCTCCTGGTCCCGACTGGTCCTGGACCTGCATAGCTTGGTCTTGGGTTTCTGCTGGCCCCGACTGGTCCTGGACCGGCTTTGGTTGGTTCTGATGGGCTTGCTGCTGTTGGTCTTTGGCCAAAAATTGGGAGACAACAGACAAGCCAAGCTGGACAAGAGCACACTCGTCTTCATACTCTGGAACATAATTGCCTATAATAAATCAGAGACCATACAGATATATAATGCTTGGTGAAAGTTCAAATTTATAGACATTGAAACACATTACATAACATCTTGCACTATCGCCAGCCAAGATCACTTTGTAGCCTATACCATAAATCACAATAAATGAGAGGATTTTTTGTTTGTTTAATTGTATGAAGGAACTTTTGGGGGATTATGGTCAGAAATTCAAATCTATCAGCTTTTTATAATGAAATAGTAAATTTGGATACTTTTTTCCCAGTTTAAACCATTTTTCCTATATAAAGTACAAAACACGCACATATTCACGTGTATACATCTTACATGAAACCAGAATGATATTTTCCTGCAAGGTAGCAAACTGTAGGAAAAATAATTGTAATGAAATATTATCAATTTTCTTTGATTCCCTATTCTCATGCTCTCATTGAAAATGGTAGTAATGGCACCTAATCTAGATGAAAAAAGGTTTTACCTTTTAGTGAAGCAGCTCGAAAACTAGCTGCAAAAGCACAAAAGTTCTGAGAAGACTGGTTGCATGATCCCATCTCCAACCTCTTTTCAATCCCTACCAAGATCTGGCTGTGTCTTCTGAAGGACAAACCTGATTTACACCACTCTAATAGCACCTTTCCTAGGATGGACACATCCTCACACACCTAAAGAGCAGGAGGGGAAATGATAAAATTTATTTATGCTGTGTGTTTTTTTAAGGGGGGGGGGGGGGTTAACACTGAGAATTTTGTGACAAGCAAAACAAAAGTCAACAGGTTTTTCAGGTGAATATTGGATCCAAATTAGAAAGAAGTGACATTTATATTTTGTGTACAGTATGTAAAGTACTTCAGTATCCCTCCACCATCCACTAGTCACGTTGCATATGCTCTATGAAAAATATTATATATTTTTAATCCATCAGGCCTGAAAAAGAATGGCATCTTTAATTACCACATTTTGAGAACACTGTACTTGACATTTAAAAACTTGAAATTTATCATGAAAATATACATTCCAAACTTGTTACCATATGTATATCCTCCTACAATTACATCTTCATACGGTACACCTTTGCTCTCTTCATGATCATATTCATAGAATTACATGTTATCATTATTCATAGAAGAATTACATATTAGAACCACAACCATTATCCTCCTCCTCCCCCCCCCCCCCCTCCTCTCCTCCCCCTCCCCTCCCCCCTCTCTCTTCTCTCCTCCTCCTCCTCCTTCTCCTCCTCCTCCTCCTCTTCTCTCCTCCTCCCCCTCCCCCCTCCCCCCTCCCCCCTCCCTCCTCCCTCCTCCTCCTCCTCCTCCTCCTCCTCCTCCTCCTCCTCCTCCTCCTCCTCCTCCTCCTCCTCCTCCTCCTCCTCCTCCTCCTCCTCCTCCTCCTCCTCCTCCTCCTCCTCCTCCTCCTCCTCCTCCTCCTCCTCCTCCTCCTCCTCCTCCTCCTCCTCCTCCTCCTCCTCCTCCTCCTCCTCTTCCTATTATCATGCATTACATACCTCAATCAACTGTAGGGCTTCGGACAATGAGGATGGGGTTTTGAAGACAATCTCCTCCATCTCAAAATGATGTTCATTTCGCAGAAAGGTGGATCCTTTGGCCTGTCCAGATGGTACCTTCTCCTGGAGGTTCTCTCCACAATCATGGCCACAACCATCACAAGTGGCATTGGTGTTTTCTGTGAGAAGAGGTGTCCCTTCCCAGGCCTGTATGTAACACATTCAGAGCATGGAGGAGAACATGGTAACAAGCACACACAAAAACTACAGTCAAACCTGCTTTAGCAACCACCTGTCTACAAGGACCTCATTTTTTGTTTCCCTCTAAAATGGTTTCTCATTGAACCATGTACTAAGGGAACCTGTCTACAAAGGCCACCTGTTTACAAAGAACACTTTTTGTGTTTCCCTTGGGCCTTCGCTATAGACAGGTTTGACTGGAGAACCTAAATTACATATTGATTCATTCATAATTTAGTGATTTGTGATACTTGATGACAGATCATTATGCAGTCCAGCCGAGTCTCTAGTCAAGACAAGAGGCACTGTCACCTGACGGTTCTGTCTCTAGAATCATGGCGTGTACACAGTCCGCACTGGTGCTCTCTGCGATAAGTGATGTCTTTTCCCTGGCCCGTATACTTAAATTAAGCAAGAAGAAAATGGGTCTGATTCACGACACTTGATAATAGATCACTTCATAGTACAGCTGAATCTTTTGTCCCTACAAGAGACACTGTCACCTGAAAACCTCTTATTTGAATCACCACAGAGAGCAAAGATAATCTCTGGGATATCACATCCTTTCCATTGCCTTCACCGGACATTTCAAGTAAAGATAAGAAAATAATTGCAAGTGATGAACTACAATGTATATGACATGCACTGCCTAGAGTATTCACACTTTGTAAATAACTGTAATTTGGTGAAGGTAAAGACCAGTTTTGGAAGCTCTTATTACCAATCATGTGAAAGAATATGTTTTGACTAATACGTGATTATACAAATTTTGCCGAGAAACCGCCTACTAATTGATATATTTGGTAAATTATTATATCCATTTGGACCCGATAGATATCGCGCACATGTCACGCACATGTCGCATAGTCCCATATACTTCTTTCTGTGTACAGTCCTTGTAACTTTACCAAAACTGGGCCAAATTTCTTATCATTTTGATGATTCCAGAACCTTGCAGTACACACCAATACTTATTTATGCTAGATGATCAACCTTTTCTGATCGATTCCACAACGTTTCTTTCACAATGCAATCGCATGACCATAAGGCCCAAAAAAAAAAATCATTTGGTTGTCCTCGACCGCCCGCCCGTCATTTTCGGGCCGCTCGCATTTTTTTTAATCTTTTTAATAATTTTTTTTTTTTTAATTCAATTTTTTTTATTATTTTAAATTCATTTTTTTTATTTTTATTTTTTTTTATTTAATTTTTTTGGGGGAGCAATCTTAAAGGCCAAACATACCATTTTATGCATTTGCAAGGATCAAAATGCGTCCCGTTGCCAGTTTTGTCTTTTCAGTACGCAATTAGGTATTTATTAAACTTGCCATTTTTATTTTTCTATGTCAAAATGACGTCATTCAAATCAGGTTCTGAGCATTCTTAAACTCATTTTAAGCCCATCTGTACTAGTTTACAAGGAGGGATTAGACCACCCTGCAAGGTCGCTGGACAGGTGGTTATCTCATCAAATCAGCTCTCAGTTAATATAAGATAAAGAGGATCATGGGGGACCAATGATCACCGATTAGGCATTGTTTGCTACATAGAGGGCGCAAGTAGCTATAAGTAGTACAGTGGAGATTTAAAAGGTGCTGTATTTCAAAGCCCAAAATACTTTCTGTGTTGGTCTTGATATTCATTGTACATTAAACTAGTCTTTTACCATATTAAAGTGTTTTATAGACTTTGTTTGTTTAAATGCTTGACAATCCCAATGATTTTTATTTTTATGGGGAAAAAAATATTTAAAAAGAAAAAAAATGGGAAAAAAAAAAGAAAAAAAAATCCGCCCGCCCGCCCCTTCTCCAGAAAGGCAATCGAGGACAACCAAACAATTTTTTTTTTTTGGCCTAACTGGTCTTTATCTTTAACCAGTGCAGTTGATTGAGAATGCTTCAACAAATGTTCAATTGTATCTTTAGCAGGATGATGTCATTGCACTTACCATGGTTTCTGATGGTGCATAATAGTTGTGATCATGAGATACAGCCATGTAGCCATCAAGACCACTAAAGTGTCCCTTTGTGAACTGATATGTTGTGCCGTTGGAGTTTTCGATGTTGCTGTTTTGATGTTGGAATACACCTTGTGGTCTTTGTTCAGAGAGATGAGGATGCAACAGCACTGAAGGGGCAGCTGAGGTCTCAAAAACTTTTGGCTCCTGCTGCTGATCAAACACTGGGATCAGCCTTGGTCTAGGGTCCTGGACACCACAGCTGAAGTTCATGTTTGGGATATGACCGATTCCAAAGGGCGTTGTCACGATCTGAGGGCAGAAGTTGGAGGGATGCAATGCCGTGCGCGTCTGAAGGAAACCATGCACACCAAGTGGTGTCTCAAAAACTCTTGGCTGCTGCTGCTGATTAAAAACTGGGATCAGCCTTGGTCTAGGGTCCTGGACACCACAGCTGAAGATCATGTTTGGGAAATGACCGATTCCAAGGGGCGTTGTTACGATCTGAGGGCACGGGTTGGAGGGATGCAATGCCGTGCGCGACTGAGGGAAACCATGCACACCAAGTGGTGGTGGGTTTCCAGGAATGGGTACAGAATGACGTTGCCTCTTCTTCAAGTTCTTCCTCGTTGCTTTCCTCCGTTTTTCATTTTCCAAGTTGTGACATGATGCATTTGAAGGGTCTAATGAACCAGGACACTCATGGACACCTGGACCTTTGGGCATTAGCCCTACATTGTAGATCCTGCTGCCTTTTTTACCCCTAGCTGCCTGATTCCCCAACCAAGCTTCCTCTGGAACAAAGCATGTCCCAATCATCAAGTCTTCCTGGGCCTCACTCACTTGCCAACCGCCGTCCAAACCATTCCTCCAGAGGATCTTCTGGACGTGCCACCATCTCTCCTTGGCACTCCATTCTCCCATCGGCATGAAGACATTGCCGGTGTTAGACTCAATGACGCAAGAAGGAAGCCACACCTCAGCAGCAGCAAAGACGGTTTTCTGCCCTCCTGAGTGGGGGCACGGGATGACTACCAGTGGTCCCCCATGATGAGGTAGCTTCAAGCTCTCCTGAGCACCAAGTCTTTGATACTTCTTAGAGAGAGACTGAACAAAAAGAGAGAGAGTCATTCATCACATTGTTTTTCTTTCTATGTTGACACAGCTACTACATAACAGGAACTGTGCTTTGGAAGAATCAACCATCAAATGGCCCCAAAAGCTACTGATTTTCCTAATCATTTGGTTACCCGTCTGAATTATATCTTTACCCTCTATGGATCTATATACCCCAGACTGCCACTGTATGTGTGACTGCAAAAAGGCTGTTACTGCCAGACGATAGGTAGCTCTTGCGGCATTATTTCGGGCAGCCAATGCTTTATATATATATATATATATATATATATACATTATACATTTATGTGTGACAAATGTCGACTGTGGCAATCTACTACTTCTTCATTCCTTTAGTTAAACATAAGTGCCAGGCTGGGATTTTAACCCTGTACCTTGTGTCTGATGACTTATTCACTAGACCACAACACCTCTACAATGTTAACAGAATTTCAACACCACAAGTGATTATTTGCCATATTTCTAAGATGAAAACTCTCTAACCTTTTTTCTTTGTTGCATGTTTTGAAGATCCCTTCTCTCTAAATCTTGGTTGATAATGTCACCATCTGTAAACCAAAATATATCAAAATAGACAACATGACACAAACTTTTCTTTTCTTCTGGTTCTATATGATACAGAACAAATTTTGACATGAACGCTAGCCCAAATCAATGACAATCTCTATAATTATCACCTCCATGTTGTATGCCTTGAAACATCTGATCGGAATGATTTGTAAACACTTTTTCTGAAGTTGCAGTAGCAGTGAAATATTCCATTCCATGTAGTAGACTCTGGCAGATCAATTGTTGCAAAAAACTTGGTTGAAACAAATTTAATACATGTATGTCCTCAATTTTTGTTGTTGAATAGGACATAAGTGTAATTTCAATCACCATTTACTATATCATA
The DNA here is from genome assembly GCA_035222895.1 of Strongylocentrotus droebachiensis. Lineage (NCBI taxonomy): Eukaryota > Metazoa > Echinodermata > Echinoidea > Camarodonta > Strongylocentrotidae > Strongylocentrotus > Strongylocentrotus droebachiensis. Next base: position 647,831 of record JAVYIG010000019.1, read on the forward strand.
ACACATAAAGCATTAATATATTTTGTTGCATGCAGCTACTTCTTTTTCATACCCCACTTGCCAAGAATATACGTGTTATATAATTTTACTTTGCTGGAGGGCTGTTTCAAGACTTTGAGGTGGACTAAAACAAGACCGACAAGAATCACCTTGACTTGTTAAAGCTGCCCACTGTGACACATCAGGTATCCCAGCACTTCTTCCTGCATCTTTCAGATTGTCCTTATTACCGGTAAGGTCTTCCGTCGCCTCCAAACCCAGCTGCCTGAGCTGCGCCACCTGGCAGTCCATCAGGGGTCCGAACCCTGGACATGTCCGCCAGGCTCCTGCAGAGATTCCACACTCCTGCAGAGAGTCTTCGCCAGGTCCTGGACATGTCTGCCAGGCTCCTGCAGGGATTCCACACTCCTGCAGAGAGCCTTCGCCAGATCCTGCAGCAAAGAGTCCACGCTCCTGCAGAGAGCCTTCGCAAGATCCTGGACATGTCTGCCTGGCTCCTGCAGCAAAGAGTCCACACTCCTGCAGAGGGTCTTCGCCAGATCCTGTACATGTCCGCCAGGCTCCTGCAGCAAAGAGTCCACACTCCTGCAGAGAGCCTTTGCCAGATCCTGGACATGTCTGCCTTGCTCCTGCAGCAAAGAGTCCACACTCCTGCAGAGAGCCTTCGCCAGATCCTGAACATGTCCGCCAGGCTCCTGCAGAGATTCCACAGAGCTCCTGCAGAGAGCCTTCGCCCGATCCTGGACCATGTTGTGGAGGATATTGAATGGGTTGACTAGCTAGCAAGTGAAGGGAGTATTCGTCCAGGAGGAATTCACCGAAGCTTCGTCTCACCTTTGGTGGGGTTCTGGGGCGGATGACATCTACTGTCTGGCTCCTGTGTAATTGAAGAGCAAAAGAATAATGTGATAGCAAACAGACTTCAATAGACCATATCAAGGGGTCAGTGATACAAAGACGTAACTCCATTTTGGCCATTTTGAGAAAAAGTGGTTTATGTGTCACTGAGCACTTGGGCCTTAAAGGTAATACAAAGTTTTGGGAAATTTTGAAAATTGGGTGGATAGTGATTCTTTACAATTTTGATATATTTGGATGCTCATGTGGATGTATTATAAACACTAAAAAATTTAGCACCTAAAACACTTCTGCTTTCGAGAAAAATTGAATATAACAATTTACCGGCGCTACCGTTAAATGTTGATGAATTTCAAATAGCGCCTATACGGCAATACAATGGTAGCTGCGACCATGAAAATCTCAGAATATGTAGTTGTGATATATAATTTCCAAACGGGAATAGCTAATTGGTCGATTTTAGTCAAGAAACATTGTTTTATAGCTTAATTAATATCTTTACCTTGAGAGGGAGCTATACAACATAAAAAGTTTATTATTTACAATTCCATAACTTTAGACTAGATTTCAACCGCGACAATGATCACTGAATATTGTAGGATCGCATATGCTTCCAATATGTTCATTTGAACCAAATTCATGAACCCATACCAAAACTTTGTATTACCTTTAAGGAGTTAAGTCTATGTTTCACTAGCCATTGACTTCAATGCGGTGTTGGGTGGAGTTAAGTCTTTTTGTTTCCTGGAAAGCCCACATTTTTCTGAACATTTTGATATCAAATACTCAATTTGGCAAAATATAGAGTTACGTCTTTGTGTCACTGAACCCTCGATAAGGCAGTGTAGGCAATAGTATTTCTGTTCGCTGGGGCTCTTCAGCTATTGATGGTGTGAGAGTGCAATTTTCTCAAAGCAAATAATCAAGTACTTTTAAGTGCTTTTGCAAGAACTTCCCTCAGTTTACCAGAGCTCTATCAAAAAGGTTTTGAGAGCTAAATTGCTCACTGCAATGGTATTCATCCTAGTGTTCCTACTCACTATAATTTACTGTCCATTATCCGTTGCTATGTCAGGCATGTCTCAGGAAATATTATGAACTGTTGCACGGATAGCATTGTGCACAAAGGACAAAAACAATTTAAAATACATTACCCATCTGATCTACTGCCAGCAAGAGAATATGTGAAACAAGAAAAAGTATGGGAACTACGTCCACATCAGCATAAGATAGTACATGTATTTTCCAAAAGTGCCAATGTGTATAATTATAATAATTAAATTTGCTTATATAGCGCCTAACACTTACTTTATCAAAAGTCTCTAAGTGCTCTACAATAATGCAGCATAATTACCCTGACTTTAGCAGTGCAGCTGTCACGCGCGCTGCGTTTCAAGGAATAAATTCCTACCAGGTCCCCATTTACTTCACCTGGGTGGAGTGTGGCAAATGTAGATCAATGTCTTGCCAAAGGACATTAGTGCCGCCTCCTCTTCTTTTTAACAAACTTTCTTCACCCTCCCTCGAGTCCCTCTACACTTTACCTTTTACCAAAATTTGAACACATTTAATAGTAAACTGATGTTTTGCCAAGAAATCGCTAACCAAGGACTATTAGGATAGCTCATAGATATCTATAAAGCCATGGATGCAATTCAGTGCATTTCTTAGCCCAGTGCCATTTTTCTTCTGTTCTCACTTGACCATTTAAATCCCCACCTTTTTTTTAATAATGCTTAGCCACATCAAAGGTGGTGCCACCCCTGCTTTTTGTTGCCATGGCCAGATAGCCAGGACTCTACAATCAGTTGGGCTAGCCCCCTTAAAGGGAAGGTTGAGTTCTGGGGAGAGGTGAAAAATAATTTGTGAGCTTTATCACTGTATTATGCAATTGTGGAAGAACATCAGATAAAAAATGTTCCCTGAAAAGCATGGCTCGTCAAAATGTGCCTTAATATTCTAAATATGGCATGTAACATTATAAAAATCTGGACAGATTTTTATGCCACATGTTCGTGTAGTCCCATATACATCTTCCTGTGTTAAGTGCTCGTAACTTTACCAAGGCTAGGCCAAATTTCTTATCATTTTGATGATTCCAGAACCTTGCAGTACACACCAATACTTATATGCTAGATGATCAACTTGTTCTGATCGATTCCACAACGTTTCATTCACAATGCAATCGCATGACCAGAACTCAACTTTATCTTTAAATAGTAAAATTGAATGTAAAGATGAAGTGGGATAAGCTTATTCCAGTACTATCAGTGGGGCAAAGGGAGGAGTAAGCCCAACAAAAGTATGGGGCTAAGCAACATTTTACAAGTGAGTTAAGGGGATATATACTCACCCCATCTCCTTGTTATCGAACATGGCGAAGCGGGAAGGTGATCCTATAGCGTTGCCAGTAAAGATGGGAGACCCTGCGAGTAAGGAGAGGCATTCCTCGTCTGAGAATGAAATGTCGCCCTCAAGAGGGCACATGGCTACAAACTCCTGCAGGAGATCTTCTGTAATCATTAAATAAAATCAAGGTGTAAGCATGTACATGTATGAAGCCTGCATGTCAGTTACCGGTATGTACAGCACGTGCTCTGGCATGGCATACATCACTACCCCCAAAGTATGTTTGTTGGAATATTGAAACCGCAATATTCAGCACAGTACTAGTGGGAATCAAAAATACAAGCCAGTTTTCAGAAAGTACAATTACAATTTTAGATTTATTTTTTTGATAGATATATTTACTTTTACTCACTTGATTTGCATATAGCTTTGAGAAATATTTCCATAAACAATGTCACAATTTTTTCCAACAGGATTCTGATGTCAGATCAATCCGATTATAGTATGTCTGGACATGTGGATCCTTTAGTTGTCTGTGGTGGATCAGGGTTCAGCACAAAAAAGGAGAAAGGAGGGGGGGGGGAGAAATCTATTTTCTAAAGCATACCAAAAAACCTGATAACCTTTTCTCTTTTTTTTTAATTGTCACCAAATTTTCATACTTTTTTTTTTTTTGGTCAGAGAATTTTAGAGCCCCAAAAAGCACACCTAAAAACCTGACAACCTTTTTTTTTTAATTTCCAAACCTGTGTCCCCCCCCCCCCCCCCCTCCACACCCCTGCCAGAAAATGTTGGATATACCACTGGGCACTGGGTAGTACTAGTACTCACCATCCAGACTGGTCTTGAGCTTTTGTTGGTTACAGCTTGATCCTCTTCCTGAAAGACTGCCCATTGAATTCCTCCCTGCCTGTGAACAAATGCCATCATCCTTCCACAGCTTTTCACATCTACGGTAGTTCTCCTTCACACGTAGCCTTTCACTCCGCCTCAGGGTCAAACAAATGGAACTGGATTGTGCTTTCTCTCTCTGTGTTCTTCTGGACCTTTTGGATTTTGAGACTTGAATGGTATCATAACTGATGTCAGTGATAGCAGTGACGTCATTGATGTCACCGCTATCACTTGGTCTTGTCCCAGTATCACTTTTTTGGTGAATGTCTGGGTTAGTGATCAGGTTATTGTTTGCATCCGTTTTTTGGTAACCGCTTTCAGCACATGATCCATCAGCTCGGGGGTCCAATCTCATACAGAATGTGGTACTTTCATCACTGATTCCACTATTACTTTGTAATTGCCCTGCACCACTCTGATGCAAAACCTCTGAATCTGTGATCACGTTATTGTTTTCATCACACGATCCTTCTTCAGGTCCGTTCAGATTGCCAACGATGGTTGTATCCTGACAATCTGTAGTTTCCAAGTAGGTCCCTAGTTGGGCAAGGTATTCACTAATGTTAATCATGCAAGAGTCGTTATCGTCTATGCTGAAATCTGGATTAACGGAAGGTAAAAGTTTTATTTGATTAGGCTCCACAGATTTGAGCAGATCCTGCTTTGATGACAAGAGACCACTCTTATGCTTTTTCCTCAACCTATTAAAGCACTTGGTTGATTGCTTCACGTTCTCAGATCTCAAAGACTTAGTCTTGGACCGTGAAGAACGGTGGGTATCAATTTCCCCGCCCTTTGGTGCAACTCGACTGTTCTTTGGTCGGCTGTGAAACTTACAAGCTGGACTACTTGTAACAGATGCAGACTTTGTTTTTTGTGCTTGGCTACTGTTCTTAGTCTCTGCTCCAGTTGCAGAATCTAGAGCCACTTTATGTGCATCCTTACACTTCTTAGATTGGCCTCTCTGGCTAGGTTCTGTGAGAGGTGATAAGGTAACAGGCAAACATACAGTTTGGGATGTATCCTTACACTTCTTAGGTCTGCCTCTAACTCTAAGCTTAGGATTTGCAGGAGTTAATGAAGAGACTAGCATAGTTTGCCATGCGTCCTGACTCTTCCTAGGTTTGGCTCCATGCTTCGACTTTGATAGAGAAGCTGTCATTCCATCCTTTTGCTTAGGGGGGCTGCATCTATTCATGGGCTCTGCAAGAGTTGACACTGAAGTTGGAATTGTTTGAAGTGCATTTTTACATTTCTTAGGCCTGCCTCTATTCCAAAGCACTCCTGTCACTGTTTGTGGTGCACTGGTATGCTTCTTGGGTCTGCCTCGCCCTCTATGCTTGGACTCTAGATGAGATGTCCTTGTCTCGTCTGCACATATTGGCTTCTGTTTCCTGGCCTTCAAGAGCAAAGAAGAACTGGATGAGGTTGGCAGGGTTCTTTTTCTATTCCCCTCTATCTTCTTCCTATGCAATTCATGTTCCTTCCTGTATGTTCTTTTTCTTTTCATTGTGCCTTTGATAGGACTTCTTTCTCGGGTTGGCACACCTTTACGTATGGGATGCAGATCCCACTGTCTGGCTAATCTCCCCCTATTATACCAATCGCTGAACTCTATCAAGTGTAGAACGGTGCTGTCTACAACAAAGTCGCGGAGATGTCTCGGCAGCCTGTGCCTTCTGGTGGGTGCCTTCCAGGACTTCAGGAGTTCCTCACAACATTTTCTCCCACGGCCTCTTTTACACTTGTTATCATGTTCAGCAGCTGACTGACTACGTGTTCTTCTCGGCCTACAGGTCTCGCATAGGCTCTGGAGATGTACTTCTGGCCATGATGACCACGGTGCCTGTATGTCTCTCAGGACAATTTTGATTTCTTTGATCCTAACTTTTGAACCTCCATTTGCTTCCTCTTCTCCAGATGCAGTCTGCTCTGTGAACTCTTGACATTCCATTGGACTGTCCATGATGAGATTGTCCTTGTGCATAGATCATTCTAAATTATATCTTTCTTAGAGTATTAATCTATAGTTCTGTACCACAATCTTCCAGACCTGAAGAGAAGAAAAAAAATATGTTTCATCTTTAACACAAACAAAATCACAAACACACAATCACCAGCTACAACTTGTCCAGTTGTATTAAAAGTGAGGGGGGCACAGTGCCCCTCCCCCCCTCACTTTTTCAAGTACCCAAGAAGTGCCCCCTTTTACATACGAAAAGTGCCCATTTTACATTGAAAAGTGCCCCTATTCCATTATAAAAATGCTAATAACTTTTTTTTACAATAAGTGCCCCCTTCACCTCCGATAATTGCTCTTTTTATCTCTGAGTGCCCTTTTTCACCTCTAATAACTGCCCCTTATATTTAGACACGTTCCCTTTTTCCTTTCTAATAAACGCTCTTTATTTCTGATAAGTGCCCCGTTTATTTTGACATGCGACTACCGGTATTTTTCTTTTTAATAAAAGCTACTTCCCCCTTCTCAAAAATATGCAAATTTTTCTTTATTATAAGTGCCCCTTCTCATATCTGGTCAGTGCCCCTTTTCACCTCTGGTAATTTCCCTTTTAACAATGATACATGCCCCTTTTCCTTTCTAATAAGGGACCTATCGTCCCCTTTCACCTCTTATAAATCCCGCTATCCCCCCATTTCCGTCAACAAATCCCTATTTCAGAATTCTCATAAGTGCCTTTTTTCATCCCTGGTGAGTGCCTCTTTCTAGGTGTACTAAGAAGTGCCTCATTTTCAACCCTGATAATTACCCTTTGTACTTTGACACATGCTCCTTTTCTTTTCTAATAAGTGTCTTTCCAATAAGTGTCCCCCTTTTCCTTTCATCATTAAACGTCCCCCTGATTTAAAGCGACTAAGACTCAGAGTAAGAGCAATTTCCCCCAAAGCTCACTTGCTACGCTCGCTCTTAAAAATGATATAATTATGCTACTTTAATATCAAAGGTCATTTCAGTCTTCCGTATTGAAAATCTGCTTATAACTCCATCAGGATTCTTTTTTCTTCCTCTTTATAAGATGTAATCGCACTGCAACCTAACATTTTTTTTAAACAAATCTTAAAAATTGTCCTTGCACGCTTCGCTCGCAAATGAATATTCAGACATCACACCCAACTGCAAAGTACAATGCTTAAGCAATATATTTTATGGTGTATAAAGAGAAACAAATATTGAAATCACCCCCGATACGTCACAATGTAGGGGTAGACCTATATTTATATCAATATCTACAAAATTGTATATATTTTTTCGCTTTGATATTTCCTGTTGTAGGTGCCCTTTTTTGTTGGTGCCCCCCCCCCCCCCCCCCCACTTTGGAAGTCGCTTGGCCGCCCCTGTATGTAGGCCTACAGTGTATATACTTCAGGGACAGGCAGTTGCCCTGAATAGTTCAGATGCTAAATTGTCCATCTACATGTATGCAGCTTGCTTTCAATTAGGCCTACTATTTAAAATCATTAACTGTCCTTAATCTAGTGGTACTGATAGTGAAAGTAACAATTACCATTACCCAGGGGCGGATCTAGCTTTTTGCCAAGGGGGGGGGGGGGAGGTTTGACCAACAACAAAAAGAAAAATCGCGCCGTTTTACTGTTTTACTTTTTTTTTCTTTTTCAGGAGGGAGGGGTTTAAACTGCCGAAACACCCCCCCCCCCCCCCTAGATCCGCCCCTGTTAGTGTTACCGATGATTGTGATACACAACCTGTCCAGACAAAACGTCTTGGTAGAGGTCTACCAAGAAGTACCAGAGTCCAGAAGTACCAGAGTCCAGACGTTAATTTCTGTCGATCAACACTGAACACTGCATTTTGGCGGCCCAAGCCATGCAGCTACATAACAATTAGGGCAAGTGTACGTCAACGAAGCTGACCACCCATGCACGGGGCATGAACTGGTTAGAGTGAGCCAACTCCAGGAAGCTCCGACACGCCCATGCATCGGCGTCGGAGCTGACTGGAGTTAAGTGTGAGCTAGAGGAATGATAAAACTGACCAATTAGTCAAAGAAAACACTAAACAGTTAAACCCCCAAGCTCACATTCATATGACTCGTGAGTGACTGTTTCGTAGATTTTGTAAAGTGGCAGAGCCAACTTTCATACATTTCTACACTTTAAAACGATTTACAAATAAAAGTTTAAAACAATAACACTCACTTAATGAATTCAGGCCTGTAGGCTGTAGTTTCTAGAATAGTAACATCGGGATTCAGATGTACAACCGCTTCTAGGCCGTGCTCGATTTTGTTGCGAGAGCTAGAGGCGGCTTCGGCGCGGCGCGCGCCCCGTTAGTCGGAGCTGAGACGAGCTATACATAGCTCAGAGCGAATGTTGATGCTTTGTTGGTGCCTCGCATGCCCGTGAAATGTTGGGCTCCATGTGGCTCCAAGCTTTGTGACGCTGGCTGAACTAGTGCTGCGGTAACTACTAGCAGGCGCGGATCCAGGATTTCTTAGGGTCCTCGAATTTTTTTTCATTTGCACCCCCCCCCCCCTTGAGCGCCAGGGGGGGGGGGGGGGGGGTGCAAATGAAAAAAAATTCGAGGACCCTAAGAAACCCCCCCCTGGCGCTCAAGGGGGGGGGGGGTGCAAATGAAAAAAAAAATTGAGGACCAAAAAAAAAAAAAATAGTGCTCACTAATTCAGGTTTTGGCACTTTGGTCAAAGGGGATAAAAATTTCCGGTTTTGGCACTTTGGTCAAAGGGGATAAAAATTTCTGGTTTTGGCATTTGGTCAAAGGGGATAAAAATTTCCGGTTTTGGCACTTTGGTCAAAAGGTATAAATATTTCCGGTTTTGGTATTTGGTCAAAGGGGATAAAAATTTCCGGTTTGGCATTTGGTCAAAGGGGATAAAATTTTCTGGTTTTGGCATTTGGTCAGAGGGGATAAAAATTTCCGGTTTCGGCAATTGGTCAAAGGGGATAAAATTTTCCGGTTTCGGCAATTGGTCAAAGGGGATAAAATTTTCCGGTTTTGGCATTTGGTCAAAGGGGATAAAATTTTCCGGTTTTGGTATATGGTCAATGGGGATACAAATTTCCTGTTTTGGCACTTTGGTCAAAGGGGATAAAAATGTCTGGTTTTGGCATTTGGTCAAAGGGGATAAATATTTCCGGTTTGGCTATTGGCTCACACAAGTGGAGTAAATTGTATATGTATCATTCATAGGTATTTTATTATTTGTACTTAATTATTTATATCTGTTAATGTATGAAAATGTCCAGATTTTGACATTTGGTCAAAAGGGGATAAAAATGTCCGGTTTTCAAGACATGGTATTGCTATTGGCTGACTCTATCAATTGTATTTGTATCGTCATATGTTTTTCATTATTTGTATATATTTATATTTGTAAATATTTGAAAATGTCCAGATTTGGGCATTTGGTTAAAAGGGGATAACATTTTCCAGTTTCATGACATGGTTTTGCTATTGCCTTACACAAATGGATTGTATATGAATCATAGACATGTATTTCATTATTTGTACTTATGTTTGTAAATAATGAATATTCATTTTTGTAAAAGAAAGATATTACTTAATTTGTCTTTGATTATATGAATATATTGAACAGTTATTATTTGTTTATCTTTGTTAGTAATAAAATTTTCTCTGCATACATTTATTTTGTAGATTTCTTTCATTAAATTGTAGTTGTGATTGTACTATATGATTCTGACAGATAAATCAATTAATAAGTGAGAATGATTATATACAGTATAAATAGAGAGAGAGAGAGAGAGAGAGAGAGAGAGAATTGGCGCTTGGAATGAGATGAAAATGAGCATTCAGTAATTAATTGGCAAAAGTGTTTTAAATAAATCATGTTAGATGCAAAATATTGTCAGAGACACATAGTTTTTCCAAAGTACACTAGTATAGGAAAACAGTAACAATATTATTTACCAGTAAATGAGCATAAAATTGCTTCACTTAATCTGGATTTATCAAAATTCCTAGACCTACATACCAAAGCTTTTAAAAAATCTGATTTCCTTTGAAATAATTTATTGTTCTTAGTTCCTGGCCCCGGGTTTATAGGGTTAAATTTGTGGACATTGGGATTAATATATTTGTCGGTAATTGGTGGCTAGTATTGTCGGTAATCGGTGGCCTCTACATCCCCCCCCCCCCCCCCACTGGAAAAGGTCTAGCGACGCCCCTGCAAGCACCCTTACCTCACTAGACAACCTCTTTCACTTTTATTTGACCTGGGAGGGGGGGGGGCGATGTTTCACAAAGATTCTTATATAAGTTGAACTTTACAATTATGAAAAGCTGCTAGCATCTTTGAAAATATTTTGTAAAAGTTATTTTAAAAGGCATAAAAGGTTGATTCAAATCATTCATATTTTCTATTATCAAGGAGATTTCGTGTTCATGATGTGAAACTTACAAAAAGTCTAAAATACTTGTATTTTGCTTTTGAATACATCTTATTTTAAGGCTACAAATGGCTCTCCATAAGTTCGACTTGGGATCTTTGTGAAACACTTTGTGCCCCCTTGCCCATATCTGGTTGGACCCGTACTACGCCAACGCATAGTAATTGCGATAGGTATATAGGGGCACATGACCCCTCCCATCGAGAGACTAAAAAGTGGGAGGGGACAAATAAGAGAAAAGTGAAAGAAAATGATAGTGGAATCGTTACAATTTGGTTTTCTCTCCCCCACCCTCTCTCTCTCTCTTTTCCCTCTCACGCTCACTGTTTCTCTCTCTCTCTCTCTTTCTCCTTCCCCCTCTCTCTTCCTCTCCCTCCCCCTCCATTTTCTACGAACAAAACAGGAATTAGTGTAAATAAAATTGACAAAAAGTCAGAAAACACAAATTAAGCACGTAAACGTTCCCTCATTGACTTTATTGATAAATTTATTAAATAATTTACCCATACCATGTACATATTTACATTAATCGAATCCGAATAAAGTAAAGAACATTACATAACATAATTTTTTTTTTTAATTCTCCTGAAGAACCATTTTTCTTTTTAGAAATGTTTTACTCGGTACTTCAACAGTAATATTAGTGATGTGTAGGCCTATCGACCTTCAAAATTGTACATATTAACTATTAACGAGTAGATTTTCAATTTCCGAATGTGAGAATTTTCTGCTGAAAGACTCCCCAAATAAAATCTACCGGGTAACCAGTTTTCACCAAATTACCATACCAATCAATTATCATCAGGAGGCATATTCAATAAACTTTTTTAAAAAAATGGAATAAATCTAAGATATTTTTTGTAATTATGATTTGAGTTTTGAAAAGTCATATTCTACCATAGAGATATATATTAATTATATAATATTGACTGGCCTTGAGGGGTATATCAGAAATATTGACCAAGCTCAGATCATATTGCCCCGAGTCGAAAGACGAGGGCAATATGGTCTTAGCGCGGTCAATATTTCTGATATCCCCCGAAAGTAAAGCCAGTCAATATTTTTATTGTTATCCAAATGAGACATCTAGAGCAAATACAGAAATCCACCATGACAATCTCACGAACTGAACAAACATTGTCAAACCAGCACTGTGCATCCAGTGCTTGACAACATTTTTGATACACTGCAAACAGTGTGCATTTGGTGTGATTATTACGTCACAATAGAGTGCGCACAAAGTGCGCAGGTTCTCGTATGTGTAATAGATGCGCAATGAAAATGACAAATTATTAACCGTATCAGACATCTGAGCAGGGCAATTTTTAAATGTTATTGCCCTCAAGGTTTGATGGATAAGTGAACAAAATTACAATAAGTTAGTCCGCTCAGAAAAGTCGATGGGATTTTGTGTGTAATTTGGCGGGCAATATAGGTTATACAGTAAACCAATGCGCAAATATTTTAGCCCGCTCAGAAGAGTCAATGGGATTTGTGTGTAATTTGGCGGGCGATATAGGTTATACAGTAAACCAATGGACAAATATTTTAGCCCGCTCAGAAAAGTCAATGGCAAAATGCGTGTTAAACTAGTGAGCAATAATATAGTGCCAGTTGTAATTTACATCGCCCATCAGCTATTGTAATTTACATCGTGTATAAGAAAATGCGCACTTTGCACGAACTCTTTGTGACGTAACAATCACACCCTAGGCAAACTGTTTGCAGTGTATCGAAAATCTGTCAAACACTGGATGAACAGTGCTGGTTTGACAATGTTTTTGCAATTTCTAATGCTAGGAGACCCTGTGTAGCCTACATAATTTAAGAGTATAAGATAGTAAGAGTTTCTTGTTTGCTCTAGATGTCTGATGTGGTTAATAATAGTAATATTGACTGCCTAATTCAGGGCAATACGACTTGTCATATATCACCCTCACCTTCGGTTCGGGCGATATATGTCGTATTGCCCAGAAGGCAGTCAATATTACTTAAATATATAGCTCTATGTATTCTACACACATAAATCGACTCTTTCAGGACAGGATTTTCCATTCAGTGCAAAATTTAAATTTATCACTTTTTTATCTTATTTTATGCTACAATATTCTAATAAAATGGCATGACCATAACTGGTCTTTAACTCTTTATCTTTAACAATTATGGAAAGCCGTTAGCATCTATGAAAATATTTTGTAAAAGTTATTTTTAAAAGCATAAAATGTTGATTCAAATCATTCATATTTCTTATTATCAAGGAGATTTCATGTTCTTGATGTGCAAATTATAAAAAGTCCAAAATACTTGATTTTTGCTTTTGAATATATTTTATTTTAAGGCTACAAATGGCTCTCCATAATTTAAATTCCAACTTAGAGTTAAGTGTGACTTAGGATCTTTGTGAAACACCCCCCTAGTGTTGAAAGGGTTCATCACTTTCTCTGAGACAAAAATTACAAAAGTGTAAGAATCTCACTCAAAGACTTAGGAAAAAATCTTTAAAAACATTGTTGAATATTGAGAATAGGAATTTTGGCTAAGATATAGGCCTAATTTCTCTTAGAGAATGTAATGTTTTACCAATATCATGCTTTTGCAGTTGATAGAATATGGCCCTACAGTTACTTAATCAAAAAGCAAATTGTGTGTGTTGATATACTGCACATATCAGTATGAACATGTACATGTATAAGGTATGACTTTCATAGCTCATCTTTCATGACTATACAAAATTTTAAACATGACATGACTTCTGAAGAATAACAAAAATCACTCACAACCCTTATAAAAAATTACCATGGTAACCATATTTTTTTGTCCAAATAACCATCCACCATGGTATCAAACAATGAAATTCATCGTTTGATGACCCTTTATTTATCATCGTTTCATACCATGGTTACCATGGTGGATGGTAATTTGGACAAAAATACACATTTTGTTGTGTGCAACATAGGAGTAGACAAAACACACTCCAGCGGCCATTGCCTTGTGGTCAATATCGTACATTTATCAAATTCACAAGTTTTAACCCTGCACCCATACACTTTACGAAACCCAACCCTAAACCTAAAAAATAACCTAATTGAAACCCCAGTAGCGACTGGGGGAGGTGGGAGGTTGGGGGCCCCCCCCCCCCCCAAAAAAAAATAAAAAATTAATGTCTTGATTGTAAATGAATTGATGCGAGGCACACATAGAAAATGAAATCAAGAACCCCCTATACCATCCCCCCCCCAAAAAAAAACAATAATATTCTGAATATATATATTACATACTAAAGATTTGATTAAATAAATAAATCTCAGATCAATCATCAGTGGAGCATACGAAGGAAATTTGTTTGTCATGATCTTACATTTAGTTTGAAATTCCTTGAATTCTTCGCAATATTTGTATTTTCATCGTTATCAGAATGCAAGATTACAGTACCTTTTATAGCGATACTTGAACGGAAGAACTTTCTGCCCTAGCGTAATGTTTATTGCACAGTGCCATCTAATGGTCAACTTGCAAAAAGGGCGTAACTCAATACCTAATTTCTGCTTTCACAGACACGAGGCGTCGATGCGATAACCAACAGCGCAGCGATTTACGGGACCATCCTGCTACGGCTGACCTGAGATGGCGCTAGAGGGGATTTAGCAGTAGTGCTTCTAGTACAGTATGGCTTCAACAAAACATGTTCATTACACTAATGAACTGTTAATGCAAATATTCATGTGTATACATTCACAATGTAATTTAGGACCGCTTTACAATGAAAGTATGGATTTCATTATAAGCAATAAATATACCTCTCTTTAACTTATCAATTTCAGCTGTCTAAGACATGATTTATATCATTTTAAATAGTCAGTACTGGACAAGAAAACCAAATATACAAATACAATACAATAAGAACATACTGTCTGACCAGAGCCAGGAGAGCATTAAAGATAAACTTGAGTTCTGGTAAAAAAAGAAAATGAATTCTCACAGAATCAAACGAAACTTACACTGAATGTTCAAGATTACAAATAAATGTCATGTGCCAAACAATTTTGGAAGAAAATGTATACTGGCTGAGAAATGAGCAAAGAAAGATAAGGAAATCAAGGTATAGTAGCCCCGACACAATTTGTGTAGTCCCATATACATCTTTCTGTGTACAGTGCTTGTTACTTTACCAAGACTGGGCCAAATTTATTATGATTTTGATGACTCCAGAACCTTGCAGTACACACCAATACTTAAATGCTACATGATCTTTTTTTTCTGATCCATTCCACACCTTTTCTTTCACAATACAATCGCATTACCAGAACTCAACTTTATCTTTAAACTCTGTTTTACAAGATGACACAAAATATAGATTAAAGAAAAACACAATGCATGTAGTATATCTGATATCCATATACAGATTAACACGTAAATGTATTTGGCAAATAACATATTTAAAAAAGAAACCAAAAAATGAGCAAAATGAGGAGCAGGCATGATTTTTTTTCATTTTTTTAAAATATTTGTTCAAAATGGTTCTAAACTGCACTGTTATTTACCAGTCTAAAGAAAATGCAATTATCAATTGCCCGCAACATATGAAAAAGTGCTATGAACAATAATATAAAACTCATTCTGATTTTCACACGTTTATGCTAGCTGTGTATTACATTTCAGTATCAATTTCATATGAAAAGAAAATACAGTTTTGAAAAAATAAGAAAATGTATGTTCAAACTAACCTCATAAAAAGTGTGTGTAGGTAAAATAACTTTGACCTCCATCCCTTAAAAAAAAAAAATCTGGATAAGAAACTAGTGTTCCATCTTTCTTGGTCTTATACTGAGTTGATTAGAGCTCTCTTAGACAATATAATACAAGCAATGAGCAGAAACATACACTGCCAAATTCAACAGAACCCTATTTCCAATCGCATCCAGGCAATGGATATCAACCTCATCTTCTCGCATCTGGTTTCTCTCGCGAGCCTTGCGCATCAACGGCGCAGGTGTTCATTCATTCAGTCTGAGCTCCAAGCACCATTGAATTCATGCAATGTTCAAGGCTTCAAATAAAATTCAAGCAAAAGCTTTGTTTTCCCACACGCAACTTTCCAATCAAAAGAACCATCACCATGCGATGACCAAGCATCCATTAAAAAGATTTTTCTGCGAAGAAATCAAAAAGACTGATTGTTCTTTTCTACTTTGTCTCAGTGCGGTTCATGCAAGGGCAATCAGTGATTGGTGAAAGAAGCAAAATCAGTCAGAATATGCCACAGAGCACGGAGAGTCTTGATGCTTGAGTTGGTCCAGCAAGGTCCAGCAAAGTCCAGTCACACCGCCAAATTGACCAATAATTTTTTTTTTTTTAATCCGAGACATTCCATCTTCTTCGGTCAGTGTAATTGCGGTATGAGCATTCATGCATGGATTGAAAGTGCAAAGTTAATTTGAGATGAATCATGCTATTCTTACTGTCCTGCAAATCATCATCTCTCTTTCATCAGGGTTTGATCTCATCAACGCTTCCATCAGCGCGAATCAAGTTGGTGCTGGTGCGATGATCATCTCTTGATTTTGCATCTGCTGCTTGTGATATTCATAAAGAGGTGCCAGGTTCTTTTCATAAATTATGATTTTTAAAAAAGCAACCTGGTGCTAATATCGGTGGTCAACACTTTTACAACGGTGCTCCACGTCTCATGAACTTTCGATCATTGGTGCTAGGTCAAGGTTGGCTTGTTTGGGGTTGATTGTTGGACATTCATAGTACGGACACCGACACCAGAATAACAATCCAGTGTTGGTCATCAGTGTTCTGTCCGTGTTACACTGATAGAAAATACCTTTTTTCATGCTTCTTGATTGCAGAACATTGTATGAGCAAACTTACACTAGACCTACACATTACACCAGACAAAGTGTTGATAATCAGTGATCCACCAGTGTTAACCTTCAACATAGGTTGGTTATTTAGGCTAATTAAACACTAGCACCATATGCATATACATGATAGTCTTCCATTAAGCAGTTGGTGGTGTGCTTTATATTAAAGCAAATTGAGACTATTAAACTTGATCATGGTGTTAAAATAAATGATAGCACCAGAAGGATGTTCAGTGAAATAGTCCCATGACAAGCACTTGCCTGTGACATTCAGTGTTCCAAGAAGATTAAATGATATGATTCAAACAGCAAGGCATCCCAAGGCATTAAACACAAGCACCAAAGTCATGCTGATAGTATTTGGGTGTTACATCATGGTGTTGCAATGGATTCCAAACAAGATTTGGCATATTTGCGTGACATGATTAAGAAAGCATTTGGTATAACACCAGATGAAGAGTGTTCAGGTGTCTAGTGTATCCCATTCTGACTGCTGGATCCAGAGATGATTTGGTATTTCAGAACCATTGGGGCAGCCTATGAGAGAAACAGGAAAAAAAAATAATAATAGTAGTAAGGAATTACGGCAAACTGTTTCCTTCTTACACATTCAGTAAAAGTTAGCCTATTTCTGCAACAAACTTTTGCCTGATGTAATTCTGTTAGCTTTTTTCAAAACGCAATATCACTAGCCCCTTTTCTAAATAATTTTACATAGAAATATCGCAAGTAAGTTATATCCTTATTAATGAACAACATATCATTTGAGATGAATAATAGTCCATGAAGTACACACATCTGGGGGGTGTTTCATAAAAAGTGTTAAATTTCTATGACAAATTTGCTCTCAACCAATCAATTGCCATGATTACAGAAGCTTTTAACGGTAGCTTGTAAGTTGTTATTGATAACAAGTTTTGTGAAACAGGGCCCAGGAGCTGTACTATCACTCATATTCACGATAATATCATTCACAGGAATCATAGGGACATAAAAAGGGATGGTTGAGTTTTGTTGCGGAGGGCGCTACACAAAATATTTTTTTTGTGAGATAATGTAAAACTGAGTGTTGAATTTGAAAGAATACACAATTTAAATAACAAATTCATCTTTTATTATAAATGTCAATGCTTCCTGGTAGAAATTTCAATTGTTTAAACATATTTCTGGCTTACACCCAGTAATTAAGATCGATTGATCGATCTGTAATTGAAAAACAAGTCAGAAAAAATCTTGGAACCAGCGGGACTTGAACCTGCCATCTACTGCTTGCAGGGCAGCGACTCTACCACCAGACCATCACTGGTCCATGGTGTTGAAAGATCAGATGAACGGATAAATAAGAGATCACTGTAGACAAGGTTCATGTATAAGTGGCCATCTTGAAAGTGCTTTATTCATGTATCCTTCCGCCAATCGCGGCCTCATTACGCACATCAATGAACTATGGTGTTGTTCATATAGTACCACAACATCCCCCTTCTTTCAATGACAAGTTGATAGTGCTCTCATTAACCAGTTATATCTTCCCTGCTCAATAGGCACTGTACATGACGGAAATTATCCACTAAAACAGTAACACAATTTAAAAATTTCAACAAGAGGAAACATTCCAAACATATTCTTCTTTCTTTTTTTTTCTTTTTTTCGAGAAGCACAGTACTAAAAACTGTTCAACTAAAACTTACAAGTACCTTTCAACAAGAAAAAACAAATTTTAGAATGGTAAAATAGTGTCCTCCACTATAACAGGCATATTTTTGTTGCCGAATCGACATACTTGTATGTAATTCACTTTTTATAATTTACACAACTTTTGCTGGAATAAACTAAAGTGATTCCATATTGCTTTCTGGCAAACAGTTATAAACAACATTTTCCTGTGAAAAAAACGTTTTTCATCCCATTTCAATTAGGACTTAGCAATACGACAAATCAGCGTAACAAAACTATAATACCTGGTCATTTGTGTGGAGAGAAGAAATATCATGCACGAGCACGACATACAATTGCTAAATTTGGTTCTGTATACAAAAGAGATTTTCTGTTGAAAGATAACCAATATTAAGCGTGGCAGTTATATAAAACATTTTGGTTATATACATGTATACTGATTAAGAAATTTAATCACCTGATGTCAAATATGAGGTTTTACTATCATCAATGTAATTCTACCGGGTATGCTAAATCATTAAACAAATAAAGTATAGTTGTTGTTTATCAATCTATTAATCGATGAAGTTTTTATTCTTGATAACGAGATGGGGGATTAACCTTGCGACCATATCGTGTGACATAGGCAGAAGAGTCAGAACGAGGGATTGAACCATCGAAATCCTGTGTTCCTGCGGTTGTTGTGCGGTTGTCACCATCCTCTCTTGGAAGATGCTCTGTCCCTGGTGTGGGTGCTGTTGTCGTCTCTGTGTGTATCGGCATCTCTCTTAGATGGGACCTGTTTCTCCTTAACACCCTGCCATTTGGTGTTGTCACTTCATACGATCTCGGTTCTGGGCAAACTCTTGAAACCTCAGCCGGCAGCCATGTGTTATCGTCTGGATGCAAGGTTCTGACTTTCTGACCGACCTTCAGGGGGGACAGTACCCGACCGGCATGTCTGTCATGGTCGGTCTTCATCCTATCCCGCCTTCGCTGGAGCTGGTCGTGGACATCGCTCATCTGTCTGTCATGATCATGGCGACCTGGAAGTGATGTCTTCATTCGCCTCCCAAACATCATTTCGGCAGGAGATGGAAGGTCCGATTGAGGCGTTGCTCGGAGGTGGAGAAGTGCCTTTTGGACATCTTGTCCTGTCTGTTTGCACTTCTTAATCATCGACTTTATGGTGCGTACCATCCGCTCAGCCAGGCCATTGGAGCGCGGATATCTCGGCGATGAGGTGGTGTGCTTGACGTTCCATGACTCACACATGTCTTTGAAGGCTTTTCCAATGAACTGGGGTCCGTTATCAGATATAACTTCGGAGGGCACTCCCAGGAGGCTGAAGGTTTCTTTCATTACTGTAGCAACTGAAGCACTTGTGGTGCTGTGCATTTTCCTGATCACAGGGAACTTGGAATGATAGTCAGTAATGAGTAAGTATTCAGTTCCATCAAGAAAAAACAGGTCTGTGGCTACCTTTGTCCATGGCGTCATTGGAACTTCGTGCGGTTGTAGTGGTTCCCTTTGTTGCCGATCCTGGTTCTCCTGGCAAGCAGGGCAAGTCTTGACAAGGTTTTCAATATCCTTATTGATGCCTGGCCAGTATACCGTGTCCCTTGCTAGTCTACGAGTTCTCTCTATACCCATATGACTCGTGTGTAGCTGCTCCAGGATGTCTGATTGCAGCGTTGAAGGTATCAACACCTGTCTTCCTTTGAAGATAATGCCGTTGGCGACACCCAGTTCCTCTCGGTATGACCAGTGAATCCTTGAGCTGCTTGGAACCTGCTTAATCACGTCTGGCCATCCATCGTGAATAATTCTACTCAGCTGCTTCAAGTTTGGATCGCTTGCTGTCTCTCTCTGCAGCTGTGTCTGCTTCATAGGTGTGAAGCTTGCCAGATCATTGTCATGATTCTCTTCTAATTCCATGACTTCATCTACATGGAGCTCAACGATGACGTCTCCTCTCTTTCTGGGGTTTGGCAACCTACTGAGTGTGTCTGGTAATGTCATCTGACTTCCGGGCTTGTATAGGATATCACAATCATAGCCCTGTATTTTGACGAGAAGCCTCTGTAATCTTGGAGGCGCACTCCCCAGGGGCTTTCTACAGATCGTTTCGAGTGGTTTGTGGTCAGTGTAGACTGTGAACTGGTTACCAAACAGATATGAATGGAAACGTGTGATCCCAAAAACAAGTGCCAATGTCTCTCGCTCGATGTTTGAGTAGTTTGATTGTGCATCTGACAAACTCTTTGAGGCGAATGCGACTGGTCTTTCATTCTGAAGGAGGCAGGCTCCAAGTCCTTTGAGCGATGCATCTACCTCTAGTACTGTTGGGACACTGGGGTTATAGTACCGTAGACACTTTCCTTCTGAAATTTCTGATTTCAATCGTTGAAAGCATTCCTCATGGTCCTCCTGCCAGGTAAAGGGAACATCTTTCCTCAGAAGATCACGCAGTATTGCTGACTTTTCAGCATAGTTTGAGATGTATGGTGATAAATAGGTCATCATCCCTAACACTCGCTGGAGATCGTCCTTGTTCTGTGGTGTAGGCATTTCTCTGACATCCTCCAACTTGCTAGGATCTGGTTGTATGCCTTTGTCTGTGTACAGTGAACCAAAGAAATTGATGCTTCTCGCCTTGATCACACACTTTGTACTGTTGAACACCAGACCTTCTTTTTGTGCAACTCCCATCAGTCTCCAGAGATTATCATCATGCTCCTGTTCAGTCTTGCCAAATACAGCTATGTCGTCAGCTATACCTTCACAGCCTGGCGCCTGTGCAAGGATTGTGTCCATCCTTTGTTGAAAGATGTCTTGACTCACCGAAAGTCCAAATGGAAGTCTGCGAAAGCAATACCTTCCAAATGGTGATCTGAATGTAGTAAGCTCCTGCGATTCTTCGTCCAGGTGGACTGACCAATATCCTGCCTTTGCGTCCAATTTCGAGAAGTACTTGGCCTGTGAGAATGCAGGATTGAGCTCCTCTAGAGTTGGAATCTTGTGAGGGCATCTTTTCAGGTTTTGATTGAGCCTTTTGGGGTCAAGGCAGACTCGCAATGACCCATCCTTCTTCAGGGCTGTGGTGAGGGAACTGCACCAATCTGTGTGATGAGTAACTTTCCTAATGATGCCGTTACTTTCCATCTGATCCAGCTCTTTCTTGAGCTTGTCCCTCAGGTGGATGCTGCATTTTCGAGGCGCATCAATTGATGGAGTTGCATCCTTCTTCAAGTGCAACGTTGCCTTGCCACTGAAGTTCCCAATCTGGTCAAACTGGTCTGGGTAAGCCGCCTGTAGGTCTTTAGCTGACCTGATGGGAGGAAGATCATTTGGACTGTCCAGGCCCATCTGTTGTTCTACTGTGTGAATCGTAACAATCCCTAGCTTTCTGGAAGTAGGAAGTCCGACAATGACTGGTCCCTTTACGTCCGCAACATACCATGTTTGGTCTACGACCCAAGGCGACCCTTCATACATCATCGACATCATCAAGGTGCCTAAGCAGCGTAAAGGCGTTTCTCCGTAGGCAGATAGTCGGGTAGTAGTGGGACAGATAACATCTTTCCATCGAGCCCTGTACATGTCCTTCAGCGTCCGCAGTGGCAGAACATTACCGCTGGCTCCTGTGTCAACCTTTGCATTGAGGCGATGATGACCCCTCAGGTCTGGACATATGATGTTGATACTCGCATATGCTTCGGTCTCCTCCGAGTCAATAGAGTTTAGCGATATATGTATCATGTGGAATTCACGTTCCCCACTGTCCGGTTGGTTTGTGTCGTCCGGTCCAATTTCGTCAACCTTACGCTGGTTCCTGCTATGAAAGGATGTAGGCCTATACTGCCTGTTTCTGGGCTGTCTCTGCTGTGAGCTCCACCTGTCTTGTGATGGTGGACGTCTAGGAGGGATCTTCGGTTTGACCTGTTCTTTCGTCTTTCGACACATCTTCGCCCAGTGTCCTTTGACGCCACACGAATTGCACAGGTCCCCGAAGGCTGGACACCTCTTTGGAAGGTGTGAAAGACCACAGTTCCTGCATTTCTGCCTACTGTCGTGACTAACAGCATCAATGTTCCCACTTCCAATGGTGTGGAGCGTCTGCAGGCACTGTTTACCGACTTGAATGGCCTCATATTTGCGGCCTTCTTCAAGAAGCTTATCAATTGAGAACCCCTTTTCTTTGTCGAGTAGGTCTTTCTGAAATGACTCGAGTTGTGTAGACGAAATCACCAGCTCTATGAGTCTTTCACTCAATTCCCCCTCGGTGAATTTGCATTCCTTTGCCTTACTCCGACATCTATTGACGAACTCGTCGATCGTTTCTCCAGACATCTGCTTGTATCGCATTAATTCGAGACGATGAATCCTGAAGTTCACTTTGACATTCAGTTGGCCTTCGATTAGGGCCCATAGCTTGCCTGGGTCCTTCTGATCCTCTACACTGAGGCTAGAGGCGTTTATCCTGCGTAACCCTTCGTTCCCAAGAGCTATCTTTATTTTTGTTGCCTGTTTTGTAGTATCAGTTATCTCATTATCGAGAAGGCAAAGTTCCATTCGCTGTTGAAATAACGTGAATTCTTCAGCGAGACCACACTGAGGGTCCCACTTCATCTCTGGATAGCGAGCCATGGTCCTGGTTTCTACAATGGGGTCTTGGACTACACAGGTAATTACATGTAATACATGAATTGTGACTTAAATCGACATGTAGGCCTACATAGCAATTAGCATTTACACTATAGACTAGATCTATATGTACAACTTCAAAATGTAGGTTCAAATGTATCAAAATATATCAAGTCTAGATCCATAGACAATTAGACCCCCTTGTGTAATTGGTCTAGCAAAGACAACTGGTCCTGGACCCGCTTTAAGGGGATACCACGGACCACTGTTTGGTATATAGTACCAGTGGCAGTAGAGTCTACCACCACTAGATCTAGATCTAAGTTAGTACATCAGCACTTCTACATACATGTATTGTAAGAGATATGTGTGTATCATTCACTTAATTAGGACAGGTCCACATGTAGAAATTGGACTTGTTAAGGTCTAAAGTAAACACATCTAGAAATCTAGACTAGGCCTAGTCCAGATCTAGACCAGGTCCAGTAATAATATATAGAACAAGGTGAAAGTAGATTTTGATCAAATTACACCTTCTTAGTCATACTCATTCTCATACTCGGTCTAGTCTAGATCCATAAGTAGAGTCTAGACTAGAAAAAAGTGTCTAGACTATCTATCTAGGCTAGGTCTTGATCTAGACCCCTAGGCCTAGACTAGACTAGTCCAGTTTTATACGACAAACAAAGCACATTATTAATTATGGTTTAATTGTTTCAAACCGAGTCCAAACATTATATGTCTGCTTAGATTATAGTCCATTTGATTGAGAGTCTAATCTAGTTTTCATTCCACAATCAGATCTGGCCAAGTCCAGCAATCAGTCCTGGATCTACTTGCACGGTCCGCAACACGACGCTCTGGGTCCGAGTGGCGGCTAGTTCCAAAACCATAATGCAGTGCAGGGCTGGAAGTCCGAGGTAGCGGCCTTAGAGCTGTACTGTTCCCGGTCCCGGTCGAGCCTCTAGGCTCTGGTCTTGTCGAGCCTCTAGGCTCTTCTCCTGACGAGCCTCTAGGCTCTGCTCCTGGCGAGCCTCTAGGCTCTGGTTCTGCCTCCGCATCAGTTCTGGTCCTGAATGTATAGGGCTTTAGTCTGACAGTCAATACACTAGATCTAGTCTACTCGTAGTGTTTCCCGCGTAATATAGTGCGCAACCTTACGCCGACACAAAGTCATATTGGAGACGCGGCTGTGAGTTCACTCTGCTGGCTGTGCAGTGTGATTGTCGGCAGTTCAAAAACCGTCCCTTATCAATCTTTCATAAGTCATTCAAGATTATTGCTTGCCCTATGTGATCTGCAGTTCAATAGTAATAGATATGGCAATTCTTTTGACCGCTGCCACCATGTTGAAAGATCAGATGAACGGATAAATAAGAGATCACTGTAGACAAGGTTCATGTATAAGTGGCCATCTTGAAAGTGCTTTATTCATGTATCCTTCCGCCAATCGCGGCCTCATTACGCACATCAATGAACTATGGTGTTGTTCATATAGTACCACAACACATGGCACAGTCACGATGAACTAGAAACAAATACCCACGCTCTCCTGATTAGTTCTGACTTATTAATATTCATAAGTCCGCTATAGGACAATAACTTTTAATATGGCACTACTAGTCTCCGGACTTTTGTCAATTTAAAAAAACAAAAACAATCAAACCGAAATTTAAATAAATTGAATTGGAATCTTCCAGAAATGAGAATATAGCTTGCCTTTCCTTTCCAGTGTGATACCCAGATGTACTTCATAGGCTCTTCCTCATATAGTTCTTCATCTTCACAATACAGCAAAACCTGAATAGGATAAAAATGACATCATATTTAGCTAGCAACCTTTCTGGGCCACCATGTTTACTCTTTTTAGACAATTGGGCTTAAAGATTATAATAATAATAATAATATCTCACATTTATAATGCGCCTAATTTGTTTCTAGGCGCAGCACATATTATTACCCCGGTGATCGGATTCAGGCTTACCCGCAAACACAATAAATGCACATTTTCCACGCCCTGGGGAGCTTTCCAGCCAGTCGCCAATTTACAA
This sequence comes from Strongylocentrotus droebachiensis, assembly GCA_035222895.1. Taxonomy (NCBI): domain Eukaryota; kingdom Metazoa; phylum Echinodermata; class Echinoidea; order Camarodonta; family Strongylocentrotidae; genus Strongylocentrotus; species Strongylocentrotus droebachiensis. The sequence goes on from JAVYIG010000019.1 coordinate 672,558, forward strand.
GCGCCACTTGCTAATCCAACAACATTAACTTTTGCATCCTACCGGGTACCCATTTAACAACTGGGTGGAGAGTGGCAAATGCAGATCAATGTCTTGCCAAAGGACACTAGTGCCGCGGTAGGATTTGAACTGCGGACCTTGTAATCCACAGTCCTGTGACACATCTACTCGACCACGACACCTCTACAATTATAAACATATTTTTTTTTTTTTTTTTAGTTATTATGTTTATAATTGCAGATTCAAAGGGGATCTCCCTAAACTTGGAGTCCAACAAAGATTTAGAGTATAGAATAGCCAAGAATAAGGGTAGACTTGCTCTTCACTTTCGAAAGTGGAGGATAGAATTTAACTGATGTTCAGAAGATGTATTACAGTACATTTTTATTGTGTTTGTTAACATATTCATTTCTCCATTGCCATCTGCATTTAATATCTCTGTTTATGTCTTGTTCATTAAATGGCTGTAACATCCAATCAGTCAGTCATGATAACAAAAGGCCTGTCCTTAATCAGCTCGAGATTGCCAAAAAGCCCTGCTATTTTTTATTGGGAAATAATCCCCAAGTTACAAATCGCGTCGTCATCAGCTCAAGACTTGCAACTCAAGTTCGAAGAATTAGCTCAAGATATTTTGCTCAGCGTTCGCGCATAGTGCGAGTCTTCGAGCTGGTGAAGAAGGCCGGACAAATAGCGGGATATTTTGCAAACTAGTCCAAGATATCTTGGGATGATTATCTCGACCAAATATCCCGCTAATTGCAATTTCGGGCTGACGAAGACGATGGGGATAGTTCAAATAGCGGAATATTTCTTGAGCTGATGAAGATAGGCCTAATGATGCTGATGTTGATGACAACAAAGACCAAGAATACCTCAGAATCTTTGGAGACATCGAGCTTCTTCAACAGTAGCTTCTGTAAATGATAGACACATGTTCTGACAGAACATCGGATGTACTTCTTATCTAGCTGTGTGATGCCAGCATCCTCCTCAGCTCGACTAGGTCCATTTCTGAAATAAAAGAGAAGAATAAATGGAAGGGTTAATTTTTTTTATAGTGAATCCTGAAAAAATGGGGACCTTCTCTTTCTCTCTTTCCTTCCCCCTATTTTTTCATATTTTTAGAAGTTGCTTGTCCGACAATTTTGAGTGAAAAGATAGACACACAATACACATCAATATCCCAAGTGGAAAAGTCTCTCCAAGGTGCCTGGCAACACCATTTCTCACCCTCAGCTGATATAAATTTTGTTTGAAATTAAAATTTACTATTAACTATCAAATGCGCTGAGTTTCTATTATATCTTCAAAATGCCAATTACTCCTTCCAACCATGATGTATTAATTTTTTTTCATGTCAAAAGTCCTTTTATCCATGGGCATCTTCTTACCGGAGATCAATACCAAGGGCTGTTTCATGTGGGAGTGTCGTGGTCGAGTGGTTTAAAAATACCTACACGGCACTATTATCCTTTGGCAAGATATTAACCTACACTTGCTACTCTCCACCCAGGTGTTAAAATGGGTACCCAGTAGGATGCGACCGTCATTGGTGGTCAAACAGTTTTTGAGCGTCAAGTAACGCCTGGCTAGAATGCTCCCCAGGGCGTGGAGATTGTGTACACAGTGTGTGCGGGCAAGCACTGAATCCAATGACCGGGGTAATAGTATATCTGTAAAGGGCTTAGAGACGTCCGAGATGTATTAAGCGCTACATAAAAGCTGAATATTTTATATTATGTAACTAATAATAATAATAATAATACTAGAAATGCAATCGTGTCACAACGATGTGCGTGCAATGACGCCATGTTTCTACATGTCAAACGAAAGAGCTTCTCTCGAACTATCCAGAGCAATTTGTACGAAGTCTGTAGCTTCTGTGATGTTGGAGATAGGTAGGGCGAAAGTAAGGCCTCAACAGTGACCTTGATGGGATAGTAGTGACTATGCCTACGAAGTTTGAAAGAAATTGGGATAGGGGAAAGAACCTAGAAAGGGCTCGCAAGCACTGCGTGCAAAAACCAATGTGATTTGGTGCATGTTCGTCATTGCAATCAAGATCGTTCTGGGGGCCAAAAGCGTGACCCCGATATGCCCCATAGACAATGCGTGTAATGCATGGGCGGAAAACGTACAGGATCTGTATTATGACCGGAGTTAAATTGTTTTTTCTCTCTCTCTTTATGTCTCTTTATGGGCCGTATTTGGTATCATTAGAAAGAGAATTTCATGGTTGTTATTGTAAGCCACTCTCTTTTTTTCTATGATAATCCTATCGAAACACGTGATGTAAAATAGATTTATAGGACAAAATGGCGTCTTAAATGGCCCTATTGACCAATTTTAAAAATCCGGCCATGAGGTGCCCTGCGTATTGGAACTCGGCATGTCACTGCAAATTTTCAAGGAAAAAAAAGGACGTTTAAGGGGCAAAAAACAGTCTGAAAAATGACGTCATAGCCGATACGTGTTAGATTTGGGCGGAAACTCGGCGGAATTCGTGTAGTGACCTTTGTTCAAATGCGATTAATTCACAATTTTCTGTGTGAACATATACTATACTTGGTATCATTCGAAAGGGCACTTCATTGCGGTCAGTTTGACACCATGGTTATCTCCGCGCAATGTATTGCACGCATTAAACGCGCTATTACGTAATGCATAGTAAATTCATCATTTTTAGCGATAACTTTGCACTGACATATTCGAATTTTACCAAACTTGGCAGACAGTTGTCACATAATATGGATACATATGTCTGCCAAGTTTCATTGAGTTAGGTATAAAGATCGCCAATTTAGAGCAAGTTGAAGTTATTTCTCAATTTTCTTGAAAATGGCGAATTTGGAGGGCATTTTTCGCAAAGTCGGTCAGTGTTAGGGTATATAATTTTGTATATGGCTGGAAAGGGCATATCTTCAAGTATCTAAATCCAAAAAAAGAGTACAGGTTTGCCAAGCCATAATGGAGATACGGCCACAGACAGAAAGCCAATTCCCAGAACTTTAGAGGGCGCTATTTATGTTTTGCAAAGCCATTGGAGCGTGAAATTTGGCATGGCTATGTGCAATTATGAGATAAAGATACTGTGTGATTTAAATACAAAACAGAATTTATATGAGAAAGTTATGGCAGTTTTAGATTATTTAGGGGTCAATTTTTCACGAATTTGAGAGATTGTTGACGGAGACGGTTTCAGATTTGAATTTTGAGTATGAAGATGGCATTTTGAAGGGCAGGTTATACGTCGCAGATGAAAGGAAATCTCTTAGACTATCTAGAGGAATTTGTTAGAAGTTTGTAAGATCTAGGATAGTGGAGATAGGAAGGAAGATAGAAAGGCCTTAAAATGGACCAGAAACGGACAAAATGGCGCCTGGACGTTTACGCATGAGTGATTTCAGAAAACGAAAAAGTAGGTGACCTAGATTCGATATCAGAGATTACGCCTACAAAGTTTGAAAGGAATCGAGCAAGAGAAAAGGACCTGGATAGGAATAACAAGCACTACGTGCAAAGCGAATGGGATTCCGGACGACAAGAAGAAGAAGAGGAAGAAGAAGTAAGAATATTAATAATGTGAACGAAAACAAGCAATGACGAAGGTCGTCATTGCAAATAGTGGGTTCTTGTATAGCGCTCATGTCAGTCAATTAGACAAGAATCAACTCACCCAAGATATTCAAGGCACAATGAGACTTGTTCATCGTTCTTGTAGAAGTGACCTCCCGTCGGGTCAAGCTTGCCACTGAAAGACTTCTGCTGGACTTTACTCTGGACCTTGTCTAAACCTCGTGATTTGTAAAACTCCATCTTTCTCTGCTCTTCCTCTGTAATAAAAGCAAATTGTGGTTTGAAGGTCACATACAGTTTTGGTGATCACAGTCACACCAGCCTGTTGCTTGAATGATTTTGTGGTGAACCTCATGCGAAGGCTCTGCTTAGAACCAGTTACCTGGACAACAAGCAAATATGACTTAAGTACTCGATAGGCACTATAGAAAAAAGTGGATATAAATTTCAATGCACATGCAATAAAGTAGATAAATAAACAGTTTTTGTGATGTTTTTATGTATTTCTTCTTCAACAGAACAGTTTTTGCCTTGTACCTTTTTAGGAAGATCCTATTACCTACCCATTAAATTCTCCAATTCTTTTTATTCAGTACGAGTATTACAAATCATCTCATTGGGTATTTTTCAATTTCAATTTCTATTATAAATTTTGCCAATCAAGCCTATTACAATCAGACCTACTTTAGCAAATCTCTTTATATACAGACTATCTGTCTATTAAAGGCATTGTTTTAAAATGACAAATCTGCGATGAATGGCCCTACATGTTATAATCAGCGTCTGTGATATGGTGTAATATCGAAAACAATAAACAAAAATTGCGCTTCAAAATGATCATGAAGCGACTCAAAAAAGTAAAAATCTTTTAGTGACCGGTTTTACTATACTCATTTTCCCCAATAGACTGTAGTGTTATAAAAAAACTTTGAGAAAACATTTTTTTGACATTTCAAAGTCGAATCACAAATATCTTGATAATCAGACGGACGATTGGCTTGTAAACGTCATGGGATTCCTGACTGAAATAAAGGTTTATAATTATGATTGCAGCATGAGCTAAATCCAAGATTTTTCAAATAATCTTAGACAAAGATACCCAATCCCTTTAAAGCCCATATTGTGTTCCCTTGTATAGTGTTTCTCATAAAAACCTGTATTACAGGAACCTGGGCCCCGTTTTATAAAACTTTTTGTCAATAACAAGTTACAATAACTGTTATAAGTTACTGAAATCATGGCATTTGATTGGCTGAGAGGAAATTCGTCATAGAAATTTAGCATTTGTTATTGATAACATGTTTTATAAAACGGGTCCTTATACTTAAAGACCACCCACTTGAATACAATGATCGCTTTTCTCGTCTCCCCAGAGCAGTCTCTCCATACTCATTTCCTTGTCTTTGCGCTGGACATACTCACTCTCAAAAAGCTTTGGGACTAATTTCAGAACGACATCCTGCATGGTCCGATCCGGCCGGAGATTCAGCACAGGTTGGGTTTCATGGACTTTCTGATTGCACATGGGACAGATCTTGGAGGTTTGAAGATACTTCACGATGCAGCTCTTACAAACTAAGGGAGAAGAGAGAAAGCAATGGACATTGACAGGACATCTTTAAAGGGTGATTCGATATTTGTCCTGGTAATATTTGCTCCGGACTTTAATTTAGTCAAAGATACTGGGTAGTGGGTTAGGGTTGGGATTGGGTTTTATGTTAGGTTTGGGGTCAAGGTTGAAATTGAGTGAAGTGTTCAGTGCATGGTTGGAGTTAGGTATTAGGTTGAGGGCCTTCACACCGGGCCTTGCGTAGAGTTGCGTAGTGTTGCCTACCGACTACGCCAAGCGTACGCTATCCAACGCAAATGGGTACGCGAGATGGACTCAAAATATTAAACATGTTTAATTTTGTTCGCGTACCTTCGACGTAGACACTATACGCAGAAAGTACGCAATTTGTACGTAAGTCTACGCAACACTACGCTACTGTACGCAAAGCCTACGCAACAGTACACTACCTTACGCCAGTTCGACGAAGCAGTAAAAGCTTGCTCACACAGTAAGCAACCGTAAGCAAACCTGTACGCCAGGCCTACGTAAACGTACGCAACCCTACACTGAAGCAACATTTTTAGGTACGCGGTGCCTATGCACAGGGTACGTAACCATACGCCATCGTACGCCAGCCTACGCATAACCTACGCAGGGACTACGCCGAAGCAACATTTTTTCATGAATACGCAGCACAATTTCGGCGTAGTTGGTACGCCACACTACGCAACTCTACGTAGATCCAGTGTGAAAGGGCCTTACAGAAGGAAAATGACTGCAGAGCATTTGTCTCAGAACCCATCAAAGATTTATGTCTGGGATTGTGTCTAGGATGGAGAGTAAACCCCATTTCATGAAGAAGCTCTTACAAAATAATTAACAGTCCATCAGGTATAGCATTTATTATTCATATTCGGCTTGGGGATGGAACACAGAACAAACCTATGATTTTAAAAATATTCAGATTCAGAAGATAGCAGCTCTTATGTACTTAAGGAGCGGAACATATGGACTACAACAGGTACTTGAGGCATAGGTAAAGCTACATGAAGAAAACAAAGTACAGAAGTGAGAGGTCTAAAAATATTCTTCATGAAGCCCTGTTGAATGTGACTTTAGGATTTGTTTGGGGTTGGGTGGGTATTTGACTTGTAATTTTCTGTGATGTTTTAACCAGTCTTTACTCAAGAAAAGGATGAGATAAGAAGAAGCATAGCTGTTTCTATACTGGCTCTTGGGGACGTTACATCCTGATATGATCCCTCGGCGTAACACGCGCCTTGGGGTCATATCAGAATGTAACGTTCCCTTGAGCCTACAGAAACAGCGATCCCTCTCATAGCAGTCAATATATCTATAATAGCACATGCCAGTGTTGGATGATCAACCCCCTCGACTACAACACCTCTGCTATGTTTTGGAATTGCCAATACTCACAGGTATGTAAACACTCTGTCACGGTGGTAGCATCAATATAGTAGCCAGCACACAGGATACACACGATGTGCTGATTCAGTTCTCGGATTTTCAATTTGATGTCCTGCATGCACAGAAATTAAGGAGAGGTAAAATAATCAACCGTTTTAATAGTAAATGTTTGTATACAGAGTCAATTCCTTTGGAAGCAAATTAATAAATGTACATGATAAAAATCGAAATTAATTTTCAAAGTTGTGCTTAATTTCTCAATGAGGTTAATAGGTTCTGGTGTGCTTGACAGAAAATGTTCAGCTTTGTTCAAAGAATAATAGATTGTAAAATTGAAATGAATTGGGAGATTCGAGCTTGATGGGTATATGGAAATATTTTGCTATCTTACATGTATGTCGCTCACTTCTCCGTTCATCCTGATTTGTCTGCTGACCTCCGACCTTCCTTACCCCCATTGGATGAAGACATACAGGTCACGTTGGTCTTACTGCCATCATGAATCTGCAGTTCATTATGAATAACAGGCAAAAACAAGTGAAACTTCCATCAATGATCACAATCAGCGTTTTTTACAGGATTTCAAATTTCCAAGTACTCACTTCTAACAGATCATCTCTCTTTTGAAAGATCTGCGCCGGCTAGCAGTTTGCCAAAAATAATACTCAAGATTCTATTGATTGTCTATAAATGTATCTAAAATGCTAGTTATATTGAAGAACTGTTACAACTCAAGTTGCACAGACATACTCACAATCTGCCCAGCTCTTTAGATACTCTATTAGTGCAAACCCCATCAAATAAAACAAAATAACATTGGCAGACCGAGCATTTGCATGCACATGCCCAAAACTGTGAAATAACTTACTTTTAGTTTTAGAAATCACCATTGTACTTTGGAATCAAAACTCAAAGCACATCTTTTCATTAAATTATATTTTAAGCACATCAGGAGCTCTTGCAGCACAGCAGACAATATTTGAATAGACTTGTTTGTGCACATTATAAATGTATACTATTACTTTACTTTACTTTAATACACGATGTTGTAGGTCTAAGCCTGTTCATCGATCCAGGATTCTTCCGTGATTACTGCTGTTCGTGGAGGGAGGAGGTTGTGTAATAACATTAGACAACACCTAGACCGGCTCATACAGAAGGCTTACAGGTACACTTTTTGACCAGTGACTATCCAGTCTATTAATCTAATTATGGTGTTAACGCTAACAGAATAATGTACCAGTCTCCAGAGGTAGGTTTTTCAGGGATGTAATTTCCTTCTTGAAAATACATAGCAGTTTCTTATATTTTGTTTCATGAAAACATGGTATTCTTTTCTTTCTCTTATCTAATAAGTAATATCCCTCTTCCTCTTTCCCTTCTAATAACCCACTGCACTATTCATATAAGAGTAGGGGTAAACCCTGGTGTAGTGGTCAACCTGCACCCCCCCCCCCCCCCAGTATAGTACATCATGAGAGCAAGGAGATTAGCCAAACAGCTGCAAACTCTGACCAAGCAGTTATGTAGGAATTTTGAGAAAGACCTGGCTATGAATGTGAAATCAAATCCCAAGGCATTCTGGAGGTATACAAATAGCAAACTCAAAACCTCTTGCAGACTAGGCGAACTCAGAACTCCAGACGGTGAATGAATATCAACTGATAAAGGAAAAGCGGATGCATTGAACGCCTTCTTTGCCACTACATTCACTGATGAGGATAAAGGGCACATTCCAAAACTCCCACCAAGACACAAAGGAGAGACATTGACATCTATCTCAATCTCTGTAGATGATGTTTATGAGAAGCTTGTCCACCTGTCCAAGTACAAATGTGCAGGACCTGATGGCATTCACCCTTGCGTTCTAAAAGAAACAGCCGCCTCAGTTTCAGTGCCCCTATCCATAACCTACAATGCATCATTGAAGCAAGGCAAACTACCAAGTGCATGGAAGGTCAGTCATGTGGTACCTGTCCACAAAAAAGCCAGTAAGATGGATGTTAAGAACTACAGACCAATCAGCTTGACATCAGTACCATGCAAAATTCTGGAGTCACTCATTCGAGATGAGATAGTTGCCCACCTGATGGAAAATGACCTTCTTTGTGATGAACAGCATGGCTTCGTTCCAGGACGCTCTTGTGTGACACAGCTTCTGACTGTCATGGAGGCATGGACTGAGATGCTGGATAAAGGAACCCCTATCGATGTGGTATACTTAGACTTCAAGAAAGCTTTCGATAGTGTACCTCACCTTCGCCTTCTATCAAAACTTGAGACATACGGTATATGTGGCCAAATTAAGGAATGGAAAGCAGACTTCCTCCAAGGTAGATGCCAGAGAGTTAGAGTCAATGATGAGTTATCTGACTGGACAAAAGTAAGGAGCGGAGTGCCGCAGGGTAGTGTTCTCGGCCCAACAATGTTTGTCTTGTGCATCAATGACCTACCAGATGGACTTCAAGGGTCTGTCAAGATCTATGCTGACGACACTAAACTGTATGGCAAAGCATCCACCAAAGATGATCTGTGCTCAATCCAATCTGACCTTGATGCACTAATGGAATGGAGCAATACATGGCAAATGCACTTCAACACACAAAAGTGCAAAGTACTACACATTTATGCCCTTGGAGATGATGTCCTTGAAGCTACATCAGAGGAGAAAGATCTCGGCATCCTCATCAATGACGAGCTAAAGTTCCATAACCATTTTGCATATGCTGTCAAGAAAGCCAACGGAGTACTCTCCTGCATCCGTCGCAGCTTTGAGTGCAGAGACAGGTCCACAATTCCAAAGCTGTACAAAGGCCTTGTCAGACCTCTCATAGATTACAGAGATTCCATATGGTACCCTCGCTTCAAGACAGACTCCAAAACGATAGAGAGGGTGCAGAAGAGAGCTACCAAAATGATTTATGACATCCGCAACTAGTGCTGTAACATCACGGATATCTCCAATTCCGTTTAACCGCCAGTCAAAACCGGACGGTTTTCGGTTAAACGATTAAAAAAAACCGACTCTGTCGGCAGCAAGCCAGGTCCGTGTGAAAAAGCGGGAAGGTCTTTTATTTAACTGCGAGGTGCATTTGAAGGCGCCGATTTGTGCTTGTGAACTTGTCACAAAAAATAGTAACAATGTCGTTTTTAGAAGAATGTGTAAGATCATTAATGTAAATTAAAATCAATAGAGTACCTAGGTCCTAGAATAGAACCTTGTGGTACACCATTTGTTATATAATTATTATTATAAACTACATATTGAGATCTATTACAAAGATTACTTTCAAACCAAGAAGACAGACAAATTGGAGTGTTGTTCTAGTTTCAGAGTGGTGAGTCAACACACAAATTACTGATCTGGGAGACATTGCCAGGCATAGTGCCAGGTGAAGGGGCATAAATCGAAACTTAAAAAAAAAAAAAAAAAAAAAAAAATTATTAAAAAAAAAAAAAAAAAAAAAAAACGGGAAAACGAAACCGTCCAATTGAAAACGGAATCCGCCATGGGCGGTCGGATACCGGACGGTTAAACGTTTGACTACAGCACTATCTGCAACCATCCTTACATAGAGAGACTTCGGGCGCTCAACCTTCCCTCCCTCGAATATCGCAGACGGCGAGGCGACATGATTCAGGTTTTCAAAATCATCCATGGACTTGAACGCATCCCAGTTGATACCTTCTTTGAACACTCGACTAGCAACATAAGAGGCCACAGTCTAAAGATCGTAAAACAAAGATGCTCAACGAAGATTAGGCAGGATGCATTCAGCCAACGTGTCATCAATGACTGGAACACACTTCCTGAAGAGGTAGTCACTGCTACCACGGTGAATGCCTTTAAAGCCAGACTGGATCGAGTATGGAAGGACAAGCGTTTCTGTTCCCCATATGAGTAGAATGCCCGACGCAGAAATGAGCCAGACAAACTTACCAAGAAGACACCCAACTACGAGAAGGAAGAAAATGAAATTGAACTGGAAGCCCGACTGCTGAGAACACAGCATTCTTCCAGAATCTCGGGTAAAGGTAAAGGTAAAGTCATACTCTGTTAAGAGGTCTGTACTCAAAAAGGAAGAAGAAGCAGAAAGGGCTTGGCTTATTTTTATTTCCTTCTTTCCTTTTCTCTCCTTTTTCCCCAATTTGTTTTCCTTTTCCTTTCTTCCTTTCTCTCCTTCCCTTTTTAGTAGGGGCGCTGGCCCGAGAATAAGGATCGTCTTTGTAAACATGGACAGACGCGTCCGCAAAATTATTTCCAATCGGCGCGTTGGTGATGCGAAAAACGTATTCTGCAATGATTTTCTTGATGCATTTCATATTGACTTTGTACATTTACTTTCACGATATGAGCGATAAATCATTGAGAAGACGGACAACCCATAAAAGCAGACGTTGAACTGGGGGTATTTTATCGCGTGGAATCCGTTTTACACATCGCCAGCCCCCGAATCGGGAAACCGAAACCCGTAGATCGCCAAAGAAAAAAAACATATCATCGATTGAAGCACGTGGGACTGTTTACAAAAAATTGCTTGACTAAATAGCCTAAAAAAATTAAAAATCAGTTAAAATGACGAAAATAATATATATTTAAACAATTATCAGTTAGAGATATAGATGAATCTAAATAGATAATTTTCAATATGAAGTAACTCACAAAAAAACCATTGACTTGTCACCTCTTATTGTTGAAATTCATAGAGAAATCATGATTTACTTCGTGGCTCTGGCGTCAGAAACTTTGTAGTCTTGTATCTATCGTTCTAACTTAATTTTTGTGTATGCAGGAAAACCCCAAAATTGATTTTCGTGTAGGCGGCCTATTCGATATATCATTTAGGCCTATACATTGAAATAAAATCTAAATATTACTAACACATCATGAAATAAATCTCCTTGATTTTTTGTCAGGTTTTTTTTTTTTTTTTACACATTGAACCGAAGAAGAAAAGAGAACTGTTTAAAACTTAAACGGACAATTAATAGAGCCTATATACTTCTGATCCAAATCTTTAAAATTTAAACAACGAATAAACCAAATAACGAATCACTCACCTTGCGACACATCAAAACGGTAAAGGTGAAGGATATCTTAATATTAAAAAAAAAAAATGCCCAATCATTTGGAATAATTTGTCTAAAAACATTAAAAAATGCAACTTGATTGAAACATTTCAAACTGTAGACATGAAGTTATACGTGTATGATTTATACTTTATAAAAAAAAACTGAATGTAGTTTCTCTCACTCTTCTTTTCCTTACTTCTTTCCAAACCACAGATAAGAGTGTAATATAATTTGTAATGCCTATATGATTATGTGGCTCAGTAATTTGTGTTGGTACTTATTTAATGTTTCCCACTTCCCTTTTATTATGTACATATTTTTATGTTTAATTTTGAAGAGATAGAAACATATGAAATGACATGTACTATTAACTTCCCTTTTATTTATAAGCATGTTAGCTTATCCTTATTTTAAAGATCCATCGCATATTTCCCCATATTTTCTCATGTTTTGAACGCCAAACCTCTGGAGGAGGAGATAACAGTCCCCCTCCCCCCCCCCCCCCTCTATGACAGAATTAATGACCAGATAATAAAATCACTACAATATTTTTATGAGCAGCATGTCTACCGATGTAGGTTCAGGCGTGGAGTCAGAGGGCATGGGGGGGGGGGCGAGGGGGGGGCCACCCCCTTCAAAATGCAAATACAGTCGAACCTGCCTTAGTGACCACCTGTCTACAAAGACCACATTTTTTGTTTCCCTTGAAAATGGTTTCTCATTGAAACATGTACTAAAGGAACCTACATTTTTTGTTTCCCTTGGACATTCGCTATAGACAGGTTTGACTTGAAATGAAAAAGAAAGCACTAGGCCTAATTTTTAAAAATTTTTTTGCTCCCAAAAATTTGAAAATCGCGCCGGCCAATAATTCGCTCAGTTGGGGGGGGGGGAGGGGGGGGGGAGGGGGGGGGGGGAGGAGGGGAGGGGTAGTGAGCACTACATTTTGTGAGGGCTCTCAAAAATTAGAAAAATTGCACCCCCCCCCCCCTATGGGCGCCAGGGGAGAGGGCCCATCTCCCCAAAAGGTAAAATTAACATATTTTTACCTTTTTTTCCCTGGGGAGGGGGCCCGGGCCCTCCCCCTTGATCCGCCACTGCCCTAACCCTAACCCTAAACCTAACCAGTAAACTTAACCTTAACCCTAACCCTAAACCTGCAAAAATTGACCGTATTTGCAGCTGGGCCGACTCCTATGAAATATATTTCAAGGTCACATTGATTATTTGGTTGAACTGTTTTGTATTATAAAGCCTGTTTACACGCACTGTATATTATTTTACGTGGGTCTTTGCAGGGACCTTTGACAAGAATAAAATCTTGTGCATTCGAAAAAGACTAGGCAAAGTCAACCATATTTTGTAAACAAAACATCCATGTATTCGTCAGATCAGCTGAGCTTGCAGTTCAACATTATGCATACCGTATATCAGTACCAGACCTGTAACCATCGGAACATTCGATTTCGAACATCGTCTTCGCCATGCAACAAGAATCACCAAATGTGTGAAGTGTGAGAGGGAAAGAGCAGTCAATTTTCAAGTTTAAGATTGTTGAACTCGGTAAGATTCACGCGTACTTCTGATTCTTCTTTATTTTATTGACTCTCTAGACTCTAGTGGTCTAGCCTACTAATCTATGCTGCCTTTGCTGGAGTGACAGATATCTGGGGATGGGGATGGCATATGGGGATTCTTGAATGAACCTGTCATTTGTCATGAAGACATGATCAATCAGCTGATTATGATGTCAAAATCAAAGGAGCTGAAGTAGTCTCAGGACTATAGTCAGATCCTCGTCTATATCAGACTCAGAGACTGAAGCCTTCGGTCTTTCTAAATATTAGACTAATATAATTGTTTACAGTTTTGAGACTGTCCTTTTTAAATTGTTCAAGAATCGTCTTCATCAGATAAATTTATTAACTTAAGTTGAAGGTTTATTTTCAGCTTAGATTAGACGAGGTCGTGTTGCATGTTGGGGTCTCTTAATCTTATTCTTAATATTATAATCATAAATCCTGCAATGACCAGATGATACTGATTACTGATACTGATTGCGTCCTAGTATTTTACTCATACTACCCACACGTTGTGCCCTGTATCCGGACTGGTTGGTTGGTCCCGGGGGGTGAGGGGGGGGGGGGGGGGAGGGGGGTAGAAACTCAGATTCGGTTCAGACAGGGGTCTGCCGCAAAAGCCTTGTAACCCCTACCCTTTATTCAGGGTCATTTTTCTCCAAAAAAAAAAGACCCAATTTTCAGGGTTTTTTTGGGGGAGGGGGTGTTCGCATGACAAACACCTGAAAATTTTGGAAATTTTGAAAAAAAAACGGATCTTTATCTAATGGTATTTTTGTTATAAGTGGGACCCATGTTTAGGATTTTTTTGTAAAAAAGTGACCTATTAGAGCGGCACCCCTGTATGTCCTAATATGTGAGTACCGCCCCCCCCCCCAGTAGATGGGGGCACAGTTGATTTAAACCAGCAATTTAAAGAAAAGTACACGCAATATTTCCTTATTCTTTTAAGACTTGTTAGACAAAGTCATATAACTATATTAAAAAGGACAAGTATTTGTGATAATACTGCTCATGATAAATAACCAGATTAGAAACCTTGTGGCTTTTGTAGGAGGGTTGAATACAACTGCCATCATATATTTTTTAATTTTTTAAACAACTAAATATTTCAGAATAAAATTGGATGTTGCATTTTAGTAAGGAGAGAGACACATGAAGTTTGTTCTTCATTCGATATGTAATTATTCTTCTGTGTTGGAATATACATTCCTAGGGATTCCCTGAATTCTACTGGCAAAGTTACAATGACAAATGGCTCTTATAACAACCAGCAAGAAATAAATTATTGACCTTGAACATGTAACATGTCAAGGAATTAAAATATCTCTCTTAGAGCAGGGAGGTGTCAGTTAGAGGGAGGAGATCATTTCTCAGGAGAACAACCCATGTTATATATTTCTCCCTCTCTCTCTCTCTCTTTCTTTCTCTCTTTTTCCTTCTCTCTCTCTGAAAATTTGACAAAATGACAAGAAATTCATTGGACAAGTCTGAAGCCTGCGTAAAATTCTAGTGGTACATGTTTTTGTGTAGCTCAAAAGCCTGAGGGTATATTTTTGTCCCATGTATGTTAAAATCTATATCACAGGATCATTATTTGTTTTAGATCCATAAAGTTTAAGCATGTAGCCTGGCCAGACTCACTGGCTGAAGATCCATGAGTGACGTGTATAATATTTTATCAAGCATGCAATATTATGTACACACTACCAGCATAATTCATGGTTTTAGAAGTGAATTTGTTTAACCCTGGATCCGGTATTCTGTGATTGAAGAGATACATGTATATAAGAGCATACCTTCAGTCCATGGCCCTTCCAACCTCTGCTATGTTTAGGTACATGTAGTCTATCCGTTACTTGAAAAAAGGGTTAATCAGTATTATGCCTTCGTAGCAGTGTATGCACAAGCAGTTCTATGAGAATATATAATACATGTATATATATGGATTTTTTTGGAGGGAGGGCTTAAGGGCTCTTGCATTCATTTTATGTGCCTTGGAATTTTTAAAATTGTATTCATTTTTTATTCCTTGAAGGGGGAGGGGCCTAAAAATTGCCCCTAGCCCCCTCTAGAACTGCTACCTTGGTGCATGGAACATACAAAAAGCAAAACAAAACAAAAACAAACAAAATCCATAGCTCTTAGAAATGCACATATGAAGAGTTCAATTCGAAAAGGAGTTAAATCCATTTTTAAAAATTGTTAACCAGATTTGGTACAGGCGTCTAGATGGAAAAGTGATATTTATAGAAGATGCATTTTTTTACACAATTGCTCCCAAAATTTAGGTTTAAAAAAAAATAAATTAACAGGTACTTATGTATATGAACAATGTTCTGATATTAATAACTTAATTTTCATAAAAAGTGGATTTAGCTCCTTTGGAATTAATCTCTACATATACACCACATACATGTATAAATGTAAATGTACATGTATATATCGGGTACAGTATTATCCTCACCATTTGTTTCTAGCTGGCATTTTGAGTGACATGATTTGAAGTGATTTATTACATGCATGTGTACTATCATCATCGTGACAAGAAGTGAACATTTAACCTTGAATATTGATTGATGCATAGCTGAACTATATATCTATGGTTAGCCAGGTCAAGTAGGAATTCCTACACCCAGACTGAGATTGAAAGTCTTCACTTAATCTTCAATTTAATCATAATTTCAACAAAGTCTGGATCGCTACACATGTAATTACAGAGGCATGTATAATGTAGAGGTATTGTGATCTTGTACAGAGGTGTTGTCGTCTATTGGAAAAGTCTCTGGGCCGGTATTCAATTCAATACTTCAGTTTCAAATATAAGTATTTTACTTAGTTTTCGGCTGAAATAAAATACTTAGCCAATTTTGGTATTCAGTTCAAACTTTTGGTCAAGTATTTTAATCTAAATTTAGGACAGCTCCCTACCAGACTTAGCCTATTATGTGGAGGCCTTGAATGGCAGGCATATGGTTTTCTAATGCAGTATCATAAACCTGTGCACAATTATCATGGTTTCAACTTACATGTAGGTGCGTTCAATTGTTTTAAGCTGTCCAGATATTTTGAATTTAAATCATCTGAATAAATAACCTGTCTAGATGACTGAGCTCTTTCAGCTATTCAAACAAAACTGTTAAAATGTGTCTGGAACTCACCGAGACAAACAAACAAATGTTTTGAATGGATGGCCATTAAGAGTTCAAAAGCCATATTGGCTGCCAGGTACATGTGGACCCCTCCCCCCCCCCCCCCCCACAAAATATATAAAACCAAGAATTATTGATGTTTTATCATTAACTTAATCACAATTATAATTAATAAATGACACATATTTGTAAAGCTTAGATCCTCCTTTTTCATTTGATGCAACTCATATGATGCATATTTCATGCATGAGTGATTAAAAACAATCTGAAGAGAGCGTACTGAAAAGTATCTGAATTTTCAAAGAGAAAATCACATTTCTAGAAAGTTCATTTTCTGCCATTTCATATGACACCTCAATCAGGAAAAATGAGCCAGGAATAACAAAGTTCTATTTTCCATTTCCATTATTTGATTAAACAAATTCATTTTCACTGGCTGCCTGCCATAGCAACAATATATTGATAATAATAATAATAATAATAATAATTGAAAAAATATATGAATAGATAAATTTTAAAAAGTATCTACCAGTAGATAGATGGGTAGAATTAAATATAAATAAAAATGTTTAAATGATAAACGATTAATTAATTGATTGAATAAGAAATAGATAATTAAATGAATATTTGGTAAATAAATATACATGTAAATAGATACATGAAAATAAGGTGAACAATAACATTTTTTTTTAATGAATAAGATAACACAATATACAAAAAAAAACTCACTTCAGATCCCCAGATTACCAATATTAACTATGGGTCTCGTGCATGCACTCTTCCAAAAGTTTTGCTTCAGACTCCAGGAAAAAATATCAGCTATTAAAACAAAAACTTTGGAGACCTGTCTGGATCTCATTGACATTGAGACAGACAAACAGAGAAACGTTCAAAATAACAACCTTTAAGAGTTCAAGAGCCAAAATGGTGGCCAGGTACAGGTACATACTGTATGCACCCCCCCCCCCTAAAAACAAAACAAAAAACAAGTTAGATAGAGACATAAATTAAATAAATAAATAAGAAATAATTAAAAATTAAAAATATATATTTTGTTATTTTATTCATTTATGGTTTATTTACAATTTGTGAATGGTAGCAGATGGCTGAATTGCTTACAATTTACAGAATATGTATTTAAAAACATAATGAAATCAGGAAAGAAAGGAATAACAAAATTAATGAATAATCGAACAAATGTGAATAAGTAAATACATACCAGTATGTAAATGAATACCTGGAAATATGAGAATTGGTAATAATACTTGTAATAATACTAATAAATGAATAAAATAACAAAATATATATTTTTTTTTAATCACTAATATATATATTTTTTTAATCACTACCATTTTTAATTTGGGGGCTGGTACACACAAGCCTCCTTCAGTGTGTAGAGAGTCCAGGGGGGCGTTTCACAGAACTTGTCATCAGTGACAAATGACAGTTTATAAGCTACTGAAATCCTTGCTTCTGATTGGTTATCAACAGATTTGTCCATGATTTTTGTCATTTTTCATTGAAAAAAGGCTTTGAGAAACAGGTCCCTGGGCATCGTTTTAAGAAACCACTTCATTTCAAGAAAGTACAAGTTCGCCGACATCCCATTGAAACGCACTTATTACAATTAAGACGCTTTTCAATGGGATGTGTCGGTGAAACTGTACAGTACTTATGACGATTTCATGAAACGGTGCTCTGGATGACAAAGCGTATTATTAGATCTGAATACAATAGGGCTAGGTAATCCATGAGACACAGACTGCTAGACACGACATGGGATATGTGTCATTTATGGGTGCCTCATTAAGTATGATAATGGAGCCAGGAACCAATGAGGTATTAATAGTTTGATACTCCAGATTTAGTCCATTGTTTTTTAAAGATGGACCTTCCCCATATGTTTGTTGTGGAGGTGTTGCTGTAGGACATCCAACTGTACATGTATGTTATTGTTTCGCCCCCGCCCCCCCCCCCCCCCACTCCGAGAACGAACGGACCGCATGCGTGTTGCCAAAATGTCCTTTTCGTAACAAAAGAAAAAGGTCGACCCGTATCGACTTTACACACCGGACTTTTGCTGAACACTGAGTGGGGGGGCCGGGGTTTCGCCTTGGTTAATGGCTTTAGGAAGGAAGTTTGTCCTCTGGTGCAACTGATGAGTAAAATCATATTATCCCGGCTTATCGTGGGGAATTGAAACCATTTATGTATTGATCCAATAACACATGTTATTAATCACCGAGAGTGGACTTACACTTTTAGGACCAGCTGGTCTTACAAAGTGGTCGATTTCAGTAGTCCAGAATCTGATTTTTTTTTATTTGATAGCATTCACCGGATATGCCATCTCCCCGTTTTGCTGTCGGCCGAGAATGGCTTTATCCTGAATTCCAGGGGGAAAAATAAATGGGGGCTGCCGGGCGAATTCGCCCCCGAAATGCTAAAAAGAGCACCCATGTCATGGAAATTCAATACTTCATGATCATACTCTTCATACTTAATGTTGTGGTCAAGTGGATATGTCACTGGATTGTGAGTCACAAAGTTCGCGGTTCAAGTCCCGTCGCGGCACTAATGTCCTTTGGCAAGACATTAATCTACATTTGCCACTCTCCACTCACGATGTTAAATGGGCACCTGGTAGGATGCGAAAGTTAATGTGGTTAGATGAGTAAGTGTGCGCTTGTAAAAATGACGCCTTGCTGGAATGCTCCCCAGGGAGTGGAGAATGTATATACATTGTGTGCGAGGAGGCTGAATCCGAAGACCGGGGTAATAATATGTACAGGTATCTGTAAAGTGCTTTGAGAGGGCATGTGTCCTGAAAAGCGCTAGATATTATTATTGTTATTGTAAAAAAATACTTACAGTGTAAATCTGTTCGCTATTTGAGGATTTGGAGCCGTATACTTCATGTATAAGGAGGCCCGATAGTTCAATCAGTAGAGCAGTGGTCTCGTAATCCTGTGACCCAGGTTCGAAACCAAGCCGATGCGCTATTACCCCGGCTATTGCCCCTTGGTAAGGCATTAATCCAAATTACCGGGTGCTCTGCAGAGATGACTTAAATTCGTCGGTCTTCGAGTTGCAGTACTAACAAGCATTTATTGCTTTCTTAGCTGTCAGATAAAATAACCGACACTATCTATCTATTAGTACATGTAAGACTTACTTTCCTCCAGTGATATTACAGTATTTTTTTTTTTTTACAAGACCTCTCTTACAATTTTTCAAAGCGCTTTTGGAACTTTCGAGAGCTGAATCGCTCATCGCTCCGATTTATTTTTTTATGCTGACTTTCTATAGGTAAAAAGATCTAAGACTGCTACAAAGTCTATATTGGAATCAGTTTGCATGCATCAGGGTAGAAGGAGAGTGTAGTGAATCAGACGGGGAGTCAGACAGGGTTGTGTTATGTTGCCGGACCTGTTCAATATGTATAGTGAAATCATTCTAAGGGAATTGGAAGATGAATATGGGATACAAGTGGGTGGCCATTCAATCACATATATTAGATATGCTGATGACACTGTTTTATTTTCTGAATCAGAGAAAGATCTCCAGAGACTCCTGAATGTAGTTGTAAAAGAAAGTGAGAGAATGGGACTAGAGATCAACTATACCAAGACAAAGTGCCTGGTGGTCTCTAAGAAGAGCAGTCCAGAATGTAACTTGAAAGTTGAAACTAAAGGAACAGATTATTAAACAAGTCTCCGCATTTAACTACCTCGGCAGCATGATCACTGAGGATACCAAATGTGAGACAGAGATCAAGAGAAGGATAGCTCTCGCTAAATCTTCATTTTCAAAGCTAGGCAAAATTCTGACAAATCGAACAATGAGTATGAGGACCAGAATAAGAGTATTAAATTGTTACATCTACCCAGTACTTATGTATGTGAAACGTGGACTTTAGCCTCTGATACTAAAAAGCGTTTGGAAAGTTGCGAAATGTGGTTCTTAAGAAGAATGATAAAAATCCCCTGGGCTGACAAAGTTAGTAATGAGGAAGTTCTTACACTAGCTGGAGTGCAAAGGAAAATGATACGTGAGATGTTGATTAGGCAGTTGAAGTTCATGGGTCACATTACACGTAAAGAAGGCCTAGAGAATCTTGCTTTGACAGGGAAAATTGTGGGAAGAAGGAGCAGGGGAAGAAGGAGGATACTTTGGATGGACAGTCTGCAGAAATTGTTGGAAGAGAGAGGAGTGAAAGAACTGGGAGTGGTACTAATACAGAAGGCTAGAAACCGAGGGTTGTGGAACAGCATGATCGCCAAAGTCAATCGATATGGCACTTAGAGAGAGAGATGCTGACATTACTTGTAGTATTCTTAATGTGAAGGAGGAAAAACGATAGCTGCAAATAAGCTGCTGTCATGCATACCATAATTACAGTTGATGAACCACTATGTGTATAAAGTGAGTACATATATATATTCTGGCCCGGGCCCCACTCCGGGGTCGGAGGGACCCATTCATGTTTCAAAATCTCCGGCAAAGGGGTACTTTTCACGCAACAAAGTCCGGCCCATAATACACAACAATCCGGATAGGGGGTGCTTTCAAAGGGAGGAAACATGCATAGATGCGTACCCTAAATAACACTGAGTGGAGGGGGGGGGGACATGTTTAAGTATTATGCAACACTGAAGTGACTCTCCTTGCTTCCGCGCTACCGCATGCAGGGCAGCAACAAGTGGTGCATACGCACAACTCACCAGAAAAAATAAAACAGAATTATCAAACACAGACGTTTTTTTATGGGTTTATTCTTTAGTGTGAATAACAGTAAAAAGAAAAACAATGGTTTTTCTAAATGTTTTTGAGGCAGTCTAAATGAGCCTAATGATTGCTAAACATGGAATATTAATGCTACATGGCGTTCACCTTGAATTTGTTATGACTCAAATGTGTACATTCTGTCTTTGAATATACCCTTTGGTGAGGCACTATGCTCATTTTGCCTACATTTTTTGTGATTAATATGACCATGTAAAATGTTATGAAGGCATGGAATATGATCTTGTTTATGTATTGCATGTCTTTAGGGCTTATAAAATGCTGCTGGATATGGATTTGGCTAGTTTTGGTAAAATTGCGGTTCAAGGGTTTTGGGTGCAAAATATCCATTCAATATTGTTTAAATATTGCATTCAGAGGTTTAGATGGCAATACTTCAACCTAAATTAACAAAAATCAGAAATATATGCCCAAATGTTCAATGTTGAAGTGCATTCGAGATATCTACCCAGGCCAGATCAATATGAAAATTTACCAAATATATAAATTGGTAGGTGTTTTCCTGGCAAAATTTGTATCATCAAGTATTAGCAAAAACATATTCTTTCACATGATTGGTAATAAGAGCTTCCATTTCATTTTTTGAGAGGGGGGCGTTTCCAAAACTGGTCTACCAGGTATAACTTTAAGATTTTCACCTCCTCATATCTGTTTGTAAAAATAATATTCTATAAGATGATGATGTAAAGAGATATCTACCTAAAAGAAACAGAGGTGAGATTGCAGCTGGCATAAACAATCATTGTCCTGATAAAATTGACCCTCAACTGAAATTCTATAAATATATTTCCTGTGTGACATGCTGATGAAAATGTTATGTGGTCTTTCTCGACAGTAAATGAGTGGTACATGCATGTGTATGGCTCCCAGCATAGGAAACACTGTTCCTTTTAATACCTAATTGGCCCTTTAATCATGCATAGAATGACTCATCTTGTGTTTGGGTCTGACTTGAATCATACTTGAATTCAGGCCAAGAAACACCTCGTGGAAAAACGGGTACAGAGAGAAGGGGAGGGGTTCCCGGGCTGTATAAATATAATACAGAGAGAGAGAGAAAAAGAGGGAGAGAGGAGGAGAGAGAGGGGGGGGGGGGGGAGGGAGGGGGAGGGAGGCAAAGAGAGAGAGAAAAAAAAGGACAGAGTCAAATAGACAAAGTGAGAGCAAGGAAGCAATGGAATGAGGAGTAAAGAGGGTTGTAAAGGAAGAAAAGGAAAGATAGAGACTTAATGAGAGAGAGAGAGAGAGAGGGGGGGGGGGAGAAAGAGAGAGAGAGAGAGACATGTTTTATAAGGTTTAAAAATGGAAAAAAAGGACAAAAAAAAGAACAAGATAGAATAATGAGAGAGGGGCAGGCTGTCAATAGGGAGGGGGAGAGGCCACTAACATTATAAGGCAATGATACAGAGAAAGAGAAAATGGGCTGTCATGCAATATTGAAGAGCGAGAGCGAGAGAGAAAGGGTTGAAGTAGGGTGACCTCTCTGTTGTGCATGCCAACGCACATGTACACACATGCACATCAGGGCTTAAGTATACCCCGCTATCATCAGAGTGCATTTCTCATTAGCCTTGCTGCTAGCTACCGGTGATGCGCGTGTGCATCCACCCATGTACGTATGCTCTCTTTTTTCCTATGTGCCTCTGTTTGCTAGCTGTTCGGTCATACCCTGCGTAACGGCCTTTCTCATTACCGTCTACGCATCAGCTGCTAGGGGGAGACTTCAATAGCAGGAAATCGGTGAAAGGCACACAGCTGATAATCCCTTTCATGTTTTGTTTTATTATACCCAGGATCCTACAGTGGGCAATTTTTGTTGTATCCAGAGCTAGGGAGACGCATATATTCTAATTTTATGCAATATCGCCCGCCATCAACCATCTTCTGCCCTCGTATACGCCGGTGTCTCTGTCTCTGTTACTCCATCGTGTGTGTAAAAGTCAGCCTTACCCAGAAGCAGTCTGGTATGTTAAATTCATTTTTATCCTCAGAGTAATAAACTGTAACTGTATCGACCTATCCCATAATGCAGGCCTTATATAAACATGCATTTTTGAATGACTTTTTATATATTCCCATGATATGGTCTGTCAAATTCGCAACAAATGATGTTAAGTGATTGCTGGCGGAGAATCTCTTTTGAAACTGCAGATTTTTGTTTTTTTAATCCATTTTGATCATCACTCAGCATTTGTCAATAATTTTTACCACAATTCCTTGGAAGTGAAATGATAAAATATGATTTTTTTTTTAATGAGATAAATGTAAGCATCTGTGTATATATTTCTTTTAACTTTCAATTTACCCTACATGTACCTATCAAGAAATGCTTGGATATGTTAGTAACATAACAATTGACAGGGGATGCAAGGATGTAAACTATGTTCAGATGTAATGTCCAATTTTGCTCAACAGTGCTCCAGAGTGATTCCTGCATAATGTTTAAGATCTGCCTCCACCTCATAAACAATTAAGTCTTTGATAAGTAACTTTGGGGAAGGCATCTGCAATGGCACATCCACTGATCTGTTTTTAAAAAATCATTAGAAAGGGGAGTACAGTTCTGAAAAATGTCAGGCAAGAAAAGTTGTCACATTTTATATAAAGTGTTAATTTATTCAAAAATCTTTCTCAAAAAGAAAAAGAAAAAATGATAGGTTTATCAGATTTTCTGTTAATTTGAGGCATGCTACCAGGAGAAAAGAGGGCAATGTTTGTGTTCCTCCCCACCCATCCCCCCCTCCTCCCCCTCCTCCCCCTTCTCCCTCCTCCCCCCTCCTCCCCCTCCTCCCCTAAATCTCAATCTGCCAGTGCACCAAGGAAATTGCCTGACCATGTACATGTACACATAGCTTAGCCATACCTCAATAACGAGACCTTGCCTATATTACATGATTGGCATGAGCCATGGGGCATTTACGCACATGGCCACCTCATGAATATTCACAAATTTAAGTAAGAGGTCTTATATTCAATACCTGTATTGACCAGTGCAGGGGCGGATCCAGCCAGCGGCAGGGGAGGGGGCCCAATTTGTGAGAAAATATTTAGCGGCGAAATAACCGGCCGATATTCGCTCAGTGGGGGGGGGGGGGGGGGGGGGGGGGGGGGGGGTAGTGAGCACTAATATTTTTCTTGGGCCCTCGAAAATTTGAAAAATCTCACCCCCCTCCCCCCTTGAGCAACAGGCCCATCTCCAAAAAAAAGGTAAAATTAACATGCTTTTACACTTTTTTCCCCAGGGGAACAAGTGGGCGCACAATCCTTTTCATACAGTCTAAAAAACAATGGCCTTATCCTGATGTTGTGTCTTATAAATCCAAACACATGTACGTGCTTGGATAATTCCTTAAATGAGTCACATAATATATATATTTATTTTGTCTTTTAGTTCATCAAAATTACAAGATCATTAAAGATGTGGTATCTCACTCATACTGTCAAACATACTCTGAACTGACTCCAGTCCATACCAACCAACTTTTATCCATTGGTTGTAATGTAATCTTTATTTAGCCTGGTATCGGTCTGGTTTCGGTCAGGGGCCCGTTTCACAAAGCCTTTTTTCAATGACAAATGATAAAAATCAGTGACAAATCTGACAAATCTTTCAGCTTATAACAAAGACTGTCATTTGTCGGTGGTGACAAGTTTTGTGAAATGCTACCCTGGTATCGGTCTTGGTGATGTGACTGGGGTATACATGAGGCCTTTTCAAGATGTTGCCTCTACTGCACAGCTCATCATTGATGAAGACAGCAATATCAAAGGTACAGGGGTCACGGAAGGCAACTAACTATTGCTGTCATACCTGCCTACGTATGAATGGGAATGTGATTGCGTGTGATTGCGTGGAGGGCACATGTATGTGATGGGGTGGAATAATAATCATACTGCTGCTGCCAACAAGGAATATACATGTAGATGGGCAGAGGCATATCCAGGATGTTGTAAAGGGGATGGGGGGGGGGAATTTTTTTGACCAGCTAAAAGGGTGCAATATTGATCACATATTTTCAGACCACTTTTGGGTGTAGATTTTTGTTAAAGGGGAGGGGTCCTTTTAACTTTAGGACTTGTGCTCTGAATTTAGGTACATTTATTGTTTGTAGGGGAATGGAATGGTTTTGCCCACCCCCTTAATATGCCAGTGCACATACATGTACAGATGTAAAGGTTATGTGATGTACGTTTGAATGATAAAGGCTCCAATTTTTGTACCCATCTCTCCCTTGATCCCCCTTCTCGGTCCTCCCCCCCCCCCCCTTCCCATCATGCTATTACTCTACTAGGACTGTTACTGTCAATACCATACATGTACATGCTCATTGTGTATCTATCGATTCTACTATGCGAATTACATACTGCTAATTTTGATAATATGATATTCCCTACTACCACTACTACTTTTTTCTGAATTGTGGGGGGAGGGGGGCAGGGGGGGGGGGGGGGACATATAATCAGTAAAGTTTGATGTCCTTCTTGTGCATCATATGTTTGTTTTGTGGGTTAGTGGTCACAGCCTACCACAAGTTGTCATCCTGTTTGATCAAGGTGGAGATTGTTTTTAAGAAATGAGATAAGACACGAATAAGACATACACCAGTAATCCTTTTCCAGACCCAGTTTAGAAGTATTGACGAATGACTATAGTAAATTAATAGTGGGATGCACACTAAAGTGGGGGGGGGGGGATTTGTTTTCATTCGGGAGCTTGATTATATCTTGATGTTGTTTACATGTAAGTGCAATTTTCTGACAGTGATATAAAAGTATTGATCATTTTTTACCAGAACTCTTTTTCAATTTACCAGAGCACTTTTGAAGCTTTCGAGAGCTAATTAAATCGCTCACTGTTCCGGTGTCATTTTTTCAATGCACCGTACAACATAAATATAGCAGGCGAGAATAGAATCTTTAAAATATGATAAAAAGTTACATGGTGTAGCTATATCTATCCGCCCAGTCTCAGCATTTTTATACAAATATTTATGATCTATGGGATATATTGATACCCGTAAAAGTTGAAAATGTGGTCTATACATCATAGAATCGATTATACAACGAAGTACAGACCTACCTTGAGCAGATTGGCCCGGTTTTGACATTTTTATTCTGAACTTCATATATTCATGATCTATGGGATATATTGATGCCCGTAAAAAATGATAATGTGGTCTATACATCATAGAATCGATTATACAACAAAGTACAGACCTACCTTGTCCTTGGGCAGATTTGTCCTTCACAGATGGCTGTAAAATGTAAACGAAGGGCTAAAATGTTAAAGGCGCTATTCAATGAAAATACGACTTTATATCTTTGGAGTCGTAGCTCAGTACAAATATATAGGAATAAAAATATATTTTCCCTTTTAGTATTAAACAAAAGCTAAGCAAAAAAAAAAAATCTGCCCCCCTTTGAATTGCGGGTCAACAGGGGTCTAATTTGCTGCATGTTGACCCGATTGGCTCTCCTATAACTGAGATGATGAGCAACTTCTGAATTTAAAAGCTTCAGATTTTGAGTTTTCAGAGAGCTGCATGTATACTCCTCTGACAGACACCAAAATGGCATACCGGTATAACTGATACTATTGTAATCTGTGGCTTATAAGCTTTCTGTTGATACATGCATATCATTTTTCACTTCTGACAGGGTCTTTAATCATACCCCAATGCACAAAGCATTCCTGTAGGAAATCAAGTTGTCAAGTATCACACAAGCATTGTTCTGCCTTATCACTGCTCTGATATGTTTATCAACAACAACAATGCTGCTGTGTGACACATCAAGGGTCAGATCAAGAGGGCGAGATTACATGTTACAGGTGCGCTACGCACAGCTGATTCATGTAAACAGAGCCATACAGTACGTGTTGCGTGTGTATACGTCCGTAGTTGCTTCACCCTGCCCTAGCTGTCACATGCAGGGCTTGCTTGGCTTTATTCCTTTCCTTTTAGAATCTTATGCGCAGTCTCCTTCAAAGCACCCATCGTTCATGACGTCTTGTTGTACATATATTTAGCTGTACTGTCTTGTGTCCTCTTCTTCATGGTGTCACTTATCAACGTTCCATCAGGAACCAAATAAGAAGGGTTTGGAGAGTGCTTACTATTGTTTAGTTATAGTCTAGTCCTTGTTGCTTTTCTCTTGGTTTCGGAAGCAGTTGTCAGATGACCTGTTGTGAATACATATGATGTGAGTAATTACAGTTGCACATTCGCTATTGTTTGTCATCATTTTCTTAAGTATCTTGTTCTCAAAGTTAAGATGTACATGTACAAGTAAAGAAATGTAGTAGGCAGACATCATCTCCATACTATATTTTGTCATAAATAAAGGTTTAATTTACCGGTATATGAAACCTTTGTTTGTATATTAAACCTAAGGTTTGCTCGTCTACACTAGTTTATCCAGGAGGGATTAGACCTCCCTGCAAGGTCACTGACAGGTGGCTATCTCATCAAATCATCTCCAATTAACATAAGAAAAAGGGGATCATGTGGTACCAAAGGTCACCGCTTAGGCATTGTTTGCTACATAGAGGGCGCAAGTAGCATTTAAGTAGTGCAGTAGGGCTTTGAGATTAGACTTGGCTGGGATTTATGTTCAAGATTTAGGGTTAGGTGTAGTGATAAGTTCAAAATTTGGATGAGTCGTCCCTGGAGCATGAGTCTTATCTTCTTGTTTAGTAATGTATTTCAAGTTGTTGATGTTTCCCTACCTAATCCCTGGTTAACAGTAATTTATTCACCTGCTATCTCTATGGATGGAATCTACCTTGCAAACATGTACATAAGTTGTTGCTCTGTCAGGCAAGCCTCTGGCAAGCTTTCAAGATTTCAAGAGAAATCTTGTTCAAAAAGTATGCACAAAATTAGTAATCGGGTCTGTTTGGCAGGGCATAACATAAGAGTTAGAAATTTGGAGCAACTGTTGCCGGAGCATGTGTGTGTGTGTCATAAAGTCTCCATTCTCCATTCATTTGGCATGGTATACAATAGACATGAATATTCATGAGAAGTGTTTACATTCACATGAATTCTTTAAATAATTAAGCTATGAGCTGACAGAGGAGAGGGATTCACTGCGGAAGTATCGTTTCCAGGGACGGTTCGATCTAAGACCCATGGATTGGCTGCCTAAGTACGAGGTAATGACAGTCCTGTGTTAGCACCTCTATCGGATATCTCATGTAGTCGTGACAGGACGTTGCAGCAGACGTTTCACCCAACAGTCAGCCCTTCGTTCAGAGTGAAAACCTTGAATGAATTAACGATGTGGTTTGGGGGAATTGATTTTTAATTCAGAAAAGATTTATGCACGTAGATACATGTATGTACACGAATAGTATTATGTTTATGTGTGAATGAGCTCTCTACTGTAAGCTGGCGGATTAAAAGTATATTTCAATTTAATATGACTGTTATAAATACTTTGCTACCGAGTTACATGTGTCTTGAATTACACCACTTGTAGTTCAAATTCCTGTGATGGTAAAGCTTCTATAATCAAAACTTTAGAAAAAGAAAAGAAAACATACATGGTGCAATTCGTATCTGTAAGATATTGTGGCAAATAATATGACTCATTTGAAGTCAATGTCAATTTATCCACAATATGTTTGTGAAAAGAGGAATAGTATAGTACAGTATGCAATTGAACTTGTTTTAAAAATCATATTTTGCTTGTTTGTATTATGAAGTCATCTGCATGTAGTTTCTATTTTCTGTTAAATTTATCTTGAACTTTAAGCTCATTGGCATTTATAACCCAATCAAATTCTTATGAAAACAAGAAAGCTGTTGTAAAATTTCTTTCTTTAGATATCGTTTGCAAGGGGATCATGATCAACTGGCTTTTATTTCATGAAAATATTGTGCAGTCTGACATCTGTACCTTGTTATTTTCCATGTTTTTTGTATCAAAAGTTTTTTTTTCTTCAAAGAAAAGAATCCCCTCCGAGAGTCTAAACTTGGCAAATTAACAGCGGCGTCAAAACATTGATCAACTTCTGGACAGCCTAACGAGAGGACAATGCTTTTGCGTACGCCAGCCCCTATTTGTTGTCTGACGTTTGAGAAGTGGTTGGCAGATCGCCTAAACTGGCCTGTAATTCTATTCCCCGGTGTACATCATCCCTGACTAATCGTCTTCAAGATGTGATAACTAGGGGTTTTATAATCAAGGGCAAGTTTATTGGGGAGCTTTGAGACCTCCACTTGATTAGCAGTGCAGGGGTTCAAAGGAAACATGGATTGACAGACAGTGTGGAGAAAACCAGTGTTTACTTTTGATTGGCAAGGCAAAGTTTTGGGGCTCAGTAGGAGCCTTCCTGACTATTCTTTAAATATAGTTTGTATTTTAACTTATAAAGTTGTATCTGGGAAGAAAGGAAAAGAAAAAAAGAATTTTAGTTTCAAATATGACATCAGGAATCTCCATGTTTGAAGAATAGAAACATAGGGGTTAGGGAAGGTGAGAGATATTAATGAACTTCATGGTAACTGCATGAGGCCCTACAGATGTTCCAAAGTTTGAAGCTTTTTTTAAAATACACAACTATAGCTGTAAGAAAGGTGATTAGGTTTAAAAGAGACTTATTGAGCTATATAGATTCCTGTAGATCTTTATAATTACATTTTTTCTAAAGGAGAGCATCTAGAAATTAATTGAGAGGAACTGAAAAGTTGGTCCTTGTTTCTTCTAAGAAAGCTTTTTTTGGATGATCTTGTACATGTATACCTGGTGCCCTGCATCCCCACCTCCTCCTTCTCAACATTTCTTTCACTCTTAGTCACTCTGTCTCTAAATTTCTGTCTCCGTGTCTCACTTTATCAGTTTCTTTTACTGTATCTTTCTCCCTATCTTTCTCCCTTCATCTGTCCGTTTCTGCATCTTTTGTTCTATTTCTGTCCTTTTAATAATAATAATATCACATAGGATTTAAAAGGCGCCAAATCCACTTGACAATCAAATGCTCAAGGGGCATCTTTCTTTCTATTGCTGTCCTTTTCTGCACTTTCTTCCTATTTCTGTCCATTTCTGTCCTTTTCTCTTCATTTGTCTTCCGATCTTCTTTTCTCTTTGATTGTCTGTCTGTATCTGTCCTTATTATATTTGAGAACACCATCATTTGTTTTAACATGTTTGCTTTGCCTTTGATGTCTACGTGTGTGTACGTGAGATAAATAAAACAGTTTTATCAGAAGAGGAAATCTGTGGTCTACCCCTCATTAGGTATGTCCTCATCAGCTCGAGATTGCCAAATAGCCCGTTATTTCTGATCTGGGAAATCATCCTAAAGTTACGAATCGTGTCTTCACCAGCTCGAGCCTTGACCTCGAAACCCAGACTTGAGAAATTAGCTCGAGATATTTTGCTCAGCATTCGTGCATAGTGCGAGTCTTTGGGCTAGTGAAGACACACCGGACAAATAGCAGGATATTTTGCAAACTAGCCCAAGATATCTTGGGATGGTTATCTCGACCAAATATCCCGCTAATTGCAACTTCGGGCCGATGAAGACGCAAATTAGCTGGATAATTTGCAATAGGGATAGTTAGAATATCAGGTTATTTGGCCATCTCGAGCTGATGAGGACAGGCCTATTCTCACCTCCTCTGAAGAAAGCCAGAAGGGCGTTAACCCATATACCCCATTCTGACTCTCAACAGACAATGTCTCATTTGAAAGAGAGAGAAAGAAACAAAATAGACAGCAAAATGACTTTCCTTCGCCTTTCATGCACTGTCTCATGACCTAATTTTGGAACGGATTTTGAAGATCCTTGCCCCCTAGCCAACATTAGGGGGCGAGATATTACGTGTACGTGCAGTCACGCACATACACAGTAGCCACATGTAGTGACATTAATAGTAACTAGGAAGCTCTTTATAAGCTATATCCTTCTTTAACAGATGTAATACCGAGCTTAGTAAGTGACCTACTTATACACACATTCAGCAGCCAACCCACAAACTTTGATCTTGGGCTTGTTAAGAATTTGGCAGATTTTCACCACAGGATTATTGCTGAATGCTACATACACCTTTGATACACATTTGTGCGCAAAGAAATTTAATCCTTCAGAGCTTATATGCGATTGATGTTGATTTGAATTTGAGTTTTATATTAATTGACAGCATTTGCTGATATCCCAGTAATGATTATAGGTATCAGACTCTCCAATTCAATGCCTTTTAATATGTGTGTTTTGTGTACTCATCTTACGTAGGTAATATGAGACAGGTATCCTTCATTACAAGCTCTATCTTTTCTGTCAGAGCCCGGATGTGATTGAACATGTTCAGAGAATAAAAATGCCCCTGGAAACACACAGTCATTCTATAGCTAGCATAATTAAGCATCTACGTAGGTTTGTCACATAAGAATCAGGAAATAACTCTTTATAATATTTTAACAGATTAAATAAGTCTACGCAGGAATCTTTTTTGTCTATTTAATTAAATCAAAGTTTGCAAAATTTAATAGATTTCATCCTCTGATGCCAGTCAGCCAAAATCCATGTATAAAGTCTTCTTTTTTTAATTTAAAGAAGATCAGTCTTCCGGTGCACTTCTGGAGCTTCTTAGGACTAGTTGTGTCACCGCTACGATGCATTATTTCACTGGTCCAAAGTCCTATGTACAGCAAGATAACTAGAAAAAAAAACACGGAAATGAAACAGATGGAACGTGTTGAAACTTCAGCAATATTTAATCAATGTTGTATGTTGCCAAAGTCAACTCCTATATTTACGTTTAATAATTTCCAATCTTTTTTTTTTCTTCGAACTTTTTGGAATAGATGTATATCTATGATATATGCACAGAAATCCAATATGAGAAAGTGGAAATAAATTTGAACTATTGAACCAATATAACCCACTTGTATTTTGACTGTTGATTGTACATATAACCTTTAAGCGATTATCAGTGAGGCCTAATTACCTTGTCTTTATTTATACTGCCTTGCAAATTGTATTAGTCATAGTCAAGAGGCACGTGGCTATGTCAACCAGAGTCACAAATACTTTTTGTGCTATGACCCCATTCCCATTAAGACCTCATTCAGATTTTCAAAATTTGTCATACGGCTAAACAAGGGAAAAAACACAATAAACGTTAAACTACCGGTATTCGATAAATATTTCATTTCCTTCTAATCTGAACGTTGTATATCAAAATGTTGTGTGTAAGCGAAACGCTTGATTAAACATTGTTTTGCTTGGATATCGATTCCATCATTATGTTGCGATATGAAACCTAAAACTCACTTTGAAATTTAATCTTGAATCTGGTCCTTTTGTACGCTATAAGCTTTAACAGGGCTATCACTGCAACTTTATGTTGTACTAGGTACTCGGTACTTGGTACTTGGTTGAGTAATCCCTTTGGCAGCTCACTCAGGAAGCTATACTGGGATGGTAGGTGAGGCGAGTTGTAGGTGCCAGGATTGACAGTTTGTGTCTGTATGCTTAAGCCCTATGTTAAAATGTGTTAAAGTTTTTGGGCCCAGACTTAGATCATTGGTGCTGATGTAATAATAATATTCATCTTTTATATAGCGTTTAATACATCTCGGACGTCTCTAAGCGTTTTACAGATATATTATTCAGATATACAGATGTATTCCAGCTGCCTCCTATAGTGAAGAGCCTCCTTGGTTATTTGGCATTAAATAAAGTTTTCTAATGTCTTCAAAAATGCTAATCAAATATTTTTCAAATCAAATGATTTATAATTCTTTCGGTTAGTTTTGTGAGCTCATTCAATCAATGTTCATGAATTTGTTATCAATGAATTCTGCCATTTTATGATTTTTTAATTTCTTGTACCATTTATATTCCTGCACAGATAAAAGGACACCATCTCACATACACAAAGACTTGGATAAACTACAGTTTAGCGATTAACCTTCCTCTGTAAGTACTTTCTGTCATATATTTGTTTCGAACAACAACCTTCAAACAATTTAGATATTTTGAGAGATTCCAACTGATTTTTTTTCTAAATTGAAGATCAAGAAATTTAATGTACTTCTGTGTGCTCTATGAGTATTTTTTGGCAACAATTTTATTTCATTGAAGATATACGGTATTGCATTTACAGAAAACTACAGGTCAATTTTTGGAGTGTGTACATTAGACTCATGAGCTAACTGACATTTTTGCTCATTGTTGGTTGCTGAGGCCTTTTGCCTTACTTTGTTGATATATTATATACTAGCTGGACCCGCGGAAATCCGCGGGATTCTAGAGGGGGGCGAGGGGTGTAAATAGATATATAGAGACTGTCTAAATTAAAACCACCAAGAACTTTATTTGCCATTCAGGCCATTAAAAAAATGTTTTGCGTCCCCGCCCGCTTACTTTTTGGGGGCCGCCTCCTATTTTTTTTTTTTTGAATTTTTTTGAATTTATTTTTTTGAAAGAAAAAAAAAAACAGCGTCCCCGCCTGCTTCCTATTTGGGGGCCGCCTCCTATTTTTTTTTTTTTTTTTTTTTGAAGAAAAAAAACATGAAAAGCAGGGCTCGAAATTAGCGGTTGCCCGGGTGCCATTGACCACCTAAAACGCCACCGGGCAACCTAAAAGTCCCGTCTTGGCTGCCCGGCTGGCAACCAAAAAAATAGGGCAAGATCAAAAATGGAAATGATCTCAAATCACCCCCGTAACGATTACGAGCAGCCAGCGCGAGCGGCCACTCTCTTCAAGCTTTGTATTTATTGTGTGCGCGCTGAATCTCCGTGTAAAATTGTATACACAAAAATTCGGTCGTAAAAAACTCGATCTACCTGGCTTACCATTGTCGCACGCACGTGTACGCGAAAACATGTAAATTTTCGCTGTTGCGAGACGGAGCGTAGGGATCGAGTTTTTGGTGGTCGATTTTGTTTTGATAGATCATATTAGCTGAACCTGGACCATTTGCTATTAAATTAACATCGCGAAACTGCAATCAATTTCCATCATGATTGCCGCAATTTTATATAGTTTTCGTGAAGAGAGGTATGAAATCTAACCTTATTTTGTGATTTTTCTCGCCATCTTAACTGAATTTTGATAATCATTTTTCAAAGTAAAGTTTTCACAAGAAAATCTGAGAAAATGATCGTGACAATACAGAGCACTGCACTGCAGCTGCTGTGTGAGCTGAGCTGACAGTGAGCTGAGCTAGACTGGGAGACTTGACAACACTTAGAAATTGCTATCTGTTCGCATCATTATTGCCGCGATTTCAATATAGTTTTGTGAATAGAGGTATGAAACCTGAGCCCAGAACTAGTAAAAGTATTACTAATGTCTTCGTTTTTAAATGATTGTTTGATTTTCTTGTGAAAATTGTACTTTGAAAAATTATTATCGAAATTCAGTAGAACTTAGATCTGAACATGGCCAGAATAATTGATCACTTTATAGATCTATTGTTACCGTTCTTGCATCAAATTAATGCATTAAAACTTAGTTTTTTAACTAGATAAATGCTTTCTTTTTTAATAGGTAATTATGAAGCAGGAAGCCCGAAACCTTAGCCTACTAACAAAATCTCAACAAACTATCCTTTTATGAATTAATGAAAAAGTAGCCCCAGAAAAAAGAGCTCTCGAAATGAAAAAAAGCCAATTGAAGTTGAAAAAGTAGCCCCAAAAAATGTCCCAAAAAGTCGAAATGGAAAACTTAATTTTTTCCCTGACTGGTGTACCGGGCACCGAGTTAATTATGATTTTTGTATAGGTCTACCGGTAGTTTATTTTAATTCAAGATTTCAAGTAGCGCCCCTTATAAAAAAAAGTACCATTGTAACCATGGTTTTTTAAATCAAAATTACCACCCACCACGGTTACCACGGTATCAAACAATGAAAAAACGTATTAAGTCATCGAACAATGTATTTCATTGTTTGGTACTTTGATTACCATTGTTACCATTGTGGATATATATGGACGGCGCGACAGACACGATGGCATCCTCACTGTGACCACCTAAACTGCCATTTGGCAACCTAAAAAACTGTATAGGATGCCCGGCTGGCAACCAAGAAAAAAAGTTAAGTGAGAGCCCTGAAAAGCACTGCTAAAATGTATTTCTGATTTTAAAAAAGAAAAAAAAAAATTGTCGGCTGCCATCTTGAAAAATAGCCCGAATGTCAGGGAAAATGTACCGAGCGGCCATTTTGAAAGAAAAAAAAAGGGCCTCCTCCTTCCCATTTTTCGAAAAAACAGGACGCCAAACATGTTTTTGTTTAAATTTGGCCTTATATAAAAAAAATTAAAAAACGATCCAACTGTACCGGTAGTTATTCTTTAAGCCACTGGAACTGCGTAGAGTTCCGTAGTGTGGAAAGCTTTTACTGCTTTGTCGATCTGGCGTAGGGTAGCGTACTGTTGCCTAGGCATGTAGCGTAGTGTTGCGTAAAAAGGCGTACTTTCTGCGTCAAATTTCTACGCCGAAAGTACGCGAAAAAAAATTAAACATGTTGAATTGTTTTCGTTCATCTTGCGTACCCCTTTCCGTCCCTAAGCATATAGTAACGTAGGCCAGCGTAGTTGGTACTACGCAACTCTACGTATTGACCCCACGCCAATTAGTGACTCGCAAGTGTCACAAATAAAGTATTAAAAATATGCTCATCTGACCCTAATTAAACGCCTCAACCCCCCAAGCTTTCGGGGGTTTATGGCCCCTTGAAACCCGTGGACCCCACGCCTATATTATATATACACTCAACCCGCTGCGATCTGATCTCTCCCCCCTCCCCAACTTTGAAGAATGTAACCCCCGAGCTCTTGGGGGTTTATGGCCCCTTGAAACCTGTGGACCCCACCCCTATATTATATATACACTCAACTCAGGACC
The DNA here is from genome assembly GCA_035222895.1 of Strongylocentrotus droebachiensis. Taxonomy (NCBI): domain Eukaryota; kingdom Metazoa; phylum Echinodermata; class Echinoidea; order Camarodonta; family Strongylocentrotidae; genus Strongylocentrotus; species Strongylocentrotus droebachiensis. The sequence goes on from JAVYIG010000019.1 coordinate 708,589, forward strand.
TGCGGAAATCCGAGGGATTCTAGAGGGGGGCGCAGGCAAAAAATTAAGTTTTTCATTTCGGAGGCTCCATTTCAAATTTTTGGGAAATTTTCGGGGGCTACTTTTTCAACTTTCGGGGGCTCTTTTTTCTGGGGCTACTTTTTCATTAATTCATAAAAGGATAGGCCTACACTTTGTTGAGATTTGTTTAGTAGGCTAAGGTTTCAGGCTTCCTACTTCATAATTGCCTATTTAAAAAAAAAAAAAAAAAAATTCTAGTTCAATAACTAAGTTTTCATGCATTGATTTGATGCAAGAACTGTAACATAATGAACCTAGATTGTGATTATTTCTGACCATGAATTTCGATAATCATTTTTCAAAGTAAAATTTTCACAAGAAAATCAGACAGTCGTTTAAAAACGTAGACATTAGTAATATTTTTACTAATTCTAAGCTCAGGTTTCGTAAATCTATTCACGAAACTATATTGAAATCGCGGCAATAATGATGCAAACCAACAGATAGCAATTTCAAAGTGTGAAATGAGTTGAGATGAGCTTGCAGGAAGCTCAACACGGGGCGCGGTCCCGGTGTTGGAGCTTCCTGCAAGCTCATCTCAACTCACATACACTGCACTGCGTGTTGATTGAAGGCAGCTTGCGACTGAACTGTCAGTCCAATGGTTTTCTTGTGAAAAAAAAATGATAATCAAAATTTTGTATACATGGCCGTAATAATCACAAAATAAGCTTTGATTTCATACCTCCATTCACGAAAACTATATAAAAATCGCGGCAATAATGATGGAAATAGGTCTCTAAGTTAGGACGTGGACGGGGAGCTTCGTGTGTATCTCTGTGGCTTGTGCAGCGCTAAAGCACATCCTATAGCACATCCTATAGCAAGACGCTTTACTCTCGGTGATCCCGCCCTTTGCATAGAGCATTTAATACGCAACATAATGTGAGTGGTTGGTCATTTGTTGTGTGTCTCTTTGAGAACTGCAAAGAAATGAGTGTGATCGACGGCGCGGTCTATATAGAGAATATCATATAGGAAGATACCTAACACGGGGTAAGTCATACCCATTCAGCGTGCATTTAATACGCAACTTAATGTGAGTGGATAGTCATCGGTCGTGTGTCTACGGATGTTATGTTGAATATCCATGAGGTATCTCTGTCGTCACGCATATCATGCATTATGCATATCGCGTCTGTTTTCGCCCTGGACGTCGACACGGAGGAGGACCTCGGGCGGAGTATAGCCAATTCGACAGAGTTGACTCTCCCGCGGACGACGGCACCGGTCAGCGGTACCCCGAGGGGAGGGTTCAGGAGGAGATAGCTGCACCAACTTGGGTCGGCGATCTCATTAAAAAACAATAGAATACAAAGGCTCGCGGAGACGTCGCGCCCCCCGCGGAGCCTTAGCGTATTACTTATAGTGATGTTATACACAGAGGTAACATTACTTTGGCTAAGCTGCTATAATAATCATCAGACCAATGATCGATTGTCTGGAACTCAGGATTGTAAAAGCTCAATGTATAGAGGGCTAGGCATGATGATTGATGGGCGATTAGTAGCAAATTATTAAGGATTTCCCCCTTTCTTTTCTATTTCTGACTTGAATCAAATGTTTAGAACTGCAGAGTCAAGTGTTCTTATCTTCATGGTTCACCATAGATCGGGTTCAAACCAGTTCTGTCTTCTTTCTCTGTGTCACGTTTCCATCGCATTTAAAACCACTAGAAAGCAAACTCCTGTGTACAATAAGACTTGAATCTTGAATCTGTTGCTCATGACTTGTGATGATAGTTAGCGATATAAAAAACTTTTCAGTATAATACCATTGTGCATTTATGAACAGAATTTTTTACCACTGTACCAGACATTCATATTTCTACTTTTGTCTGGGTTTTTATGCAGCCATGAATGGGTTGGATTTTGTGAAAGGTAAATAAATAATGTCCTGGATCGCGTTTATTGTATGTGGCTATATTTGGAGCTGAATGCCTTTGTAGGGGGTGCATGCATGAGACTTCATTCACTTCTCTCAGATCTGCTATTGCTTGTATTGATTTCGTTTATAGATTGCAAGTTGTTTATTGGTCGACAATGTTCTGATTCACTTCTTTTAGTCTGATAAAAATTCTTCTTATTTATTCAATCCTGACATGTTGAAATGATGATAATAATAATATGCTGTTGTTGTATATAGCGCATATCACATTATGATATAACGTCTCTATGCACTGCCAAAGGGCTTTGGTTCTTATCACCCGGTTTTATATCCGGAATTCAAGGAATGAATTCTACCAGGTACCCACTTATTACACCTGAGTCAAGTGTGGCAAGTGTGGTAATGACTTGCCAAAGGACATTAGTGTTGTGGCAGGAATCAAACCCGTACCTTGTGGTTCAAAGTCCCAAGACTTGTATCCACTAGACCACAACACCTCTACTAATCAATAGATAACATGTTCTTTCCATTATAGAGATGATAAATGTACAGGTAATCTCCCAATAAACAATTCTCAGAAATACTTCTGGAAGGCTGTGACACTGACAGGAAGTAATCAAAAGAGTTTTGTTATGATTTGTTTTGTTTTGTTTTCCAGTGCGCACAGTGCCCTAGATATATATAAACATCTGCATCATTGCAAAACACTATGAGTCAGATCGACTTTGTTCTTTAGAAAACTTGTACCGGTCATTACGATGCATTTTTCTGTGACAAATGCCATAATAAATAATTAGCGTATGGGCCTATATGTTTCAGATAATTGCATATTTGACTGTTTTTGTGCAATATCCCCAAAATGCTAATAATAAGCCTGTTGCAGAGATTCACCCCCCCCCCCCCCCATGTGGTATCAGTTCTGAGGAGGAGGCATATGACCCGCCCTCAGAAAGTGAAGGATGCATTCCCTTACCCCCTCCTATTTATACCATACACCCACTTCATATGTCATACCCAGCTTCTATTGCACCCCACATGAAAAATACCATGATAATATAAATTACTTTATTTCACTTTTGTATACCGTATATAACGGTGTATAAACCGCACTTTTTTGCCGCCGAAAAAATTTCAAAGTCGGGGGTGCGGTTTATACACGGTACACCAAAAAAAAAAAAAAAAAAAAAAATTTTTTTTTTTTTTTTTTTAAGTTTCAATTTATGCCCCTCCACCTGGCGCTATGCCTGGCAATGTCTCCCGGCTCGGTAATCGGTGTGTTGACTCACCACTCAGAAACTAGAACAACACTCAAATTTGTCTGTCATCTTGGTTTGAAAGTAATCTTTCTGATAGAACTCAATATGTAGTTTATAATAATAATTCCTCCAATTTTTGTTCTATTACATGGTGTACCACAAGGTTCTATCCTAGGTCCCTACTGTTTTTTAATTTACAGTACCGTAATGATCTTACACACACAAAAAAAAAATCTCGGCAAAAAAAAAAAAAAAAAAAAAAAAAAAAAAAATTTTTTTTTTTTTTTTTTTTTTTTTTAAGGGCGAAAAAGAGGGGTGCGGTTAATACACGAGGGCGGTTTATACAACGTTATTTACGGTATTAATTCATCCTACAAATATACAGTTCATGCACTCTGCACCTACATGTACAATTGAGAATGAGAATGTTATTAAACGTCGTACTGGATTTAGATAGAGTGATAGCGTAGTAGGTTTGGTGATTAGGATGTTACATAGTACTGGTTCAATGAATGATGGGGGTGTTTTGTAAGACAAGAATAGCCAACCAATCATCATTATCTCTCAATGTTGATTCAGGATGCTGTCCAACCATGTAAACCCTATCACTCGAGATTTAAAGCAGGATGTATAGTCTAATACTACCTGTACATGTATGTACAATATCAGTCTCGTTGTATCAGTTGTATTTAAAGGGCACCCTTCATCTATTTTGCTTTGAAAATAACCATTTACATTATCGTTCCATCCACAGGGATGCCAGTTTTCAGGTAACTAATAGCCTGAATTCAGGCCCTGGCGAGTTCTTTTGAGACCATTGTTTAGGCTTTTTTGTGTACAAAATAATTTTCAGGCCCTCTGATCAATTCTATAACTGGCATCCCTGCATCCAATTAACATTTATATCAAATTGTTGTGTCAAAATAACTTCTGTAAAAAGATATTGCAAGTTTTAATACTCTTTAAATTAAACCTAAATGTCAATTTGGATTTAAATTTGAATTTGAGTTTGAGTTTGAAATTGAATTTGAATTTGAGTTTGAGTTTGAATTTGAATTTGAATTTAATTTAAATTTAAATGTGATGTCAATTTGAATTTAAATTTGAATTTGAATTAAAATGTGAATTTGGATTTGGATTTGGATCTGAATGCGATTTTGATTTGTATCTGTTCATTCAAGTTCATATTCAAATCAAGCCTGTATGGTACTCAAAGAAGTATCATCCATACACTTGAAAGCAGATGTGAGATACTGACAATCTGTTGCTAGTCTCCAAGACATATATCCTCCAACTATACATAACACAGTCAAATCATTCAAACATGACATGTTCGCATGCCATGGCAAACAGGATGGAGGGCATTATCGTCCAAAGTCCAGATATAGCTTAGAAACATTCATTAATAGACCTCAGAACAGATGTCATCGCTCTTTGCTTCTCATTCAGTCTTAAGTAGGCCGGCTAGGCTTGTATTGCTGATTGTGTTGTGTTTACCTTCTTCGTACGCTCGCACGTTCAGTCGCAAGGCTACACAAGTATGGTGCAATACAGGTGGGAAATTTTTTAGTGAGCGGTATAGTTTGTGGTGAGAGAAATCGCAAGTCAGCCAAGATTTTGATACAAATTATCCACTATTAGTTTATTCACTGACTTAGAGGTAAGGATTAGCTTACGATAATTGCTGTCATGATTAATGAGTAATGACATTATGTTTTGTGCATGTCCAATCTTATTTACATGTTTACCGGTCCCAGTAGTTATCAGTTTACCAGAGACATCAAAAAGGGGGGCATGGTCTTGATTGTACCTTTTTAACCCCCGCAGTCACCCCTTCTACTGCCGCTTCTTATATGTTAAAATCTGTCCAATCTTTGAATACATTGATTATCTGAGTTCATAATCTATCTTGACTGTTTTATTCTGCTAATTCATTTCATAATTGATGTACAAAGTGTCTCTGGTAGTGTACCTATAATGTATGCACTTTCTTTCCAATGTGGAGGTTCGGATTTCAACATTTATATTCACATTGTTGTTTGTACTAAAGGATCAAAATGCAGTTATAGGTGTAATTTCACCTCTTTTCATGTATCTTTTGATTTGAAAGATGGATAAAGTGTTCCTTATCTATCTAGATGTAATTTTTTTTTCAGTCATTCCATTATTTGGTGCTAATTTAGGTTTGAATATCACATTTCTTTGTGTATATAATTCTATATGATATAGCAATCTTGAGTGTAAGTAGAGAGAGGTATACATTTAATAGCATCCGGTGACAGGATGACCACAATGTTTCCCTTGCCTCTCATTAAGACTACTTACATGAGCCGCACCGCCTCTGCCTCACTGCGTGAATAATGTGGTCACTGAATGGCAATTTGAGTTGAGTTGAAGCACACTGTGCAGCAAAAAGAAGAAGAAAAAAGATGGGGCCTATTCGCCCCCTTTAGTTTTTAAAAAGCATAGACTTCACCGTCTTCAATCCCATAGGCATCACTTTAAAGGTAATGCAAAGTTTTGGGAAATTTTGGATTCCTCTGTAGATATATATATAAGCACTAACAAAATTAGCCCCTAAAACACTTTTTCTTTTGAGGAATAGAATAATCAAATTTTACTGGTGCTCCTCGTAAATTTTTATTATTTCAAATAGCGCCTAAGGCCATTCATAATTGTTGCAACCATGAACATCTCAGAATATGTAGTTCTGGTATATAATTTTCTAACGGGATTAGCAAATCGGTCAATTATAGTCAAGAAACATTGTTTTAAAACTAAAGTAATATCAGTCTTGAGAGGGAGCTATACAACATAAAGAGTTTATTATTTAAAATTTCGTCACTTTCAGCCGCGATCATTGAATATTGTAAACTCGCATATATGCTTCCAATATGTTCATTTGAACCTAATTCATGACCCCATACCAAAACTTTGTATTACCTTCAATTAAGTCATAGCTGCCAACCATTCCTATTTTGGAGGAATGTTTCTTATATTTGGCCCTCAAACCAAAGTTATGAAACCTAGATTCCGTTCTGAAAAATTATATGTAAAAAGTGTACAAAAATATATTAAATTTTCCTTTGAAAGGTTGGCAGGTCTGAGAATTGGATATTCTCCAGCCAAAACACTTTGGCTATGAGGTGGAAACTACTGTATATTGTGAGGATGCAAATTGCAAACTTGTGCCAAATAACAGATGAGGTCTACATGTAGCTAGTGGCAAAGCTAGGCCTAGGGGAGGTCCAAGGGGCAGTACGCCCCCACCCATGTATAGAACCTCCATACAGTATATTCTTGTTTGGATTGAGAATGAAGCAGACCTTCCGTAGGAAAGTTCTTCACTTTTTACAAGAGGCCCATTTACACATCTCATACGCCATTTTGAAAAATCCATTAATTCTTTTTTTCTACTGCTGTTTACGCTTCTGGAAATGCCCATTAAAAAAAACATTGGTGTTTACTCATTCCGACTTTTTAGTGAGTATGGTACGCAAACGCTACTTGTCGCTGCTCTGCATGCAATCGCACGGAAGCGAGGCGAGTCACATGACTAAAAAACTAAATCATTCACCCATGTTTTGAGAGCGGACATTTCCACTGCAAAAAGTCTGAAATTTCTGCCAGCCTTTCAAAAGACACACACTCAAAGGTGGCGTTTTTTAAATTACGTACTTTCATCGTGTTTGCCGGTAGTTGCCTAGTGACTTTCAACGAAACACTGGAATGTGAGAAAAATCATCAATTTTATCTTGCAGTGTAAATGCAGCTACTGAGTTATTCATGTTGTATCAGGGTCCTGTTGGCCTTCACTGAATAATAAGTGATGATGATGCTTTAAATAGTCTTCGGTCCCATCTGTGGCATTCGATGACCCTCATGACTTTATTATTATCGTCATTAAAGGGGAAGTCCACTCTAGGCCTGTCTTCGTAAGACTGAAGTTGCAAAAGAGCCCAATCTCAAATTAGCCACTAATTTGCGTATTTATCAGCCCGCAGCTGCATGCAATTAGCGGGCTATTTGGTTGAGAAAATATCCTGAGAAATCTTGGTCTTGTTTAGAAAAATAACCCGCTATTTGGGAATGAAATAGCGGGCTAATTTGCGCTCGTTTGTGATGAGTGTATCGGTCTAGTGAAGAAGCAATTTCGAGCTTCGGGAAAATATCCAGAGTCTGGAAATAGTGGATTATTTTGCAGCTTGGTCTGATAATAAGGGTTCCTTATACACAGAGATTCACAGTATCTTTATTTGTGATATGAACTGATGGGCCTGTAAAAGTGTTTGAAAAACGAAGGAAAATTCTGCTTTTCTAATTTCTCTGCTTTCATCATAACCATCTTGAATATCAGTGTAGGCTTCTTTTATTTTTTTTTGTCTCTCATTTTTTTTGTCTCTCAAATTCTCTGTGTCTCTCATTTTCTTGTTCTGCTTATTGCAATGAAATGAAATGAGCAACTTGTTATCATGAGGTATGTTAACATCAGCTCAAGATTGCCAAATAGCCCGCTATTTCTGACTTGGGAAATATGCCAGAAGTTACATATCGCGTCCTCATCAGCTCGAAACTCGAGCTCAATGTATTTTGCTCAGCATTCACGCATAGTGTGAGTCTTCGGGCTGGTGAAGACGCACCAGACAAATGGCTGGATATTTTCCAAACTTGCCCAATATATATCTTGGGATGATTATCTTGACCAAATATCCCGCTAATTGCAACTGCGGGATGGTGAAGACAGGCCTATGGCGGAACTTCCTAATCTATGCAATGCCATCTCTACTGCCTCCTGTCCACGATGCATCGTGAGTCGTGGGGTCTAGAAACCTTCATCCATGTTGTCGAGGTCAATCCATGCTACTCATACCACGCTCCAACGAACCTTGCTCCTGCGAGATGCGCCGCGGAAATATCCACCTAGCTGCTGAAAGTACTTTGGGCAAGAAAGCAGTCCTAATGGATACTTCATTAGGGCAATTATTCAGAAGGAATGGTTGAAAGAAGGAAGGAACCAACCAGGGAAATAAGGTGATATGCCGGAAGATGCATGATGCATTCACACTTAAGCAAAGTTTAAGAAAACCGGATGATAAAAAAAGAGGCGTGATAGCTCAGTCGGTAGAGCAGTGGTCTCGTAATTCGGTGACCCGGGTTCGAAACCAAGGCGATGCGCTAGTGCCCTTTGGTAAGGCATTAATCCTCATTACCAGGTCTCTCGGAGAGGACCTTAAGCCGTCGGTCCTCTGGTTGCTTACTATAACAAGCATTTATGCTTTTTTAGCAGTCAGGTAATAAAACCACCACTACTACTAAGTTTGTGGAAATGTAAAGTGTAAAATCTTCACCGTATTGCAGTAACCTCACAAGATATCCTACAGTGTTTACTAAACCAGAGGTGATAGTCCAAATATCTTAATTAACTTTTGGGTCAAGTCGATGAAAATATATCATCTTATGTACACAGGATATATCCCCAACATTGCTGATCAATTAATACTGTTCTTCTGGGGGCCCTGCAATCTTACTGTTACCCCTGCATTAATTAGCCTGGCTACCATGATAAGGTGGTCATCAAGCATTCAAGAAATTTTAATGACTTCCATTTAATTCACCGGGTGGAGAGTGTCAAAAAGTATATGAATGTCTTGCCAAATGATTATGACCAGTATTTGTACTCCATACAATATGCTGCATTCTGTATTGAAATAAAAAGTTACATCTAAAACGTATTTCAACCCATCTGACACCCAGCAAAGTTACATGCGAAAAACAAAGACAAGAACGGTAGAGAATGTGAAAACTATGCAAAATACCTCATAGACATGTTATAAAAAAATGTTGTACCCCCCCCCCCCCCTGTTATACCATATCAGGGAATAATTAGAAAAAGTTAAAATATCTACTTCAGATTAGAGAATAAAAGAAAAGGGAGGGTATAAGAAGAGAGAGAGAGAGAGAGAAGAAGAAGAAGAAGAAAAAGAAGAAAGAAAGAAAGTTAAAAAGTATATTCATCATGATTATGTATTGAGTGTATGGGCCTTGAGACTAAATCGTAAACGAGGTTAAACAAAATTCAGACTGACATAAAGTATGTGTTTATTGTGAGAAAAAATACAATTCACATGTTTTTCATTAAGTGCATATGATTGTCAATTATTTATTGTACTTGTGAACTTACTTTGAAGCAAGATTGTTAATGTAAGTATGAACAATTATCCTCTTTGGACATAATAAATGAAATGAGATGAAGTGAAATGCAATTTATTACCACTTCAGTCGAGCAGTATAGGCCTGCCTTCATCAGCTCGAGATTGCCAAATAACCCGCTATTTTAACTAACCCGATCTCAAATTATCCAGCTAATTTGTGTCTTCATCAGCCTGCAGTCGCACTTATTAACGGGATATTTGGTCGAGATTGTATCCCGAGAAATCTTGGTCTTGTTTCCAAAATATCCTGCTATTTGGGAAATAGCAGGCTAAATCTTCATCAGACCGAAGTACAGAGTCAACTTCTCGATCCCACCATGCACAATGATATCCGGTTTTCTGTGTTTGTTAATAAACTTTATGTGTGTACGGCGGTCTGCCGTCTACGGCTGTACCAGTTGGTCTCTGAAGTGCGCATGCGACAATCTCAGGATTATTTTTCGAGCTAGTTTGTGATGAGCGTATCGGTCTGGTGAAAACGCAATCTTGAGCTTTGGGATAATATCCCGAATCAGAAATAGCGAGCTAATTGGCAAACTGAAGCTGATGGAGACAACCCTTATGTGTACTTTTGTAATGACTTAAAATGGAAGGCTCCTCATCTGTGATCAGTGTGCTGGAATGTTATCGTGGCTTTTAAATTTCAAGGAGATTTGTAATCTGTAATGAGACCATGGAGCTTGACTGACAGAAGTCAATGATATGACCATGCAGACATGCAGCATGATGATTGTTGACAACCAAGGCAAGTCTGAAGGCTTGTTCAGATATGACGAGAAGAAACTGCAGCGTTCTTTTTATGATGAAGTCAAGTGTATTACGCTTCACATTTGTGTATCTTATAACACTGAGCTCAGTAAACAGCGCAAGTCATTTGTGGAGCGCAGTTGCCAATCATTTACACGTTTTGAGAAAACGTTGCAGTTTTTTTGCGCCGGTTTACCTCACCATATCTGAACAAGCCTTTAGTTGATTTTATCATGCCATCATTACCTAAAGACTTGCTCACATGATGCAGAGAAAAAATTGCAGCATTTTCATTATTACATTCAAAAAGCAATTTCTGATAAAGAAGGTACTTGTTCTGACTTATCTCGGCAGTATAAGACGCAGAAATGTGAAGTGTAAGCTTTTGTTTTAATACCTGTTTTATGAAAACGAGCCTTAATTTAAAGACACTCTTGGCCTTTTCCATGTGTATTTACAACTACCATTGAGCATGTGTGTACAAAGCTCGCACGCAGCGAAACTTGTGTCCCACCTGGAACTTACTGTGAGATACTCTACAAGTGTTCAGTCTAGATAGTCATCTTTTAGGTGTGCAATTTGTGATCGATGGCTCTCCCTTATACTTTCCCTTAAAACTTTGCTGATCAATCTGCTACCTCTCACTTTTCTGCTTGAATTAAAGCCCCACTGCACTACTTATAGCTACTTGCTCCCTCTATCTAGAAAACAATGCCTAAGCGGTACCTGTTGGTCCCCCATGATCCTCTTTTTCTTATGTTAATTGAGAGATGAGTTGATGAGATAACCACCTGTCAGTGACCACGCTAATCCCTCTAATCCCTCCTGGCCAAACTAGTGCAGAGGGGCTTTAAAACTTTCTCTGATCAATCTGCTACTTCTCACTTTTCTGCTTGAATTAAAGTAAACTGGATGCCAGGGTGTACGCCCCCTCAGTTGTCCTTCTTCATAGCTAAATTAGAATCATGGCATATATGTCATTATGTCATGATTACATGATTTTTAATTGTTATCTTGTGTCCATAGAAATGTATCGTGCTGGTGTACGTGCAAGATTCCATGCAGAATTGTTGAGTAAATTGAAACACATAGACATTCAATCAAACAAACTTAGAAATCCATATCCCAAAGTTTCCTTTTGTACAAAATGTACATATTAGTTTTGCATTCTGAAAGCGATAAAATATTGATTTAACCCTTGATCATGGTTTCAAATCAGTGCTGTTGATCACCGAACAATAAACAAACGTAAGTGTTTTGGTGCAAAGTCAAATTCAATCAATCAAGGGTCCTCATTGATTTTGAGAACTGTACTTAATTAGCTGAGGATCGAGCTGTATATTAATGAGAGATAGTGATCAGTGATCGATGAATGCTTTTTTTTTATCAGGACTTTTAATCATCAGAGGTCTAGAGATATATAGGGTTAGGATTGTGATTGGGTTTAAGGTTAGGTTTCGGGTAGGGTTAGGATTAGGCATGGTGTTGGGTCCAGAGCTGAAGTTAATAGAAGTAATGATCAATAGTGGGGGTAATTGACTGTGGAGCAATTGTTGCCAGAACTTGTGTAATAGAACACAGAGGTCTTTCGTCCATTTGATTGAAGTATGCATGTTATGTGTAAACGGAGAAAATTGAACTGTAAATATTAGATATCAAATATTAAAATCTATTATGGCGATGATTCAAGAAGGATGCCAAAATGGAAAGAGTCCACAAATCGTCCTGTGATCATCTTTTTTATGATACGCCAATATGCTCACTATACTTAAATGTAGGTAAACATATAATTCTGCAAATATTTGGTTTTTATAGAATGTATGCCAAAATGGATAGGGACAAATTATGTCTGTTAACAAGTGATGATTGTTTTTTTGATGGTTTGCCAAGATCGTTAGGTAGCTTGAAAAAGGTAGTCATGTAAATATTTATGTCATATTTTTGCACTGATCTTAAAAGATAAAAAAAGATTAATGATACAATGTATTAATGAACGTAGTTTAAAGTTTGTTTGTAATTGAACACTATCCGAGTAGACAGAGGGCAAGCCTTGTGTCAACCTACCAGCATAGTGGTATTTTAATTACTTCATGGTCAACAATTTCGACTACACTTGACCCTTGCCTGGCTGGTATTCGCACTTTGTGTTGTCAGTCAAACATGCCAAACTACCACATATTAATGGATACGTGGGACTGGACAATGAGAATGCTCAACTAACAAAGTTTCAGAAATACTTACAGGTAATATCTTTTGGAGTAAAATTAAAGAGTTGAACTTTGCATGAAATCTGATTTTACCTAGTTTTGGAGAACTGAAAAGTTTCCAGTAGTTAAAATTGCAATTTCTTCTTACCATTAAAAAGCAATCGTAACATTTTGGTTTTCTCTTATATATTTCTGAAATCCTATCATATTTGTCAAAATATGACGCAACAACATTACATGCAAAGCTTTAGTTATGATGATTGAGCGCTTCTGGAGTTGCTGTATCTAATGTTGTTGCAGATTGTTCCAGTATAAGTGAATTCCACACAGATTTAAGAGAAGACCTACAATTTATGATTGCTTTTTTATATTATCAAGAAAATGCAATTTTTTCATGCTGCATATATTGTAAATGTAGAATGTTCTGCAACGACATTGCATACATGGTTTTATTGGTGAAGGTTGAGCACTTCTCGAGATATTGTCAAATTAAATCTCTTGGCATTTTTTTTAGATCCCCCCCCCCCCCCCCCCCTCGGAGAATGGATTGTCCCATCTTCCGAATTGTACATCATTATGTGCCTGGCAGAAAGAGCCATGAATAGACAATTAGATGAAATCACACCATTCTTTGACCTGTTTTTATTACATTTATGCAGCACATTTTAGTTTTGACATTGTCGAAATTGTTAACAGTGGTAATTAATTACTTCCACATCAAAACTAAGAAGTTTGAAGAAGTTACAAAAAATGCATTCATGCCATTTTGCCAGGCATACAAGGATATAATGAACAATTTTTTAAGAGACAAAAACTCCTTTTCATAAATTTTGTGAACTTAAAAAAGAATGTGATTGCATGGTGTTGTGGTCGAGTGGATACGTCGCTGGACTGTCGATCACAAGATCCGCGGTTCCAGTCCCGCCGCCGCACTAATGTCCTTTGGCAAGACATTGATCTACATTTGCCACACTCCACCCAGGGGAAGTAAATTGGTACCTGGAAGGAATTTATTCCTTGAAACGCAATGCGTAACAGCTGCACTGCTAAAGCCAGGGTATTTATGCTGCATTATTGTAGAGCGCTTTGAGACTTCTGATAAAGTAAGTGTTAGGCGCTATATAAGCAAGGATAATTATTATTATTATTATTATGGGGAAAGTTTAAGAAATAGGCCCTGAATACCCTGTAGAGGTGTCGTGGTTGAGTTGATACGTCACCGGACTGTCGATCTCAAGGTTAGCGGATCGAGTCCCGCCGCAGCACTAATGTCCTTTCGCAAGACATTGATCTACATTTGCCACCCTCCACCCAGGTGAAGTAAATGGTTACCTGGCAATTTAAGCCAGGGTAATAATCTGGCAGCGCCAGGAGCGTCACGACGTGGCGGACATGTGCACTATATGAGAAGCCATTCTTATTCTAATTATTATTATCTACATGTATATACTCTCCACCCTTTCACGTGAAAGACGCAACTACGCAAAAGAATTCACAAGTAACTCAATCGTTATCTCATTGCTCAGCTAATGGCCTTTGAGAATTGAGATGGACTCCATCCAACCTTTCAATCCGCGATGACACAACTCATGAAATGAAAAACACACAGAATGAAAAGACACCATCTCAAAATATGAAACATGAACATTGGACGACATTTTATTGTGAAAAGTGAAGAAGCAATTTTGTCATTTTGAAAGGTTGGGTGGACTCCATCTCATCCAATTCTCACAAGCCATTATTAGAAAATTAAATAGGTCAAAATAGGTTGTGAATTCCACATTTTTGCAGACGCCATGACACCTTTTGTAGGTTTCATGTATGTTCTTTCCCCCCTTCCAGGTGAAAGATGCACAAGATTTCACAAGTAACTCAATTGTTATCTCATTGCTCAGCTAATAATGGCCTTTAAGAATTGAGATGGACTCCGCCCAAACTGACACGATTGCTAATCACTTTTCATATTTAAATGTCCTCCAATGTTTAACGATTCATATTCTGAGATGGTGTTCTTTCACCCCGTGTGCTTTTCATTTCATGAGCTGCGTCGGTCGGTCGCCGGTTGCTCGTTCTTCACTGGGTGGGTGCAGCCATGCATGTTGAAGCGCTCTGGCCAGAAGTGATGTGATTTTCTTTCTTGGTCCTCCACACGCTATTTACCAAATGAAAGCTTTCCGCAAACAAGCCAGCCCTGGCTAGCTGTATGATGATGCTGCCTGCGCGGATATAAGCTAGCTAGGCTTCATGAATTATTTTTATGTCTCTCTTGTGTTTCTTTTTCCATGCATCCATACCGCTTTGTCTCTACTCCAGGAAGTCATCATATCATGGTGATACTTTCTTACCCCATCAGCAGTTGCGCACCATTTTGTCCCATCCCTTCTCTCCCTCTCTCTCTCTCTCCTTCTCTCTCTCCTTCTCTCTCTCTTTTTCTCTCTTTTTCTCTCTCTTGCTCTCTTTTTTCTCACTCTGTATCTTTCTTTCTCTGTCTCTCTCTCTCTTTCTCTGTCTCTCTCTCTCTCTCTTTCTATTTATCCAGTCTCCTCGGGTCTCTTTGTCTAGATGTCTTATTCTCTTGCTCTCTTTGTCTCCCTCCCTCTCCATCTCTCTTTCTTGTATTTCTCATTTTCTTGCAGGATATTTATCTATCTCTCTTGACACCTCTATCTTCATCTCATTTTCTAGATTTTCTCTCTCTCTCTCTTTCTCTTTCATTTCACATCTCCTTCTTGCTCCCCCTCTTTCTATTTATCGTCTCTTTTAACATACATGAAGTCTACCCCCATTTTCTTATTGTATTTGTTAATTTTTGTTTTTGTTTCAATGTTGATTTTTGCACTGTCCCTCACTGTGCATCTCACCATTTCTCTTTATTGTTCATTTTCTCTCTCTCTCTCTCTCTCTCTCTCTCTCTCTCTCCATCTTCACTCTGTTTCCCTCCATCTTTACTCTGTTTCTACCTCCATCTCATGACAATCGAGCCAATGTATTTTCACACACACAATAACACGGGTATATTGAGGGAGGCCGGGTCACCGAAAGAAGAAGCAAGCAAGGCATGCAGGCAGGCAGGTTAGCAGCAGGCATATCAGTCGCTGGGCTGGGATTATACCGTTGCCTTGGCAGTGACGTCAATGGATCCTCCAAAAGGGGTGTTCATACTTGGTCTTCTTCTACCCTGGTAGCACATTACATTGTCTAAAGGGGGTGTTCATACTTGGTCTTCATCTACCCTGGTAGCACATTACATTGTCTAAAGGGGGTGTTCATACTTGGTCTTCTTCTACCCTGGTAGCACATTACATTGTCTAAAGGGGGTGTTCATACTTGGTTTTCATCTACCCTGGTAGCACATTACATTGTCTAAAGGGGATGTTCATACTTGGCCTTCATCTACCCTGGTAGCACATTACATCGTCTAAAGGGGGTGTTCATACTTTGTCTTCTATACCCTGGTAGCACATTACATTGTCTAAAGGGGTGTTCATACTTGGTTTGCATCTACCCTGGTAGCACATTACATTGTCTAAAGGGGGTGTTCATACGTTGTCTTCTTCTACCCTGGTATAAACACATTACAATGTCTAAAGGGGGTGTTCATACTTGGTCTTCTTCTACCTTGGTAGCACATTACATTGTCTAAAGGGAGTGTTCATACTTGGTTTTCTTCTACCTTGGAAGCACATTACATTTTCTAAAGGGGGTGTGCATACTTGGTTTTCTTCTACCCTGGTATTAAACACATTACATTGTCTGCCGAGAACCAGAACGGGGATAACTCTATGCTGACAGACAAAAAGTCCTTCTGGTTTTTATCATGTGACCTAGCTGCTCCAAGCGTTTTGAAATCGTAGTTGTCGGATATAGCTTGCCCAAGGTTTTGTTTGCATAGCTTCCATCCCACTTCATACTTAAATTTAATCCCACTTCATACTTAAATTTAATCCAGAAGTTTCAGATCTTCGAAGGCATGGAATGTTACTATGTGCTTTTTACCAGAAATTTCATTCATACAGATTTCAATGACTTGTAAAATACCACTTTATATCAAAATTATTTAAATATTAAGAAGCAAAGAATGCAAGTAACGGTATGACAAATATTGTGCTGTTAAATTCTCCATCCCTTGTAGCAAGTTGTATCAAATCCAAAAAATCGCTCCAAGTATTTCCCTGTTTCAGAGTCGAGAAAAGCCATTGATACATACATGTAGTAAAGGTGTGTCCACACGGCATCCAGCTCTGTCAGCATTAGGGATCAAAATCGCTTTAAAAAAAAAGTTTCAAGGTTAGGTACAGAATGCAGAGAATGCCATCTCTATATCTTCATGTATATTTTTTGTGATGGATGGCTTGAAATAGTCTCAATCACTGGCAGTGCTTGACTTAATCCAGGCAAGTTCCGGGCAAGTGCGTGCCAAAAATGCCTGACATATTGACATGACAACAAAGTATGACATCGATATGATGTTTCATGGCGTACAGGCTTTGACAGCTGAAATGTGTTCAAACATGTAGAGTTTGAATACCCAACTTGTTTGAAAATGTAAGGGACTAATAACGACAGAAGGCTTAGCCCAATGTATGGGAGGGGAAAAGGAGGGAGGGAGGAAGGGGAAAGGAGGGAGGGAGGGGAAGGAGGGAGGGAGGGAGGGGAGGGGAAGGAGGAAGGAAGGAGAGGAGGGAGGGAGGGGAAGGAGGGAGGGAGGGGAAGGAGGAAGGGAGGGGGAAGGAGGGAGGGAGGGGAAGGAGGGAGGGAGGGGAGGGAGGGAGGGGAAAGGAGAGAGGGAGGGGAAGGAGGGAGGGAGGGAAAGGAGGCAGGGGGAAAGGAGGGAAGGAGGGGAAAAGGAGGGAGGGAGGGAGGGAGGGAAGACTGTCACAATTATCTACTCTATGTGTTAATGGTATATATGTAGGATAATGGGACATGCCCTGATAGCGATAGACCATTTTCGTAATGTAATCAAATTTAATGCACAAATCTTTGTTAAGTGCCTCGTTACAAATTATTTCTTTCACCTGTTACAGATAATTGCATTTCATTAGTCAGAATGCGAATTACATATCATACACATGCTGTTAAGTAGGGCAAGCCATTATGTATGTCCTACCTACCAACAATTAATATATGCAATTCCTGTTCTGACTATTAAAATACAATTATTATTTATAACGGGTGAATGAAATCATTTGTATTGAGGCACTTACGATTTATGTATTTAATTTGATTACTTTACGAAAATGGTCTATTGCTATGCAGTCAATATCCTGATCTATTAAAATTTCTAAAATCAACCCTGCACCCGACACCATACTGTTACTCAACCCTAAACCCAACCTTAATCAAAGTTGCAACCCTAACCCTAACCCTTTCCTGATACATTTGACAAACTACGGTAAAGCATGCAGCAGTTGTCACATGAGCATATGTGGAAAATGTAATGTGAACATGGTTTATTATGTCTGCCTCTTTGTGACCTCAGTTAAAGGCCTGGCAGACTTACTGACTTGTAAACCTCTGTTTTACACAAATATATGATAGTAATCTTGTTTAACAAAGGGATAAGCATGATATGCAACTGTATTACATCGTTGGTGATGTTGAATGACAGAAAAAGCTAGTATTAATGCCATCATCATTAACAAGCTAGTATCATTTCAATAGTGAGGCATTATCTTTCTGAGCTGAATGGCAATTAAATCAAATAAGTGATGATATGCAGCTGTTTATATTTCCATAAAAATAAATATGACTATCACTTTAATCACTATATTACAGCTGTTTAGATACAACAAAATTATAATATTCATTTCTATCGACAGCATTAAGAAAAATAATTTGTGAATAATAACAAGTGAAGATACTTTGTATTTTTAATGCAGTAATGACAAATTTGCGGGGACAGATCATTGACGGTAGTTTGATTCTGCTCTTTGCTTTTATTTCACCAAATAATACTCATCCAAATCATCCCACCCATGGCCATGCTGACTGACTCAGAGAATTAATCAATTGTGCTTAATTCCCGAAAAAGATCAACCCCAATATGGACGCCACTTCCACCACGGACGGACGGAGCACACTCAAGTGTGTCCTAGATTAAAGGCTTCTCTCCCCGTCTCCGATCAATATGGCATCCAGCTGCGCATTGTTCCCCCATAAAAGAGATCCGCACATGTTGTCGGATCCTCCACGCAGGAAATCATATCTGCAAGTATCGCGTTCCACCATCAGATTCCTCCATCCATGCTCCCCCATTAGCATAGATGCTCGTATAAACCCAATTAAGATACATGTATCTGCTGCGTCTGCCGAGGAACCGAATGCACCGCCAACATGCAACCAAAGGGAATATTTATTTTTGGTTCATTCATTTCTGGGCGAATCCATCACTTTGATTCGGAAAGCACCTTAAATTTGCACAAAAAATTGTGAATTGTATGTCCATGGACATGCATGCAACTGTTGTTTTCAAGTTGTTGTGGTGCATATTCTACGAGACATGCAAATGTAGATACATGTATTGTATGATATATGGGAATACTTTTGTATGTGGGCGTAGATATACACTGTACACATACTTATGCAATGTTCAGGAAAAATAATACACATTCATTTTTATTATAAATGTGGGTATAGCTTTTAATTAGATTGCTGATAATCCCTTTTTTTTACTTCTTATCTTGTATGTAAAGATTAATCCTCCTTTTAACACATGAATTGATAATGACTAGTGTCCTAGCATGTCATTTGGTAAAAGGGTATTAACTACATGCATGTGTAAGATGTAACATGAGCTAACACACTTCTGGGGGCGTTTCACAAAACTTGTCATCAGTGACAAATGGCAGTTTTTGTTATAAGCTACCGGAATCCTTGCTTCTGATTGGTTATCAACAGATTTGTCACTGATTCTTGTCATTTGTCATTGAAAAAAGGCTTTGTGAAAAGGTCCCTGGTTTTCATCAGATGGCATCATGGGTAGATGTGAAGTTGTTTTGATAGCGAACCAGCATATCGTTTGTTTATAACAGGTACTTGATGAGACCCAGAAAGGCCTTAAAGGCATCGTTTAACAATGTTAAATCTGAGATGCATTGCCCGGCCTACGTGTTATCAGTGTCTGTGATATAGGGTAATCTTGAAGCCCTAGAAAAATTGTGCTTCAAAATGACCAAAAAGTGCCTCAAAAAAGTAAAAATATTTGAGTGACCGATTTTACCGTATTCATTTTCAAAAAAAAGATTGTAGTGTTACGAAAACGCAATATTTGGTTTCGATTTCCAATCATAAATATCTTGATAATCAGACAGGCAACAGACTTGTAACAATCATGGGGCTCCTGACTGACCTAAAGGTTTATAATTATCATTGCAGCATGAACTAAATCCAGGATTTTGTTTCAGAATCTGAGACAAAGTTACCCAATCCCTTTAAAGCTAAACTTGAGCTCTGGCATGGGCATCATATGTCCAGAGAACATGGCTATAATTCATTCTGGATTGTTTATTCTGCAGTGGATCGATTATTTGAACCAGTATAATAAAAAGAAAAACCTCTCAAAAACTTGCTGAAAATCATCTTTGATTAAAACCACAACTCTCATTTGCACATAGTGACCTGTGTTAAGCACATGGTGTCTCTCTCTCTCTAAGTGCCATATCGTTTGACTTTGGCGATCATGCTGTTCCACAACCCTCGGCTTCTAGCCTTCTGTATTAGTACCACTCCCAGTTCCTTCACTCCTCTCTCTTCCAACAATTTCTGCAGACTGTCCATCCAAAGTATCCTCCTTCTTCCCCTACTCCTTCTTCCCACAATTTTCCCTGTCAAAGCAAGGTTCTCTAGGCCTTCTTTACGTGTAATGTGACCCATGAACTTCAACTGCCTAATCAACATCTCACGTATCATTTTCCTTTGTTTTCTCTCATTACCAGAACTCGAGCTTGTCTTTAACTCTGTGTAAACTTTCATGAGTCAATGCCTTTCTTGCTCTCAACGGGTGGACTATCATAGGTAGATGTGAAGTTGTTATGGCAATGCACCAGTTTGTCATTGATCAACATTGGTTAACAACCGGTTGAGTATCTGAAGGGAGTTAACTGTATGTGAAAATAGATGAGCTAACACCCTTCTGGCTTTCAGCAGGCGGTATCATAGGTTAGATGTGAAGTTGTTTTAACATTGGATAAGATATGGCTCATTGTTCGTTTGCAACAGGTTGGCAGTGTCACTGCCTCTCACCTATTGTATAGGCTATAGCCAGTTAGCCACCCTAATTGGCAACTTTAAGTGTTGAATGACAGACGAGTCGGATGAGAAGGGATTTGCTGGGGTTCAAACGAGGGTTGATTAGCAGGGCTAATGCATTATGGGATTGGCTGAATATTTAAGAGTTATTATGCATTTAAGAGTCATTATGCACCAGCTTCAATAATCCCCCTCTGAGATTTACTTTTGCAATCTAGCAGTAGAGGCCTTCATGTATGCATGTAAGAAAAGAGCAATGTTCATTCGTACATGTATATAGAGATTTGTGAAATGTGAAGAAAAAAATATTGGTTTAGCAACTCCTGTAATGATCAGTTGAAATATATTTATCAGCCCAGCATTTTGTTTCAGTTGAACAGATTTCTTCTACAGTGTATGTTCTCTGCTTTGTAAACTTCATTCTGTAACTGTTTACAAAAAAATTGTGGAGCCTTTTATAAACCAGCTCTTGTTAAAAGGGTTCATCCACCCCATATTTTGGTAATCCACACAAAAAAGGTGTTCATATTTTTGTTATGTTCTCGATACCTTTGTAAACAGTAGAAGCACAAAGTCAACATCAATATTCATATATTTTGAGAAATGTGTAGGGGAAATAGTCAAGCCTCTTGTATACTTGACATACATTTCAAGTGACCTGTTTGCTGAAACCCAATATTTCTGTATCGTCTTCTTCAGATAATGCAAATTTAACATGCCATGATTATGTTTCTCGGTCAGTCGTTGGTCAATGCTGCATAGAGGAGATTACATGCAGTTGCCAATTTGATGATGACACTAATTTTTCTATTTTTTTTTTCTTTCTTCTTCCCATCTATCATTTATTATTCATTTACTTTGTTGTTGATGTTGGTTTGTTTCACCAAATGCAACAGTTAATTTCAGTTGGTTTTAAAGTGAACATGCAACACAAACTGTTCAAGCTTAATCCTGTGATGGTTCCCTTTACATGTAATTGCAATATTTATGTACAGATTTATTTGTCTTGCACTATTCATAAGGCACAAGTACAAGTATGTAGATAGTTGTGCCTACATGCAGGGCTTGACACTAACAGGTGCTTGGGACACATGGGCGCCAAAAATATAGGTCACGACCCCTCAAATCTTGTATTTTTGCATACAGCTCGTAAATATTGACTACATAATTTGATCTGGAACCCCTTCCGACGAATTTAGTAAGGAGCCCTGCTACATGTTAATGGAATGTTAAAATAGTTTGAACTTTTTTTAATGTCTCTTTAAATTGAACTGCAATAAATGAACTTGTATTGAGATAATACAATATAATAATATTCATAGACTTCCGTATAATACATCGTGAAACCCATGTATCGTGATGAGATTTTGCTTATCAAGAAACACAAAATCTCAACCTTCCTGGGCCTTGTTTAAAAAAAAAATAATAATAGGACTGTGGTCTTCACATTGTAATGAATCATTTTGGAAAAGGCATCTCATTGGTTCTGCTGACATCATGTCATGTAATAGATTTTTGACCTCATGCTGTCGTTGTTGATAGCAGGATGCTGTGTGTGCACGGTATGTGATGTAGGTTTTGGTAATGAATTTAATCGGACTACATAAATAGCAGCTTTGATTGATGCATATCTGCTCTTTGGATTCTACTGTGATGTCATTGAACATTTGTTTTGTTTCTGTTTATTTTCCTACTTACCATCTTTCTTCTATGTTCTATGTTTGTCTTCTAATATTATTTTATCTACCACTAACAAACTTATTTCTGCAAATCTATCTGTATCTTCTTTGTTTTTCCTCTCTTAATTTTTATTTTCTTATTTGGCTTATCAATCCTTTTGATTTTCATCTTTCTTTTTGTCATCTTTTCACATTTTAATTCGGCATTGTAATCCCTTCTTTCTACTACTTCTGCTTAGACATGAAGGCTTGACTCTTTGAGTTACCAGTTCAGGTTAGGATTAAAATTTGGTTGTATTTGGTCAATGGTTGAAGTTATAGGAAAAACAACTTATGTCTGAAAAATGGACTGTGCAGCAATTGTTGACAGAGCATATGTCGTACAATCCTCATTCCGTTGACCTCAGCTAGTACGTCTCTCTGTGGGAAAACAATGTTATTGCAAACATGCATGACTCCAAATGAATTCTAGATAAAGTCCCTAAATGTATAATGGCACTTAGTGCATAATGTATTGCGCTGGACTAGCTTGTACATGTACAATTGTACATGTATGAAGTAGGCTAGTTTAAAGGCCTTATAGTCATACATGGTTGAGAAGTTGTGAAGTGACAGTGCTTGTACAATATTTCTCATGAAAATATCATCCGTTTGGAGCCAGAAGGGTGTTCATTCTGTGTAAAATCATATGACTCAAAACAGATGATGTTGTAGTGTACATGGCTGCCTCTTTAAATCAATATTGACAAATTTGTTTTAATTTGACTTTACAAGAGAAAAGATAAAGAGGAATACCTGAAGATGTTGTTTTAAATGCATTTGCATGATATTACCCTATGGACATTTAAAAGTCATATTGCTCCCTGAAGTTTACTTGATTGTCCTCTAAGGGATAATAACGGCATATGACAGGAAATTAAACCATGTTCTGAAGGAAATGGTGGGGTATAAATAATCCTGTTTAGCCGCCGGTGAACAATGGGTCGAACCTGCAGCACGGTGACTCTTGTCCTAAATTGTTGCCAATTTAGCGCCCGGCATGATATAACAGGGATTCAAACAGGAAAGCCTATGGATTTCCCAGTACCGGCCCAAAATAGGTGGATAATGCCGGATGCTTTCATCCAAACATAAGTTTAACAGATGTCTTTATTTATTACCAGGTTGGGTAGTCCTCCGTTGATAAATCTGGCATATGAACTAATTTGAACCCTTGGGGAAAGTATGACATTTTTTCAGTGTCCATTTTGTATCATGATGTCGTGGAAGACAAGAGAGCTCACTGCTGAAGGAATTGATTGTGTATAGGATTTCTATTTATGTGTACGGTAGGTGAGTCAGGGGACTGTATACCTGAGGAGACCTCATTACCTGAGATTTGTCAACAAAATGATTTTCTGATGATGATGTGTCATGTGTGTAGCTAGTTGAACAACACAAATCAAACTGGGATTTGAACTCTGTTATATATTTTCTAACAATTATGGGGTAATTATAGGATAATTGTTCTTTCTTTTTTTTGACATAGGCATGCAGAATATAAATGGCTGTATAGTCCTCTTTTCATCATTACAATTTTGTTAAATTTTGCTCTTGATTTTGTCTTGCTTTCCATAGATCTTTGTACATCTTAAATGTTGCTCAAAATTGATGAAAAATACCTTAAAGATCCTCATGCAGGCTGCATTTTTATTGCAGTTTTCATGTAATATATCACTATTAATAGCATTACATCAATATAACACTGTAAATAACTTTGCATGTACAAGTACTTACTGTTCATTATGCAAGTGATTATATGGCATCATTAAGTGTTGTTAAAGTAATTAAAACAGTGACATATATCTTCATACATGAAGCATATTTGTATGAAACTGATACCAATGAATTTATCTCGCAATTATTTTAGCAGCCATTTACATGTACATATAGCTAGGAGGGGCTGGGGCTCCACACATTTTCTGATGCTCCCCCCCCCCCCCCAAAAAGGGGGGAATGTTAAAAGTGTACAGATATAGAATATTAAGATTCAATGCTTGATATTACAGGCTCTGCCATGCACAAAAACGGCAGGTTTCAGTAGGCCTACTTCACACTTTGTACTTGATCGTTACACTCCCACACAGAATGAGTGATGAATTAGCAAATATAGTTTAATACTTCAATGCTCCAAATCTTTCAGAAGTTGCCCTTGTTATTTTCTCATTTTCCTAAAGCAAGGTATTTCTGTTAAAACATTGATTATTCAAAGCATTGTTTACTATAGTCTTGTGTTTTTATAGTTACCGTAAATCTCTGTGTATAATGCGCACCCCTATTTTTTTTTTTTTGTTGCCGAAAACCCACGCGGGGAAAGACCTTCATTATACATCGAGGTGCAGTTGAAGTTGTGAACTTGTCACAAATAATAGTAACAATGTTGTTGTAGAAAAATGTGTAAGATCATTGATGTAAATTAAAAACAGGTCCAGACTCTAAGGCTTCATGATACCAAGTGTCCCACACCAGCCTCATCACATCACCTAGCAAAAGCACTGTGTTCTATGCCAATATGAATAGATATGAATAGCATCCTCTACATTTCTGACAATGGAGTACCTAGGATAGAACCTTGTGGTACACCATTTGTTATAGAAAAAAAATTTGAGGAATTATTATTATAAACTACATATTGAGATCTATTAGAAAGATTACTTTCAAACCAAGATGACAGACAAAGTTGAGTGTAGTTGTAGTTTCTGAGTGGTGAGTCAACACACTGATTACTGAGCTGGGAGTCATTGCCAGGCAAAGCGCCATAAATTCTGTACCTGTGTATAAGACGCACCCCCCGACTTTCAAATTTTTTCGGCGGCAAAAAAGTGCGCCGAGATTTACGGTACATTTGTGTCATTCAATTTCTTATTGATGTTGATAAATATTCAGATTTAGAGTTATATTTATATAGCCTATAATATTCTTCTCTATATTTAGGATTTTATATTGTAATTTTGTTTCTCCTCTCCTCCACAGCCCATCCCTCATAATTTGATATTCTTTCCTCTCGGTAGATTGTTTTTTCACTTATCAATTTTCTGTTCATTTTTATCTGACCTTTCCAGGCCATGTCCTAATTGTTGCAAGGACTGTATGAGCACTAGCTGACCAGCTACCAATATGGACAACGAGCTGCCCCGTCAGGAACTGGTCAAGTGCGTCGTGGTGGGCGACAGCGCGGTGGGCAAGACCAGGCTGATCGTTGCCAGGGCAACCAACCAGGCGATGACCAGATCCCAGCTCTTCCAGACTCACATTCCCTCTGTCTGGGCCATCGACCAGTATCGCATGTGTCAAGAGGTGGGTGAGATGCACGTATTATAGTTTTAGAACAACTGTTATGAATCCTTTAGGGGTAGGATTATCCCTCCTCCCCCCCACCCCCCCTCAACGCTCTGTTTAAAGGCATCGTTTAACAATGTTAAATCTAAGATGCATGGCCCTACATGTTATCAGTGTCTGTGATATGGTGTAATATTGAAGCCCTAAGAAAATTGTGCTTAAAAATGTTCATGAAGTGCCTCAAAAAAGTAAATATCTTTGAGTGATTGATTTTACCACACTCATTTCCCCCCAATAGACTGTAGTGTTATAAAAAAACGTTAGGATAACGAAAAATGAAATATAGATTTCCAATCATAAATATCTTGATAATCAGACAGGCAATTGGCTTGTAAAAGTCATGGGATTCCTGATGACTGACCTAAAGGTTTATAATTATGATTGCAGCATGTGCTAAATCCAGGATTTTGTTTCAGAATCTGAGGCAATGTTACTGAGTCACTTTAAGAGCAATTGAAAGGCACATCAATGTGCTTTATTTTCTTTTCCTTCATCGTAATATCTTAGGTAAGCCACAATTTTGTCTGATCAGCATTTTGGTCTTGTGTATCGTAGCCTACATAACTTGCTCAGTCCCTGAAATTTAATTTGTGAATTGTATATTTTGAATTCTGTGTTGCAAAATGTCAGAGTGAAATTTAATTTTGAAATACCCAAAATCAAAAATTCAAACCTCAGGCATAGACATGACACAGTGCACTACCAAAGTTCCTGGTCACTTTATGAAGTTCTTTGCATTTATCTAAACTGAAAGTTATCAAAGGTGTTTTATTACAAACAGTCCATGTGTATTTAATTAGTTCACAGTCTCAAGTACTATAATCTATTTTCAGCATTGTTAATGACCCAATTATTGTTAAGTTTCGGTTAGCTTTCCGCCAGGCTATAGAAACAGAATCGGTGCCTATTAATCCTACCAAGGTTAAGTACAGTCTGTTTTTTTAGACATCCTGATGGCTTTCATGATGTAAACACGAAAACAGTAAAGACCATATATATGCCATTGAGCATCAACTTAATTAATTTACTGAACTCAATAGACTCTTTAGTTTTTAAGAAATGGAAAGTTTTTTTTTTAAAGTGAACCAAATGGAGGAGGACTCTTGTAAAATTTAGAATTAGTCCCATGATTTCTAGAAGCTATTTTACCTCTAATTTTCCTGTAATGGGTCTGGACAAATAACTTGAATTTTCCAATGCATACTGCTTAAGAAGATGTCTGGACCATAAATATTGAAATTGTATCAAGTTGGACTATCAAGTAACAAATTAACCTTCAACTCCTCATGATTGAAACCATCCCTTTGACATTGTTCAAGAGCTCAATAATTTTTTTAAATGTTAATTACCGGTAGTACCTTCAACATTCCTTTATGAATAGAAGAAAACGTTTCTCAGAACGATTGATTAATTGTTATTACGGTACTCCGTTGTATTGTTCATCCAGAGGGTTTTGTGATGACATCTTCATTACCGGTACCTATAGGCCATGTCCTTCTCTTAGATCCCCCCATTCACACCGAATGACCAACCCAGAAATATAGCTCCACTAGGATACTTTGATTATCATTAAACTGTGCATATTTCTGTGGGGTTTCCTTTTGGTTTGTTTGTTTTGTACCAAAAATAGGAGGTATATATGCCAACCGTTACAGGCTGGAAAGTGGAAACTGTACCGAGGGTACGGTTTTCAAATTTGAATTCCAATCATAAATATCTTGGTAATCAAACAAGGAATTGGATTGCTAAAGTAATGAGATTCCTTACTGAAATAAAAGTTTATAATAATGATTGCAGCATGAGCTAAATCAATAATTTTGTTTGGGATCGGAGGCATATCACTTTAGAATGTACTTGGAAGGCTATTTCGTAATTAGACATTAGGCTCTCCAGGGTACAATAACAAGCTGCATGCAACAACAGTCCCTATACTGTACTAACTAAATGTGAAACACACTGTGCATACATGTATTTTATTTATTTTTGCCACAGCAATTGTTCAAAGCGGCTTCAATACTACCTTTGTGTCAAAACGAGGCTGAGTGTTTAAAATCATCATTAAAATTACTTTAGAGTTCAGTCCTGCTTTTTTGGAAAAGCCTAAAAGTTACCCTCTGAAGGGCGTTTCCAATAAATAAGAGCATTCCACTAAATAAAACATTCTTATTTTGCAAGATTTTTTCAATGACAAATGGAAAAAAATTAATGACAAATCTGCTGATAACCAATCAGAAGCAAGGATTTCAGTAGCTTATAACACAAATTGTCATTTGTCACTGATGACAAGTTTTGTGAAACGCCCCCCAGGGGCTGATGGGCTGGTGGGGTCACGGGTGTCCAAAATTTTATTTGAACTTTCAGTGACTTTGTGGAATACCCTCTCTCCCCTACCCCCCCCCCCCTCTAATTTAAAGCGTAATCTACCTTTTTTTAATTACTGTTTGTAATATAAAACATTTGGGGAATTGGAACCCTGGAGCCCCCTCCCCCCTTTTTATAAAAAATACAAAACCCTTGATCCACCCCCATGGGGTTCTAAAAAGGCCCTTCATTGCCGAGAGCTCGTCTCTGTCTGGGTCTGTCTGGCCAGCCCTTGACTAAAAACGTTCTAATTACTCTTTGTTGACAGGTGCTTGAGAATTCCTGGGAGACGATTGATGGGGTCAGTGTATCTCTACGTCTCTGGGATACCTTTGGTGACCATGAGAAGGACAGACAGTTTGCTTACGGCAGGTATGTAATCAGCAGGCTTTTTATTCTTCAACTCCATTAGTTTATGTTTATTTCTCCATTTTGATATACTTTAAAGACCGTCAATACTACTCGGCCAGTAGGGATTAGACCACACAGCGAGGTCACTGACAGGTGGCTATCTCATTAACTCAGCTCTCAACTACCATAAGAAAAAGAGGATCATGGGGGACCAACAGGCACTGATTTGGGAAGTTTTCTATATAGAGGGAGCAAGACAGTGGGGCTTTAAAAAAAAAAAAAAAAACATATAGGCCCAAATTCATAAAGGAGGTTTTAATGTACCCCATGGCTTAAATCTTCATTTACATATTAACCCATGGTCTAAAATTAGCGCAAAAAAGCGCGCCACAGTCAGAGGTCCAATATTACACGCTTGCAAAGCAAGGTAAGCTTAATTTGCGCTAATTTTAAACCATGGGTTATGTAAATGAGGGTTTAGACCATGGGTTGAATTTAAACCTCCTTTGTGAATTCAGGCCATAGAAGTTCAAACTTGTTGGCCTATAATTACCATTAATGTTAATGTTTCCCAAATTCTTAAGTATACTGTGTCCAATGAAGTAGTTAAACCTGTACAACTTAAAAGTGTTGATCTATAACTCTAATTGATGTTTATGTTTACCTTTAAGTATACTATTAATTAGAATTATAAAACTGTACTTTAAATATTTAAACCTATACAGGTTAAAAGCAGTTTAACTTATATAGTTTTAACAATTTTAAGCAGTTCTACAACTCTAATTTATGTTTATATTAACCCTTATGTATACTGTCCTTAATTATGTATTTAAACCTGTACAAGTAAGATGCGTTGTTCTATAACTCCAATTAATGTTTAAGTTTACCTTTAAGTATATAGCTGTGCTTAAAATAGTTAAACCTGTCCAAGTTCAAACTGTTGGCCTATAACTCCGGGGGGTTATGACGTGATGTGATGTGATTAACAGCTCCACCGTCAGACCCGCCGCTGATATCAAGTAATTGGCTGGCCTAATGAAGACTTTGCATGCAGCGCCAATCTAAACAAGCCACAGTGATTTGTAGGTGTGGGACTAACAACCACATTCAGAGTATAACATTGCCATGTTGTTAGCTCAGTGGAGCCGCCTCCATTATTCATGTTCTGAGAAAGCCTTGTCATGCATAAAATACATCTATTGCAATTTCCAAATTGTACTGCAAATCGTACTGTTGTGATAGATTAATGATGTATTCAAGGTACATGTTTAATTTATCTATCTTTTGTTTGAGTGAATCAATTGAGGTGTTTGGGTTTTCATCCATCTACAATATATGTTCTGAGAAATCCGTGTCCATAAAATTTTCATCCATAAAATATGTCTGTTCTAAAATAGTACTGCAGATACTGTTTAAAGTAAATTAATTAAAATAATTGGGGTATTCTTCATCTGCAAGGATGCAGTAACTGGTATTCATTCAAGTTGGAAGAAATGTGTTTCATTCATGAATCATTTCAAGTGTTTGTTAAACAAACTGGTTCTGTAATGCTGTTGCATTAATATAATTATTTCAGGTTCATTTCTTGGTAATATTTGCAAGAAGCTTCAGATAACACTGGATTATATTTCCAGCTACTTCTCTTTCTGGCATACAAGAGGCGGTGGTTTATAGTTCTATTAAGTAGTTTCTGTCTGTGGAACTCGATCTGATTAATAAGTATGTTCCATAAAAATCTCCCCAGTCATAAATATGGTTATTCCTGTAAGGAAACTATTCCAGTAATGCTGTCAGGGTAGCTTTAATAGGCACATTTCATTGAAAGGTCTGTAACTATGTAATTTATATACTTAGATATATTGCATTGATCTTTATGTGCAGTATATCTTTCTGACATCATAGTATCTCTGTAGTCAGCATCAGCAAAACATAAAAGTCACACTTACTAAATTACCACATAGTGACACTTTTACAACCCTCTAGCTCATCTGAATTCAGGTTTATGGAACAAGCATTTCTAATGAAACTGGCTTGAAGTAATTCAACCTTTCTCAGGGTGCGTTTAAGCTCAATTTTGAAGGCAGAATGAGCGATTTAAAACGCTCATCGTAATCGCAGTTTCATGGTGAACTGTTTATGCTCACTTCTCTGGCTCCTCCAGGCAATTCTCGCTGGGTGGCCTTTACCCTTGCAGCTGGATTGCGCATGCTACGTAGACCCACTAGAGGTCAGTACGTTGACCCCATTTAAATGCGTTTACAAATCGTAAACGCACCTTTTTGTGAATTTACGATCAGCGATCGTGATCGCCGTTTTCCGGTGATTCCACAAAAGTGAGAAAGGACGCAACCGTGTTTTGAACTAAACGCGTAACAGATGCCTGATTCTGGCCAGAAAAAGTTGAGGATAAACATACCCTCAGGCAGTTGATTTTTTTTTGTGCATAGTTTCTGGTTATTTTATGTTTTTCAGAATTGTTTTATGTTTTGTACCATGGAGATTAATAAATACATCATGGCTCTATAAAATATCTGCTAACGATGAGCTTGGTTTGATCTGGAAAAGCTTTTTGAAAACATTAACATGTAAAATACAAGTCAGCATAGTCAATAAGAATGCCAGTACTGGTATGTAGACAAATTGGTCTCTGGATTTCAAGTGGTTTTTGAAGTCCGAACCTGTTGAGGTGTGACATAATGAGAAGTTAATGAGATCTTCACGCTCTTTCTGAGCGGTCCTTCCGAGCTAGCCTAGCTTCCAGACTTCAGTATAATTGCTAGTTCCACTGTGAAAGTGCAGAGAAGATGCAGATGGCTAAAAGAAGTGAACTTTATAAGATTACATTTTCATTTTTTAGGGTGTGGTGGTTCTTTTATTCGGGATATACCAAAAAAAATTATAAGGAAAGTTTGCAAAAGTCAGTTTAGAAGATTTTGAGACTTCCAGTGAATTCCAAATTTGACAAGAGTGCTTCAAATAAAATGTAGGTACACATATTTAGATAAGAGAGCTAATTCTTCCATCGAGTTTGGGGCTCTGATATTCTGTACATTCAAACTGTATTGAGTTAACATCCCCACAAATTAACTTGAATGTGAATGGATATTGTGAACTAATTGGGGCTGCTATTGAACCTGACAGGGTAATTGACGCTTCAGCATTTAATTATGGACCTTCATGCACGTGCATGCAACTGTATGACAGAACAGCAATTAAATATATGCCACTGACAATAAAGATAAAATTGAGTACGGGGCCCCATTTCATAAAACTTGCTATCAATAAACAAGTTACATTAACTGTTATAAGCTACTGAAATTGTGGCATTCGATTGGCTGAAAGCAAAGTTGTCATTGAAATTGAGCATTTATTATTGATTTATTGATAACAAGTTTGATGAAACAGGGCCCTGGTCATGCAATTACCTTGTGAAATAAATTGTCTGGAAGCCATTGGGAAAGCATGATTATGTACCAGATAAGAATTGGTATATTGTGAAGTTTTAGAATTATCAAATAGTAAGAAATTGACCCTGCAGTCTCTTTGAAAATTGCACTGTACATGGACATGTGTATATTGGATTACAGAAATATGTGGCATGAAAGTTTGCTCCACCATTTCAGGTATTTCTTGTCATGATTTGAATGTTATGATATGCGGAGAGCAGTGTTCATTTCAGGGTACACTTCTACCATAATATTCTTCCAAACTGACGTAAAAGAAGGAGAAGGCTAGCAAATTTGTCTTTGTCTTTGTCCTGGGACTCAACCATTCTCTTTAAATCATGTCAAAGGTGGTGAGTGGAATTATATATGACACTTTAGCAAATAGGATGAGGTTAGGAATATGCAGGCTGCATAATCGTTCATTGCGTTATAGAACTACAAATACCTTGAAAGAGTCTCATGTTGTATTGTGACGCATTCAGGCGTGGAATCGCTGCAAATTAGGTATTAATGCAAGTCGTGGAGTGAATGATTGTATATTATGATTATCATACTTGCAAGCACCTTTGCCAGGCTAGGGCCATCCACGCAGCGTGCATGCATATTAGAGGGGGGATCGAACGGCAGAGATGGGGTGACGTGCATGCACGCTTGCCCTTATGAAGGGTCTTGCCTAGCATTCTTCTAATATTAAATGAAACCTTTCTGAATTATGAATTAGGTTGTTACCCCCTGAGAGAAAGAGTGGCCCCTTGAAGGGTCATCAAAAGGTTTCTCCTTGCTATTTTAGGGCTGCCTCTGTCATACTTCTCTTCTGCTTTCCCCCACAAGAACACTGTCTACCAAAAGGAAATGAAATCAGGATGATATTTTAATTGTATGACATCATTTTGTTCTTATATTTTTATGCCTCCGCCACCGAAGGTGGTGCCGGAGGCATCATGTTTTCGGGTTGTCCGTCCGTACGTCCGTACGTCCGTACGTCCGTCCGTCCGTCCGTCCGTACGTCCGTCCCGTTTGACCGTTATCACAATATCTCAAGAACCATTTAAGATTTAAACTTAAGACTCGGGAATAGTATTTATCACCATAGGAAGACGATCTGATTAGATTTTGGAGTATGTAGGTCAAAGGTCACAGGTCACAGAGGTCAACTTATGAAATTCCTTGTATTGAGTTTGTTAGCGCGATATCTCAAGAACCATTTGAGATTTAAACTTCAAACTTAAGGATAGTATGTATCACCATAGGAAGACGATCTGATTAGATTTTGGAGCACGTATGTCAAAGGTCAAGGGTCACAGAGGTCAACTTATGAAATTCCATACATTGAGATTGTTATCATGATATCTCAAGAACCACTGGAGATTTAAACTTCAAACTTAGTGATAGTGTGTATCACTATAGGAAAACAATCTGATTAGATTTTGGAGCACGTAGGTCAAAGGTCAAGGGTCACAGAGGTCAACTTATGAAATTCCATACATTGAGATTGTTATCATGATATCTCAAGAACCACTGGAGATTTAAACTTCAAACTTAATGATAGTGTGTATCACCATAGGAAGACAATCTGATTAGATTTTGGAGCACGTACATGTAGGTCAAAGGTCAAAGGCCACAGCGCACATTATGAATGCAAAAACAGCTTGTGATCGCGTTATCTCAAGAACCGATTGATGGATTCATGCCAAAATTAGGTCATGTTTGTTACTTGCAGAGCCAATGAACTGAGTAGATTCTTGGTTCATAAGGTCAAAGGTCAAAGGTCATGGGCCCATTATGTATGCAAAAATAGCTTGTGAACGCATTCTCATTAGAACTGACAGATGGATTACTATTTAACTCAGAACATCTTGCAGAGCCAATGAACTGAGTAGATTTTATGGTCATGAGGTCAAAGATCAAAGGGTCATATATGTATATGAGAAATTGCTTGTAATCACAATATTCTGAGAACCTGTCAATGGATTACCATTGAACGTGAATTCAATTTTTTGTTTCTGTTTTGGTTTGTAAAATTGCTCTATAACGGAGGCATCATTTTCGACTGCGCGCAGTCGAATTCCATCTAGTTTCTATTTAGGGTCAATGATTAGTTAAGAAATTTCCTCATTACCTTTGAAATGTTTCAGAGGCTTTATGAAAATGTAATATAAATGAAAAAATTTAGCCACTAAAATATCAGCTTTGAGACATTTGGATGAAAGTGTATCAATTGACGGAGAAAAAAAAAGAAGCATATTTATAGTTTATTTTAATAATCTAATGTCTTTCTAGGAAGTGGAAACTTTTATAGGAATAAAAACAAACAAAAAATCTTTGAATTAGCAACGCATGGACAAAAACACAATCTTTAGTTTGCACTTTATTGATATTATTTTTATCATTCCTTTTTGAAGTTACAAAATAAATGCAAGATATTTTGTTGAAAGTATATATAGAGGTATATTTGCATGGTGGAGATAAATATAAGTGTTGCCAATTTGTAAAAGGGATGATGATCCATTCAATTTCTGTCCGTGAACAGCATATTGTGTAAAAAGAGGATGTGGCACTGCAAGAGGTAGTCATGCATGGTGTGAATTAGGTTTAAAAGATGAAGAAAAGAAGCAAACTCTCTCTCTCAACCGATTTCCATAAATGGACATTATCTTTATCATTCCTTTTTGAAGATATAAAATAAATCCAAGATAGTGTGTAAAAAGAGGATGTGGCACTGCAAGTCATGGTGTGAAGGTTTAAAAGATGAAGAAAAAGAAAGCACACTCTCTCTCTCAACCGATTTCCATAAATGATGCACAACCTCATCGCGTCATCATCTTTCCCATCTCCCTTTTCCTTCCAGGGCGGACGTGGTGCTGCTCTGCTTCTCCATCGCGGACGCCATCTCGCTCAAGAATGTCAAGAAGAAATGGCTGCCGGAGATCCGTCACTTCTGCCCCCGGGCGCCCATCATCATGTGCGGATGCAAGAACGATCTGCGTTACGCCGACCTGGAGGCCCTTAAGAAAGAGAGGGGGCCGGTGAGGTAAGTCTCACCCTCGCCTGCATGTAAGTTTGCACTGTTTGTAAGGGATGCAGAAGCTAAGAGGAGGAGGGTATTAAGATACGGTTGCCATGGTAACTGCATCCCTGTTTAATACAAAGCAGTGACCTGTTGCTATGTATAGAGTATCCATGGCCCCGCAAGTACTTTTAATGCTTAATACACAATCATAATTTCAAATTAGTATATATAAACAGTCAAACCTGTCTATAGCGACCACCCAAGGGAAACACAAAAAGTGGCCTTTGTAGACAGGTGGTCTTTGTAGACAGGTTCCTTTAGTACATTATTCAATGAGAAACTATTTTCAAGGGAAACAACAAATGCGGCCTTCGTAGGCAGGTTTGACTGTATATGGTAAGTGAGGGAAAAGAAGACAAAATAGTTGTGAGCAACAAATTTCTCTGGGCTTTATTTACTCGTCAAAGGTCATAAATTAGGGTTAAGGATTATACTAGAGCATTGATCAATTGATGCCCCTGGCTGTACAATTCCTCATTAGTAAATCATATTATATTCATGCATGTGACACTTTCTACCAGGGCCCTGGTTCATATTGTGATCAATAATAAGTTTAAAGAAGTAAAGCTACTGAAATTGTTGTATCTGAATTGCTAGGAGCAAATATGTATTTGGCTCTCTTTACTTATTTGTTAACAAAACGTGTTTTTATCAAACATAGCCTTGGATGTTTTTACCTTAATAAAAGATAACCTTTGTTTTTTGTGGCTATGTCAAATTATCAATTGTGTTTGGAATAATAATGTACTGGTAACCAAATAAAGACAAATGTTGGGTTACATACCAGTATTTCTTTCTGCCACGAAGGCCATAACGCTATATATTGACAATGCCATTTTTCCTGTAAGGTCGTTCATAAAATTCAATAAGATACAAAGAATACAAATTATTGATACATGATAAAAGATCTGTCTGATTTATGTTCAGGGACATATTTCTTGTCTCTGCTGACGGAACGCAATCAGTGCGATCTGCAATTGCCCACCACACTCGAGTTTCGGTTACCTAAAGGCATTGTTTAACAATGTTTCCAGTTATACAAATCTGAGATGCATGGCCCTACGTGTCATCAGTGTATGTGATATGGTGTAACATTGAAGCCCTAAAAAAAAAGTTGCGCTTCAAAATGACCATGAAGTGCCTCAAAAAAGTAAAAATCTTTTGGTGACCGGCTTTACCACACTCATTTTCCACAGTAGAATGTAGTGTTATAAAACAGTTGGGAAAACGTTTTTTGAAATTTTGAATTCCAATCATAAATATCTTGATAATCAGGCAGGCTTGTAAAAGTCATGGGATTCCTGCATGACTGACCTAAAGAATTATAATTATGATGATTGCTGCATGAGCTAAATCCAGAATTTTGTTTTATAATCTGAGACAAAGATACCCAAACCCTTTAACTTTCCAATATGCATATGTAAAGCAGTTTAAGATAAGCTTAGGTATGCATAATTTTGAAAACCATTTCTCTTTTACTCTAATGAGATGTTAGCAACCATTTGCCTACATCATATGGAAATGTTGTGAGAAAGATAGAGGATAAGGACTTATGGAAATTGTGTTCTTTAGAAAGTAGGAACCGGAAAGTATATCATGATTTGAAGTATGAAGACTAGTGTATAACCCTTGTTTGATTTCTGTTAGAAATATTAGAAACAGCTTACATCTGTTATTATGTATAAAGTATTGTGAACCAATATTTGGCCTGTGCAAATGTGTTTCATAGACCTTAAATTACATTATGATATTTTTGGGGTCATTTGCAGCCACCAATGTTCCCGCCATCGAGCCTTTGACCCCGAGGGGATTCTACCACCGAAGGAAGGCCGCAACATCGCCAAAGATTTCAACCTCGTCTACTACGAGACCAGTTCCTACACTCTCTACGGAGTCCAGGAGGTGTTCGACAACGTGGTGAGGGCAGCGCTCATCTACAGACGGCAGCATAGGTTCTGGCAGTCCAATCTGAAGAAGGTATGCTTATAATAATAATAATAATAGACAACATTTATTAGGCGCTTGAAACAGGTGTTTTTAAGTGCACTATTGTGTGACTATAAATTATCAGCCAAAACTTATAATAAACACACAAATTATAAATCTGTTCTTTATTCAATAAATCATGCATATATAATAATACAAATAAAAATGAGATCAAACATAAGGTCAAACATACGATCAAACAAACAAACAAGGAATAAGATGGTGTGCACCTCCTTTGACCGACTCACAACTGCAGAATATCATTCATGCATTAAAAAGGTGCAAAGAAAAAGGGTTGTGTCACATGTGCTCAAGCGACAATTGCTGCAGGTTGCACTACCTACGCTAACCTTGTATGCGCATCCCAGACTCTACCTAGATATTAAGATTAGACATCAATGACATCTGACAAATGAATGTGGTAGAAATTGAGCAATAGACGAAGAAGCAAAGAGAGACAATGAAATCTAGGCTAGTAAATCCTGACCAGAAGTCGAACAAAATTATATCATCCAAAATGCTCATCTTAATTTAACTGGTTCAGACAGCCCAAGGTTTGCATGAATAGACAATGCTGAATTACTTTTAATCCAGTCTTAACTGTGAATGCAGTGCCATTACCATGACTCAAAGATACATAAAGATATTGAGAGAGAAAGAGAGAGAGAGAAGTGTTTCAGTACACACATATTATGACTTCTCCTGATAGAGAGGTGTTGTGGTCTAGTGGATAAGTCGTTGAACTGTGGATCAAAGGGTCCGCGGTTTGAGTCCCGCCACGGCACTTCTGTCCTTTGGCAAGATATTAATCTACAATTGCCACTCTCCACCCAGGTGTTAAATGGGTACCCGGTAGGATGCGACCGTCATTGTTGGTCAAACAGTTTTTGAACGTCCAGTAACGCCTGGCTGAAATGCTCCACAGGGAGTGGAGATTGTGCACACAGTGTGTCTAGGCAAGCACTGAATCCAATGACCAGGGTAATAGTATGTTTGTAAAGCGCTTGGAGACATTGTACTAAGTGCTTTATAAAAGCTAAATATTATTATTATTATTACTTATTTTGACTTCTCCCGATAGGTCCAGAAGCCACTCCTGCAAGCACCCTACTTACCAGGCTGCCCTCGAGGGCCATGTATCCATATCCCAGAGTCCACCTATGCTACAGATATCAGCATCTTACTCAAGGAGCCTGCGTGTGCTGATGTGATTTTCACAGCTCATGGAGAGTCCATCTGTGCACACAAGGTATTGTTTTTTGTCCAACCATCTTCCAGCCAAAAGTGCCTGGTGGTGGTGACTTGCCCCCTAAACTATTTAAATAACAACCTGTAAAAGAAGAATGCAAGTCCTGTTAATGTCTCATGAATGATTTGCACTTCATATAATCACCAAATCCACAAGTTTGACCCAAATGTAATACTTGGATATTAAATTCTTTTCTCTTTCTTATTCTCCCTTTGCTTTCTCTCAATCCTTTTCCAGTCTTTCCCCTTGTTTTCCCTCCTCTTTTTGCTCTTGCTCTCTTTCCATTTCTTTTCTTTTTCTCTGTGTTGACCCTCTCTTCTTCTGTTTTATATCTTACTCAAGGAAACAAAAAAGGCAAGAAATAGAGAGTCCAACCTGTTGGAGACTTCAAAGTACTTTGTTGGTTTCCACAAATGAATTCATGTAGAGTTGACAGGATGTGTTATGGGATGTATTACAGATTTTTATTTTAATATACATGTGATTTCAATTTATTCAACGTCTTTATAGGTTTGCCTACTGGCTGCTTCACCGATATTCAGTGAATTGTTCCTTGATGATGAAAAAGATATAGAACTGTCCAAACAGTCTTCATCGTCTGCAAGCAATGAGAACCAGTCACAAGCCAAAGACATCCTCCAACAACACCACCACCACACCGCCCATCAGAGTCCTAGGTCAGAGTCCCCTATGTGCTGTCACAGCCCCACGCCAGACCGGTCCCAGTCACCAGACTGTAACCATGAGAACATTTGCCCCTCTCCTCCTTTGGGGCTGCACCCCAACTGTAACACCCTCCTGGCAGAGGACCAGTGTTTAAGCATCTCGCCCAACGGGAACACGTGCCTGTTCTCTGGCTCGGCACGGCACAAAAACTGCAGCAAGGCCGCGCCCACCACGATGGGCTCGTCGTCACCTTTGCACCACCAACACCAGACCTCAACACCCACCAGGTTCCGCTCATCCTCCCCCTCCATCAGGTCATCACCGCTGCAGCAGATCAACACGCCCACAGTGCCTGCCAACCTCCAATGCCTTCCGACAAAGACTCTGAAGCATCAGGCCTTTAACTCCATCCACTTACAGCAGGTGACCGACAGCCTGGGCGGTCGGACCACCCAGAGGCACATTGTTGTCCTGAACCCCAAGATCACGGCGGAAGCCTTCAGGGCAGTTCTGGAGTTCCTCTACACAGGTTCCTTGGACATCAAGGTGTATAGTAGCCTTAGCGATATCATCACCGCGGCATCTTTGTTGGACCTGTCTGAGCTGGTAGCCTTTGTGGCCAATGTAAAGAACCAGGATGAGTTTCTCAATGCGGACCTGGTGGACAACTTTCTGCACAGGAGAAAGGAGAGGTTTGCCAAACTCTTTGCCAACCAAGGCCTTCTGTCAGGTAAGCCAATGTTGTACTAGAGTAACCTACACCCTTCTCGGATCTCTCACTGGAATATATAACCTATTATCCCTGTGCCCCAAAAAACACAATTCCAATATCATTTGCTCTTAACAAAAATATGGAATGGTTGTCAAGCTATGACATTTGTTTGACTAATTTTCTATTCAATAACTTCGGACTATATTGATAAATTCTGAGAGGGATTCAGTTGGAACTCATTATAAAATGAGAGCTATTCCCCTGAATCTGTTTAATTGATGTCTGAACTATTATAAAGAAAATCTAATGTTCAATGTAAATTAGTCCCTTATGTCCATATCTATGTTTTATTTCAGGAAGCTAATGTATCTTAACATTGATTGTTAAAGATAAAGTCAAGTTCTGGTCATGCGATTGCATTGTGAATGAAACGTTGTGGAATCGATCAGAATAGGTTGATCATCTAGCATATAAGTATTGGTGTGTACTGCAAGGTTCTGGAATCATCAAAATGATAAGAAATTTGGCCCAGTCTTGGTAAAGTTACAAGCACTGTACACAGAAAGATGTATATGGGACTACGCGATATCTATCCAGTCCGGATAGATATAATAATTTACCAAATATATCAATTAGTAGGGGTTTTCGGGCAAAATTTGTATTAATAACGTATTAGTCAAAGCATATTAATTTTTCACATGATTGGTAATAAGAGGTTCCATTTCATTTTTTGAGAGGGGGGCATTTCCAAAACTGGCCTATACCATTAACATTGATTGTTTAGTGGTCCATGTAACTATATTTATCTTGTTGTATTCCCATTCCATACAAGGTCCAAATAATTTTAAGATACATAGCAGTTCTCATCATAATCTTTTAATCTCATCTGCCTTTGCAGATTTGGTGATCAATGTTGAGGATGGTCAGGTGAAGAGTCACAAGTGTCTGGTGATGGTGAGGTGTGATCCGATGTTAGCCATGCTCAGCGGGAACTTCAAGGAGAGTTCATCAGAGGTACGACCATTTACATTTTAATCTCTTTTAATCATAGTTTTTACCCAATCCAATCCAGGTATTTATAAAGCGCCAATATCAAGTTGCCTAATCAAAGGCGCTGATGAGACTGAAAAACTACCAAAAATGTCTATTCATGATTCTAACTGGGAAAGACAAAAAAAGCAGTGACTAATTGTAAGCAATCTGAAATAGGTATGTCTTTAGTTGAGTTCTAAAAGTGGATAACTGGTGACAAGAGCGAAGGATTTGGGGAAGACCATTTCACAATCTCGATACACAGGGACTAAATGATCGATCACCTAGAAGAGAGGGTGTTCAAGGACTCTCAAGCAGGTATTTACCTGCAGATCGCAAATTAGTTTGAGGGTTATAGACAGTCAACAAGTCTGAAGTGTACACAGGGGCATATCCATGCATTGCCTTCCATGGCATGCTATGGATTCTAGGACAAGTACATGTATCCCCTGGACAACGACCACTCCAGGATAATCACCCCTAGGACAATGTCTCCATAGGACATCTACCAAATTCATTCTTAGCATAATTGTTTCACAGACATCAGTCACAAGATTATAAGTGTTTGTTACAAATGTTCTCTTAATAATATTTGTAAGTGTATTATAGTAGGTATCTAGTTGTCTAGGGATGGATTTTTATAGGGATAGTTGTCCTCTGGACAATTAAAATAGCGCACATACGTATCATTTTACTCTATCCCTTATTTTTATTCATGTTCCTAAATGTTAAAACCTTTAAAATGCCAGGTCAACATTTATTTTAGGTTCATTTTATACAGTCTAGCTATACAAAAATTATCTTCTTATTTAATTTGTATACTTGACCGCTTTCCTTTGCCCTGGCCCAGGTATCGATGAAAACCTTCAAGAAGGCGACCTTTGAGCTGTTCTTAGAGTACCTCTACACGGACCAGTGCCACATGGAGAGCAACTCCGACGCTCTTGCGGTCCTAGAGCTAGCCAACTTTCTATGCTTGCCCCACCTGGTTGCCCTGTGTGAGAAGAGTGTTGTCCATGAGCTCCAGTCCAGCATGGAGACACAAGATGTCCTTGACGAAGCCGTCGTCAGCGTCCTCCAGATAGCTAAGGTTGGTACACTTTCAAAGAAGAGGGTCCAACTCTTGCAAAAATTAATTAAAGGCATTTCTATAGCGCTATCTATCTATAAATTCTATTCCGAGGCGCATTAATTATTACCTCGGCTTTAGCCTAGCTGCCATTACAGCGCTCCAGCATTTCACAGAATTAATTCCTACCAGGTAGCCATTCACCCCACCTGAGTCAAGTGTGGTAAATGAAGGTTAATGCCTTACCAAAGGACATTAGTGTTGATCGGGGATCGAACCACAACCTTTGAATTTCAAGTCAAGTGCTTAAACCACTCAACTGCGAGACTTAAGTGCTTAGACCACTCGACTACGACACTTCTTGTACAACAGAGTCTTTTATCCATTTATTTTCAAGTAAAAGCAATCTGAAAGAACACTTCAGCATGACATGTTGTTTTTCCTTTACACTCAATTTTGCATCAGTGAGGCAAAGAATTAAAAGTTTGTTTGTTTTAGCTTCGAATGCAAGACTTGTTGTAAATGCTTCCATCTATTTGGAGAAGCACTCTTTTATCCACATTGTGCCACTTGTACACCTTCTACAGGTATTCTGTAGGAACACTCCAGCAAAGTGCGTCCTGTTACAGTTGTAGATGTGGTCTCTCTGATATAATGACACTGTGGTGTTAAAGGCTAGTTTTGACCTAGAGTGCTGACCTCAAGATAGAGTGCTAACCTCAAGATTTCCAGACTCAAATATATTTTTTATTAGGGGATATTCAGTCAGCCTCAGAGGATGCTTCCTTGTTCTTCTTTTCTGAATTTCACTGGAAAATATATTCTACAGACTAATTCTTTCTTTTTTGTTTGCTTCCTGTTTAGCTTCACAATGCCCACCAGCTCCATAGCTGGTGCATCCACTACATGACCATACGTTTCATCGACGTCCAGAAGGGCCGACCAAAGCTCTTCAAGGAACTCGCTCCGGAGTACCGCAAGCAGATAGAGCGCCAGCGCTGGCCACCCGCTTACTACTTGGACGAGGCGGCTTACTTTGAGAAGTGTTTGGCCGAGCTGAAGAAAGGCAACGACATCCGGACCAAGAAGCACAAATGGTGTCTAAGATGATTTCAACAACAAGTTCCTTGATAGCTCCTTGATGGCTCCTTGATGGCTCCTTCCTCTAACCAAAGACTCTTCTTGGTCTAGCTCTCCCTCCGTTTGTTGCGGTGCCCTTTAACATTGTTGCGGTGCCCTTACATTGTTTTGCCACTCTTTTGATTAGCAATTAGCCCTCGTTGTTGTCATAGATGGATGTGGTGCAGGGCTGAATGTAACCTGAACGAGACCGTTACCTGTGGCAAGACATTGATCTGCCTTTGCCGCTCGACGCCCGGGTGCAGGAAATGGGTAGCTGATACCCTTGTAAGCCTAATCACGGCAGCTCAACTGTTAAATCAGGGGTAATAATGATTATACAGAACCTCAAATCTTTAGGACAAGTCCTGTTAACCTTTTAATAATAATGCCAGAGATAACCTCAACTGGCATCTTAAAGAAATGCAGTTAAACCATAATAAAAATCCATGATTTAAAAATCCAAAAACCAGGTACGAAGTGTTACTTATACTGAATTAAGTGCTGATAGTGTAAAATTTGGGGAATTTAATAAATATCATCTTCAATATCATACATGAGACACAAAAGAATATGATTGGTCTTGTTAAAAGATATAATTTTTTGTCCAAACCTGAATGATATTTGGATAAGAATTGAATAAAATATGACAATCTCGTCCTATTCTGGAGAAGAAAAAAAATTACCAAATGTATTATTCACCTAGGTTATAAAGGTTTCATATTTCATTGAAGACCTTGTACATATATACATGTATGTAAAGGGTGTCATTTTGAGTGTGTACACTCGTACTTCTGAAATGCAAGAATTTGTGTCTTCTTAAAATACAAGTTGAAGTTGAATACACTGTAAGTGATGGTGCTAGAGACTCGTAAGTTAGAGAAAGATCTCTATCGATATGTAAAAATGCAAAGAAAATTATTATTTGCTGAAATGAATGTATAAAGTATTGAATTATCTGTGAGTTCACTCACTGTGACACAAGAAAATGTATGTATATACAAAGTAATGTATAACTGTATCATCGGAAAAGCTTGTATTGAATGTGCTTCTAAGCCAGCAAGGAATTGTGCATATGCAGTAAATAATAATGCTTAATTTGGTGGCAAAAATCAATTCACTCTATCATGAGAAGTTATCTCTTTTTCATTTGATTAATTTTGGTACATAATGATAGGCTAGGCATTGTGGAGATTGATGTTATAGCTGTATTGAAAGCAGACTGGATGTGTGCAAGTTTGGATGATCACATATTGCAAAGGAGTATAAAGTCTAAGCAACCTGCAAAAAAAAAGAAAAAAAATGATAATTGAAATCAAAAGTTGCATCAAGGGTTGTCATTAAAGATGTTGTAGTCTTTGAAGGCTTCTGTGGTGATGATAGATTTAAGCAAGGTTTGCGGTTACACCACATATTCTTTCAACAGAATAGAATGTCAAAAGAATAACCGCAAACCTTTGTTACAAAAAAGAAATGAAGATGTTGTCTACCTTTGGTTCTTGTTTAGTTGGCTTGCCTTACCACTCCCGGTGATTGATAGCATCTGTTGTCAGGCGAATACCTGAATAATGTCAAATTCCCCATGCGTACATGGTTGTGTGTTCATTAAAGCCCATCTGTACTAGTTTGCCCAGGAGGGATTAGACCACCCAGCGAGGTCACTACAGGTGGTTGTCTCATCAACTCAGCTCTCAATTCGCATAAGAAAAAGAGGATCATGGGGGACCAACAGGCACCGCTTAGGCATTGTTTTCTACATAGAGGGAGTAAGTAGCTACAAGTAGTGC
Organism: Strongylocentrotus droebachiensis; assembly: GCA_035222895.1. Lineage (NCBI taxonomy): Eukaryota > Metazoa > Echinodermata > Echinoidea > Camarodonta > Strongylocentrotidae > Strongylocentrotus > Strongylocentrotus droebachiensis. Next base: position 753,113 of record JAVYIG010000019.1, read on the forward strand.
TGTGGGGCTTTAAAGGAAAACATACAAATGTGGCCCTTGTAGACAGGTTAATTGCCTGTCTATGCAGAAGGTCGCTGAAGGGGATGACACTGTATATTGTTACATTACTCATTGAGCATGGTAACATGTATTCTCTAGCAAGGTAGTTGGCTGTTTTGGGTGCTTTTCAGTCCCACCCTCTCTGCGGGTTTCACCAATAAGCGGTCCAAATTTTGTTTGTCCTACGATCAAACTCAGCTGCTCCTTAAGTGTGTTGGTATGCATTGATTATCATTCCACATTCGATTTCATTCATCACAATCGCACCTTTAAATACTGCACTTTCACTTTCCAAAGATGAAGACGTATCGGATCTCATGCGTTTGTGTGTAATGTCTCGATACTTATATATGCCGTTAAAGGTCTTGTACGGACGTGTTTGGCCAGGCTTTCTATAGATTTAAGTAAAAAACTCATGTAGGACAATACGGTCTCCGGATATTACGTCATAAGGCACACTGAATCTTGAAACAAAAGCTTCCTTAGATTATCAGTAAAAAAGGTATTGAAATGTTTCAAAAATTATATATACACAGATGTTGTGTGTCCGGACAGGTTTTGTATCCGGACAGCTGATTTAAAACATTAATTTGAAGAATTTGCATGCAATATTTCATAAATCTTTTAAGACTTTAATGTCAAACAGTATTATAAAGGATAAATATTTATGATGTTTCAAAGCGCTATTTGATGCATACATTTTGTTAAATCCAAAGGCGTTAGTGATGGCTATACCTTTGTTAAGCGTCTAGACACTCGACTTAGAATTAGGTGTTTAAGAAGAGGACTAAAGCTCTATGAATGATGATTAATTTAGAGTAAGAAAGAAATGTAATTTTTTAGAAATAGTAATACCCTATAAAATCACACTTATGACTTGTGCAGAGCGATTCCATTGCCTACATTTCTCTAAACACTTATGATATTAAAGATGTATTATACAAGGGGGTATTAAATCAACATGTGTAGATTCTACCTTACATGCTGTAAATGTATCGTCCAGAGAGTTAGAAGATGTAACTCTATGGCATCATCCTAACTGGTTTATATAGGCCCATGTCCTCCTCACGTCTCTTTATATTTGTAGAGACTACGACGAACTTGCTTAGAAGTTTTTGGCAAATCGATGCGCAGTTGTCATTTGCTGCTTTCTTCATATGTAATTGAGAAAATGACAAGACTTGCCTAATTTGATATTTAAATTAAAAATGCTTTGTGTCATATACTTTTTATTGCATTTATTTTCCTCAGGAGTGGTCCATTTTATCGTATATCAATCTGTATTATACTATGTAAAGTATGTATCATTGTATAAATTATCTTCTTTTTTCTGATTTACATATTAATCAAAGATTATGAAAAATGAAAACAACAAAAAATCAAAGCTATTTTTGTGAGAAACATCCCTGTGGAAGAAACACTTGCGTTTTTTTCCATTTCCTTTTTTTGTCATGATATTGGATGTAGATAATTTGTATTTATTGAAGAAGAAAAAATTGAATGCAATTGCCATGTATATTATCACTGATGTTAATGCTATTCCTTTGAAGACTATTTTTTGTGTGCATGTAATATTTTTTTGCTTGATGGACATCATTTTTTAAGAAAAAACAGCTGCAATATACGTATTTGCAGCCACTGACTATAAGTAATTGATGGCTTTGTATACAGCGTGCGTTTGCACTTCATTCTGTATACTGGTATATGTGTCGATAGAAACCTCTGGCGTCCAGTTCCATTGTTGTGTGCGACAACATTTTAGGATAGATTGTAGTGTTTTAGGGGAAAAAGGTAGAAAATTGAGCGACATGATGAACATTCTCCTCTGCTGTTTGAGGTGCAATTGATTTACTTTTGGTTGAAGTGTTAAGAAAAAGGAAAGGTACTTCTAGAACCGGGTTCTTACCTGGTAATCAATTTGTAAGGCCAGCCAGAAATATTTTGGCAATAACATTGCGGTCATATCATTACTTAAACATATCAATGGCATATCTAGGGATGTTGAAAGAGCATTTTCAAATACCCCTCTGATTAACAATTTTGTTCCTCGTTTGATATGATTGTTTACAGTTTTTTCTTTTTCAAATTATACATGTTAGCATATGTTGACAGGTAATAATGATGATTATTTGAAACTCGCATCAATAAACAGTGATGATGTATTGCGTATCCACTGATGGCATTAAAGAGGAACCTTTTCTGTTATTTTCTTTTACTTGATTATTATCGCGGGCCAAATCGAATTGTTCCGCAGGCCACTATTTAACAACCTCGGATCTAGAATGTTCAGGGGTGGACATGTTGGATATGGAAACCTTTACCATAAGACGCTTTACATTGTCTCTTCATGAAGGGATTGCAACCTCACAAGGGTGCATGTGGACTGAGAAATATGCTCAACTTGTACAGTTTCTATCCATCATCTTTGTTATCATCCCCTCTCATTTCCAATACTTCGCTATGAATATAAAGTAGTGTGAGGTTCTAGCGATAATCCTTTCTTTACAACAGCCCTCCCTTTTTGGATTTCATCTGCTGAAAGCCAGAAGGATGTTAAGTTCCATCTTTTACCGAGGACTTAAGGCCCTTCTGGCTCTCAACAGACGAAAAGTAAAACATTTATTAGCCTATGAAAGTGACTACAATGAATAATTGTAAAACAGGTCCGTTGTACAGATACTCGTTTTAAGAAGTGACCTGGAAGAAGGAGAAAAAAACAGGGACCAAATTTTGTCTCTGGCTATGTCAAAGTGCCAATGTTTTCTTTTCCATGTTTTTCAAAATATTGAGGTACCTCATGCAGTGATTCTCTGAACTTGATGGAAAATCATTGTAATCTAAACTATAGTTATAGAATCATTAGGTGTATTCCAAAATACTGAGAAAATCATTGTGTGAGACATTGTTCTGTCATATAATATATTCTACAGACTCTCATGTTCATCTTCATCATTCAAAGTTTGATTGAACCCCATAGACGATCAAAATTAGTTTTAGAATCGATATGCTGGAGGTCAAAGGTAAATCACAGTGTCAGTGGAGGTCAAAGGTCATTTTGTGAAACATGATATTGTTACTCCCCTGAGGGTGGAACACAATCTCTTTAATCTAATTCTGAAGGGTTTTTGTATTTTCAAAAATCATGATTTTTACTGGAGTTGTTTTTGTCATTTTACCCCCATAATATCATTTTTATTTGCTTTTTAAGAAAATTCATTAGAGCTTTCATGTTTGGTTCTATTTTATCCAACATTTGGTCATGAAATCTCAGAGACAATTCAAAATTTATTTGACTTTCGGAGAGAAAAAATGAAATGTATTGGTCTAATCCAATAGATAAATTAGAAGCTATGCTTTGGGGCCATTTGAAATATATTTTTAAATGAAAGAAAAAGATTTTATGAAAACAAAATTTTGTCCATGGTATCAATATACAACCAAATTATTTTCTTTTAAAATTCAATTACTTTCATTTTTACTTTCACTGTGATTTATCTTAAGGCCAAACACATCTTTGTGCAATAAAAGTAATTATTTAGCCGAAATGACAATCATTGAGACTTGTTCGCATATGCCGCGGTAAGGGCTGCCATTTGTTTTCTTCTTCTCAAAAGAAACATTTGGAGGTCATATTATGAATATAATATGATGATATGGAACCTCAAACATACAGAACAAAATATTTGTCGGTAATCGGTACTCTAAAACAAAACAGCAGTTGCCTCGGCATATGTGAAGATACCTTTAATTTTAGATCTAGGTAGTCTGATTTGTCATTTAATGTAGGAACTTGGTCACCCTCCTCACTGACCACTACTGAAGGTATTATCTTGTTTATGAAGTATTTGTCATGAAATATTATGTGTGTAGTAGCTGGTGATATTATGTAGCCTTTATTGATATGTAATTATAAAAAGAAAGCTAAATTAAAAACGAAAATTTATCAAAGTGATGAGTATTTTGGTGTTCTTTTGGTTTCAATTGCTGCTTTAATTCGTGTTGTCAAGCTGTTTTTTCCCTTTATTTTTTTCTTCTCCCCCCCCCCCCTCCCTCTTTTTCCTTTCTTTCTCTCTCTCTCTCCCCCCTCTTTCTCTCATACACATCTCTTCACTTTCTCTTGCTTTATCCTCCCTCTCTTTCTTTCCCTCCCTTCTCCCTTTTGCTCACTCACCCTCTCCCACTTGCTCTCCTCTCTCTCTCTCTCTCTCTCTCTCTCTCTCTCTCTCTCTCTCTCTCCCTCCCTCCCCTTTCCCTTTGCTCACACCACCCCCTCTCTCTCTCTCTCTCTCTCTCTCTCTCTCTCTCTCTCTCTCTCTCTCTCTCCCTCTCATGAATGGGATGTTCAAGTGGATGGAGATGAGGAAAGTGGCAGGGATGGTGATGATGACGAAGGGTAGAGGGAGTAAGTCAAGATTAAAGATTATAGTATTACTACCTCAAAAACTGTAGCTGTAGTGATGATAATGGTCAACTGTGAATTAGGGATTTTCTGGTTGTAGGGGACGGGGCACAAGTCCATGAATTCTCTTCCAATCAAATAAAGGTAATTGGCTTTTGGGGTGCTCCTGGACTCCCAAAATATCTGAGGATGAGAAGAAGGAGGAGGAGGAAAAAGAAGGAGGGGAAGAAGAAGAAGAATGAGGAAGAGGAACAGTAGTAGAAGAAAAACACATTTAAATAGGCATATACTTACAATATCACATTGACTTGCCAGGGGGCACATATCCCCAAGCCCTCTCCTGATATGGTTTTATTAAAAAATGGTACACCATTGGCTCCAGGACAATCCACTAAAATAGGAACACCCAATCTTGCAATCACCTACACATCGAGTTCAAAAAGAAATTTACCTCCTGACCCACTACCCTAGTAATTTTGGCTCAGTCTAAAAATGTCAGAGGTAAAATTGTCAGATGTAAAAGAATATAAAAACAAAAGCACGTTACAGGTTTAATATTGGTAATGATTGTATATTAGGCTTATCGAAAAAGAATAACAAAGGATTCTTTGAGGTCATTATTTCAGCGCTGCTTCATTTTTTTCTTTCTTAACTTGTATTTACCTTTCGGCCCAAAATGTTGACACTTTTGCCAGATTATTGTTTTGCCCGATTATTGCCGAGGGGAGCCGGGCGGGGGAAGGGGCTACTCCTTCCCCCGGCCTGTACGTCAAGGCCATGAATAAAATCTTTCAATCCTAAAAAAAAAGTCTTTACTTTTGTTGCTCTTTCTTGCCCTATTTTTGACATCAAAACTTCCATAATCATTATTTTTGTAAAGCTCACCCGAGCTGGAGGCTCAAGGTGAGCCATTGCCATCCGTCATCTGTAAACCTTTTAGATTTTCATCTTCTTCTTGAAAACGCATGGTCAGATTTTAACTAAACTTGGCAGGAATCATTCTTAGGGGTAAGGGATCCAAAGTTGTTCAAATGGTAAAAGTGGCCCCCATGGGGACCTTGGGAGGGCCAAAAAGGTATGTAAAAGCCTTCTTAGGTGAATAATAAAAGGTATTCATAACAGTTCCCAGGGTGGCCCCATTGGGCACCTGAGGGGGAGGGGGTAACCGGTCAGTGGGGTGGGGCTCAATGATTAAAGTAACTGTTTCATCTGCTTCAAAATGCATGTTTGGATTTTAATAAAAAATTGGCAGAATTCATCCTTAGCCTGGGGTGGGGATTCATTTTTCAAATGTTTAACGTGGCCCCGATGGGGCTCAGGGGGAGGGCCCCTAAGGGCTAAAAATGTGAACATTTCAAACAACTTCTCCAGATCAAAAAGTGGAACGGTCAATTTATATTTTGAGTAGATACCTTCTATAGTGAAGATTAAAACTCAACCATGACAGATCCCGGGGTGGCCCAGTTCGGTCCAGTGAGAGGGTAACAGGTAGGGGGCATAGGAACCATACTTGTTTTAATCTATTTCTTCAAAATCCTCTGACATTAATAATAACCTCTGACATTTTTACCTCTGATATTATTACCTCTCTTATTTTTACCTCTGACATTTTACCTGGCACCTATTTTAAACCCCACAAGGCACTTCAAAATCTGAAAAGTGTTTGATTTCTGCCCCCCTCCCTCCCCCACTCCCCCCCAGCGCTCCCGACCTGCCAGGGAAGCCTGATTCCACCGTTGTTCGACCTGAGCGATATTCGAGCAATCAGAGTAATAATGGTTGGTCATAACATTCTCTATATCGTTCTTTTATCGCCATAACAAGGAAAAGGAAGCTGCACGGATGTCACAAAATACTTTAACGTGTCCTCGTAAATCAGGAGACAGGCTGGGGGAACAAGATGTATTTCTTTTTTGAAATATTTGTATTCTCCTGTTGCATTCATTCCTTGAATACGATCAAAACATAAGCAACCTTTTATTAGAATCCTTTTTTTGTTTTAATGGTGAAAATTAATGCTCTTTAAAAATAGGTAATGTGTAAATTTCGCTAGTTATCCCTATTGGCATAAGGCCCAGATAGAGCACATGTGGTTTATATCCACCCGGCTGTAAGATCCACCCCCCCCCTTTTCTCCTCACTATGAGGTCCAGGGGCGGATCCATCCGGTGGCTAAGAAGGGGGCCAAATAGTGGGCCCAATTCGTGATAAAATATTTAGCGGCGAGTCAGCCAGCCGGCGAAAAGCGAGGGGGGGGGGGGGGTAAGGAGCACAAATTTCTTTTCCAATTTCGTGAGATATTTAGCGCCGAAACTCCCCCCCCCCCCCCCTTGCGCCAGGGGGAGATGGCCCGTCTTTTTAAAATGTTATTAAAACAAATTAATTATACCTGTTTTGAGGTCTGGGGAGGGGGCCCCGGCCCCCTCCTAGATCCGCCACTGATGAGGACAACATCCCCTAAACAACGACTAAACCAACCCGTTTCGCTCGGCGGATACGACGGCGACAGCAAAGACTTTCGAAACAAATTCAACTGAAGACAATTTCAATATTTTTTTCAATCACATTTTGGAATGGTGTGAACATTTATTGACGCATTATGCTTTCTACGGGATATACAGTAGGTTATTTATTTATTTATGCATGTATGTTCACAATTTTACAATTCATTGGAGTTAACATCACATAAAAAAGGATATAATATAACAAATCTTTTTTAATTTTACAATTCATTTTAATTGACTTCACGTGAAAAATAATATAACAATGTTTTACCAAAGACAAATTTAGAAAATGAACACACAAATGTAATGGAACATAAGCAAATAGAGCTTGAATCGTTACAACACCTTTCAAATATATAATATATGATAAATAAATACCCAAAGGGTTGTAGTGAACTATTTACACTTTTTACAAACAACAAGAAAAAAAAAGGTATATTGTTAAGTGTAGTAAAACAAATTGTTCGATATACTGTAATAAGAACTGATATATAAATTATTATGTAGGTAATATCTTACATCTGTAAAATGATAATACATTTGAGCGCTTTTTTAAAGGAGTTTGGTGATTTTGTATTTCGAATATTGTTAGGTAAAGAATTCCATACATCTGGGCCCCTATGTCTGATTGATTTCTGGGCTAATGGAGTGTGAGGATTGACCATTAGTAAAATAATAATAATAACGTTTTACTTACCCAGGGTAGCCAATTCAGTTTTGAAACTGCTCTTCAGGCGGGCCCTGCATAACATAATTATGTTATTACTACCCTTCTCCAATCGATGACTGCCATGTTAAACTTACGAGTGAACCATGTTATTAGGTTGGAACATTGGAGAAAATGAAGTAGGTAACAATTTGATATTGAAACAGAACATAAATATGGCAATTTGGAGGAAGTTGATGATCATCAAACTTTAAGCATTTCAGTTTAACAAATAGTGGGGTAGCGTGAACTTGAACTTGATCTTGCCCTTGAGATGATTTTTCTTTGCGACCGTGTTACAGGTGAAAGTATACACATGAACTTAAGATTGATATTTACCTTTAGACAGTTTCAAGATTGAGGAAAACTGAGAGAAGAGGAAAAAAGAAGGATTGGGAGAGAACGTGAAAACGAGATAATATGATCCCTTTCAACATCCTTCCTAATTTGATGGTCCTGATTTTTTATTTCACTAAAGGTTTAACTTACAACTTAAAAAATAATCATATCAAATTTCTTTTACAAATTCAATATTTATGATCACTGCCAGTTTGATTTTAATTGAGTTTTGCATGGCGCCATCTCATGTCCCCACTTCATTCCATGCATTTCGTGTTGCTGAGCTCAGGTGCAGCGCTGTGAAAGAACCTGTCCCCCTCTGCAAGTTACTTTAGTCACACTTCCTCCACATCAATAATTTGTGAATTGAATCTCAAATCAAATTTAGACGTGGAATGAAAATAAATTTACATGCAAAATTAATTAAAAATCATTAATCAATCACATGTATGATTTAAAATAATTCTCGAGCTTCGATTGTTGGCAAATTGACACCAAATTAGACTCTTATTCTAAATCGATGAGGGAGTAAATTTTTAAAACAGAATATCCAATCTACGGCCGCATATCTTTTTCTCACTGCACAACGTTCAACTGTGTGCATGTACGTCTGCTGCTGGCTCTGTCGCCTAGAATCGTGAATTTTGGATAGTCTTTTGGCGACTCTGGGATAATAAGCAAGTGTAGGTGAGTAATGATCCTAACAGCTTGTTGCTTTATATGTCGATTTTCTTCAAACCTTGTAAGATAGCTGTTGCCTTGGTGTCATTTTCTGTTCACGATCCGTGATCGCCTGTGCCCGTTTTTTTCACGGCATCGCACAGTGTACTGACCTTGGATTTGAAAATGACTTAAGCCAGCGCCCCTTTTTACGTTCGCATGTATGCACACAAATCTCTTTTCAATTGGTGTACAAGAAGAGCGAAGTAAGCTGTATTGTAAAAACGTGTTTTATGATCTAACGGTTAATATGAACAACAGTGTGTAGTCTAGATTATACATCTAAGTATATCTATTATCTATAAATCCTAGCTCTCTTGAAGTTGAACCGAGTCCAGTGCTGTGTGTGTGAGAGAGACAGAGCTGAGCTGTGCACGCTTGACAAAAACTGAATCAATTCATTGTTATTCGTTGCAGACAGTCAGTAGGTTACAAATTACGATGCTAGGTGTCTCAATCTAAATTCACAGAGTCAAAATGTGTCTGATTGGGATGATGACAGTGTGCGCCGGGATGTTTAACTTTTATGCAAGACAAAGATAACATTTAGATCTAGACTACTGATTTACTGGTACAAAGTGTCTCACAAAACCATGTTCTAACTTCTAAGAAACCCCGGTTTATTAAATCGAACGGCGACCAATGAGAAACTGAGGAGAGCTCTTCAACAGAAATTAATATTTCTTTCGGGCAATCCCCATGTCATGGTTGTCCTTCCTGTTATCTTTTCTGAAATTGATATTATTATCATCATTTTTTTGTGCTTTCATTTGATGTTGTGCTCATGGAAATTAAATATTTGAATAAATGATAATAATAAATAGACAGAGATGTTGGCAAAACTAGTTGTGTTTAGACCTACTAGACCTACATGTACATGTAGATCTACTTTTGACGTCTTCATGGGATGCTGCCCTGGTCAATAATGTCTGCAAGCATGTAGCGACAGAGTTGCTAATTTTCATGATACCAGATAGTTTGATAGATCTGACTGTCCTCCAGACTTCATCTGATCAGAGGAAAATACTTCTAGGACGATTATTCACAGCCTTATCATTGGGGAGGGGAAACTCAGATTGTTATTTTGATTGGGATTTGCCACCGAGGTGCTCCCAATTTTACCCTTCTAAGCGGTGCATGCGTACATGTAAGTACTCTAACGTGCAGACATGTAGATGTATCAGTGCAGTACTTGTACGGATCCGGTCTTACTCGGACCAGGGGACAACTCGGCCCAGCTGCAAAAACTGTCATTTTTTGTCATTTTACCCTAACCCTAACCCTAACCCTAAACCTAACCCTAAACCTAAACCTAAACCTAAACATGCAAAAACTGACCGTTTTTGTACCTGGGCCGAGTTGTCCCCTGGTCCGTGTTAGCCCGACTCCACTTGTACATTGCCCAAGAAGTGTTCTTGTATTGCAGCTTAACTTTGGTACCCATAGTCATGCAAGTCAGCTCACCATCATGTACATGTATGTGTCCGAGTTCAAACCTTGGGATTAAGGTGGGGCATGACATACCGTAATAGATTATAAATTTTTGGTAAACTATCAGGGGTGAAAATAATAAGTTTGGGAATGAAAAAACTATGTCTTTTGGTGTCACAGAGGGCCCAAGTCTAAAGATCTTGTTCTACATGTATAAAAGTGGGACCCATGTCTAAGGGTTGTTAATACTTCAGTTGCTTTCTTCGCTTTTCTTTACGGTCGATAATTTGCCACAAGTGCAATTTTGCACATAATTATATTGCCCAATTGATCGAAGGATTGCTAGGTGCAAAACGATGTTTTTGCAGAATTACCCATTTCTGGTCTTAATTACAAGCTCCTTGATATCCCTTTTAACACTGGTATATAATTATATCAACCTTCCACTAGACACAACTCATTAACCATGGAGTCTGTGTTCTCTATCCCATGATAAATACAATGCGGTGCAGGTTTGTGTGGCATATAAAGAGTTAACAAATAATAATAAATTGATAACATTGCTTATCTTCGCGGGACATTACTGTAGTCCTGGTTACTGAAGAGTAAACAGATCACGGGGCACCAGGGTGCTGCAACTCTGATGTAAGGCCATGTGGAATTGTTTTCCTATCAAGATTCCATTTCCCACCCAATGTACAATGTACTCCCTTTCTTTAAAAAAAAATTGGGTTGTTTTGCATTTGATTTGAGATGGCAATTCAGCCAATGGACATGAAATATTAAATCTGTGTGACTCTTCTGTGATTTGACTGTTGTGCATTTACAGTAGTGTTACTAATGATGACAAAACAACTTTTCTTATTTGATTGATAACTTGATAAATGAACAATCAAATTATATTAAATGGCATGTATGTACATGTATCTTGCCAAATATACATGGGGGGGGGGGTGGGGGTTACAAAATCCATCAATTGTCTCTTGACCTCAAAATCTGAGTCTTGACTTTGGTGTTAAATGTTTATTAAAAAACAAAACATGTAACTGGTAGACTGTCAAGTCAGGAGGTTACAGCATGTGAGGAAATATTTTCAGGTTCCTACAGTGTTTAGTACACCTGGAATCCTGGATAGAGAGTGGCAAATCCATATTAATGTCTTGCTCAGGGACATCGGTGCCATGGAGGGATACAAACCTATGACCGTACTATCTTCAGTCAATTTTTTAAACCTTTTAGAGTATGATAATTAGCATCCACCCTATTGGGGAATACATTTTGTTCAACAATTTGCTACTTGTTTGTATCTGAAAGTTTCTTTTTATGTTGTCTGCTATGCATTTGATGAGTAGGTTTACAAGGTTAAGACAGTATAAGAGGCAAGGTAGTTGTGAGAGTTTTATGTTATTTAACTTTGAGAAACGAGAACAACCTCATTCCATTTCATTTTCATTCCTCTTTATCTTCTTACAAGTGCAGTTACTGATGAATTAAGATTCTACTGAATAGGAAGTGAATGCCTACTAAAGCCTGTTGACATTGTATTTAAAGTTATAGATACACAGCATAAACATACATGCACACATAATTTATGTGCCACATGAATCAAATATTAAAAGGAGTTGCACTGGAAATTAATAAAATTAATATGTTGGTAGTGGTTGATATCTTGAAAAATTAATTGTTTTACAATCATGTAAAATGAATACTCTCTCCATCATTGGCAGCAAGTGCTGTTTGACAGGAATAATTGTCACTTGATCTACTTGATCTACATGCAGATTTCTGATTTTTATTTTTGGTTTTGGTGTGGTGTAGATGGGCTTGATACATGTAGATAGTACATTTATGTCCTGTACTTGTTGATGAGTAGCTTTACAGCAAGGCCTGTACTACCATTGTCGATAACAAAGAGGTGGTTTAATTGAATCATTTTAATTATATGCAAAAAAAACCATCTGATCATTTCAAGAGAATCCCTTTCGACTTGATGAATTATTTAATCAGCCGAGCCATTTATAAATTACCACCTACATGTACTTTGCATGCAGGCGGCGAGCATTACATGTACGTGCATACAGCTTTCTATTGGAAGCTTATTGTCTTGCTGGCTTAATTACTGCCCCAATATAGTCCCTCCGGTTGAATTGAAGCTGACACACCCTGCAGTGAAGTGGATGTGTCTTGGGTGTGTTGGATGATAGCACTGTCACAGTCTCAGACAGGCAACGGTAGATGGATGAACTAGCTCTCTCTCTCTCTCTCCCTCACTCTCCCTCACTCTCCCTCACTCTCCCTCGCTCTCTCCCCATCTCTGTCATCCACTTCGACAGAGAACTTTAGATGAACCTTCGTACATGCATGATGATGGGCGTGTGTTGTCCGCTCACACTACAGAGGAATGAGCCTTAGAGACACACCGACTCTCGCATCCTCGTCTCAAAATCCTCCGCCTTTCTCCTCGCCCATAAGCAGGATATTGCTACATGTGCTCATTTTCCTTAGAGCTTCATTGTAGTTGTACAACCGAGTCCAACAAGCTGCTGCCTAGTTGCAAGGGACAACATTTAAATAATTTAGATATTGCCAATTTGCCATATAAAGGTTTACTTTATGCACTGCAGTCAAGGGTAGCCATGTGTAATTGTCAACCGTGCCAAGCTGTGGATTTATACCTGTGAATACACTGCTATAGAGGATTTATTATTGGATTTATTTGTTCTTCCATTTGCAGAATATTATAGTTGTTTTTGGTATTGACTATCAAGTTCTCCTCAGGTAACTACAAAATCTATTATGATTCTTACACCGATTCATATTTTTGTTCTTACTCTTTTTTGGTTCATATTTGTAACATGGGTTCCTACATTGTATTAAAGCAATTTTATTATTGTTTTGTTGAAGATTTATGTAATTTTTGTATGATATAGAACTAGTGAAGTCTGCATCCTGTTGGAAGTATAAATTAGAGAGAGTTGAAAAAGAAATTGGCAAAAAATATGAAAATAGCTTCACAACATAGAAAATACATGAAAATGAAATTGTGCTAATGAAATGCATATGAACCTCCTGTGACAGCCAAGTGTAATTTACAAGTACATGTATAGGGCCTACTATACCTTATGCTACAAAAGTATGTGTGGAAATGAAATCCATTTTTTCTAGCCAAGAATATCTATGATTTGATTGGCTTATCAAGATGGCAATTTCTCTAAATTGCAATTGACAAATAATACGTTGCAATTGGAAATTGATTGCAGTTTAATCAACACGACCTTCATCATGCAGCGAAAGTGATATCTTGAGCAATTGTTGCCCTTGCCCGACTCTATTACCAAACTGTCTCGAGTTGGAAAGCAAGACTCCAGTACGTGCACCCTTGACTAGCAAGTTGATTGGGTTGTGTGCATGTGACAACATCTGTAGACTCCATCTTACCTAACCTCTCATTACAAGGCAGCTTCTAATGAATAATAACGACAGCCCGCGGCTGATGGGGGATGAATGTTAGAATGTTTAACATTGGCACGTGGCGGCGTAGGAGCTCAACTTTACCCCCCCCCCCATGATGCGATTCTAATTTCTTGGAATGGTGTAATGCAAGTTCAGAAAATATGCATAATATGCATAATATGCTATTCCAGTGAGACAAATATTTATTTCCTTATACAGTCAAAGTTTCGATATAGTGCTAATTGCTCTGCTTTATAGCGCTGAATTTGTTCGAAACATGACGAAAAAGCATAGACAGCAAAATTATTAGAAATTCTAATTCCATCATAGCACATTAGGAGTAATCAGCAATCTCATTTTTGGATGGTACCATCTCTCTAATAAAGGTAAAGACCAGTATTGGCAACGCCCCAATTTCAAAAAATGAAATGGAAGCTCTCATTACCAATCATGTGAAAGAATATGCTTTGACTAATACATGATGATAACAAATTTGCCGGGAAACCGCCTACTAATTCATATATTTGGTAAATTTATTTCTCTCATGGTCTGGTGAGAGAGATAGGGTAGTCCCATATACATCTTTCTGTGTATAGTGCTTGTAACTTTACGAAGAATGAGCCAAATTTCTTATCATTTTGATGATTCCAGAACCTTGCAGATGCTAGATGCTAGATGATCGACCTTTTCTGATCGATTCCACAACGTTTCTTTCACAATGCAATCGCATGACCATTACTGGTCTTTACCTTTAAAAAAATATTTTAAGGTCAGCCTTGAAATCTATATTTGCTTTTACACATGTTTCTGATTTTAGAAATATCTATAAATGGTTCTATAAATACTCGCCAGGCTCTACATGTATGTTGAGTTCTCATAATTACTGTACATTTTTACTCTCTTTTCCCTAAGTAAGCATTAACAATAAAAAAAAGATGAAATAAGGAATCCTGCTTGTGTACCTATTCAGAGTACTTATATCTTCAGTACTTTGGAAGAAAGGAAATATTACATTACACTTGGATTTTGCCGAGTCCAGATTGCATCGCATAATTTGTGTGTCATTGATGAGCTCATGTTCCAATCGAGTGAGTCACCAAGGGGAGGGGGGTGGGGGGGGGGGAGACGAGACGAAGGAGGTCTGCAACCTGAAGGATGAAACGTAAAGCCGTGACTACCAGTCCATATGCCATTGGGTTGTCTTCTTAGAGGCAGGCGGAAGTGATTGTCATCGTCTTGCCTGATTATTTCTTCATGAATGCATATTTGATATTACAATGTTACTTTTCCCTTGTGACTCAGACATAATATGTGAATCGTTATGATTCAGTATTTAAGGCCCATTTACACAGCCTAAAAACCATTTTGGAAAAACATTCTTTTATTTTTTTGTTTACCTGTAGACAGTACTGTCATTTACACTACTGGAAAAATCCATAAGAACCTGTAGGTGTTTGATAATCTGTTTTTTGTTTTGTTATGTGAGTTGTGGACATGCTTTACTTGCATTAGCATGGAAGCAAGGAGAGTCACGTGACCAAAAAGCAGGATCTTCACCTATGTTTTGAGAACAAGCATACGATACATGTACACTGTCAAAACTGGTGAAATTTCGGCCGGCGTTTAAAAAAATCACACTCCAAAGGTGCGTTTTTCCATTTTGGTTTTTCGTTGTTTATGGGTAGTTGCAATGCTTAGCCAATGGTTCTTGAATGTCTTGGTTGTTGATCCCAGTTGAGTTAATTCAAAAGAAACCATTACTCTTAAATTTTAAGCTGTAAACTCCCATTAGCCATTTCCCATACCGCTGTTATACATGTATATGTACACATAAATAAACTATTGCAATAAATAACACAGGCATGACAAAAAAGGAGACATGTGTTGCATCTCCTTAGGATATTTTAGATCTCGAGGTGTTGTTTTGATACTTCTGTCTTTGTCCTTGAGTCTTAGGCAACACATTTTCTCCCACCCTAGCTCTTGGATGTGCTGTTTATAATTTCAATCATCACCTCCCAATAAGCTCCAAGGAGATGATGGGACAACATGACCTGCTAGTTGATTAAGGTCAGCTAGCGTCCATGCTCATCCTCACATCTATTGGGCCTGTCTTCATCAGCTTGAGATTGCCAAATAGCCCGCTATTTCTGATTCAGGAAATAATCCCAAAGTTACAAATCGCATCTTCATCAGCTCGAGACTTGACCTCGAAACCCAGGGAAAAAATTAATATTTATTTTTCGGGGGCTACTTTTCAACCTTGCCTGCATGAAAATAACATTCAAAAATATGTTTTGCATTGAACTCTATGCAAATTTAAGAGGGCTCTTTTCTGATTTTCGGGGGCTCTTTTGGGCATTTCGGGGGCTATTTCGCCCTGAGCCCCCGTGTATTTTTTTCACTGTCGAAACCTGAAACTGAAGCTCGAGATAGTTTGCTCAACGTTCGCGCATAGTGCAAGTCTTCGGGTTGGTGAAGACGCACCCGACAAATAGCGGGATATTTTGAAAACTAGCCCAAGATATCTTGGGATGGTTTTCTTGACCAAATATCCCCCTAATAGCAACTTTGGGCTGATGACGACGCAAATTAACTGGATAATTTGCAATTTGGATAGTTCAAATATCGGGATATTTGGCAATCTCAAGCTGATGAAGGCAGGCCTTTTGACTCCCGCTGTCATCCTTGCCCTTCATGGTGTCCTTCCAAACCTCGCTGTAATTAAAATGAACGACTGCAGGAAATCTGCGCCCACAAATTTATGAATTCAGTGATTTAATGAGATGACTCCAATATCATTAGGTTGGCCCCCATTCAAGCTGATATCTACAGTGTACATGTAGTTCAATAAGGCAGTACATGTATTGTGCCTTTATTATATGCTTTTCACATAGGCAAAATTTTCCTCAGCCCTGTAGTATCGTTGGGGCTGAGGGGGGTCTTAGCCCCACCTATAGTACAGGGCTAATTAAGCTTAGCCTACTTTGTTTTCTAATACTCTTTTCACACTGGTTTTGCTTAACCCCGTACTCTGCTTAGCCCCGTACGATCCTTAACCCCGGACTATTTTTTTGGCTTTTCACACACGCTATTTTTAGTCCCGTACTAGCGCCTATTCCGGAATAAGAAAATTCACGCTGTTCTCACTGCAATTCGTTAACCCCGGATATCGTGAATGTTATGATTGGAAATACTTCGCATCTGGCCAGCTGCGATACGCTCCATTGCGTAGTACCGGACTATTTTTCGTTTCTGTTCTCATTCATTTGCTTGGCACCGCAATTGCGGGGTTAGCAGGAGTTAGCACCACAGTTGCGGACTTAGCCCTGCTATTTTGCAGGGTTAGTTAACCCCGTACTATAGGTGGGGTTAGCCAACTTTAGCCCACTTTGGTAAAAGCCAGTCTGAACAGAAAGTGGAATAGGCTTAACCCCGTACTATAGGTGGGGCTAAGACCCCCCCTTAACCCCACCTATAGTACGGGGTTAAGCAAAATATTGCCAGTGTGAAAACAGTATCACTCATTTTTACCATAGTATGGGATTATTAAGCCCAAGAAAAAAAGCGGGGTTAGCATCGCAATTACGATGCTCTTGAAATGCGTGAGGACAGAAGTCAAAATAGTCCAGGGCTAAGGAAAAGAGGTGCTAACCTGTGAAGGCAGAATCAGAGAATCAGAGATAGTCCCGCAATAGTCCCGCAATAGTCCTGCAATAGCGATTTCAAGTGGGAACAGCGTAGATTTCTTTAGCCCAGGTTTTCATTGTGTCGAGAATTCATTCAACTTTATTTATAGCTGGCTTTAAATATAAAAATGGACAAGTTCAAGATGCTTTGATCCCTGCACATAACTTCCTAATGCCTTTTAAATCCGTTTTCTCTTCCATTTCATGACACACCTGTAAAGTGCAATGGTCCGTAGGATTTATATAATACAAAATTTGAGCTTCTTCTGTCAGTTTTGGCATGAAAGCTCAAAGTGCTCAGTTGCTTCGATGGTAAATTTGTAAATTGCCCTAGGCGATCAGAGCATTTTAAATGTTTCATTTACAAATCTCCACATCTATTGAAAAATACTTAGAGTAGCTCTTTTTTTAAAAGTAGTGAGACATAAAAAGAATGATTGCAGTGAATCTCAAAGGAGTTGAAATAAAAATAACTGATTGTTCAATCAGGGAATGAATGATTGTATCTATTCAACTGAACATACAATATTAGAGCTTGTTCTTTTGTTCAGTTCATCCAAAAGAATAGAACCAATGGGACCACCTTTACTCCCCTCAAAAACACATGTGTAGTTTCATTTTCAAATACGGTACATGTAATGTTCATGAATGTATCGGTTGAGACTCCACCAGTTGTGTCTCGATGGCAATACTCTAGTTCCTTCAATGAACGAATAGCATTGATCTACAATACATGGAAGTACAAGCTAACGTCTGGGTCGACCCTCCTTTTTGGCAGATCTGGAAAGATTATATTAATATCAATTCTTCCCATTGTTGACTCACCATTGGCTGTGAAATTGAAGCCAGACAATGAAAAATTGTGAGTGGGTGCGCGAACAAATACACGCACATGAGACCCTTTTTTTAAGGCGGGCGGTGGTTCAGACGCTCAAAGGAAACATTTGTATGCTTCTGCACGGTTGAGTGGCCATCTTTGAAATATGGAACAGCCTGTTGTATTCTTTGCCTCAAGGGATAAGAAAACCTTTTTTAAACCCCGCTGTTGAGGTACCTTGAGCAGTTAATTGCAAAGTGGGATTTGATTTCACAGCAGTTACAAAAAAAGAAATTCTTCTTTCTCATGATGAACTTAGAATGGGAAATTAAAATCACATAACTTTTATTGAAAATGACAAATGTACATGTAATGCCTGGCTTTACTGATAATGGATCCACTATCCCTAATTTTTTGCATGAAAGTACAATTTACTCCGTGTACAAAATGCGCATTGATTTACCTCTTTAATTTATTCTTGCATGCACATTGATTATCTATCGTACATGAACCACCCATTTTCATGAAACAGATGAGACTTAAAAAAAATATGATTAGATGCAAAATTAGACTGTTAAGATCTATAAAATAGAGAGTTGTTTTCTTCAAATACAACAAGGGGATGAGTAATATATGGGCAAAGCAGTGTGGATCAAATTGGTGTCTGTGATGCATTGTGGTTGTGTTTGAGGAAGGGCTCAGTGGCACAAACAAGACAGGGAAGCACACAGCGCTGGAGACAGGAGTGTAAATATTGGTTGAATGGGAAAGAAAGGGCTGTGGGTAAATTGGGAATCGAGCAGAGGAACAGGGTAAAAGTCGTTCAGACTAGAGGTTACCCATACCGAATTTGTTAGAAAGGAAACGTATAAAGAAACGTTGGATAAAGAAACGTATAAATAAAAGTTGTATAAAGAAACTAGTTTTGAATGGGTCAGTTGACTGACAGCTGACCAATCGTTTTGCTACAGAATGTTGTGTTAACACAATCGAAAAGTTCTGCTTTTAATAGAAAAATCAACCCTGAGGCAATTTTAATGGCCTTGCACATCACCTTAATAGAAATGTGTGAACCTTACCATGACATACATGTATTACGATTTCCGACATGATTTCTATGCGACATATAATAGGGTATTGAGCTTGAGTTGATATTCGAAAGTAGTTGTGATCGTGTCCAGTATCAGATGTTCAGACTAGAAAGAAAATAAATAAAATTGTATATCCGCACAAAAAATGATGGTTGTCTGAAAGGGGAAAGAACACATGTGAGCAGAGCGAGGGAAATATTAGCCGTATTTGAGCCACATGTCCAAGCCGAGAGATGGGTAGGAAGGGATGATTTGTAGAGCTAAGAAAGACTCTTGATGTCAATAGAGATGTATTGACCGAAGAAGAAGGGGAAAGGGCATTCGGGTAGGAATACATGTATGGTGATGTGGTATTTCATGTACTGTAGGCCTATACATGAACATGTAGGCCTATACATAAACATGTAGGACAGACAAAAACTCACAGGGAAAGAAACGGAGCAATACCAGATTTAATTTACAATGCAAGGATACTAGAACCCTATTAAGGTCCATTACCATCTTAAGTTGGGTACAGTAGGTCTATTTCAGATTTTCGGTGCTCTCTTTGAATTATTAAGAGACCTCTCTCCGTAGAGCAGTTGCCATGGTGAGTGACAATGATAGTTCTATTTATCAGTCCACTATTTCAAAGCCAACACAAGATTTGTTTTACAGTGAAAAGAGTCCTGTCGCACCACATTATCATTACCATTGTCTAGAATGGGCATCCTTTGTTGTCCGTCCCGGGGAACTCTAGGGCCACATGTACATGTGCGATGTATTCAGCTGTACCGGTACATGTATTTCAACCAAATCTGAGCATCAGACGAGGGCTCACTCAACCATATTGTATGCTTATAGGCCTGTCCTCATCAGCTCGAGATTGCCAAATTTATAGCCATATCTGATTTCTACTATTTCTGATTCAGGAAATAATCCAGAAATTACAAATCATGGCTTCATCAGCCTTAGACATGACCTTGAAACTCAAAACTCTAGCTCGAGATATCTTGCTCAGCGTTCGCGCATAGTGCAAGTCCTCAGGCTGGTGATGACGCACCGGACAAATAGCGGGATATTTTGCAAACTAGCTCAAGATATCTTGGAATGATTACATGTATCTCAACCAAATATCCCTCAAATTCAACTTTGGGCTGATAAAGAGTGAAGACGCAAATTATAAACTGGATAATTTGCGATCGGGATAGTTCAACTAGCGAGCAGGATATTTGGCAATCTCGAGCTGATGAGGACAGGCTAACAGTTTGGATGTAGTGAGGAGGAGAACATGAAATATAAACACAGACATGTTTATGGAGTAATGTGAGACCAGTTGTTCAAAGATAAACAGATTGGTCTGGGTCTGTTGAGAGCCAGAGGGGCATTAAGTCTGTGTTAATATCACTGATATACATGTTAACGCCAATCTGGCTCTAAGTAGAGCACATACATGTACAGTGTATACCCTGTAAAGAGACTTCCCTGTCTATTTTGCGCTGAAAAGTCCAACCTTATTATTATTGCAAGAGGAAATGCGATGTTGGTTGAATTGATAAGGGGTAAAATGCATACATGAATGCTGTGTGTACTTGTATGCTGCTGCACCCCTGATTATGTTGAGGGCGAAGGTTCATTTGTAGCTCGCTTCGTGTACACATCATGGAGATGAATATATTTGATTTGGCACTTGGTTTGTTAAGAGGGACCTTGAGCCTTATTGACTGTTGGTATAGAGGTAAAGTTCAAAGGGTAATGAAAATGAAAATGTGGAAGTGAAACCCTGTGGGACCACGTTGGGATGGTGTCGAAAGATTGTCATGTAGTGCTGTACAGCTTCATTTAGAAAAGTAATGATTTATGACACGTTTGAGGGCACTCAATTTTGGAAAGCATCTTTAGTGCTGTTTCGAAGATGGTGGATTCAACCTTTAATTGTCCTCATTTGTTATCTGGTGCATACAGTTCATGTATTAAAATACCTTTATTTTGCCTGAGCGGTTAAATTTTAAATGCAGTGAACTAATAAGCAAAAGCTTTATGAATTATTTGTCTTGTCTAAGTTGTCCAATGACGTTACTTCAGGATTATTAACTATTCAGAACACCTTCAGACGATGTCTCCCAGAATCTTACCAATCTCGAGATTACCTTTAAAGATCCTGCAGTAGTACATGACCTCACAAATTACATGTGACATTGACATCCTCCGCATGGCACCCTTGTCGCACAGTCGGTAGAGAAAATGTTGATGACTTCACCAAACGGGGAGAAGAAATTATATTTGTGCAACAGGAACATGGGAGGGTTCATGCCATGTCGGGTTTCTCGTTAGGCAGTCCGACGAGACGAACGTGGGCACATGATGGAATCCATCTTTGAGGTATAGGTTAACATGATCGGGCGAGTAATCCGTATTTTCCATGGCCTGAGTGGGGAAGAAACCCTCCTAATGAAAAAATATATTGAAGATTGACTTTGATTGATTTGCTTAATTTGTGAACAAAGGAGAAAGGAGATATTTTGAAGGAAAAAAAGGAGAAGCCGAGATGATGGCTTATTTCTGAACAAAACAAAAGTTTTAATGAACTGTATGAAAAAATTGACAGTCATATTTGGTGAAAAAACTGACCTGTGATGAGGCCTAATTACATCTACCGTATAATTTCTGTGGTGTACTGTAGATTTTCATCTCGAAGAGGTTGGGAACATGCATTTTATCGTTGCATTTTAGTAATTTCCCTTTCTAATATTGGATCTCGCATAGATCTATAGACAATGAGTCTAACAAAGCACTGTATGCATAGGCTGAGCCAACATAGGCTCTTTCAACCACCCATGATATACACTCCGTCATGGCATGAATAACAGATGGACAGAGAGAGGGATAAAGAGAGAGAAAGAGAGGGAAAAAGAGAGAGAGAGGGAGAGGGAAAGAGAGAATGAGAGATAGAGAGAGAGACTGAGAGATAGAGATAAAGAGATAGAGAGAGAATGAGAGACAGAGAGAGAGGGAGGGAGAGAGAGAGAGAGAGACAGAGATGGGGAGGAGGATGCTTAGCGTAGCTAGCATAAACAGGGTTCTTGTTAATGGCTATTTTTTCCGGCTGTAACGGCAATCGTAGCCGGCTGTCGGCACCATAAAAAAAAAAAAAAAAAAAAAAAAAAAAAAAAAAAAAAAAAATCATTTTTTTTTTTTTTTTTTTTTTTTTTTGAAAATCGTATTTTATTAAGGAAAATCGTACTGTCGTATTTGCTTCTAAAAATCGTACTAAATACGACTAAATCGTACTGGTTGGCAGGTCTGCAAATATGATTGATTTATCAGAAACAATAATGGAGCATTTTCATTTCATATTGTATATCATATGAAAAGTAAGTTATTCAGCCAAAATATTCATGATCTTTATCATTAAACTATGGCTCATACAGTGTGGTCATATCTTCAAAAATACATGAAGGCTAAGATAGCACCAGAGAGCATCTAAATTCTAAAACCCTAAAGCTTCCAGGGCCCTTGGGCGGGCCCTGGACCCCGGCCACAAGGGACTTCGCGCTTCGCGCTCGTGGTGATGTGCGCTACGCGCACAGAGATTTTTCTTTTGCAATTTTAGTAGCCTCCTGTAAATCATAAATAGCCTGCTATCAGAAAAATTAACAAGAACCCTGATAAAAGGCAGAGTGGTGCTGGTTATCAGTCTGATGAGCAGACTGTCAGATTGGCTCCTAGCCGCCAGCATCAGTGAATCACATCGCCATGGCGACACACACTGCTCCTCTGAGCTTGCATCACTCCTATCAGGATAATTTGAGGCCTTCTGAGGGGCCTCAACCACCCCTATGTAAATGGAGATGGATGCTTTAACAAAACAAGGGCATTTTTATTTTATTTTCAACTTTAGGCCCACAAGGGTCTAATTCATGTTGAATATACATTCTACATGTACTTTCAGTTAAACCAGAATTATTTCAAAGCCTTTCAGATATGGGATGTGTTTCAGCTTCTAAATTGTGCCCCCAAAGGATATATGAGCTGTAACCTACAAGCCAGAGCCAGTCATATGTTTCTGTAATGCTCATTTGTATCAATCGAGTTTGTGGTGAATGTATGTAATCGGAATATAATTTGTTTTGTTTGAGTCGTTGACAGAAAGTTATGAATGACAAGCCTGAGGTTGAATGAAAAGGGGACAAACAGCTGGACACATTTAAATTTCTTTGATGTTTTGTGAATGATTGATAGACTGTTATTCTCGTAGTCAGGGTATTGGGCCATGCCTGTAAAAGAAGTAACAAATGACAAAGGGGCATATTTCTGATATAAGTGGTGGTTGGTTATTTTTACCTGACTGCTAAGAAAGCATAAATGCTTGTTAGTTAACGCAACCAGAGGGCCGACGGCTTTAGGTCCTCTCCGAGGGACCTGGTAATGAGGATTAATGCCTTACCAATAGGGCACTAGGGCATCGACTTGGTTTCGAACTCCTATTGCTTGTCATTTGCACTTGTGGTTTTAAAAGTTGCATATTTCCCCAAATATTTGACTTGTCTGCTCAAACTAAAGGAAATGAGATTGAGCAGTGTTTGTTTTTAATGTTACATGCAAACACCCTCAGACTGTAGACTCCCCTGAGCTACACCCCTCCCCCCCCCCAATGAGAGCGGTGAATGTACTTCACTCTGTAAAGCTACATCAACAACTATAACATGATACAAACACACCCTGCCCATCTTCCCACGCACTTCTTTTTTCTCACCAACCTTACATTATTATTAGTTAGGTTCACACGGCATTCCGTCAACTTAAAGTTTAGGTCATGGTTTTAAACTTGATAGTTTTAAACAAAAATCTAAATACATACCGGTATATGATTATATAAAGCAATTAAATAATTATACCTTTAAAAAAACATACAAGTGACAAATCATTTCAAAAATAGAAAAATGCAGGAGACCACCATCTTGAAACAAAACTTTGAACGTGAAGGGGGCCTCAAGAAAGGAACCATTTAATGAAGAAAAGAAGAAAAAAATTGTAAAATGAAAGGCGATTAGTTTTAATGCGTAATGTATGGAAGTGTACAGTATGTCTTTTGTAAAACATGTTCTTTATTCTTTTATTCATTTATGTGCATGTGCAGGTTTGTGTGTGGCAGTGCTTGTGTTTGGAGTGCTTATTGAATTATGACTTGTATGCTGATAATAATTGAAGGTTATCTTGTAGTCATGGAACATGGTCATTTAACTTTAAAGTTTACTGGAAGTTAAAAACCATGAAAAATCTTACTTAAAGTTAACTTTTAGGTAATGCCAGCTTGTAGTTAAAAGGACTGCTTGCCTGACTTTTACATTGTCGTTGAAAACTTTTAGCTTAAAACTTTTAAAATTTTGAGGGTTTGCAAAGTTCTAGTTATAAACTATGATGGTCCCGTGTGAACAAAGCTGAAGGCAGAGACAATTTCTCGACCTTCCCCAAGAAAATTCTTCCCAGGGCTCCTTAGCACTGTATTCGCTCCTGGGTCGTGACCTCTGTGATTGACCTGCGACCTCAAGTACCATATTAGTCATAGAGGTTTTGGATAACACAGAGCAGGGCTCTGTTTCCCTCAGATATGAAATATTTTGTGAGATTTGTTTTTGGACACACACACAAATCTATTTTCGCAGGAGATTGATTCTTTTTTGTTTAAAGGGAAATATGGCATTTTACATTGAGGATGATCGTGATATCACAATGGCTGTTTCGATTTTTCAGATATTATATCAGTGTGAGTATGTTGAGACTATTTGCTCCTGTCCTACAGTACAGCATGAAATAAAATGAATTTTGTTTTCAGGGAGTTTGGCAGACAATTTACAGACAGCAAAAATCTGGCCTTTTGTTGGTGAAATTTTGTTCACAATATTAAAATCAAGAGACAGGAATTCTAATACACAGGTTTGTGCATTGAGATAAGCCCTATACATGTACCACTCTGTCTAGATGCGGCTTCTTTCTACATAAAGTCATAGCTCATTGACTCTGGCTTTTTAGTGATATTGGATGCACAAATGTTGTTAAATCAGGCATGCATGGGAGATGTGTTCTTGCACTCAGTCCATCTCCCATGTTTGTCCTGAAAGACAAATTGGATTTAGCTGCTTCATCCCATATTAACAAAGCCGGACAAAAAAAATGGTGTATGGATATGCATCGGGCTCTCTGTCATTGTGTAGGAAAACATGGTAGCTGCTTCAGTATAGGCTTGAAATATGTTCATAATAGTATAATACTTCATAATTTCTTTTGGAAATGAAAGAGTGAGAGTTTTTCTCAAATAAGAGAACTGTCTGAACTAGGCCTGAGTCATCACGGGTTTTGCCGAACCCGGGTTTGACTTCAAAATTTCAGACGGGGACTGGGTACCCGAAATTTTCACCACTGCACTGACACTAAAAATCGTGTGCATGCAGCGGCGGGAGTTAGACTAGGTTGCTGTTCTAATAATGCGACGGAAAGGACAGTTAATGCTTTCAAAACAATAAAATAATCAATTGAATTAAATTAAGATGCTTTAAAAAATAAATGGATATCGTTTCAGTTAACGGTAGGTGTTTTTATCGCTCTAAAATTGAGGCTGCAAGAAAGGAATCACGCTTCGTGGTACCGATCGAGTGCGTTCAGAAACGGAAGTGGAAATAGATCTATGACCCACTGAAGACAGAGCAAGAAAGTGCCACACAGAAGACTAAAATGTTGATCAGAATTAAATCGTAATACTAAAGGCATTAATTCAATTATCAAAATATATCCACAATATAATGGTTTAGATCTACCCTTGATAGTTTGATGAAGGAAAATAAATTAAAGCTCTTGAAATAACATCGAAGTGCCTTTCGTTCGTTCTAAAAATGCGTGTATAACGGCAAGCAGAAGTTACGAGTCAAGCTTGATATGCATGTTTACATCCCAGCACCGGCCGTCATCCGACCTGATCGGAACAATGAGCATTGAACCAATTAAAAAAACATCACGTAAGACTTTGAGGGACTCCAATTCAACAAAATTACCGCAAAATAGTTATTTGCTTTGACAAATAATACTATAGATATTCATAATATCTTACAGAAATAATGATATTTCATGAGCTACGTACTCGATATCGAGTTCAGCTGGCCATCATTTTGAAATGAGACGTAGTTGTCATGCAGTAGACTGTAGAGGGCAGTAATGCATCAGAGAGAGGAAAAAAGCGCGGGCCTGAGATCACGTGATATTCACGTGCCTATTACGTGATTTTTTTCCCCCTCTCTGCGAGCTGCCGTATTCTGTCTGTAGCTAGCCTACTGCGCTGCAAGCATGACAACTACGTCTCATTTTAAAATGATGGCCAGCTGAACTCGATATCGAGTACGTAGCTCATGAAATATCATTATTTCTGTCAGATATTATGAATATCTATAGTAGTGCTGTAGTCAAACGTTTAACCGTCCGGTATCCGACCGCCCATGGCGGATTCCGTTTTCAATTGGACGGTTTCGTTTACCCGTTTTTTTTTTTTTTTTTTTTTTTTTTTTTTATATATTTTTTTTTAAAGTTTCGATTTATGCCCCTACACCTGGCACTATGCCTGGCAATGTCTCCCAGCTCAGTAATCTGTGTGTTGACTCACCACTCTGAAACTAGAACAACACTCCAATTTGTCTGTCATCTTGGTTTGAAAGTAATCTTTGTAATAGATCTCAATATGTAATTTATAATAATAATTCATCCAACTTGAACACATGGCCTACCACAAGGTTCTATCCTAGGTCCTGTACTGTTTTTACTTTACATTAACGATCTTACACATTCCTCTAAAATCGACATTGTTACTATTATTTATGACAAGTTCACAAGCACAAATGAAATTCCTTCCCGCTTTTTCACACGGACCTGGCTTGCTGCCGACAGAGTCGGTGAAGAAAAAAAAAAGTTTAAAAAAAAGTTTAAAAAAAAAAAAAAAAAAAAAAAAAAAAAATTGTTTTTTTTTTTTTTTTTTTTTTTTTTTTTTTATAAATAAATCGTTTAACCGAAAACCGTCCGGTTTTGACTGGCGGTTAAACGGAATTGGAGATATCCGTGATGTTACAGCACTAATCTATAGTATTATTTGTCAAAGCAAATAACTATTTTACGGTAATTTTGTTAAATTGGAGTCCTTCAAAGTCTTACGTGATGTTTTTTAATTGGTTCAATGCTTATTGTTCCGATCAGGTCGGATGACGGTGCAGGGATGTAAACATGCATATCAAGCTTGACTCGTAACTTCTGATTGCCGTTATACACGCATTTTTAGAACGAACGAAAGGCACTTCGATGTTATTTCAAGAGCTTTAATTTATTTTCCTTCATCAAACTATCAAGGGTAAACCATTATATTGTGGATATATTTTGACAATTAAATTAATGCCTTTAGTATTACGATTTAATGGCAATAGTCTGATCAACATTTTAGTCTTCTGTGTGGAACTTTCTTGCTCTGTCTTCAGTGGGTCATAGATCTATTTCCACTTCCGTTTCTGAACGCACTCGATCGGTACCTCGAAGCGTGATTCCTTTCTTGCAGCCTCAATTTTAGAGCGATAAAAACACCTACCGTCAACTGAAACAATATCCATTTATTTCTAAAGCATATTTATTTGATTATATTGAAATATAAGTTTGTGAATTGCATATTTTTAGTTCTATATTTCAAAATATCAGTGTGAAATTTAATTTTGAAAAACCTGAAACCCGAAAACCAAAAACCGGGTTTCAGCTCGACGGTCGGGGCCCGGGCGGGGACCCGTTTCGACTCAGGCCTAGTCTGAACCAATCAAGATATTATGAAGAGAGAGAAAGAAAGAAGATACAGAGAGAAAGAGCAAGAGAAAAATTGATGTCAAGCATTATTTCAAATTTAGATTTTCTGTTAAGTCTTTGCTTTGGCATTAATGTGCAAGTACTATGCATATTGTCGATCTACATTCCTTGAAGTAAAAAATCAGAGAATATGGAGGTATGCCTAACTGATGGCAAAAGAAAATGTGATGATTTCACACCTGTATAATATTCGAGCACATGTCATGTGTTATCAACGCACAATAACAACGTATCACTCAACAAAATGAAAAGCACAGGTGGACAAGTGCTCTAAAATTATATTATCATCAACATCACTAGACCTTTACGGTACTTTGATGTATGTAGACTGTAGACTTACAGATGGAATATGAAATATCCTACATTGATGAGCGATTGATACATAATAATATTCCGCTTTTATATAGCGCTTGATACATCGATGATGTCTCTATAAAGCGCTTTACAGATTACCTGGTCATCGAACATCTACATGTATATTAGTTGTCTGTAAAAGCCCTTTTAAATATAGGCCTATAATTGTAGGCTAGAAGAACAGCCTTTCCGTGCTCTTGTGTGGCTACTCATCAAAATTTGAAAGGGTCTTCCAAGCTAAACACCAACACTACATGTAGGCCTAGGTGTTTAGGTCCACAGTGGTATTATAAACTTGGTCATTGGATTGCATGGTCAATAACACTCCATTCAATGGGTCTATAGATCTTGAGCCTCTGAGGAAACTGGACCTGGAAGCAAACAATAAGGTTTTACATGTACATGTAAGTAGCTTATTGATCAACTTGAAAGGCCCTTTAACTTCTTAAAGATAATGCTAAGTCTACAACTGTATCAGATTACAAAATGTAACAAGGGATTAGTGGGTGCTAATCCTGGCTTTTGAAAAAAGATTAGGAGATGCCAGACCAATTTGATCAAGTTTATAGTTAGGTACACTCAACAGCTTCATTCAACAGGTCTTTTACCTGACAAATTAGGTTCAAGCCTAATTTGTATGGAGACCAATTTTAAAGTAGGCTGAGCTTCAATGCAGTCACTAGACTGAATAGAAGGCCTATTTTATAACAACTATTATCATCATAATGGTTTTGTTATGCTGTCAATGGTGAAGGGAAGAAAACAGGAGGTACAAGAGGGTAGCTTTTTGTGTTGTAGCTGAGCTGTTGGAGCAGTTGTAGGAGATCCAGGTTTGAGACTGGTTAACTTAATGCTTGCATTTGGTTTGGGTTAGACCGAGACATCCTACATTTCTAGTCCCACGGATAGGATTCAAAGTTATAGGTTTACTTTACTTGCCTCGTAGCATCTGCTCTCGTACCATTCCTTTAGAAGATGTCATGTATACATGTACATTTATGTAGACCATTCACCGAGGCACTATTTACATACATGTGGTGTATAGCTACATGTACCCCACCCCACCTGAATGAGAAAATGAATCTTGTTCAATATAATTTGTATATTTTTCTAAGATTATACATGTACATGTACATGAGTCATTTTCACATTGTAGGTAACTAGGTATTTACCACAAGAATCAGAAAGAATACACCGGGCACAATTAATATCCACACAGCTGCAGTAATTTTTACATGAGCATATGTGCACAGATGCATGCCACAAGTTCCAATGTTCTATCCTTTTCATAATTGCACACACCCTTTTCTGTTATTCTGTACCAATTGAGCATTAGAATGAAAGAAAGTGTCCATGGAAAATCTGTAATTTACATCAATAAATCAACGTATCTACCTATTCTACTTTGCTATTGTTGCACCTCAACATTGCATCACCGAAACTTAAAACACATCGCCAAATTGCTCATACCCCCCCGCCCAATAGCGCCCTCCGTGACCCTTGCGTCCGAGCGCTGCCAACGTAACCTCTTCCTCTTATCTCTTCGCGTCTGAAACGATAAGTTGACACTATAAATCGCTCCCAAAAGTTGAAGGGTTTTTCACTCTTTAGTCGCTTTTTGGTTCGCATTTTCGCCTTTTATATTATTCTCTACGATTTCCTTTTCGTTAGAGAGTAGTTTCACTCCGTGATTTTATTTATTTATCAGTATTCTAGATCGTTTTCTTGCCGACTATTGTCACGTTTCCTCTTTCGCGTTTTCCCGTCCTCACTCCTCCGAGGCCTCGGGTGCGTGCGGGGGTAGTCGGTGGGGGTGTTTCGATCACTGGTAGTTTATTTAATTTCTTTTGATAATTGCTCGTACCCTTTGTTTAATCTTTCTTTCCCGCAGGTTTAATTATGTCTCGCAGTTCTAATTTTCTTTTAGCAGGTTTCTCCAAGAAGAAGTCGAATTCTGTTGCGAGAAAGAAGACAAAGGATTTTGGTTCTTCGTTAGTTACGCCCCTTGGGCGCGGTGGTGACACCGCAAATCCCAAGGATGCGAACGTCAGTGGACGTTTATGCGGGCAAGGGAAGCCCAGGGGAATGGTTGAGGGGGCGATTTTATCTCCCCTCGATACGGTGCCCGGAAACCCAGAGGTACTAACTCTGGGTGGAACGGACCTTAGTTCTGTGCCGCCATCAATTGTCCCGTCAGGGCTTTTGTGTGGACGGTACGAAAATCCATCAACGACCTTGGACCCGGACTTGACCCGGTCTCCGACTGGTTCTTCGGTTTTGGCTTTGCCGGGTCCGGACTTCGGTTCGGATACCCGTGCGGCAGAGTCGGATCATGGAAGTTCGTCTTATCGCGCCTCTACGTTTTCCCGATTCGGTTTGCGTGGAGCTCCTCCCGTCGGGCTTTTATCGGATATCCGTCCCGTTTCTTCGTCGGCCGTTTCGGTTACCGCTTCTTCTCGTAAGAGGCGGGGTATCCGGGACGCGGTGGCCGGTTCTTCCTCGGATTTTGTTATTCCGTCGAAGAAACCGCGTTCTGTTGTTACGGAACCGTTTGCGATTCCTCGGGGTCCGTCTTTGGGGGCTTCTCTCCCTCCGTCGGTGGCTCCTCCTCCGCCGGAATTGTCGTTTTCGGAGTTTTCCGAGGATGCATCGATTTCTCCTGTGCAGTCGCCGGTGCGGTTTTCGAGTTGTCGTATTCCGCCGGGGTCCTCTCTTTTTGTTTCTCCGCCTCGCGCATCGTTGGGTGCTCCGTTAGGCGGGGATCGTTCCTGTTTATCTGGTCAAGATAGGGGGGGCTCGGTTGATCGTTGGGACTCTGGTTCCATCGCTCAGTCGTCGGGTTCAGCTGCGAGGGATGATATTTCTACTCCGTTTGTGTCTCTAGCGGCGGAATCGTTAGCCTTGTTTCACAAGTATGTGCCCGATTCTTGTGTCGTCCCGGAGTTATCGGCGGGGCGGCGGGGCGTCCTATCTTCTAGATCGGGCTCTTCAGCAGTTCAGGGACTGTTTCTCCCTGATCTGCACAAGGAGGAGTTGGTTAACGCCGCAAAAGACTTGTCGTCCTCGACGGGATATCTTTAGCGGCAGGTGAGCAAATACGACTTCGTTCCTCAGGATGCTGAGCCGTATTTGTGCCCTAAGCGGGTTTCTCCAAAACTGGTGGCGGTGGCCAGTCGTTTGGGGAAAAAGTTTGGGACTCGTGGTGCTTTTGATAAAAGTGACAACTTGCTGTTTGATCTTTCTTCTTTGACTGCTTCTGGTCTCCGGATGTCCGTTGTGATGGACATGCTGGTGGAGCTTTTGGCTAGTGCGGACGATCTCCATATCACTGTTGAGGATCGTTCGATCTTGGTGCAGGTCATGAGAGAGGTTTCGGGTATTCTTTTCTCACAGCTTGCGGTGACTTCGCATTCCATCGAGAAGCATCGTCGGGAAGCTGTGCTCACTAGTTTGGGCATTCGACCGCGTCAAATTCCAGGACTGCTTCCGCAGATCCCGGTGGATAGTCCCCACCTTTGTGGAGATAGTTTCTCTACTCTGCTGCAAGCCGAGATTGTTGGTGAGAAGCAGGCTCGAGACCTGTCCGTTGCTTTTCGCGATGTCCAAAGGCCGGTTCCTTCCTCCGGACCTCGTAGGACGAGTTCAAAGAGTTCGGGTTATTTTCGTAAGAACGTCGGCCAGTCTAAGGGCCGCCCTCAGGACTGGTACCCGGTCGAGGAGGAATACCGGGATCGTGGTCGTCCTTCGTCTCGAGATTCGTCTTACCGTGATTCTTCTTACCGTGGGGCGTCGTCTCGTGGTTCGACCTCTAAGGGTAGGTCGTCCAGGGGTAGTCGCGGGGGATATTCATCTTCCCGGGCTCCCTTTCGTGGAGGTGGGAAGTCATTCTCTAGATGATGGCTTCCCCCGAGTGCTTGGGTCTCAGGTCGGCGGGCGGCTCCGGGGATTTCTCCCGGCGTGGGAGAAGATCACCAGCGACGCATTTGTTCTGTCGGTGGTGCGAGAAGGGTTCTTCATCGATATTGTGGAACCTCTTCCGAATGGCGTCCTCCGGAGCCGCTCTCCGATCATGTCCCCTCTTTTTCAGAGTCACATTTCCTCCGAAATCGTGTCTCTGTTAGAGAAAGGGGCAATAGAAGAAGTAGACGATCACCCGTTTCTTTGTTTGTCACCGGTGTTCGTAATTCCCAAGCGCTCGGGTTCTTTAAGAATGATTCTCAACATGAAGCGGATCAACCTTCATTTGGGAAAGGTTCATTTCCGGATGGATCATCTGGCAACCATCCTTCCTTCATTGAATCCCGCAGACGTCGCGGTTTCGTTGGATCTTCGCGACGCTTATTTTCATGTGCCGATACATCCGCGGTCGCGGGATCTTTTGGGGTTTGCCTTCCTGGGCAAATTCTACCGTTACAGAGCGCTCCCGTTCGGTTTGCGCCCTGCTCCTCGGATTTTCACGAGAGTCGTGGCGTCGGTCATGGCGTTTCTGAGAAGTCGGGGCCTTCGTCTTTTCGCTTATTTAGACGACTGGCTGTTGGTCGCAAAGTCGGAGACTCTGCTGTTGGATCATATGCAGATTTTGATCAGCACGACTCAAGATCTCGGATTTCTCATAAATTGGGAGAAGTCAGAGTTTGTTCCGACTCGCACGCCGTCTTACCTAGGTGCTCAACTGGACATTCGTCATCAGCTGGCTCGTCCCAGTCTTGACAGGGTCGAGACGATAGTCAGGACTGCTCGGTCTCTGAGATGTGCGCGTCGGGTGAAAGCCGAGCGTTGGCTTCAGTGGCTAGGGTATCTCTCCAGTCTAGTCGACGTTCTTCCAGATTGTCGACTATTGATGAGACCCTTCCAACTTCTTCTGTTGGAGTTTTATCAGCCGAGCGTGAGTTCTCTTTTGACGTGGATCCCCCTGTCGTCCAGAATCAAGGGTCTTCTAGGTCCTTGGCTTCGTCGTTCCTTCCTCCTTCAGGGAAAACCTTTCCGAGTTCCTCTCCCTTCCGTGACCGTCACCACAGACGCGTCGCTGTTGGGTTGGGGGGGTCATTGCCAGGGGTCGATGATTTCAGGAGACTGGAGTCATCTGGACTTTCTACCCCACATCAATGTGTTAGAACTTATGGGAGTGTTTGCTTCGCTTCGTCACTTCCGTGCTCGTCTGGTGGGTCGCTCGGTTCTGATTCTCACGGACAACGTGTCGGTGATGGCGTACATCAACAGACAGGGCGGCACTCATTCTGTGGCTCTGAACGAGTTGGCTTCTCAACTCTGGGCGTGGTGCAAGGGAGCGAGGGTGTTCCCGGTTGCATCACATATCCCAGGCGAAGAGAATATCATAGCGGACTTTCTCTCCAGAGGCAAGTGCCTTCCTTCGGAGTGGACTCTGTCTCCGACTGTCTTCAGGCAACTGGTGAAAGTGTTCGGTGTTCTCGACATCGATCTGTTCGCAACTTCGCTCAACCATCGTCTTCCTCGGTTTTGCTCGAGAGTCCGGGAGCCGGGAGCTTTTGCTCTGGACGCTTTCGCGATCCCGTGGGGGGGGTGGAGGGCTTATGCCTTTCCCCCGTTCGCATTGATTCCCCGTGTGCTCAGGAAGATCAGGGAAGATCAAGCGATGGTGATTCTCATAGCTCCTTGGTGGCCGGCGAGGTCGTGGTTTCAGGACCTTCTGACCCTCCTGGTGGGGACTCCTTGGTTGTTGCCGTGTCATCCGGATCTGGTGTCGCAACCTCTGTCCGGTATTCTACACCAGCGTCCGGAAATCCTCCATCTGACCGCTTGGCGGTTATCGGGGAGAGGGCTCGTTCGTCAGGTTTCTCCGAACGTGCTGCACAATTTCTAGTCCAGAGTAGACGAGAGTCTACCAGGACGGTTTACAACTCCAGGTTAGATGCGTTTCACACTTGGTGTGAGGAGGTGGGCGTCGCCCCTAGAGAGGCGTCTTTACCTTCTATTGCTGACTTTCTGATCTCTTTGTATGACAAGGGGAGAGCTCTGTCGACGATTCGAGGCTATCGGTCGGCTATAGCTGCTGTTCATTCGGGGTTTGCCGATGGTACTTCGGTTTCTTCTGCTCCTCAGCTAGCGGCTCTTTTGAAGTCTTTCTACCTTAAGAGACCCTCCTTCAGACCTCTGACGCCAGCGTGGAGTTTACCCAAGGTTTTGGAGGCTTTGGTACGCCCTCCCTTCGAACCGCTGTGTTCTGCGACGCTTCTACATACTACGATCAAGACGGTTTTTCTCATGGCAATCGCTTCTGGTCAGCGTAGGAGCTCACTTCATGCCCTTTCGGTTGCTCCTGGGCATATCCGCTGGGAAGGACGTGGGGTTCGTTTGATCCCCAAGGCTTCTTTTATTGCTAAGAATCAGTCTGACACGTCAGATTCGGTGGAAGTGGTGCTCCATCCCTTGTCGGATTTTTCTTCGGTCTCTGGGGACAAACTGTGGTGTCCCGTTCGCGCCCTCAAATGGTATCTTCACAAGACGAAGCCTTTTCGCAAATCGGATCAGCTCTTTCTGGTTTCTCGGGAGCCACATTCGGCGGCATCTCGGGATACGATCTCCAGGTGGTTAGTCTTGGCTATCAAGGCTGCGGGTCCTGAGGCTTTGACGCCTGGCAGGACTCCTCGTGCTCATGATACTCGCAGTGTCAGTACGTCTTGGGCTCTTTTCAACGGAGTTTCAGTTCGGGATATCTGTAAAGCAGCTTTTTGGAAGTCTCCAAGTTCTTTTACTGCTTTTTACCTCAAAGATGTGCCCGCGGGCGAACAAGCCTTTGCGGTCGCTTCTCTGAAGGCGGCTTCGTCGTCTATTTCTCATTAACTTGATGTGTTTGCTTGGTTTTTACCACCCGGCATTAATCTGTGCTGGTCTTTAGCAAAGTAGAATAGGTAGATACGTTGATTTATTGATGTAAATCATGAAAATCAGTATTGATTTTATTATTTACGATATAAATCTACGTATCTACCTATTTTCCCTCCCTCCATCCCCAGCGCCTTTACCAAGGGGTGTTTTAGGGAACTCGTGATAAGAGGAAGAGGTTACGTTGGCAGCGCTCGGACGCAAGGGTCACGGAGGGCGCTATTGGGCGGGGGGGTATGAGCAATTTGGCGATGTGTTTTAAGTTTCGGTGATGCAATGTTGAGGTGCAACAATAGCAAAGTAGAATAGGTAGATACGTAGATTTATATCGTAAATAATAAAATCAATACTGATTTTCATGTTCAGCATCTTTCATTGACACCTCTCCTATTCACGTTGCACAGCAGGACCCTGAACCCGGCCCTGACAGTGATGTAATGGGGAATAACAAATCAGAGAATAGAAAGAAAACTCATTAGGCTTGTTCACACTTACAATATCACTTATCATCTAGATGATTTGACCGAAGAAAAATATGCTTAAAGTCCCACCGTACTATTTGTTACTTGCTCCCTCTATATAGAAAACAATGCCTAATTGTTGCCCGTTGGTCCCCCATGATCCTCTTTTTCTTATGTTAATTGAGAGCTGAGTTCATGAGATAGCCACCTGTCAGTGACCATGCTGGTTGGTCTAATCCCTCCTGGCCAAACTAGTACAGACAGGCTTTAAACGTTGTAGTTGTCCGAAGATCATTTTACAGGAATGCTATTCATATAATGAACTGATTGAGTCGGATATAATCATTCATTTATTTGATGTTGTTGCTTTTAGGCTGTTTAAAATGCTGAGCACCTGCTGCATGTATTTTCAGAATAAAACTGAAAAATTGTTTTCCAGTAAATTGTTGAATAATAAGTAAATTTGTGTTCATTATGTGTGAAATGATTTCCCCATTCTTTCACCAAAGTAACCGTGAGGCGTGATAGCTCAGTCGGTAGAGCAGTGGTCTCGTAATTCGGTGACCTGGGTTTGAAACCAAGATGATGCGCTAGTGCCCTTTGGTAAGGCATTAATCATGACTACCAGGTCCCCCAAGAGGACCTAAAGCTGTTGGCGGTCTGGTTGCTTACTTACAAGCATTTATGCTTTCTTAGTAGTCAGGTAAAATAACCATTTCATCATCAAATCAGTGCAAAATATGTCTGCATATGTCTTGAAGTAGATTTCTTTTGCAGATTGAAAATTATTGAGAAGAAAGGGTCAAGTATGAATGAAGGTTTCGCGGAACACGTTCTAGCTATTGTCACTCAGTAGTAGGTAGTAAACATCTGCCACGTTGATTTACACTCCCTGTGGTTAGATAACTGAACTGGGTGGGGCTTGACTGGAGAGGGACAGGGAGAGAGGGAGAGAGAGAAAGAGAGAGAGAGTAAGAGAGAGAGAGAGAGAGAGAGAGAGAGAGAGAGAGACAGACAGACAGACAGACAGACAGACAGACAGACAGAATGGCCCGAACCTTGGTCTGAAACGCATTGAAACGTGTCATATGACCCACATAAACCTCCTTTGTAAATTTGGGCCAACGAGGGGAGACCGAGAGAGAGAGAGTGGAAGGAGAAAGACAAAAGATAAGAGGAGAGAGAATGGAGACGAGAGAGAGTGTATTATATAGACCAAGTACCGTGTCATCTTCATGGTTTATAGGCTCCAGTTAACCCTGTGCCCCCCGAGAAAGTGGTACTGGTGTCAAGAAACAGAAAGAGAAGGTCCAGACGATTCAATGATGATTTAAATGGAAGAGATTTACGTCAGATGAGAATGTTATTAGCACGTTCCCGGTAACTATTAGGACACACAGGTTTTGTAGCCTTTGAAGCATTCATTTTGGAATATATGCTCTTTCTTTTATAATGAAAAACTAAACTATAAAACTAAAACAAAAGTATTTTCATACTTGCTGAAGAATACCACTCTTTCTGTCTGTCACTCAACTATGCAAATTGTCATGGTTGGCTTACCCACGCCTAACATCTGATAACCATGCTTTCTTCTCCCATTCTACTTTTCATCTCCCATTCTACTTTTCATCTTTTAATTACCCAACAAGAATCTAAAGTAGTCTTTACTTTACCAAGTTTTAAAACTTTTTAAAACAATGCAGATACATATATTTACTAATTCATCAGTTAAATGGCAAGGTCCCAATGCAATGATTAAAAATAGTGAAGAGCTGTACTTGTAGAACTAATTTCAACTACCCAAGAACCACAGGTTGTCTACTCCAGAGTGCATGTGTCCTTGTGTACATAGACCTACCTAGATTAATTGATTGGTCATTGGCCCCTGTGACAGTATCACCTATAGCTTCATTGAACATACACAATTAAATTCCATTGAAACCAAAGAAAATCAATATGATCCATTCGTTCAGCTCATTTACCAATGGGTTATGTAACGCTAGCTTGACATAATAAGCGGAAGAGTGGCTGGCTGTCTAGGGAAGCACCAGTTTGTTGGTATTTGAATGCGGATGACTCTTCTTGTGACCTTCAGAGCTACATGTACGTCTAGGCATCTCTCTTAACCATGCAAGACATTTACATTTGGATCCTTAGGACCTCATTAGGGCTTTAGGTAAGAATTGACACAGCAGGACACATGGACACCAAAAATATTAGACCATACCTCCTAATTGCAAAGTTTCAACAAGTAATGGTTCATCTGGACCCAAACAAAAAAATTAGTGCTTCACCCTGTTTGTGGCTGTTATTATTTTCTACGGCAATTTCACAGTATCTCTATTTAGCTAAGGAGAGATAACTAGATAGTTATTAAAAGATTGTACTCTGCTCTTTGAAGATCAAGGCATTTGTTGCACAAACATTGGGATTCACAATCACATTTGTGAGTCTAACCTTTTTAGGAGGAAAAACGGTGCTCACATAGGATACATGCAGAGGGTTAACACTTCAGAGATTATTTCAAGTGCATTTCTTATTGTGTTGAAATGATAAGAAATGTGTGAAGACGTTTTGCGTGCTTTTTGCTATCTCAAAAAGCCTGGCGTCATCAGACCGAAGTTGCAAAAAAAACCCACCATTTTCAGACTTGGGATATTTTACCGAAGCTCGTAATTGCGTCTTCACCAGTTAAATCCGCTCATCACAAACTAGCTCGGATGAGCGTAAATTATTAGCCCACTATTTCAGGATTTCTCTGGATATTTTCTCAACCAAATAGCCCCCTAATTGCAACTGCGGGCTGATGAGGATGCAAATTAGCTGGCTACTTTGATCATGCTAGTTAAAATAGCGTTTTATTTTCCAACTTTAGTCTGATGAGGACAGGCCTAAACAGGCTTGATTATAAGCTTGCTGTGTCATAGTAACCATAGAGATGGCTGATTCAACCACTGTATAATTTATCTTTTATTAGGCCCTTGCATCTTAGAGATGATAATGGATATTGATATTGTGCATTATGAAAGATGAAAAGTTTCAAGAGGTGATTCCCCCTCTCTCTCTCTAGTTGAGACAAAACCAATAGTGAAATCTAAAGTATGGAATAAACATATTTTTCTTTCCTACTAAATTATTTTTCTTCTCCAGTTCAAATGATTTCTACATTGTAGAAATCCTTATTGCCAGAAACTGGCTCGATACATTATTGACAAATTGCTTGTTTATGGTGGTTCTTACGTTATGTTGATTAAGTTCAAAACCTAAAGGACTTGGTTACAGTATGTTGCATTTGTTTGTGCACGTTGTAAAATGAGATCTGGGGGGTGTTTCACAAAGATCCTAAGTTGAACTTATCTCTAAGTTGGACTAAAAAACTATGGAAAGCCGTTAGCATCTAGGAAAATATTTTTAATAAAGTTATTATATAATGCATAAAATGTTGATTCAAATCATTCCTATTTTCTATTATCAAGGGAGATTTCATGTTCTTGATGTGGAATTTATAAAAAGTCTAAAAAACTTTTTGCTTTTGAATATATTTTATTTTAAGGCTACAAATGGCTCTCCATAATTTTTAAGTCGAACTTAAAGTTTAGTTCTACTTAAAATCTTTGTGAAACACCCCCCTGGACTTGGCCAGAAAATGGTGGAGGAGCATCCATGCTCTAGACTTTGACTCCTATCACCTTTCTCTTTATCATTTGATGTTTTTGTTTTCACAGTGACTCTTGTGCAAACATAGTACCATTCCTCTGGCCTGTGCTATCTACAGTACATCGCTAGGACTTGATAACGTTTATTTGCCGAACATTTTGAGTGACTGGATTATGTATTAATCAGGTGTTTGCGAAAAGGAATAGGGTGATCTTGTAGTAACTGCCTGTGAAAAGGCAAAGGAAACTGAAAGCACGATATGTCTCAGTTACAGTACTATACTTGTAGTGCAGGTGAATTGATGTTT
Organism: Strongylocentrotus droebachiensis; assembly: GCA_035222895.1. Classification (NCBI taxonomy): domain Eukaryota; kingdom Metazoa; phylum Echinodermata; class Echinoidea; order Camarodonta; family Strongylocentrotidae; genus Strongylocentrotus; species Strongylocentrotus droebachiensis. The sequence goes on from JAVYIG010000019.1 coordinate 792,806, forward strand.
ATCTGATATGTTGACACAAGGAACAGCTTTATAAAACAGGCCTACAAACACTCTGAATGGTCCTACTCCTACATGGTACTGCATTTAGTTCAAGCTGATATTCTTCCTTTACTAGATACAAAGAATTTTCTTCTGCATGGTACAATGTACAGGTCATGTGAATAATTTGCCTTTTTTTCTTCTCTGTTAGGCCTATTCACGATGCTTCCTTTTATTTTTGTTTTTTTATTTCTCAGCTTTTTATTTTGAATGAGGAGGTGTAAGGACAATATAACATGTATGCCTAGTTGCCTACACAAATGTGTAAAATAATAAACACTATAGTACTGTTACCAAGCAATTGCAATGGGGACCAGTTCTGTCACTCATGCTTTTATCTATCACAGTACCTTTTATCAATACATGTGTAGGTCAAGGGCTGCTTTCAATCGTCCTCCTTGTTTCATTCATATTGTATGATGTCATTCCGTACAATGAAAGGAAACCTTTCCAAAGCAAACAATGCATGGTCAAACTTGAAGCCCCTGGAGCTGGCTGGACGAACCTCATTAGTTAGCCTCATTAGCTCCAAGCAGATACCAAACCGATACTGATGTTTTTTTTTTTTTTTTTTTGTCCAACTCTTTGAGAAGGGCCCATGCAAGTTCAGGATGCAGAGAATCAATAGAACTGGCGACAGTAACGGATCTTTTCCTTTGGGCACTTTAATAGTCTCAACTCCAGACTAACAGTGGTAATGGAATTATCCCCATTGTGTACTATGATTGACCTGTGCACATGGTACATCCTTTTTTGTTATTAAGTGACCTGAAGTTGCGCTTTCCAAACATACATGTACATGTATGTAGAGTAATGTATCAGTGATCGGTATTTGCTCTGGAGGCAATTGCTCCGGGCTTGATTTCGTCAGGAAAATAAGGATAGGGGTAGGGTTGAGATTAGGTTTTAGAGTCTAAGGTTGAGATTCAGGGGTAGGGTTAGGTATACATGCAGATGTAGTGTTGGGTCCTGGCTCTAAACCAGGAATTTCAGTTTCTGTACGAAGTACAGTTGTCACAGGAGCACGTCCTACAACCACATTGACATTTACTTACAAGTAACAAACTTAGGAATATGGTTAAACAATAATGATAAATCCCATAAACAGTGACCTGTGTTCAAGTGGTCCCTCTTTTAGAGACGGGTTTAATCAAATATGAACCTGGCACTAAAGAAATATTGTGCCTCGAGGTTGTGAAGCACTTATCCTGCATAAATGCGCTCATAAATATGCCACGTGGAAATGTATTTCTCCAGCGGCACTATGCAACTATAAGCGTGTTTGACATTTCATACATGCATTTGAATGTAAGAAGTGTTGAATCACATCCACCGGAAAGTCTACAATGAGAGTTGACAGTTAAAATACATGAACGAGGAATCTAATAGAATCATGCTATGAAGTGCTTTGTTAGATAAAAGCTCTCTGATAGCTTCAGTGTATTAGTGGATGAAGCGTAGAACTCGCTCAAAGCAGCTCATAGAATTCATTTTATTGATTACCTGTGCCTGTATTGTTCGATTGCCTAAAGTCATTCTGTCCCGCCATACAAGTTGGGTCACTGTCCCCCTTTTTTGTCATTTTACCCCCTCCCCCCCTTCTACAGGTCAACTGTAGGTCAATGTTACTGGCTGAAAAATTGTTAAGGGATCACTTACATGTTAATTTCTTTTCAAAGGAATTCAATAGTATCCTAGGCCCTAGGGTGCCTTTTATGAAGGGTTTGATAATCTCAATAGGAAAACATTGAACAAAGGTGCTGCAAACTGATCTCATAGACCTACATGTACAGTATATCATACCATCGTCTATGCTACCAACCGTACATGTATATCCGTGCACAAACCATATGTTATTGTACATAATATGCACTACCTGTACCGGTATGCACATTTACGAGCCTACTGCATCAGTGCAAATTAAGAGGGGCATGGTACACAAGTACACAAATAACTCAGATTCAAATTTTGGCGGACCCTAGTCCTCACACCACGAGGAGAGAGAGAAAGAAATAAAGGAACACACTAATTACCAGCCTTTGTCTCCATACGCAGGCCCTTTGAATCACCCAAACCCCAAAGACCGCTGTCCATTCGCACTTCCTATCCAATGTTGATCAACGAAGAGCCTGTGCCACGAGTCTAAGCCCTGCTAATTCCCTCCCATTCATTTTGCGCCATCAGAGTACTATGCCTACTACTAATGCCATTCATTACATTTGAAAAGCCTTAGCATTGAACTTTGAGCGAGACTGTTGGTATACTGTCTGTAGAGTCTCTTTGCATTACAGGCAACGCTGTTGAGCCAGACCTCCCCTCCCGTCCTTTCGATCGTTCTCTCTGGAATTTATCTCATTGGAATATATCTATCCACCCAGGCTACATGCATTGTGTAATGTATTTCTAGCCCAAGGTCGATGCAACAGGAGTGGATATTATCATATTAATTTCAGGTATGTAACTACATGGACCAGAAGAGCCTGAGATCATATATCTTCAGGAGTGTGTTTTATGGGGGTATGTGTTGTGTGATTTATTAGCCATCCTATGCTGACAGAAAACTATCTTTGTAACCTTGCCACATAGCATCACGCTCCGCTCTCGTAGTGCGGTAATGGTTATGCATGCAGCAGCCATCATTGTTTAAAATAATGTGGAAAAGGGTTTGACATGCACAGACAGCTTCTGGCTCTACCGAATGGTCAACTTTAAATCACAAGATACAGGTAACTGAAAATTGTCAGATTCAGACAAAAACGTATGTTTACACTGGAGGATAGACCAGTACAAAGTTGTGATTAATGAAGAACAAAAAAAATTCCCTTATCGATGCACGTGGTAAATGCTTAATTAGTATGACACAAAATAAGAGAATTATAGCAATCTATTTTTCAATTGTAATAGTGTAATGATGCATGGATATTGTTACATGGGCCTGATGGAGAAAGCCATACAATGTACCTGCCATTCTTCTATATTTAAATACATGTGGTTAATTTAAACGTGGTATTGTTCGAAGTGATTTATTAGATGTTGAGGTTGGAAAACCAATTGCCTCTGAATAATCTGAAGCTCCATTTCTCATTACAAATGTGTGGAATAAAACAAGGAGATATATATTTTGTTTAAAGAAAAGGAAAAGAATCTAAACCAGTCATAATTGGGAAGACTGCAAGTCGTGTTTTCATGCAAACTGTTGTGCATTATATCATTGAATATTGTTGTTGCAGTAACATTAAATGCAATTGCAGCTCCTCCTGTCTAGCAGTTTGAAATTCTGGAGGACATTTAAATGCCACTCTTTCATCAGAAGTATGGAAATAGTGAAATCGTGACCACACGTCTGTGGCTGAATGCTCTTTCCAAGGGCGCTGTCTGCTATGAAAGACATGCTCCTTTTAATCCATGATAGGTGTGATACATGTATGGATGAAATAGCTGGGTTCACACTACATATAAGTTCTATAAAGTTAAATCGTGAATAGTGTGAACAGAGAGTTTTAATGAGTACGAAAGCTGGGTAATTACTCAGGTATTTGTATACATAGTAGACGTTGAATTTTGAAAATTCAGGCAGGGAAATATATGCTGCAGCTGATGAAAATGCAAACTTCCAAATATTCTTACAGTATTTAAACAAGACCCATCCTCTCATGAGAGGGCATGACAACTGTTTTTTTTCCCTTGATAGACAAGACTTTTTATGACCTGAAACCTCTGTGAATAGTGTGTGCAACTTCTTGGTGTGTGTTGGCCATTACGGTACATGCATGGAGGCAAGAAAGTTTTGTGACTTGCTCAATTATATACACCTGTATTTTAATGAACATATGACAGTGAATTCAATCATGTCGTGGATACTTTTGCGAGCGTTTACCATTCGCAAAATTCGCGTCACCTACCAGAAAATGTAGTTCTTGAAGATAAGTATAAATAAAACGACAGCATCTTCTATGAGAACACAACTATCTAGTCTAGTCTGCACACATGCGGTGCGCTCCTTCAGACAGTTCCATTGAAGCTCTTTATCGGCCCCATTCATGGAAAGAAAGCAGCTTGGATAGCGAATGTGGTCGGTATTGATCAGGAATCCTTTGTGGTGATTGAGGGCTAAGCTGTTGATAACCTTGAACATGTGCGGAGATGCAGACAACATTGATTGCAATGGCGGGAGATAAAGCCTTCATGTTTGTTTTTCACCATTCTTTAATGCTGTGTAATATGTGTGTGTACTGCATGCGTGTCGCGATGAAGAATCATTCTACCTTGCATCATAATGAATCAACAGATGATTATTATTGAAATATTAAGGATGAGGGGAAAATTATATAAAACTTGCTTCACAAACTGGTCTCATCAGTACATTAGCTAGCATAATATATATTTTTTTTGCTTATAAATTCATCTCAACTTGTTACAAACTGTATGTGTGATTTACACATCCTTTTTTTTGTCTGACTTAATTTTTGTTACATGAAGTTTTTTCAGTATAATGTGTGTTTTACTGTTCGCTGTGTCAGTGTGCGACTGACCCCAATTGACAGGACGATGAAGCCAGTCTGGAATGGGACGATACATCTGAAGGATGGTTACGAATCCATGTCAGTCGAGACACCGGAGCTTGTATTCCTTGTGTGTTCTTGTCGCAAGACTGACAGGGGACGAGTGGGTGATGATAGATATTTATAGGTTGACTTGTATAAATGTATTTACCTGGAGACACTGGTCAGATGGCCGCGAAGGTACGAGGGGTATACAGTGACCAGTCAGTCAGTCGTCGGGTTACAATTTGGTGTCTGTATAGATTGGAGTTGGAGTAAAGTGCACGGCTCGCTGCACGGTCTCTACCTGTTGGCCTGGCTCAGGGCTTTGATTTGTCAAACTTTGAATTGTGAAATTGAAAAATGAACTGATTGGCTACTTGATAATGCATAGTTTTGAGAGAATTTGACTTGCCTGTAGTTTCTTCTTTTCTTATATTTCATAATTTTCATTGTGCACTGCGTGAAGCCAGTGTAATGTTGATTGTAGAAGATGGTACTTGCATACTGCATAAGGTTTAGTCTTCTCAGTTTGAAAGCATGATGAGGCTAGATAAAATTGGACATTATTGAAATTAATTGAAATGCATCCAGTATTTAATTTAGAACAGCTTAATATGTCTCCTAGTTCTTGACACCTGTGTGTCTTCTAATACGAATCAAAATCAGCATATGTAACAATTGTAATAAAAACAACACAGAACTACACATTCCAGTCATATGCTTTGTTACCACCAAGCAGTAAAGAGATGTTGTTTGGGCATTGAAATCTGTTTGCAGCAAACTTACTTGATTTAATGGCAAGATCAAACACAGGGTATGTTTGGTCTGATTTACATGTATAAGCTCTTGTCAGATAATGGCTAATCTTGATAGGGGAGGATCCAAGGTAATGAAAATAATTAAAACAAGAGGTTATTCAGATGGAGCTGTCCTACTGTGAAGAAATCTGAAATCTGAAATTATATTCTCCCCTTAAACATGAAGTTGAGTTCTGGTCATGCAATTGCATTTTGAAATTAACTATGTGGAAAGGATTGTAAAAGGCTGATCATGTCGCAGATAAGTCTTTGTGTATACTGTGAGATTTTTGGAATCATCAAAATGATAAGAAATTGGCCCAGTTTTGCTATAGGTCACATGCACTAGCTGTTAATGTACACAGAAATGTGTATAATGGAATACATAAACACGTGGCATGAAGGTTGTGGTCCACTGCCTTTACTTACAACTTGTCGTATTTCTAATATGAGGGCGTTTGAAGAGCCATTCTTCTCTGGGAACATTTTCTCTATGATACTCTTCTACACTAACATAAGAATGATTGAAAATGCTCAAAATAATTTTTCATCTTTCCCATTTATAATTAACTCAACCTTCCATTCAATTGCTTGTGCTTGGCACTCCCATTTGAATATTATTTATTTTTTATTAGCCATTTTTCTTTCTTTTCCCTAATTTACAGCAGTCTTCTTGTATATAGGTCTCACCAGACCATTGTTAAAACTCATTAATATAGTGGTTATATTTGCTCATAAAAATGTTTTAGAGTTGTTTTAATGAGCCTTTTCAATTTAATTTGAGCGGCAATATGTTTCTGTCTTGTTGAAAGCTATACCTCTTGGTATAATTGAATTCAATTTTATTCAAACCTTTCCAATATTGAGAAATCACCTGCAGTGTTTTTAATGAGGTAAATTAAACGCCACTGTAGCAGTATACAGTGCATGCCCTTGCCGTTCTTTTAGAAGAGCATGCATGCTGCGCCCTTTTTCCATTCACTATTTGTATGGAGGTTTGTCTGGTTTGGATGCATGCTTTCGTACAAAGTTAATAATTGTATACTCATATACACAATTCAAGGTTACAAATACATGTACCTTGAAGTGCTTTTGTGGAGCGTTTTCCTTGTGTTCTCCTAGTTTTCCATGGGCATGATACTACAACAAAAATTGTAATAATGTTCTTGCCTTGACACAGTGTAATTGTGAATGATGTGTGGATAAGATGGCAGGTGGGTGTACATGCTTTTTTAAATGTGCAAACATCATGGCAGCTCCTTGATTCACTGGTATGATTTTCTCTGCTGGAAGTATGGTATTGGCAATATGAAATGGTGAAAAGTGACAGGTGTCTTTAACTGTAGTAATGATGGTGATGGTGATGATGAGGAGTATGATGATGATGCTGGTGAATCGGTGATGGTGATGGTGATTATGATGAAAGAATGATGAGGATGGCCAAAGTGATTATCATGGTGTTGTTAAGATTGTAATGATTGTAGTTATGGTAACTAATATGATATTATGATGGTGATGAGGAGAATGATCGTGGCGATGTCAACTTTTGTGATTTTCGGGTGTGACAATGAAGAGGACAAGTAGGTCTACATATAATGGATATATGGGTATCTACAAATGATGGAACTACATGTAGGAGTCCCAAAAGATAGCTTATAATTTCTTGGTGACAAAAGGTATCTTAACTTACATTCATCCTGTGAAAAATTGATTACATTTATTAAAAATTCACATTATCTAATATCTAAACAATTTTGTTCGTCTTTTCACAGGTTGGTAGATAACTGGTAGAAAGACACACCCCACACACACACACACAAACACATCCAAGATGGCCGACACGTTACCCAACGAGCTAGAGGAAGCTCCTCAGAGTCCCGCCATGAACGGCAAGTCGTCCGGGAAACACCGGGAGATCGACAACCTGGACTTGGACGATCCCGAGGTGCAGAAAGACATGCAGAGACCGGCACACATCAAGAACGACATCAAAGAGATGGACCGTAACAAGCGAGTCTCGCTCATCCTAAACAGCGAAGCTTTCAGAGAAGAACTAGAAGCCATCATCGACAGTCAACTAAAGGTAAGGCTCTCTTGCCAATTCACGCCCAGCCCAAGGGAGAAAACGTTATCTGCATGCTTGTATTTTCATGTTGCTGTATTCAAACAATATAATCACTTGAGTTGTATAATTTTCACCAAAATATGTGATCACCTGCACCTAATTTCTCTATGTCAGATTTGCATACAGATGATATTATTCAAATCTATCGTAGGGATTTAGTTTATATTTGATTGTTCACAAAGGATTACAGTCATTTTCTCTCTTCAATAGTAGAACATAATGCATTTAGGGCATTGGCCTACATGTACAGTCACTGTTTAGGCATTTAATATTCATATTTTACAAGCCCCCCTCCCCCCCCCCTCTCTGAATTGTTTTTTGTTGAAAAAGGGAGTAAGTAAAAAAAAATAGTAGTAATCTTGAGCTAGAGTTCAACATGCAATACAAATTGCAAAAGGAAATGTAGCATTTCCACCGTTGGCATGTACATGTAGGCAGTTCCTATGCATACGTTCCAACTTATTTGATAGAATTAGTAGCATAGCGTTGTCAGAAGTTCATGAGACAATTATTACATTGTATAGCATGGTTACACATTTAATAACCAGCCTGCCTGAGAAGAATTCATACAGAATTGATTCAATATATGCACAGTCCGCTCGTTATATTTACTCTCCGGCCCACTCATATTCAAATTCTGAGACAGGTAAACCTGTGAAGTACTTGTATGATAGATCAAAGTCTAAAAACCTATTCAGGAAACGGCTACATATCTTTCTCCACCAGACAATACCTTCCCCTTGCAGTATCAAATTGATTTTTGAACCCAGTAAATACTCGCACCATCTTGAAGTCTAAAAGTCATACTCTCCCAGTATTTCGTTCATTACAATTATTGTAGCAATACAAGGTTATATTGATTACTACTGAGCAGTTTGCAAATGACTTTGAATACATTGACAAGAACAGACAGAAATACTCATGGCTACGGAAATTCTATCTAATAACTGCACTTTAAAACAGAGGGACTGTTTCATCTAGTGAAGGAAAGGGGGGGGGGGGTACAGAAGGGTTCAAGATCAAGATAAATACCAAGCAGATGGGGTAAGGTTACATCTCTTCAGATTTTATTTACGACATCTGCAATCTATCTTCTATTCTGCTTTAATAGAGCCAGAAGGGCATTAACTATGGTCTTTCGCATCTAGTCAGCGTCTTTCTGGTTACACTTGGTTTTTCCGCCACCAGATGCATATGAGAAAGATAATATGCGAAGAGATGTTGATATCCAGTCTGTCTATGCTCATTATGATCAGTGAGTGGCCTGAGTGACTCGTGTGGCGCCATTGAAATTAATGATTTGGAGCAAATAGAAGTAGATTCGAGAGACAAAGTCCTGACATTTAGAGGGAAAAAATACGCTGGGGATTGTAGCTGGATTGGTGTATTATGGAACTGCTTATGATGTCCTATTTCAGTATTTTGAAATTTGCATATGGAAGAAAAGACAATTGAGTGTAATTATATATATATTGTGGAGTTTTTCGGTTCGTTGCATTTCTTGGCAAAATAATAATAGGGTGATTAAATATTTGAGTTCTGAATATCTATTGTAATCATAGGTTGGACTCCATATAGTTTCATATTATCCTATTGTATTGCCTTTAATATTCTTCCATACAAATTTGTTCATGATACTAGTTTTGCATTCTAAAGTACTTGCAGGATGGCACTCATAGTTGAATAGATAAAAGTGTTTAATTTTGTGACATATTATGATCCGATACAAGACTTAAAAAAAATTGAATTATGAATGACATTTATTGTCCTTGGTACTTGTATATTTACAATGTACAGGGTACATGCATAATTTTGTTAAGGCATTTGAATAAGAATTTTTTACTTGCATACATTATATACATGTACATACATAGTAAACTAAATTATTTACGATAACATTCTCAAATAGGGGGAACTTTCTTTGTCCATTCTTCAAAGTTATGAAACTCATGTAAGGCTGTCCTTTACCCGCACTTGCACTTGTTATGAGATATTTCCTGTCCCTGTCCTTTGATATGCCATACCTGTACATTGATAGTTGTAAAGGAAACTGAAGGTTACCGGGGAGTTTTGTAATTTCCCCTTGCTTCACCTCACAGCCATCCCTAGCTGGACTAGCCGGACCTCAAATGCTGCGAATGTGGCTTAAGGATATGTCCAATTTATCAGTGTATTTTTCTGATTTCCACAACATCCTTGCTAAGTTAGCTAACAGCCATTTGTTGTAATCCGATAAAGAGATTAGATAATGTTTTTCTGGAGTAGGAAATGTATGGGTTCTTAGCAGTTGTTTCTCAATGGTGTGCTCTAGACTTGACCTCACAAGCAGCCCTAGCCGGACTAGTCGGACCTCAAATACTGTGAAGATGGCTTCATGTATGTGTCCAATTTATCAGTGTATTCTTTTGATTTCCACAACATCCCGATAGCATTAGCAGCTATTTGTTGTGATCTGATAAAAAAAGAAGTGATAATGGTTTTCCGGAGTAGGAGGTGTGAATGGGTTCTTTAATAGCAGTTGTGTCTCAATGGTGTTCTGTAGACTTGACCTCAACAAGCAGCCCTAGCCGGACATCAAATACTGCGAAGATGGCTTCAGGATATGTCTAATTTATGAGTTTACCTCTCTTATTTCCACAACATCCTTGCCAATGGCTATTTGTTGTGATCTGATAAAAAGATGTGATAAAGGTTTTTCTGGAGTACATGTAGGAAGTGTGTATGGGTTCTAAGCACTAGCAGTTGTGTGACTTGTGTCTCATTGTTTTGTTGTAGTAATCTTATCAATTAATTTGATTTGCAGACTAGACAGGTATACATGTAGGCATAATGAGAGGGTGTGAGGGTAAGTTATGAAAATTAGGGCAAATACAGTGAAAGAATACCTCAATGCATGTTGAAATAGGACCTGTACATTCTTGATAAAAATGAAGCAATTTAATAATTGACAGTGAAGCATTTTTCGTATTTTTAACACCATCTCTTTGTAAGACAGAAGTTTACAAAAGCAGTGATGCATTTTTATATTGTAGGCCTACATGTTATGATACCAAGATAATTAATTTTTGAGATATAAGTTGGTGAAGGTTATAAAGTTTTGGTTACTGTCATAAATCATTTGATTCAAAATCTTCATCCCACCACAACATGCCCCTGGCAAGACATCTGTTCTGGAAGGGAGATTAGTGCCCATTGACTGTCTGCTAGCATTCTATCAAACATAAGAAAGGGACACAATAACAGAAGGACAAATTGTAGACATTTCATTGTGGGATTTCATGGAAGATAGTCATTTTTGGAGCTTCCCTGGATTCGGGTAAGGGATGACCCTGCATTCTGTTTGTTGGCTGTTTATCAAACCAGTGAAAAACAGTCACTCTGTTGCTCACTGTGGTGGGAAATACTTGATGAATGAGTCAGACCGTGGTCAGAGAATATTGTGATTTTAAAGGTGCTAGTCAACATTGAATGAAATAATTCAGTCCAAAGTACAATCTGCGGAGAGATAGCCAATAAATAAGTACAATTAATGAAGTAATAAATAAAATAAATAAAATAAATAGATAAACATAATGATCTAACTAAGTAATAAACTACAGAAAGTAAAAATATGAATAAAAATATGGCAAAATCAAAACAGACACTATCACCAAGTGAAATTTCTCTTTATAATTTGATTTGTACATAATAATGGCACATTTTATAGCCTGAATGTTTTCTAATTGCAATGAGGATTGTTTTTTCTCCGACAATGTGATGTTTTCAATCAGAGATGAAGCCTTATGAAATAATCTTGAAGGCTTTGGCCATCGTGGTGTGAACAAGGCTAAATCATCATAGCGTTAACAAGGCTACGTTGTATATCATCTTGAAGGCTTTGAAAAGGACTAGGTGTCCAATGCTATTTCTGAAATGGAACAGATCTTGAAGGCTTTGAAAAGGACTAGGTGTCCAATGCTATTTCTGAAATGGAACAGATAATTATATAAGTCTGTATCACAAACACAATCCCTGTAGGCCTACATATAAATGTATGTTTGATGTCTTCATAAGCTACTATTTCCTTCTTAAAGATTTATGACAAACCATTTTCAAGGGAAACAAAAAATGTGGTCTTTGTAGACAGGTGGTCACTAAATTAGCAGGTCTGAGTCTGATTGTATCAATTGGCATGGGGTCTGTGAGCCAGACTACACATTCATGTTTTGAGTCTGGAGGCGAAGCCTAAAGTCAGTCGTAGGAAGGTGATGATGATTCATGTCGCGGATACCAACATGATCCCATGTCATGTGGCTCCCGAGTGGGTCGTCACTGATGCATGCCTCATGAATCCAGAACATTACCTACAGGTAGGGAGGACTTAGTTTGCAGGTACGAACCCTTGTTGATCGGTCATAGTGCGTAACAGAATGTCTGAACCGAAAGACTATGCAGAATGCACAGTCTGCTGCATTCCATAGGCCCTATAGCTGCTCTCTATTTGATACAGTCAGAGAATGACAATATAGGCTTGGTTCAAGTCTTAATGGAATTGTTTTAAATGTCAAATCAGGGTCTCTGCTTGCAGACTAGGGATAAATGTGAATTGGATTTGCCAGAGCATTGCCAGAGTATGTGGAAGATGTTCATGCAAATTTTGCTTCAGAGTGGCAAATACTACCACATGAATTAAAGAAAGCAGGACATATATTACTCAGAATTATCTTTGGGATGTCTTTAAAAAAATATTTCTCAGCAAATGTCAGAGAAAAAGGTAGAGACATGAAAGATTGGAGATGGGGGACCAATGCAGCATCCCTGATGTTGTATGACACGTATTTAACATACAATGACCCACATGCCTTTGGCAGTGACAGGAGCAAGGTTTTTCACTTGTGCAACGAGATACAACCTACATGTACATGTATGTTCATAGTGCAGGCAATAAGTTTCTTGAGTAGTCGCATCAATTGTCGTTGGAATATTCATATATTTGGAGGTCATGGTTTTAGAATATTTTCCAAAATCAATCTAGTGACAGCTTTCTAGTGTCCCTCAATTATGGTTAAAACATCGTCAGTTTTTCATTAAGAATAGCAAGTGTTTCTTAGTTTCCTGGAAATATGAACAACATATTAATTTGCTGCAGTTTTCATCTCTTGCACAAACAATTTAAAAATATTTTATGCAGGATGATTCAGTCTTCAGCAATCATGAAACATATTATGTGCCCATCATATGTTTTGTCTGTCGAGGCATGACTCTGGAACCATAACTGTTAATGTTTATATAGAGTGTCCAAAACATTATTGAACAATGCATTGCTCAAGAAAGAATGGATGACATAGATATCCTAAACTAACATTGAACTTCCCGATGGTAATACAATGCAGAGGAAATACAAAATATTTAGAAAACTATGATCCTTCATGGATGGAAAAGTATAACAAGCAAAAAGCAAAATCTTTTGAAAACAACACAGTTGGACATCTAGAGGGCTTTTTTTGTTCTTCTTTGTTTTGGTATTGTATAATGATCTCAATTTTTGTTTATTCCAGAATTTTTCTGATAGATTGCAAATTGACAAACGCTCAGAATCAATACCCCAATCCTTCAGACAAGCAAATTTGTAAATACTGATTGCAATATATTCACACAAATTGGACAATTTGAGCACTTCATGTAGACACCGGTAGCCAGTAGATGAATTCTGACTATGTTTATTTCTGAATATTTGTAATGCCTAAAATTGAATTAGCATTAGCATATTTTACCAAAGCTAGATCATGAAGTCTGTTCCTTGTTTTCTTCTTCCTGTAAGCCTGTGCTTCTGTCAGGAAACATCTTGATCAGGTTGAGAATAGTCACAATACATCAATTTTCTGGCTTGAATTGTAGCTTGCCTTCTCAAATGAAAATAGTATGCCAATTATCGACAACCTTTTATTCTATACAATTATTCCCAGCATATTTCATATTTCCAGACTGACGAGGTGGTATCAAGTAAGAATTTCTTCCTGCGGACTCGACATACATAAGGGGCAAGATCTAGGTCACTGGAAGGTATATTCGTCATGGCAACCAAGATCCCACCAGTGATTGATATAGTTTGGATATTCTATCCTCCAGGTTGCTTCATAGAAGCGCTATTTACCCTGAAATAGAGTCAACATGGAAGTGAATAGCTGCGTAAAGTTAGCGTTTCCTGAAATTCACAAAGACTGATGGTGGTGGTAGAGACCAAGTCAGACTTGGGTTTGTGTTCTGCAATAAACACAAATTATACAACCAGGTTCCTCAAATATTTTGCTCTCTCGGTCCCCAGAGTTAGCATGAAAGCGCTTGAACCATGCATGCCAGTGTGGTGTAACTGAATGTGTTTATATACAGTAGTATTTATTATTTTGGCTTATTCCTCTGGTATATTATAGTAGTCCTCCTTTAATATGAACATGCTGAATGGAAATCGAACAAAATTAGATAGAAGAACACATGTATCAGATTGTAATACATGATAATATTGTGTGTCTACAGTGTACATGTTTACCGGGGTATAATAATTATGATGCAGGCCTGAAAGATTTTTTTTTATAAAACTATAGATGAAGTAACAAACACATCAATGCAATTATCTTTCCATCTCCACTCGCTACAATGCAGGTTTTATCATGTCATCAGTTAGTCATCAGTGAGTTACATAGTATTAGCTGCACAGCTTGTTCTAAAAGAAGATACAGTGTAGCCTGCATGTTATAGGCCAAGTACCTTATGAAATGCTTGACAATGATACTCATTATACAGGGGCCCCGGGGGCATCTAATTAATAAGCCCATTGAAGATTTCACACTGTGACCTTACTAAGCAACTAATTGCTGCTTTGTCCACGACTTTGATTTTCCCCATTATACTTGATGATGCCTCACTAGATGCAGAATATTCATCAGTGCCTCAGCTTACATTTCATTGCGGAGCCAATCATAAATACCATCCATCTATTCAGGACGCGTTCTGCAGTTGGATACTTGATTAAACATTGAATAGCCATTTCCGCAAAACATACCCCCCCCCCCCCCCCACCCCTCTCCATCCCCCTCATCAGAGGCCCATCACATCATCTTTTATCATCCGGCTGATCGTACCCTAGTTTCATGTTCTCATTGAAGAACCAATGTCCCTCTCCTTCTCTACACGTTGTAGCATCCCTCCGTGAAGAAGGCAGCTGCAAAATAAGGGTGTGTCTCTCTACACACTACTGCATGCTAGCTGGGTGAGCTGAGAGGCGATGAGATAAAGAGAGGGAGAGAGGGAGAGAGGGAGGTAGACTACAGCCTGTACATGATTGCAGTCTGCCTGCCAGAGTGTACGTACTGATGCTGCTATATGCATGCAGTGGTACTGGTACGCAAAGCATGATCTGTGTATATTGCATCCTTGGAATGCAATTTTGTGCTCATGGACATGCGGAGAGGTCTCGTGTAGGGAAAACAAACCTTCTTGTAGTGTGGTAGTTTGTAATGTAAGACTCTGTCTAGTGCCTCGATTCTACATTTGTATCAAAATAATGTATATATGGTTAATAAATATCATAGGAATATTGTCGATGCAACACATTTAGACATGGATAATCCTTTTCCATGCAAGTATGGATTACCTGTTACATGTAGCCTATAGATGCATATGGATGTAATATTTTTATCATCAAGTACAAGTCAATTAGGATATTATATGATAAGATAACATAACAGAAAGGGTATGATAATATTGATCGATAGTGAATTAGAATTTATTGCGTTGCCTTTAAAATGTGATGTACCAAGTTCTTTTCTTCTTTTTTATCTTAACATATGAAATAAGGCCATTCTGCGATTCATATTTAAATAGTCCTATGCATTGATTTTAGTGTACCTCTATACGTGTTACATACAGGGTATATAATAGTTTGTACAGTGTATAACATGCAACAAATAATTCAACAAAATAAAAGACACACTATAAAAGGAAGGCTAAAATCTCAGACTATTCATCAGCTAGAGTCACTTGCTAATATTCTTTTTGCTAAAGGCAGTCTCTCCTTACTTACCTTTGCTCGACCCATAACCCAGTAATTCGCATGCCCTAACAGCAGCATTCCAGCCCTGATCATGAACTTGCCCCTCTGAAATTACCTGTGCTCAGTGTACCAAGCTCGAGTCAAGTGCACTTGATTGGGAAGAGGATTATGTTGGGGAGGGGAGGGGGGGGGGGGGGGAGTCGTCTTAGACAAAATCTGAACTGTCAAAGTCAAAAGATGGTCCTGAACATGTTTGTTTTTCTTATAACCTGGTAAATTACTTTACCCTATACCAGCAGCATTCCAGTCGTGATCATGAACTTGCCCTCTGAAATTACCTTTGCTAGCTCAGTGCACGAAGCTTAAGTCAAGTGCAATGATTATGAGGAGGAGGATTTGGAAGTTGGAGGGGGGGGGGGGGGGCATGACATGTACTTGTCAATACTTGAAGATGGTTTTGCATTTGGTTTACTTTGCTATTACTTGGTAAATCACAGACTATACCCCAAAAGTAGCATGCCAAACATGATCCAGAATTTACCCTTTGAAATAGACAGTGCTTTATAGGTGTTCCAAGCATGTATCAAGTGCACTCGATTGGAGGGGAAAAGGAGGTGGGAGGGGGAGGGTGGGATGAGGGATGTTGAACATGGCTCCATCAAGGTCGGGAGATAGTTGAGTGCAGCTGAAATATAAGTGGGAAGATTTGACCTTGACTATCCGCTGTGTATTTTATTCATTATTCAAGCAAGTCTGTCTGCCCTCATATTACATGAGCCATAACGATGAGAGGGTGATCGTACAAAAGTCATCACAAAGTGACTCAATGCAAACTATATGTTTAGAAAATACATTTTACCTAAAGCCCATGTGTAAATAGCATGATATTTGTTCATATCTCAGACTATGTAAATGGTTAAAATCGGTGTAGGTCGGAAATTCACATTTTGTCCATGTACGATTCTTATCACGTCGAAACATTATTGAAGTAAATATGGAAGTTGTAAGTCACGTTTCCCATAAATACATCTGATCATCAGTTTCACTGTAAAATAATAGCACTTCAGTAATTACTCCTGGAATGTGTCAAAATAAGTACATCATAAAAAGTTTTACAATCAGCAACTATGTACTCCAGTGAAAGTGATACTAAAAGTTGGTGATTTATGTTTTTATAAACATTTTTTGCCCAGACTGTTTGACATCATTAGGCCTGTTTTCATCAGCTCGAGTTTGCCAAATAGCCAGAGTAAAATTTACAGCGCGGGTAAAATCTTAAATCTGCGCGCTGATCGTACAGTCGGTCTGTGAAGTGCGCATGCGCCAATCTCAGGTTTCATTTTCCGAGCTAGTTTGTGATGAGCATATCGGGCTGGTTAAGACGCAATTTCGAGCTTCAAGAAATATCCCAAGTCTGAAAAAAGCAGGTTATTTGGCAAACTTGAGCTGATGGAAACGGGTCTAATGCGGTAAAAAAAGAAGGATTTCTAAGTGAGGTACGGATGACAAATACGAGAGATGATAGCTGCCTGGCAGATTGATATTCCAGTGACGAATGTTTAGGAGACTAACTTGGGCATAATAAGGTCATCTTTAAATTAATTACACGGACGATGGCATCATAATTCATCTCCTTTTCATTTGTAGGGCAATTGAACATTTGAGGGGGAGGGTGTCATTCGTTCTCCAGATCAAATCCTTTGCATTCAGTTGCACTCATTCCTAGTCAGCTTCATATACTGAAGCTTTATTTGTCTTTTTGCCCACCCTACCCCTCCCCCCCCCCCCCCACTAGATATTTACCTACATTTGGTTTGCTATACACCCTCCCCTTAAAATGCTGTTGCTTTTGAAGGTGAAAAATAGCAGTCTAACCCAAGGGTTTTACCTGCTGAGTATGAGGTTTATTCATGCAACCATTGGAATAGATATTTGTCCTCTTTATGTCATTGTGGTTGGGTAAGCTACAAATTAGCTTTAATTTCATGACTCATATACCCTGTTGTGATATAGCACCAGAACATCAAGGGCATGTTTTGTCAAAATAGACCAAAACACATCAAAACAAATCAAAACAAGCACAAGTAGAGATTTCTCTCATACTCCACTTTTCATCAATAATAATAATGAAGAAGATACCACCCAGTGAAACCTTTTTTATAATGATTTACGGCTTGCATGACACTATCTTGTCTTTTCAAATGGAGTAACAAGAGCATTAGTTCAATATTAAATACTCTAACCCAGAGTTACATCCCTTTTGGCTCCAAACAGACATTTCAAAGATGATCTAAACTTGTGTCTTTCGTGCATATGACATTCATTTTAAATTCCCAATCACTTGGAATATTTTCTGCAATGGCTACAATTTGGGTTTGTTTAGAGAAAGCTGTTACACAAGGTTTTGATGATTTCTTCTGTTGCAAAGTATTTGTCTAACTGTGGAGACTTATTGCTGCAATTTGCCCTTTGAAATGAATAAGAAATTATAACAGATAGTAACCAATATTGAAATGAGACCCACATAATCCACAATCTTGCAAACTTATAGCAAATTTGTAGTTCTAATCCATGCAAATCCATACATGGAAGACAAAAATACTGATCAGATTTAAATCCACATTTGTTGAAAATCATACAGTGTAACAACCCTACTGTTTGTAGTGAAGGTCCTAGCCACTTGCAAAATCCTAGGTCTTGCATGAACTTCACTAAAAATAAAATCATCACCCTGCATGCATATTAAATGCAGGGAAGTCATCCCTCAAGGGGGAATAATCCTCGGGAGGAATTTTTGAATATTTCTATCTCGGCCATCCTAATCTCAAAGAATATGCAAGGTGTACTGGAGAGGTGGTGTGTCACGGTAAATAAGAGAAAGATAATAGTCAGAGCTGATTGAGAATGAGCTGTACTCCAATTTTGTGACTCATTGTCTGACATGGGGCTGAGTCATAGAGTAAGCGGCAAAGTGTAGTACAGCATAGGGCAGATATTCTCTCATTGCGTCACCATGATCGTACTTGGTAATACATAATAAGCTCCTCATGTGTGGACTGTTGTAATATCAGCTCTTATTGTGCTGTGAATCATTGCCTCTTTAACATAATATTGGATTAAATGGAATAGTTTAACCCCATCACAAGCCAAATTTATTGTAAGCACTGACTGACTGATAAAAATACTTTTTAAAGTGTGGATATCCTTGTAACATTAAAAAAAAAAATCTTTTTAATTAGACAAAATGAGGATGTTTTTTTTAGCATGAAACTTTTTAGAATTTGTTACATCCAGACCTCATATCTGCTCATATCTAGAAGATGACTGTTCTAAAGCATGCAAGCAAGTCTTGATCTTATCTAGGGATCATGTCTCCCTGTTGCACCTCATTTGAATTGAGTCATATTGCGTTGGCGGGATCATACAAAAGCACAAATTTTGAAGATACAAGGTGTGAGTTGCCTTCCCTGATTTTTTTCCCAATCAAATTCATATGTTGTGGAGTGCTAAAACCAGGGTTTTACAACCCGACAAAAATTTGGTTTAAGCATGGCATCGTTAGGCAAATGGTTGACTGCAAATGAATGAATTGAGGATGCATAAATTGGAGGGCACTGTTTATTATTATGTGGGACTATGTAAGGTGTGAATCATATGGCATGTGTTGTGCAGTTGTTTTCATCCAAGCCTTTATTATTCTTTTATTCTGTTTTGGTTTGTTTATTTATGGGACATCAAACAATAATTTTTGTCCTTGAAGTTGATTGGCAATGCCTCCTCCATTGAACCGCAAAAGCCACAAGTTTTTAGGAAAAAGAATATCCTTGTCTGTCTAGTTTACTAGTACACAGAACTCCATTCGATTGGTACTCTCTGTAAATATTTATTAAATATTCAATAGGTGGTGTGAATAATTGTTTATCTACATTATACCTTTGTTTACCAAATAATTGTTTATAGTGAACTACTGTTTTTAAAGGGGTTGATTGGGTCAGCAATGATAGTACACAGAAATATCAAATATCAAAATTGTGTGAAATTCATTTTTAGTTACTAATACACACCCTTTTTTTAATATATCAAAATCAGATTGATATACAATATTTTTACCATCCCAAGTCCATGAGGCCATGGATCTAATGCTCAATTTATATTGAAATAACTTAAGAATCGGTACCAAGCTTTACTTCATTAAATATTGGTTTTAAAGAGTAAGGGTTGCAATGGGGTTTAAGATTAGGATAAGGGTTAGGGTTCAGTGTTTCGTCCTGGGAAGAAGTTAGTGGAGGAAATCAATTGCAGTGCAATTGTCTTTAGAGCATTTATTTATTTATTCATTTTTAATTAATTCGGTATAAAAACATCAACACGTAAAGTTCAGGAATTCATAATGGTTGATTTACAATGAAATTGAATAGTGTGAACAACATTGAACCAAAATATATACACTTGAGAAAAACATGTTGTTTTTACGCACATGAAAATGTGGTTACAATACAATATTCAACGAAAGAAGCCAGGCTGTGAACATGTAGCAAGACCAAAGCGAGAAATGACGAGCATGCATCGTAGAGCCTGAAAAATTCTTCGGAATGTAGTTTTCCCAATATAACTTCATGCACCCAATGTTCTCACAGCCAGTTCAGATGTACTTTGGGGGACCTGGGCCTGTGGCGTCTGTACAGGAAAGGGATGTCCCGATTGATCCCTGTATTACTTCCATGAACATCCTGATTAAAGGAAATTTCTCAATCTCCCTCCCCAGGATATTGGTCGTCTAGCTTCATTTCATAAAGTATACTAATCTTAACATATCCTGCTTTTGGCAAACTTACAGAAACTTGAGACTGGGTGGAAATAAGTGTCCTCTCATCTCCAATTTGTAATATATTTGTATGTGTTGTTTGAATTTTTTGTTGTTGCTAAACTAGTACAGTCTGACCTACTGTACTTTACATGTAATACATGAAATTTTAGAGTGAAATAGTAGGAAATCAGCAATATCCTTAATAATTTCTAGACCTTTATCTCTCAGCATGTGAATATTAAGTATGAATAATTAATTTTGGGTCAGTATGGGTGGGGGGGGGGGGGGGGGAGGTGATAAATATATAAACAGAAAAATTATATACTTTCATGTCATTTTTAAGACCCCAACCCCTGGCCCCCTCCAATCTATTTTTTTATAGGCATTTGGTTTGTGAGTTCTCTAATGACCATGGCATGCCTGGAATCCTAACTGTAGAGAGATAATCCTTCATTTTTATAATCCCTTGCCTGGATATAACGATATGATGCTCTGTTAATCATCGCCAAGGAAACCAGTGATGGAGTATGGCTGCATTCATCATTTACTAATCCCCTGTGCAATCACATGTGAATTCACCCATGGACTGCATCAAGCTAATTAACTTGTATCCTCCTCCTCGTTCTCTCCATTTCCTTGATTTCCACATCTATAGCTCCACTCTCATTCACCTCCAATTATTACGTTAGACAATTTAGAAGTAAAATACTTAAATAGCTAATAGGTTGTGATATAATTGTAAATATAATTTAGGTTTACCACAAACTGTATGTGTTGATTTTGGTATGGTTCATCACATCCATACTGTGATTTATGTACTTCATGGAAGAATATTTATTTCTATATTTGCTACTAAACGATTATGAAGTGTGTGATACACTTTTGGCATGAAAATTCTTCCATATCATATTATTTTACATTCCCTGAAGACTTGTGGTTGTGTTTGTGGTTGGGGTAGTACCACTGGTAAATCTGTTTAAGAAGAGCTACCCTGTAAATACAGTATGCCTACAACAGGGGGAGATGTATGAGGATACTAACAGAGAAAAGACACATGCTTATCTCTTTTACTTTAAACTATCATTGAGAGATTAATCCCAGGTCTTGAGAATGGTCATTTTACAAGGTATATATATGCACCCCCCCCCCATTTGTTGTTCTTGATAGAAGCACAGAATATCAGTGACACAATTGATGGTATATCACCATTGTAGTCACAAAAACATTAAAATACAGAAATTTAACTGCAGGATTCCTAACAGTATGTTCGATAGGGGGTATACATAGTTCAATTTGAAATAGCTTATCTTGGTTATTGTTCTGCTTAAAATGCAGTAACCCCATAAACACAATCATCTTATGTCTGGTCAGGCATGTAATGAAAATTATTAGGCTTGAGTCGGTACGGTCGATCACACCGGGACCCGACCGTTGCCGTCGGGTCCCGGTTTCGTTTTTTGAGAACCGACGCTCCGAAAAAAATAAAGAAATATGTAAGAAAGTGCAGTTTTGCATACCACTAAAATCAATCCACCTTAAAACTTAAGTATTTAATTGTTACCAATCATATTCTAGCTCATCCTGAATCAATTCGAACTGCTGATATAAATTGCAAAGCAGTTCGCCCCATGGGGTTGTTTTTGCCAGCTACTAGCCAGCTACTGTACTGGCCGGGTCTCTCGGCAGGATTAATAAATCAGGTTGAAAGAAACATTAATGTTTGAATAATAAAACGGCTTTCTAAAAAGCGCTTCTTTACAACATACCGATCGAATAATTTTTAAAAGACAAAATGTATATTTTTTCTTTGATTTTGAACACCGCATGCTTCTTTTAAAAGCTGAAAATTACTTGGTAATCACAAGAAGTTTTGATACGGATAGTTGTTGCAAGGCAAGTTCAGACTAGTCTCGGAAAATGGGCAGTGCTCCTCGTCGTGAGTAGTTGTCTTTCCAAATGTGCTCTCGTAGCTTTTAATGATTTTTTTCTCGTTACGACCACGTCTTTGTTTGGGTTCGTTCTGGCACGCCTTACAGCTAACGACGAGCACTGCGCATTTTTCCAAGACTAGTCTTAACTTGCCTTGCAACAGCTATCCGTATCGAAACTTCTTGTGATTACCAAGTAATTTTCAGCTTTTAAAAAAAAGCATGCGATGTTTATCAAGAGATAAATATTTATTTGTCTTTAACAAATTATTTGATCGGTATGTTGTAAAGAAGACTTTTTTAGAAAGCCGTTTTATTATTCTAACATTCATATTTTTTGACCCGATTTATTCAACCTGCATGAATCAAAATGGCGGCTCAAATGTTGTCTTTATATTTTTGCTCGAGTTTTTTTACTTTGAGAGGCACGATAATGGCACTAAACATCGCCAATCATGGATGAAAATAATGTCAAATGGAAGAATATACCAATCTGTGTCGAGATATGCATGTGTTGATTTATTTATACTGATAAAAAAAGGTCACTTTTAAGGGACATACTGATGATATGCGCTTTTTATAGAGGCAAGTGACAAATCCTGCGAGCTGATTTCGGGACACCGGGTCCCGATCGGTGCAAGGCCGTCGGGACCCGGTTTATGAAAATCCCGACATGACTCGGGCCTAAAAATTATGCATAATTTAGACCCATCTAATGATACAGAGCATGTCATCCACTCGCCACTCATCCAATTATTATAACTCATGTATCTTTCGCTTCCCATCTACTCCCAACATGGGAATAGAAAGAGAGCAAATAGAGTCGTTGATTGCAGATTTTTATGAATACTGATAGTGTTTGATCAGGCTAATCAGTGACGTCATCGAGACAACGCTTACCCCGCGTTATTTGCACTGTTGATATCGGGGCATGATGGGTAAACACATTCCCCAGCGAATGCCTTCAAACGGTCGGTCGGTCGGCTGGACGTGGGTAGAGGTCCGTGCCAAAACTGACCGTTTGCAGTGCCATCAGTGCGTGGTCGGGTCCTAATCAAGCTTTCGGTGACTGACCAGTGGGAGGGTAGTTTGCACAAGTCCTTGGTTGCGTTTATCTACCAAATTTTTGGCTAGAATCAGGTTTCTCAAACGTCTTTCAGGCAAATTTAGAAGTTGATAAACGCAAAGCCTTTAGATTTGGGCATATCTAAAGACGCAAAAAGGTGTGTTTTTAATGTGACATACATACAGCCAGAATCACGTTTCTGAGAGATCGATAAACGCAAAGCTGTTTTGAACCTCACATACAAATAGGACCACCCAGGTGTTGTGTACAAGCATGTGTGTGAAGTTGACCTCCGAGAAACTGTCTGCTTCCTGGGTCAAAACAGCTGGGCAGACACAAGGCCTTTATTTTAAATAGTGAAGAGTCGATAAACGCGACATCCCGCAAATCACGATCGTATAGTGGGGTATGATAGTGGGGTTCAATAGTGGGGTAAGATATGTACATATCTAGTGGCAAGCCTTGATAAACGCGCCACTTGTCAGTCATAAGGGTGATCAGACCTTTGCTCTGGTGACAAGTGCTCCTGGCTGTAGGGTTAGGGTTGCTATTGGGTTTTGACATGAAGTCCAAGGTATTAGGGTTAAGGGTACAGTAGGTGTCCAGGGTCGAAATTTGGAATTAGGAAATTGAACATAGAACAATTGTTGCAGGAGCATATTTTTCACAAACCATCATAATTGTCCAACCCATAGACTAGCATACAATGGTTCCAAATCTAACTAGTCATTCTGATCACTTTGTTTACCCAGTTATTGTGAAGTTGTTTGAGACTTGACCGAGGAATCATGTCAATCTTGTCGAAGTGTCCAACTAGAGTCTGTGATTGGAGACTAAGTGTAGGATGGGGAGTTGTGATCATAACAAAATCGGAAGGGAGATGGCACTGGTAGTGGAGTTACAATGATTTATAGTTAACTTTGGCCCTTGTCCATGGACAAATTCATTTAATTACTACATGTATCTCCATCTGACAGGCATATCTAGTTTTTGGTTTTGATTGCTTACAGATGTTCCACTGTCTTTTGACTCGCGGTCCGTGTATTCACTGAATGCTATCTATACAGTGATGCAGTACTACTACCAATCTGCAAGTTGCATGTCCAGTTGAACCATGTCTAAATAGAGTCTGACCTTGCAGACTATAAAATTAATCATTTGATAATGTTATTGGGATGTTTTTTGTTCATTTTCCTGCCAAGAATTTGAATGTACATGTAGGCCCTATAACCTTTTGATTTTTTTCTCAATCCATGTACTTTGGAAAGTTCTAGCCGGAAAACGTACAATAAAAAGCCACTTGTAAGCAAAATAACTAGTGGAACACAAATTCCAACAGGGCATCACTACTGAATTGTAGAGGCTTGTTGTTTCATATGATGAACTGTCAGAGACAGTTGAAACATTCCATCTTCTGTATAGTAGTATAAAAGAAGAGTCTTGACTGGAGGCTATCTCCCCTGTGGATATGCAATCTTGAGTAAACATTTCAGGCCCTGTGTTTATTCTGATGAGCTGGTGACCTTTTTATAAGGACAGATCAGCATGGGAACCCTGCTGTGATGAAGCGATTATAATCAACCGAGAATTGATTACCAATCTACTGTGTACACTCCACTCCCTTTAATAGTATTTTATTTTTAGTATCTGTGAGTAATTCCGCGACCTTTGACATTTCTTCCAACTGTAAGCCTTGTCTATTGGTAGATTCAAAGATAGTGTTTACATTTGTTGAGAATGACTTCACTCGTAGACATTTTAATAAGGAGACAAAACATGAGTGACATTGGCTTGGTGTATTTATGGCAAGATTTGATTACTACAAACTTTACACATTTTGTTTTATCCTCTGCGGTGGTATATACCAGTATACACAAGTACACGCTCAGATTATCCTATCTAAAAAAGTGCAAAATCTTTGAGCAAAGCTGATTATTTATCTGAAAGTATTGTTTTGATTGCCTGTTCAATATATTTGTCTAAGAATGTTTTATAGAATTAAAACTCCAGATTAAATCATGCTATAACTTATCAAAGTGACAAGGAGTGTTCAAAATCACATCCATATGACTTCTCAACCCTTTTCAAACACAATTTTGTTTGGGTAAATTTTTTCAAAGTTTTAAATTCAGACTGACTGTTTCACTATGACAGAAACTCTCAATGGTTCCCAAATATATTACTGGAAGATACTGTCAAATCTTCCTGTTTGTTTGTGTGCTAATGAGCCATCAGAACCTATTTCATAGGGTTTGGTGCTGTGCCATCAGAAACCTGTCTGCAGAAACAGCAGGAGGACAAATTAGGAATGATTTGTAGCACTCATTATCGTCACCTTTACCAGTCAAATCAGACTGGTCCTTTTTTGTTCTGAATAATGACTGATAGTATGTCCCTCAGCCCAGACCAAGCCGTCATTCCAGGCAATAGAGCATTGTCCCTAATGCTCTTCAGTCCCTCACAACCCCCCCCCCCCCCCCTCAGTCCTTCACAACTCCCCTCTTCAAGCCATCCATTGTATTGTTAGTTAAGGCTTCCCTTAACCAGGAGGGGCTATTGACAGAGACTTGTTCTGCCAGATTAAGGCTCTTCAGGTAACCCTCTGAAGATCAGTAATCCCCTAAAGAGGATTAACCAGAGCACCTATTGTACCCCAGTTAATACAGAAGTGCTCCCTTCTCAAGCCCCTTCTTCTGCTTGCATTGTGTAAAGCTGTATAAATTAGTATTTTGGCAATGGTAGAAGCTATTATTGGTGCTCAAAACACGGTCTAGACTTGGAGGATAAGCTTATGAATGGGATAAGAATAGATTAGGCTTGTTTACCTGTGTAATGTGAAAACTACACACTTGTGCAGCCCCTGAAGATACCTTCCTTTCAGAATTTAACGGACATCAGGTTCATGTACTGTAGGCTAGCTTGCAACTTGCAAGTGGAGCAAATTTTTACGGATGAGGAAATTTTCCCACATCCGGCCATGAACATTTTCTTCCTCCTCTGCTAAAATTTAGCATATAGATTTGATATCTCAATGGTTCGTATCGGGACAGGGATTACAGGGTGATTTTCCTCTGCAATCAATCATTCATGAATCGAAGATGAGATTAAAGATGAGATTAAGAAGATCATTTTAAGCCATTACGTAATATTCTGGAGGTTGTTTGTTTGTATTCCTAGATCTTAAACCTTCAAGATGTATTACAGAATGCCTTTCCTGAGATACAGGCCTACACCTGTAATCCCCCCCCCCCCCCCCCCCATGATTGTCATTTCAGTCTAGACATCAAACTATTAATTTGAAACCTAAGGTCAAACGACAACGGACAGAGGTCAAAGAAGAGCAATCTTTGTGACCTTTCTCATTTCAAAATATTACCAGTAAACAGGAAAGTGGTTGAATATTGCGATTTAATGTTTTGACTGATATACCCTATACAGAACCCACCTTCCTCTCTTTAATCAATTCATAAATTTTGTGTTAATACCAGGCAAGTTCTATCCCTGTCTCTATTAAGATATCAATCAACCAATCAATTCATTATGCACCTCATAGTAATCAATTAGGTCATAAAGGAAAATAGAAACTGCAATTGGATGTACCAATCACTCCTTGGACACAGTTGTCAACCATACTCAATCTGACAGATCTCATTAAAAAGGTAGACAACGTCAATGGTTCTCTCCTCTCATTTCAAAACTTTCTGCTTGGCTGATTGAACGTGTGAGTTTGTTAGTGGGTTAGAATTGCAAAGCCTCGTTCTGCCTCATTGGGTGCTAGTGAAGGAGGCCCTCGTGTGATGAGTCTTACTTGTCTGTGGGAAGCTGCTCTTGTAAACCACAAGGTCGTAATTTTAATATTCTATTCGAGGTTTAAAAAAGTGAAAAATTGTTGAATATGAGTAAATCTGATTGGAATAACAACACAGGTGGCTTTGAGAGCCTGGAAGTATGAGTATTTTGTCTGCAGAGTGAGAAGAGCATTTATTCATAATTTCATTGGAGCCATAAGGACATTAACTCATATACATGTCATGTTAAAGCCCTTGTGGTTCCAAAATAGACAAATATGGTTAACACCCTTCTGGCTCTCAACAGACCATTTCATTCTTTTAAGTTTAGACAGTGGTGCAAAAATTTATGTAAGCAAAGTCATTATTGCCAGATCATACCACCTGCTAAATACCGCAAATGGTATCATTATGATTGTACATCATGTCATCTGGTCAGAGCCAGAAGGGCATTAACACTATGATGAAGTATATGAATTAATGTCCTTCTGGTTCCAAACTGAAGTATGTGCGCTATGGATAATTGCTCCATGGCGACTTAAAGCTCTCATCCATTTCAGTTGCTCACTGTATTTAACATTATGGGAATAAGACAACACTTGACGTAACCCTACCCCAACCCTTAACCCAGTAACTACTAAAATGCTTCATTCGGAATCATTTCCATAGGATCTACCTTATTCCGGAAGCAATGGGTTATAAAAAACCTAACCCATATCCAATCATAACCCTATCCCTTTAATTTTGTATGAAGTAAAGCCTAAAGTGAGTATTGCCAAAGTAAATGTTGTATCACAACTATCGTAGTACATATTTATATTTAAATCTATATTTTTTCATATATATATATATATATATATATATATATATATGTGTATTTATGTCAACATGATATTTGTACCCCATGATATAGACTGATTATAATTTAGATTTATGATATTTAATATATTTATTTACGTTTTTAACTCACCTGCATTTTCCCAGACTAATATATTATTATCATTTACTCCCTCCTTTTCTTTGACCCATTTTGCTAACTTAACCAGGAGCACTTTAAGGTGTGGTTGCGGAACCCAGACAGCGTATGTGCTCGATTATAGTAGACCAAATATGCTTGCCTTGATTTTTGTATCCCCTTATGTACATGTATATATTTGCATCCCATATTTCATAATCATCATCATCATCATCATCATCATCATCATCATCATCGTTGCATCTTATGTTTTGCCACCATTTTGTTTTTAACTTCTGTTCATCTAATCGTCACTGGTTTTCGTATTTCGGTGTATACTAATAAGTGCCATGCTTATATTAAAGTTGGTGCTTGTATGTACACCATAGGTTTGAATAATGAACCTTCCATTACTGAGATTTTACATCAATTTATTTTTTTGTATCTTGAGATCCATTAAATGAAATGTCCTCAATATCATAAATACTCTCTTTCTTGAAACTAGGCTACACCATTACGGCTGTAAACATTTCCCCCGCTATACTGCTATACTGCCGAGTGCCTAACATACGTCTTTGAAGGTTACTTCCATTTGATATTAGATTATTGGGGAAAGAGCAACCAATTTAGGCCAAGTAATCTGGGTGAGACTACTTCTCTGCAATTGTAACTCGTAAGATATACGACAGTACCACATATATGAAATCAGAATATACTGTGCTCATGATTGAGAAGTTAAAAAAAAAAAAAAAAGGTTCCTTGCCCCCTTTATAATTTGCTTATATTTGACAAAAACACATCACCTGCTTGGAGCCAGAAGTGCATTAGTGCATTTAAAATGCATATTCAAAAGACCCCCCCCCTTCCCATTCATGATATGCCTCTTTTTTTGCTAGAACAAATTTAACTTTGGTATTTCAAGTTGCAAAGCATATTATTCAATTTAAAAAAGGGCATCTTCTCCCCATTTGTGATTTGCTTCTATTTTTTAAACCAAAACTTATTACTTTGCTATTGGCTGTTCCTGTGTTTCACTTTGCCAATATTTAGTTGAATAAATTTATCAAATTGTTTGTCCTTCTTAAATTCAACCCTATTCCCTTTTCCCTTCTCCCTTGTTCGCTAAAAAAAAAAATCAGTAATGATGTTTGCTAAATTTACAGTTATGTGAGAAATGGTCTAACCCTAGATTGAACATGCATGCATGAACATACATTGGTGAATAAATGTGATTGCAGGCTGCCTAAAGTAGCATCATTAAGTATTGAAAACTGTGTGTACATGAATGCTTTCATGTGTAATGCATCTTGGTTGATTGAAGTTTGGTGTAAATAGTAATTTAAAGCTGAAAACTGTTATGTGTGATGCAATGCAAATGAATGAAACATCAATATGTGTGAGATGTCAATGTGAAACAATTGGGATGGTAGTTTTGTTCATTCATGACTTGGTAAACCCATTTTTTTTTTAATTCAGCGAAATTAACTATTTTAAGTGCAAATGTAAATTTTGAGTGGGGTGGGGGGCAAGAAAGCAATGTTAAACTAGAAATGCAATCGTGTCACAACGATGTGCGTGCAATGACGCCGTGTTTCTACGTGTCGAACGAAAGAGCTTCTCTCGGACTATCCAGAGCAATTTTTTGTACGTAGTCTTGAGCTTCTGTAATATTGGAGACAGGTAGGGCGAAAGAAAGGCCTCAATAGTGACCTTGATGGGATGGTAGTGACTATGCCTACGAAGTTTGAAAGAAATTGGGATAGGGGAAAGAACCAAGAAAGGGCTCGCAAGCACTGCGTGCAAAAACCAATGGGATTAGTTGCATGTTCGTCATTGCAATCAAGATCGTTCTAGGGGTCAAAAGCGTGAACCCGATTTGCGCCATAGACAATGCGTGTAATGCATGGGCGGAAAACGTACAGGATCTGTATTCTGACCGGAGTTAAATTGTTTTTTCTCTCTCTCTTTATGTCTCTTTATGGGCCGTATATGGTATCATTGCAAAGAGAATTTCATGGTTGTTATTGTAAACCACTCTCATTTTTCCTATGATAATCCTATCGAAACATGTGATGTAAAATAGATTTAAAGGACAAAATGGCGTCTTAAATGGCCCCCTTGACTAATTTCAAAAATCCGGCCACGAGGTGCCCTGCGTATTGCATCTCGGAATGTCATTGCAAATTCTCAAGGAAAAAAAGGATGTTAAGGGGGCGAAAAGTAGTCTGAAAAAATGACGTCATGGTCGATAAGTGTTAAAATCGGGCGGAAACTCGGCGGAATTCGTAAAGTGACCCTTGTTCAAATGCGATTTACTCACCATTTTCTGTGTGAACATATACCATACTTGGTATCATTCGAAAGGGCACTTCATTGCGGTCAGTTTGACACCAATGTCATTTGCGCGCAATGTATAGCACGCATTAAACGCGCTATTACGTAATGCATAGTAAATTCATCATTTTTGGAGATAACTTTGCGCTGACATATTTGAATTTTGCCAAACTTGGCAGACAGTTGTCACGTATATGGATACATATGTCTGCCAAATTTCATTGACGTTGGTACAAAGATCGCCATTTTAGAGCAAGTTGAAGTTATTTTGGAATTTTCTTGAAAATGGCGAATTTTTAGGGCATTTTTCTCAAAGTCGGTCAGTGTTAGGGTATATAATTTTGTATATGGCTGGAAAGGGCATATCCTCAAGTATCTAAATCCAAAAAAGGGTACGGATCTGCCAAGCCATAATGGAGATACGGCCACAGAAAGAAAGCCAATTCCCAGAACTTTAGAGGGCGCTATTTATGTAGTGCAAAACCATTGGAGCGTGAAATTTGGCATGGCTATGTGCAATTATGAGATAAAGATACCGTGTGATTTAAATACAAAACGGAATTTATATGAGAAAGTTATGGCAGTTTTAGATTATGTAGGGGTCAATTTTTCAAGAATTTGAGAGATTGTTGACGTAGACGGTTTCAGATTTGAATTTTGAGTATGAAGATGGCATTTTGAAGGGCAGGTTATGCGTCGCAGATGAAAGGACATCTCTAAGACTATCTAGAGGAATTTGTTAGAAGTTTGTAGGATCTAGGATAGTGGAGATAGTAAGGAAGATAGAAAGGCCTTAAAATGGACAAGAAACGGACAAAATGGCGCCTGGACGTTTACGCATGAGTGATTTCAGAAAACGAAAAAGTAGGTGACCTAGATTGGATATCAGAGATTACGCCTACGAAGTTTGAAAGGAATCGAGCAAGAGTAAAGGATCTAGATAGGGTCCACAAGCACTACGTGCAAAACGAAAGGGATTTCGGACGCTAGGAAGAAGTAAGAATATTAATAACGTGAACGAAAACAAGGCAATGACGAAGGTTCGTCATTGCAAAAAGGAGACATGTTCTCATTTATACTTGACATTTTTTTAGATTAAAAAAAATTGAAGCATATACTGTGCTCATGTCATTTCATATTTTTATTTTTGTTAGGTTATTTTGTTTCATCATGTATGAACAACGCTTTCATGTATGAGAGATGAATACCGGTAGTGGAAATGATTCGATGTTGAGAGCCTATTATTTCAGGGAAGGGAGGGGCATTCATGTTTTCTGCCCCATGGAATCCTCACACAAAGCATTGTTAGGGTGATGTTTTGACAATCATCATCATGTGCACATAATGTAGGCTCATTATTTAGTTTTCACCCACCGTGCCACGCCGTGTATGAAATCAATTTTCATCCATTGTTCCGGTGTTCCATTTCCTTCATCTGTCATCACATTCTCATTCACGTCAACTTACCTGGCAGCCATCTTTAATTTGTAGTCGATGTACATTAGACAAGGTGTAATATTTTCTCAATTTTTACCGCCTTTTTATTTAGCACTAGAAGGTCTTTATGTGTATGCCATGAGAATTTCAGTCGGTGTCAAGTTTCATTTGATATATATTTTTTCAACTTATTCCGAGCTAAAAGGCTGTAATGAGTTCATTAGACCAGGAGTGATATGTTTTCATTTCTCATCACCATTCGCAATTACCTGTAGTCTAGAGCAACTAGTCCATTTCTCATATTCATTCCTATGTAGATGAGCAAGATAGTAAATGTGAATAGATTCTCAATAGGAGTGCATTTAAATCCTTGGTCTCAAATGTTTTTAATTTCAGTTTCATTGATGAGTACAGGTAGCTTAGAATTAGAGTAAGACTGTCGTCAATTGTAAATGGATTCCAGTTATATGTACATTAGCCGAGATACAGTGAATGTTTTCAGCTCATTTTTTATCATCTCTTGTGCTATTAGTCTAGCTCTATTTTTTTGTTTTAATTAGGTTGTTTGTTTGAAATAATCGTTTATCACTGTTTACTGAAGTATAATATAATTATTTGCTCTTGTCATAAAAGCAAATATAGTAGAACTCCATCAATTTCTAAGTTAAATGAATGACTATAGTGTTAATCAGTTGTGGTTTCAGTGGCTTATGTTTTTAGCATTGGAAGTTGAGGACAAATATCATCCATCAAAGCATGTTAGAATTATGATTCATATTAAAATATAGATTAGTTCATCTCAGCCATGACATTACCATCAATATAATTGTGCATCTAATTTCATTCATCGCATCTTATTCCAGTGGTTCTCAGGCATTGTGTGTATTTAAGAACAAAAATATACTTTTAATTCATTAGAACTTGTCATATAAAACTTTCAACTTATTCTAGGGTTCCACCCTCATTCATATTCACAGGGGGCCATACTATAATTTGATAAGTTCTGTATGCAAGAAGGAGGGGGTTTCGACTTGGGATTAAGGTGACTTGTTTATGGTGTTTAGCACATAATTTTCTTAAGCTTATTGGTGCAATATTTTGGTGAGGTTAAAAACTACTTTTACAGGCATGAATATTTGTTTTAATGATCTGTATGCAAGAGGGGGTGGGGGTAGTGGACTTTGGATTTAGGTGACCTGCTAGTGTCAAGTCCGGGATTGTCTTATGCTTATTGGTGCAATATTTTGGTGAGGTTAAAAATGACTTTCACAGGCATGAATATTTTTACATTTATAATTGTAATTGCTGGTGAAATATGTTGCATGGGTTTGAAAAATAGTTTGAAGCACATATCTATGCACTCTGAGAATCGATTGGGGGGGGGGGGGGCTTAGAAGAATTTGCTCTTCACTCTGAGTCATTTACTAAATACAGTATTCAACCACATCATCTGCTTGATGTCAGAAGGGCGTTTCCTCATATTACTTTGTGAATAGTTCATACCCTTCTGGCTCTCAGCAGACGATACACAAGATTATCTCTTGGTATTCGTCATGTTATATTACAGACAAACCAGTCTATAGCGACCGCCCAAGGGAAACACCAAAAACTGGCTTTGTAGACAGGCTCCTTTAGTACATCTTTCCATGAGAAATCATTTTCAAAGGTAAAAAAAAATGTGGTCTTTGTAGACAGGTGGTCACTAAAACAGGTTTTTACTGTACAATCTATTTGATATGAGAGTCTTATGTTTTCTTGACTCTTCCATCTCAGGAGAGTGTTATATTCTCTCTCCTATCACCCTTGTTTATCGTTAACGCCCCTTTGGACCTCGGCTGTTGATATTCTCTACACCTCTCTCGTTAAGGAGAGCCTTTATTCTATATATGTATCACCCTTGTTTCATTGTAACAGGGTATATTCCCAACCTGTCGTGCTGACGTCGATATCTGTCGGGGTTTCCAGGTTTGTTGCACTGGATGGTCACTTCACCTCAAGAAATTGCATCCCAAAACTAACAAAAATGTTTTGTTTTATTTTCGAAATTAATTGGTTTCTCGGTGCTGATTTTATTTTTTCATTTTCAACCCCTTTTCATTTATTAAAGTTTTGGGTGATGTGTATTAAAAAACTCTGAAATCCTCAATGATGACAAAAAGGGCAGCTACAGGTATTTTGATAAAAATGCATGATAATTGAGGAAAAAAACTGATATAGATTATATTCTATTGCACGATTGCAGAATGCATTCTTCTTCTGGCATGTTTTAATTAGCAATTAAATTACAGTATCATTGATAAAGAAAGACGTATCAAATATAGATTCAGACATTAAAATTCACGTCTTCATATGGCTGACGTATTTTTACCTGCCCATTTCAAACAATTTTTCTGATGCAAACCGGAAAAATCAAAGCAGGAAATTAATTTTAACGTTTGATTTGTGCAACAGCTTGTAGATTACCCCCGAAGATTTTGTTTTTGTTTGTATTCATGAAAGCGAGAAATCATTTTCATTATCAATATTAACTCTGCTTAAACCTGCTTAAACAGTTAGTACTGTTTGTGAAAGCAAATAAAAAGTAAAATACAATTGTACATTCACTACATTATCAAATTACCGTACAATGGAGGAAATGGGATAATGTTACGGGTAGTTTGGATGACAAGAGCAATTAAAATACTTCTTATTCAGTAGCATGAATATCTAAATAGAAAAACAAAATACTTTTTTTTCTTCATTTGTTTGCAGGCAAGTGCAACCAACTACGACATTAACATATCATTTTCTATTTAAAGAGTCGAGCTAAATATAGTGTTAAGTCATATACTTAAACAAGTAGATAATGCCCTTCCGGCTGGGAAGCCAGAAAGGCAGTAATTTTGTGTTAAATTATATTAGTTAAAGCCCTTCTGGCTCAGAAGGGACGATATGTACTTGTAATATTATTTTTTCTACTGAAGGGAAAGTATTATTTTGAGGAATCATTAAAAAAAAAAAAAATCAGAAATCAGAAGATATCAGTATAATTGATATTTTGAAATGTTGACATTTTGTTATTTCAAATTCATTGACAACATTAGAGTAATCTATATTCTTGTCAATATTATTTTACTGGTTTATATTCTGTAATTGTGAGTCTGAGGTCAAAAAAAGAAAAAATAGTAGTTATTGATATGAATGGTTAAAAATCATGAAAAAGGAAAGTTATGAATGAAATTAGATTGACAGTGCATGAGTTTCTCATGACAAATAAAGTGGCTGTTGCTTCATACGGTATGAAGTATTTGAAATTACAGGGAATTGGGTTGCAGAAGAGATGATGAGAATTACAAGTGTCGAGTATTGTTATTAATTTCACACTCCTGAACATGGAATGACTTGTGTTCAGCGTGAGTACCGGTGTGCATACATTATCGTGAGATTTCCCTGGACGACCCTCTTGAACACCCTCCAATGAATATCCCAACGCCCTCCCACCCACCCTCACCCTCCAATTGATAAGGAAAGCCAATTATGACAGTAACCGTAAGCCTCTGTCCCCCGGAGTTACTAATGCATGCAGACTCCCTACCGCTATAACGCATCGTGCCTTAAAATATCACTAGAGGGCATTACCACTCTTCTTTTCCCCTTCTCTCTATGCTCCGCGGTCGACATCGGCTATCCCAGCATGCCGTTTTGCATTTCAAGTGCGAGAGCCTCAAGACCTTCTTAGCATGCTGGCTGTATATAAAACCCTTATGTTGAGATGGAACACACCCAGACGCTCGCTCGCTAGTCTGAAGATTATAATCGTCCTTTCTTTTTTGGGGAGAATAATCATGTAATATCACATGTATCTTTTCTCAAAAGG
This sequence comes from Strongylocentrotus droebachiensis, assembly GCA_035222895.1. Taxonomy (NCBI): domain Eukaryota; kingdom Metazoa; phylum Echinodermata; class Echinoidea; order Camarodonta; family Strongylocentrotidae; genus Strongylocentrotus; species Strongylocentrotus droebachiensis. Next base: position 828,511 of record JAVYIG010000019.1, read on the forward strand.
AGCAAGTTACTGATTTTTATGGATTATTAACAATGCTTGGTTCACTGAGTGTGACTGATTGTAAGCCAAGGATTTGAAATTGAATATAAATTGAAGAATTGGAATGTTTCATTTCAGACGGTTCATTACAACTGTCATAACAAATGTCAGTTGGACGTGCTTTGCAATACTCTAGCATGAATAGCTCAAATGACATATGAAAGTTGATGGGAAATCAGTCATTGTGTTTCAATAAGTAGATTACAATTCTGAGAAATTCCAGATCAAAATAATGCCAAGGTTAGCATAGATCTGGAATTAGTAAAAATCCGAAACAAAATTTTAAATTCCGTTTTTGGGGATAGTGCAAGTACCCTTTGATAGAGCAAGTACCCTTTGATAGAGCAGCACAAAAATGACTAATATTTGTCATCTACAAGACAATTAATTCAAGAAATATACCACTAAATATTTGTCATCTACAAGACAATTAATTCAAAAAATATACCACAGCAGCAAAGAAATGACTTAATATCATTCATGCACTGAAAAGGAAGACAATGGATCTCCTAGGCAATCATTCTGGACACATTACACCTGCGCATACTGAATAATAAATATGGGGTACCTCATGGGTAACGTGATATTAAGCAGGATTTCTATAGCCGCTCCGACTGGAAAGAGGTCGTGCAAGCAATCAAGTCTGGAAGTGAACCAGGATGAAATTAATCATTTTTATTGCTCTGGAGCTTAATTCAAGTCAGGAATTCTCTCTAATTATTCACATTGCAAGCAAACAGGCAATTTAATGTAAAAGAATGAATGCCAAACAGTTGGTTTAAATGATTTGCAGACGCGGAATGAATTGTTGATCAATGAAGATACTTTACTGTCCTGTTAACGACATTGGTATTTTAGACATTAAGCTCTGGAAAATCTTAAAAAGCTAAGTCAAAAAGTATGAAATACATAAAAAATGTGGAATGGAAAGTTGGAAACCACTCTTTTACATTAAGAAATGCTTAGAAGTTAGAACTTCTAGTGAACAAAAAAAGGACTTGTTATACTGACACATACATGTCCAACTTACATGCAATAATTTGCAACGACAACACAAAACACTCATTCATTTTACAACTTCTTTGTACATGTAGGTCACCATTTTCCACTTTATTTTCAGCTTACCGTATCTTGTTGTCTCTATAGCCCCTCCATTTCATTACTACACCCTGAACATTACTGTTCTATTTTCTCCTCTTCCCAGATACTCATTACTTGCCCACTCCCGTCACCGTCGGTGTTCCCCCTTCCCGCAACCCCAGTTTCTTTCATGACGTTGATTAACTATGAAATTCATATTTCCTCAATGAAGTAATACTCGTAGCATTTTCAAATAAAACTGATATTGCAACCTTGGGCTAGTATATGACACTCACTCTCCCTCATCCCCTTTGAATGCTGTTATTAGATCTTGCTGGTGCGTAAGAGCCATTTTTGTGTGTGGAAAGAAATAAAATGTTATAGTTTGCTTTGGTTGGTTGTACAATTGGGAGACACCCTAAGCTATTATATCCTTGCAGTATCATACATTGCATCTTTGGCTAATATTTATCCATACTGTAGGCAACGGATAATGCTGTTTCCCGCTGCCATTGCATTATAGGCATAGCATGGGGTTTGCTGTTGAGTGGGGGGGGGGGGGGGGGGGTATGGAGGATTGATTTCTTGATAAAAAGCATTTTATCATAAGAAGCTAGTTGTAAACTAATTACATGGGACTATAGTACATAGTTAACAACTAGGCTTAATAATCTTATCTATCTATGAGTTCTGCTTCACTATAGATGATTAAAAAAAATCCTTTGGTAAAAAAAAAGCTAAGTGAACGCTTACATGCCATACTGTCCTTTCATGTCAAGGTGATGTAGTGACATCACGCCTCTATTTACATGCATTCACAGTTCCATCAATACCGACAGGAGGAAGACCTCATACTCACACCTCATCATCATCCCTCATACAATGCCTCATCTCTATCTCCTCCTCCTCATCATCAGCAGGTTTTGTTTCATCCTTCAGCGACCCACTCATTCACCCCAGCCCAGACAAATGGCAAGATACTCACACTCCATAGCCATACCTCATCTCTCCTGCCTTTGTTCACCCGGTGAACACCCTACTCATTAATCTGGGCCCACTTTTATCTGTTGAGATCAAGAAGGGTGTTAAGTCTGTATTTACATGGTATGAGGCTACACACTTTTGACTCTCTAAACAGACAAAATAGGAGGATCATGAACATCTATACTGCATCCCATCTGCCCTTGTTCACTCTCAAAACACACCCATGGATCAACCCATATAGGAATGGTAGAATCCTTATTAAAAGCATACCTCTTCACTCTCTCTTAATGTTACAAGAGTTGAGTTTCATTTTGTTTTTCGGTATGGAGGTGAGGGGGGGGGGGGGTGGTCATATTAGGATGCAGTTCCACTCCTGCATCCAGAGAGTACTTAATTGTGACCTCAGTTAACCTCTAAACAAGCCCACTTTTTAGCCCCAATCCCATAAAAATGGTGAAATAATCATACAAAATGATTCATACCATGTACCCCCTCCCCCTCAATTGTTCAACCCTAAGCGAGCTGGCTCATTGGCCCCAATCCCATACAAATGGTAAATAATCACACAAAATTATTCATACCCTTATACTCGATCCCTCTCTCCCTGTTCCTTCTCGATAAGCACCCCACACCTCTTATTAACCCTAGTCCACCTTGATACCCCCATCTTCCACTACCTCCCACACCATCTCCCCCTCTCCATCTCCCAATCTTCTTGGGAGGAGGATGCAGTCCACTTTAATTGCAACCCATCCTAGACGGCCTTTAGCGCCGCCGCCACTGAGCAAGGCAAGGCAAGGTGTGGCTGAGTTCCCCCTCTCCCTGTTCTCCCTCTATAAGCACCCCCACCCCTCTCATTAATTAACCCCAGTCCACCTTGATACCCCCATCTTCCACTACCTCCCACACCATCTCCCCATCTCCCTCTCTCCATCTCCCTCTCCCCATCTCTGTGGGAGGAGGATGCAGTCCACTTTAATTGCTACCGATCCTAGACAGCCTTTAGCGCCGCCGCTACCGAGCAAGGCAAGGCAAGGCAAGGTGTGGCTAGGTTCACCGGTGCAGATGGGACCCTGAAATCAAATCAACCAGCCTCACACCTTCCTACAACCATGCTTACACGTACATGGTGCTAGCCCCAACAACCTGTTATAGTAGTGCACAACCCAAAACAATTACAACATATCCTCATCTGCCAATCTCCCAGGCTCCGACTGAGCAGCTATACACTGGGATTGCATTCCAAAGCATCCCAAAGCATCCTCTTCCTATATAAATATCAATAATTTATGTTTCATTAATTTATGTTGATTATATTGATTATTGAGGAAGAAAATTTGTCATATTTTGGATAGAGATGTATTTTAAATATCTGATTAGATACACAGCAATAAATAATGTTAGATTAACTGCAAGAAGACACCCTTGGTGTCGATTGTTTATGGTAATGCAACCTGCATCTTTTTTCTCTTTTTTTTGGGGGGGGGGGGGGAGTTGATTTTAGATGGATCTTCTTTCAAGAGGTGTCAAAAGAAGAAGTGTGATTGAGGAAACAATATTACTAAACAAATCACAGTTTTCTCAAGATACCTTGGACCAATATGAGAGCAGATGGCTCACAGATTTTAAAAGAGTGAAGAGTCGAACTATTTCATGCATTAATCCCTTCACACACACACATTAAAAAAAAACATGTTCAATTTTCTGTGATAGTTAGATGCTGCTATCTTTTCACACTATTCCAGATTCAGACAATAGCTGTCTTTTTTCATTTAAAAAAAAATCTCATTCATTAATCGGTGCACCTTGCACTGTGAATCATCATCAAAGACAATCTCTATTGTGTCATTATGGCCTGGAGATATGGATAACCATAGATATATGTGACCTCCGTCTGACCTAGCTAGACATGGACGAAGACCTCTTTTGTTTTCTGCTGTGATTCACGGGTGTCTGTCTGAAGCAACCAGCCGTGCATTCTAGCATGAATGGGGGAATAAGAAGAGAAAATGAGATATAAAAGCAGCTTGCAGCTTGGCATCCAATCCAGGCACTAAAATCAATGAAATTTGTCTAGAGCGCTTTAATTGGAAACCGAATTATGGGTCTATGTTAATTACTCTCCCTCTCTCTCTCGACCCGTTGAGAGCTATTTATGTAGATATATACAGCAGCCATAGGCACGAGGGCGATCCGTAAGGGCGCGTGTGTGTGTGTGTGTGTTCATGTGTGTGTGGCGTGTACGCGGCGAGAGGGCAAAGCGGTGAATATAATCACCCCACTTGAGCAGTGTGTGTTATTTGATGCATGCTTGTGTTGTTTTTTTATAATGAGAATCCTATTGAATAGACTCTGGATTGCTTTCTTTCGTAAAAGCATGATGGATTGTTCAATGATGTACATGTAATTAAAGGCATGATTATAATAATGAAGGTAATATCAAGATCTTAATTAGCATAAACGGTTACCAAGGCTACGTATACAGTGTACAATCATAAGCATAGATAATGCAAGGAGTTTGTAACGCTCCTTTCAAAGTTCATGTTAATGTAGTCAATACATCAGTAAGTTATTACATATAAGTGTATAGTTGGAAAACTGAGACAGAAAAAACTTACCCTCAAATTCTGGCATGATTTATTTTAATGTTATTCATTTAGTTTTCATAGATGATTACACCATGTAAATCTGGTTAATTTACATAACGGTATAATCTACATGTCATTTTGTCTGGAAGGGTATTGTATTATTGAAATTTTAACATAATAGTATTCCAATGTTCATGCCTAAGAATCCAGCTGTAATCTTCATGAATAATTGTCATCGTACTTGTGTATGAGTCACTAGAATATTTTGAATAATTCATAAACAAGATCCTACATTTTTTATGAGATATTGGATGACAGTGTCCTGGTATTATGTTAGAGTGACCTCACTCTTGTTGACATGAATTCACCTATGATTTTGGTTGTCTACATTGACAGAAATGTGTACTTTGTATGTGATAACTTTATGAATGTGATTGGTTGAACATGGAGGAGGGAAATTTAATCATCCTTTCTCATCTTTTTTCTCTATCTTATTTTTACAGAGCGGTCCACACCCCGCCAGCCTTCTAGCGCTACAGCAAATATCCGAACTGGTGCTGCCTCAGTCCCGCTTCAACCAGAGCTCAGGGAGGAGTCTTGGAGGAGGTAAGACCGGAGGAATCCAACCCATGGGGTGTGGTATTGGGTGGGGAAGAGTCGGGTGTGGTAGTCGGGTGTGGTAGTGGGGTGGGGCATATGGACAAGTTGAGTGAAGCAACACAAAAGATGGGGGAGCATTATGAGTTGGGATAGTGTGTGTATTTGGTAGAGCTATGAAAAGAGAAGGGAAATGTTATGTTGGGATACCAGTAGTCAAGGGGAGGAGTCCTTGGAAGGAGGTGAGCAGGGAAATGCTTTGCCCATGGGGTGTGGCACAGGGCGTGGCACTAGCTTTACCATATAATGTGGCATTCAGTTGGGGCACGAGGATAAGTTATCCAATTACAAGATTCTATGCTCTTACCTTATGTAGGATATTGATGAGCATTATGTAACTAACAATTGTATAGTCATGTTATTGCATGATGTTAACATGAAGAGAATAGGAATATGCTGAATGTAATAATGATAAGATCGACAAAACACGCTTTCAAGATTTAGATAACTGATGGTAAATAATAAAAAAATTGCTCAACCACAGTTGACTGTCCGCCCCCTTCATTCTAGAAGTGGCAAGTTTTCAACTGCACAGGAATCAACAGGGTTCGCTATTTAGAATGATGAATTGGGTTTATTTATGAAAATAGGGTAACATGATTATTCAAGACTTGAGGGAAGTAGCCAGGTATTAAGACTGAATACGTTGGCCCAGTAACCCACATTTGCATTAGTTATTCAATAATGGCATGCCAGTCAAACAGCCTCTAGGAAGAATGGCCACAGCACATTAGCTCCATCCAGTCCGTTTCTTCTGCCTCTGCCCCGCTTCTTCATGTTTCTTTATCGTGTCTGAACCTTGGCTGAACTCGTGGTCTCAGATTTGACAATTTACTAATAAAGGCGAAGAAGGACATTTTGACACCTGTATGGTGATTATGTGGTCTTGCATGAATTGTGTTGCATTCGCAGAACAATGGTTTGGGAAATTGTGATGCTTGAGTGCTAATAGAGGGGTATGGGATTCCGAAATTTAGAAACTTAAATGAATAATATGATGTTTTAGTATGATTCAACACATTTTGAAGATATGTATGGTTGGGGATCTGCATTTACAGGGGGGGGGGGGGCACTCAATGTACTCTCTAGACTCTAGACTTTAACTGTAATTTGCCCAGACTGTGAAATTCCTTTTTGTACAAATCTGAAATAACATCTTTCATCCATATATCTAAATATAAAATGGTAAACAGTTGAGATAACATCCATGCTGTGGAGCCTGAAAAATCTTGCATTCTTGGCAAATTTTGAAATCATTGATTTTGGATAGGTTTTATTTATCCTTGCCAAATTATAGCAGGCCTAAATGTTTTTTTGTCTTTCTCCAATTTAAATGCAAGGGCATATTTGTAGGTTTTAGGAACCTATCTAATCATTAAATACATTCCAAAAAATGAACATTGATTCCATAATTGAAACAATATCTCTCTTTTAAATCAATGTAGAACTCAAATGTGAATTGCGTGTCATTTGATACTCTTTACTTAGGGAACAAAGGAAGTGGTTTTTTGTCATTCGCCGTTGTTGATTTATGAACATACAAATCCGTACATTTATATAAATGATGGATTTGTATGCCAATCTGTTTCTGCATGTTCGATGCTCACTCTTATGTATCTGTCTTCCCTGTACAATGTAACCCTCCCTGCAGTTAAGAGAAATCTGTCATATTGTATACTGTAAGAATAATCTGTCGTATTGTATACTGTAAGAATAATTGTTTGCTTTGTTTTCTTGCATGATCGCTATTTCCCATTCACAACATCAGGGAGATACGGAACAGGTGGAGTACACTTCATATTTTTTTGTTAAAAAGAAAGAAACCGCATCTTTAATTAAAAAAATCATTGCTAATTCATTTCAAAGCTTACCAAATCACCCACCCTCACCCTTTTAGTCCTTACTCGTCACTCCAACAAAAAATAAAATATTTGTTGGGGGGTACATTTTAAGAAGTACCAAGTCATATGGTAGTTATGTTATAAATAGTATTGTTTTCTTGGTGTTGGTATTCAATGTATTGTGGGTTCTAATTTCCAGTTTTATTTCTAAAGCAGAGCGATTTAATTCAGTTGCAATATTAATTCCCACTCTTTATTCTTATTCAAGTGATTAGTTGGTTTTGTCTCATTTTGGTTTACAAATTTTCGTACTGCCTTATTTGAAATACCTATACTCTTGCTTATTTTTGATATTCATGAAAGGAAAAGTTTCTTTCTTAAATTGTAGAATTTCAAAAGCCTTTTTAAAGTGCATACATAAACAATTCAGTTGCAGTTGGTCTAATAGGAATGATATAAATGTTAAATGCTTAATACCTTTGCTGGTGTCCATATGTTCCTGCAAATTCATTGTGGAAGTATTATACTTGATGATGCAATATATTTAAAAAGAATATTTTTCTATCTTTAATATAATATGGTGAAAGTGGGCCTTCAAATATTGTTAATGGAACCCTGAACAAATTTAGCACTTTTGTAAAACTGGAAACTCTCAAATTTCTTTTCCATGATTTGCAATTGTTAGCCATTAGTTTGTGACGAATCACAAAAAATGCAGTGTAGTTGTCAGTCAGGATTTAATGGTTTTGTAGCGTGAACGTTTTCGAAATATCTGCTACACATGCAAAATTAGCAAAGGTTTCATACAGTCCAACGTTTCTGGTGCTACAGAAGTCTTTATTAAGTTATTAGCGTATTAATTAGCATATTGATTAGTGCAAGGTCATTTAAGTCATCAAGAAGTCATTAAAATATTCATTAATTATTGTAAAGCGCACCTTGAACAAATGTGTGCTGTTATGTTCCATGTCACAAACCCTAACATACTAACAGCGGTATGATTCATACAAAATAACACCACCTTCAGACCTGTATGCCCACCTACTTAGTATCGTGTCCTTGAGCATGTCTGGAGCCATAAGGGCATTAACGCATACACTTTAACACTGAACTAGCACCCTTCTGGCTCTCGACGGATGATGTCATAGCTCTTATCATCTTGTAGTTCTAATCCGATATAGAGACTAAGTAAATACACCTTTCAGATTACAGCTAGTTTAACTAGGTGTTAATACCCATATTTTCTCTATCGTCACATATCAAGTATAGTTTCTTTCTCTCTCTCTCTCTCTCTCTCCCCCCCCCTCTCTCTCTCTCTCTCTCTCTCTCTCTCTCTTATCATATCTTAATCTCATTCAAACTAATTTGGTCATTCAAGTACTTAGTCACTGGTAAATCTGACATTGACACCTTAACAGGCAAAGCCACACCGCCGTAAAGTAATAATCCTTAATAGGGTTTAAAGGTGATTTTCCATATTTCAAACGAAATTTTACAAAAGCCTTCACAATCTCAGATATCAAGGGCGACCACGTAATTATGGGCACACACTTTGCACTTTGTGTATTTAGGAAGAGATGTAGTTGAGTAGAAATGTTGTTGAATACAAGAAATGTAATTTTTAAAATGAATTAAGTGTAAGGATTTATAACAGCAACATTTATGCCATGCTTTCTTCACGCATGTTTGCCTGTTATTCACGCCCTTAATTGTAAAATATCTATGATACAAATTATTTCAAAATTAAAAAGGAAACAAGGAAGATAGAAATATATATGGAAGATTATAGTCCTTTTCCTGTAAAATATTTTAGAGCAGTGTGAAATAGGTTATGCAGGATATTTAAGCACATAATATTATATATTTATTATTAACAATAGAGGTATAGTCATAGTTTCATAGGATGATAATGGAATGTGTATTACATATGCCACCTGTTTGTAGTAGTGACTATCATTACCATGGAAACTCCATGCTGTAGCCATTGAAGTGGTGGTATAGATAGTTGAATGATTTAGATATAAAATTCTGGCATCTTTCCATTACAGGATGAATAGAAGAAAAAGAAGTAGAGAATTAAAATGATGTTGTACTTCTAAAGAAACATATTTGCTCTGCTTAATCAAAAATAGTTTAAAAAGCTAACAACCCATTATTTATCATTTTTGTTTGTTAATTTGTTTCAATATAGTTTCATTCTAAGTTAATATACTAACCTTTGCACAAAGTAATACATTCTGTTTGCATCATGACCTCATATTAATTACAACCATTCCCAATTTTAGCTTATTAAACAGCGATTGATAATCATACAATTTATTCATGCATTTACTAATTTGATGGATATATTTTGCATTCCCTCTGTAAAATTGTGTTAATGTGTTCAATAATACAACAGGCAATTTGAAGTGCCCATTCTAACTCAATAGATGGATTAACTGTAACTGTCTAGTAATGATATTCATTTTATTTAAGATTTGTTTGTATATATATATATATATACCATTTGCATAATGATTTTGATTCATCATTAAGAATGTTTCAGTTACACAGTGTTGTATCATTTCTATGATTATCATTGGGTTATAAGTTTAGTGAGCCTGTGAAAATATTTAGGTTTTATCATTTTGCGTCCATTGTTTGGTTGTGAATTTAATTCAACAAATTGTGATAAAAATATGACTTTGCCTAACTTGCTCTTATTTGCTACAGTTAAAAAAAACTTTATTATGTAGCTATAATAGGTTCATACATATATTTATTTATTTTTCACTCGATGTCTTTGATTTTGATTTTGATTTTTTTTTTTTACCAGTGAAAAAAATTAAGCTTCAAAAATTATTATTGTGAGGAATGTTTAACAGATATGAAACTTCATAATTCACTATTTTGAGCTAACAAAGGGCAAAACAACACATCTTTAGCTCTGTTTATCGTATATAATACTCTCGCCACACCAACGAGACCAACACCGAATCGACAGTATAGGCCGAACAAACAATAAGATGATTTGCTAAGAATCGGTCGGTTTAGATTCGGTGTGGAGTCAGTGTGTTGGTGTGACTGAGGTATGTGTATTAGGTACAGAGTCTGTCCTGCAAGTATGGCATGCATGTAAGTGCAATGCCGCCATCTATATTAACCTTTGTCTATGGGTCATTCCATTAGATGTGTCCTGTTTGTTATTTATCATTTATTTAATCATTTAGCTAATCATTTATTCAAATATTCAAATCCTTTGCCATGACTATTGACAAATGATTCTCACTAGTATCATCATCATAAGTCAGTGGTATTACTTACAGAGATTTAAAATATAATTTTCTAATGAAATAAATGGATGAAGGACGACCAGGACACATTGAACTGAATTGCTTACATATAGTGTATTGGGCTAAATGCATTTTGAACCGTGTGATCCCTAAATATTCTGCTTGCCCACAATGCCCAGTGACATTCAGTTCTCCTCATTTATGAACATCTTTTTCTGTCCGTTTTATTACGTTAGGTTCGAGTTGTGTTATACCAGTAGCAGACATCCGAGGTTCTGACTCTCACAACTACACAAAGGGAGAGAAGGCTCTTCGCTGCAAGCTTGCCTCCCTCTATCGTCTTGTAGACCTCCACGGCTGGACCCATCTCATATACAACCACATCTCGGTAAGTCATCTTCATATTTTATCCGTTTGGAGCCAGAAGGACATTTGTAAAAATGTGTTATGTGTAAACTGAATTTTATCAGTGAAAATAATGTGATAGTGATAGTGATGGTGGTTATTTTACCTGACTGCTAAGAAAGCATAAATGCTTGTAAGTAAGCAACCAGACGGCCGACAGCTTTACATGTAGGTCCTCTCTGAGGGACCTGGTAATGAGAAGTAATGCCTTACCAAAGGGGACTAGCGCATCGACTTGGTTTCGAACCCGGGTCACCGGATTACTAGACCACTGCTCTACCGATTGAGCTATCACGCCTCCTATTCAAATTTTGATGTGGATAATAAATACATTGATTCAATTCAATAAAATTCAATTTCTTGGAAAATGCTTGCATACTTGAAATAAGTACTTGAATTAGTACTGATTTCATGCATTAAAAAAAAACAAAGGAAAATTGTTTGCGAGGGTAACCTGTGTTGTGCATTAGCAATGACTTTATACTTAGTCATATTGCTATTCATTATGGGCACTGGGCACTCATTACAAACACGCTACATGGACCTCAATTCATAGCAGCATTATATCCAATGTACAAGCAAATATCCATTACAGGTTAAGTGACTATTGATTTTTAAAAGGCTCAATGTAATTAAACTTGTGATATCTAAAAGCCTTTGTCATAACCTGAACAAAGGGCACTTACACAAAGATTATATATTCGACCCCATTGATCTACGCTAACGTTGATTTGAATAAGTGGTAGACATTTATATTTCATAGTACACGCACTGTCCACTATTGAATGGAAACTGAGTAGATTGTTTGGTTAGTTCTATTAAAATCATTGATGTTTGTACACAGGTGATCAATTTTAATCACAGTGACTTTAGAGAGCCAAGTTCATATTGTGTCATTTGTTTTGACATAGAAAGTTTATATTCAGTAGTGCAAATCTTTTCCAAGAAATATCTGTTGGCATTTTCTACACGTTAGGTCAGTCGGGTAATGAGATTAAATGTAAATGTATGTGATATTATCAGAGCCTTGTTACGAGGTCAGCCGAACTTCAAGTAGTCATTGACATGGCCGGCATTCCACGGCTCGATGGCAACGTCAAGAAGGAACTCTGAATACGTGATCGTGCCACGACCCTCTGCTATGTGTCACAGGTTATCTGAAATCTTGTAAAGTGACTTGATATCGGAACTTCATTGAGGTTTCTCTATTTATCAGATAGGCTATTACTTTTGGACACTTGTGTAGCGCTGACTTTCCCATGCACCTTTCCTTGAAGATTTCAAGGATGTTTCTTAGCTCATGATCAGTTAGCCTACTCATGAATAAAAGCAGTGGGCTTTGGAAATATTTACTTTGAGGCTATGTACCTACATGCACTTAGTGGTTTTTATATGACATCAGAACCAGGCACTTAACGATTGCAAACCATAAATGCATTCCCAGAATTGAGATACTTCTCAAATAAAGATCTACCAATTAAGCAAAGGAAGATTCTCCCAAGCAGCATGCAACTGCACTTGTATTGTGGTCACTACTATCTGCATTATCGTTCTGCAATTTGTCAAACATTTGTATGGCTTCACCGACACTAATAACCCAAATCTTCCCTTCACGGTTTGGTTACTCTGGTCTTATTCTCTCTGTTAGGTTTTGACCACTAAATGGTGCAAATCTTATAGGCCTGATTGACAATATTTGAGTGTGATGTTCCATCATTCGAATCTAAGCCAAACACAATGGAAAATGACAGTCAGTGGAGAAAAAAATTGGTTCACAATGCTTGCTTGCTGGACTGTGAATGTCAAATCGGCCTCTCCCTTCTAAAACTTGTAAAAGGGATCCACTGAAAAAGAGGTAGCTATTCACCTTTTGCAGTAAATTGTGTAGAGAGAGGTTCGCTGTGCTTTCAATTTTGTCTTGCTTTTGATACCAGACAGTAGGATAATAAAGGCTGAGAGGGCATACAAGGATGCCATAGCCGATTACACACGTTTTTGAAGTGTTTGACGATTGTTGGTCCATTGTCAAGGATGTATAGACATGAAAAGCTAGCAGGTGCATTTACTCAGAATAATTTTCCACTGGAAGGGATGACGGGTAAACACCACTTCCAAGGTGTGTTCCTACTTGAAATAAGATACAGATTATTATAACAGCAATACAAATATGGGCAGTGTTCAATTTGCATACTTTTGACTCAGTTTGCTTTTGCTTTTAAAAGCAAAGCTCACTGGCACACATTAGTGTTACTGTATACCTAGAGCTAGGTGTAGACCTGGGCCCCATCTTAGAAAGAGTTGCGATTGATCGAAAGCAATCACAAGTCCTCTAATCAATCCTGAGTTTGCAATCTCCTTTCTCTTATGTCAATAGTTGCGATCACAAATAAGTTGCGATTGATATCAAATCCTTGTAATACAGGGCCCTTTATATGTATTGGTAGAGCTCTATTTTAAATTGATCACTTGAGGGAAAATTTTAATACGATTAGATATTTTCACAATATTTCACAATAGTTCACAATATTTTATCATGTTGATCTAGTTTCATCTAGACAATTTGAAACGGGATTGGGGAGGGGGGGGGGGGGGGGTCCATGTAATGATAAATTTGACATTCAAACAAAACATAGAATGTAGTTCAGATATTACTAAATTTCTGCTAAGAGAAGAATGCCTTTTGTTCCTATCAGAGCTCTTTTAATTGATCTAATGGCATGTCCGTTAATCACCTAGAACTGGGCCCTCTGTCATAACCTTGTTATCAATAACAATTGCTAAATTTCAATGACAAATTTTCTCTCAGCCAATCAAATGCCATGATTTCAGTAGCTTACAGCAGTCATTGTCACTTGCTATTGGGTACAAATTTGAAGTAACACCCCCCCCCCTCTTTTTAATAGAATTATCTACCATGCATAATATTAGTGTAGGCTAACATAAAGTCTAATTATTTGGCTGGCCCTATTCCATGTTTGGGGGTATGGGTGCATTGACATGTGTACCGGTACTCACAAACACCCCCCCCCCCTCCCTCTCTCTCTATTACAGCTTGCTGCACTCCATGTGATTACTTGTAAAGCTTGTTGGGCAATATCATAGATCAGTAATCAGAGTCATAAGCCTGCTGTCACATAGTGATAATTGCACTGTGGCATGACATGAGAAACCACATCAGACTTCATGGTGAGGTAACACGCCCTCCCGCTGTCAGTGGGTCATTTATACCGGTGTGTAGTCTGCCCACAATCAGACCATCGGTATCGGGTTTCCAAAGGGTCAGGTTCGGCTGGCGAGTGGTCTGAGAAAGATTTGGGATGTTCATGGTTGAAGTTCTCCCTTTAGGCTGTTGTTGGGGGGAGGGGGTATCAATATTTTCATTAAAATGTTATTATGATTATTATATTCATCACTACTCTCAGGCCCCACGACTACTATCATCATAACACCCTACCCATCTTCACCACCACAATTCTTTTTTCCAATATTTTTACTATCACCATCATGTTCATCATTTTCATCTTTACCAACATTGTGAGCAATACAAATACTTTCATTACCACCACCCTCTCTTGTAACGGTACAACAAATTCACTACCGTGTGTCTCAAAAAAAACGTAACACTTTTGAAATGGTTGCCAAATTGAGCATATATAATTTTATGAAAAAATGTTGATATGTATGGAAAGCTAAAGGACCAACCTTTCATATGATATGAAAAAATTGAAAAAAAAATCATGCTTCGATGAACAGTGTTCACTTAAGTTAGAGGTATGAAAATGGGCCTGCGCAGGATTTTTCCTTCCAATTTTGGACAGGTAAGTTACTTTTAGCATACAAAATAAGTTTGATATGAGATATTCATGATCGATGGATTAAGAGTTAAAAGGATGTTTTGAATACCAGTCCTTTCTCTCTGTCATTTATCAATCCCCAAACACCACCCCTGCCACACACACACACACACACACACACCAACTTCCACTCCCATCTTATTGTATCATTGATCTGGTAGATGTGAACAGGATGAAGGAAGAATGGGAAAATGTTAAATTGAAATACCGTATTCAAAATCATAATTGACATTATGCAACCCACTCTCCTCCCCCCCACAACCTTTTCCCATCCCATCACCTACCCCTTGCCTTTTCTTTATCAGTTTTCTTCCGTAAGTTTGGTGGATCATCAATCACATTTTATTCAGGTTTTATGAATGACCCAAACATGTAATAGCTAAGTACATCATTCATTATGCATTGAAAATACCAGAATTCGAGGTATTCAAAATATCCTTTTGATTCAAAATATCCTTTTGATCCATCGATCATGAATATCTCATATCGACCTTATTTTGTAAGTTACAAGTAATTTACCTGTCCAAAATTGGAAGGAAAAATCCTGCGCAGGCCCATTTTCATACCTCTAACTTAAGTGAACACTGTCCATCGAAGCATGATTTTTTTTTAATTTTTTCATATCATATGAAAGGTTGGTCCTTTAGCTTTCCATACATATAGACATTTTTTCATAAAATTATATATGCTCAATTTGGCAACCATTTCAAAAGTGTTACGTTTTTTTTGAGACACACGGTATAGCAACACTGTTACACACCAGTTCCTCTACCTCCACCACCACCTCAACCACAAACATCTACAGAAACCACCACCACTACCACCAACAATGACAAAAATAATATAACCACCACCACCATTACCACCTCTACCACCATCCTCACCCTGCACCAAAACTCCACTCCACTTCACCAAACAGTGACATTCAAAATCACCAAGGATAAACATTTCCTCATCCTGTTTCATGTTTGCATGTTTCCTTCATCAATCAAGTTCACACATAGATGAAGAAAGTAAGAAAAAAGTCTACCAGGGAAGAATTAGATTCCATCCATGTTTAAAGTTTACATTGTCAGACTAGATCAGGATGACGGTCCTTGCCACACCTGTTCTTGGGGTGGCAAAGGTGAGGAGAACCTGTCATTGATATGATCACAAGAGGGAGATAAATAGGTGGATGAATCACATATTATGAATGTCAAGGTCAGAGAACAGCAGCCCGTCTACATGGGATTGTCATGGTCTTACGTGTGGTAGAAGAAAGGAGTGGTTGCAAGTGGTCTGTCTACCTGGGCTCGTTGTGGGCCTATGTTGTGGTCTTACTTGTGGTAGAAGAAAGGAGTGGTTGCAAGCAGTCTGTCTATCTCGGCCTGTTACGGTCTATCTTGTGGCTGAAGAAAGGAGTGGTTGAAAACAGCCTGTCTACCTGGGCCTGTTGTGGTGTTGCATGTGGTTGCACGCACTCTTCCTGGGTCTGTCGTGTTCTTAAATGTGGTAGAAGAAAGAAGTGGTTGCACTTAAACATACCAAATACATTCTGCCAAATGACCTTCTCAAAAAGAAGTCATCAGGAAGGTTAAGATGTATTATCTTGCATAGATGATGACTTATTCATAATTTGAAGAGATTACCATAAATGATACAGAAATTATTGTTACCAAGGAGCTTTTGTAGCTGGAATTTATAGGATATAGGAAGTACTCCTTGGTATCATGTGGGGTATTGACCTAAATTATGATTTAGCACAGATTATATTATGTATTGCATGTAGATGTTAAAGGAGGTGTAAAGGGATTGGAGAAGGGAGTGGGGTGGCAAGTAAATTTCGGTGCAGCTGAGACAAATGTCACAGATTTCTACAATAGCAGTGTCATTTTGTTCATTACCATTCATTCGGAGCAAACTCCTGCTGCAACTCTTTTTCAATCAGTCGAAGCTTGTATGCCTACATGTGCATCCAGACGACCACATGTCATTGGGGATAGTGTTAATAATCTTGGCACAGATTCTGCAGAGGTTGACTTAGTAAGATCTCAATCAAATTCAAAGCTGGTAGAATGTCCTGAAATGACCCCTACCAGATGGCCTGTCCTGAAATGACCCTTGGTAGACATGAGGACAAGGAGTAGGCCCAAGGCCGAATGAAGCATAAACAAAATCTAGGGATCACAGAACACATTGATCAGTCATGTTTAAAAGGGGAGCAAGAAGTTGCTAACCCTGTAAATCTTATGGGCTTTGGACCTGGGAACAGGAAGGGGACGGGCAGGAGGGGGAAGGGCAGGAGGGAGTATTTTGGATTATGGGTGGGAGCTAAGTGTTGGTACCCCAAAGTCAGTAAATCATCAGATTTATCCTGATAAATGTCGTTTGTGTTTTCATTTCCTCTTTTCTCTCTGTGTATCTCTCCCCTCTCTTTCGCCCTCTCTCTCCCTTCATCTCTCCTCTCCCTCCCCTCCTCTCTCCCTCCTCTCCCCTTCTCTCCCCCTTCTCCCCTTCTCTCCCCCTTCTCTCCCCCTTCTCCCCCTCCTCTCCCAAGCCACTCCTTTCAAAAGTATTTGTGGCCAAGAAATCAGAATGATGCTTGAATTGGCTGTATGATATTTAGTGAATTTTAGAGAAACCGGTCCTAGTTCTCTATCAAGAGATAAAGCATCAGGGTAGCTTCTCATTTACAAAAAACAAGTTTCCAAATCAAATTTTACTAAAGATATTTTTTCCACATAATGTATTGTATAGTTTGTGAAATGGATAGATAATTGGATATCACTGAAAATGATGGCTGGTTTATTTGTACAGATACTTTTTTTCATGGTTAGAGAAGCTAGTTGCCCCATTGCATACTTTTCATCCAATCACTGAATAATAATAATAAATTTCGGTTTTTATTCTTCTGCACACACTACCATTCATTGATTGTCAAAAATTCTAGTTTCAATCTGGTGAAAAGAATTATTGAAATTGTAGTTTACAAGGAAGAGAACTGCATCAAAAGTAACTTTGAAAGCATAATTTTGTTGATACAACATTTTTCATCGGACATAAACATTGTAATGTTTGGGGAATGTACTATGGTATTGTGCAGATCACCTTAGAATTTCTTTAGGCAGTTTAGGATATTCTTATTCAGAGAGGGGAGGGGAATGAAATGGGTAAAAATTATTTCAAAGGTTAATGCCCTTGCATGCTTTATAAAAATGCAGACTTACAATTAGGTTGTTACTTTTCTGTCATAATTTCTTATTTTCTTATATTCTCTGTGATTTATTGCTGAGTGGGTGTTATTTAGTTAATTTGATATGTAAAATTGTGCTTGGTTGTATCCAATTCAAGAAGCGACTTTAAAGAAAACCAGCAACAGAAATAAGCCATATGCTTGGGTTTTACATGGTAAGAATAGGCTGATAGTGTAAAGGTTTACAACCAAAACACACCAATTTCACAGAATAGTTAAACATTGTATACCTGTAGTTGGCCCCTATTCCTCTCTATACCCAACCCATCTAGTAATGACATATTAATGAATCCTCCGAGCCTATTATTTGATCATCATAATTCATAGCTCTTAATGTATTATGCTATCAAAGTAGCATTCCTAAATGTCAACTCCTGGATCTAATTATGAGTGGGGAAAAAAGAAATTTAACCGAATGGAGAGGAGAGGAGAGGAAGAAGGAAAAAAGAAAAAAGAAAAGAGTTGTCTAGAAATAGGATATTGTTGATCCCGCTAACCTGGGCATTATCTAGTTACATGAAAGAACCCAGTTTTGGGTTAGGTAGTCTTAATCTCAGACTGCCAGGCAACAGTTGTCAGGTCCTCTAAATATAGGCCCACTTTCCACTTTTATAGAAGCATCATAAATAATGTAAAAGTCTTTTGATTAAAGTTTCTAAGAGCCTTTTTTTTGGGGGGGGGGTGGAGACTCTGGCTTGTGCAGTTCCTGCACTGTCTATGATTTCTAAGCAATTTTATCAGTAGGTTTAGTGTTAATAAAAACATGTATCAGTATATAAACATTTTGCAGGAAAAAAAAACACCCAAAAGAAACTTTTGCCTAGACCTGTGATCCAATCAAAAGATAGTACTTATAGAAAGTTGCAACAAACTATCATCTGTGCATATACACCTATATGCCTTCCAAGGGGCAAGCATACTAGCTCTTGTTAATTTGTCTTTTATTTTGTTTATATATTATGTTTTGTCTGATTATTATCTTATTAAATGACCAAATCAAACATCTTGTGTCATCAGCGTGATAATATCCTATGACTGTTGTTGCCAGACTAGGACAAGTATAGAGTTATTGATACAGTCATGGTTGGTGATACCAGAGCCCTGTTTACATGCACACATTGGTGGTATTATTCTTAACAACCAAGAGGGTATCATTCTAACCCTTGACTGGTTCTTTGAACCTCCTTTCTTCCCCAACACCACCACCCCCCCCCCCATCCATTCTTTTAGTCTTTGTCTTTCCTCCTTGATAAAACGTTGTATTGCCCATTCAGACCGAAAGAAATTTATATGAAACCTGTATGAAAAAATGTTTAAAGAACCAATGTATATCAAAAGGGGCATTCACACTCGATGAGAACATTGTATAAACATTGTGCAAACGAGCTAGTTTTGAAGAGGTCAGCTGACACAACATCTAGCCAATCATCAGTGCGCTTATGACAAGCCCCGCCCAGGTATATGGCTCTTGTATGATATGATGTTCAGACGAGAACATGACCCTGATTATTTTATCCTTTTTTATTTTATTTGAAACGATCCTCAAAACGTGCATTATGAAATGTATAACTGGGCGGGGCTTCCTGTTAATCGCACACTGATGATTGATCAGCCAGCTGTCACTGACCTCTTCAAAACTAGTTTCTGTATCTGATGTTGTTTTCCAGTGTGTACGCCCCTTTGGCAATAATGTGATTCTCAATGCAACGTTTCTTTATACAAGTTTCAGAAAAGTTTTCTCCAGTGTGAACTGGCCATTATTTATCAGGAGACACCAGACAATGTCACAGTGATACATCAATGTTTTGTGGTCCCTGGATAAAGTTCAGTATTTACACATTGCACTTTCAAAGAATGTAAATTCCATAA
This sequence comes from Strongylocentrotus droebachiensis, assembly GCA_035222895.1. NCBI lineage: Eukaryota > Metazoa > Echinodermata > Echinoidea > Camarodonta > Strongylocentrotidae > Strongylocentrotus > Strongylocentrotus droebachiensis. Next base: position 848,335 of record JAVYIG010000019.1, read on the forward strand.
GAATTGGTCTGGGTTAAGTGGTCTCTTTCTCTGTCTCAGGGTCTCTGTCCTTAGTTGCTCTTTCTATCTCTTTCTTTCCCCTTCTTTCTCTTTTGTGCTCTCCCTCTCTCTTATTCTCTCTCTCTCTCTCTCCCTCCCTCCCTCCCTCCCTCCCTCCCTCCCTCCCTCCCTCCCTCCCTCCCTCCCTCCCTCTCTCCCTCCCTCTCTCTCTCTGTGTACATGTCCATTTCTCTCTTTGATTCTCTTCTCTATTACATTGTGTTTGTGTATCTAAAATATCTCTTCTCTCTTTCTCTCTGTATCTCTGTATCCATATGATTCGTACAGTTAACAACTAAATTATTCATACCGTTACCTAGTTTTGCAGTTTTTTTTAAGTGAGTGAAAAATTGATTTGCCCTCAATTATGTTTCTTTAGAATGTGACATATTAAAGTTAACATCTAAATATATTCAACAAAGTCCGTAATTCCGCCGGCCCACCTTTCATTCTTGAGTTATTAAAACAAACAAAAAACATCAAGTTTTAATACAAGGGGTATGAATAATAAATTTGTTCACTGTATGTCTTTCTTCTGTATCTCCCTAGTCCCGTGGCTTGCCCATCCCTCTCCCTCTCTATCTGTCTGTATGTCTGTCACTGTTTGTCATTCCCTTGCTAATATTTCACCCTCTTGCTCTGATGTTCCCCTCGACATTCTTTAAACATAAAATTACCTTGAGAACTACATTGGAGCTTCGATACTCCCTGCCACTCAAGCTAAAAGCCACTATACCCCACATCAATAGAACATACGCTCTGTGGTTCCCCCCATCCTGCTTAGAATACATGAATTACCGCAGCATATATTCTAAATGAACCCTTGAGCATGGTTAGCCACATGCAGGACTTGCAGGTACATTTTGTGCATTAAATATAGCTACATTGGAAGGTTGGAATGCATAATGCATGCTTAAATCAAATCTTCTGAAATTGCTTTCTACATATGGTTATCCTATCCTTTGCTACATGTCTGTGTATTTTTGTTGTTGTTGATTATAATTCAAATGAAAATATGGTAGAATCGAGAGACTATAGGCAAGTTCAGGAACATAAGTAGTATGCTTATTCCAAATCACAATATATTAGAAAAATAGGAATTATATTAATGTAATAGAAAGACATGTAGCGTATGTAATAAAGTTTTTGAAAGGGTAGATTTTTATAGAAGTTGGAGAACCATTGCGATATTCTGTATTGCACATGGAAATCTGGTGTATTTTAGAATAAAGGTAAAGATTGCGTGCAAATGTAGGTTCCCTATAGAGAAAGAGATAGAAATAAAGAGATGTTTCCATAATATGTGGAAAGGGTATAATACTGATGGAAAGGTAGAAGAACTCAGAAGATGATGAATGGGGGGGGGGGGGGAGGCAAGACACAAAGAAAGAACAAAATAGTGTTAATAGAGGAAGAGAAATTGAGTTATTTAGGGAGACAGTTAAAGACAAGAAATAAAGAGAGATAGAAAGAGATGGGTATGCAGAGGGAGAGAGAGAGAGGTAGAAAAGGATTGATAATAGCGCGTCCTTGTACTGCACTGGGATGAAGCTTTGCCAGTCTCTTGACGGGACTTCATTTCAATTGGCTTTACCCTCACATAGAACATGAAACGACAAACACAATTTAGTCAGCTGCGCTTCATACCTTGCTGGCCCAACCCCATCCCTTTCTCTGAAGACGATCAGAATAGGAAAGACAAATTTCATACAGACTTGCACTGGTTACATTCCCACTTCAGCAGAGATGATGCTAACTCGACAGGATTTACTGGGGTACAAAGAGTGAAGCTCCGGTTGCATATAAAAGCCTCATTTACACTGGAGAAAAACCCATTTGAAGAAAAAAACTGTCATTAAAAAAAAACACTACTTTTCACGTTACCGGTAAAATCTTGTTGATCTTGCTAACTCTAGTATTTTTTAGAGTTGCGCATACTGCTCTCCATGCGATTGCGCAGAATCGAGGTGAGTTACACAAGCAAATAAAAAGAATAAGTCACTCAAGGGATTTTTATCCGAGTTATAAACAAATTCAGGTTTATGGCATGTTTATGGGTAGTTGCCTAGCAACTTGTAACAAAACTCCACAATATGAGGAAAAACTCAGGGTTTTTGCGTTCAGTGTAAATGCCCCTACTGGCTGGCGAAAATAAGAGAGGAATATTCTGAGCTTTAAAATAGTTGATCCCCGTTCCTTATCCATGGAAGATGGAGTATTTTCTTCGCTTGTGTACCACATTCATATTCGCTGAAAGCCTTGCTGTGCGTCTTTCAGCGCATTAAGACGTGTGTCAGATCTTGGCTGGACTTACCCAGACTGCCCTTCTTGATCTATGTATAGATTTGGTTGAGTTGATTTGTCCTGGCATGCCCGATTAGGGCAAAGAAAGTAGGCCACTCTTCTGCTCCACAGTATACCATTTTTCCCAATGCCAAAGTCTTTACAAGCATTAGGAAAACGCTGGGTGGATCAAAGTCGAAGCTTGGATAGTATTGTTACTTTATTTTAAAACAAAGACTATGTAATCTTTAATTCTTTATCTACATTTTGTTTGTTACATTGCATATATATGTATGTACATGCTTATTAGGCCTTTATATGTGAAAAATCTTAGTATCTTACTGTATTTTCTGAATTGTGTACCAAACTTATGAATATATTGTAAGGATTCAAATTTAAATTATTGTAAAATTGTGATTGAAGCACAAATACATTCAGGAGGAGGTTGAGAATGGGGGGGGGGGGGAGGGGCAAGAAAGAAAGAAAATAATGTTTCAGACGACAGTAGTAAGTAAGGAGCAGATAAGAGGACACGTCTTCCAAGGGGGTTGTAAGTAAGGCGAGCTGTAGGATGGGGTAAAGCAAATAGAGACGGATTGTAAACACCACATGGTTACATGACTGTATCATTGGTATTTTTCAATCATTGATGAGGTTTTCTGCTTGATCCTCTGGCTCTCTCTTTCTCTCTGTCTGTCTCTCTTTCTCTCCCTCTCTCCCTTTCTCCCTTTCTCCCTTTCTCCCCTTTCTTTTCATCTTTCTCTCTTTCTCTCTGTCTCTCTCTCTCTGTCTCTCTCTCTCTGTCTCTCTCTCTTTGTCTCTCTCTCTGTCTCTCTCTTTCTTTCTCTATTTCTCTCTCTTTCTTTCTCTCTCTCACTCAACATTCATGCCAGCCATCTCTGTATTTATGTTTGGTTTCCATGGTGAGAGGAATTCCCCAGGGATAGTGGATGAGCCTACCTGAAGAATGAGCTCAGTGGCTCGATCTAGCCAGATCTAGACTCGACCAGCAAGACCCCATCCAATTGTCTTGCCAGTTTGTCTTTGGTACTTTGATCAGTGCACTATCAGGAATGATGAAGCATATGGATCTTACCATTAAAAATTTGTATTGGAAGTATTGAAGCCCCAGTCGTTATATTTACACAGATATACATTTTGTTGCGCTACATTTTCTATGGAGACAATGTGAGGGATATAGTTTTACATAATGACTTGATGTAGAATTTTTCTATTCATGATTCTCTTCCGTTGTTGATACATTGATATTTCATAATTTTAAAAGCCTGCTGTTGAATGTTGGCAATAGCAACATGATCATTACGTGCGTCTGATTGCCTGTATTAAACATGACGCATTCCCCCCAAATAGGCGTCACTTTGCTTTCATTTGCCGACACTGCTACACAAGGCCACTTTAATACTGCATGGTCGGCCAACCAACATGAACTATCCGAGATTACCAGCTAAGGCTTTAGTCAGAAATGATGTGTCCGGAACTGGCATTCTGATCAGTAATAGCAATGAAAAAAATATCCTCACAGAAATCTCACAGCTTAAAGGTAAAGACCAGTATTGGCAACGCCCCAATTTCAAAAAATGAAATGGAAGCTCTCATTACCAATCATGTGAAAGAATATGTTTTGACTAATACATGATGATAAAAAATTTGCCGGGAAACCGCCTACTAATTCATATATTTGGTAAATTTATTTCTCTCATGGTCTGGTGAGAGAGATAGGGTAGTCCCATATACATCTTTCTGTGTATAGTGCTTGTAACTTTACGAAGAATGGGCCAAATTTCTTATCATTTTGATGATTCCAGAACCTTGCAGATGCTAGATGCTAGATGATCAACCTTTTCTGATCGATTCCACAACGTTTCTTTCACAATGCAATCGCATGACCATTACTGGTCTTTACCTTTAATTTTAAGACAGATGAATATCGTATGGACTGTGTCATGGCAAAGTACTTTGAAAGATGAAGAAGTTAGTGATGTAGAAGTGCGTCATTGCATGAATTTCTAATAATTTCCAATTAGGGGTTATATAAACTACACCACTTATAAATTGTTGGGGGGGGGGGATTAAGAGTAAAAATTGGCGGCTCATGTGGAACAGACCCTTTGGCCGTAGATCCGCCATAGTAAAAAAGAAATACCATACAAGCTTATGCCAATAAAATGTTCTAAAGAGGAATTAATAACCCACTTCTGATATGGAATCATAGGAAAAATTAAAAAATTCAAAAGGATGTGAAGGGTTCTTTTTAGTGCGATAATTCTCATATTAACAATATATTGTGACAATATAGAGTGTATGTAGGCATCCATTCAGAGCTCGTGCTACGTACATGTTTGACTGTCGAGACATACAGTAAACTATTCATGATTTGACCTTTAGCGAAGACCTATTAGTACGCCATTTTGATAGCTGGCATTACTCTTTGGCAACCAACAACATAACATTATTTATTAGAAGTCACCCACATTAAGCCGCCATGATTGAGCAGCATGCATGCAAAGATACTCAGCGTGGTTCGGTATTGATTAGGAAAGACGGATATTTGCCGAGAGTGATCCTTCGACAAATCCGATGCCGGGTCTGGAGGCAGCAGTATATAAGCCTTGGATCTTGTTTATTTATACAGATGTACGCTGCAATGATGCGCTACAACTCATTTGAAAATGTCCAGGGCCCCAGTTGCACGAAACTTACCATTGCTGATATAACTTTGCCATCAATGGCAACTACCATGGAAACCTTGATTTTGATTGGCAGTTGAGCCCTGTTACCATGGTAGTTGCCATTGATGGCAAAGCTACCATCAATGGTAAGTTTTATGCAACAGGGCCCAGTTCAAACTATTACATAGGTTATGGAATAATTAAAGCAAAAATGGAGACCCCCCCCAAAAAAAACACACAACAACAACAACAACAACAACAACACAACAAAACAAAACAAAGTACAGCTATAAATAAGCTTCAATACCTGATATATGTAGACATGCCTGTTTTAAGCAAACCTAAATTCAGCTGTAATGCCTGAAATATGTAAATTATGCATGTTTTAGGCATATAAGATGGATGATGCTGTTTTTTCATCGTCTGTTGAATCATGTCTCACCAGACCTTGCTAAAACATTGCACTTGGCAAATATTGACCATGTTCCTCTCGTCCTGCCTGCCTTCCCATGCATCATGCAGGCATCAGAGTTCACATGGGCATACTAAATGTATGAGTCAGACTCAAAGGCCCATTCGCACTAGAGGAAACTCATATACGAAACTGGTATAAAGAGATTTACAAAGAATCAATGGATAGTGAAAAGGGTATACACATTGCATAACAACGTTTCATATAGAAACGTCTTATAAAGAAACTAGATTGGAAGAGGTCGGTTGACATGGCAGCTGGCCAGACATCAGTGTGCATTCACAAAAAGCCCGTTCTGCAATATGTTTTTTGTACAATACGACGTTCAGATGAGACACGACCCTGATTTATTACCAAGTTTTTGTTTGAAAGAATACTCAAACATTTGTTTCTATATATATATATGACGCTTCATACTAGAATCCCTTCCAGACTAGAAAATAAAATTACTTTTAGCTATACAGTTTTCATGTAGCCATACAATAAATTTGGATAGGCTGAACAGGGGGTCAGAAAGCAAGAGTGGACTGACTGTCTCGAGTCTGGGGCGGGGATGGAGGAGACGTGATGATGGAAGATGGGTGGAAGATGATTCTGAGAGAGACAAGGATATATTGAAGTACAGATTACCGACTGGAAGGGTAATCGGGATATGCAGCTGATCTGTCTGTTTATGTGAAGAGAGCTAGTCTTTAAGAGCGTTGATGCTATATTTGCTTCGTTTAGAAATGTTTAAATGTTGACACTGATACATAAGCAGTGGGAGGTTAGGGAGGGGGGGGGGGGTGTGCTGAGGGCATTGAACTCACTTAAAATAGCCCCCCCCCCCAACAAAAAAAAAAAAAAAAAAAAAAAAAAGGGTCCATGGATGAAAACATGAGTCGCATTATCAAAACAGAATTTCTGTCATTTTCAACAGAGCTCTACTCTAACTGTTGTCATGGGGAATAAATCATTTGAAATGATAAGGGGCAGTATGCATTAGCCCCCTGTTGAAATTCTGAGATGAAGGAGATCTGAGTGAGAATGTGGGGCCTTTGTGTCCTAGGAACCTGTAGGTGTCCACTGTCTAACCCAGATTACTTTGTTAGTACATAAGTTGGACTGCAGCAAGAATGATAATGTCACTTTTTTAAAAGATGATTCATGTTGTGAAAAGTGGGATAGATGTCGTCTTGGCTGAGTCACTTTAATGACAAAAAGAATAGACTTTGAATGAATTTAAAGAAATCAATAACTCGGCCAAGAGACTGACAAGTAGGTTCAGAGATAGAAAACATTGACTGTCTGGATGAAGTGTCTTGGGATGACGAAACACAGTTGCATGAACTGGAGAAGCTTGGCGGAAGTGTTGGATTGATCACGGATTTAATTCTTAGTAGGTCCATGGATAGATAAAGGCATGGATTACTCAAAGGGAACACATAGTGTCATGATTGAGAGGGGTAGGAGAACATCTTGGCAGTCTTTCATCTAGATGTCTTGCTTTCAGACTTAATGTCTTATTTGATCTCTCCTCTTGATATCTTTAAAAGACTGGAATATGACAACAACAACAACTATTTTCCTTTAGAAATGTAGCAGTAAATGAGTCTTAAATTTGTGCTTATGAGAGGATTTAAACACAAATTAGATGGAATAGTCTCTGTCATCTAGACTCAGGTTATAATGGTTTCCATGATATACATGTGGGGGGAAAGCTCGGTCCATCTTAAAGTAAGGCTACTGTCGATGTCTTACATTTGATAGGGTAACATACCATTGTAGATGACTGCATGGTAAGATTAATGACCGTGGATGTATGCTTGTAAATATCATCCACTGAGTCATAGGGCCTAAGCCAGTATAAAACCTATTGACAACATCTATCTGTGTGTGTGTGTCTCTATATCTCTCTCTTGATCTTGGCTATAATGTCATTAATCCCATTAACAAAAGAGAAAAGTATATGATCTTGTCAAAAGGGTTAATGCTATATGAAACATAATTAAGAATAAGATTTCACCAGAATTTCATTTATTATATATTGATTAAGGTAGAGGTTGAATAGAAGCTCTCCTTCCCTTTGAAAATAATAAAAATGTAGTTCGCCAGCATCTAGATTTAGATGAAACAAGAAGAATTGGTTTTAACTTCAACTCAATGATATGATCAGGATCGTATTTTTTTTTTTTAAATAGCATAATCCTTATCTAGCATCGGGTGAGGTTGGTATCCCAACTTCTTTCATGTACTGCCAATGGTGTATCCCTGAGATCGGTCCTCTACATCATTATGAAACATTGCTTCATGTGGTATTTAGCTTAGACAGGTGTTAAAATTGTAATGAGCCCACTCACTAATGATATTAATTTGTTATTATCTCTTCTCTTTTTATCCTCTATCTCTCCCTCTTCCTATTGCTCTTGATACTGAAACCTATCCTTCTAAAACTGTTAACTGTTCCTCTTTTCCCTACCTGTTCCTCTTTGCATCTCATAATCTGTCCTTTTTGTTCCATCTTCATCTCTTCCTCACATTCTACCCTCTATTTTTCTGTTCCTATTCCATGATCTCTCTATTTCTCTCCCCCTCTCTCTCCCCCTCTCTCTCTCTCTCTCTCTCTCTCTCTCTCTCTCCTTTTCCCCTGCCTCTCTCTCTCTCTCTCTCTTTGTTTCTTTATCTATCACTCTCTTTGTCCTTTTCTATCTCTCCATCACTCACGTGTTAAAATTGTAATGAGCCCGCTCACCAATGATATTAATTTGTTATTATCTCTTTTCGAACTCCAGGCCCGTGTCAGCAAGGAGCAAGACCAATTCCTGATCAACCCCTTTGGCCTCCTCTACCACGAGGTCACCGCGTCCTCCCTCGTCAAGCTCGACTCCGTAGGCAACATCATCGACCACGGCACCACATCCTATGGCCCCAACCTGGCCGGCTTCACACTCCACTCCGCTATCCACAATGCCAGACCAGATGTTAAATGCATCCTCCACGCCCACACGCCAGTCATTGCTGCTGTAAGTATCATGGTAGTAATGATCAAAGGACGAAGACAGTCTAATTAGGAATATTAGATGATGATGATGATGATGATTCACAACATTTGTATGTCGCCATATATCTGTTAAAAAAAAATATTCAAAGGCACGAGCTCCATCAAATAAAGTTAGCATTTAAATGTCTGAAGGAAGATGTGAGTTTTGAGTGAAGCTTTGAAGTGGTCCAGGTTGTCAATTTCGCGAATAGATGATGGGAGGGAATTCCACAGGCGAGGAGCAATAGAGGAATGTGCCCAGTCTCCATATCCCTTGAGATGAGTAATGGGCATCTGGAGAGTAAGGCCAGATGAGCGATGTCCAGGGCCCTGGTTTGCTTAAGTTGTTCCAGTCATATCTGAATAGCATTGAAAGTAATAAATTAAAGGGATTGGGTATTTTTGCCTCAGATTCTGTAAACAATCATGCTGCAATCATAAACCTTTAGGTCATACATGAATCCCATGACTTTTGCAAGCAAATTGGCTGACTGATTATCAAGATATCTATGATTGGAATTAGAAATTTCAGAATTCGTTTTCATAACGGTTTTTATAACACTACAGTCTATTGGGAAAAATGAGTCTGTTAAAACTGGTCACTCAAAGATTTTTACTTTTTGAAGGAACTTCATGATCATTTTGAAGCGCAATTTTTTATAGGGCTTCAATATTACACCATATCACAAACACTGATAGCACGTAGGGCCATGCATCTCAGATTTAACATTGTTAAACGATGCCTTTAATCATTCCTCTTCAACCCCCCAGGTTTCCGCCATGTCGTGCGGTCTCCTGCCCATCTGCCAGGAGGCTCTCATCCTGGGCGAGGTCTCGTACTACGACTACAAGGGCATCATCATCGATGAAGAACAGAAGGACAGCATCATCAGGGCGCTGGGTCCCAAGAAGAGGGTCCTGTTCCTACGCAACCACGGTGTCGTATGCTGCGGACAGACCATCGAGGAGGCCTACTTTCTCACGGTCAACGTCGTGGCAGCATGTAACACACAGGTCAGTTGAAGGGGTAGTTTAGAAGCTTGCACATTTGCCCTGTAATCAAGGAGACGTTTCCCCTTAATTTGCCAGTCTTTGATTCATTATCATGCTCGAAATTCCTCCCTTATCTGACAATTTAAATTAAGTGTCTCTTACTACTTTTGAAGACAATGTGTGAACCTGTATTTTAGCTCTTGGTTACCATGTCCGATGAAACACATCAATACTTTGTTACCTTTAATCCAATTTGCACCTTTCCTGTACACGTCTAAGCAGAGCTGCCAAGTAGTACGTTTTTTTTTGGGAAAATACGTCTGTACGTTTTGCTGTGCCAAAATACGTTTTTTGAAAGTTTCGAGTATGGCTGTGCGAACGTGGCTAGCGGCTGGCTGTGAGAACCAGCGTATGCATAGTTTTGCTATTGCTTTGTGTTGGCGATTCCTGCAGCGCGCACGCATGTACATTGCACACAATACAGGGGATGTACACCACTAAAAGACGAGCACATTTCCCCAGGCCATGCATACACACGCTGATGACATATCAGTGCACTGCACTACACACACAGTGTCAGTACAAGAAAGTCCCGATCTTACTTCCAAAAATCCATTCCAAAAGCCAAATTTTGCTGTCAAAAATGCGGAATCAGGGCCATATTTCCAAAGCTCACGGGGGTTTAGCCCAGTTTTAAGAAACAGCTTCACCTAAAAAGCGCTAAAAATCAAGAAATCAGCGATTTTGTTACCAGTTTTTTCGCCTATCGCAAGCCCTTCGAGTGTGATGGTAATCATGGTATCTTCAAAAAGTCAAATGAAAAACGAACACCGGACCTGCTGATGCATTGACTTTATGTACAAAGTTGATTGCAATTCTAGACTTGCCTTGATTCGACTGCAATGAAGCACCAATGGGTGCCCCAACTTCGGCATAGAACATCATCGTGTGTTGCGCCGCAATTCAGCGGCCCTCGTACTCATCGACTTAAATTCTTATAGTTTTAAAAAATGGATTTTTCTGATAAAGTAGGTAAATATATTTAACAAATCATTTTTTTTTTTTTTTTTTTTTTTTTTTTTTTTTTTTTTTCAAGTGACAGGTCGGCAGCCCTCAATGATAGAAAGCGTTTTTATTCAAAAAAACATGATTGCAGTAGCATTTTATAGGGAAAAAACGTAAAACAGGCAAAATATGTTTTTTCACCTAAAAATATGGTTTTTCAAGCTGAATAATATGTTTTTTGAAAGTGACAGGTTGGCAGCTCTGTCTAAGGATAGGTGAAAAAAATCACCTAGGTAAAAAAAAAACAGTGATCATCTTGATTTAAACTTTGACTTAAAATTAGATGAAATTCAAACCAAGGATCCAATTTCTTTACTTCCATAGGTATCCTGTTTCTCTTGAAAAGAATATGAACAGCTTTAAGAAATTGATTTCATTAAAGAGATGGTTCATTGAAATGTGGAAAATGGGCAAATTACACCTCTACAGATTGCTGAGAACATTAACAAAATGAGCAAAGTACTTTTGAAGCCCTCATTGTTGTGAGGAATGAATTAAATGCAATTCTGTTACCCTTTCCTGAACCCACTCACTTTAGTGAATTGACGGCGTTATTTTACATGCGAAACGATGACGTCACAATATGAACTACCTACATCACACATTCGGGACAATGTTGGATACCCATTTCAATTTTCAGATATGGGTTAACGTTGTTTGTATATTTACCGCCAGTGGTGATATTTCCTCTTTTTTGGCATTTTGAACGAGATACACTGAATAAATGATACTTTTTACAAATGTTTGTTTGATTTTGATATTTTTTTCCGTCACATTTGAGCATAAAAATCGGAAAACTAATCACACATTCTGAGGGCACTTCAGCGTGTATGTGTCTGATCTGGGAAGGCAAAGGACATTTTGCATGCTGACCTAACGACTCTTTTGGAGTAAAATAGGCGACAATTTACATAGAATTGTCCAGATATTCATTACAAAAATGTGTTATTAGGCTGATTAATTTACATTTTTGATAAATTAAGTCGTATAGGACCTGATAAACCGAGAGAAACAGATCAGTCCGGTTCGCGATTCACGGCTAGCTCGAGCGCCGGGCTACTGGCTAGGCTGGCTAGCAAGCTGCGCTAGATGTGATGCACGCATATAGGTCAGTGTATTGCACACATAGTACATGCACAGAGTACGCACGCACAGCTACCAGCTACGGGAAACTTGAACGCTACATCGACGATATATTCACTCGCTTTTTGGAAGTTATATACCATTTATCTAGACTAACGTCGGATTAAGAACCGAAACCATGCCTTTGAGGAGCCTTCTGGAGTATACTCAAGTATGTTTTTGTCCATATCCATATTTCCAGGGGATTTTGATGAAGGTAAAAAGCGTTAGGTATAAATGGGTACGGTACTCGAGAGTCAATGCAATACATGTGAATAGCACGCACACTGCATCTCGCACCGTCGTCAATCATTTCAGCTGAGCTGCCGCTGTTCATATTGTGTCGTCACTTCAAAAATCAGCTGACTTACGATGTTTTGGGGGCGTTGAGTGGGTTGATTTTTCGTCAAGTTCAATCAACTTTTATAAATTTCGCTCGAATGTACAAGTTACACAAATGTAATGATTTTACTCAGTGTAATTTTTCGATTGCAATGATACCAAATTCAGTCAAGTTTGAAATCAATAAACCATCTCTTTAACATTTTTGATCAAACTTGATGAAACCCTCTTCTATCCAGGTTCAAGCGATGACTGCAGGTATAGACCACCTGATCCAGGTATCATCGGAGATTGCAGAGAAGACCCGAGAGGTCGCATCCCAGGGCGGTGGAGGCGTACAGGGAGACGATCAGATCAAGAAGTGGCGCTGGGGAGAGCTCGAGTTTGAGGCCATGATGAGGCAACTGGATAACATGGTAAGATGAGACGCTGGTGGTCTGAGCGATTCGAGTTAATTTAATATGATCAGAACCGTCCCAACCCTGTGCATCTGCAAATAATTAGATAATGTAGATGAGAAAAGATTGTAGTATAACTTGTTGTGGAATAGATAAGATGGACAGTGCCGTCTTTCAACTTCGGAGAGCGGAAATATCCCACTCACACTGACGAGACCGACACCAGATAGCGATAGACCATATAAGAATTCAGTTATTCCGAATGGCCAAGATTCTGTCAATTAGCTGTCGGTTTGGAGTTGATTTCCAGTTGGGTATGGTGGTGGTACTGGGATATAAGATCATGTTTATGATATTTATAACTATAAGGTAGTTGGTGACTGTAGGTTTCCAAAGTAGAGCTTGGACATGAAAGAGTTTTAGGATTACCTATTCCAATGTGCAGGGTTGTACGGTTACCGGTTAGGTTTGGAGTATGGAAGACTAGCTATATACGTGAAGGTTCACCATTTTGCATCAAGCTCTAAATGGCTGTGCAAGACAAGTTCTAAAATACATATCAGCTGCCGAGAGCCAGAAGAATATTAACGCCTGTCTGCACTAGTTTGGCCAGGGGGGATTAGACCTCCCTACAAGGTCACTAACAGGTGGTTATCTCATCAAATCAGCTCTCAATTAACATAAGAGAAAGGCGATCATGGGGGACCAACAGGCAACGATTAGGCATTGTTTGCTATATAGAGGGCGCAAGTAGCTATAAGTCGTGCAGTTGGGCTTTAAGTCATATCCTTTTATACAGAGTTAACACCCTTTTGGCTCTTCCTTGTGGGGGAAAAGGGGAGAACAGACTTTAGACCGGTTATATCTGTACTTGATGCAGATGGTCATATTTGAGGTGTTGGAATAAAGTCCTCAATTAACCATCCATCTCCCCATACCCTCCCATCCACCCCCAGGGTCACAGAACCGGTTACATCTACCACGCCCCTCTGATCCGGTCCGAGCCCAAGCCACGCAGCGACGTCGCCTACCCGGCCGTCTCTACCGGAGTCACCTACATCTACGACGACGACGTGGACGCCAGCAAGTACGAGTCGCCCCTCAAGATGCTCAACAGGAGAAAGGCAAACGAGAAGACCAAATGGATGAACACGCCCAACTCGTATTCCAAGGTGGAGGTGCCGGTGGAACAGAACGGAGAGGAGAGCCCCAAGACCAAGACAAAGGTAGGTAGACTCTTCTCCTGGGCCCCATTTCACAAAACGTGTCATCAGTGACAAATGACAGTTTTTGTTATAAGCTACTGAAATCCTTGCTTCTGATTGGTTATCAGCAGATTTGTTACTGATTTTTGTCATTTGTCATTGTAAAAAGGCTTTGTGAAACGGGCCCCTGGATATTGGTCCAAATTGAATGAATGTTGTCCTGCAGCATCCCTGGGACTAATATTGGAGGATTTAAACAATTTTCCAGGTTATCTTCAATGTTTATTTGAAACTATGTATCAAATTGGCAATATAAATATTCATTTGGGGGTAGGGAAACCTTCCTTTACATATTTTTACTTGTATTTGATTGGTTGGATGGTAAAGAGGGATGTAATTCTATTAGCAGAATGTTTGGATCGTCTTTGTTTCTAGATAGTTTACGAGTGACATCATGATAATAATGTTGCAGCCCACAGAACGGACGTTAAGGAGTGTATGAGGAACCCACGTGCGGGTAATGATAATAATATCTGTAAAGCACTTAGAGACGGTATGCCATATTATAAGATGATGACGTGGATCCTACTCAAATGATTGGTTGAGACCGTAAAAGTGACCAGGCATTTATTTTGCCTTACGCGTAATCATTTTATAAAACAAATAATACACATCATTTTGTTCTGGCATTAGTAAAATTAACCACACTCAGTACCTTCAAAGCAGTCCAAACACCCTCGGCTATCGCCTCGGGCATGATAGACTGTTCCAAAGGTACCTTGTGTGGGTAATTCTTACTAATGCCCTCACTGCTGTGTATTATTTGTATATTAAGCGCTGTATAAATCCAGACTTGTATTTTTATTATTATTTCTCCTTTCCTCTTGTTTCTATCAGTGGGTGAGTGAAGTAGACAAGACAGCAGGAGACTCCTCTAAGCACCACGATCCTCAACAGTTTGCCAAGCAGAGCGATAACCCTAGAGAATTCAAGACAAACGCCAAGAAGGTAAATCAGCAATATCATGAAAAACAAACCAGTGAAAATCATAGAGTACCGAAGTGCTATATAGTGTGACGTCATCGGAAATCTATTTTCTCAATTTTTTCTTCATTTTTCCAAAAGACCACCAAAAATAATGTCCAGATGTCGAAAACCAATAGAATAGGTTAAGAATTGGCTGAGATATGACCATCTGAATAAAAAGATTGCCTATGGGAACTCAGTGTTATATTGCTCGGTTCATAACATTATGAGCCAGAGCAATATAACACTGAGGGTTTTGAATCGTAACTGAAGCCCATGTCCACCAGACTCGAGTTAGGGTCAAGCACTGGTTTCAGTTGGGCTACTAAACAATTCCCTCTGTTGATATCTAAATATGAGCGTTTTGAATCGTAACCTTTGGGCCCAAGTCCACTAGACTCATGTTAGGGTCAAGCCCTGGCTTCATGTGGGCTAGTACATGTAGTAGTCCTCTCTTGTGAATTCTTTACCCCCTCTCCCCGAAAGTGAAAATTTATCCATACTTGTTTCCCCCTTGTCTCAGGTGACAGCTGAACAATTCACGGACAACAAGAACCCAGGTCCCACATCACAGGTCCTAGCTGGCATCGATGATGGACGCAAAGTACAGGTAAACATAGAACACTCATGCACAGGATAGGAAAAGTTAACATGGTACCCCTCTAAGGGATTAGCAGTGGTGTACTTCTCACCCAAAATAGCATTTTGATACATCAGTATCAACATTCTATGAAGAATTGGGTTATTGTTACACGAGTAGATCACTTTAGCCAAAGAATGAAGATCATAAAAATGCTGAAAATACTGGATGTAATAAATCTTGTTAAAAATATGCAGAATTCATTTTGAATATTTATACGGTGAGTATTGTAATTGACTAATTTCCAATGAAATGAATGTCCAAGGAAAATAATTTCCATTTGAATTTCAGAAATCGTTGAAATATTAACTAGTGTGCACTGCATGATATTGAAGTTAGTTATGTAAAAATTAATACAGTGAATATTTTCTGCATAATTTTTCACACCAGCATGTGATATTTTATATTCTTCAACATAATTTTATTTGCAATTGATAGTGATAATTTGCCTCACATTTTCATCTTAATTTGCGAATGATTAAAGTATGATTTTATTCATCATCATCATTTCTGTGATTTTAAGAATGGTTGTATCTAATTTCGCACGGTAATTTACATTGTGAAGAATGTGACTAACTGGCAGTATTCATTACAGAGAAACAAGAATAATTCATGATGTCATTTATATGTCTTGGAGTTCATAATATTGATATATTATGTAATCAATATTGTTAATGATATACCTTGCTTGAGTGTATAATATCGTCCTTTATACCCAAAATTAAAAGTGCAGCTGTATTAAACCTTATAATAAAAATGATGACATTATCTGAATTGCCCTTCAAAAATGATTATTAAGCAGTATTATTTAGTTTGAAATAGTACTTACAATTAACATCAAACTATTTTTGATGACAGGGGAGTACATTTTATCAAACCAGATATTCCTGTTTGTGATAAGGAAAGATATTATCTTGTGACAATAATACAGTTTGAGTGAGGTTCAAAGATATTCTCAAAAAGCAAAGAGCTAAGGTAGCTATTCATTGGCATCTGATGCCTGTCTAGTAAGCACTGGTATATTAAAACTTAATATAGTTAGAAAGGACAAGTTTTCCATTCAGTGTTTGTCACCGATTAGCTGTAAAGCATTTGTTTCTATAGATGCACACAAATTTGTGGATAAATTCCAATTTTGTTTGCACCAATAATGAAAAATATCATGTAGGGGAAGATGTAAATTTTTTATATGTTGAATGTTTAGAGGGAAGTTCAAGAAACTCACTAAAGGGATAGTAGTTATGTTGTTTCAGTATAGGGCACATTCTTTAACTTCATATCAATTTATCAAACTGTTTCATTTGTAGGTTTCACACCAGTTGTACTAAAAAATATCTCATGTTTTAGAACGATTAAACTCAACATGGGCTGCACAACATTTCAGGGACTTCCACATATACGCTTCTAATACAAATACCATACCTCAACTTAACAGATTCATTTATCCTAGAATTGATATTCCCGTGCTGTAAATGCAGTAGTTTGATGCTGCCAAACATACCACCGTACCATTTTAACCATCATCAACAACCATCTAATAACATGGAGGAATGAGTAATAGACTGGCAGTAGATCAAGCAGTTTGATAAATTGGTAGGAGTGGTAGCTAGCGTAGGGTATAATGTCGGCGCCATGTCAGTGAAGTGAGTCTTGTTCTCACGTTCATGCATGGCATCATAACTTGATTGTTTTCCACTTCCTCCCGTTGTTCATTCACTCCATCACTCTCCTCCTCCTCTTTGTCTTAACCAATCGTCATGACAACGGTCTTGACCACCACCATCATCATCATCATCATCATCTATTAGATCGTGACAAACGACGCTCAGTTGTCTAATTCCCAGGAGAAGTTGATCCGCGAAACACAGGTACAACTCCTTCGACCTACCACCAACACCACCACTACCATCATCAACATGATCATCGTAGTTGTCATTTGATGATGTTTTTAGAATTTGTACTTACCCCCATCTGCATTTTTTGTGCTTGCTCCATCATGTATACCATAACCTTTTGTCATTTGTTCTTTGCACTCAGGTGATCTGTTTTTGTATTAACATTATTGTGGTGGTGCTTGAATAATACTCCATTTTTACACCTTTCTTGTATTTTGCTCTGATATACACTAACACCCAACATAAATGGATCTTTTTGACTTAATTCAATTGTGCCTTGGTAGAATCGCCTTTTCTTTTAGTATACTCTTCTCAAAGACAATTTTCCTATTCTGACTTGACCCGATATTGTTGCAAATATAGACTAACTGAATTGAAGGTGAAAGAATAGCAACATGTCGTCATAATAAAAAGGAAGAAAGAAGATGCAAATTTAGTCTCAGATGATGAATTGCTTGAAAGACAGTGATATAAGCTTATGGAAAAAGAAAAGATATAATATGGTTATCATCATCTTAAATGTATCGATCAGCTTTGGTGATGAGTTCAATCTGTGAAAAGCAAATATTAATTCTAATAATGATAATGAAATTACAATGGCAATAAAATTTGAGACAAGGTCATTAAAAGAGAGAGAAAAAAAGTCCTTTATTCAAAACAGGGGTCGATATATATAATACTTGACCATGTAAGAGTATTTTCTATCAAAAATCCATGAATTCTAGACAAGGGTGTATGTTTATATGTTTGCCTGTACGTGTGTGTATGTGAAATGGCATTGGTTATTTTGTAGGTTCATACCCAGACTTGCATCTGTCATGGCGTCATCCTTATAGACAAATGCCATAGTTTTTATGGGTTGTGATTCTAAAAGGCGCAGTGAGAAGGGTACTTGTATAACTCGCCTAGAGAGATGCCTTGTTAAGGCCAAGATGGTGAGAAGGTGACTTGTTAAAACTCGCCAAGGCTGCTTGTTTCAGTTGAGAATGCAAGAATTTAGGTTGTTAAAACTCGCCTTCTCTCCTGGTGACATTTAACAACTCGCCTTGTGGCCTTTCAGTCTTTAAACATGGCGCTTTGGCGTGTTAAACAAGTTGCCTTCTCGCTGCACATTTTAGCTTCTGTAAAAGGCACTACCGGTATTCAACCTTTTAAATAGATAAATTAAATACAGAATTTGATATTTCAGAAGAAAATAGGGAAAATAAATAAAACAGGATGTGAAAAGTATTCATTGCCCTTCAATGTATTTCTTATATTCCAATGATACATGAAAAAGATAAATGGCAACAAAAGACCATGAAATTGGCTATTAAATTTTTCCAAACGTTTTAGATCACATTGTGCACAATTAAGATGCATCAGAAGCCTTTAAAAGACTTGAAGACCTTATATTTATATATAAGATGAGATGCTCTGGATTAATATCTGAAGTTTTTTACGACGTTTACGTAGAGTCCTGCTTATGTAATGGACGATGAACCTGTAATCTCTGTCTTGCTGTCTAAACCTTGGCCTTGAAGCATAAAATATTTCATATGAATACCAATATAAGCCAAGCACACTCCTAGGTATTATTGTGATGTTATAATGTGACCTAATTGCAAATGGAGAGTATTTTCTCTGGATTATGAAATCAAAATAATTTGCAATGTTTATGCTAATTGCCTAGCTAACAGTCCCATCCATGTAAAGTCATGTTATAGCATATTTACTCAGGATGGCTGTGGGCAGGTGTCATGAATGGTCTGAGAAATAATCCATAGTAAACCATTATTCTTAGAATGAATGATATGCATCTTACAGCATGACTAACAATTGAACGAGCATGAAGTAGACCAATTAGTCTGATTGACTAGATCAACCCATTGTACATTGCATGAAAGAAGCAAAAAGTAGTACACTCCCAGCTCCATGACATTGTATGCTGAGAGCCTGAATGGCATAACTATAAATTAGTTTTCCTTTTACCTGTAAGCAAATAACATAGCTGTTTTTTAGAGTTGCTACCAACTCATCATATACATATACATGCTTTTAAAGAAAAAAATTGAGTTAGAAAAATAATACCTATATTATCTTTTAACATGTTGCATTGATGAATTAGGGCTGTTCATCCCTCATTTTTGCAATATTCTTGCTATACCACATTGTATTCATGATATTTTACTCTTGTTACAAACAGTTTTAACTTAGCGCTTGCTTTGAGATTTTATATTAATATACTTGTAGTTTTCTTACTTTTCATGGTGAACGGGCAGCCTAACACATCATGCTAATAACTAGATAGTAATCCTGTCAAATTAATAATTCCCTATCACTCAAATCACTAATATAATTACTTTCCATGTATTTAACCTTACATTACAGTGCATGTACAGGTATGTTGACAAAATGACTGCAATTAACATTTTAGCAATTTTTTAGTCATCACAGTTCATTGATGATGTAACAATTGTAATATGTTTTGAGGTAGTATGGAACAGAGCTTTCAAGGCTATACAAAGGAAATTAATTATTCTCAAAATGTCAATAGTTCTTATAACCTCTTTTTCCATGTTTGCAAGATAAAACTTCACCTTCATGTATAGAGTTTGCAATTTTATTTAATTGCATGTGAAACCACAAAATCACCTTGAGCATTCGATTTGAAGTGGATTTGGCGACTTAATAATCTCATATATCAATATTATTATTATTAATTCTAACAAAGAGATATTAAATTCTAACTATTATCCATATTTGCATTCAACCAGTAATTTCTGCTATAATTGAAAGTATATGCTTGACTACATAACATAATCATTTAGGCATACATGCACATGAACTGTATGCATAATGTAAACGACCAAGAACAAACTCGTAACTAGTTGTATTTGTTTCCAGATGTAATGATTGCTTTGGAGGTTTTGCATCAGCTCCGACTAATGTTTCCTTTTGTGTGTGTGTGTGTGTGTGTGTATTTGATAACATCCAGCTTGTTTGCCTGTTTGCTTGCATGCCCATTCCATTTTCAATTCAATGATTTCTGAACATGTAAATCTCTATTAATTTGATTTAAAAAATAAGTATGATTATATGATAGACTTGTCAAAGTAGGTAGCGCAATTGAAAGTTTAGGTGTTAACCTCTAATACAACAATTGAGTTGTTAAAACAAAAGTTAGGAATTTCTAACATTGGAATTGAGTGTATGACTTTTGAAAATAATTCTTGGACATTATTTCAGCAAGCAGCGCCCCAGAATAGAAAAATTGAAAATAGTAAAAGTAGATTTCAGAAGATGTGAACCAGCCATCATACTTCTCTTATAGATTTAGGATTTTTTTTAAACCCCAACAGGGCCAAAATATTCAGCTAAATCTGTATCAGGTAAAATAATCATTGACTTCAGCTGGTTATCCATGAAGTGAGGAAATGTTTAGCTCGGTCAATTATCGATTTCTGTTTTTCTATCCTAAAAGGGCCACAATGTTTAGCTCGGTCAGTATAAATTTACTGATTTATTGATTTCTGTTTTTCTATCCTAAAAGGGCCACAATCTTTCACTTGGTCAGCATCATCAATGGACAATCAAATCAATTGTTTCTGCTTTTTGTTTTTCACCCCAAAAGGGCCAGAACATACAGCCTGGTCAGTTCTCCGTGGGGTCCAAGGGCATCGTCCAGCGTGACCACCAGAACGACGCCCTGGTCTACACCGTGTACTCGCCGAACCCCTTCTGCAGCATGACAGAGAAGGATATCCTTGAGTACAAAAGAGAAATCGCAGAGAAGACTGGACAAGGTAAAAATCTAAAGGAATTCAGCAAGAATAAATTTAAATTTTTAAGTATCGCCTTTTTTGGAGCATAATAATAATAGTAATAGGCATTTCGATAGCGCCTGCTATCTACAAATTCTATTCCCAGGCTCATTTATTACTAGCCAGGCTTTAGCCTAGCTGCCATTACAGCCCTCCAGCATTTCAAGGAATTAATTCCTGCCAGATGCCCATTTACCTCACCTGGGTCGAGTGTGGCAAATGAAGATTAAGTGCTTTGGAAGTGCCCTACTTTGCCAAATTGTGATGGGTGTGTAAGACCCTGATTGAATTGACTGGGGTTGTAGAGTTGCTTCATCGAATCAGAAGACACAATTATACACAGTTGATTTCTAAATGTTGGAGTTATATTCTCATGTAGAACATATTTGTAAGGGCCACATTATAAGGCTACTTTTTGATAGGGGATGGAAAGTCTCAATCACATGGCTATAACCATATCTACTTGGCGGTTACATTACCTACATGATGCTAATTGCATGGAAGAGCTGGAGTTTCAAAATGATCAAAACCAGGCTTTACACAAAAATCTATACCTTGGCATTGTAGTGGCACCCAGGTGATAATAAATGGGTACCTGGTAGGATGCGAAAACTTATGTGGTTAGATTAGCAAGTGTGCGCTTGTAAAAATGACGCCTGGCTGGAATGCTCCCAAGGGAGTGGAGAATGTGCATACATTGTGTGCGGGTAAGCCTGAATCCGATGACCGGGGTGATAATCTATATCTGTAAAGCGCTTTGGGAGGGCCTGCGGTCCTGAAAAGCACTATGTAAGAACAAACTATTATTATTATTATTATGTCTAACACCCTTTCCCATTTGTTTTGTCGCTAGATGTACAAGAGATTGAGCTGATCTTCCAGGCTCCTGAGGAAGAGGATAACAAGCTGGTAGATGCCCAGGGTGAAGGCAAGACCATCACAACTACCAAGATCTCTACTACAGTCACAATGGCAGGAGGTGAGTGAGTGGCAGAAAGGCCTTCTGCGGGGGTCCCAGTTCAACCTATGGGCACATTTCTATAGTCCTGTAGGGGTTAGGGGGACCCAACATCGGCTCCAGTGACAATTGTACTGGGCTTTATACCGTCAAAGGTATAGGGTTAGGGTTAGGATTGAAATTAGGTGTTAGGTTAGGTTAAGAGTTGGGGTTCAGGTTGAAGTCGGGTATTAGGTTAATTATAGGAGTTAGGGTTAGGTTTAGAGTTGGGGTTAGGGTTAAAATCAGATTTTAGGTTAGGTTTAGGTTTAGGGTTATGGTTGCGATTGAGTTTTAGTTAGGTAAATGGGTTAGGCTTGTAATTGGGTTTTAGGTTTGGGTTATGGTTAGAGTTGGGATTAGAGTTAGGTATGGTGCTATGTCCAGATATGACGGTAAGAGTTTTGTTAGTGTAGGAAGTTGACAAAAATCAATTGTTCCAATTAATACAGTAAATTATTATAACATGTGCTTGTGGTGTATTTTCAGAGGGTGACACTGCCACCGTTCACAAGACAAGAGTGACGGAGAAAACAACCATCAACGGAAGGGACGAGAACGAGGACGATGAAAGGGAGCCCTCACCTGGTGTTGACAGCACAGGATCATCACCGACGAAGGACCCAATGTCGCCCTCTAAGAAATCGAAAAAGAAATTCCGCACGCCATCGTTCTTGAAAAAGAAAGAGAAGAAGGAGAAGAAGGGAGAATAGCGCCCTTTCTCTCACACTTTTGAGTCATGCAATGCGAAAGTGATAATTGCCGTGTTCTAGAAAAAAAATTCATCATCCGATACAAAGATATCTGTAGGGATAATTTGTAAGTAAACGTGGTATGTGGCGAAATGTATGTTAGAACTCGGACATACCATGGAATATATGTAAATTGATGAGTTGGTTATGAAAAGAATCAAGATACTCGATGTGTATGATATCTATAAAGTGTATGCAACGACTCAAAATGACAAAGCTCTTGAGTCTCGGAGGCATCAGAAGGGCAGTGTTCAACGCTGTGTACCTAATATTAAAAAAAGGTAGTTGATAGAGTTCGATCCTTTGCATTTTCTTAGCCACTCTAGTGTAAATGAATATAAGATGAGGTGATATAACGGATGTAAGGAATGCTCAAGTCTTGTTTCTCAATCAAAAAGTACTGATCTCTTTGTTATAATTGTGTGATGATTGGTTTTTTAATCAGGCTCTTCATAACATGTAGTTATTGTACATCATGCCTGGTCTTGTTTGGAAATATTTCATGTTCTTAATCGTAGAGGAGGATTTCTTATTGCCTTGACTGTTCTTTTCCAACAAGTGAAATGCCTCTAGTTGATTTCTGGTGTAATCCATGGAAAATAAGCTGGAACGGCTCATTTAAACTCCAAATTGAAAATTGTACGATCTATTTCATGCTGCATCGAATCAAGGCATTCAGTAATAAGTTCTGCGTTCTTTCTGTCATACAATGACGACTCTTAGAAAGGGCGTACGATCAGATGTTCTAAAATAAATACATTCGTACCCATTTTCTTATTTTCCATGGATTTTCTCTAGCTTGAAATAGCCTAAAGGTACGTTATTTTCATTAGATGAGCATTTTCATTGATATAATCATGTTTATTGCCAAAAGTACTTGTAAGTAGGTTTTTTTTTTCCTTTGCTATATATACTGATTATAATGCTAAATGACTTATTCTTATGTAGTATATGAAATATGTGTATTGTGTATAAAAGTAAAATGAAAAAGGTAGCATGCATGATAGCATTTTAGTGGTTTAGAGCTATTCGTAATCATCAATTTTCCATCAAATCACCCATTATTAAACAAACAAAAAAAGAAAATTGTAGCATGCTAGCCGAACAGTCGTGTAAAATAATGCACTGTGCCCTGTCAACAGTGAGCATATAATTGTTGCGAAAGCGCTGTGTATAAAATTGTATAATCGACGATGCCATTGCGATTGTTATTTAAAAGCAAACATGGAGTCTTTTAGTAAAGTGGTTCCATTAGAACGACAGGGACCTGGGGACAAGTTTGTTGTGTAAAAATTCTTCTTCTGTCGTTCCGGTGATTCCTACAATTCAAGTGAATGGTGTATTCATGTGTATTCATGTGTATTCAAACCTGTGGGTGGACATGACGTTCTTTACTGCGTGGTAAAACTGAAGATTCATTTTTTTATATTTGCTGAAATGTTGAAGTGTAGTTATATGTAGTGTATAATATAGAGAGAGTGGACAAAAAACTGTGATTTCACGCAATTAGTGAAATGTTTAACCTTTTAAATAATGGCTATTAAAAAAATCATTCCCTTTTTGATGATGGGACTGACACGATATTACAGCATTTGATGTCTTACGTGTGTAAAGGTCGTGATGGGGGGAGACAGCGTTCATCCAATTTGAGTTACCCCGGACTGAGGTTGTTATGTAAATTATGAAAGCAGGACATGAATTTGAAGGCATGGGACTGGTATATCCAAAAATGGATAAGGTTTGTGTGTGGTGTGCAATATGCCCAGTCAGAAAGCAGAAAAAATAATTGTACAGAACGAATCTACTTACAAAATTTCTTTTTTGGGAGCTTGCTGTGGAAGTTGGTGGAGGTTAAAGACCTTTTGTCGATTGTACCTGTACATGCGTTACTGTGCAACGGTTCTCTGTAAATATGAGCTGTGTTAAGAACAATGAGGAAAATAATTTTTACAAAGGTTTTTGGAAGGCATTTTTGTGACATCATTCTGTTATTTTTTTTCCTGTTTGGATTGTCTTTCGTTTGCCAGACGGTGGTTTTCGTTCTTTGCAAATCTTCCCGCTCCATCATCCTGTGGTTAAAGTTCATGCGAAGCGTAGAGTCGATTGAATAGGGAGGGAGATCTATCTATTAGAGCATGGACAGTTGAGACAACGGTTGAGCAAGGTATAAAGAGAGACAATCAAGTCTTGACATATACTGTTACAGGTTATTGGCAAGAGACTTTGGTGCCCCGTTTCATAAAACGAGCAATAACTATTCAGAAAAAATGGAAAAAAGCTCTAGATATCATTGAATTTTATCAACTCTGAGCAGATTTGTTGCCCAATTCTAGTGGTTGTTAGCAAGTTTTATGAAACCAGGCCCAGGTTTACTTAAGATCTTAACCGTGTGATCTTGCATTACGGATGTATACATTGTGATATGGCAGGCTGAGTTAGGGCAAGTGTGTAGACTGGGTTGCATGTGTGCCTTGGTAGTACTAGCTGTACATCTGGATAAAGTCGCACTAAACCTGTTTGGTGAGATGTCAACTCACGGTACATGGTATCGTACTGGTAAATTATCTAATACGAATCAATACACCAATGTACAGAGTTGCGTGCTAACTTCTTTTTTAACATAATCATACCGACTTCAAAACCAACCGATCCTTGACCATTCATCGTCATGTAAATTCTTGTTCGGTGAATTGTCGGTCTGGCATTGGTCTCGTTGGTGTGATTGAGGTTTAATTGGTACGTGGCAAGGCGGAAGGATGGAAATGTTCGTTCAAAGTCTAGAAGGTTTAGTGCGACTTTTAAGAGCAAGCACAGTCGAAGTAGAGAGAAAGAGCGAGGTCTAACTAAAAGAGTGACGATTATGTGATCATCACATGGTCTACGTGCCTATATCACGTGCACAGCATGTTGTCGTCATGTGGTGCCCATGCAACCGAGATACCAGAATAAAAGGAAAGAGAGGCAAAATTTAACTTCCACGTTTCAATCTTATCTGTGCTGGATGATTGAACAGTTTGGGGGCATTAAGAAGATTAAAAAAAGATGAAAATTATATTTTTTATTTCTCAGACTATGGATGTGAAAGACATGTAAAGAAGCCTTGTTTTATTGAAATGTTATTGATTTAAATTCGTCGAGGATCCAATTCTGAAGATTTGTAGTGTTAGATGTAGACTGTAGAAAACGAGACGCATTTAGACAGTAGCATGCATAAACTGCCAGCCGTTTAAGAGTTGAAAAGATTGTGAGGATGGAGCGCTATGATATTCTTGTATTTAAAAATAAGGAAGAGAAATTGGCAAAACGGGAAAATGATTGTTTGGTTCTCTTTGTCGGTTACTGTGATTTGTATTCAAATAGGAATTATATGCATTGTTGATGTTGCTAAGATAATTCAGTGTACTGTAATTATTACGTATTCAGTGGATTTGGATTTTAAACAATTACTATTCATATTTAAATGACTACCGTGTTCTAAAAAATCTACTTATAGGATCGTATCAAATTTAAATCAACTTTATAGTACTTGTGTATTTTTCTGTTCTCCTACGGTGCGTTGACTATTCATGTATTCCTATTACCTTTTTTGGATGATAAAAGTAATCCTTCCTTACCCTATGATTTTAAAGTAGAGGCTTTTTTCTGTATATGTACACACATTAAGCTTAATAGTTTAGTATATGTATTTGGTCAGAAATCTTTCTTTAGGCAATATTCAATGAAATATAAGTAGCTGCATTTATCTGTATAGTAGCACATTGAACATTATCACACATAGAAACACACAGCAACGTTGCAACCCATTTTCATTTTGAAACATAGATAGATAGTTTACATGTATGCAGTAGACGTGGAGAAGGGGGAAAAATTTCGGTCTGCATTTTTTTATACCTGTTATAAATTGATCATTTTGAGGAGACGCATCCAAGTCATTTCTCAAAATAAGTCTGCTACGTTTTTTTATGATCTTCAAAGCACATTTGTGGTCATGTTATGTACTTCTCTTTTACCTTGTACAAACATTGATTTGATAATTTTACATTCATCGATGTAGTGATTTACAAAATGAGAATAAGATATTGGACAATTATGTATCCATGTTATCGTCAGTGTTGCCAAGTTAGGGTACAAGATAGATAACTGCTGTATATTTAAATAAATTTCATTCTTTTGTTTCTTGTAACGAGGCCAATTCTTTTTTAATTTTTACTTTTGCTTCCTCTTAGAGTCATATTTTGTAAACTATTTCATAGAATGAATTCATTTACGGCATTAAAATGCCCATACGTTAAACAACGTGGACAGTACTAGGTACTATGTCACTGTTTATTATTTTGTTTTTGTATCGTTGCGTCTATTCATTGTTGAAGCCTTAGGAAACCATTTTTTTTCTTTACTCTTTTCTTTTTTTGCTCGGCTTTTCAAGGTTTCTACTCCAATCATGATATATCGCTTTAGTCTTGGACTAAGTCCGATTGGAATTGAACTGTTATGTATCATTACAGCAGAATGTCATAATTTCATGTATGCAAATGGACAATTAGAATAACACTGCAACGTTCTAGAGGAGAACTATTCTAGATATGCTGGCTATGGAAACCTATTTTCTACTTTTCATTGATCATACATTTGGTTCGAGGATGAATAAGATATTTCAATCGTTTTGTAGTCGTATGTTTGTCCGGTAATGCTTCTTTTTGCCAATAACAAACCAAATACAAAATGGAGGTGCGTTTAGCTGCAATGGCTTTTGGGATTTCTTTTTAGTTTGTATTATTTATCCAAGTTACTTCTGGCTTTAGAGTTAAGATGAAGACATGTATGTCTGTATACTGCAATGTGTACATGTATGTATGTAAGTGTCTCTAACAAGTATGTACATGATCATCCATTTTTTTGAAAATGAAAGACCTTGTATCAAAACGCGTGTCAGACGGCATGATGAAGCGGACATGTATATATACGTAGGGATGACTGAAAGTAGGCATTGATTAGACATCCAAAAGTAGAAGTTAACATTTTCAAGCCAAAAACGGTTATCGGAACATTGGGGGTTAATTTTATTTAAATTCTTCATAATTTTCATGTATTTCCTGCTGCTTCTAACTAAGGTGCCCATGTGTTGTTAAGTCACTTCATCAACTAATTATTAAAAGTCTGCACTAGATTATTTCAAGCCAGAAATTCGACCTTGAGTGATCACACGTTGACAATTGCCTCCCATTGTACATTATTTAACAAGACCAATATGTTAGTTTTCCATGTTTCTGGGACTAATCCAAAAATACAAGTATCGATATCTCATACAAGATGTTTGAAGATCAGTATAGAAAAGAAATCACACCACTGCACAAATGGTCTCCCATCTGTTTTCCTTTTACAAAACATGGATTGAAATTTCAGAAGACAAAACGAAAGAGAAAAAAGAACTGTGCAAGTGCTCGTCTTTTAAGGTATTGCATTCCAGTGTAATTTACCAGTGTTTTTTGACGTTTTGAATACTAATTTAAATACAATTCCTCTCTGTTAAATACAGTTGCACTGATGAAGAACTCCTCATGGTAATGAAACATAGTTCCATTTAATTTCACCTTTCTAGCCTCTACTTTAGTGAGTGCATGTCCTTCTAGGTTCATCTCTCACACACTATTTTTCCCTCTGGACTGAATTGCCATATAGTGAGTTATAAGTAGTAGTCTGTGAAAAAAGGGGGATTACCCTCCCTCTTGCTTATATAGTTGCAATATTGTGTCTTCGTGTGATGATGGAAAATAAAAAAAAAATAATAAAAAAACAATTTCGTTCCTGAAATGTCTCATTGAATTTCTTTTTATCTTTGTTTGTGTGAAGTTCTGGTCATGCGATTGCATTGTGAAAGAAACGGTGTGGAATTGATCAGAAAGGTTGATCATCTAGCATATAAGTATTGGTGTGTACTGCAAGGTTCTGGAATCATCAAAATGATAAGAAATTTGGCCCAGTCTTGGTAAAGTTACAAGCACTGTACACAGAAATATGTATATGGGACTCAACTTTTCAGGGAACATTTTTTATCTTATGTTCTTCCACACTTACATAATACAATGATAACACTCACAAATTTTGTCACCTCTTCCCAGAACTCGACCTTCTCTTGAACATTTTGTAGGTTTACATTTGTAATGAAATCTATTACAATATACCGGTAGACATTGAGTGAGATATGAGATTGGTTTAAAAATATTAAAATCATCTATCATATTTCTACAAAGTCACTCAAAGAAAGGAAGCTGCACAATACAGATTTGTAATAAATACATATATATTATGTTAAACGCAACATATAAACAACATGGGTAGATATACGACAGAAAACATACGCTTTAATCTTACTGAAACACACTTACTGCAGTATTCCAATCAATAGAATCAAATCATGTTCATATTTTATATTCACCTCAAGATGATTGGCCATACTGTTATCCTAATATTGCAAAATAAAAACAAACGGCATCCTCCCTAAATGCAATCAATTTCAAATAAAACAGTATTTAATCAGTTCTTATAATGAAAGAGAAAATGGGAAAGAGTGTCAGAAAAAACAACTATGTATTACTGGTGATTACGCCGTCTGTAAAAAATGATATGACAAAGAATTCACTGGGCAGGGCTCAACATTAATGGGGGTCCAGTGTGCCTTCACTGCCTATAAGGTTAATAGAACTCCGCTGTTTACTAACATATTCAAATTTATGAAAAATATCTTTCTTGGTGACAAGGTATTCAATTAACCTGTTATTAATAAATGAACTACAATACTTGGAATCTAGTCTGCATACGTTACTTGTTGCTATGTCAGACAAGCCTTTGGCAAGATTTCGGGTCGACATGAACAACCTTTCTCTTAGCAGTATGCATGGAAATTGAATATATTAGTAAACCACTCCATTCAATGAAAATAGGGTACATTCTATGAATTCATACTCGATAAGCTACATAAGGTGGAGCATATTTACACAACATTTTGCACTTCCTTTGAGGCCAAAAAGGGGTGAAATAGGGGGTCAACTTCGACTCTGCTAATGGTCGTTACCTCTTTGAATATGAAGTGACCCCACCATACATTTGTACATGTAACTCTGACATGCCTGTCATATCAATTCTGGTTTCAGTGGGATAAAAATGGAATAAGTACCTGCATCCATTTTACAAGAATCATGTCCAATGATGATGCCTCATTAGTGAATTTGGCCGTTTGTTCCAAACCCCACTGCATTAAAAAATAATTTAGGGAGGAATATCTCTGGAATGTGAGGAAATCATTTGAGGAAAAAGAAAATTTCTCTGATTTTTTTTTACCTTGGATGCCATTAGGTAATTAATTTCCATACAATTCATTTCTACTCATTTAATCTGTTGAATAGCTTCAGAAAAAATTTACCTTTTGAATAAGTCAGTAGTAGCAAAGTCTTATGCTAAAATATTCTACCCCTACTCACTAGTACTGTTTTTCACTTTTTCCTGCGCACAACCGCAAACAGTATATACCGGTAGCTAAGCTATATCTACACATGGGAACATTCATTATTTTAAACACCAAAGCAATAAAATGCCCTTTAATTTCATTTCTCATTTATAATACAATATACATGTAGTGAAACATGATTCGTGAATGAAAAAGACCTACATGTACATACATCAACAGCATATTGTAAGCAGTGGAATTGTTTTTTAGTCCATAGGACATTGCATGAATACAAATTTGATGGGATGAATGATTAATAAATGTACAAATATTGGCCTATAACCACTGATTTACTTCATAATTCTCATTCTGGAAGTCAATATCTACACGACGGAGACGATGGCTCCGACTTGGACTATACCGAGAAACGCCAGGGAGATTTTGAGACCAAAGAGATTACGCAGGAAGGCAACATTTCCCAGATTGCCGCAAAGTTTGCAGTCACTTCTACCCTAGGGCAACCACTCCATGGGGAGATTGCAGACGCAATCAACTTCATGATGGGGCAGAAAATTGAGGAAAAATCCTTACCTGAAGCAGCTGAACAGTATCTCTGCCCAGAAAACTGCAAATTACTAGACCCTAAGTAAACACCAACAATTGGAAACGCATGTCTACATCCTTCAGAACAAGGGATTTTAAGTTGCATAATGTGCAGAGGTCACCCACAAAGGGAATCTTTGGGTTTGCACATACACTAGATGCAGCCACGATGACGGATCAACAGCAGGATGCTTCGACACTGCTTTGTGAAGCCATCTTAAGTTTGAATTCTCTTTCCAAGGATTTCATAAAGCACGAGGTACACAATAACATCCGTTAATTTTGCAAGTCCGCAAACAAAGTAACCAAGCTTCTCTTCAGAGACGATCTTGGGAAGCAGGTTAAAAACCTGCAGGACCAGCTAAAAGTAACTGAGGGGGTCATGATAAGACCCAAAGGTCATCAGCATACACAACAGTATCATCCATACAAGAGATACAATGAAGATGCTAGACGCAAAATAAAACAGGCAGGCTGGTCAACCTCACAGGCGCTTGCCATGCCTGGATCTTTGGGGCGCCCTTTTATAGGGCACAAGTCGTGGAAGAGAAACACGTTCAAACAGACCTCCCATCCTCACAAGTACACCCCAACAGCAGCGGCAGTCAAGCCAGCAAGAGAGAGGAAGCACTTCCAAAGTTCCAACCCTATCGACAAAATCAGGGGAGGAAATAGGCAGCCGCCATCGTCTTCTAGTCAAGGCTCCAAAGAGGTAAGTGCGTCAAAATCTTCTCAGCTTTCTAATATGGTCGGGGGTTGACTGAAGCCATTCTATCTCAACTGGGCAGAATTAACTTCAGACAAATTTTTGCTGTATACAGTGAAAGGTTATACAATTGAATTTGATCAAGATAAGTTCCCGCCTTCCCTCAAATTATTCATAACATTATGATCAAACTATGGACATAAGTTCTTGTTTAATCATTTTATCAATATCAGTTAATTATTAATTCATAAAATTGATAATTAAAAATAAAGATGATAGTCACCTTTGTGCCAAAATCATTCAAGGAATGTCTTTTTTCCCAGATATCCTCTTCCCACACCCGGGTTAAGAGAGACGACTAAGAAGGAAGTGCCTAGTATAACTATGAATTTATTCATGATTAAACCTAACCTGCTCTATGTACATAATTGCATGAAATAATATCAAGGTGATTAATTAAAAAAATCATAATCTGAGGAATGTCTCAAAGTTCAGGACGGATAAAACAAATCATTTTTTAATCATTTTTATGCTTAGTCAAAGATTGTCCACTCGACAGATAACATGGCATGATGCGATGTAGCCAGGTGCAGGTGAACAATTTTCAAAGTTTACAAGCAATTGCACACTGAAATTAACTTGGATATCAAGGTGATATAACCTTGATTTAAAGAGTTTTAATTTATATATTTGCTAAGAACAACTTAAATCATAATGTGACCAAATATTCTGTATCTTATAATAGGGTCAGTATTGTTTAAACCACTATTCTTGCATATCTAGTTTGTGGCAGTTTACAATGATAGCAGTGTAAAGGTAAATCAGATTTTTCACTAATATATGATGGAAACTGGTGGTGGTGGTGGTTATTTTTACCCGACTGCTAAAAAGCATAAATGTTTGTAAGTAAGCAACCAGACGGCGAACTGCTTTAGGTCCTCTCTGAGGGACCTGGTAACGAGGATCAAATCGACTTGGTTTCGAACCCGGGTCACCGGATTACGAGACCACTGCTCTACCAACTGAGCTATCGCGCCTCTAATAGAGCATGGAGCCACCAAGAAAATAGCTTGGACAAAAACACGACCAAAACTTGGACATGAATGCTGAAATTTTCACTTTTTAATTTGTTTGTACTTAGAAACACTCATACTGGTGATTACAGCTATATTTGCCACATTACATCACATTATCTATCTTTTTTTATCACAATTTGTTTCCACAGCTAATGCTCAATAAATGTAAAGTAAATTAACATTTATCATAATTATAATCCTACAGCTGACCACCTTTCAATCAAGAGTAAATTATTATTCTTATAATCTGGTAAACGTTTTCAATTCAATATCTTAGATATCCATGACAGCACTTTGAGAGATATGTATACCATGTCGCTGCGCTAAAGATCCCATCAACACTATCACAGTGAGTGATTTAAAGTTGGGCGTTATGTTAGTGTTAGTGTTAGTGTTTACAGCAGTTGAGAGCTCTTAAATCAAGCTAAAATGTGCTAATGAAATTAAGAGCCCGATACCAATATCAAAATCATTAGCTTAACACTAACACCGAACTGGAAATCAACATTTGCTTAATCCCTAGGAGCTAGTGTTGGTTAATAGGACATTTGTACGTAAAATATTAACACCAGCCACAAAGGTTGGTTCAGCACACAACAATTTTGCAAAATCGATAACACTAGCTACCGGAAGTTGACGATATGCAGAGGTCATAACACCAGCTTTAACACCAGCCTTAACACCAGCTGATTTCCATGTGGGTGTTTAGGGCGGATGTTAGTGTTTATGTTTATTAAACACTAACACCAGGCCTAAACACCCAACTTAAAATCACTCACTATACCAAGTATGCATGATGGTGTTTATAAACGCCTTCTTCTGACTGGTAATACCCTAGTAACACCAATGAGACCAATTCAAGACCGACAACAGACCAAGAAAAAAATACGATGTTACCCCTCATGGCCAAGAAATTGTTGGTTTGACAATGTGATTGAATTATCATCATCGATAAGCAATCTGTCAAATGTCAGGTTTAGAAGCCCTGTTAATTTCTCAAACAAATGTCTCTCCAAGTGCTCCAATCTTGAGACAACTGTTTCATCTCTCTGTAGCTGACTACCGTACTCCACATTCTCCAATGATAACATCTAAGAATCTCGGGTCTTCCTTTCGGCTTCTTTCCATATAGACGATCTTACAAGACTCTGATTATTCAGTCGTCACATAACGTCACGAGTCCTAATCAGGGGCCCGTTTCACAAAGCCTTTTTTCAATGACAAATTACAAAAATCAGTGACAAATCTGCTGACAACCAATCAGAAGCAAGGATTTCAGTAGCTTACAACAAAAACTGTCATTAGTCACTGATGACAAGTCTTGTGAAACACCCCCCATTTCTTTCGTCTTTCTTTGATCATATTCAGCAAAGGTATCAGTAAGATATATTGAAGCTAAAAACTGGTCACAGGTTCTATCAACATAAAGACTCATAGAGATGGCATGCGATCACCCAAAAGAATCAAAATACATGTAAGAAACCATCAGGTATCCGCTCCGAACAAAGAACTAAGAGGTCATACTAAAAAGCTTTTCCAAAGACGTACTCGCACAAATTTAGCTGGCCACTTTTTCTCAAATCGAGTGGTCCAACCCTGGAACAGCTAACCTCACAACATAGTTTCTGCACCCACTGTGGCTACTTATAAGAGTAAACTGAGAGCCCTTCCCACAGGACAAGAAGGCTAATCAACCAAGCATACCAAGCAAGTAAGTAAGAACAATGTTTTTTATGTCTTTGATGGTGATCACAGCTCTGTGAGTAGAGTACACAAGCATGTCACAAACATGTGGACTATGCTTTCTTTAAATGTAATCATTCTTATGTCTCTTAAATGCCACCATCATCTTCACGTATGGTATGTAGATAAAGTCAACCGAGTATTTGGTGTTGGAATGGTTCAGTGGTTTTGAATAGAGGTCCTGAAACTGGAGAGTCCCAGGTTCAAATCCAATAAGTGTGGCATTGTCCATGGATTAGTCCCTGAAGCAGGGCTTGGATCAATTTGTCCTTAGATGATTAATACCTACAAGAATACACATCCTGCTTATACAGAAAATACTTGAATACAAATCTTAATCTGAACACTCATCACCTACCGGTATCTGCAAATCCCCAGGATCTCATAGTCCTCCAGGAATGGAGGAATTCAACAAAAGAAGAAGACTTGAATATAACTACCACCTATCTTTGAAGGCCATCTTTCTTGCTTCCCTTCTTATCAAACGCTGTATCAAATGAAACCGTATTAATAAAGACCACCTTTCTTTGACCATAAACACAACTTTTCCTGTATCATTTGAGTGGTATTTATATACAGGCTTGACTGAGCTACCGTTTCTTTGGCTCCAAAGTAAAATAAAGATCAATCAATAAAAGTTTGACATCACAAATTTTATGTTGTCATGGTTATTGGCTCCTGTACTCTAGCCATGGCCATACATGTAGACAGCACAGATTTCAGCCAGTTCTCTAAAAAGGCAACACATCAGTCGACCTACTTGAGCTTGTGCTAATCACAATCATCACTGTCTTTCAAAGGCTTCACTCATATCCTCAGAAATAAAACACTTTGGTAATGTGACATACGAATCAAAAGCTCTCATGATTTCGACAGTCCATACATATCGTCTTTCAAGTTCTTAGGGTTTTCGCTGCTCCCCCTCTCAGCCTTGTTGGTCCTCCAGTTCATGCACACCAGCAAAGTCCATGATGGTTTTTTCTTTCCCTGGTGACGAGGCGGCCCCTGACCTTGGTGACATGTCGCCCCCTCTTGATGACCTCTCTGCGAGGTAGATTTCTAGGTTGCGCATCATGGTCCGAGGATTCTTCTTGCAGTTGGCCTCCAATTCTGAAAATGGAAAGAGGAAATGTATACATTGTTACAGAAATTCTTGTTACAGAGTATCCATGATTAGATGAAATATTCAGGTTCACTTTCTTTATCAACTCGAATTCATCTCAAGAAGCCATTTGGACAAAAAAAACTCTCATGAATAATGGCACTGCAAACAACATCCAGATCACAATATAATAAATAAAACAAAATGATATGAGGCACGAATTGAAACATTACTGAACTTGACTACAAAAGTCAAACAATAGCATAGGATACATTACAAAGTTACAAACAAATTATCAGTTTTGCAATTGATAGAGATAGAGAAAATGCTAGAAATAATATTGGCTCAAGGCCAAATCAATAAAACTCTCTGCTTGCCATTCCTACTAGTGTATAAACTTTGCATACTTCTAGATATACCATTTAATTTTCATTTCATCCACTGATCTATTTGCTAAATTCAAAGTATAGAAATAACCAAATGAAATAAGAAATACCACAAACTAGTGCCAAAGGAAACCAGATGGGTGTCCTATGAAGGTTCTCCTCACTGTCCAGTGATTTACAAACTACTTTTTATTCATTTTATGTAAAAGATCAAAAGAGTGGACAAATGAGCGTTTTAATTTACCTTTGAGTACGAAGCCTGAATCGTGGATCGTTTTTCTCTGCTGTTTCCACGTCTGGTAGAGTTGTAAAAAGATGCTGGCGTAAAAATCGTTGATGACACCAAAGACTTGCTTCCGTCTATTGCATTCTCTGTGTAAATAAAAAGATAAAGACATGATTTGTATTGTCATCATTTATCAAAGTCTGTATATGCCCTCTTATGAGGGCTTACTGATTTTTCGCGCCATGAAGACACTCCCTCCCTCCACTTCTTCTTGTCTTGAGCATCCTCCTCATTTCGCCAGCCATACTGCTTTCCGACTTCACCATATCTTACCATGAAATCTTTGGTCTACCTTTCCCTCTTATGTCGTCCATTTCCAGAAGCCATGCCCTTTTCACAAGTTCATCATCTTCTCCACAAATGGATTTTAAAATTTGACCAGCACCACTTGAAATCATTAGCTTGGTCAAACATGGCATTTAAATTAAGTATTAATCCCTGCCAGATTCATGGACTATACCTTGGTCAAGGGAGCGAAAATATAAAATGAGCTTGTTCTCGGGATAAAAGCATGGGTCTGAAACCTCAAACCCTTAACATTTTGTAGCTAATTTCTGAGAAATAAAAATGCATAAACCTAACATGGGTAAGATTGCAAAATTATCCCACCTTATTCTAATATGACTGAACCATTTTGATTGACATTTGGCATAGGGTCTTATCACATGGCCTATCAAGTCTAGAATAAAAATTTGGATAAAATTAAAGGGGGAAAACCCCAAAGCTTCGGGGCCAAATGGATGACTAGCCCTTTAAAGCCTATCCGCACTAGTTTGGCCAGGAGGGATTAGACCTCCCTGCCTGGTCACTTACAGGTGGCTATCTCATCAAATCAGCTCTCAATTAACATGGGGGACAAACGGGCACCGCTTAGGCATTGTCTACTCTATAGAGGGCGCAAGTAGCTACAAGAAGTGCAGTCCCGCTTTAAGACAGAAGAAAGAAAGCATACCTTGATAAGTGTTCCTCTCGTAATGCCATCAACGCTATCCTTGTCATGTTGATCGCCATCACACAGAATGGAAAATTCTATCAAACAGAAATGAAAAGATCAAGTTGTCAGCATACATAATTACAGAGAAACAAGCTCTTGATTCACAGCAAACAATCTATATGGATAAGGAGGGCAGTTGAAACTACTGGGGAGCATTTCACAAAGATTGTCATCAGTGACAAATGACAGTTTTTGTTATACATGTAAGCTACCAAAATCCTTGCTTCTGATTGGTTATCAGCAGATTTGCCACTGATTTTTGTCATATGTCATTGGAAAAAGGTTTTATGAAACAGGGTCCTGATCCGAATGATAACTTATACAACCATAAATTCCACACAAAGAGCACTTACATACAATCTTGCCAAGCAAGGCAGTCCGTACCATACTTCTACATGCAGCAGAGACTTCTATGTACTATGGCTATGGCTCAGTGGTAGAGCAGTGGTCTCTTAAGCTGGAGGTCCTGGGTTCGAAACCAAGTCGATGCGCTAGTGCCATTTGGTAAGGCATTAATCCTCTTTACCAAGTCCCTCGGTGAGGACTTAAAGCCATCGGTCCCATGGTTGCTTACTTACAAGCATACAATACTAATAGTAGTCTGGTAAATCAAACCATCAAATCATCAACCAGATCCCTAACCCTAAACCTGACCATATACATACCTGCCAACATTTGAAAATAAAAATTAAGAATTTTAGCAAGGTGTGCCTTCGAAAATAAGAAATCGCAGTTGCAGCGGCAGTGTAAATGGCAATTCGCGGTAAATCTGTACCAAAAAGCTTGAAATTTTGAAAAATCAGAATATTCAGAATTTTCAGGTCCTAAAAATCCAGAAAATCAGAATATTCTGGATTATTCGTAAGGGTTGGCAGGTATGCATATATCGTTGACGAAATAGGGCCTGCTACTCACCTGTGTTTCGTGCTGGGAGAGCTTGTAGATTTCTTTGGCAAGAGGAAATTTCTGAGAGTCCATGAGAAAGTCCAGCAAGGTGAGAAGTCCTAGGAACCCACACGCTCTCAGATCGGTTGACGGATCCGTTCCTAGGGTCATACAAATACATGTATAACATCAAGACTAAGAACACAGAAACTGGATGATTTCATGGACATTTAAATTGGCATGTCAAAGCAACAGGGGTATGGACTATTGTCTTCAAACATTAAATTGGTCATTGATCATTACTGCATATGTGATGCAATTTCTTTTTATATGCTGAGAAAAAAAGTGTCAAAATTAGTACATCCTAACGTCCTTTGGGGGAGTGGGTTTAGGGGATCTTTCTGGACCCAAACATAACAACAGAGTTTTACTGATCTGTTTTTGGAGATGGACCCTAACTCACCTTGAAAGCCTATCTGTTCCCAATGAGATCCCAACCTCTTTCTGGACCCAATCATGACTGGACCCTTTTCTCACCTTGAAAGCCTATCTGTTCCCAATGAGATCCAAACCTCTTTCTGGACCCAAACATGACTGGACCCTTTTCTTACCTTGAAAGCCTATCTGTTCCCAATGAGATCCAAACCTCTTTCTGGACCCAAACATGACTGGACCCTTTTCTCACCTTGAAAGCCTATCTGTTCCCAATGAGATCCAAACCTCTTTCTGGACCCAAACATGACTGGACCCTTTTCTTACCTTGAAAGCCTATCTGTTCCCAATGAGATCCAAACCTCTTTCTGGACCCAAACATGACTGGACCTTTTTCTCACCTTGAAAGCCTATCTGTTCCCAATGAGATCCAAACCTCTTTCTGGACCCAAACATGACTGGACCCTTTTCTTACCTTGAAAGCCTATCTGTTCCCAATGAGATCCAAACCTCTTTCTGGACCCAAACATGACTGGACCCTTTTCTCACCTTGAAAGCCTATCTGTTCCCAATGAGATCCAAACCTCTTTCTGGACCCAAACATGACTGGACCCTTTTCTTACCTTGAAAGCCTATCTGTTCCCAATGAGATCAAAACCTCTTTCTGGACCCAAACATGACTGGACCCTTTTCTCACCTTGAAAGCCTATCTGTTCCCAATGAGATCCAAACCTCTTTCTGGACCCAAACATGACTGGACCCTTTTCTCACCTTGAAAGCCTATCTGTTCCCAATGAGATCCAAACCTCTTTCTGGACCCAAACATGACTGGACCCTTTTCTTACCTTGAAAGCCTATCTGTTCCCAATGAGATCCAAACCTCTTTCTGGACCCAAACATGACTGGACCCTTTTCTTACCTTGAAAGCCTATCTGTTCCCAATGAGATCCAAACCTCTTTCTGGACCCAAACATGACTGGACCCTTTTCTTACCTTGAAAGCCTATCTGTTCCCAATGAGATCCAAACCTAGGACAGTCTATTGCGCTTCCTGTCAGCTGCTTGTAGACTGTCTGGAGAACACGCTTATGAATCAGCTCATCATCGTCAAAGGGATCTGATCAACAAACAAACAAAAAGAAGCATAATGAGCTGTGAAACCATTAACTAATGGGGCGTTGCAAGAAAGTTGCCATTGATGGCAAGTTGCAAAATTTGCAACTGATATTTGCTATCGATTGCAACTCAACTTTCTTGCAGCTCATCATAGTCAAAAGGATCTGATCAACAACAAAACAAAAAGCAAGCATAACGTGCTGTGAAACTATTAACTAATGGGGCGTTGCAAGAAAGTTGCCATTGATGGCAAGTTGCAAAATTTGCAACTGATATTTGCTATCGATTGCAACTCAACTTTCTTGCAATGCCCCACTAGTATCCTAAATTTCCTAGGATTTTGTTAGGATTCAAGTTTTAACAATTAAATTAAGTTAACTAGATCTAGCTTATAATCCCCCCCTCCCCCTCCTCTCTTACTAATGGGGAGTTTCTAGGCCAGGCCTACCAGAAAGTCCTAGGCCCTCTCTGTTATAACCAATAAACTATGTTAATAGTACTTACACTGTGCAATAGCAAAGACCAAGTTCCTCTCATCCAGTAGACCTTTGTTCATCTTTGGCGGTCCCAGGACTAGATGTTTGAGGGCAGCAAACCCTGTCCTCTGAATGCAAGGCTTGATCTTACTCTGTCAACAAGAAAGAAGTGTATTCAACATTAAAATATCATACTACAGTCAAACCTGTATTAATGGCCACCTCTCTATAAAAGCAACCTGTCTTTAGTGGCTATGCATTTTGTCTCATATGAAAGAGGATGTGTGTTCTAGAACCTGTCTAGAGTGGCCACTTTTTCTGTTTCCCTTGGATGGCCTTAATAGACAGGTTTGACAGTACAAGCAGAAAATGTTACCAGTCTTTACCAATAAGCAGGTTAGATTTTACTCTGTCAGTGAAATATCAAAGGGATAAGAGCATATTTAACATCAAAATATCACAATATAAGGGAAAATATGCAGTTTTCCATTCATATCTTAAAGCTCCACTGTACTACTTGTAGCTACTTGCTCCCTCTATTTAGCAAACAATGATTAAGTGGTCCTCGTTGGTCCCCCATGATCCCCTTTTTCTTATGTTAATTGAGAGCTGATTTGATGAGATAACCACTTGTCGGTGACCATGCAGGGAGGTCTAATCCCTCCTGGCCAAACTAGTGTAGACGGCTTTAACATAAAAATATCACAATATAAGGGAAAATATGCAGTTTTCCATTCATATCTTAATGGCTGTGAAAGGGGGATCCTGTTTCAGTTAATTCATAATCAAATGTTATTACAGATTTACCGATGTAGTACATGATCTGTCACAATCCATACCTCTTGTAATCTTAAAGTGACTCCGTAACATTGCCTCAAATTCTGAATAAAAATCCTGGATTTAGCTCATGCTGCAATGATAATTATTAACCTTTAGGTCAGTCAGGAACCCCATAACTTTTACAAGCCGATCGCCTGTCAAGATATTTTTCATTGGAAATCGAAATCAATTTTTCTGTTTTCCTAACAGTTTTTATAGCACTACAGTCTATTTGGGAAAATGAGTACCGGTATGGTAAAACTGGTCACTCAAAGATTTTTACTTTTTTGAGGCAATTCACGATCATTTTGAAGCGCAATTTATTTTTAGGGCTTCAATATTCAATATCACAGACACTGATAACAAATGAAAAAGCACCTAAGTAAAGAATTACGTACCATATACTTTTCCATATTGCATGTCTGAAAGAAGCCCAGTGCTTCATTAAATGACACCAAAGCTTGCTTCCTCACTGCACTGTGTTTACCTGTGGACAATTCATTAAAATGATATATTAATAAATTATGACGCATTCATTTATTAAAATCAATAAAATAAAATAAAAATTAAATTAAAATTAAAATCGATAGAAATTAAATTCAAATTACAACATTACAAGAACGTGACATTTTCTCCATTCAGAATTTCCAGAGAGGTTTACAGCTACAAAATTAACTCCTTTGAACTATCTATGGATGACTGATACTTTTGTACAGGGACTAGACTTTATTTAAAATATCCAAAAAAAATCACCTCACTACAGAAGTTTGCATAACATAAGAAAGTGTGAACTTGTACTACAATTTTCTCTTCTATAAAAACAACCTAAATAGAGCAGAATATTCATCACACACACAAAAACAAATCACAAACTAAACAGCAATCATTGCACATCAATAGTTTTTTTGAATCACAATAAAAAACAACTAATTCTCACACAGTTAAATCACAAAATTAAAGTAATCACAGAGAGAGGGGAGAGAGAGATAGAGGGAGAGGGAGATAGAGACGGGGAGAGAGAGACGGAGGGAGAAAGATGGAGGGAGAGAGAGAGAGAGAAATAGGGAGCAAGGGGAACCTACAAAGACTGATCAATCTCAGCCTCGTTCAGTACAACTAATTAAGTGCAATCTCATTTTGGAAAAGCACACTATCCTAAGTGTTCCAGCCTATCATTGGCTTAGTTTTTCACATGCAACATGGACATTCAAGTAATTTCTTTAACTTGAACCAACAAATTGTGCATTTTCATTGCTTACTTAATTTAATTTACAAAGTGTTCTCATGATTTTCAATCTCAAACTTTTTTTTCTTCAAAATATGAAACTCAAACACCTATTATCATTTGCTAAATTAGAAAAAAAAAAAAAAAAGTCACAGTCTACAGATAGAAAAGACATACAAGGACTTCAAATCTTCACAATACTACAAACTATTGTACATGTACAAGCAAACAAACTGGTCAACAACAAAAAACGCACAATAAAGAGACACATGAAAAAACAATACCTGGCGAAGCAGCTCCTATTGAAGTTTTAAGAGTGATGAAAATAATACAAATTTAATAAGAAGGAAATAAATACCAGTGTAATGCACTTTGCTTCCTTATAAATCACTTTCAAGTTGCTGAAAGCATTGCCTTCATGCAAGGATCCAGTTTAAAAGTGCTACAGGAAGGAACAATCTTACTCCAAAAATGAGAGTTTTTTTTTTTTTTTAAGAATGTTTTAAAATAAAAATAAAACAAAAACAATGCAATTTCATATTTAGTATAGATATTTTAAATGTGTCTTGATCAATGTGGCAAACTGAATGGAATTGCAAGCACTAAAAGAAACATCATATAACAGGGTCCCTTAAGCCAAGGTTTAAACCTGATGATGTTTCAGTTAGCTTTGCTGGCCTAAAATTTAAAATAAACCTGAAATAGAAAAATAGTTCAATTTAGAACTTAAAGGGACTGCTCACCTGGTTGAATTGTTTCTACAGCGTCCCACTCAGCTTGGGCTCTTAGAAGCTTTTCTGATGGCTCTAGGGCTCCAGTCCGACTCACTTCTGCCTGTAAACAAATATAATACACAAAAATAAACATGTGGGACTAAGATGTTCAGATAAGCTCTCCTGTTGTAGACAAGCGCATAGCGAGGATTTCATTTTAGGGGGGGGGGCGGTAGTGAGCACGCAGAGCGTGCGAATCACTTAAAGAGCGCGCATAGAGCGCTCCCTAGGGGGGTGGGTGCAGGGAGGGGGGAATTTCCCCCCTCTCGCGCAAAGCGCGGAAGCTTTGAAAGAAGACGATTCGTTGTGCCTTTCTCGACTCATAATCCTTGTCTGAATTCAGTCCGCCCCTCCTGCGCATAGCGCGGAAGCTTTGATGTATTATTAGAAAAAGAAGACGATTCGTTGTACCTTTCTCGACCCTTAATCCTTATCTGTATTCAGTCCCCCTCACGCGCGGAAGTTTTGACATTTCATTAAATTATTAGAGAAAGAAGACGATTCGTTGTACCTTTCTCGACTCCTTTCCCTTTTTCTTCCTACGTCCTCTACTTTTTTTTCTTCTATTTCTCTCTTTTTTTATTTTGGCCAGCGTTTTTTTTGGGGGGCGACCGCCCCCACCGCCCCCCCTGGCTACGCGCCTGGTTGTAGACAATTAAAAATATATTTTAACTAAATCCAAACACATTTCCATATGTACAATTAATCCATTTTTATTTCATTGACCACTATAATATATCAAAAACTAAGAACAAAAACCATCAGCAGCAAATAAGCAAATTACTGAACTGTTCAAAAACTTAATATGCAGTCAGAGTCCCAAGTTTATGGCACATGACATGGAAAAAAACCTGAAAAACAACCAGGAAAATAATGGTTGTCAAAGCTTACCTTCAAAATGTCTTCTGTTGATGGGTTGGTAACCCCATTATTTCCGCTATCTCCATTGGCTTTACTGGATCCATTAACCAAAACAGGGTCACCGGTCTTGTTATTTTTCTCAGCAGCCTGGTTGTGGGTCAATGAACTTTCATCTGAAGGCTGAGATTGGGCAGTCTTTGTAGGTTCCTCAGGGATAGGCTCTTCCACCTATAAGTATTTAGAAAGTAGATTTTTGATATGGCTACATGTATGCCCTATAAGAAGGATAGGTCTGTACCTTAAAGGTACTATGTCCCATTTGCAGGCCAAAAAATGAAAAGGTTAAATTCCAATGGCATTTGAAAGATAATACTAATTTAGAACTCCCCTTAAAAAAAAGGGGGGCTTGAAAATGTCTTTAAGTGGGAAAAAATGACTATTAGTTGCCAAATTGACTCAGGAGCTAAAGAGCCAATAAGTAATAGTCTTGATTTTCAGACCAATGTACCGCATGGTCGTACGTTTTATGCTGCGCAAAGATTCAATCAGTTTAA
Source organism: Strongylocentrotus droebachiensis (assembly GCA_035222895.1). Lineage (NCBI taxonomy): Eukaryota > Metazoa > Echinodermata > Echinoidea > Camarodonta > Strongylocentrotidae > Strongylocentrotus > Strongylocentrotus droebachiensis. The sequence continues at coordinate 892,556 of JAVYIG010000019.1, forward strand.
TTTTGGCCATTACAAGAAGTAGGTTATTGATGTAGACAAATCCTTTACAGCTCATTGGTATGTTATTACCAAAGAAGAAAAAGCCAGTCACTCACTCAATACTGACAATAGTGTCTGACAGTGAAGTCTAGCAAGTAAACGGGTTTTCTTGCATAATTTGAATATTAGGACACTGCTAACGTTTAAATTTCACAGATAGGATATACATGACATATTCATAATTCCTGCAAAGTTCTACAGAATTTGAGGTTGGCTGCAAAAGGGACATAGTATCTTTAAGAAAAGAAAAGAAATCTTTCTCCTAAAAATCCATGAATTTAATATTTTAGAAGAAAGATGAAAAATATGAACAAAATGAAAAGGCTGAGGGTGACTAAAAGACAAACAGGCATAGAGAGTGAATAAACTCGCACAAAATAAATACGGTACATGTATCATAGATACTTTGCCATAAATGCACATAAACATATCCTGTATCCCCTACCAAATTTTACATCTCTATCCTGAGTCAAAGTTCAACTTTGTCTCATACTATACTGATGACTCAATTAAATATCCACAAAAGATGACATAAAAGGGATATGGACGAACTGCCTGCCAAAAGTCTAACAACTTTCTCTAAGCTCCTCAAGTTACATGTACATCATGTACCTCATGACCTCAAAGGACCTACACAAACTCATTTGTCTGCGTGTTAAAAGATACACAAATCTGAAGCGCACTACAATTACAAAAACAAAACTGCGGTAATCTGAGGCAAGTGTGGACAAGCCTTTATGCCTCATGGGGGTGTTTCACAAAGATCCTAAGTTGAACTTAACTCCAAGTTGGACTTAAACATTTGCAGCCTTAAAATAAAATATATTCAAAAGCAAAAATTCAAGTATTTTAGACTTTTTGTAAATTCCACATCAACAACATGAAATCTCCTTGATAATAAAAATCATGAATGATTTGAATCAACATTTTATGCCATTTAAAATAACTTTTACAAAATATGTTTAAGGAAGCTAATGGCTTTCCATAACTTAGAGTCTTTGTGAAACACCCCCCTGGTCCATTGCGGTATGACTGACCTTGGCAGTCTCCTGCTCCACGGGTCCGTCTGCTTCATCCCCACTACCCCTTGTAGAGGAGGGCGTTGGTTCAGGTGCCGGGGCGGGGGCAGACGGGGACTTGAATACATCAACCTGTGCAAGCAAGGAAGGGGAGGTAAACATCATAACACTTTAAAAGGTATGACCAGGGTTCATGCATTTCTGATACATGTTGTAAACTATTTAAAGCCTGTCTGCACTAGTTTAACCAGGGGAATAGACCTCCCTGTAAAGTCACTGGCAGGTGGTTACCTCATCAAATCAGCTCTCAACTAACATAAGAAACAGGGGATCAAGGGGGACCAACAGGCAGGCATTGTTTGCTAAACAGAGGGGCAAGTGGCTATAAGTAGTGCAGTGTTCTTTTCTCAGACATAATAGCAGTTGATCCTGTATTAAAGATAGATTTCCCACTCTTTGCATTAACTACATGTATATAGACAGTTACCATGCAATACCAAAATACATATATATGCCCACTGCTTCTTTCAACCTTTTATCTATTTCCATGTCAAGATAAAACAATATTATATAATCTTCAAAATACAAACATACAAATTTGATAAAGCTATACTGCTAGGCTCTAAATAAAATTTGACTTTGCAACCTCAATGGACATGTGTCTCACTATAGAAAGGTTCATATGAAATAAATTTATTCCTTCATCATTATAAACTAAAAATGTAAATTTATGAAATTTTCAGTACAGAACAAATGTTGAAGGAATGCCAGGATACATCATGGAGATGCCAATTAGTGTTTCATTGATTATTACCATTTTTCTTTAAAATCAGATTTTGCTCAAACTGTCACTTAATTATCAGCTACTTGCATTTTACGCTTTTATCGAAACCATCAAAATTTAACCGGTACTTTAAGTATCACATACATTCTGAAACTCGTCCATGGAGACCTTGTAGTTGACTGCTTCACAGGCGGAGTTATCCCCTTTTGCCTCAGGCGTGTCATCTTCAGCTATGATGTCATTGAAATCATCATCATCATCCTCCTTGTCTTCAGGTGGTTCAGTGATGTGGATCGCAGGAGGGGTCAAGTTACTACTGTTCTCCATACTACATGGAGGTGGACAAAAAATGATTATTAAAGTATTAAGTGAAACCTGCTGAAGACCCTCTATAGAAAGACCCCCCCCCCCTTCTGTAAAGACCACATTCCTTTATATTCCTTCAAAATTGCTTTTCATTCAAATTTGTAATAAAGAAACCTGTACATGAAGATCACCTGCCTGTAAACACTACTTTTCTTGTCTTCCTCGATGCTTGAAAGATCTTTATTTTACAACAATAAATAACTGACTGTTTACTTTTAAGTCCAGAACTTGCTTGTTAAAAGGTTTGAATGTCAGCCAGCAACATTATGACTGGGTATACAGACTAATGGAAAAAAATTAATCAAACAGCACTTAATTACCATCACAAATATTTTTGTCCTGTATAATATTGTCCAACATAAGTCTTAGAAGATTTTTGAAATATGGCTTGTAAACTTCTTCAAATCACCATTTGAAATCAATAGTCCGGATACACAACCTATCCAAATAAACAAAGTCTGGGTATGAATGTGTAGGTTAGAGGCTCACTTTACATTAGATCTAAACACTAACACTCACTGTATGCTGGTGTGACCAAAGTTCGTGAGTGACCTAAGTTCGCTACCTCAAAAAATCAGTAAGATTTTGAAAACCTGATACCACCAATGTAAAGGAACACAAATGACCTAGTGTCAGAATTTTCTCTGGAATGGGGTGTGAAATTATGAGAATATTGACAAAAGATCAGCAAATTTTGCAGTCATTTGCATCCGTTCTGAAAAATTACTAATTTACCAATAAGGGTCTGAAAATCTTCATTTTGAGAGCAGGAATCGTCAAAATTGTAAGTAAAAAGTGTTACGGACTGAGCTGATTGTATGATATATTGCCTTGCATTTTTGCAAATTATGAAATTACCTTATATTTTTGGTGGATCATATTTTTTATAAATCAGCTGTAAACCCCGTACTTTAAGTAAGGTCTCATTGTTTTTATGACTTTTTTAGTTGCATGCAGCGCGCACGGCGATCGGACATCAAATTTTTAGATCGCGATATCTCTGGAATCCTTTGACGATCAATTTTCTAGTTGAATCAATTTGTAGTAAAAAAAACTTTGCCGTCCATTTGGTAATAATATGAGAAAACATGGATCGAATATCACATTTTTTAATTTGTTCTAAAATCTGCGCGAACTTTGGTCACCCCTTCATACAATTGCAACTTTTTTTTTTTTTTAAACAAGTTTTCCTCTCAGTCTCACCATCAAACTCTCTTATTCATCCTCTCTCTCTCTCTCTCAGCTATCCCCCTTCTCTCTCCCTTGAGTCCCTTCATTTCTTTTCAAATATGCCATATGGTAAGCATTTTTAATGCAGGTGTTTGGGACTTTGGCATAGTCTAATGTTGCCATTGTGAATGTGATCATTTGTTAATTATGATTTGGCATTTGTTGCAGTTCTGACTTCTGTTGATAGATCTAGATTCTATAACGTTAGAACGACTGTAAAATACAGACGCCTCACTTTTCAGTACACTCAAATCAACATAAATACACAGGGTGCGATGGTAATGTAACGATGTGAAAGTGAAACTTAGAAACTGTAATTTGCCAAAACAAAGTTGTGTTTACCTGAAAGTGGAAGTCGCCATTTTATTTATTTTAGTGGATCTTTCAATAACTCTACTAAAAATTTATATTTCATGGTAATTAAATGTAATGAATAATATTAAGGATCCATCAAATAATATTTTAAAAAGTAATAAATATTTGTCAAAGTCATAAATTAACAAAAATTAACTTAATTGCTATTTTATTTAAATTCTAATAAAGTTGTTGGTCCAGAATCAAGATGGCGGCCTACACGACCTCACGAAATTTGGTTAGATTAACAACCAAAATCTGTTCTTTACAAGCGTCACTGAGACTACAACGTACTTTCCGTAAGAATTATCAAATAATTATTTTATGATAATAAAATTTGCTGACTTCAAACTTGATTCTGTAATTCCATTGTATGCGAATTTATGATTTATTCATGCTGTGCCTGTGGCTGTGAGTGGAGTGTGATTGAAATCTGGTCCTGTGGAGGATGAGCATATGCGTGTGCGAGCGCTACGCCTACGGCCACGGGGACGTTCCTCCAGGCGCACAGCCTGGGGCCCGGTTTTAGGCATTGCCCGACGCCGCCTTGAAGCAAGGGGAAGGAAGTGCAATGCCAATGAGACGTACATGCAGACTGATAATATATGTATTTGTCAACCTTATTTATTCCCCACATCGAGGTGAGACGGACCCTTGCGGCTTTCTTCAAAGTCAAAGCCAAAGGGGGTGAATTAGTGGGCGCTAGTATGGTAAGGTATCCAAAATATAGCCTACTAAAACAGACCCTAAATTTCGGTAAATATATAATCAAATGTCCAAATAAAGATAATGATTTAAAAGGCGTTAGATCTATGTTTCTTACCTGTTTCGTGTCAATTTTGGGTTATCCTATACTTTAGTGTATTTTATTATTTTGGGTTTTTAACTTCAGTTTAACCCTAACCCTAACCCTAAAATTAACCCTAAACCTAACACTAACCCTAACCCTAACCCTACCCTAACCCTAACCCTTACCCTAATCCTAACCCTAACCCTATGATATGCACGTAGAGCTGTTAACTGAAGTTAGAAACCCAAAATAATAAAACACACTAGATGATTATCTAAAGTATATTTGATTATATATTTACCGAAATTTGGGGTCTGTTTTAGTAGGCTATATTTTGGATACCTTACCATACTAGCGCCAATTAGTGAATAGCCAGCCAATTTTCGAGGGAATCAATCAGGCCCTGGTTTTAATTCTATTTCTAGACTAAACTAAACAGTTTGATTTAGAAAAGAGAACTAGGTCTAGGTATTAAAACAAGGATTGTCTTCGTAAACGCGGACAAACCCGTCCGCAAAAATAAAGATCGTCCGCATTCTCGCGGGCGATACTTAGACTAGACCTATTCCCGATCCGCGCATTGGCAATGCGAAAAAAAAAGGATTCCATGATTATTTACTTGATGCATTTCACAGAGACTTATACGTTAAGAGTGATAAATCCTCTGGCAGACGGACATCCCATAAAAGTAGACAGTGAACGTGAACTGGAGGTATTTTATTACGCGGAATCCATTTTTTGCATCGCCAGCGCACGGTTTGGGAACCCAAACCTGCAGAGCGTTGAAGAAGAAAAATGTCTGCAAAAATGCAGACGATCCTTAATTTTTTAGGACACAATTTGTCTACGTTTACGAGAATATCGTCCTTTAAGCGGACGATCCTCATTCTCGGACTGGCGCCCCTACTGCATATAGTGCTAGACCGCTAGAGTCTATTATTATTGGGTATGATAAAAACAACATTGAAAACATGGGCATTTATATTATTGTTAATCACCCTCACCCATGTGACCAAACTTCAACTTTACGATTGTTTACATCACAGGGGGTGATTATTTAATATAAGAAATTTTTAAGATTTCAAAAATTGAGCACCATCTTTGTAAAGAATTGACTAGATTGATGTATTGATCAAATCTTAAATCTGCTTTATAATTAGATCCAGGGAATTCTGATTTCTGAGTTCTCTAAATATTGTCTGAAGATAACAAAATTTGCAAGTATTCTGAAAAATATGACAATTGACCAATTCCACCTATTTCAAGTGGTGCTCAACAGTCGAAACTTCCCTTAATTTGTGTCTTTAACAGTGTCTCATCAATCTCTTTTTAACATGATATAGCTGAAAATACTTGATATATTGTTAGTAACTTGGTAATCAAATGGACACCAACCCTTGTGACATCTTGTCTTAGTAATTCTATTGATTCATATTGTCCAGGGTAAAGCATTTCAGGCAATTGCAATGCTGTTACTAAATGAAATTACTAAATGAAATTATTCCTCATTTTGTTTGTTTCCTCCTTGTTGTACAGCTATTTTGACTACAAGCACCTCACAGCAGGCAAGATCATTGTGTAGATCGAGCGAATGGAAGAATCCACATAAAGACAGACAACAAGTGCAACAAACTGAGGTATAAAGAAATGGTGATGTTTACATGTATATATGTATCATATGATTTCACGTTATTGTAACATCAACAACTTCAATTATTTAGATGAGCATTTGAGAAATAGCATGGAACAGCATTCTTTGTGAAACAGAACAAAAGATGGAGTAAAACAACGAAATGTCGAATTTTGTTAGTCTGGTGGAGATGGGTATAGATTAGCTGGTCCCATTTTTAATCCAAACTACAGCAATAACACACTTTCCCCATGACCCAAATCACAACCCTTTAAAAGATATCGGGGTGGGTGCTCCTTGAAAATCCTGCTCTCATGTCTTTTTTGCAAGGTTCAAATTCCTACCCTGTCTGGCGGCTACTTCAGAATTTCAAACTCAATATTTCCCAAAGACATCGGCCCGAAATTCACAAAGGAGGTTTGTCGACAAACCGAGGTTTATGTACGTCATATGACACGTTTTGACGCGTTTTTTACAAACCTGGTTTGTAAATAACAAAAGGAGGTTTGTCGAAACAAAAGAAGGTTTGTCGAAACAAAAGGAGGTTTGTCAACAAACCTCCTTTGTGAATTCGGGCCAATGTGTATATTTGTTAAATTTTATTTAGTTGTCGTTTGTTTTGTTTCTCTGTTCATGTTTGCAATGCTGTGTGCAATATAAATGGGTGTATATAATGCATACTGGGTAGTTTTTTTTTATAAACAAAGTATTCCCAAATTTGTTTTCTTCCAGGCCAACTGTGAGGAGGACCCATACAAAGTAGCAGTAGAAAAGTGCATTTTATGCAAATACCAAGTTCCAATTTCATATAAGGTAAATTCTGTTTATATTCATATGATGTAATGAAATACAAGATAATATAATAATACTTTACCAAATATATAAATTAGTAGGCGGTTTCTCTGCAAAATTTGTATCATTACGTATTAGTCAAAACATATTCTTTCACATGATTGGTAATAAGAGCTTCCATTTCATTTGTTGAGAGGGTAGGGGGGGGGGCATTTCCAAAACTGGTCTCTACCTTTATATTTTCAGTAGTAAAGTATTAATATAATTATTGTTGGGGTGGTAGTGATGGTGGTTATAAGAAAAACTTAGTTTAAGTTTATTTTAAAAAGGGGACGCTGATGAGGGTGTTTTTACATAAGAGGAATTAAAGCCCAAGTCCACTCCAAAAATAACTTACTTTTAATAGAACCAGAAAAATCAGACAAACCAATCAAAAAAGGTTTGAGCAAAATCGGATGACTAATAAGAAAGTTATGAATTTTTAATGACATGAATTTTTTTTAAATCACTACACAAATTGGCAACTCACTCATGAGTCTGTGACGTATGGTCCTCACTATCCACTAATTATTTTCTTTATATTGATAATATAAATTTCCTATTTTCACCCTAAGAATCTTATTTCTTCACACCAACATCCAAGTTAGATTGTTAGTAATATGTTTTTGTGTGGATGCACAAATAAAGAGTAATTTTTGTCCAGTTAAATCATGAAAAATTGAATTTTGATAAACTATTTATATAAAAATCAATATTTATGAAATACAATATTCGGAAAATAGTATCAATTCTTCAAAATTCATTAAAAAATTGGGAAATGTCATGTACGCAATATGATACAAATCATATAACCTGGGCAAAGGCATGGGGAAATCAAGTTTTGGGGGATAAAAAGGGAAATTAATGGGATTAAACTATATAAAGAAATTGATAAGTTGTGAGGACATGACGTCACAAACTGATAACCATCTTGGCAATTTGTGTCGTGAATCTCATTGTTCCATAGTTTTACATACTTTTTCAAAAATTCATAACTTTCTTATTAGTTATCCGATTTTGCTCAAACTTTTTTTGATTGGTTTGTCTGATTTTTCTGCTTTTATTGAAAGTAACTGATTTTTCGAGTGGACTTGTCCTTTAACATGGGGGGGGGGGGGGAAGATTGCAATGAAGCTGGATTTCAAAGTTGTCTTTACCAGCTCAATCCAGGCAAATTACCTGAAATCTCTTGGCTCTTTATTATCGTTCCTCAAGAAAATGTAGATTTCACAAAATTGTCCATAGTTTCACTAATTAAAACATTTCTTGTTCGTATCTACTTGGGAGCACTGTAGTAGAATTGAGAAGGCTTTTGACTCTCGTTTGAAAGGTCCTGGCTTGTATCCTTAGACAAGATGTTTTACCTTCATTTGTCTCCCTCAACCCAGGGCCCCGTCTTACAAAGAGTTGATATCAATCGCAACTATTGTACATAAGAGATAGGAGACTGCAAACTTGCGATTGATTTGGGGAATGTTTCACAAAGACTAAGATCGACTTTAAGTCGACTAACCATTCCTGGCATTAGTTTCTCAAGGGACGTCACTTGTAAATCATGGTCACAAATCTACCGAATTTACATTTTTTGATAGTTTATTATTGAAGGAAAAAATATCTAAATATCATAATTGAGAGACCAATAGTGAGAGCAACCAGTGGCATGAATGGCCTGCCATATTTAAGTCAGACTTAATGTTGATCTTAGTCTTTGTGAAGCACTACCCATGTGTATTAATTGATTACCTGGTAATTATGAGGTAATAATATTTGTAGGGTCAGCAGGTAGCTCAGAAAAAAAGTATAAATACTGATGAGGTCATACTGGATAAATGAATACAATATTATCAGTATTATTTTTGTTTAAATAATTATTATTACTATTATTGTTTGTTGGTCTTCCAGAATGTCCAGCTGCTCTCTCAGTTTGTATCTCCCAATACGGGACGTATCTTTGGTCGTCACATCACCAAGCTCTGTGAAGCCCAGCAGCGTCGAGTCACCAAGGCTGTAAAGAGGGCCATAACGATGGGTAGGTGAAAGGGTTTACAGAAAAGCTAGAATTTGTAAAAGCTTCATGAACGCACCATCTGCATAAACTTTGTACCCAAAATTATACTTTACCATAAGCCCAGTAACTTATCCTTTCAACCCTAACCCTCATTCTACATTTATATCTTTGACGAAACAAAACAAATAGCATAGGTTGCTAGAGTAGATGTTGGGTCATCAATGTCATATCTGGGTTCCGTTGGATAAACACAACATTGATGGTAACTTCCATGGAAACTTCAATTTTATTTGAGTGATGTTGCCATGGTAGTTAATATTGATGGCAAAATTACCATCAGTGGTAAATTTTATGCAACAGAACCCTGGATCATAGATGAACAGTTGCACCTTCCGTAGCGGAATATTTGTTAATGATTCTGCTTATTTCCTTTTCAGGTTTTATGCCAAGCCAGTACAGGACTATCCAGTTCCTCAAGGACCCCAGCCTCTATGATGTCAGATACACGGGGAGCACCGCGATCGGACAGTACTCCAAACTCCCCGATAGTAACATCAGCGAGGAGGAGCTGCTGGAGATGCAGCAACGTGCTGAGGAAGAAGCAAAGACAACACAAAGTTGATGAACGATGCATTCATATTTAAAAGGACTATGTGGTATGGTGCAGTGATGTGACAGTTGAAACATCTGTAGACTGAAAACTCTGAGGGCAGTATTTTGTCGTCACATTGGCAACAATGCGATATCATCTCATCTCGAGGATCAAGAAACATTGCTGTAGTGATGTTGCTACTGACTTGTAATTTTGTATTTTGCGACTTTTCCTCAGATTTCATACAGAATTGAGAATACCCAAGAACAATTTCAGTTAAGGTACTCATTGGGTGAATACTTCCTTAGTAATGATGGTTCCCTCATGTAGGCCTGAATATAAAGTTGGGAGAACAATTTCCTAGTAAGAATTCTTTAGATATGGGCCCTGGAAACATTTAAAGATTTGATTGTGTATTACATATTAATAGTTGATATCTACTGTTGTTTTGGAATGATCAAATGGAAACAAATTGGATCAGTCTTTTTGAAGATTACATGCATTGAAATGGATACACATGTATATGGGACTACACACAAATGTTTGACTCCTATGTTTCAGGCTTTCAGCAATGTCTTGTCATATTTCCAGTAATTGGTCATTCTGGGAGCATTCCTGCAAAGGAGACATCTTTACTTTGAAATTCTTCCAAACTAACAAACAGGGATTGAGAAAGCTCACAAGTTGTTTGTCATCTTTACAAGAACTCAACCTTCTCTTTAAAAATATACATAAGTCATCCTGTCTACAAGTGATCATCAAAGAATGCAAAGACATGTCTTGTCTGCTTATAGGAAGGAGGGCTTCAACAATTTTGAAGCTAATTTAGAGGTGATCTGCTGTCTTCAATGAAGTAACATACCATCTTGTAAGGCCTTTATCAAGTTTTTAGCTTTGATACTTTATCCTTCTTGTTCAAATCGTATTTATCGCTCTGTGATTTAGAATATAATCAGAAGAAACAATTAGTCATGTTGATGATAAATACATGCTTGAAAAAGCAATATATATGTAAAGATGATTATGATGTAAAAAAATAAAACAAAAGGAGATTGAATAAGTTTTTATTTTCAAATAAAGTAAAATGCTTGATTTCTAGGGCTACTTGTATGTCCTTTAATTATACTTTATTTCTTTTACACTTTAATGCAAATAAATGTAAGACAGAAAAACATTCTGTTTGAGTTTACATTATGAAATGGTAATAGTATGAACATTTTTACAAGTTATTTTAAAAGATAGATTTGAATAATGCATAAAAAACAATACAGTTATCGTACCCCACTATTTGAACTGAAGCACGAAAATAATGTAATGCAAATCCTAATAGAATCATAATAATCCAGGTGCTGGTATTACACATATGTGAGAAAGAAGAGAGAATTGTAACAGGTAAAAGGAATAGATAGTAGAAAAAACGTGCCTGGAGGTAAGAGAAAAAAAAAAGGGGGGGGGGGGGGGGGGTTATGGAATTGAGAGACAAAGAAAGAGAACACGAGAGAGAGAGAGAATTTCTGCTTCTGTGTACCCTGCTATATTCACTTTTCATAAGTAAGCTCATCGACAAAAATTATGTTAAAAACCTTGAGATTAAATTATCAGAAGCTTCTTATCAGCGAATAGGGACAAAAAAAAAAAATGTGTGGGATTATAGACAAACATTTTGTTTTATCAAGAGGAACCAACGTAATATTTTAGGTCAGAGAGAGAGAGAGAGATACGTTTTACATTACGTCTTTAAAATTGATCACGTGTCACAGGCCAATAGAGCCACTGAACTGAAAATTCTGTGACTTTTTTGTTTTCATAGGTTTTTATTCGTTTCTCTCAAAGAAAAATTGTACATTTATAACATTGGATACAAAATAACAAAATAATTTAACATAGGTTTTTATAAATTTGTCAATGATCTTTTACATTTACATACAAAAGTTACACCTCTTCATTTTCCTTTAGTGACTGTGGCCGAAACAGACGATCCCTGAGAGAAGCCACAAGCTGTATGCTGCCCTCTATTGCAATAAACTTTATAATGGTACAGACATGAACTACGATTTCTAGGGCAATGAGTAGCGATTAAACGGGGAATTAACTTTATTTTGTTAATTCGCGGTTCAGAAACACGTAATTAGTATAAATACCTGTTGTGGTTCGAGTAGTAGAGTCGATCGTTCAAGCGAGAAATGCTGAAGTTCTGCAATATGTCGTGTTCAAAATGCACCAGCAGACACTCATTGTAAAAAAAATTATGCTGTCCTCTACTGTCAAAAACATTACAATAGTACATGTATATTGATAGAAGTCGCAGATGTAAAATCAACATTTGTCAATGTTCAAAAATTAATAATCAGGGACAGGAGCGTCAATCCCTTTTCATCAATCGAAATCAATATAGAGCAATTAGACAAAAACCAAATACGAGCATGAGGTGGTCAACTCACGGGGTCAAAAGAGCAAATAGCCTTTTAGTACGTTGACCCCAAAATTACCACTACATACTAAATTATGATAAAAACAAAAACAAACAGACAACATTTTTAAAAAACATGGCCACATGGTCACAACAATCACGCAATATATAACATTTCACATTATGAATACAGAATTAAAAGATGGTATTTTGAATATGGTCAAGCTCTGTTAAATGATGTCAAGTATTTGACATAATTGAAATTATGCCAGGAGATAAGCCGGTAAAATTATTTTATCCAACTTTGCGGTGGGATTAAATTTGACGGTGAACTCGTATACGGTAAAACTACCTAAAATAGATTTGATGCGAGGAAGGGACGTTTTTCCAGGTATGCGGCCGGCGAGAGGTGTTTATTTATTATCAACGACAGGGGCGGATCTAGGGGGGGGGGTTCGAGGTTTAACCCCCCCCCCCCCTTCGGCGGCCAAGTGGAGAAGAAAAAAAAGGGGGGGAGAGGAAAAAAGTAAAACAGTAAAACGGCGCCATTTTTTGATAATCCTGGATCCGCCACTGGGTCAAACCCCCCTCCCCCCCCCCCCCGAACCTTGGCAAAAAGCTAGATCCGCCCCTGATTCCCTGAACGAGTATAGACAAGTGCATACAACTAACACGTACACAAGTTTTCCACCAAATGATTATTCTGACAAACAAAACGTCCTTATATAGTTTTACGATCCATTGTACTTTTAAAGATATTTAAGTTTTACTCTGATGCTCAAGTTCATGCAAGTTTATTATTCCATGTCGTAAACCCAACTTGGTAGGCCTATATTTTACTTATAGGCCTAATCAATCTGGGATTCTGTTTTGAGCCAATCACGATGGCAGTCCTTCTTTCGCGCATATTTTGTTTAAGTTTGATGAAATATTATAATTAGACAATTTACCTTGTTTTTCTTTTTTTCTATAAACCTAATCGTTATGTTTATTTGCTTATGTATGCAGGCCTTGCCCCCCCCCCCCCCCCGCAAAAAGGGGGAGAGAGAGAGAGAGAGAAAGAAGGAAAGATGGGAAAGGTAAAGAAAGAAGAGGAAGAAGAAAAGAAAAGGGGGAAAAGAAGGAGATCGGGGGAGGCCGAAAGGTTCTTGCCCCCCCCCCCATAAAAAAAAAGAGAGAAGGAAGGAAAGGGAAACAAAACAGGAAACGCGGAGATAAAGGGAAGGAATATAAGAGGAAGAAGGAAAGAAAAGTAGAGGGATATCAGTTGCAATTTTCCCGCCAACAAGTTGTGAATCGGGGAAGGGGGCCAAAAGGCCCTTGCCTCTCCCCTCCCCCTTCCCCGCCAAAAAAACAAACCAATACAGGTGATTTACAAATGTTGCTGAAATTACATTATTTTTCTCACTTTTTCCTCACTCTTTAGTAGATTATACTTTTTTATGCGTTTGATGGAAAATGACAAATTCCTAAATTTACAGTCAGGCAAGAAATATGCTTATTTAGAGGCCTACATGTCAGGGCCCGCGGAACGGTGGGACTCGGGGGCTTCGAGCATCAAAATATGCTCATCTGACCGTAATTAAATTCCTAAAACCCCTGAACTTCCGGTGGCTCTGCCCCCTGGACCCCACCTAGGGCCCTAAGACGGACCCCTGGATGCTAATCTAACAGTTAGGTAATGCCTAAAACCCCTGAGGTTCTGGAGGCTCCACCCCCTGGACCTCACGCCAATAAGTTACCTGCCAGCCTGTCACAAATCAGGTATCAAAATATGTTTATCTGACCGTAAGTAAATGCCTAAAACCCCTGAGCATCCGGGGGCTCTGACCCCTCGACCCCACCAGGGGCTTACGGCGGGCCCCTGAATGCTTATACGACCATTATAAAATGCCTATAACCCCTGAGCTTCTGGGGGCTCTGCCCCAGGCTGGACCCCACGCCATTAATGTTCTGCCAGTGTCACAAATAAGGTATCAAAATATGCTCATCTGACCGTAATTAAACGCCTAAAACCCCTTGGCTTCCGGGGGCTATGCCCCCTGAACCCAACTAATGGCCCTGAGGTGGGACCCTGGATGCTCATCTAACGGTATTTTTTTGCCTAAAACCCCTGAGCTTCTCGGGGCTCCGCCCCCTGGACCCCACGCCAATTAGTGTCCTGCCAGTGGCACAAAATAAGGTATCATGCACATTGCTCATCTGACCGTAATTAAATGCCTAAAACCCCTGAGCTTCCGGGGGCTTCGACCCCTCGACCCCACCAGGGGGCCTCATGCTTCTGGGGCTTCAGCCCTCTGGACGCCACGCCAATAAAGTGACCTGCCTGCCAGTGTCATGAAAAATGTAAAAAATTGCTCATTGACCATAATATGCTCATACCCCATGACTTTCGGTGCCTCCGCCCCCTTGACCCCCACCGGGGCTTTGCCACTAGACCCCACGCCAATTTACGCTACGCTCTACCTGATCGTAAATACTTTAGCCCCCCCCCCCCACCCACTTTGAAAAACGTTCAGCGGGGCCTGCATGTAAGAGGGGGGGGGAGGGGATGGTGTGGATTTGTTTTTGTCAGTCCCCCAAAACTGTTTTGAAAGCTCTTTCGATTTACGTAAAGCAATGCCCTTTTAAAACTCCAGTGTTATATTTTATTTTATTAAAGTATCAAAATTACTGAAAATGGCAGCCCAAGAGCTGAATTATATTCAGTTTATATAATACTCACATGAAATACATATAGCAATATCATTATTACATATTATGTCAAGCTTACGAGAAAGCATTCAAAAATAAAATTAATAAGATATAATTTTATTAAAAAACTATAAGTAAAATCAACACTATATTATAAAAGTTAACAAAATCTCCCGGGGGGGGGGGGGATATTCAGATTTGGTTTGGACGGGGTGTGCCGCTCAAGCCTCGAAACCCATATTTATTATTAGGGGTAATTTTATACTTCAACAACTTATATAGGCAATTCACATTGATCTACTGGCAGATGAATACTAATTTCTTACTAATTTAAATCGGATAACTCTTTGTTTAAAAATTAATGTTGGTTTAATTTTTCAAAGGGCCCAAATACACTTGCGAACACCGAAATAGATTTTTTCCGGCAACGACGCATGTGAGATCAAGCCCAAATATAGGTGTTTTTCCTTTTCAAAGGCACTCTCAATCATAATTGGATGAACACCAACACGAGATATGTAGCGATGACAAATTTGTAAATTTCATAACTTTTCCATAACAAACGATTTTAGCTGAATTCGTTCAAATTGCCGTAAGTTCACCTATTACAGTAGGCCTATAGCTACATTTAAACAAACTAGCGGGTTTCGGGGGACTAGAGGGATTAACCCCCATATAAACTCCGGGGGTTCGGGAAATTCGCGCGAACCCCCCCCCCCCCATAAAAAATATTTTTAAAAAGTATTTTTTTTTGCTCAAGAAGAGGGGGGGGGGGCGGTGTTGATTAAAAACAAAACAATAGTGCTCACTACCCCCCTCCCCCGCTTATTAGCCGCTAAATATTTTCTCTAACAAAAATTAAGTGCTCATTACTCTTCTCGGGCTCATAGTCGCTTCGCTCCCTCGCATGATGTCTCACTCTCAGCTCAGTGGCTCAAGATGGCAACCGTAGAACTCCCCCTTAAAAAAGCTTGTACGGGCTTGGGATTCCACCCACAGTGGAATCTCAGCAATGCATTTGGCATGATGAAAAGTTCTGAAACTTAGCCGAATTTATTTTTGTCTTAAATATCGTTTAAGCCATGCATGCAGTTTCAAGTAACAAATCGGGGAAGAAGTGGGACAAAACTCTCAAAGTACTGGAGACTAAGTGTTAACTTAATAAATCACTTTAAAAAAGAAACTTTTACAGTCGCTCGCTTGTATAACTTACCTAACGATATACGGGTTGTAAAATCATTGGACCGATTGCCACTAATTTAATTTTTCTGTTTTTATTTAACTGATTTAAACATTTTTGTCCCCGGGCACAATAACACCGAACTGTGTTTGGCCCCAGCACACTTGTTGACTGCCATGAGCCCATTTAACAATCTGACTATGAATTGCCTGCATGGTATACTGACCACGGTCCCTTAGTGTTAAAGAATTGCATATAAAAATTAGCGGCCCCCGTGATACAGGATTTGGCTCGAATATTCCCAATTTAGACATAATAATAATATCTTCATTTATCTATTTCATCCATGTACTTTCCGTTTGTAAAGGGACATACCACAGCATCCGTAAGTCGGGATGTAACGCCCAAGAATTAAAATTGAAATGCTTTGATTATTTAATTATGTTCTATCACATGTCATTCAATTTCAATAAATATGGCAATGGGGCACTGCCCAAACGCCAAACACAACAAAAACAGCAAGAAAAAGCAATGCCCCAAAGCCCATGATGTTTGGATTTGTGACCGCTTCTAGGTCAGAAATACCTGGATCAGACACGGGTAATCAATCTAACTAATAATTATAAAATTTAACTTAATAGCATTGAGAAGTAGGCTATCTTTCAAGAGTCTACATGTCTACTACATTTCTCGGGACATTTCTATTTCATGAAGTTAAAAATCCGACACATTTTCTTTGCAGATGTAGATTTAATCTGCGCATGCGCTTTGTAAGCTATTTTTACCCGATCGGAAAACTGGACCAACCGTCATGGAATTCAAATTTGCTTGTTCGCGATTTGTTGGCTACAATCAAAAGACAGTGTTTTCTTCAAAAGTCAGTTTTCATATTTCGGTAAGATTCATTGATTCTGTTAACATAATTTGAGTAACTGTGCTTTCTTGAAAAGGACAATATGATTCTGTTTTCTGTGAGCGATGACGTGTGGCCTGTGGTTCAGGTTCGGAATATAATGAGATGTGCACAGAATGAATGAGTTGTGATCACTGAACGCCATAGCCATTGCGTGTCGTAGGAAATGATACGCCTACCGTACGGGGTAGTTAGGTTTCGCCAGCACCCGTCCGGTTGGGCGTCTGCGCCCGTGTCTACCGGCCCGCGGCCGAGCCCGCCGGTGGGCCTGAATGTGTTTGATAATCCATGTAATGCTGTCTGTGAGCATCGATATTAAATTGATTTTAGATTAATTCCCACATTATTATAATAAATTTCATGCCAATCTTTTAGAGTTGTTTGATCAAAGTGCCAGTAAACGAGAGCAATTTCTGTATTGCCAAGAGAATGGCATTGGCAAGATGTCACTTGTTTTTGTGCATCTCACCATCTTCAATCTTGCACTTGAATTTTAAGCAGTGTCATCTGATGATGTGTGTGTCTTGTTTGTCTTGTTTGTGTCTGTCATCAAGTTAACAATACATATAGATCTATTCAAGCATATTGAATTGAGACTGAGAGTAGGGAGGCCAATGCCCAAATCTAACTTTTTAATTACGAATTTGTTTAAAATAAAACAAAGATTAAAAGATAGCATTTACTTTCACTAAGAAAACTCACCCATCTGCCGACTCCAGAAGTTCCATAAAATAGGAGATATCCAGCTTATAAGCACTCCCTTCCTTCTACGCTTGGCCGTACGCAAGAGCCTTGAAACAATCAATTTCATGGTCCCAAAAATTACGTCGAGAATTAGACAGGCCCGAGGGAATGGGCGTGTCATCATGGTCATTGCCCGGACAACAAGTTCAAAACTTCGCGCGAAAGTACATTCATCATCACCGGCTAGCCTTGAATTAGTCGCACACACCGACACAGTACTACAGGCCGTCCAGGTACGGTAATTGCATGCAAGCCGCAATCGAGCCATGCTAGCCATGCCATAATGAGAGAAAGCTCGAAAACCACTCATTGTAAATTAAGAAAATGATTGAAATAAATAAATAGGCCTACCTTAGTTTTGATATGTATTCCAATTATTTCCTCATGAGTAAAGATCAATCTGACACTGCAAAATCCAACAGTTGCAGCGAACACAATACGATCGATAAATCCAACAGTTGCAGCGAACACAATACGGAATCAAACATAGTCAATAGGACTGTACGCATTGATAGACGTGTACGTACTGACGGAGATATTTCTCTCCCTCTCTCTCTCTCTCTCTCTCTCTCACTAACCATGATGATATCTTACACTAAAACACACACGTTCAAATCATGGCATTCATTACACTTCTCAATTGGAGTATAGACTGCTCACGTAGACTTTTTTTTTTTACTGAAATGTCTTTTTTTACACTTCTCATACATTACTGCACGACACTGGTGTCTAGTGCTGAGAAAAAGGTACTATGTGTGAGACTACGTCAAATTTGTTTTGCGCGCGATGAGACCGGACCTCATACATATTCATATTACGATGTCGCAAGACTTCTATTTTGGGCTGGAACAATGACGTCTTTGTTCACAGTTTTGCTCCCCAATTTGAGATGGCTCTAGCTATGGGGCTCAAACCAACGCAAGATTGACAAAAACATCGTACTCTATCTACCTTTGATTGTGCAGTTTGTAAAAATCTGCAATTAAAAAGATATAATCCTTTTTCGTTATATTTTCTAGTTGTTAAAAGTGACATTTGTGCACAACTGATATGTTAATCTCTATCAAAAGTTCTTTGATATTAAATTGATTCCATATTTTTAGGCGCTACCTTCAGTCATTGAGAAGGATTTTAGTGAGCTAACCTCATCGCCCTCTAGGACCCGTCTAGTTTCTCTTGTGCGTCCGTTATTTTCGGCTGCTAGCGCAATTATTGGATCAAAATACATCAAAATCTGCAAGATCGTCAACAAATGGTGAAAGACCATTACAGATCCGTGATTATAGGTATGTTGTGGAGTGTGTAATTGTGTATTTGTTATACATTTTATTCCATAGATATTTGTTTTCTTTTTTTCCCCTTTTTTTTTCTTCTGGTAATTTTCTGACTTGGACGACGAGCGCACAAATCGTAGGCGTAGAAGCCTTACGCCCGGGCATTGGCCTCCCTACTGAGAGGGTTGCAAATTCCAAGTCCTTGGGCCCAGAATTGTCATAGGTCTACTGATTTCTTTGATTAGACCCTAGATTCAAGTCACCAAGTGTTTATAAAGCTACGGTCACAAAGTTTGGTACGAACGATGCATTCGTACGAATATCCCTGTTTTTCCATGGTCTTCCCGAATTTCCATGGTCTGAAAATCGTTTGTATGGCGTTCATACTCATAGCACTTAGCAGTTCGCAATGGCATTTGTGACCGAGGCTTTACTTTATGCAGTTATTTTTTTTGGAATTTAAAACGGATGCACAAACAGGTTTATAAAACAAATTAAAAGATTGGGGGACCGGACTGTAAGCTACGCACATACTTTGTTGTCAAGAGTTAAAGCCTAATGGCCCTCCAATTCAGCGTTTATGACAATTTCTTTTGTTTATCTTGGTTTATCTGAGGCAAACCTCAATGATATTCATGCACTTCAGTCACCACAGAAGTTTTGCACATTGTGCATGTCGCATTGTACGTATTTGCGGGATGCGCAGCTAATACAGACCTGCGTACATATACTGTACATGTACATGCAGCCTTGGGACCCTTGGCCATAAATTTGTGACTTCATCTGATTTGAACATGAATCTAAATCTAGATTCTAGAGATTTTAGAGATTTGGTAAATTGGATGGTTTTACAACAGGATAATGATTAATGCTCATCCTTTGATATCCTAAAATATCTAGGAAGGAAGGGTTTGTTCTTTTTGTTCTGCAATCTGTTTCAAACATGTCTTTGCCATTTCATAGTATGATTCCATAGGAATACAAGATGATAGATGTCAGTCTAAAAGGGACACTAGGTCTAGAGCTAATCTAGTAAGCTATTACAACATGGAGAAAAAAAAGGACAAAATCCAAATTCTCTCAAATCAACCTTAGGTCCCACATTCTACTGATGTTCTACATGTACAATAGATCTACATGTACCGTAAATCTCCGTGTATAAGGCGCACCTGTGTATAAGGCGCACCCCTATTTTTAAGACTTGAAAAAAAAAGAAAAAAAAATTGAAAAAAAAAAATCGGGAAGAAAAAAAAAATCAGGACATTCTTTTTGCTTTCATTTTTTGCTTTTTGTTAAAACCAGATCAGATCCCGTCTTATTTCAGAGTTCGGAAATACTTTCATTTTATTACGAGGCAAAGTTGAAGTGCTTGTGAACTAAGTTAGACCTTTGCACAACAACAACAAAATCCAGCAGTCAAAACAGCACGTCCATTTGAACATATGGGACTACAATGACTATACAATGGTACAGGACATTTCTAGAATAACTCCACACAACTTACCGACAAGTTTATGTTGCATTGTTGATATGAAGACGAAAAATAAACTGCATAACTTATTTTTCTAATAAAATCTGCTGGTAGATTTAGATCTAAATCCGTACCATATTGCCAAAAAGTAAAAGAAGGGACGTGAAAGATCGTTTCTTACGAAGCTAGCTGCCGCGCAACGCAACTGCGCAGGTAAAAATCGCAATTCCGTATTACACCGCACATCATGGTAGGATACCAAATCTGCCCCCGCGTAAGTGAGCTGCATGATACAGGTGAGTGAGCTGAAGACACGGGAGAGCTTCGGCCGGCAAAGTGCTTTGTGAAGGGCATAATTTATCGAGACTGAAAAAAAAAAAAAAAAAAAAAAATCTCTTCCCTTCAAATTAGGAACGTACTTTTACTTCAAATAGTAGATTCTATTCTTTATTTTCATTATGAAATTCATGTTGAGACACAGAGATTTTTGAAAACCACTAAAAAGTTGCATTTTGAGGACTTAACATATTCTGTACCTGTGTATACGGCGCACCCCGACTTTTGATTTTTCCCGACGGTAAAAAAAGTGCGCCGTATACACGGAGATTTACGGTATGTTGTAAATTATATTTTGGTCCACCACATTTCCTCTTTATTGCATCAATCAAATGTTATGAAGCTAGTACATGTACATGTAACCATGTTCCTTTACTGCACATTGGATGTCTTTGTAGCTTGTAGAGTATACAGTAAAGTACATAATTAAAACAAAAAAATTAAAATAAGCAGGGCTACACACCAACTTTTTTTAATGTTAGGGGTCGGATTGAAATTATAGGGCCTACATGTACCTGTATACATTGAACCCTGTATGTGAATATTTAAAAAAAATGTTGGGGTATGGACCTACATGTACAGTAGATTAAGGGCACCCATGTGTTCCTGTGTCCCAGGCACCTGTCAGTGTCAAGCCCTGGAATGGGAGAGAATGATGAAGTTAACAAGTTTCCACAAAGATACAACACACATCCACATTCTAAATGTTCCAAACAAGTTAACATCAATATTCATCAAGTTTGTTTGTCTAAAGCTACATGTACATAAGTTTCAATTTGGTTTGTTCAAAGTTATTAATTTACTTAAGTACTAAACAATACAAATACTTGTATTCTCTTGTTTAGCCAATGGGTTTGTACAAACTTTCATGTATTTACTAAACAATGCCATGATTTTATTGTTAGTCAATAAATTTTTAAAAACCAAATTAAAATTTAGCTTTGTACAAACATATTTTCAGGGCCTTGCTAATTAATCTCCAAATGAAGGCCTTCCAAATAATAATCAAAGAATTGAGAATACTTTCTTGAGTTGGGTGTCTTTTTCAGGCAGTCTAATGGAATCCCCTCACACTGCCAGGGTAACTAAGTGTACATGTAGCTTGCAGAAATTTGACGGCTTTCTTTTTCAAAAGGAAATGATGGTTTTGTACAAAGGAGTGATTCACTGTCAGTTGCTTTGTGGAGATAATTTTGTTCATTCAACTTTTAAAGTGTTTTATTGGCACAGCAACTGTGGTAATTGACAAATGACAGGTTGACAGATTCCATATTTTTGATTGATTGCATTGCATGCATTATGCATACTGTATATATTTGGATATTCCCAGACTAGAACTTTTTTCAGATGAGGAGGGAAGAACAATGTAAAGTTTCAAGTAAGTTTCATTTAAATGTTTGTTTTAGGTCTACGGTATAGCTTTGCAGTGAAGGCAGAACTTTTTTGTTTTTGTTGTTGCTTGTTTGTTTGAAGGGGTTGGCAATAATTTCTAGTCTGGAGGTTTGATTAAGTTGAAGTCCAAACTGTTTAAACTTGTTAAACCAACTTTATTAAGGACCATGAAAAACTAAGTTAAACTCAAACCATTGACATTTGTAAAGTAATGTTACACTGATAATTGGTAAGAAACCATGTAGTTGTCCATACTTTTCTCTTGAGTCTTAATAGTGTTGGGTTTTATATTTTGAGGTCGTGCGGATGGCCATTGTAATTTCAGGGTATCTTCACTATCTTGGGAGAGTTCCTGTAGTTTCTGTGTCAAACTTTTGTATGTCGTGTGTTTGGATGACAGACAGATGTGGTATCAGAAAGAAGAACCAGTAATAATATTTGAATATAATTATGTGTTGAGATTTGATAAGGTAGACATACTGATATGGATAAAGTTGCACACTTATATTTTTATAAATTTCTTCTTAAGTTATCTTGTTTTCTGAATGTCTTTACATGAAGTGTACATGTACATGAGGTACAGGGATTTTGGTGATAATTTTGTGCAAGTGAATTATATTTGCATGTACCGGTAAACTTGCATACAGTCACACCTCAAATTTGGGCTGATAACCCATTGAGGAAGCCTCGCTGATAGCTACAGTTATGGACCAATATCCTGTGACAGCCAAAAACAGGTGAGCAAGCCTGCTTGCTGGACACACCTACCCCTAGCAATAGATTCTCAGCTATGAGCTATCTCTGAGTCTGTACAGGTATTCCAGAAAAGACAGTGATCGCTGGATGAAATGATCACTTAATTCACTTTCCCAATATCCACATGGCTGGTGGAGGTTTGCGGGTCTGTCTGTGTCACAGGGGTTTAGCGGCTAATGCCACATTGCATGGCTAGGATGTGAGTCACATGTCATGATCAAATTATGAGGTAACCATGTTCATTAGGACAGTAAGACGGCACAGGACGCCTGTGATGTGTTTATGAAGTGCAAACCGAATACATATATCCCAAAGGAGCTTCAATGTCAGGTTAGTTGATTTCTTTGAAAGAAATATATCATATCTGAATCTGAATGTGGTCTTGACTATTGACCAAGTAATCCTGTGATGTGTTTATGAAGTGCAAACCGAATCCTTATAGCCCAAATGAGCTTCAATGTCAGGTTAGTTGATTTCTTTCAAAGAAATCATATCTGAATTCTTAATGGTGGTCTTGACTATTGAGCAATTCTCACTCATGTACATGTACATATGGTTCACAGAAAGCTGCTTGCAGGAGGTGTTGCTGAAAATAACAAGAAGAATAAAATAGGAATCGGTTCTCTGTTATCTTTCTGATAGGCTGTCAGTATCACAAAGAGGCATTTCTCTTTATATTTGATCAAAGTTGCGAAGCATTTCTGTATATTACCTTGAACATGAAATGTTTCTTGTAAGGTACACTGAAGTCCTAAAGATACAAAAATACACAACTTTATTCTGTAGTACTCAAACAACAATAGTGGTTCTCCAACATTTGGAGAGCCGATACAAGTACATGCAAGCTTCACTGTACTATCTAGTCTGACCTAGACACTATGAAATGTCGAGTTACTAATAGTGCGCTGGAATATAATGTCATAAAAGCGGCTTCCTTCCTACGGTATTGCAATTTCCTGGTCAGGTTGTTCAGATTGACCCCTAGTGACTTTGCTAAGTCAGGTCTAAATTGGTGGTGTAAATGTGCACACGCTGACATTGTACGTGTTTAAAGTACTATCGGTATGCCTACAGTGTATACAGTTGGAAGGAGTTGCATGTACATGTATGTAACTACAGTAAATTCCAGTTTTCTCATCCCCCCCCCCCCCCCCCGGCAAAAAATCATGTTAAATAAAGATTGTACTGGTAGAAAACGTTAATTTCACCTTTTATAAACAAAAAATTATAAAAAATGTAAATGGTTTGAATTTGTATATTGGTTTTGTGATTGTAACTTTTCTGCACAACTTGTAGTCTCCAAACTTTTGCAAATGTATTTGGGTAAAGAGTATGTAAATAATTTATGTGTATTCAGCAAAATAATCTTTGTGAAGCTCTTTCCCTTGAACATTGAACAGTACATGTAATGTACAAGTCTGTGTACAGTATATGTAGATCGGGTGTTGGAGGATACGCGAGCTGTACATGTGAACATTCCATGCATTGTTGACATGCTTTTGCTCACTGATAATTCTATGAGTGATAGTGACATGTACACACAGTCATGCACTTTTTCCAAGATCGGTGCTCAATGTGCCCACACATGCATGATTCCTCTCTTTCTTCATTGTTGAATCATGAAGATCTACCATTATACTAAAACTTTCCACAAAGGTACCTGTTGAACACCCCTTCAAAGAAAAAGTGAATACGATATTAATGAATGATACTTTATAGGCAATTAAGAGGAAGTACATGAAATCAATGTGAATGTACCGGTATCTATTTTGAAGAAGCATTGTTAAATAGCCCTTCATGCAGGGTCGTCTTTTAAAACTTGTTTGTTGTAATTGGGTGGGGGGGGGGGGGGAACCGGTAATACAAATTTGTTACAATGTTGCTGTTATTATTATTATAAAGTAAATTGTAATAGTAAACTAAATCCATTGAAGAAGTACATGTAAGTAATGGACCTACACCTGTTAATAAATTTGTGTATTAGTAGACTGGATTTGTTGTTACAAGAGGATCTAATTTTAGAATTTGCATTTCATTATAATACCTTGCTGGCTTAATGTACACGGAATTGGATCTACATTTACATGAAGTTATCAATAAATGCTATTGACTTTGAAGATTAGAAAACAGAAGGTCTTCTATAATTCAGTTGTCCTTGCTTGGACTACGATAATCTTGTGCACAACAAGGACATTAATTCATAATTATGCCCCTTCTTGCACCCGATGGACAATATCTAAATCTGATACCTAAGTCATTCCGTGAGTTCATTATTGATCATGCATAACTCATTGTAAGGCCCATATCCCAGCATGATCCAATCATGGATCTACTAAAGAAGTCCATGATCCAATCGACCTGACACAGGAACAGTTCCATTTGCTCTCAGCCTTCAAAGTAGAAATGTCTTATGATGCATGTCACTGTCACAGCGTACTGCTAGGTCAATCGGTGTGCACTCTTGGTTCATTAGGGGACTTGACATCTACATCTATCCATGTGCTTTATGTAAGCGACTATTTTTAGCAGAGATTGGTAACGTGAAACGGCATGCGTGGGACTGTAGTAATACAGTACTGTGATGAAAATGATCATTTGCTCTGCAAGAACTACAGTACCGAGACGGTCATGGACGTTTGTTAATGTGCAGTCTTCCAGGTGAAACTGATCAAATGATTCCTGCAAATGGTGACGTTTGTTTTGTCTTAGATATACTTGAACATTTACCTACTTCTTGGTCATGGACGTTTGTTAATGTGCAGTCTTCCAGGGAAACTGATCGAATGCTTCCTGCAAATGGTGACGTTTGTTTTGTCTTTAAATATACTTGAACATTTACCTACTTCTTTTCAGATCTGTGCATGTATTGTCATTGTGGATAATGAATCATACAATTTAGTTGGATGATGTGATTTTATGTGCATTAATTGCTTGATTCATTTCTTATATGGGACTGTTTAAGTCGGTTACAGACAGTTCTCTGTAATGAATTGCAGGTAGCACCATTCTCTACTTTTATTCTTCATTGTATGTTATTGATTTCATAAAACTTGTGTTTCTAATTATTTTTACTTTAAGATTCAATTTTTTATTTCAACAACTGATATTTGTAGGTTTTAAATGCTTGGTATTGTTATGATCATTCAGTTTGACAGCATTTTAGGACTTGAAATTATTTACTGGGTCAACATTTTATCTTTACTTGCTTAGTAACATTCCATGGATTTATTCATACTTTGGCACAAATACTGCTAATAAAAGTAATAGTGACATGGAGATTTGAAGGAACAAGCATGTATACAGCAGGTTGTGAGGGTATTGCGTGGTAAATATTGTTTGACAGTCTGCTTAATATCTTGCTTCTTTTTGTCATGTGGACTTCTACATGTACATACATGTATGTGTTTCCTACATTGTATTTCCTCTCCTTTTTCAAAGAAACACTACTGTACATGTACATGTATTTCTTTGAGAATAGGACATCAAAGCATTTCAATGGTCACATGTTCCTACATGTATTCTGATATATACTCTTCTTGACTTGGGCAATTCCAAAATGTATTTTTCTACATGGCATTATGTTGAGAAAAGAGGTTTGAAATGGATGAGAGAGAACTAAATCTCACATACACGTACTGTACACATGAACTGTAATTTTGAGTTTGCATTTATAAGTAGTCGTCATGGCACCATGACCATAATTGGTCACAGCTATGATGATGCCAGGGTCAAAACACAACACCTTTCATTATCATTGGGACTAGGTGAGGGTTTGATATCGCATTGCACCTTCATGGATGATATCTCTGTCTTCACGGAACACTATATGTCTTGTGCCATGCCGTATGTCACATCTGTTTTTCCAATGTTTTATTCATTTGTACAGTGTTGGTTCACTCTAAGTGGAGATGTTCACCTCAACCTGAATTCTTATTGCGTTGTTTGTATCACATCATAATGCACTGTGATACTGCAACTGCATATTGAACTGTATGCATGGGCACAATAATACACATAGTCTGTAAATTGGTTCTAGTGAAATATATATGCCATTATGATCCTCAGCCTTGAAGGTTATTGTGGTTTACGAAGCAGTATCGGTCTTTAACCTGGAGTATTCCCCTGGTATGCTACATGTATGTAACAATCTTTATTTAAAGAAAAAGATAAACTATGATTTTTTTCCCAACCCCAAATAATGTTTAACAAGCCCCTCCAAATTTATACCAGCCAGTAAAATCAAATACTACTTCTAAGAGATAGTTTTTATGAGGAAAAAACATGTGTGAACATATCGTTTAACTCGTTGTGTTAAACGTAACACACTCTGCCCTCCCCTTTCACGCTGTCCTTCATGAGTCATTACTGCTCAGTCCGTAGCCACCAGGCAATATTCTAATGTGTGTATCGCCCGCTTAGAGTCGAGATGACAGTCACAGCTATATTGAGTCACCTACATGTATCTCTGATGAAAAAACGGGAGAGCTTCACTTGATGGAGATCTGCCAGGGGGCTTTATGAAGATGCCTTGATTATCTCTGAGATCAATTTTTCAAATCTCGGTTATGATTTGATGAATATATATATTTCTTCATCATCAATTGGCCCGGATCTGAACCAGGCCGAGCTGACACAAATTTGATTATAGATGGCGGAGGTAATGAGGCGTGTGATTGGGAAATTGATAGAAGATACATTTTCAGGGGTTTAACCTGCGCGTACTGTACATGTACATGATGGATGTATGATGTTGTGTACACACCACGATAGGAGTGTGTTATTGATTTGTGGATGGGTAAATCTACATCCACAGTGAGTCAGGGGCTACATACATGAGTGTAGGAGTGTATTGCAATGCACTCACTCTGAAGTTAGTTACATTGAATTACCTATGCTCTTGGGAATGATGGATGGATGATGGAGTGAGTGAAAGCTCATATTTATTGCGAAAAATCTGTATTTTCATGAGTAAACAAAGTATGCTATCTATTCTGTCTCCACAAAGATACCAAATGAAGGACCTGTTGGAAACTACATGTATGTCATGCATTTATATCACATTTCTTTGTGACAACTTATGTACAGCTGTAGATGTTTATTGCCAGGGCATCATTGATGTTTATGACGGCACGTTATAGACAACCCAATTCAGTTACAAATAAAAAAAGAAACAAAATTGAATTATTTTAAAAAGGTGAAATGGTGCCACCTGTTATGTTTATTGGCACCATGCACGTCCATCATGTTGTATGAAAGATACCGTACATGTCACGCAGTGATACTTTTCCATTTTCTTGAAGTTCAGTTTCACATAGGCCAGCATGTACCATGATCATGTAGTATGTACATGTATGTCTCGTTACATTTTACTGCTGCTCTCACCTTCACTCTAATTGATTATGAATCTGGTTCAGGCTTACTGTACATGTATTTCAGTATTTCATTCCTTCCTCGCATCACTGAAAGCCATCATAAGTCAATATCCTGTATCCCTACAATCTTCAGTTTAAGCCTAATAGCCCTATCAGTTGAACAGTTCCCCTCCTTTCTGCAAATCTTACTAGGAAATCGAAATGGGAGGTGTCTGTGCCCAGCCCCAAAGTGGGCCTACCCTGTTATATCTTATATTAAGGTCAGCTATTTCAGATTTCAAAACACATTTATCTAGATCAGATGAGTCTATTTCCTATAGCAGATTTTTGATGGAAGAAGAACAAAAATTCCCCGAATTTCTTTGCGCACACCAATTACAGCTGAGAAGATTTCTAGCCACTTGTCTGTTTCAAATGTGTTTAGTGGGGGTAGGGGCAGGAGCCACAGGATTTTTTCTTGTCGATAGATTTGTCAGCAGTCTGAGTTTGTGTGTACGGGTTGAGCTCAGAAATTTAGCTTCAGAGGTTTTTCATGAATTTAATTCTTCTCCCTTATGTCTTGAAATGTCGTTTTGAATAAAGATGCACACTGTATATTGTACTCAGTTTTAAAGATTGTTGGAAAGGACTAGCCTTCCCTTTTCTTCAGAGTTGAATGCTCTTTGCTCAGAATTCAGGGGTATCTGTCATTCAGAGGTCACATCAGTGAGACATAAACATGTCTTGCTGATACCAAGTGATAAATCACTGTGCAGTAACATCTTTTGCAGGGTGCATGGAGGAACATGAAGTCGCACACTCATAAGGCGTGTCTGCACTATCTCGAGATTGCCAAATATCCAGCTATTTGAATTATCCCGATCGCAAACTATCCAGCTTATTTGCGTCTTCATTAGACCGAAGTAGCAAATTAGCTGGATAGTTGGTCGGGATAATATCCCAAGATATCTCGGTCTAGTTTGCGGTTTTCCGTGTTTACTAGTTGTACTAGCGCGGCGCTGAGCCTCAAGGTCAGTATCACAGAACTGTAATAGATCGCATACTGTGCGAGGAAAACCGGAAATCGTTGTGCATGATGGGATCGGGATATTTGACTCCGTACTTCGGTCTAATGAAGACGGTCGCAAACTATCCCGCTAGTTGGGAAATAGTGGGATATTTTGCAAACTAGACCGAGATATCTTGGGATATTATCCCGACCAACCATCCAGCTAATTTGCTACTTCGGTCTAATGAAGACGCAAATAGCTGGATAGTTTGCGATCGGGATAGTTCAAATAGCTGGATATTTGGCAATCTCGAGATAGTGAAGACGGGCCTATAGTAATGTATGCGATGCACATGTCTTGGGGGGAACTACCGTAGCAGCTGTGGAAATGTTTAAAGATTAATGTTGCGATTTATTGCAGAGATGTTGCGGCTCAATTGAGAGACATTTGTCTTGAACATGCACAGGGGAATGGATAAAGTGCATCCTGTACTGGGATCATAAAACAACTTGAGATTTTATTGTTTTAACCATTTTGCCATCTTGCGGCTTTAAATGACATTGACTTAATACAGTGAAATTTCAGCTACATGTACATGTTCATGCATGATTACTGTCAGCGTTGGTACGTTTTTGTATGCAGATCTGGTTCAAGCAGTGCATCAGTGTATATACGCCACCAATGTCACATCAGATTTCAGGCCCTTTATCTCTTTCATTATGTTATGCCTAGTCTCAGCAATATCACTCTGAGTCTGTAGGCCTGTCCTCATCAGTTCGAGTTTGCCAAATAACCCGCTATTTTCAGACTTGGGACATTATCCCGAAGCTCGAAATTGCGTCCTCACCAGACCGATACGCTCATCACAAACTAGCTCAGACGGGCGAAAATTAGCCCGCTATTTCCTGAATAGTGGACAATTTTGGAAACATGACCAAAATTTCTTGGAATAGTTTCTCGACCAAATGTCCCGTTAATTGCAACTGCGGGCCGATGAAAACGCATATTAACTGGTTAATTTGCGATTAGGATAGTGAAACTAGCGGGTTATTTGGCAAATGCGAGCTGATGAAGACGGGCCTTGTGAGTATGAAGAAAATGATATTGTGTGAACCCTGGAAGCAGATGAGTCCATGGGTATGGTTTCAGCGAGAAACAGGCATTGTGAGAGCTACTCTTTGGGGGGTAGAGATTCTGTTGCAACAGATGCCAAGGGCTCGCACGTACATGTACATGTCCATGTAGTTGGGCCTTGTGCCTATTCTATTTTATTCTTGAAAAATCTATGTACATGTATTCCATTCATGAGGGTAGATTTGGACCTAGACATGCAATGTAGAGTACTGATATTGCGTATTTACAATTTACATGGATTTGTATGAAGCTTTGTGAATGTCATTATTTTTTTAATTTTTTTTTAATCCATGTACCAGTACGTGCATCATAGGCAATTTTCCTACTACAGTGTATGTGTAGTATAAATCTGTTATAAAACAGTTAGATACAATTATGTAAATGTTACAGCTCACTGTATTCATGTTGTATTTAAATCTGGATCTTAAATTCTGAATTGATTGAAGTTTATAGATTTATGAAATTACAAATTTTACTCTTTTCTTTCCTATTTCCTTCCCCCCCTCTCTCTCTCTTTCTCTCTCTGCAGGTAAACAATGAATGGGTGCCCGTTTTCTCCAGGTTTTGAAGATAAGGAAAATCCAGTCACTCCTAAGGCATTTAGGAGCCCTTCCAGCTTGCCCCACTCGATCCTGAAACCATTGAACATAATCAATATTGTTACCCCTCTGCCTGTCTGCAAGAGTTTGAAGGTAAAACTAACCCCTTCCCCCCCTTCAGCCAATCAGATATATGAATTCCATTTGCAGCATTAGCAATTTAAGTTTTTATTCAAGTCCCAACTTGTATCTTGTATTATCACAACACTTTCCAGTATCCCTAAAGATTTGCCACTGCCTTATAAATGCAATACATGTATTGCACACTATAGCATCTTCAGCTTGAATCATTATACCCCATGTACATCCATTGTCTAATGACCTTTGACCTTTATCATATATCGACAGACTGAACCGTGAAACAAACTTTCAAATGTTACTGCACATCATTCATCGTGCAGACATTTATAACGATCATATTCTTTAGTGTAGATCAAGGGCAAGCTATTTATATGATCTAGGGTGTCTATTCATCCCCCAAACATATTAACCATGAAGAGGTGTGCCTTCTTCATTTCTCCTTCTTTTCCTAATTTAAAGTTTTTATCTTATTAGCATTCAGCCTAGAGAACATTGTTTGCAAACAGAATTTGTCCATCCGGGATGGGCGACACGACCTCTCACATGAGTGACTTTTCATCCGACGGAAGTTTGTCCCCATCACCCCAGTTCTACTCGCGGAGCTACAACCAGGCTGTGCAGAGCCTACCCTACACCACCGAAGTCAATATCAATTTCAATCATTTGAGCAGCTCCATGCAGACTAGGGATAGCATAGCACGAAGGCCTCCCCAGAGATCAAATTCCATGCCAGTCACTCGCGCGGAGAGTCAGAGACCCCGCGTGCAGAGCAGACACAACAAAGACAGGAGCTCTGTGATGAATGCGCAATCATCACCAAAGGGCAGCCCTGCTAGCACTACTAGGACTCTAGGTGATCGCAAGAGAGTCGAGAACTCTCGCAAGTCGGCGACGAGGGAACGCAAACGAGGAGCTGGTAATGGTGGTGGATCACGTCGTACGTGTAGATTGATGAGCGCTAACGCTGACTTGGATATGGGTAGCGCACATTCTGATAGTTATGGGGTGGGGGATAGCGGTAGTAACGCCAGTTCTGTAGTGGCACCTGCTTGTGGGGATGTGTACCTTCCTTTGGATACGCAGCCAGAGATCGAGCCGTGCTCTCTACCGGACGTGATCGACCCTGCGGACATTGGCACTTTGGTGGAGATGGATCCTGGAGTCTCCGATGATGAACTCATGGCACGACTGAGGCAGCGTGATGTCAAGAAGGTCCTGGAGGCCCTAGGTGTACCTGACGACTCCATAGCGGATGATTACAAGGATCTGTCCTCCGGTAGCGATTCTCTCTTCACAGACGCAGAGCTCAGCCAACTGGACAACGACAATGAGCTGAGGTCTCTGGAGGAAGAACTCGGCAGTGAATTTGATAATGAAGCGTTGCTTCCCGATGATACCCGCCCGCAGAATCCTGGGGGCACCCGCATGGTGAATGGTATCGGCCAGAGCTATCCTGGGGACTCCCCAGAACTATCAAAGGAATCTAAGAGGTTACCCAGTCAGAGCTCCAGTGACTCTGCTCTAGGTGTGGCCTTTGACAACGCGGCCAGCTCACCGCCGCAAGATCTAGACTCCCCGTTGGCGCAGGTAGTGTTGTGTTTGCATGGGATTTGCAGTGTTGACTCACTGAGCATGTTGTTTAATAAGGAGTTGACTGAAGATTGTCTGAACGCACGCATGGGTACCCGATCGACTCCTCTCATTTCACCACCGAGCCTTCCCCGATTCACGAAGACTTAACTACCCCGTTGCCTCCTGCAGTTGAGCATGACTCCTAACGACCATGAAGAAAAGTTCTGTAGACTAGATGTCCAATGCTTGGTATTCAGTTTTGTTACAATTTTGTTCAATTCACCATGAAGTTTGTCCTTATGAACATTCAATTTTGTTTGGATCGTCACTAGTGTACAGCTTAACATATTGAAATGGTTTTGAGTATTAACACTGGAGTCTTTGTCATTATTAACAAAAGTAAGCATACATTTTACGTGTAGCACTAATTTAATAGTAGTTACTGGAAGATGTAAATACAGAATTTAGTTTTGGTCATGGTATTACTGTACATGTACATCCTTTGTATATGAAATTCATAGGAAAGTTTAAGTATGCAATACATACAAATTTGTGTATTGTGAGGGATTTTGAAATACCAAAATGAGAGGAAATGAACTCTGACCGTAGTCTTGCTGAAAGTCAGATTGAACACCTCACACAGAAATGGGTATATGGGACAACACACAATCCTGTGGCATGAAAGTTTGGTTCATATTTGTCTTCTGTTTCTGGTCATAATTTAAATATGAGGGCATTTGAAGGTAAATCTTTTTCCCAGGTCATTTAAACTATGATGTCCTTCCAGATTGATATAAAAAGAATAAGAAAAGCTCACAATTATTTTGTATTTAGCAGATTTCAACCTTCTCTTTAAATAGCAATCAAGAGGTATGGAATTATTGTACTCTAATAAAACATTTCCTGCCTCATGAAATGAAATATAAAAAGAATATTCTTTTTAAAATCTTTAAAAAAAAGAGGGGAGCAAGATTGACGGGGTTACACACATGTTCATGTAAACCTTGAACATTATTCTTCCCCCTCCTTTTTACCTGCCCAAGTTGTTCATGAAAAAAATCATTGTGACTCAAAATCTTAGGACATGGATATGATATGGAAACATAATCTGTTAATTGCAAGATAACTTGAAGTCAGTCAACACCCTAAATTTTATTTTTAGACAAAACCAATGTCTTAGTGGTTTGTAGATCCTAACTTTGAATTAACCGTGGAAGACATACCATTCATGTCCTTTGTTGCTGAACATGAATAAGCCAAACTGTGCATTTCATTAGCCACGTTTTAGGATAACAGGAGCAACAGAGGAGAGGTTGTTTGCATAGTGAAATGTTTTCATGCTTTGCAACTTGTTTTAAACCAAACAGCATTAAACCAACAACCAGAGGAAGATTAGCAGACTCAAACTGTTTTAATGTTCTGCTAGTTTTAAATCAAACAAACGGAACATAAGTAACCTTGTCTCTTCGGAATCGTACTCAGATTTACAACTCGTATCTAGCTCTGCCCGTGTAACATGGGTGGTTGCTTTTCCAACGATTTTCCGTCCGACGAAACTTATTCTCCAGAAGGGGTAAGCAGAGCAGACCTTCTTCCTACACTGCTTGCATGTTCATCTTTTACTTTTTCTTGATTATCAACCATGGCCCGTTGCATAAAACTTACCATTGATGGTAACTTTGCCATCAATGGTAACTACCCTGGAATCATTGATTTTGATTGGCTGTTGAGCCCTGTTACCATGGTAGTTGCAACTGATGGCAAAGTTACCATCAATGGTATGGTTTATGCAATGGGCCCATATTGATTATGATTTTGCGCATTAGCAGCAGCAAAGTTGGATTGATAAAAAAAGCTGCCTTTCTTTTAAAACTACCAAGTAGTTGTAAATCTCAATCGATTACACGGACAGAGCTCCCACGTGGTGTCTTTCACATGGTATACAATTATTTTCATGTGATCCGCTATTGAAATTGGTGAGCTGTCAAAATTATTCTGGTTGAACGGTGGTCTAAAACATTTTTTGTAAATACTTATCTTTATGTTTATATAAAGACCTATAAAATCACGGCTAATATTCAAAATTGAAATTGGTGAGCTGTCAAAAATATTCTGGTTGAACGGTGGTCTAAACATTTTATGCAAATACTTTTATTTGTGTTTATATAAGAACTCATAAAATCATGTCTAATATTCAAAATATGCCTTTTGGTTTAAATTGCATACGGTACCATCACCTAATTTATAAGTCTTTTATTTGGGTGCTTGATGATATTCCTGCTGATTTGAGGAAGGGACATCATGAGATATTTTTGACCTATTATTTCAATGTATAGACTCAAGCTAGCTCACGTCTTATCTTCACATTAACACAGGCAGTTCAATTTTCATATCATTTGCCTATGCTAGCAATATGCAATTACTGTATGCCTTCATATTGCAATTAGCAAGGCTACACTTATTTTTTATTAGAATCATTTTACGAAATACTGAAGGACGTACATTTGTAAATACATGTAGCAGTACTATTGTAGTGTATGCTTAGTTGCATACATTTGAATTCAACAAATTTGTTTAAATTTGGTGGAAAAAAAGAAAAGAGTTCAATTGCCCATCATTAACTTATAAAGATGGGATGGACTATTTTGTCAATATTTTGTAATGACTTATTTTTCAAGAAAATTTGATTGTACTAAACTGTGGCCATGATTTCAAATTGTTCAGTTCTTCCCAGAAAATGTCCCTATTTTGTACACAGAGCAAAGAATTTAAATATGTATCTACATGTACACTGCACACCTATAATATATACTGATGCTATGTCATATATGGTAGGTACTAAGCTGTGTTTATTATCGAAGCCATCCAATTAAGCAGAAGACGGAGCTTGCCTGAGGCACCTACCGAGGTGGCTTTGGCACAATGTCAGGGCTTGGCATCGTCCATGGCGGTTGTATAAACACATGATAAGCAGAATGTCACAGGCATCTCTCATGTGGTATACTACATGTAGATGATGACTTTGTCTGTTCGGAGCCAGAAGGGCGTTAAGTCATATACTTTAACACAGAGTTAACGCTCTTCTGGCTTTAAACAGGCTACTTGCCATATGATCGGTCTTCCATGCCGAAGTCTGTAGATGCCTGGT
The DNA here is from genome assembly GCA_035222895.1 of Strongylocentrotus droebachiensis. Classification (NCBI taxonomy): domain Eukaryota; kingdom Metazoa; phylum Echinodermata; class Echinoidea; order Camarodonta; family Strongylocentrotidae; genus Strongylocentrotus; species Strongylocentrotus droebachiensis. The sequence goes on from JAVYIG010000019.1 coordinate 928,264, forward strand.
TAGGTAAAGAGAATGAGGGAATTAAAAAAAAATGGTATTTTACAAAATTAAGGGTTATCACTGCAGTCGCAAGCAATGAATGGATGATAATAATAATAATAATATAGCATTTATTAAGCGCCATCGATCTAGTAAACTATTCTGAGGCGCAGATACATATACATTACATGTATGTAAAGATTGAGTACCAATAGGTTTTGTCACTACGTATATAACCTTACCATGCATGTAACAAAACACTTTTTAGCAGCTTATACACAAACAACTTATAAATATATTTTTTTTACTCAGATGTGTGTAATTTGTACATATAAAATCAATTTGAAATTGTTACTTTGTATGGAATATTTAGTTCTTTCGAGTTTGAAAATGAAGGGTTACTGTAAAGAAAAATATACATTTTTTTCGAAAGGACATAATTTCTGAAATTATATCCCAATAGTTATTTTGTATTAATGTATCATAGAAGAACAGAATGTCATTAAAAATCTTGTTAGTCAGTGAAAGTCATTGAAGTAGGAGATTACATTTATACTAAGAAATCACATGTTTTGAGATGAAGAGGTTGTCCGATAATTTCATAGATTTTTCTTATTCCATTTTCCGGACAACGCCTCAGTTTGATATCAATTGCTAATATAATATTTGATAAAAATGGAATGCTCATACATGTACGGTAGTTTATATTATTCATACTAATCTTTGTATTATTTAACATATATTTGATCTGAATTCACACATTTCATTAAAAAAAAAATGATGCATACTTTGATTTACTTTTCATGTTTGATTGGTCCCATCTGCATTTATTTTTGTTTCTAGTCTAGTTAACTTTAACAGCATATTATCCTATCATTTTTTTATTATTAATAGGTTGTCTAACTCTTGTATATAAATGTATGTTTATTCATGTTAAACTCATATAAATGAACATTGCTGTGTGACTTTTCTCCCACAATGTTATTCCTGCTGAAAAGATGAACTAAATTTATTGCAAAAAAAAAAAAAAAACCTTTAAAGAAACATGTATGCTTTAACATTAGAGTAGACAAAATAATATTAATCCTTAAGGAAAATATTTGTTTTGTTAATACATGTTCAACATATGTAGAGTTTGTAAAGCTTATCTTTATGCAGTTAGACTGTCAGCATTAAAACAAAAAGCATAAGTTTCACTTACAAAGTTTTATTAGATGATCTAACCTATGATATGTTTCAAATATTCTGGACAATTATTTATTTATTCATTTTTAAAAATATTTCTTTATTTTTTAATGTTCTGTTGTCATAAAAAACAAATGCCTGAAGCATAATCACTTGTTGTGAACGATATAAATATAAAGATGCTTTTTTATTTTTCTGCAGCATATTTCAAAATGCAGTTTACCCTATCATTTTCAATTGTGAGGGAGGTTTATAGAGAGCAGAGTACTATTACTTTGTTGCATACACACAGACACAAGCACAACACAAAGAAAAAGAAAATAATACAAAACAAAAAGCATGTACCAGCATGCATCCTATTCCTAGCATTGTATTTTAATCAATTATAATATCATTTTGGTTGAATCTCTGCAGGTATCATTCAAGACTCCAGCGCAACTAAGCCAGGCAACTCACGGCAACTCCCCGTACGGTGCCGTCCGAGATTTGGACGAGCAAGAACGCTGGTCCGAGAGGGCCACCGTAGTAACCAAGCCGGACCATGAGGATTACATGATCATTGCTTCTGAGATCCTCAACAATATCATCCTCAATCTTCCTGTCGGGTAAGAGGGATATTTTCCTGTTTTGATTTTATATATACAGTCACACTAGCTTTTGACCACCTGTCTATAAAGACCACATTTTTTGTTTCCCTTGAAAATGGTTTCTCCTTGAAACATGTACTAAAGGAACCAATCTACAAAGACCACATGTTTATAAAGACCATTTTTGTGTTTCCCTTGGGTGGTCACTATAGGCAGGTTTGACTGTATATGTTTTTCAATACTAGTGGATCAGCTGATGTAACCAAACTGTATCTCAAAAAATGCAAAACATGCTTCCTGTTTTAATTGTCAATGACGTAATTTATATCTTCCAGTTCCAGGGAGAGAAAAAAATATATAATTTCACTTGTTACGGCTTATATTCAAGTCGGCGAATCAACTTCAGTGATTTTTTAATACATTTTAACCCACTGAGAATTTGCTCCACAGAAGGGGCAAATTACCTTCAGTCACCCCAATCTATTCCCCTTGATGTTTTTATGAAAGAATTATGTGATTATAGGTGCAATCTACGGTCAAGATCGTATTGAACTATCTGATCACTTTTGTATTTAAGCGATGATTTATTTTCTCCACAAAATATGTGGACAAGATCAATGTATTAAGTGGTCAAACTCACCCATGTAAACGGTCAGTATGTCATCCTTGTTGTCCATGCTAGAAATGGGGATACTCTTTTCTACCACTTTGGAATGTCAGGGACAAAATCGGTGCTTTTGGGTCCTGATTCTTAGTACATGTAGCTGAATTAAAGAGATATTATTCAGTAGCTCTCTGCAGAGACACACAAACACAATGGGTATAAATGATAGGATTAGCCAACAAAGACTTTGAATTCCTGTAATGAACTACAATGTATAGTAACTCAAAGCCAGTACCCTTGTAAGAATTGAAAGTAATTGGTAGGAAACCCATTTCCAAATGAGGATTTCTACACTTATTTAGGCATGGTTATGCACCCTCACATACATGTAGAGACTGTGTGGAAAAAATGATTCAGGCATCTGACTGTGATTAACAATGTTGTGGGTCCACTTCCTGGCCCTGATCCTAGAAAACGCATTTCATCTACAGTTGTCTCTTCTCATCCAGGCGTATGGGCTCATGAAGAGGTTCTCTGCAATGTGGCCAAAGCCCGGGTAACGAACAATGCTACAAGCTTCTTATCGAATGGCAAAAATTGTTAAACCTGCTTCAGTTTCATACTGTTTGTGAAGCCCATCTCTCGATAAAGACTGCATTGAGTTTAACCTGTGTAACAAGACAGGTCAGGTGGTCTTTCTGTACAGGTTCATGTAGTAGACGTTTCTACTGACACAACATATGTGGGCTTTCTAGACAGGTGGTCGCTGAATAATACATTCCTTTTAGCAATTTGTTGGGTGATCGCGAGAAAGACGTCAAAGTTATATAACGTCAAAGGTATTTAACGTCCTTCTTGCGTGCAGCCAATAAATTCACCCGACTACAGATCACAAGGTATGGGGTTCAAGTCCCGATGTGGCACTAATGTCCTTTGGCAAGACGTTAATCTACATTTGCCAATCTCCACCCAGGTGTAAATGGGTACCTGATATGCTTGAGCGCTAGTCCATATTATTATTATTTTTTTTTAAGTATATTTTTTTAATGATCTGTGCACATGGACTAATTTTTTTTTTTTTTTTTTGCTCCTTCAACTTTCAGCGAAGTCGCCACTGCTCCTGATTCCGTTACCCCCGTTGTTCCATCTCCTGAGGCCGAGGCCAACCCGCCTGAGGTCCAAGACTCTGCACCCTGCAGCCCCCCAAACCAGTCGCCTCCTAGGGAGGGTAACGCAGAGGCGGCGCCCCCTTCAGAGGGCGGGGTCACCATGGAGGACAGTGTCAGCACCCCTCCTCCTCCATCTCCGGAGCCAGCTCGTCAGAACATCTACGAGCTCAACGATGAGGACATTGCTAATATGAACCCGTTCCAGAGTAAGTGTGTTCATGATCCAGGCCTGATAATTACCTGATTTAAATCGGTTTCCTGTTTCTTTAATTTTTTCCTGATTTTTTCTTTTCTTCTTTCTCTCTTATGATTTTACCCCTATTTTCCCCCAAATTTCTAACTGATAAGGGGGGAATGTTGTTAGATGCCATTTTCCCCCCGAATCCTTGTTTTTTTTATTGAGGAAAAAACAACTTTTTTTTTAGTGCTCACTATCACCCCTGATGACCTTCGAACTACCACTTTGATACCTCAATCTCACTGCCAAGCCAATCCCAAACCGACTCAGGGCTGACCAATGTTGAACATACAATCTGATATGATTGTTTGTTAGGTCAATTGTCGGTCTGGTGTCGGTCTTGCCGGTGAGATTGTGGTATCATGCAGTTAATGCCATGAAGAGATGTACGAGTCCAATGGATATGTCTCCGGACTGTGAATCCATGTTGCAGCACAATGTCCTTTTGCAAGGCATCAATCTACATTTGCCACTCTCCACCCAAGTGAGCCGAATATGTACCTGGCAGGAATTAATTCCTTGAAATGGTTGAGAGCCATAGTGACAGACATGCTTAAGCCGGGGCAATAATTGTGGAGCGCCAGGGCTCTGTTGCATACAACTTACCATTGATGGTAACTTTGCCATCAATGGTAACTACCATGGAGACAGGGCTGAACAGCCAATCAAAATCAAGGTCTCCATGGTGTAGTTGCCATTGATGGCAAAGTTACCATCAATGGTAAGTTTTATGCAACGGGCCAAGGAGTGTCAACTTTGCAGACTTGAGCGCTATACAAGAATCCACTATTGTTATTATTATTATTATTATATTATCCTTTATTATACTTTATCTAATTCCCCTTGCAGACGAAGAACTGTATTGTATTTAGTGAATCAAGCAGACTAGACTTTGCAATTTACAATTTAGTTCAATTAAACAGTTTTAAACAATATTGAAAAAGATTAGAGGTGGGTAAGATATGACTAGTCACCCCCCCCCCCTTCCTCCATTTTGATTAAACTGAAATATGTGAATGTCTCGTTACACCATCTTTACGTTCCCGTCTAAACCAAGGATCTAGAGCTTTTTTTGAGCAAAAAATAACCAGAGGTGAGCAGTCATCATTAACCTTATAAATGCAAATTTTTTATTTGTTCAAATTATCTTTTCTAGTTGTACATGTACGTGTTGATTAATTGTTCCCTTTCGGTATTTTACTAAATTACCTATGCCCAAGTCACAACAGCAAGAAAGAAACCAGACCGACAATTGACCAACAACTGTTATATATTATCAAGAAAAAGTCAAGATATTTGTTGATTATTGGTCGGTTTCGAGTCAATTTGGCGGTGTGATTGGGGCATTGTATTAAATAAAGGATGCAACTTGTGGATATCATTTATAAAGAGGATGGTTAGCATGGATGAACAAAAAAAGATTGCTTAAATAAAAAAAAATGGTGCATGTGGAGCAAGGTGATTTTTTTTGCAGGATAAGATGGGCCATGGTTATTCCCATATAATTACATAATTGACATTTTAGTTGTTGCAGGAAAATAGATGACATGTACATGAAGATAAATCTCTATGTCAAACAGGACAATCACAAAAGAATTAGGAGGGGGGGGGGGGGGGGTAGGGACACTCAATGAATTACATTGAGTAAACTAATAGGTGCACTTTCAATATTAAAATTGAAAGCATTATTTTCCGTTGAAAGGGAGTTAAATGTGAAAAGTTAAATACAATATTTAGGTGTCAGTAGATGCATTAAGGAAATAAAAATGAAACCACCTAAATTCATTTCTACACAGAAATACAGGGATGCTAGGCTCTTACTTGACTTTATTGCCCTGGGGCTACCTCTGCAAATTCTCTCCTTGTTTTTAGAAATGGAATATTTCATGGCAAAAACAAGTAATATTGAAAAAATAAAATGCTGGCCAGTAAATTTGGTGTTGGGGAAGGTGCTGTTATTAAAAATTATTTATAAAATGAAAATTGTATTGCAATGGGGCCTGCATAAATGAATCTTTCATTTCACCACATTTATTTGATTGGTGTATGTTTTAAGATCAAGAATTTTATTACGAATTAAGAATACTTCTGATTAATCATGAATATTGGAAGGCCATGAATCTACTTTGTGAGCTTCATTTTTGACTAAAAATATAATGAATACTTTCCCTGTAAAATTCAATAGCAATTGCTAACTTTCACAAAATTATTGTGACCTTGTTGACTAATACATGGTGAATGTATTTTGAGTATTTTGAAAAATGTGAAGTCTAAATCTGTAAGATGTTGTGTAATATGTATTGTCCCATCGATGTGTATTAGTAATAACAGACATGTAGGGTTTCTTGTGGTTGCTATGTTTTGTTAGTTTAAAAAAAAAAGTGTGACAGAAAAATAACACTTTTAAAACATACATCTCGTTTTATTAACTTTACTTATACTAAGAGTAGAAACCTGCACGACCTATTTACCAAGAGTATTGAACATGATGTACAATCACACGCTAAACTGTTGAAGCTAACTTGCCCATCTTTCCTTCCGGTTCCATCCGGTTCCATCCTGTAGATACCACCAAGATGCAGAACTCTCCGCCTATCACCAAGAAGCCCATGGCAGACAACCAGTACTCTGCAGACATTGACTTTGATAACATCAAGGATCCCTTTGGTACCGGCAGCAAAGTGGCTAATACACCCGAGACCATAAACCGGTAAAAGTTCCCTTCAATCTAGTAATGTGAATGCTTTGAAGTATAATGTCTGATTAAAGCGATAACATTGTGAATAATGTACCCTATGGATTCAAAGTTACACAACATTGTTACATTTTGATTCAGAAATTCCAGTTGAAATTGGTTGATATCAGAGATTTGTAAACAGAGGAGGGTGGTTTGACAAGGATTGTAATATGGTATGTGTGTGTGTTTATTTATTGGGCTTTTTACAGGACCCTTTTTAGGAATGACCACTCCCAATGACCGACCTTTGATATCACCATCCAAAAAACCTGACCCATTTCCGAACCTGGGTCCAATGAGAGACAGTTTGTAGTCGAAGACAGAGAGCAGACCGTACCGCAGACATTATGGCTAGATCAACTTCACATTTCTATCGTGCCATTATAGATGTATTAGATTAAATCTGACCAAGCATAAATTCAATGAAGTAACGTTGACTTATCACCATTTACAGGTCTCCAAAGCAGAAGAAGAAGTCTCCCAAGACCGAATCTCCAACCAGGGAACCAGAACAGGACACCGCGCCTCCTGCCAACAATGATAATGACGTCGATGTTGATGTCGAGAAAGAGGTGAATGAAGAGGAGCACAGCCCCCCATCACCGGAGGACGTCATGCTCCAGTCCCCTCAGATGAACGGTGGGAATGATCTCGGGAACGATCTCGGGAATGATCTCGACAAAGAGCAGGACGATTCCAGGCACGAGGATAACAATGTGCAGCTGCTGTCGACGGGAGACGGTGACAGCGGGGTCGCGAGTGCAGAGGAAAGACAGCCTGATGAGGTCATGCCTTCATTTGATGCTCCTTTATTTGATGCTCAAGGTATTATCATCACTTTGTTTTTGATCCGAGGCTTTGCCCCCAAATTCAAACACTGGACCTTTCAAATTTCATAGTTTATACTGGGAACCATGCAAACCCACCCTAAACATCCATTTCAGACCTCCTGTGAATAGAATGCTTGTGGAGCTATGTTTAAACCATTCAAATTGATTTTCTATCTAGACTTGACATTAATATCCATGTATTTGTAAATTATGCATTGTTTGCAATCATACTTAATTCATTATTGAATGAGACGACATGAAAAGGGTAAACAAAAGTTGTTTGCTTGTAGGTTGGTTTTTGTCTCGCCTCGCCTGCGTAGCAAAAAGCGAGACATAGGCGCCGCTTTTCCGGTGACGGCGTCAACATCAAAAACTTAACCTAAGGTTAAGTTTTTGAATTTTTGATATAATTTTTAAAGTATAGGTTCTTAGTCAATGAAACTTGGATTATAGGGTAATCAAGTATCCCCAATCATGTGAGTAGAATTTCAGATCACAAAGTCAAGGTCAAAGGTCATTTCAGGTCAACAGACTTGGACTATGTTGTAGCATCATCATCGAAAACTTAACCTAAGGTTAAGTTTTTGAATTTTTGATATAATTTTTAAACTATAAGTTCTGAGTCAATGAAACTTGGACTATAGGGTAATCAAGTATCCCCAATCATGTGAGTAGAATTTCAGATTACAAAGTCAAGGTCAAAGGTCATTTCAGGTCAACAGACTTGGACTATGTTGTGGCATCATCATCAAGATTTTCAAAATGCTTCGTTATTTTTCAACCGATTTTGATTCTGATTGTTTCATATGATAGGGCTAGGAGGGGGATTTAAAACTTGTACACAGAATCGTGAAATTCATTATCTATGCTAATTTATGCAAATTTATTTGAAATCACAAAAAATGCTTCTTCTCCTTCATTTCTCGACCGATTTTGATTTGGTTTGCTTTATCTGCTAGAGCTAACTTTGGTACACTAAACTTCTACACCGAATTTTGAAATTGTTCTCCATTAATTAATAATGGTAATTTATGCAAATTTTTTCCAAAAATCACAAAAATTGCTTCTTCTCCCTCATTTCTTGACCGATTTTGATTTGGTTTGCCTTATCTGGTAGAGCTAAATTTGGAACACTAAAGTTCTACACAGAATTTTGAGATTTTACTCCCATTGATTAATTATGATAATAATGCAAATTTATTCCAAAAATAATTTAAAAATCACAAAAAATGCTTCTTCTCCTTCATATTTCGACCGATTTTGATTTGGTTTGCTTTATATCGTAGAGCTAACTTTGGTACACTAAAGGTCTACACAGAATTTTGAAATTGTTCTCCATTAATTAATTATGGTAATTTTTGCAAATTTATTCCAAAAATAACAAAAATTGCTTCTTCTCCCTCATTTCTTGACCGATTTTGATTTGGTTTGCCTTATCTGGTAGAGCTAAATTTGGAACACTAAAATTCTACACAGAATTTTGAGATTTTGCTCCATTGATTATTTATGGTACTTTATGCAAATGAAATGAAATTATGTCCCTTCAAGGGCATCACATTTTTATTTTTTGACCAGTTCAAAAGTGTACCACGATATTTGTTGTTGCGAGATGCGGATGAGCACTACAATGTACGTCATTGACGTTCTGGTTTATCATATTGAATTGCGTTATGCAGGCGAGACCGCCGAGAGCGTTTCCCTTGTTTAGTAATTTTATTTTGTACAAGGTGAAATTGACCAAACAGAATGTTAGGTGTACTTCAGATAGCCCTCAAAATAGGAATGATCATTTAATCCCATTGAAATCATGGAGAGATCTAATTCACTGAGTTGTGAATCATTCTTATCATACCATTGCATAATGGGAGGGTGTGATGTCATTAGAATAAACCCATTGAAGATTCCTAATAACATTGATTAATACTCAATACGAATTTGTTTGTCTTCTTTCACAGATGAAATTCCAGATATGATTGGTGATGACGAATTCAGACCAGCAATGGAAGGTAATATATTCATTCTAATCATAATAATAATATTCACTTCTTATGAAGTGCTTCAGTTCGTCAAGCGTAACGCTCGCTGCGCTTACCGGTATACAAAATATAGACAAGAATACAACAAATTCTAACTTTACCTTCGATACGTTTGTATGGGATTTTACAATCAATCACAGTTCTAATCATTGCCTTATCTCTCTCTCCTTTAGAAGGTGTAGATCTGCATCCCGACATTACAATTTGAATTCAGGTTAACTGATGACTGCTGTTGTATGTCTGCGTCCATATTTTGGAATCAATAATAGGGATTAAAAAACAAGAAGTTAGTTATAACTTCATTTTACAAACCATGAATCATTATATACAGTATATCCTGGTGTTTGGTGCATGATATTTGATTTGTTATACATTATGATGGAGATTTGGTGGGGTATTACTTTTCACACCTAAAGAAATTTACAATGTTCATATTTGTTGCCATGTCTTTCATTGTTCAATTCTGAATTCATGTATCTCTTCAGGATACCCGTTGTATTTAAAGTGTCTCATGAAAGGCCAATGCACCTCACCTTTCTAAAAGCATGAATGTTGACTAAAGGGTGATTTACCAAGCGCAGGATCTTACTTTAGTCATTCATCCACAAAATCAACAAAATGAAATACATCTATTTTTACTAATCTGCCATGTTCATTTCTTTTCAATCCACCTTCTTTTTTTTCTCATGCACGTCACTCGTCCTAACTCCCATTTCATTGCATGTAACAACTTTTACTAATTTCTTTTTTGACCATATTAATTAACACGCCTAAATTTTTTGAATGTGTGTGGAATTTTTCTGCCCTCTTCGTACCTGATACAACTCCTCAACTTTGATAAAAATCCATGTCTGGTATTCATTCTGCCTTCATCGCCCTCCCCCCTCCCGCCTCGCCCCTCCCATTTTGTTGTCTGTTGCATTTCAAACACCAAATGTCGCTTCTTACTCTCTGTTCCTTGCGTGTAACGTCTTTCCCATTCTATGTCTGTCATCTGCTGGAATGATCCATCATTTTCTCATCCATTACTTGAACTCACTGTTGTACCTTCGTCTTGTCTCATCATCAAACAAACTTTGTGGATAATTGTGTTCATACTTTAATTGTGCTCCTTCCGTATTTCCTCCTACCATGTACTTGTGTGTTCATGAAAAAATACATGTTTTGCATTAAATGTGCCCATGTACTCATCTGTATTACTCCCTCTCAAAAATCATTATCTTCTTTCATTCATTCATTCATTTATTCATTCGTTCCTTCCTCCATTCATTCAATCATTCATTCATTCATCTATTCATTCGTTCATTCACTTCTTCCTCCATTTATTCATTCAATCATTCATTCATTCATTCATCTGTCCATTCATTCATTCATTCATTCATCTGTTCATTCATTCAATCATTCATCTGTTCATTCATTCAATCATTCAATCATTCATTCATTCATCTATTCATTTGTTCATTCATTCCTCCCTCCATTTATTCATTCAATCCTTCATTCATTCATCTGTTCATTCATTCATCTGTTCATTCATTCATTCCTCCATTCATTCATTCATTCCTCCATTTATTCATTCGTTCCTTCATTCAATCAATCATTCATATAATCAATCATTTATACGTATTAACACAATCCACATTGATGCCCATCCCTCCCAAACTTCATCACCAACTCATCTTCCGAATCAACGTCTTCCATCCCATTGGACTAACACACACACACTATGACCTTTGACCCCAAATACCTCACACTGAATAGCCTCTGAAGAAGGAGGAATAGGAGGAGGGGGCGGTCATGGGGGACTCACTCGAGACATAAGCTTTGAAGAGATGGAGTTCAGGTTGGCAGAAGAAGGTATGAGAAAGATGGATACCAACAATGTATTCAAATGCACCCAAATGGCAGAAATAATACTGCCAATTTGCTGTTTTGTGCCGATATCTGCACGAAAATCCATGGCATGCGCTTTCCTTGACGTTTAGATTTTGTCAAATGCACTTTTTTTTCTTTCTGTAGGATTCCAATAAAAAAAAATCTCGTAATGCTTTAGATGGGGTATTAAGTCGACTGTAGTATCACAGAGTGTTGAATGTGTGTGTGTGTCATAGAGGTATTAACAGATGCTGATTTTCTTAATTAAAATCTGAGCTGAGATATAGCACAAAACTGAAGAGCAATAAGAATGATATTAGCTCACTTGGGGTATGTGTTGGAATATTTTCAAATGCTTGAAGTTTCTTAATGAAATCACAATGTCTGTTGCAACATTGAAAGAGCAATTGCAAATCCAGAATTTCCTCTTGGTTTGTGGAAAGAAACACATCTATATCATTGTAGTGGTCCTCATCTCACACTGCGTGTTAGTTGGTTGATATGTTAACACACAGGTTTATAGCTTAAAGAAAGATACATGTTGCCTATCTTATAAATCTAGTTAGGGAATTGCACAGAGAGGAAGGGAGCTTAGTCTTTGATCAGTGTTTGGCCTTGGCTGTTACGTGATGTATCACCAAAGAGGAGATGGTATTTCCTCTGTGTTTGTTGTCCTGCACTTGCATGCTGTGATTTCTGTGTGTCACATGTGGATTAGTCTTAATTGATAATGGGGGAGGGAGGGGAGAGAGAAGAGAGAGGGGGTGGGAGAGAAGAGAGAAGAGATGGAGGGAGATAGAGATCAGAGTTGGGAAGGGGTGGGGGAAAGAGAAGGAAATGGAGAGAAGAAATAGGGAGAGGAAGAGAAGAGAAAGAAGAGAAAGAGAGAGAGGGGGGGGGGGGGGAGAATTGGATGGACGAGAAAGGAGACAAACATTTGAAATTAACACAGTGGAAGATGTGATGTGACATTCTTTTTGTAGGTTAAAATAGACTATTCCGTGCAGATCTGACTTAACTTGAGTTCTTACTTATCAATCAGATTGAATCAAAATCATGAATCTTGTTTACTCCCAAGTTTCTAATAATTGTTTGCTTTGCATGAGCATGACTCATTTCATTTCCCATATCTCATTGAAATTGTTTTTTAGTCAGTAAAGCAAGACTTGGGAAATGATATTTACAATTTACATTAGCAATGAACTTTAATCAGAGAGATAAGTTTGCATGAATTTGATGCTCTTTTTATATGTACATTTAGTCAAACAGTTGCAAATTATTTGTGATATGAGTTGTACTTTCTACTTGTTCAGTCTACTGTAGATAATAAAGTATGAATATTATTATGATCATCTCAGCATAATATTTATTGTATCACCTATTTGGAGCTGGCGGGATGGTACTCTGTGTTAAAACTGTAAGAGTTAACATCCTTCTGGCTACAAACGAACAAAAGGATGCATGAAATATTTCTGTGTTGCTTCATATTTCAAATATTATTTCCATTCATGGTTATGCCTCATAGCTGTTAACCACGGATATGGCCGATTCTTAGATATTCCAAACCCGCACACGCGAGCAGCTCTTGCACGTAAAGGTATTGCATGAAAGCTAATGATTGGTTGGTTGGTTGATACAGTGGTGATATTCAGTCGTAGCTGCATGAATTATTCATATTTAGTCGACATTCTAATGATGATGATTGTATCTTGTGTACATGATATTTGATGTCCATTGTTTATGTATTGTCTGAAAGTGGAACTTCAACAAATTTCCTCAAATAATATATATATATGTACATGTATACCCCACAGTTTTAACAAAGTGTAATTCTTCGATAAATATATATATTATATTTATTCATTGTACATTGACAGACCCTTGAATAATGTAGGCCTATGTTATATGCATCTGAGAAACAGTACTTCACAACAAAAATCTAGACTAAGGAACAGCACCTTGTAACATCTGGAAAAGGTGCTATATAAATCCAAGTACAAGAGAAAGGATTGCAGGTCTCGGCATTATGTTGATCATATTGATGGCAGAGTATACAACTTTTTGAGTTTGACTGAATCTTAGTTATATGCTTATGTTTAAACCATGTCATTAATCCATTACTACGAAGAAGGGTTTTTCTGCATATTTGCTCATTATTCTGCACGATGATAGTGGGAATGCACGTCGGCTCTCAGCTAGATATCAACAATAAATTTACATTGTTATTCAAACAATTGGCTCAAAACAAAAACTGATGGAAGTATTATCTTGAATGACAATGCTACATGTATTTCAATGTTGGGTGTATTAGTTATTTTAATCCTGATGAGAACAGTTATGTAAACCTGGGTGTAATTGCTACTTTAACCTTGGTTGTAATTGTTATTTCAACCTTGATTGTAATTGTTATTTCAACCTTGATTGTACCTGGTACATTAAATAGGTCATTGTTTACTATCTACAGTAACATCTTCTGCAGATGGCCTGTTATCCATCAACTAGTCTCAGTATAGTGTTATAATAATCAAATGCCCTACAGTATGTGATAAATGAAAAATGTTAATATTGGTACCGGTAAATGGCTATTAAACTTGGGGGAAGGGAGGGGGGGGGGGGGGGGGGGGGGGCTAGGAAATGTCAGATATCTACAATTCACTGTTCTCCTTTATAAAACGGGGGCAAATATGCCCATAACACACTTTGTGTATACATGCACATATGTTATCGTGATTTATAAACACAGTGATTCAATAACACATATTTTTCTATGTTGTGAGACCAGTACAGCTGCCAGAAATTTCGAAGGGCACAGTGCTTAATTGATTGAATTACATGAACATGAACAAACACAGATGCAGTCCCACACACATATTTTGTAGACAGGGAGGGTTATTTAAAGGCACATGGTAACTTTTGGGGGTCTGGACCACAAATGAATGAATAAATAATTAATAATCTCAAATAAATAATTAAAAAAAAAAAAGTAGATAAATAAATGAAATCAAAGTTAAATGAATAAAGATTGTGATTATTGTTGAAAATAGCAAAATAACTAAGAAACCATAAAGTTAAAGTTTTTTTCTCAAAAGATTAGGAAATTAAACTTTGGGGAAATTATCAAATTTCTAACCAAATGCACAGAAAAGAAATAAGGAACACCAGATTATAGCCAAAGGATAAGCCTGCTTAAAACCCCATAAGTGCTTCTTCAAGCAGTTTATCAGGAATTATACCCATAATTTACTCTTGAATCGCTTTAATCTACTTGCAACAAACCTAAGGCTCCATTATTCTATTGGTTCAACTATCTTTCCCACGTTTATTCAGCTCCAAATATAAGACTGAGATAACTGCTCTGTAGCTACTGCTGTCCCTCATAAAATTTATTCATTTTGCTTTTAGTTTCAGTATACATAACTGTGTGTACCCAGGAACGTAGGTTAAATAAATGGGAAATTGTTTCACTACCTGATACTGTAGTCTTGTATGAAGACCATACATAAATATGTTTTTATTGTCATCCTCACACTGATACAATACATGACCAATTCTATATTTGTGTTTGTGTGTAGAATTTACGCTTCTATGCTTTCTCTATCATTCACACACAAAGAAGGTTTATTACCAATGTCAGATAGTTGTGTGTGAAGACCTTTCTGTGCCTGTTTTTATCATCACTAACACGGTACATTACTAATGCCAGGTAGTCTTGTTTTAAGACTCTCCATGTGTGTGTCTAGTGTCTACAATGTCATCCCCACTAACACAATCAATGCTAGATAGTCTAGTTTGCAGACCTTTCATTTGCACTCGACATCGACACCCCCACACTAACACAGAACACTACAAGAGCAGATAGTCTGGTTTGCAGACTTTCCATGTGTGTGTTTATACTATTATCCTGACCCTGATACAATAAATATTACATAACCCTTGTAATCAGCGAGAGGATTTCTATATATATCTCTCTCTGCTATCGTGAAGTTATGTTTTATGACACCTAATCAATGAGCGGGTACTGCCTGCATATTTATTCTGTCTGCCAGTCAGTCATTCAAGTGCCGTCCTTACATGTTTCAAAGTCCATCACATTATGTGTATATAGTTTCATATTTCCTTGTTTCCTGCCACAACAATACTGGAATAGAGAGAGAGATATATAGAGTATGGTATAGATAGTTGGAAGAGGAAGGCCCAAATTATAGTTTGTGCGAATCATGTAGACTGCAGGAATTTTCTTGTGGGAAGCTTTCCAATCGGATCAAGGAACTTCATGTGGACGAAATCAGGATCCAGTTTCAAGGAAATCTCATTTGGAATGTAATATGGGTCTCATTTGGAATGTTTTGGAGCTAGTTTTTGCAAAATTTCATTTGGAATACCGGTAGACAACTGTGGATTCATTTATCATAATGTTGAAGTATTATTTCGCTGTCCTGTTTGATGTACTGGTGACAACAGCAGTATTCTGCAAGAAAGTTGTATGTTGGCTTTGTAAGTAAAAAAACAAATTACAAAAATTATATTGTTATTGGATGTTATTGGAGGGTGAGAAAAGGAACACCTACATGTATGCAGCTACATATTGTATATGCACACACATGTGCTAAATACAGGCAACTGCATTAAAGTGCATTGTATACATAACAATACATATTGATAGTAGTTCTTTTGTCAATTGGTTTTGTTATATGTTATATCCTTGTAAGGAACATGCATCCATTCAATTTCAGAATGTATTTAAAGTTTCGAGCTTGATACTGGTTTGATACATGTATACAAATTAAATACATGTATTAGATGCTATTACAGTGAAACCTGTCTACAAAGACCACCCAAGGGAGACAAGAAAAATGTACAGGTTCCTTTAGTACATGTTTCAATGAGAAACCATTTTCAAGGGAAACAAAAAATGTGGTCTTTGTAGACAGGTGGTCTTTCTATACAGGTGCCATGGTGGTCACTAAAGCAGGTTTGACTGTACAGCCTAACTGAAGGTGCTCAAGCATGTATTATTGTGACTTTAAGGTTATAAGATGAACCATAAAGAATAATTATATTCTACAAAAGTGGACTAATCCCTCATGCAAATATAGTCCTCAGGAGACTTATTGTGCTGTCCTTATAAACTTGATCAACCGTAAATAAGCCCTTCCCAAAAAGTTTGGAAACTTGGGTATAATTGATTAAATCTCTCTTGTCATTGCTATGTTTAGTATTATTAAAAAGAGGGTTTGTTCTTTTTTAAAATAAATGATACCCCATTTGTTATGATGTTTCATTCATGGAACGTGCAGTAGATCAAAATATTAAAGGGACAAGGTCAAACATAAAAAGTTGCAAAATGCACTGCTCTTGTTTGACTGTGCAATCAAATTGCCCCATTGCGTGGGCCTTTTCAACAGTCGTTAACCTGGGCATAATGCTTCAGTAAGTTGATGATCAAACAGCAGCGAATATTGCATGACATGTCAACATAGTGCATGAATTTCAGTTTCAGATTCTTTAGAATTCTGAATTTGGCATTCATGGATGACCAGTTGGAACAATAACCCAACTGTCATTTACAAAAATCACTCTATTATTTTAAAGAAAGAAGAGTACTCTGCATAAAAATATCAGTGCTTACAAGTTATTTCTACAAATTTTCACTTTTGACTCTTCCCCTTATTCTGATGTACTGCTGACTCCATGGCTACAAAATCATATCAAATGTGGTATCATTTTATTGATGAATAAACACATTTTTCTACGATAATAATCAGAGCGATGATTATACCATGATAAGAGAGCTATAATAGATCCTACTGGAGTTTATAAACTTTATTCGAGGTTTTCTTCTTCAAATGGTGTACATAAATCAACTTTGGACTCGTAAAATAAAAGGTTTGAAAGGTTAACCCCACTGATGTCACAGGCGAAAACTCACTTCAAGCAGGACTGCACTACTTGTAGCTACTTCCGCCCTCTATATAGCAAACAATGCCTAAGCGGTACCTGTGGTCCCCCATGATCCCAGTTTTCTTACGTTCTACTTCTAGTAATTGAGAGCTGAATTAATGAGATAACCACCTGTCTGTGAAAATGTGGGTTGGTCTATCCCTCCGGGCCAAACTAGTGCATAGTGCAGACAGGCTTTAAGATGTGTAAATAGAAGCTATGTGGAGTTGTGGTTACAAAATAATTGATGAATTGCTTCTTCTTTCGTTCTTGTGTCACAGTGTTTGCCAATAGTGATCCTATGCATTTTGATGTGGACTATTTGGCTCAAGCAGGAGGCTCAGATGATGTAAGTCTTGATTTGTTTGATATTTTTTGTTGTTGAAAGTCATGTTATGTCTTGATATGTCATCCAAGATTTTGATTAAAGATTTCATTGATCTGTGTGATTTTTCTTTCCACATATTGATACTTGAAGAAAATTATATATAATATAACACCTGTAAAATAGTTATTTATTCTGTTTACTTCCAACAAATTTATTTACATATAAATTGTATGTTTAAAATGTCTTTTCCCCCATTTTTTTCTTCTATTTTTATGTTTATAAAGCTAAATTCATGACTCTGAAGGGGTTGGTGGAAAAAATACACATTGAAAAAGTCTCCTAATTTTGTTAAGGAGTTTCATGCAGTTAAATTAGTTGACATAATTAACATCAAATAGTATAGTATTAATGACTGCTTTGAGAGAAATAGTTGTTTTATTACGCTCAAGGGAAGGTTAAAATTGTGCTATTCCCCGAGGCTTGCCGAGGGGAATAGCCCAATTGTAACCTTCCCGAGAGCGTATGAAAACAACTATTTCTCGAATATTAAAGCAGTCATTAATACTTTTATATGCCGAAAAAAAATAGACTAAAAAATAAAAAATAAAAAATATTTTTCATTTTTGTCGAAGACGGGATTCGAACTCTTGCGTACAACAAGAGGTGTATCGAAAACCAATGCTTAGACCACTCGGCTATCAGGCGCCGTTAAGATGCTTGGCAGTTTTCTCCAATATATACATTAAAATGGATTGAAAACGGCTCCGCGTGAGGGATGCTTCGCAAAAGCTCCATGAAACGGACCCTTCTTTTACTTTTGCAATGCATATTGGCACGAACTTAGATCAAGATCTATCGGCAGATGTTGTTTTTTTGTTTTTGAGAGTTTATTTTCGTCTTCATGTCAACAATGCAAGATAAAATTGTCGGTAAGATCGATCGAGATTCAATTGTATTGAAATTGCCGACCAATTTTTCGCACACGTATGGTATCCTCCATCGCTCAAACCATTTTTTAACATGTAAACCTATGGGGTAACCATGGAGACTGACTTATTTTTTTAATAACCATGGTTATTAAAAATATTGAAATGTTTTAAGCATGGTTACCGGGAATTTTACAGGAACAGTTGAAGTTTATGAATGCAATTTCGACCAATCAGATGGCTGGATTACTTAAGTGAGGTATATAATTGTTCATAATAGCACTTATCTGCTGAAAGTTTTATGTTTTGTGATATTGCTGTGTATACACAATTAGAAGCCTGAAATGTATTGATGCAGTCGTATGTGATTATATGATTAACCTATTGTTTTATGTTATCCAACAGTTCAAGGAGTCAGCGTTGGCCAGACAGTCTCTCTACGTCAAGTTTGATCCTCTGGTCCAAGGATGCCCTACACCACAAGGTGAGAGAGTTCACTTGGTCACAGGTGGGAAGAAAGAGGAGGAGATGGAGAACAAGAGATTTCTTGTAGAAAGTACTTTATCGGTGATGTGTATGTGCACGAGGCAAGCAGGAGTGAATTGGAGATCTGTTTAAAACTTAGAAATCTACCCTAACAAATTTGCTTGTTAGCATTTGCAGCAGAATGATTTTTGTAAGTGTGTTGATGCAGGGAGAAAGAATGAGAAGACAGATTTATGGGGTGTTGCAAGAAAGTTGAAATCAAATGCAAATCCCCAAAATCAAGCGTAAGTCCTGCAATTAATTGCAAATTTCAATTGATCGCAACTCAACTTTCTTGCAACTTCCCATTAGTAAGAGAGAGAGAGAGGGGGGAAGAATAAAATCTAGTCTAGTTAACTTAATTTAATTGTTAAAACTTTAATCCTAACAAAATTCGAGGAAATTTAGGAAACTAGTGGGGTGTTGCAAGAAAGTTAAGTTGCAAATGTTGAAACTTTCAATCAATCGCAACTTGCAACGCCACATTAGAAATACTGGTGAACAAGACAGATAAATAGAGAGAGAGGCAGAAGAAGGGGAGATTCTAATCATTTTAACATTAAATATGTAATGCTGCTATGAGTTGATAGAGAGATACAGAAAAAGAATCTGTCAGACTTTTATTATCGGCTCCAACATTTTTTTTCTTCCAATCTTGCCTGGACCCCTAGGCCCATCAGCTCTGCCTGCCTTAGAGCCCGAGGGCGGGGACCTGCTGCAGATGCAGACCCCTCCCCCAGGCCAGGTCCTTGACGGCAGGGCCAAGAGGAGAGCAGCCGCCAACGAGAGGGCCAACACAAGTCCAGAGAACACGGCAGCCAGCAAGAACGTGGACAACCTACTGCAGTACACTCCAAAGAGTGATTTCGATTCAGAGGTAAGCATTTGTCGAGGTGCACACATATTTTTCCTCAGACACGTAGAGGGGACTGTTTCTCAAAGACTAAGATCAACTTTAAGTTGGACTTAAATATGGCAGGCCGTTCATGCCACCGTTTGCTCTCACCATTATGATCTTTAGATAATATTTTTTCCTTCAATTATAAATTATCAAAGAAATATAAATTCTGTAGATTTGTGACCATGATTTGTACGTCCCTTGAAAGACCAATGCCAGTGAAAGGTGAGAGCAACCAGTGGCATGAATGGCCTACCATAGTTAAGTCCAACTTAAAGTCGATCCTAGTCTTTGTGAAACACCCCCCAGTCCTGTAGTAAAATCTTTAAAATTGAAAACCTTAACTCAACTCTTATAATGAATACATGTAGGTGTTTTCAATTTAGTTCCACCTTTGCACTAGAATCTGGAAAAGATTGAACATCTGGAACTTGGGAATCTTATTGTATAACATATTTTACTGGGGATTATCGCTTCACAGTTACTTTTTAAGTTATAACACTCGTCAAATTCCTGACTTTATTCCAGGATAAAACCTATCTTATTTCTAACCCTAAACACTTAACCTGCCTAAATCCCAATTACACCTAAATCTCTTACACTAATTGATGAACAAAGTAACATTTAGCTTTGTGTAGATATTGCCTGAGTGAATGTCAGATCACTAAACCCTGAGGCTCCTCCTAGGCACATACGGAACCTCATCTACAACCAATAGTTCAAGTATTTGGGGATATTAAAAGACATGTATGTTCCGTAATTTTCAATGAAATGATACTTGATATATTTTGATTTTCTTATGCCTTGTGCAGTGGGGATATCATGTTTACATGTTTCATTTTGTCATACCAATATTGTAACGAAATACCAATGCGGGTATACCAAATTGTGATAGCACCAAAGTGTAGATATTTGCAAGTTCTGTGCAAGGTTTTGCGTGCTCAAACTTTTCTTCTTTACCAAAGCAATACTTTGATGGAGTTCATTTTTAATTTCTTTACCCATCTTAATTTGGATATTGTATGCTTATTGCTAAGTGTTGTTATATTTGTTTTGTTTAGGATCCAATGGATAGTGCCAACTCAAGCACTGAAATTCCTTCCTCAGTACCTCAGACAGTCACCAGCAGCGATGAAGGCATAGTACAGGTAAAGGGATGCAATGGTGATGGTGGTGGTGGTGGTGGTGGTGTTGGTGTTGGTGTTGGTGGTGATGTCGATGGTGATGAAGATGATGGTGTTAGTGATGCTGGTGATGTTTACGTTGATGAAGATGATGGTGTTAATGCAGAGGAGAAGGATGAAGAGGAAAAAAGAGGAGGAGGAGTGTAGTGGTGCTATAGAAAGGATGATGATGGATGGTGATATGGGTAATGATGATGGTGATAGTGATAAGGATGGTGTTAATGATATATGATTTTGATATTCTACATGACCAATATAGAGTTGTATAGGGACATTACACCGATCTCAGACAGACTGAGAGACCGCCGCCTCCGTTTCAGTGGTCATTGCTGGAGGAGCAAGAGTGAAATCATTTTACAAATGCTCTTCTGGGAGCCCCCAAGGGGCAAACGCACCAGAGGGCGCCCAGCAATGACTTACATAGAGCAGTTAGAAAAAGACACCTGTTTACCAAGGCAGGAGCTCCCAAAGATCATGGAGATGGAACTGAATGGAAAAAGCTTGTCAAATCAGTGCGAGTACGTTCAACCTAGTAGTAGTACATACACAATTTTAAACACAAACACACAAACACCAGAATTTTTTTTTTTTTTTAGTGTAACTTACTCTATACACTTTTCCCGTATACAGACATTGTATGTCTTTTAGAGGCATCCAACAAAAGATTTACATAGGAACATATTTTGTATGTGCCTCTTTACATTGCTATGACTGACTTTTCTCTCATCTCATTTTTCCCCAATTCTATTTTTCTCTAATTTTGTTTTTCTACAATTTACCTTTCTTTTGCGTAGATCCTGCGTTACTCGCAGGCAGATATGGATGCTGCAGTGTTAAAGGCTGCTAGGTCGGCAAGCATCGAAGCACAGAGAGTTGTAAGTATATTAATAACTATTTTCTATTATTTTTTATCATAATTTATTTCCTTCTTTTATGGTGTACAAAACTTGCCAGGAATGCGTGAAATAAATGTGGAAATCTTATTTCTAACACTTCCAGCTCTTCTTTCAGAATAATATGCATATTTCTGTTATTAATAAAGCAACCCCGCCCCCCCCCCCCCCCAAAAAAAAAAAAAAAATCTGACTAATCAATAAAGGGGTTGGGATAGGATTAACTAGGCGTTGTGGCGTGCGCCTGTAATCCAGCTAACAATGGAAGTTACAAACTGATTCAGCCGAGGACGCAGATTCAAAACTGAGTCGCGTCTTTCGGATGGTGACGTTTAAAGGGTGGTCCCCAGACGTAAATGATCATATCTGATTGATACACGTATGTAAAAACCCAATACACAAACACAGGGCTTACCATTCTTAAATTCGATTTTAAATTGTTGCTCACTTCTTGAAAATTCAAGATATTATCTTAGCTGTCCCAAAGAAGAATCACTAGTTCACTTAATGACTGGATCATTAAATCACTAATCATCGTTAATTGGGAAAACCAAATTGACATGCCATATTACCTCTCATGTTACTCTGCAGGCTGAAGAAAAATACAAGGAATATGAAAAGAAGTTCCATTCAAGCAACGAGAATATCAAAGAAGTCACCAAGTCAAAGGAGGTGTTAGAGAAATCAAGTTCGGATATGAGGTGAGTAATATAACTTCATACCTGCCAACCCTTACGATTAATCCAGAATATTCTGTTTTTTCAGGATTTCTAGGACCTGAAAATCCGGAATATTCAGATTTTTCAAAATTTCAATTTTGTTGGTGATTTTTGGATAATTTTTTGTTGTTGTTGCCAACTTAAGCTTATTTTATCATGTGCCGCGATGTAATAGTTCACATATTGTGTGTGTTGAATGGCTGCATGATCGGACAGCGAATTTATATTCGCTTTTTGGTACAGATTTACCGCGCATTACCAGTTACACTGCCGCTGCAAGTGCCAATTCTTATTATCGAAAGGCATACCGTGCTAAAAATTCCTAATTCCTATTTTCAAATGTTGGCAGGTATGCAACTTCATCAGTAATGGTGAGGGTACCATACTACAGTCAAACCTGCTTTAGTGACCACCTTTCTACAAAGACCACTTTTTGTGTTTCCCTTGGGTGGTCGCTATAGATAAGTTTGACTGTAGAAGCAAATGCTGGAATTTCATTGAATATTGCTGTGAGGTAGCTTAACAAAACTAAGTGGCATGAAAAAATGGACCCGGGATGCAGAATGCGAACTTGTAATTTCAAGGCATTGAGGTCGAACTATATCATTAGAATATGGAGCTCGTAAATATCTGTACTACCATCATTAGTCTTGTTCTTCTTATTTTACAGAAACATGTCATTCAGATTTGTCAAATCAAACTTTTTCATTCTACGATATTGTTATTTATTATGCCCTTAGCGTTGCGGCGCATCTTTTCATGCCACTTCATTTTCGCTAAAGTTCCTTATCTAGCATGAGGACATATAAATCACAGTCCACCCTAGGCTTTTCATAGTTCGTAGTTACAGATTTTGATTCTTGTTGTAAAGCTTGAGACATAAAATGGATGACAGGATATTACAACCATAAAGCCAAGGCCTAGGTTGTGATGTTCAAAATTCATATTGTTATGAATAATGTAGGATATTGCTTATTAATTGTTTAATTATTACAGAGCTTGTTATATAACTTTTTAAATTTACATCATGTAGTGCTATAAAATAAGAAATTTTCTAAAACTTTGAGAGGGCACCATTTACAAAAGTTTTGTGTCACGGAAACCACTGCCGCTAATAGCCTGCAAAAGTTTTATTTATGTAGCAAATATTTTTGGTTAAAGAGTATACGTTATACAAATTAGATCTCTTTGAAGAAGCATGAAATATATATTTTGTGATTATATAATAATGTTACTTTTATTATCTTGCAGAGCTTTGATCATGGAGTATGAGAAATCTATACAGCAATTAATGGGTAAGTCATCCTGCAATGTGCATCAAGAGGAGAAAATATTTTGTTATTTCTTGTGAACATTTGTACGGAAAATGAAGGAAAGAAATCTTAAAGAGGAAATAGCATACATGAATATTGATAACGAAATAATATTACAAAAACTACAAGATCTTGTACGAAACAAGCTGATTCATTTTCAAATTATTTCATTTTTTGGTCAATATTAAGTTCATATTAGAACACTAGAACCCAGGTATTATGTGAAATTGTATTTGTTTGTTGACCCAAGATGGAAAAAAAACTGTATATATATATTTACTTCGTCATAAAATAGCTCTGTTAACTGGCATAACAGATATGGTTATATCTAACTACAGTGGAACCTCAGCTCTGATATAACAAGGTGATTTTGCTGGTCCCAGCTCTCTATATATATTTTTTTTGTTTACCCTGATATAGTAAGATTCCTGATATAACAAGGTAATTTCCTTGGTCCCTCGAACCTTGTTATAACGTGTTTCTACTGTACACAGCATCACAGTTCAAACGCTAACATAAAGGGGTTGGATTATTAAAGGTTCTGATGTCATTTTATGTATGTCCTTTTTTCTTTTGAATGTTTACAGTGGACGTGTCGCAGGCCAAGACGTCATCGGACGACACGGCGTCGCAGCTGCAGAAAGAAAAGGACCAAGCCCTTGAGGATATGGCCTCAGTCGAGAGTGCCTTCAGCGACCTGCACAGGAGATACGAGAAGTTAAAACAGACGCTTGATGGCTACAGAAAGGTATAGTTAGGTTTCTATTTCTGTTACCAGAGAGTCATATTAAAGGGAGTGTAGCCTGACGAGACTACATGTCTTTCCCGTGGCCTGATCTCGGGGCCAATAGGGTATAATACGACTACTGATAACACAACCGCAGTTGACCTGCATATTCATGTGCGTGTAACATACGCAAAATCAAAGCGTGAGGAGAACATCGGTCTGTTTCGCGAACGCTGACCTTGTAGAGATTAAGTCGCTGACTACTGTTAATCAAGTCCATTCGTTTATGTGCAGTTGAACAAAAAAAGACGTAGATGGCGTTAACCAGTATTTGCCAAGCTATACTTCTTTTAAGCCTTGTTTACTCAAAATTTGTTTTAGCCACCTTTAAATAATGCAAGCAAAATAGAATAACATAACGTAAGCATTGTGGTTAAACTTCTATTTCTGTTTCTGTTTCCAGAGAGCTTTATTAAGCCTTGCTAACTCAAAAACTAACTATCTTTAAAAAAAGAAGCTGTGGCAAAATAAAGTAACATAACTGTAAGCATAGCGCTCTTCACATTATTACAGTGCACTTTGAATACTGTCCATACTGTATTTCACATTTTAAAATATTCTGACAAGTCAATCACATGAGCCATCTTTGTTACAATCTTGTCCCTTTTTCACCGTCACGTGGCAGTTATTTATTCCTAAAATATATCTCATTTTACATCAGCATTTTTTTTGTAGGCAGTTTGCCAAATCATGTGCAATATGTCCTTGATGCTTGTATAAAATGAAAATACAGATATTCAAGTGATGTTCATTCTATTCCATGGATAAATATCACATTCTAACATCTATGTGCAGTTGTTTACTAGAAATAATAAATCCATATACATTTTTATAGTCTTTAGTGCATAGCCCATTTCATATTTTGCAGTTGTCTCACACTCCCTTAAAGATGGTTTCTCCTCTTTTGCAGACCATTAAACATAAAATTCCATGAATCCAGTGGTATATTGAAAGTCTTTTAATGGAAACCTCCCATCAAATGAAAAAATAAAAATAAAATGGCTTTCAACAAGTAAATTTTGAATGTTTAATCCAGATAAATATCTTCTAGACTTGAACAATATTTGCAGCTTTATGAAAACAGTGCTAGATTTTCATTTATTACAAAGAAGTTTCATAACCTATGACTCTATAATTTCACTCATGATATCTGAAGTATATATATTTTAAACACTCACCAAGTGTCATGGAGTTTGCACAGGTCTTTAAAGGGATTGGGTAACTTTGCCTCAGTTTAAAAAAAAAATCTTTAGGTCATAATATGAATCCTTTAAATTTTACAAGCCAATCGCCTGTCTGATTATCAAGATATCTATGATTGAAATTAGAAATATCAGAATTTGTTTTCCTAATGGTTTTCATAACATTGCAGTCTATTTGGAAAAACAAGTATGGTAAAACCAGTCACTCAAAGATTTTTACTTTTTTGAGGCATGCATCTCTGATTTAACATTGTTAAACGATGCCTTTAATGATTTCTTCCTCTTCCTTTTGTCTTTGTCTTTGTCTTTATCACAGAATGAAGAGACACTGAAGAAGCATGTAACTGAATACCAGGGCAAGGTCAAGAAGCAGGAACAGAGATACCAGACACTTAAATCACATGCAGAGGAGAAAATAGAAAAGTGAGTCTAATCGCTTATATTATAATAAACATTACTGTATAAGCCAAACTTTTCATGTATTGATAATACTATTGCAGATAACGGACAAAATATTTTTTTGAGGAGTTTTTATTTTTATTTTTTTAATTGCTTTTTAAAAGATTAACTCTGGTTTTGTAATTGAATGATCATACATGCATTGCCAGCTCATTTTCATGTGTTATTGAATTCTCAAATGTACAACAATTTGCGATATTTGCGAAAATATTTCAATTTTGTCCATAGTGGTCACCTATAATGCTTCCTTTAGGAGGAAACATGTGTTGAAAAACCTGTATAAAAAGGCCACCACCTGTCTAGAGTGGCCACTTTTTGTGTTTTCCCTTTGGTGGACTTGATGGACCGGTTTGACTGTTTAAGTGAAAGACGCGTAAATGAACATCTCATTATTCTTTTATATTCTTTGTATTTTTCTGCGCAGAGCCAATGAACAAATCACTAAGGTAACCAAGAGTTACCAGTCGGAGATTGCTGGTCTCCAGGCAAACCTGAAGAGGGAACAGATGAATGTAGAAGGTCTGGAGAAAACCATTCAACAAAAGGTAAGATTCATCTCGGTTACTTTTTATGTGAGTCTAAGAAAAATTGAGTTCAAGGCCCTCTCTTGTAAACAATTGCGATTAATCACAACTGATTTGCGATTGATATCAACGCATCTATGTACATAAGAGATAGGAGGCTGTAAACTTGCGATTGATTCGGATCAATCTCAACTCTTTATAAGAAAGGCCCTGATCATGTGATTACATTGTAAAAGAAAGAAACTATCGGGAAGCAACTGGGAAAGGTTAATGATGTAGCACATTGTAATTGATGTATACTGGGAAGTCAAGGATTAATTAAAATTAAAAGAATTCAAGAATTTAATTTTCTTTCAAAAGATCACATGCACTACACACAGAAATAATTTTTTCCATACTTTTCATTCTTATTTTTTGTTGTAATATTTCAAATTTAAGGGCTTTTTTTAGAGCACTCCTTTTCAGAAGACATTTCTACTATAGTACTTTTTGTGACTGACATGCAAATAATGAGACAGCTCACAAATTATTTTCCATCTTTAATAGAAGACAATCATTTCTCTAAGTTTATATAATCAGTGTTCAAGGGCAAACAAACAACCTTTGTGAAATTTAGAAGAAAACAAAATATTTAGAGGTATGGGAAGACCCTAGCAATTCATCAATGTCTTAAAATGAGCCATTAATGTGAAAAAAGATTATTAGAAATGATCCTTCTCTTTTTCCCCTCTGACTTCATTGACGCAATGCCTTTATCTCGTTCTCTATTGCAGACCAAACAATGCGGAGAGTTGACAAATATTTGTGATGAACTTATTTCCAAAATGGGAAGCAGCGGTCAATGAGAATAATATCAGTGCGGGAGCAGATTTCTGATGCAGCCGGAATAAAAGGCAATCATCGATCTGCTTTGAACACTTACTCTCGTGGAACATATAGTACTTGTGTAACATATATGGAGATCGACTTCAGACAGAGATGGACTCGTGGAGCTCATGCGATGCAGAGAATATACATTTTGTTTACACCGACGGGTCGTGTATGACGTATCTATTATATTACGATGTGTGAGTAACGGAACGATACAGACATCTTTGTGAATAGCTGGATATGCTGTGATGCCAAATTCTTGGATTTATCTAGGAATATTATACAATAGAAGAACGACTTTTTGTTATCTTGCGGGTACTTTAGATGTACTGTATGCCTGGTATGGCAGTCAGTTGATGTTGTGAACACATGTGCACTTTATTTCTAAGATGTACTTTTTTTACAAAGGAAAAAGAATTGTTCTAAAGATGAACAATTATTGCCAGACCTTGCAATTTAACAATAGTATCAGTTATCTTGTTTAGGAATGAAGTCCATTGTAGAATTGGAGGGCTATGAAGTAAAAACAAGATGCTAGAAACATTTAGAGTAATATAATGTTAATATTCTAGTGTCTCATACCCTAGCCTTCATTGAACATGAATACTCTTAGAGTTAACCATTGGCTAAGAAAGAGAGATAGTTGTGATGTGCACATACATTTTCCTCCCAAATTTAATTTCTATGAGAGGCAACTATTTCTGCACTCCATGATGTACTGAACAATGAATGTGCACAACTTCCTGTGACGTAACTCTCTGTACTCTACTAGCTTTAGAATCCATCGGTCATGCACATGCACCTTCTCTAATTTAGTCTTCACTGGTTTATTGTTGAAAGCTGGAAATGAATTGTAACTGAGCATGAAATGGAGTGTGATCGTATGTAGAATCATTGAGCCTCATTTGCACACGACACAGTAAACCCACCTGCAGCAAAGTGCCCAATGGGTAAAACAAAAAGTGCCCGCAGGAAACAACGACCACCCTTAGCGTAGGATATGTACTACAAGATACAGGAACGCGAAGCCTGCTATTTTCATGTCATTGTATAATGCTGCCGCCAGTTGTTCTGGCGGTTTACCGTGTTAGGTGAGAATGAGGTTTCTCTCGCTAATGATTTCTATGTGATTGGAGATGTAGCCATCAAATTTTTGATGAAATGTGAGGATATTGCGCTTATGGTCCACTTTTTGAACTGCAGATTAGATAATTCAGTAAGGACCACTTTGCAAAAACTGAAAAATTAGTTCGGTTAGATTATAAATGTATAGGCCAGTTGGACTTAATAACAAAGTCATAGAAAATAATTTAAAACTTTTATTTCGATTTCTTTGATTATATTTGGCCATTCAATGATGATCTTGCATGAATGCTTGATTTCTTTGTTCTTCTGCGATTAATTGTGTTGTAAGTATATCGTACATTCACAGTAATTTATTTTTACATAATCTGCACATACCTGTATCTATAGACAAATAATGAATTTATGAATGTATCAAATGTGTATCTTACGTAACACTTATATGCTAGATATAACGTTTGCTTTGTAACACATCATCATATAATATCCATCCATGATTTCTATGTGCTCTTTGATTCAGGGTAGTAAATGTAATACATTTTAAACAGATATATGATGCTATAGGATACTGTCAACGCAGGGCTTCATAGTTCCATTACTGCTCGCGTCAGGGTGACCACAATAGTTATGTAATGATGTTTGAGGTTTGCTTTAATACCTAACTGCTAAGAAATCGTGTATATGCTTGTATTAAAGTAAGCAACCAGGGGATTGATAGCTTTAAATCCTCTCCGAGTGACTTGGTTATAAGGATCAAAGCCTTACCACAGGGAATGATGCATTGACTTGGGTTTCCAACCCAGAACCTCCTGGTTACGAGACCACTGCTCTACCACTGAGCCATCCCGTCTCCTCTAGTGCACTATGATCAAGGGATAATAAGCAAGGGAATATGCCTGTTTACTAATATATTTAAATTTATGCAGGTTTCTCTCCAGATCCCCTGGTCAATGTTTGATTCACTTGCCATACATCATACATCTCTATGATCTCTATAGATGGAATCTACGTTGCATACATTAAATAATGTTGCTGTGTATGGTCAACCTCTGGCAAGCTTTTGAGTTGTGAACAGAAACCTTTTTATTTGCATAAAACAAGTCTATTTCTACCATACTAGCACTATTAGCAAAGCATTGTAACTTAATTCAGATTTAAAATGTAATTTCTTTGACAATATCTGAATGTAGATTTCATAGGAGTAATGTGGTACAAGCCAATCCACCTCTACAAACCATGATTTGTTTTGAGCAAGCAATCTCATGACAGGCCTCTACATGTACGTCCATTGCGTCTTAATCTGGTTGAAACATCTTTACGTACCTTGTAGACCAACTTAGGTTATTATCACTATGTATCTTGCAGGCAAGAACTTGACTGGATTAAAGATTTATAGACAAGATGGGCTGTATCAAACTAAAACACCAGTAGACGGTCTTGTGCAGTTCAGACCATAACATCGCAAATATGAAGGGAAAATATGGGCATATCACTGTCCCTAGAATTCAAGCTTATTGATCAATAGCCAAGTGAGTTCAAGGATGTTTTTGAAAAGACGAGGCACCCCTGTGCTACTCGATTAATACAAAACAATTGTGTCACGCTGATAGTTTGTTGTGCGGGCTATTTATAATGACATGTGCTTTCCTTGAGGATAGTGAAAAGTGTTGTAATGCTGGATGATTTGTGACTTTTATTGTTGTTCAGTGCTTTACTAGGACAGGGGGGTGTTTAACAAAGATCCTAAGTTGAACTTTTCTCTAAGTTGGTCTTAAAAGTTATGGAAAGCCGTTAGCATCTTTGAAAGTGTTTTGTAAAAGTTATTTTAAAAGGCATAGAATGTTGATTCAAATCATTCATATTTTCTATTATCAAGGAGATTTCATGTTCTTGATGTGGAATTTATGAAAAGTCTATAATACTTGCATTTTTGCCTTGAATACATTTTATTTCAAGGCGACAAATGGCTCTCCATAATTTTTAAGTCCAATTTAGAGTTAAGTTTGACATAGGATCTTTGTGAAACACCCCCCAGGACACATATAATGTAGGTAGCTGTCGTATTTTGGCAATGATGAGGGTTGAACTGGTGTCAACACATTTTCTTTCTATTTTGATGTGGTGTTCATTGTCATATTTCAAAGTGCTTTTGTGATAATATTACTGCTATTGCCTTCTTGAGTTTCAGTAGAGAGATGGAGTGACATAATGGACGAGATTTTGGTCATTACCTCAAAGACATTTAAATGAAACTTTGCTGAATGTGTACTGTATTTTGAATTCCTATCTTTGGTAGCATTCACAAGCAGTGTACAAAGTGTGTATTTTGTACTGATGGAATATTGTGAAAAGTACTCTGAACTTATATATGGTAATCAATCTTGATTGTACGCTAATCAATTTTGAAGTTTGGCTTTGATTTTAAACTTATTCAGAAAAGATTTGCAACACAAGGGAAATTTGAACACCTCCAAGAGAAAGCACAGATGCATCTATCAAGTTTATGAATTCTTGATATAGATTGATCGTTTGTTTAGGAATATTGAACTATAGATATACAGCTGTAGATAAATGATAGCTGCCCTGTTGAAATGTGAACTTTGGAGAACAAACTACTAAAGGTTGGAAGATCAAATAATATCAGCCCAAACCCACCCGCCAGAAGAAAAAAAATGTTAAAAATTATCACCCAGAGAAAAGTGCCCCTGTGCCATAACAAGATGGATATAGACAAATTGAGAATACTATTATGAAAAATAATGTCATATGAACATATTTATGTCTCCAGCCATGTGATGTCAAGCATGTTATCTCATTTTTCATAAATCATACACAAAGGTCCCGTCATAATCGCAAGTTTGTTGTGTTTATCATCAATCATTGAAGACCGAGAAGTTGAAAAGGTCAGATGCAACATTAAAAATAAAAATAATTTGCTTTCTTTGGAAGTATTTTCAAGAAAAAATGATTGTTTTGCAAAGTTGAGTGATTGATGGAAGTGACAAATATTTATTGAGGTAGAGTTGTGAAAAGTTCAAAGTCACTTTATATTTCCGCGATCTGGATTATGATGTCTAGAATATTGTATTATTACAATCTTGCTTCTGAATACAGCGAAATCCAGGAGGCCCTTGACTGGAATTTATAGGAATGAAATGTTATTCTCGTGTGCAAATTGAGTAGATTGAAGAAAATGTAACTTTTGTACAGTTTGCAGCAGCCTTATTTTATTTACTTTGCTTGTAAATATGGCGTGTACATTGACCATTTTGACACGGAGCATGATTTGCAATGAAATGTACTAAAGTTTTGTTCATAAATGGAATATAATAATAACGACCTATCTCATTGACATGAATGTATGCTAGATATTTTGTCCTGTGTATATTTCCTGCTTATATTTTCCCCATTCTTTTTTTTTCTTCATTGACGACTATTTTGAGCTTCCGTTGAGATTTATGTTACAAAGTTTTCTTTGTACAATTCATGACAAAGATGACTTGTCTATTAAAAATTATTGTGGAAAATCTTAATTCTTTGTGATGTTTTTTTCATTCACACTGTCAAATTCAGATTATCAAATTGTTGAATGAAACGGGGAGAG
The DNA here is from genome assembly GCA_035222895.1 of Strongylocentrotus droebachiensis. NCBI lineage: Eukaryota > Metazoa > Echinodermata > Echinoidea > Camarodonta > Strongylocentrotidae > Strongylocentrotus > Strongylocentrotus droebachiensis. The sequence continues at coordinate 960,756 of JAVYIG010000019.1, forward strand.
AATCTAACATGGCCCTTTAATGTAGAGAGTTATAATCAATTTCATAGCTCTACTACATCTTTCTAATTAATAGTTACACATTAAACAATTTTATGTTAGAGAAAAGAATTCATCTTAAGATAAAATCATTTGATTGTACTTTGATTTATGTTATGGGGCCCATGTAGGATTTAAAAAAAAGTGTTGGTAGAAAGTATACAGCACCTTTAGCAAACACATTAAATCACTTAAGAATTATAAATCATTTTAACACACTTCACAACAAATCAATTATGCCTTAATTAATAGTGTGAGTAGCAAAAAAGTAATGGCGATGATGACAAATGATGATGACGATGATGACAAGTGGTGAAGATCATGATGATGATGATGACAAATGATGAAAATGTTAATGATTGATTGATTGATTGACTGATTGATTCAAATTGATTCCATATCAAAATGTTTGCACAATAAAGAACATAGTTGACAAAGTAAGTTCAAAGTTATGAAATGAAACTGGAACCTACTGGAAAGCATAGTTCTTTTTTGTAGGTTCCCAATAATAAATACAATATGAACATTATTTCCATAAATTAATTTAAAGTGTCTTAATAATCACAGTAATATAGATATAATATAATAACATATTTTCATAAACCATTTTAAAGTGTCTAAGTAATCAAAATATACGAAAGAGAATGAAAATGGTGAAGATGATGATGTTGCTGCTGCTGTGGCTCCTGATGATGATGTTGAAGATTTTGATATCTTGTGTACCGGTATCTGTACTTTTCATATGAACAGCTTTGACTTTAATCCCCTTAGAAATAAAATAGAACAGCTGGCATTAAATACATGTCATATCATGGATGGGTTAACTGATTAATACTTATAATGCATCACGTTGATGCCCGAAGAATCAAAAGCGTTTTGAATTGATGCAAAATTTATTTCATTGCGAAGGGGAAGCCTTATCGATCAAATATAACAACTTCCCTCTTCAAAATATGTGTCGGGGGCCCGCTGTAGTCATCTCTCAAAAATGTTCATTTTCAGATCCAGATTTTCTGCCTTCAGCGGTCCTCCGTAGAGCGTCAAGATTCATGACGTCCGACATGCGAGACACAGCTGGCCACAAAGCATTTTACGCTTTTCCATGATATCTATATGATTGTTCAGCAAATTATTATTCATGTTTTTCAAGAGAAAATCTTTCCAGCATCCACATACCTATAATTTGTCGTGAATTTTCTTTGGGTGACTACTTAAAGGCATCGTTTAACAATATTAAATCTGAGATGCATGGCCCTACGTGTTATCCGTGTCTGTGATATGGTGCAATATTGAAGCCCTAAACAAAAATTGCGCTTCAAAATGATCATGAAGTACGTGCCTCAAAAAAGTAAAAATCTTTCAGTGACCATGAGTACTCATTTCCTCCAATAGACTGTAGTGTTATAAAACCCTTTAGGAAAACGAATTTTTAAATTCGATTTCTAATCATAAATATCTTGATAATAAGACAGGCGATCGGCTTCAAGTTGTAAAAATCATGGGGTTTCTGACTGACCTAAACATTTATAATTAGTGCAGCATGAGTTAAATCCAGAATTTGTTTACAGAATCTGAGACAAGGATACTCAATCCCTTTAGGGGATGACATGGAGAGAAAAAAAATTCTTCTGCATTTTCTAGAGCAAGATGGTAAATAATACTTTCATTTATACTGTTTGTGTTTATATGTTGTTGAAGACTACCACCGAGGTGTGTTTTGAAAGTTCTGTTGCACAACTCTGATGAAATGACCTTTTCAATCAGTGGAAAAATTGCACTTATCCAAATTATCCAGGGCTTGCATTGTTATTGTTATATCAGAGCTTGAATATATCCTTTTAGGCCTATACCGATTTTGTCATTAGGTAAGTACTCGACGATCAAAGTCCTCTGTATGCAATTTCCTGCAGTGCCCGATACCATCTACCATGGAGTTTATCACTGGGATTATAACTAGTGATGCGCGCCCGCTCTCGATCGTGCATCCCTCTCTCGGCATCCACTACCAGTCCATTAAATGCACTAGCTCAAATCACAATTTTAAGTTACTTCGGCATCGGAGTAAAGTACGTTGGCGGCGAGAGCATATTCTACTGCACGAAAGCTCAGCTTTTTTGAAGTTTCGTCTGTTTTCAGCTCTACTTCATGTAAGTGAAAATGACATTCATATTTAGTTCAATTGATAGAAATATTGGAGAAATATTGGTAGTTTGTTTGGTCAGCTAATATCACTGTTTTATTCAGCAAAATCATGTGTGGTGCTCGCCTGGCGCTGGCTGGCTGGCTGGGCGAAGGCCGTTGAACTGCAGATCAAAACTCGCGCCGCTGCTGGCGACGTTGCCTGCTGGTGGGTACTACTGCATGCAGAATCGACATTCACAATTGTAGGGCCTACAATACATCTGGTACATAAAGCCTGTAAAATGCCCCGACTGGATTCTTTTCGAATAAATGTTGACACAATAACAATCTGAAACACAAACCATGATTGGGATGACAGGTGAAACCTTGGAAGATTAATGATGGAAGAGAGAGAGAGAGAGAGATGGTGAAAGAGAGAGAGAGAGATGGAGATCGAGAGGGAGAAAGAGAAAAGAAGAGAAAAAAGAAAAGAGAGAGAGAGAGAGAGAGAAAGAGAAATGGGGAGGGAAAGATAGAGAGAGAGAGAATGAGAATAATGGACATATTGTAGGGCTTATATAGTGGTTAAGTTAGACCGAATTTTTCTGTCTCTTTCGTTCGTTAGAGGCTAACGAACGAAAGAGACAGAAAAATTTGGTCTATGGTTAAGTGTGACGTCATCTAAAACAAATCTGAACTTCATTTTCCGAAAGAGCATAACAAATAATGATCAAATGTTGAAAACCAATTGAACATTGGCTGAGATATGACCATCCAAATAAATAGATTTCAATGGGAAATCACTGTTATTTTGCTCTGGTTTGTGATATTATGATTATATTATTTTGGTCTTTACCAGAAAGTGCTTGTTAAGCTATTAATGCAAACGTGATATAAGTTAGGCGGGTAGCCACAGGAGTAGCTTGGTGGACTGGAGTAGGTTCTACCATGGTATATTCAAGGAAGCTAGGCCTGGTCAAAAACCCTAAAGAGATGTGTTGTATGTTGTTGACTAGCAATCCAACATTCTTTGTAAATGAATTCAGTTTTGTAAGTAAGAAACACCATTGTGCATGTAATGTGTGTACTTTAATGAAGTCCTATACATGTAAGTCACTTTTAACAAGTACATTGTAGATCTATGGTCCTAGAGCTAATGATGCATCCACTCTCCAATACCTGGTTTCTTTTCAATTCGAGCCATTTCGTCCAATTATATCAAACGAATCCCAACTCAAGGCTGGCTATAAATACAGAAGTGCAAACTGTGTAGGCGGAATGCTCCATTTCTGTACGGAGGTGTTTTATAGCAGGCTGTTGGTCCATCTATTGTGATGTACAGGGCGATGCTAAAGGGTGAAGCAAACTAATGTTGACAGTGTGAAATAAGGTGAATTTTTTGCAAATCAAGAGCTGTTTGGGAAGTGGAAAACAGGTCATTTTACAGGGGAGGTATTTAGCAGGCCATTTCATGGAGGCATCTTGCAATTTGTGTTTAAATGAAGTAGGCCTGCCTTCATGTACGTACATCTCTCAGTGTCTCAGAATATACATGTGGTACATTTAGGCTCTTAAGCTAGCAAAATTAAAAATGTATAGGGGCCAAGGTTGACTTGCACCTGAAATAGTTCAAAAAACTCCCCTTATATGAAAAGGAGAAGCGAACAGAAAGAAAAACATTCTTTGTCAAATATCATTTATAAGTGAAAGCTTTTACTTTTTAAAACTTTTTCCTTTCTTTCTTAAATATTTTTTTTTTTTTAAGGGGGGTGGGGGAAGGGGGTAAAATTTGATATATTCAGTTTACAAAAAATAAGCCCTGGAACTGGATACAAGTATTTCCCTTGTGAAAACTACTGTATTCATGAGGGGAAATAAAAGCGGTCTACTCTAAATACTAGATATTATAACATTTTAATCTTCTAATATGATTTCTTAAACAAAATCACAAGGATAGATCTCCAGACAAAAATCTGCCCAGACTGACTGTGAATTCATTGTGATTATTTCCTCAATACTTTTCTCCATAATGCGCATAGTTCATGTCCTCTGACTAAGTATTAATGTCATTCAGGAGTGTCGTTGGTGTGTGCAAGCCACTTCAATGCTCACATTATAGCGCGAGAAGTGGCAGATTACAGTCTTTATGATCCGGGCCAACCATTGAAACCCATCCATGGGAAAACTCATCCGTAACCTCTCGTACAATGGGTGCTTTTGATAGCGTTTTCTTCAGAACTTGATGATGTTGTTCTCGTTCGTGAATAGATTGTTTACAAGAAATCAAATTCCCTTCCTCATTGGAATTTATCCTTGTTATGTTTTTTTTCAGGAGCTCCCAAACAGATGATTATTTCATAAAAGTTTTTATTGCCTAAATGGATTCAATTTGATAGTGCAGTATCTTACATTTTTTATTTTTTCTGTCGGTGGTATGTTTTCCTCCCCTCACAGCAATAATAAAAGAGTTTTTTTCTGCAGCACTATAAATTTCAACATATTTTTAGTACCAGTGTAGGATTTCCCTGTGAATAAAAAGTTCTTTGTAACAGCTTTTGGCATTGACTGACAATCATTGCCATGTACATTGTACATTGATGTGTAGTCTTGTGAAAGAAGTGCAGTATGAGTGCATTATGTTTGTTCAATTTCACTAAAATAAGCAAGAATTATTATGATGAAGCCATTACTCCACCCAGTTTAAATCCCAAAACCATTTAAAAGCTGACCACCTTTCATTCAAGCACTGTGTTTTTATGGCCTTGTACACTTCTTTTGTGTTTGCATTGATGTACCGATTGTAATATAATGATTATAGTAATGAAGAGTCTTATTATTTCTTTTCATTCATGAGTCATCTAAGTAAAGATATAACCCCCCCCCCCCCTTTCAGACTACTAAAATTGATTGTACCCCTATACTAGTAGTATGTCGTATAAAGAAACATAGCGAAATGCATGTTTAAGCGTTGTTTCAAAACAGAAACTTAATGAATGAAGTAAGGTCCCACTCTCGTCTGAAGATCATGTCATATGAAAAACGTATAAGTGGGCGGGGCTTAAAGGACAAGTCTACTCCAAAAATAACTTACTTTCAATAAAAGCAGAAAAATCAGACAAACCATTCAAAAAAAGTTTGAGCGAAATCGGATCACTAGTAAGAAAGTTATGAATTTTTGAAAAAGTATGTAAAACTATGGAACAATGAGAATCACAGCACAATTTGCCAAGATTGTTATCTGTTTGTGACGTCATGTCCTCACAACTTATCAATAGCTTTATATAGTTTAATCCCATTAATTTCCCTTTTTATCCCCCAAAACTTGATTTCCCCATGCCTTTGCCCAGGTTATATGATTTGTATCATATTGCGTGCATGATATTTCCCAAAAACTTTTATGAATTTTGAAGAATTTATACTTTTTTCTGAATATTGTATTTCATAATTATTGATTTTTATATAAATAGTTTATCAAAATTCAATTTTTCATGATTTAACTGGACAAAAATTACTCTTTATTTGTGCATCCACACAAAAACATATTACTAACAATCTAACTTGGATGCTGGTGTGAAGAAATAAGATTCTTAGGGTGAAAATAGGAAATTTATAGTATCAATATAAAGAAAATAATTAGTGGATAGTGAGGACCATACGTCACAGATTCATGAGTGAGTTGTCAATTTGTGTAGTGATTTTCAATTTATTTCATGTCATTACAAATTTATAACTTTGTTATTAGTTATCCGATTTTGCTCAAACTTTTTTTGATTGGTTTGTCTGATTTTTCTGGTTCTATTGGAAGTAAGTTATTTTTGGAGTGGACTTGGGCTTTAATGCGAGCCTGCACTGCTGATTGGCCAGCTGTCATGTCAACTGACCTCTTCAAAACTAGTTTCTTTATAATTACATTTCTTTACGATGTTGTTATCCAGTGTGCATGCTCCTTAAATTGTAGCTACATGTATACAACGCTTCTTTAGACGTTTCTTGAATGGAGTTTCTTGTGAACTTCATCTCGTCTGAACGGGTTTTAGTACAGTAGATGACTCATAAAGTAAACACCTGAAGTCATTCATACAAAACTGACACCAAGGTGATGCTTTTTACAACCACATGATATTTACTCTATCCAACTCACATTAATATTCAACCTACTCTTAAATGATTAAGACCCATAGGGGCTCACATAAGGAAGGAGATTGACCACACCGTTTGAAAATTGGATTCGGAAGTTGCAATTGATACTCCTGTGCAGCATGCACTGTCTGCATGGTGCTGGGTATCTTTGTGGGATCTGTGTGATGGAGGACATTCATGTAAAGAAATCTGATGCCAAATTTATTGAAATTATGATGAATGACTGAACTGTCAAATGTAAATTGATGAATTATATCCAGGTACATTTACAGGTAGGCTACCGCTACATGTACATTGTGGTATGATTAAGGTTAATTCAATGAAGAAAATGAAAGCAAGTGGTACTGCAGTGCACGATACAAATTTGTTATCTGTGGATACTTGCAAATAGCTCTGGGGGTGTTTCATCAACTACAATTAATTTAGATTTTAAAAATCAATTTCATTTATTTGATGAATTAGGTCCTAAATCGAAATCAATTTTAGGCGCTTAAAATCGATTGAATCGATTTAAAGATTGATTTTAAGGCTTGATGACCCCCCCCCCCCTGGTATTACAGAATTAAATATATAGGAATTGTGTAAGAAGGAATTCTTAATTGTTTATTTATTAGCAATTTATCAAAAAGAGCTCTCATGAACATCAAATTTTTGTTTTCTAAAAAGGGACAATAAAAATATGAAATGTGAATCATAACAGAAAACTAAATTGCTAGTCGGTGCATGTCTCTGTAACTCAGTGTATACAAGTCTTGATGACTACATTCAATGTACCGTTGTACATTTATACATGTACATGTGTATGTATGTATTTATATAAAATCGTTGAAAAACAGAAATGCTTTATTTAGAAATTCCTCAAGGCAAGGGTTTTGCAGCTGAATACGAGTGCGACACTGGCAATGACAGACTAGTCACAAGGCAGCTTGTATTCATTGTCATGGTGCTGGTAGACTGTTGTGTTTATGAGTACCATTCAAAAGAGAAGTATTGATTTGTAGTTTAATCAGTGGGCGGCGGATATGAGAAGCAGCTGCTCAGTGATGGAATCGTAATAAAGTCATTGACAGTGACCGACTGACCGTTCGTTCAGTGGTGGTCAGTTTCCAAGAATTTGTATAGGTGGTAGGCTTATTGATTTGTTACAACTACATGCAGCTAGTGCTCTATCGGATGCAAGTATTCTGTGTTGTACAGTCAGGTGTTGACTCAAGAAAGGAAAATGTGAGATATTTTGATTGATATGGTCTAGATTGAAATCTTTTCTATATACCGAGTCGGTTTATCAAACGTTGTTTGTGACTATCATTTGATTATTATTACATGTAGGCTTACAAACTATGTTTTTCTTTTAGTTGATGTAATTTATTTTGGACTGTCATAATTGAGAGGATTTGTTTTCCCTACATACATGTACATGTAATCAATATTATTTAAGCCTACAATACATTTACAATTATACATGTAGATAATGATGCATTATGTAATTTATATAATGCAAATGTACATTGGTACCGGGTACATGTACATGTACATGCACAGTGTACAAAGCTGTATGCCTGAAAAAGCTACTTGTATCAATAGATGATCCTCCAAAAAAATTCATTGGTTAAACAAGTACACTGTACCTTTAAGCTTAGGTGTATTATTATTGGAAGGACAGCAATATTTAATTCAGTATTCCGGGGTACTTGCGGTTGAAGGCCTACAGGTGTACATGTATATTACAAAAACTATTTAATTATGTATTAATGATAAAACCTTGAACTTTTCAAAGGAGCTTTGAGTTTGACTTTCATTATGTGTGCTTAGTATCCATTAACTGACATGCACAGTGGTCAACTAAAGCCCTTTTTAGACTGCCAAACACAGGACGTCCTCAGGAGGACATCCCAGACCCAGTCTGGTGCGAACACGGAGTGTAATCTTTATGAAAACACGAGGTAAGGTCACGGCGCCCTTTCAGTTTGCAACTCAAACAAGGGGTGCACTCGGTGTGCATTTCCGTCTGGGGTGATCTCGAGGTACGTTTCCGTGACAACGCCGCCAATCGGGCGCGCTTTTCGAATTTTGTACAAGAACAGTTTCTCATACCGAAATATTTATTTTACTTATTTCACATTCTTCGATTAAAACCTAACCTAAAAAATAATTAGGTACATATTTGGTATTTATAGACTTAAATTTATGTTTAGAACATTTAAAACTATCATAACATGCAGTGATACGATGCAATGACATCGACAGCGCGCGCAAATCTGAATGCTGATACACAGAGCTGATACTTCCGGTTCCGGAAAACACGCCGTGTGCGTGCCGAGGCGATTCAGATCGCCAAAAACACGAGGTGTCCTCCGGATGTCGTGCTAGACACACCCTAGAAACTCTAGGATGTATTTTACCTCGTGTTCACCCTTTGTTCGTGCTGTGTACACCCGGGTGTCTTTTTCCGCGTCCTTTCAGATCGCCGGTAACAGTGGATGAACAGTGGATGACGTCCGGACGTCATCCACTGTTTGAGGTTCAATCTGAAAGGGGCTTTGATTTAAGCTCATTATACCTGGATCATTAGATTTAGGCTAGATTGAATTGTAGATAAGCAGAATTCTTTAGTGAGAAATTTCTCTATTATGATATCATATATTGTTTGTGGTTGGCAGTTGGCCTATTTTGTGCACTGAGGGCTGAAGATATGGCTTTTGAATTTCAAAATGGAGTAATCTTTAATTTTAAAGATTTATAAATGCATTTTGTTGTTGTTATTATAATCTAGGCTTTTACAGGTTGTATATACACAAAAGAATACAAAGTTTGAATTTTCAGATGAAGTAACATATATAGCCCAAATTTGTCATGCGCACATGAGTTTGTAGTCCAGATTTACTACATTATTAACTACGATATTTGCCCCAAGATTAATGGTGTATCATATTTAAGGGATAGAGCAACGTCGATCTGGCGCTGCTCGTTGGCTGCCAGGCTCACGATCAATTGGGCAAAAATAATTTCCGTTTCGGTTTAATAAAATTTGGAGTGGACTATTATGCTATTATTATTATTATTTACAACGCCTTTTTAGTTACCAGGCATGATGTCTCATATCCACTCACATGTACAGGTGTACATGTACATGTTCTTGTTCACTACAGGCCTATACATAGTACATACATAATAAATGCATGTGAACTGTCTTTTTCTTATAAATAAATGTCATGGCCATCCATATTAGAGGTGGGGGCAACCTGCAAGTGTTTTAAAGATTTCCCATTATGATTTAAAGTCACTGAGTAGTCGGCTTTCATGGGGAATTCGACACCCGTTCGGGTGTTTACCCAATAACAGGTGTTGTCAATCACCAGGGTTAGCCTTGAGTTTTATGACCATTGGACCTTATGTAATGCTTTGATTTGCCCGAAGACTCTCGAGCTCTCCGAGAGATTAGGGGGTAATTCTTGACTGGACTATGGGTTTGCTGTGTGCAAATTTGTACCCCCATTAATGGTATTTCCACCAAGTCTGGTGTCAGCGAATTATGGCCTTCTGCACATGAAAACTGGCGATCCAATCCCTTTAATGGGTCACAACTCACAAGTAACATCCTGCTACAACTAAATCATCTCCCTAAAGACAAAAGGGCATACGTTCTTTGCTAAATGCCTTTGAGTTAATGCCATGAGTTAATGCCCATCTAGCTCTCAAAAGATGATTTGATTTGATTTTTTTTTACCTGAAGTTGATGACTCAAGGATGCTCATTATTTATTGTCACAATCATAAACCACCAGGGTGGTTTTTCCGCCCCTTGGGGGAGGTTCCTCGTTGACTGGGGGACTGAAAAGGGGAAGGCATGGATCGGGGTCAAACAGGGAGCAGAGGGGTGAAAGGGTTACCCATCTTGTAAAGCTAATTGCTGGATTTTGAGCAGCTGTAAGGTCAAAGGACACGGAGGAAAAAGATGATAAAATTTGTTGCAGATTTTGGTTTTGATTTATTCAGATCTGTTTCATAAAATGGAATAACCACATGTAAATTACAGGTACCGGTAATAGCTTTAAAAAAAAACTTTTCTGTAGGATGTCATAGAATGATCCAGTATAAAATGTTATAACAGTTGTAATTCATCAGGGAATTACATAACAAACATGAAAAAGCCAAAATTTACTACCAATATGAGAGCATGATGTGGTTCTTCTTGGAAATGATTCTGGCATATGAAAAGCAGTCATCTTCCAATTTCTTTCTTTTTCTCTTTTTTTTCCTTCTCATTTGTTTCCTTCAAATTTTAGTTTATCTCTTGAAGTTGTACATTTTAATTAAACTTTCATGTTAGCCTACAACTTACAAGGGTTATGTGAACATGATTAACAATCCTTCTAGATGTAGGGTTACATTTTGCAAAGATTACTTGAAGCCCACACAGGTCTATGACATATAGATTTGTTAAAATATGACAGGCATGTCAGCTCGTTCAAGTTTGATTGTGCCCTGTTTATTGATTCTCTCCTGTTGAACCTGTCACAACAAAGCACACAACTTTACTTTAATAGACCAGGCATCACCAAAGCAATCGATTTAATACCTGCATTGTATTCTAATCAATAAAAAGGCAACTCGGAAATGGAATGTCAATCAGATAGTATTCTATGCCCCTCTGTTTGCCTTTTCTTTACCTTAAATTCTTCCGTTGATGAGGTTTGTCAATATTTAGTAAATCAATACAATAGGCCTACATGTACATTGTATTCTAAACCATGCATTCCATTTATCTTGAAGAGTTCATATCTAAAAAGAGTAGCCCCTCACTAACTTTTACATGGAGGGGGGGGGGGGGGGGGGGGGGGGGGGGGGGCGGCTGTCAGTTAAAAGATATTTCTAAATTTAGAGGTTCCTGATTTTGCAAATAGTTTGAGTCATTCTAAATGTGCCCTTGGACCCTATGACAGCCCTACCTCCATCAAATGTCATTCTAAAATTATTGTCTGCTTGGCCATGCACCAGCTAAATTCCCTTGAATATATACGCATGTACTGTGCATGCAATTGAAATAAACAAAAACATTAAAAAGTATGTGTCATTTTGGAGGCTACGTTGAAGGAACAAGAGTGGATTGTAAATAAAACATGTATAACATTTGGTTGAGCTCAACCTTCAAAAGTACAGAATTCAAATTAATGTAGACATACTGTGTAGAGTTATGATAATACTTTTCATGAAGTACATGTCGAAATTACCCTCTAGCTCCTTTTATTCTTATTAAATCAAACTGTCTACAGGTACATGTAACTCTAGACTTTTGTAATGTTTTATTTTACTTTGATCGTCTCACACCTTTTGTATCCATATAAGAAAATGGTACTTTCAGCCACATACCAGTAGCTGCAGGGAGCCCCAATAGGCCAACAAGCCTTCACACATACACTTCAATTTCCTCCTGAAGGCCGAATTACCTCATTAATTTATGCACCGTTAACAAGCGTAGGCCTACATGTACATGGGTTACAGTCACAGTTAAAGTGGAGACATTTAAACGGTTTCTTCTTTTGTTTTCAAGTGGTGCTCGTGTTGCCTCTACATTATTTGTAGCTTTATTTAATTCATGACTTCTTTATACTTACCTCTCATCATTCATGCTAAAGTTCATTTGATAGTAAAATCACTAAAATGTGTTGTCTATGAATTCTAAGTTTAGAAACTATTCGTTGGTAAAATTTTCATTGATGCATGAATCAGCTGTAAGTTGTAACAGAATCTATTAATGAAACTATGAAAGAGTCTGATAAGTCCTTTAAAAAAAAGTTTGATTACCTGTACATCTAAGTGCAGGTGTTCCAGGGCAAATTGCATTTGGGGCTGCGTTATATAGATTAAGGAAATTCAAATCAGACAGATATTACTTTCACTCAGTTGTCAAAAAAAGGGTTGTTCTTTTCTGTGGATTCAATATCCCATGAAGTTTGTAGAACAACTATTGTAGGCTCATTTCATGAACCTAATGCTCATTTGCCCTCGAATCTCTATTATGGACAACCATTACCTACTGTTAGTGTACTACTGTTTGGTAGAGATTAGCAACATGACACATTTATAGCTACTTTGTTTCTACAGGAAGGTCATGGCTGATATGGAGGACCTCCCAAGATGGCTGATATTTTTGCCTTTTTATTGGTTTAAAAATGAATGAATTGACATTTTTCCTATCCTGTTTCTTATAGTTCTATATAAATAATGGAAACATGATTCAATAGATTTGCCTGTCACAATGTGAGCACCATATACTGGAAATGGGTTGCAGGCCTACATGTGTACGCTGTACATTAGGCGTGCGTGTTTGCCTGCAATACATGCAAGTGCTTTTGGGCAATTCCACAATTGGTAACGTTACATTTAAGCAAATTTTCATATTTCATTTTACTACTACATCACCATCTATTCATTTCAAGTCACAATCATGTTACAATATGTTCACCCACCCTAGGTCTATAATATAAAAAAGAATGAATACAATTGAACAAATATTAGAGTCGCCATGGTAACTTTTAATGTTGGTTGGTAACGTTACAAAAAAAGGACATGCGAAAAAAATCAGTGTCTTCAGACCAAAAGTTTCCTAAAACGCGAGATACCTCAAACAAAGTGTCGTATTCATTTCAATTCTAGTGTCATGATAAATATTTCAGCCAATAATTTTAGCAGCTTGACTCTTCAATTTTTTATTAGACCCAAAATTCATGGTTGGTAACGTTACCGGTTGGTAACGTTACAGTTTGTCCATGCAGAAATAAGCGTTGTAAAAAGCAAGTGTTAAACCTACTCCTTCCTTAAAATCAAAAGATACACTTTGCAATTACATATAAATTAACATAGTTATCAATGTAACTGTTATTTATAACTCCAACTCACAATTTGAAACAATCCAAACATATTTACAACACTTTTTATCCAAATGTTACATTCTGAAGTTCACCATTTGTCGTAGGATTATGCATGTCAACATACATAATAACTTGATTTCACAAAGTAACTATTTTATTGAGAGAATTATAACAGAGTTCATGACATCATGACAGAGACATTGAGCAGATATTCAGTCCATAACACAATAGAATGATAATGTGTTGTTTTGTTCCATAATCCAATGCATGTATTTTATGTACAAATGTACTTGATACCATACAAATCTAAAATTTGAAAAGCCCACGGTTATTAACAACTTCTTTAACGAATGTATTTGCCGTCGATTTAGACCTGTACTCCTTCCTTAAAATCAAAAGATACACTTTGGAATTGCATGTAAATTAACATGGTTATCAATGTAAGTGTTATTTATAACTCTTACCCAGACACAACTTGAAACAATCCAAACATATTTACAACACTTTTTATCCAAATGTTAGATTCTGAAGTTCACCATTTGCCATGGGATTATGCATGTCAACATACATGATAACTTGGTTTCACAAAGTAACTATTTTGTTGAGATAAGTTTAACAGAGTTCAGAATAAAAATGTGCGGTTGTATTCCATAACCCAATGCATGTATTTGATGTAGGGCCTACTTGATACCATACAAATCTAAAATTTGAAATGCCCACGGTTGTTAACAACTTCTGGAGGAGCCAATTTTGTAATCATCTTGCTCTCCATGTAGAAAATGGCATCCTTTTGTGTAGGCCATTTCCAGTACTTTCCCACTGGCTCCATCACTGACACCTGAAACTCACCCTTGCGTGTGAACCCAACAACTTCACCAGGAAATTTCTTTCCTTCGTACTCGACCACATACCAATCTCCCACTACAATGGCCTTACTACCACTTTGGGTAACTACTACATCATCCTTGTCTGCCCTATTGTCTTTTGTGAGAATGTGGGATACCACTTCATCCTTTACGACCTTCAGGAAATGCATCTTTCCGATGCCAGTGATTGGCTTGGCCTGAATGAAAACATCTTTCAATTTGAGCTTCTCATTCCGCTTAGCAATTTCTGTTGACTTGACCTCTGTGACGCATACATTCTCCATGAAGCTTGCTGCTAGAACAAAGCTGCTTGCATCTGCTACAATGTCTTGGCGGCTCAGAACTCTTTGCATCACAAAGCGCTTGGCTGACCCTCCAATCCCATCAACGGGGCCTTTTCCATGGGAGGTCGAAAAGAAGTTCCACTTGATTTGAATCTTGTGAGCCTCTTGAAGTGTGCAGAGTGCTGCTGCCACAAACCGATTTTTGAATTGCGAAGCTGGGCCATCTGACCAGATAGAAATAGATGTTACCGTATCTGGTAGATATCCTAGCAGCACATCAAGGTAGGCTATGATGGTTTCCTTGGAGTGTGTGAGGTCATCAGATGCCAGGATATGAGAATGTAGAGATCCAGAGTACCAGAGTGCTGCAGTGAAGAGGGATACTTGACGTTGATTCCAATGTGCGCTCTGGACTTCATCTTGAGCAACGCATGTAAAATTTTCAGAGAAATCCACCTGGAGGAGGGCACTGTGGGTGTCATGTGATTCAGGAGAAACTTTTTCCCTCTGACCATTGTATGCTGATGCTTGCTCACGCTTTACATAGCAGTGCTGCAGGAACTGAGGTAAGATGGCAGTGATGTGCTGTACTAGCTCTCCTACAGTTCCCTCCTCTTGAATCTTCATCATCCGTCCATCTTTATCCGTCTCCCACTGAAGCCATGAGCAAGGGCTGTTAAGGGATCCCTCAAAAGAGAAGGCTTTGCTAAATCCTGCTCCATCTTTGCATTCTGCACATTCATTCATCCAGCACTCTCTTGATGGTTGCTTGCAAAGGAGCAAAGCTGGGAGATCACGTGACGGGTGTAAGCAGGGAATTCTGGTTGAGCCTTGTGAAGTGCAGTAAAAGCATTAATGGCATTCTCGTGGTACCTGCAGAGACCGACATTATGTGGCAACTTTTGGCTAAGCAGGACATGCTTTGGGCGACACTCTGCAAACTTGGACTTTCCCACATGTACTTCTGGGTAAATCTCACAAAAGAAGGCATATGTCTCTTTAATTGAAGCAGTGAGGTGTCTAGCCTGCATTTTCTTCTTTCCGTCTGCATTCCAAATAGTCACTACATCCTTTCTGCCTGGGGCCTGGCGACTCACATCATCTCTCTCATAGAAGTCTTCGATGACTTTCACTGTATCTTCACTGACTTTAGGAGGACCCGTCTTCCTTTTCTCTGCTGAAGCTGATGGTAGTTCATGTCCTTGCTTAGCTTCTTTCTCATACAACTTGCGAGAGACAACAATTCGCCGTTTAGGAGTGTCGGGGAGTACTCGATCCATTATCCGATGTGCCCTGGCAGTGGCTTTTGCGAGTGCCATCGCACTTTTGAAGGGCCCATGACTTGCTTCTGCTTCTGCTTCTGCCTTTCTTTCTTTCTTCAATTTCCTGTGCTTTGCTACTCGTTTCTTTGTTGCTTCTTTCGTCTCCCTTTCCAGTTGTTTTCTCGCATATTTTGGCAAGGTCCTCTCAGCTTTTGCTTCTCCCGGCACCTCTTCATGGCTGCTGCTTTTTTCTTCAAGTATTCTTCATACTTCCCCATCCTCTTCATCTTTTCTATGTAGTGCCTTTGTTTCTCTTTCTTCGTAAACTTGGGCATGATGACCTATATATCAAAAAATAATTATAATTTTTTAAAATATTTTTGTACAAACCAAATCTTTAAAAAAAATAAATAATCAGGATGAACAAAGATTTCCAGATTCGTAATTGGTATTAGAATCCTTCTATTAGTGCGAATCTGGATAAGTGTTGGAAAGTCACCATACAGAAAAATTGATACAATATAACAATTATGAATAAAATCACTTTTTTTTTCTAATTTACAAGAAATCATATAACTTAAAATTCATGATTTCCCATAATATTTAATGTATCCTTTGGAAATTTGAGTAAAGGTCAATTGCCATGTTTTCTCAAAGTGTTAAACAACTGCATTCGGATTAAGATGAAAGTTTCCACGGCAACAAATTAGCCAATGCACATAAAAACAAATACAAAAAAGTTCATTAACCTTCACTTTTTCATTTGCATCTATTCCATCTAGTTGATGTACATGTACATTTGCATGTACATGTAGTTGATACTAAATATTTGATGTACTATCAATTGCCAATGTTGACTTTAAAAAGTGTAGTGTGAACTGTACATACAATGAAGACTGTAGAAAGTAGCCTAGCCTGATCTTAAAGTATTTCAAGAAACATAAATAAAGATTACAGTTACTACAATTGAAAATAAATAAACTTACCAGATGCTGACACTGGGTGACAGTAGATTGAGATTCAACAAGTTTTGCTAATTAGAACTGCTTTCATGGAGAAAGATTCAAGAAGAGTTTTAATACAGTAAAGATGATTTGACTCTTCCCAAATGTGATGCTGCATGGATTCTACACAGATATGATGCTGCTTAAATGGTTGTCACATGGCTGTCACATGCCTTTAATAAATGTTCTATACTGCCATCTCTTGTCTTAGTTAAAGAATCACTTCACTTTCTTCTGATTAAGGCTTACAAATAAGTATCTCCTGGCACTAATATCATGGTTGGTAACGTTACAATCCTTAAGCCTGGTTGGTAACGTTACATGGTTGGTAACGTTACAGATTTTGACTGCTAATATTTTCTACATCATAGAATATTTGTAATTCTGGTTCCTTTACTTCAATAGAGCATTGTATAGGAAAGGAAAATTTGAAATATGACAATTAATAGCCCCCAGATTTTCTCTCCAGAAAAATAAATTCATGTTTTGGTTGGTAACGTTACATGGCGTATCAAGGGTTTGGAATTTCGTGAACTGTAGACTAAATCACTTTTTAACTTGAATTTTGCTTAATGAAACCATGAGGGCATTGTACTCCCTCAATAAATTCAATAGGTTTGTGAGGATATAGTTACTTTTATGTTGATAATGACTTAAATAACTTTTTTTCCTCTTATATTACAAATTTCACAGGAAAACATGAACAATGTTCATTTGCAATTTTCACTCACTTATACCAAATGTATGGTGTGGAAAATATTTTTTTCAGATACTTTGTGGTGTCTTTAGTCAAATACAAAAAAAAAAAAAAAAAAATTTGAATTCTAAATTTTTTACTCATGTCCACCTAATCATGGAATTGCCCTTTTACCAAAAGTTGGCGATTGTTGTGTATTGTGAAACCTACACAAGCGGAGACCTACATATTGCGAGCATGTAGTAGGCTATGTTATTGGAAAGGATGAAGTTCTGTGGGTTATTGTATGGCTTTGCAATGTTTTTGTCAAATACGAAAAGCCCCTCCAGTCATCCACCCCTCCCTCTCCCTCCCTCCGTCTGTCTGTCTGTCTGTCTGTCTGTCTGTCTGTCTGTCTGTCTCGCTCGCTCTCTCTCTCACTCTCTCCAACTCACGCTCGCTCTCACTCTCTCTCTCTCTCTCTCTCTCACTCGCTCTTTCTCTCTCACTCTCGCTCTCACTACACTCTTTCTCTCTCTCCGTCTTTCTGTTTTCCCCCTTTGCTCATCCTTCCATTTCTCTTCTTCTTCTTGCCATCTCATCCAACACTAGAAAAGAAAACATATTCAAATGCAATTGTGACTTTTCCATGCCTTTTCATGCAAGAGCTCAAAGAGGCTCGATTGGGTAGATGGGTTAGAATGGGACTTCAAAAGTCCTTCATTTGTTTGTCAAGTGATTGCTACCATACCTTGCTAAATAGAGGAATTAAACCCAAGTATTGAGCATCCAGAATGGCCATTGTTTGGTTTGGGGAGGGGTAGATTGGAGGATAGAAGGCTGGGAGGCAGAGTAGGGTGTGTGATTTGTGCATTGTATTTTGCGGGTTCAATTTGGATAGGAACCATGGTGTTGGGGGTGCGTAAACAATGCAAATTGACACTGAAAGGGAAAACTGAGATTTGCATCATTCCATCGGCTTCTTCATGGTATCTTATATGCTGAAGTCCCAAGGCCTATATTGGCGTTGTGGCGTGCGCCTGCAATCCAGCTAACAGTGGAAGTTACAAACTGATTCAGCCGAGGACGCAGGTTCGAAACTGATTCACGTCTTTCGGATGGTGACGTTTAAAGGTCGGTCCCAGGGCGCGACAAACCCGCTTGCCCGATGTCCCGGGGCAACCAAATTGAGCCGTCGGGCAAGTAAATAAAATTATCACTTGCCCGATCGGGCAAGTGATACTTTTACAGTAATTTCCTAGTGTCCAAGAACTCTACCATTCACCCGTCAACTTCTTACCCGTCGTCAAAATCCAGAAGCAAAAAAGCGATCGTTCCGATTTCGAAAAAACTTCACAGACAGCTAGCCAGCTCAGCTAGCTCAGCGCGCATGCAACAGTGACACTTCAAGCCATGAATGCCGCTCCGCCTCCACGCACGGCCGGCCGTGAGCTAGCTAGAGACAGCTAGCGCGATCGTACCAGCTGCGAGCTTATTCGCGCTCTCTCTCTCTAGCTCTGCAGGCCGCACCGACAGGCCTTTGCTATTCTCTGATTGCCGATTGGTTGAATCACGCCAAATATGACGTCATTATTCTAGGGAAATGAACACGTGCGAATCGGAATGGAATAAACAACAGGGATTTTCTAGTAAGTACAAAAAGTCAAATGTTTGATATTTATTCATAATGACTGTTAATGATTGTGAACATATTATTTAAAACTCGCTGCTCATATAAATCAGATGAATGTTTTTGTCTCGTTTTCAATTTATTACTGCGGTCTCAAGATCCGACCGAGCGAGTCATTTTGATAATAGTATCGAGACCCCCAGAATATAAGCCGTTGTTGTTTTGTTTTCATGGTTTTAGCGACGTTGTTTTAACCTCGAGTCCTTTTTCGCTTTAAAGTTTTGGGCAAGTGGAAATATTGTTTGGGCAAGTAAATTGAAAACCCACTTGCCCGACAGGGCAAGTGGTGAAAAAAATTCTTGTAGCACCCTGGGTCCCCAGACGTAAATAATCATATCTGATTGATACACGTCTGTAAAAACCAATTACACACACACACCTATATTGGCATGGTCATGTACATGTAGCTCTTATTACTATTACTAATAGCAGCAAGCAATGATAGGCCAGAATGTATATATTTCATGAATTTTAACATCACTTTTACTAATTTTACAAACATTGTCCAATCTCACAGCATATATGACAGGAATATATATTTTTTGAATTTTAAAGGTCTTGTTTGTTTGGAGGCTTTGCTGTCCAGGGCCCCATTTCACAAAACTTGTCATCAGTGACAAATGACAGTTTTTGTTATGAGCTAGTGAAATCCTTGATTCTGATTGGTTATCAGCAGATTTGTCACTGATTTTTGTCATTTGTCATTAAAAAAATGCTTTGTGAATGGGTCCCAGATATGGTTGTTAATCTCAGTTTCTTCTTCTTGATTTTGATGAAGCTGACAATTAAGTTTATGATGAAAGTATTGATCGTTCGTGGATTGGGAAGGGGGGGGGGGGATGGCTTCCAATGTAGTAAATTACATGTAAATTACTGACATTAGGATGAAGATCAGTATAGATGTCAGCAGACAGAGTAGAGTGCTGCAAAGTGTAATCACCTAGCCCTCTTGTCAGGGGCAACCAAAATATTCAACAGTATTAGGTTCTGAATATTGTATGTAGGTCATGTAGGCCTAGGTCTACATGAAAAAAATGGTTGTTTTCAAATAGAATGAACCTTGGCATACTGCCCGACATAGAAATAAATGGCTTCATTCCACAAGATCTATTTTCATACCAATCAAGCAGAGGCTCCCGTTTTTCCTGCCAACAGATCATAAAAACCGAACCTACCTGTAATGAAATCAAATATTAATTTCAACATATCAGGGCCTCATCATTGGTCTTCATATAGACTGCAGCCTCTATATGAAAGAAATCAACGATCAGAGCTCGGGAATCCCACATTTCTTCAACTTGACTCAAGAAATGTCTGAGGGGGTGTACCGAAATTCCATCCCTGGAACTAATTTGAGTCGCTGATGGATGCCCCGTAAAGGGTCTCCTTAACGTAATAGGGATCAGCCACCAGGCTCGTCTTCGATGAAACATGGCGGCAGGCAGGTAGGTAGGGGCGCAGCTAGGGATGACCCGGCAAATTGGAAGATTGGATGATGGGCTCCTTCGATCCATTAGGGGGAATTGGAAGAATTATCTCTAACCTGGGTAGAATGAAATGAAATTGAATTGGGGAGAGCAAACACGGTTATGTTACATATGTGGGACTACACGATGCAACTAGGAGATGGGAAACACAGATCATGAGACTGTTACCCACACCTGTGTAGTAAAGCATGTTGTAGAACATTTTGCGGCTTGCATGTGTCTGCACTCTGCACTGAAAGGGGAGTCCTATTTAACTTTTAAAAAAAGGAGCAAAATTTATTTTTTGTGGAAATGGCAGTACCCACATATTTACAACTGACATGATTTATTTCAATCCGATTAATTAAATTGAAGATAAATCAATTAACTACAATGTTCATGTACATGCAGATGAAGATGTAGGATTCTAGTATATTCCAACAACATTGCAATTTTTACAATATTGCAAGTTTTAACCTAACATTTAATAGGGGATTTCAGTAGATGAAATGATATACAGTTAGTGTGATGCTATTTCTCTGGAACTAAATTGGCCCATGAATAACGTTTTTATGTACAGATGCTAAAGTTTTCTATCTCAACGCATTTGGGGCTGTTATAAAGTATTCGAGGGGGCAATTATGTTGTAGCCCTTCCCACCAATTTGGATTATTTGCAACTCTGTAATTTGTTTGTGGTGTGATTTAATCTGAACATCGTAAACTGAAAACTCTTTGTAAACTCCTGTACAGAGGTCATCTTGACTGCTCTCTCTCTCTTTCATTTTTCTTATACACAAAAGACCTCATTTTATATATCCTCTGCAGTCAAATTACCAGACAGCCATTACACTTACAGATATAATAATCACTCACATTTACAGAATGCAGATGTCAAAACATAAATAAAACAACCCAGCCAACAATAAAAGTGATTTCAGTGGCTATGGTAAGACCTTGGAACGGAAGCTGAATAAAAAACGGTCTACTTCTACTGGTCCCCACCTGCCGCCAAAACCCACAAAATGTCATGAGCCGGTCATGCAAGCCTGGTTCTTTTATCCAAGCCGATACGCATGCAGGGGTGAAGGGACAAAGCACATCATCACTAACTGATTTCCGCTACTGAGCGATTTTCTGCTGTACCGTAGCATCTTTATAAAGACCAGACTAAATGGCAATGGTATGCCATGGAAGGGGGGAAAAGGAAGTGACGGTATTTGCAGTAACTTGATTGAATTATCAATCATTTCTGACCTCTTAATTTCTGGTCTTATTTAATGTCAAAGTAAAGATTGTTTTCAATTTTCACCACCACTATACAGGTCAATTGTGCCTGGAAAGAAATTTGAAATTGATCATAGACTTTAAAGAAAATCATAAATTGAAGTACTTCATCAATGTTGTAATTATCACTGACACCCCCCCCCCCCCCTCCCCCTCCCTCTTTGCCACTTTTCTGGGCAAGTAGGCCAACATGTCCATTTACACTGTAACTTCATTTACATTTCAAGCAAAAACTGTTGCTTTTTCTCACATACCAATCTTTCAACTTCCTATAGCAGTAGCAGCCTTCTTGCGAACACTCGATGAAATGTACATATGTTGTCCTTTTCAAACACTTTTATCACATATTTGGTGTTGTAAATGTTCAAATAAACAGTATGTGAAATACTGTCATTGGCATGCCCTGTTTGCACCCAGTTGGAGATTTTTGGAACAAGCCAACAAGGTTTTATTGACATTAATGACAAACGCCAATGTTTTGCTCTTAGCAGAATACACAATGTTCGATTGTCACCTCTTATGAGTGGGTGGTTATGCGTACCTGGGCCTAAAAAACGGCGGTAATTTCCAAACAGACATCAGTCACGATTCTCCGCCTTCTTTTTATTCAAGCTTTTGTACAGTAATTTTTTTCAGACTGAGGCTTGACAGCAGACCTGTGCAAGATAGTCCTTCCTAGAGTGAATTTTAATATTTCTATTTTAAAATGAAAGATATGTAGGCCAGCTTTTTGTTGTTATTGTTGTTGTTGTTTGCTACATTAATTAACTGGAACCTCATAAAACACAAACAAACAAACAAATACGAAAGGCAAAAAAGAAAAGAAAAAAGAAACAAACAAACATCTAAGCAAAGTCAGAATTTTCCCTTTAACATAAGACCCCCAAATATGCAAAGGGGAATAGATACTTTCCCACTAGGGAATCGAACAACTGAAGTTTATTTAAAAATCAACAGACAGTCCTATTTAAGAATCAACAGACAGTCCTATTTAAGAATCAACAGTAAATGATTTAAGAATTGTTTGTTTGTTCCTGGAAAGAAAATGAGGAGGATAGCTTATACTATTTGGACTACCTCGGTCCAATCATTAAAAGGAATTGACAAGCCCAACAAGGGAAACCAATTAGCAGAAAGGCTGGGTCCAAGAAAAACCTAATCGAAAACAGGGTCTACTTTAATAGAATTGGTGATGAATAGCAGGGTGATGTTCTATGGAGAGATTTATTTCCTTTCCTTGATATCAATCCAAAGTTCTATACCTCAATTTCTCCTCTTTATACATGTACATTCCAACCCTGTTTTTATCCCCATCCTATAATATCAGGGAGATGGGAGGGACCATGTAGATTTCAAATTTTAAGTTTCAGATTTTATGCATATCTATTTAAAGCTACTAGTTTACTTCAAAGGTTTAAGTGATCCAATAGCTTTCCTTAGGCATGCATGGACATGCCCATCATAGCAACAACTACAGGTTGTATACCAAAAGAAAAAGTAAATATATGCATGAATATAGGCCTAATCTTACAAGAGAGATGAATATTGCATTTTACCAATTTTTCTTGCAAGAAACATCTATACCGGTAGATTGAATTGTTTCTGTGGATTTTATTAAAATTTATATGGTATCTTATAGTCAGTAGGTAATTTTATGTTTATACTGGTGTTGTCTTGAGCTTTTCAAAATGCCCTCCTTTATTACTTACTCTCTTGTACCTCCCTTCTCTCTCTCTCTCTCTCTCTCTCTCTCTCTCTCTCTCTCTCTCTCTCTCTCTCTCTCTCTCTCTTTCTCTCTCTCTCTCTCTCTCTCTCTCTCTCTCTCTCTCTCTCTCCTTATCAAGTATCGTTCTTTATGCTGCCTACTCTTTAATCTCTTTCCTTTTGTCATTTGACATGATTGCCTTGACAATTGAGTTACAGATATTTTGAATTATAACGCCTTTCCCACCCTGTAATAATGAAAATAATCTTAATGAAGATAATGTACATGTAGTAGGGTGAAACAAATGTATGGTTTTCCTTTGTGTACTAACATATTTATTTAAAAAAGTGGTATATAGTTTTTTCTTATCTTTGGACACATCTCACTCAATCTTGAAAAGTACATCATAATCTGAATTTCCCATAAAAGGATATTGAACTGCAAATAAACTTCATGTCAAAGCTTCATGAATACAGAAGACCATTGATAGATAAAAGAGATATATAGGTAATAAAAGTAATAAAACTGCTTTTACATGGCTTCCTCTATTCAAGGGCAGTTTCAATTTTCTATGAAAGAAAGCGATTCATTGCACCAAGGCCAAACATGCAATTCTATAACAATTATTACCATTTATGAATTTTGATAGAAAGAAAACTGAGGCAGCAGCTACTTCTCATATTTTCTGTACTAGGTAGTTCTATTCTTTTTTGTTACAATCTCTCTTCAAAGGGGACCTTTTATAGTGAACAATATTCATTTAAATGGTTAACAATTACAGAGAATATAGGGATAAAATGCTTTTATATCAAATAATCAAGACCCAAATAGAGGTTAAAAAGACTCCAAGTTAACTTTTGTGTATGGAAATTGTGAGTGCATCTACCAGTGTCATGATTGCACTACATGTAGACATTGGTGCTGTAGACATTCCTGGATTGGAGTGAATCGGATTGGTCCCGGCATTGGTGATTGGTCCCGGCATTGGTGATTGGTCCTTACACAAAAATTGTTAAATTGTGAAGTTTCTACCTACTTTCTTGTAGAATACCCAATCCCTTAATCCCTTTTCCTCTCAATTTGTTCATATATCTCTAGATATCATTATTTTTTCTCTCATCCTTCTTCGCTCTTCCTCACCCCAGTCTGGAGGCACAGACCCTCATTTGACACTTAATAACAATTTCATAAAGTCTTGAGCAGAGCCTGACTCTGTCAGTCTCTGGCTGTGTTAGTAGCAGCTCAAGTAGACTATGCAGTGGGTAAATAGTCTCTTAGTCTTAGTTCAGACACAATGTTACGCACTATACCGTAACTGACAAGGGTTTGTTCTGGCAAACTACATTCACCCTCTTCCCACTTCAAAGTAGGACCCACCCTTTCCCCAGTGGTTCTTTAAAAGGTACTTTTTATCACTTGAACTTTGAGGTGAAAGACAGGGGTCATGCGAGGTCACCAAGCTCATACTCTTGACACTGTGTAATGACAAACACATGTACCAACTCAGGTTTCGGTTTAAACTAGGCCTGTTGTCATCAGCTCGAGATTGCCAAAGAGCCCGCAACTTCTGATGTGGGACATAATCCTGAAGTTACAAATCGCGTCCTCATTAGCTCGGGACTTGACCTCGAAACTTCAAACTCGAGCTCAAGAAATTAGCTCGAGATATTTTGCTCAGCGTTCGCGCATAGTGCGAGTCTTCTGGCTGGTGAAGACGCACCGGACAAATAGCAGGATATTTTGCAAACTAGCCCAAGATATCTTTGGATGATTATCTCGACCAAATATCCCGCTAATTGCAACTTCGGGATGATGAACGCAAATTAACTGGATAATTGCCGATCGGAATAGTTCGAAAAGCAGGATATTTGGCAATCTCGAGCTGATGAAAACAGGCCTACTGTTCATGAATATAAGGACCTGGGGGTGAAATTCGGCAGACTGTGTGTAAATAAATCTTTATATAATTGGGGAGTAATAATGTGTGTGTATTAGGGCTTGGCGACAGGGAGGGTCTCTGCAGGCATATCTTTTGTATACATAATACAGTGTATTTCGTAACTGAATCCAGAGAGTCTGTTATGATTTCAAACCTCGTTTCCAATGATGTTCGATGTAGCCTGCATCCTTGTAGACTTTAAACTTTCATTAATGGTTCAATTATGAATTTATTTCGAAATTGGAGTTATGTTTTGTAGAATGAGGAGTGCGAATGTGTTGCGTTAAATCACTGTAAATGAATAAACCATCCACAATTCATTCCATTGATTCAATCCAATCCGTGAACCTTTGTTTTTTATGAAGTTGGTGAACTCGATGGTCTATATCTGCACTATTATCAAACTTTGCATAACTGTCCGCCCAGTTAGGCCTGTGATAATGCCCTTACAGTTACACCTTATAATTATGGTCCATGTTGTAATAATCCCCTTTCTTCATTTTTCTACACTCTTTGCTCAAACATGGACCGTACCTTCCACATCTCAATTACACCTCTGTGAATACCCAATGTTCCCATGAAGACCCCATCTGCAGCCCATCACACCCTCTGAATACCTCATCACACCCCCTGAATACACTATGTTCCCATGAATGACACCCCTGAATACTCTCATGTTCCCCTCTTCCACCTGCCTTCACACCTCTTCAATCATCCACCCACGGCACCCACCTCCTCATGAAATCTTACCCCTCGAAGCCCCCATCATGACCCTCTCCCACAACTCTACCCTTTCACACTCCACCAGTGTCAGACCACTGCCAGTCACCAGCCTGACTGTATCAATGTCTGTTGCCCACTCCTTCCTTCAGCGCAACACAACACTACTCCTGCCCGCACCTTTAGTAAGCAAAAATAATTTACCAAACCGCTCCCCAGAGTGACACTTACACGCTGGAGCTTGAACTACTAGGGCATTGTCTCCAAAACAGAGCAGCCCTTGTTATCGGAAGGTGCTTCCAGCGCTCCGTTGGACTCGGAAAAGTTTACTTTGGAATTTAACCCTCCTTCCCATTTCAGTGTCATTTCAATCCGGACTGACCACTTGAAAGGGTTTGATTTTTGCCCTGATGGCTGGACCAGCCAGCTCTGCGGTTTCCTCCACTTAGTACAACCTTCAATGTTCATTTCATTCCAATCCTGTGTTGATTGCAAAAGCTCAGCTACAGCTAGCTCTGCATTGTATAAAAAGTGATTCTGTTTGTATTGCCCAGGTGAGCAAAAGAGATTGACTTTGGCATTCACTGGATCTGGACTGCATTATGCTTTTGTGGACCTCTGGAACCGTACCAAGTTCTATTTTGGAAATAATTAAAGAAAAACTCCCGTGTAGTGGCCTCACGTCGGGTTTCACTCGAGAGGTACATCAGTGCTAAATTAAGAAATTGTAAGTACTAGCCGTTGGCACTCGTACATGCACATGAATGTGCCATCTTTAAACACAATAAATGAAAGATTCCATTATAGGAAGACCCTAGGCTACAACTAAAGCAGATGTTATAGACTTGGATGAAAGTGCTGGATACTTTAGCTTTTTTTGGTGTGTATGACACGGTATGACCATTTGTCTTTTAAATCCATATTCTTCATCTATTTTCATCCATACTGCAGAAACGTCGAACAGACCTAACCTTTGGATACTCTACCATCCTGCGCTGACAATATAAGGCTTCACATCTGGAGACTTGAACGCAGCTCCTCCACCTACCAATAATTTTAATCAGACGTTGAACCGAAGAGAGCAATTTTTCTGACGGTGTCGACCAATAAGTGGTAAGAACATCAAGCCATGTCGTCGCACTGCTGTGCTTTAATTAAAAACAGTATGATTTCGTTTTTTCTTCTTGTAACACATTATTGTTTGTACTGCTGTGGTCCTCTACATGGTTTTTCTCATGTGCTGCTGTATATGGACTGTACCATTTAGTAAAAAAGATTGCAAGATTTTCAGAAAATCAACCAAGGTAAGTTTAGTGTACAATGTTCATCGCACCTTTTGAAATGTGCAAACATTAAAAATGATGTATTAATGGAAATATGATAATTTCTATGGAATATAGGCTATTGAAATTGCCCTCGGGTGTTTTTTCAAAATTCTTTGCGATCGTGTTAGTACCTGATTCATTTGTCGAATTGTCGCACATATTCCAATACTCTTGAATACCTAAAGTCCAGACCACTAGTCAATATAATCGTCCTAGGCCTACATTCGCTTACCGGTAATTGTTTCGTAATATTTGGCATAGAGTAGCTTAAAATAGCCTTATATTAGGCTTAAGAAATTCAACATATGGTATGACTGTGCTAGAAATGAGAAATAACACTCTCATGACCCGACATGTATAATGACAGCATTGACAGGTCTGTTTTATAAGGCTATAATAAGCTGTCACATTTTGTTGAATCATGGTTTGTTGCCTAGCGGTAAAATATAATTGGTGTTTAATAATGCTTCTATGGATAACAGGTGCAATTCTGGTTTCAATTATCTCATAATTAGCAGTGTAAACATAATCACACATTTAATTGATGGGTAATGTGTGTTAAATGTTTGTATTGTCTGCAGTTTCCACTCTTACTTCCTTCCCCCCTCTCTCTTTCTCTGTCTCTCTCTCTCTCTTTCTCTGTCTATGTCTCTCTCTTTCTCTGTCTATGTCTCTCTTTCTCTGTCTCTGTCTCTCTTTCTCTGTCTCTCCCCCTCTCTTTCCCTCTTTGCTTCTTGCACTCTATCTCTCTCTCTCTCTCTCTTCTCTCTCTCTGAACTCTGCTATATCATGCTTCTTTTCCTTTTTAGTTTATCTCTCCCATTTGTTCTCATGTTTTTTCTCGACTCACATAAGTCTCTCTCTAGGCTCTACCCTTTTTTTGTCTCTCTCTTCTTTTTATAAATTCTCTTGGCGATGCCTATAGAATCAACAGTTTTCTACTTCTATTCAGGCGTAGATTATAATTATATGTAAGCCTGTTTATATTGCACTTCTACTTGTAATGCTATAATTGCAGGAACGAGGACTCACTTTGACCTCATTCACTCCTTATTCCAATCATGGACCTACTTATGGTCCAATTTCATTTTCAAGGGATACCTCCCCGCCCCCCTCCCAAACCTCCGACCCTCTTCACCCCCCTGTGTACTTTGAAACAGCAAGATATCTCTTTGTCCCTTCACGGGACATTCAGTGTTACCGCTTGCTTGCCACGCGCAGGAGAACCTACATTTATTATTTTATAGAGCTAATTTTTACACCATACAACTGTTCAGATGAACTGAAAAGGTGCTCTAGAGCAAACCAGATTAAAGTTAAACTTGATTTCTGATAATGGTATTCAGTGTTACAGCTTGGCACATGCCTCAGAACCTACATTTGAAAATAGAACCAACTTTACAGGTGAACAAAAAATTTGCTTGAGAAGTACGGGTTGAAAGTTAATCTTGTGCTATGATAATATCGTAACAAATTCTTGGAGATTCAAAGAAACCTGAATTGAATGTTGAATGATCAATGTTATGTGTAAATTCAAGATGATATCTGCTTTAAGAATTTGTTAGACAATTCAACAGCTGGCTGCAGACATACAGCCTGATTCTCTATATATGCAAAACAAGATTTAACACCGTTCATGTTTCCCAGCCCATCCTACCATCTGAACACATGGGATATTCTAAGCAGCCTATTAGATGCTTCATGTCTTGAGGCGGTTCTTCCATTTAGAGGAGGAGATGATTTGATTTGGCAGGTGCTCCCTAATCTAGTGTGGCGCGAAAAGAATTGATTATCATGATGATCATTTTCTTCTGGCTCGCATGAGGTACATTTAGTAAGATCTAGCATCTATAGCTGCATTTACACTGCAAGCAAAAATCACTGATTTTCCTCACATTGTGGTGTTTCGTCGGTAGTTGCAACTCCTGGCAAATACAATGAAAAGTTGACCTGGAGTGTTTTTTTTTTTTTAAATGCCTGTCAACTCAAAATGTCACAGATTTTTGCGGTGTAAATGCCTGCTCTCAAAGCTCGGTAGGATTTTAGTTTTTGATCATGTGACTCTTATCGCTTGCAGAGCAGTGACAAGTCGTTTATGGGCCATGCTCGCCAAAATGTCGAAATGAGTAAACACCAACAGTTATTTTGGGTTTTTCCAGTAGTGTAAATGGCAGTCCTGAAATCAATGATTTTTAAAAATGGTATTTGGGATGTGTATTAACTATTAAGTGGGCTTTATGTAGCTTTTGTGAAAGACGGGAAGGTTGCATCATCTGGAAGATGTGATAGGGTCTGTACAGAGAATGTATGCTTATGCTTTGTATCTCCAGAGCAATTGTCATACTCATAGGAGCAAATGTCATGAAATTATGTGGAAAGGGGCCCACGTAGGGCAAAAGTGGTCACTTATGAACAGGTAGCATTATTATCATAATCATTATATATTATCATTAATACCCTGTGTTATAAAGGTTTTAGAAGGTTTATGATTGTGATCTGTCTTTGTGTACACCTCAGTCTCGGATTTGCAATTCACTGGCTAAGCCGATACTCTAAACTGAGCAATTTGATGAAGGTTACTTTCAAACAATTTTTTTTGGTAAATCCAGAAGCCTTACCAAAACAAACCAGGAATGTGGATTTATCCAGTCACAATGCCTTCATTCCATTCAGTGTAATCACATTCCTTTCACACTAAATGTATGAAGGAGTGATGTATGACTGTACTCCTGGAGTAATATGCCAACAAAAACTTGCCATGTTTTCATAAGAAACCATGGTCAAATGACTAGTTACCTGAGTAATTATGAAATAGAAAATATCCTGTGTTTATGCGCCAGCAGGGGTCATATAAACTCTGGGGTATGAAAGGGGCTAGTATTGAGCCGAAGGGGGTGAGTCTTTTTAGATTTTGATGCTTTGAAGCTGGTCGCAGGTCAAGAGGTTGCAGGCTTGTTGAAGGGAGTCAGGTAGACGGTGTTTATCCTAGGAAATGGACTGGCTTGTCCCCTCCAAGACCCCAAGATCAAATTCAGGAAGGACAATATCTAGAGGATAACTTGACACTCTGTTTGGCCGAAGGGGGAACAATATCAAAATGCTGACGATTTTACTTTCGGGGGAGAAATAATAATGCCCTGTTGTAGATTGTAAGTCTAAGATTCATAAATAGCACACTTTATTGATCTTAAAAAAAAATCACTGTACTAGTTTATTTTATAAATAACAATGACTAGTTTTTGGAAAAATTTCTAGAATGAAATCTTTGAGACTTTGGTGTGATAACTGTGATTGGACTGATATTAGCTCACTTTTGTCCATCTCATTAGATCTGAGAACAACCTAGGAAAAACAGAAAATGACTAGGACAACTGCCCTGTGGACCCCCCCCCCCCCCCCCATAAATTCAATATACAAATGTATCTTTGTAGAACAATTTGGATCAGGATTATTACCACCCAGTGTATTTAGATAGGGAAGTATTTTGTCTTACTACATCTAACTGAAACATCTACATGTAGGTAATAGCGATATTAAAAGATATTGTTGTGT
The DNA here is from genome assembly GCA_035222895.1 of Strongylocentrotus droebachiensis. Taxonomy (NCBI): domain Eukaryota; kingdom Metazoa; phylum Echinodermata; class Echinoidea; order Camarodonta; family Strongylocentrotidae; genus Strongylocentrotus; species Strongylocentrotus droebachiensis. Next base: position 991,699 of record JAVYIG010000019.1, read on the forward strand.
GCAAACTTCACCAAATAAATGTTTTTACTTTTATAGTCTGAAATTATTTAGCTAATGAGTATAAAACACTTTTGGACACACTTCCATTAACTGATTAAGGCATTTGTTGCTCTTTTCTTTCCGAATCATACTAAAAATAGATCCAAATTATCTAAAAGGGGTAATTGTCCTGATGGTAGTTGTCCTGAGGGGGTAACTCTCCGGATGTAAGGAGTAATACCAGGACGCTAGTGGACATGCATCGGTAGCCATGCTGTCAGGGATGAACGAATGCACTTGTTTCTTTGTTTTTCCACCTGTCTTTCCCTTCCACCTTCTTTCTCTCCTTCCCGTTCTTCTTCATTCAAGCATGGAGCTTCAAACTTCTGACAAAAACAAACAAAACATTGATAGGAAATGATTGCTTTTTATCTGTCAACACAGAGGAACAGATCTGTCTTTGTTTCCTTTGATGGGTAATGGACTGTTCTTCTTTTCTGACTTCTTAGAAAGGTGGACAGTTTGGCTTGTTGAAATACTGGGTCGTTTACCTTGATGTCATTCAATTTGAGGTAATTTGCGGTGATTTGAGATAATTGGCTCATTTTGCAGTGACTCAGTCAAAGATTACACATTTTCAGACTTCGGCCTTCATACAGAAACATATACATTTTTTAAATACAGTGTTATCTTGAGAAAAAGAAAAGAGAAAAAGAAAAGAAAAAAGGAAGAACAGCCAAATGGGCTATATTATCTTCTTGTACATGTACACATCTGAAGCTGTTTTTAAAGTGTTCAATAATACACAATGGACATATCACGTTTTGTTTTTGATATACATCGGTTTATTTTTTCAACATTGTTCATTGTAAGTTGAAAGATCATGACCCGGCACTCCTGCAATCTTTCACCCTCTTTGCTCCTATTTCCTACATTAATCAGAGTAAATGGTAAATAAACACAAGTTCTACTAAAATAGAGAGACATCGATTTTATCAACTTTTCTTTTGCGCTGAACCTTTCCTTTTTGCAATAATTTTTTTGATATGGACTATTCTAACCAAATCTTGATCAAGGTAGGAAGTCTCTGCTTGTAGAATACAAGGCATTGCCGATTGCATTGTTTGATAACACTGATAATTGACCCTTTACTGTAAATAGAATAACAACATGCTCAGGACTATAAAAAAAAGGCCTGGCCTGGGTAAATATGCCAGTTCAGCAGGACCCACACATTTCTATAAGGGCCCTGTGTCACCTTGGTAAGAAAGCCATCACTTTTTGAATGGAGGCCTTTCAATGTCACTCTTGAATCTTGTTGCATTGTCCTTGCCTTTCTAATGTCAAATGCCTTGTTTTGTCAAAAATTATGGATATACGTGTATTAATATATGCTTGACTTCTTAGCAAAGCAATCTGTGACCACTTTCCCTGCATTTACACCTTGTCCATAGTATAGGGGAAAAAATACACAGGGCTCGGGGCGAATAGCCCCCCAAATGCCCAAAAGAGCCCCTTAAAGTCTTAAAAGAGCCCCCGAATTTTGCATAGAGTTCAATGCAAAACAAATTAAAGAGTGTTATTATTATGCAAGCAAGTTTGAAAAGTAGCCCCCAAATTTTTTAAAGTAATTTTTCCCTGAATAGAAAGTAGAAACAGGTCTTGTGATAATGATAACTATAGTTGTGATCATAATTGTCATTGTTGTAGGACTAGGAATAGGACGGTTAGGACCGCAGCTTGGTCGCTCCATCTGCTCCACCCTTGATTGGCAGTGCGTTGAAGTGGTAGAACCCAGTGAGGTCGAAACTAAAGCCAGTATAGTCACCTTGATGTTTACATTTCGCATGACTGTATCCTCCTGGCTTATACAACGAATGCACATAGCCTTGTCATCAACAAATGAATTGAATTAAATATCTTTTCTCCTATTTTCTTCCAGATTATTACTTTGGACTAGGGCCATTAAGCTGCTTATAAACAAAATCACAAGTGGATCAATTGATAGACTTTGACTTTGTACAATAGACCTGTTCACTAGTCTATTCAAATTCAAGGTTTCTTCATATAATAGAATTATCTGTGGTGATTGACCTGTTTTGTTTGACAGCTTTTGTGTCGATGGAATGAGGGGCCAAATAAAGCTGATTATTATAACTATACCGAAATTATAAGTGGATATTACATGTACATTGACTTTGTTTTAAGGGACCTATAATTGCATAATGTATCCTTTAGGCATACCGTATTCAAACTTATTGTCTTTTCTTTTAAATCTTTGTTGGTAAATATTAAGATGTTGCTTTGTCGGGCAAGGTACTTGCAAGTCTACTGAGGTCCTACTGTATGCATGAAACTTGACATTTTGATAAATACGTCTATTTAGCAATGATATATAAAATAATTAATTTCATCCAAGTTTCAAACTCTTCAAGTATAAACCTATACCCCAGTTACACCACTAACCCACTGAAAAACAACCAAAAACTGACAAAATGAGGATAATTCAGGGTAATTTAAGTGTAAATTTAGTCTTTTGCAGCTGTATAGTTATATTCAGATGCCACATCATGTATCCCATACTTATATCAGGCTTCAGGGGCCAGTGAGACGAACTTGAGCTACAATGGTTTAGTCACCTCAAGGATTGTTTACTCTGCACCTGATAACTTTATTGACAAGGCCATTGTTACTCAAGTCTGTCTTTCTTTCAGCTTGCTCTGCAATTGAAAGGCAGGATTTTAATAAAAGACTGGGTTTTGTTTATTGAGAGAGATAAAGTGCCAGGTAACAAGTTAACTGTCTCTGTTTTCACAAGTCAATATGATTTTCACACCAAATGGACCCAGCGCTGACTCACAAGATTTGGAGGGTGTAAATAGGGTGATGAAGGGGGGGGGGGGGGGGGGGGGGGGGGGGGGGGGGGGGGGGGGGGGGGGGTGGGGGGAGGGGGTAGTTTTTATATTTCAAGTTATCGTATATAATGAGAATACTGTGAAGATGGTGCTCACATTGTGAACAGGGGCTTTATATCAAACCTCAAAATAGTTTTAGAAAAGCATTGAACAAATATGGTGCCAACCGTATTGCCTAAGGTATCAGGGAAAAAAATATTAAAACAATTTCGGGGGCTCTTTTGGGCATTACGGGGGCTAGTTTGCCCAGAGCCCCGTGTATTCCCCCCTCCCCTGTACTGGATATCTACATCACCATGCAGGCCGATACTTATAAGCAGCATCTAAATATAAACCAAACAAACATTAATTGAAATATTTTAACCAAGCATTCAACTTTTAAGAGAGATTTCTAGAACAAGACCTGCAGTGTCCAAAATTGCAAGTACAAGTATCAATAACATTAATAGAGTTTGAAAGCGAGGAAATTGGACCTTGGAATTTTCTTCGGTGTTCTTGGTTTTTGTGGTAGACATTTTTTTCTCTCACAAATTAGTGTCGTGTTTGTGCTTGTAATATAGAAATGCAATCCTCTTTACCAAAGGTTAAATTCTGCCACTTAACAAATTGCAAAAATCACTACACTTTTCATTTTTAGCCTCTGACTTTTTCTCCTCTATATTACTGTTATAAAAGAATGCTTTTGAGCTCCGGTTTTAAGATGCTTTTGCCGACAGGGATTCTTTTACGGCCACCTTCCACTCTGAATTTGAAAGCTCAGAAAGTTAATCTTGCATGAAATCCTTTCTTTTGAAGCCAAATGAATGAGTTCCTTGTGGCATTCGCACAAGGGAGCCGTGATTGGAAACATGCCACACACAAGGTTGAAGTTTTTACCATTCCTCCAGATAATTCCAGCTTTGGAAGTTTTGAGTATGGTCTCCCGTTTTTTATTGAAAAGTATACTATTTAAAGGCAAAGACCAGTATTGGAAACGCCCCAATTTCAAAAAAATGAAATGGAAGCTCTTATTACCAATCATGTGAAAGAACATGTTTTGACTAATACATGATGATAACAATTTTGCCAGGAAACCGCCTACTAATTGATATATTTGGTAAATTAGTTTATCTATTGTTATGTGATAGATAAAATGTCGCGCTAGTGTGCGTAGTCCCATATACGTCTTTCTGTGTACGGTGCTTGTAACTTTACCAAGACTGGGCCAAATTTCTTATCATTTTGATGATTCCAGAACCTTGCAGTACACACCAATACTTATATGCTAGATGATCAACCTTTTCTGATCGATTCCACAACGTTTCTTTCACAATGCAATCGCATGACCATAACTGATCTTTATCTTTAAGTATACAATTTAAAAGAATGATTCATGAAGTCAGAAATACATGCATTGTAGTACCGGTATGCCTTTTTAGAGGCAAACTATAAAAAAACAGCATTGTAATGAAAATACTTCATGAAATGAGGAAAAAATGAATTAAAATGTTAGATAGAAAGGCAGCTAGATGGAATGGCTGCATAGATGTTGAGGAACCACGAGTGTTCATAATTACTGAAAGTGAATTAGAGACAGATACAATACAAACGTCCATCTACTGTATCCTGAAGATTTATTTACACTTATTGAGTTTTGAATATTGAGTTACATTAATTAGCAAATCCTATTTATTAGTATTGATCTTAAGTAACAATAACAAAGCATAACATGTTTTTAAATGTGCATGTATTGAATCAATGAATATCCATTTAAAACATGCATTTATCTTGCAAATGAATTCGAAAAGACTTTTTTGTAGGTGGTATCACACTGATAGGTATATAGTTCTTGATACTTGTGGACTCTATCTTTAAATTGTAATTGCATTCTTTTCCCTAGTGCTTTATTTAATTTCTCACAGTAGGACTGAAATCCCCACATGTGACTGGGATAATTGTATCAAGGTTTAGCACATTGATGAGCAGACTTCAGATTTGACAAAGTTTCCTTGAAGATAGATTGATTTAGGGGGATTCTTTTTTTTGCATTTACTTCATAATCAGTTCTTATGTTCATTGTGAAGACAGAGTCAGGATGAAGAATTGACAAAATAGCGCAATTTTCTTTTGTTTCATCTAGAGTTTTTATTAATTTTCAAATATAGTGGAACAGTGGAATAGTGTCAACGTTTGAATTGACCTTAAATGCCTAAACTGAAATTGAACAAAGAAAGATGTTTGATTGCAAATCATCTTGAAACTAATCTGTATATTTTAGTTTCAGAAAATTAAACTTATAACAATAATAACAACAGCGAATCAGTTGAATGTTAACGTAGTCTGTGGTCTGAAGCCCTTTTAATAGACTGCCAGGGGTTCTATGCTTGCAGACTACCGGAACTCAAGTCCAGAACAGTTTAATCAGGGAGTTCACTCTCTGGTCTAATGATCTGACTATGAAGCAAGAGGCTCTACTTAAAGAAGCCGAGCGAAGGTTTCAAAAGGCTTTTAACCTTAATAATGTTGGTATCATTGCAAAGTTAATGTTACAATCTTTCTAATGGTTCATATTTAGTTATCAAAAATTGTTACAGAATTGACTTATCTGCTATTAAAAGTGGTGAAATTACTACCCGATTATTCCGCCCTCGATCGGCCTGCTATTGTGACGTACGATTTGTGACGTAGGAGGTTGGGCACATGAGCGCGAGAGCGCTCCCAAGAGCTCTCACACAACTCTCGCCTGCATGCATTATACGTATACAAACGCCACTCGAACGCTAAATATCTGATCAAAATGTCCGAGCTCGAAGAAGAGGTTTTACTCGATTTAGAATTCGAAGTTGATGAGCACAGCTCCACAACTAGTGACAGTGGTACTGATAGTGACGATGATGATGATGGGGGTGTAGGAGAGATGGAAAAAAGAGAACAATTCGGAGAAGACGGCGTCGATGCTGGTGCAAGTCCAGTGATAGTATATCTGCGCGAGCTGGCTGAGCTGCCAGCTGCCGCTCAGCTCCCCAGACCCCGCTCAACTGGCGATCGATTTGTCATTCACCTTAATTGTCACTGGGGTGATTGGGCGAGACATTTTCGAATTTGTCGGGATGTGTAGGGCTCTTTAGCAAATTTCACGGATAACAAAACAAAGACGATCAGATGTGAGGTTATATTTGGCGAAAATCAATTACAAATATGCACCATTCATAAATAGAACTGCAGCGCTGCAGGACATAAACATGAGGGAAGCTCGCGATTCACTCATCATAATTATGGTCTCCGTATATAATCAACAGCAATCACTATCACGCCAAGGGCATGGCATGATGACCGAACAAATGCAAAACATCTCAGCAAAGTACACAGAACGGAAGGGTATTTGGACAAATCGAATTGCACGATTCACCCCTCGTATTATATAACCTAAATTTGCTTAATATTATATGTAATTACATGATTTCTAGAGATTGTTATTCCACTTTCTTGTCAGGATATGAAGCATGCAAAGTCTGGATAATGTTTACGTATATGCCTATGCAAAATACCGCACGCGAGCTGTGCGAGAGGCGAGCTTGAGGCCTATAATTGCGATCGTGCCCAACCAGTGGCGTCATAATCGGCCTACTGCGCGAACAAACTGTTCAAGCCAGGAATAGAAGTTTGAGGAGGTTCTTGGAAAAAGCTTCTTACCGCGTTTCATTTATTTTCACAAGACTTTAGACCAGAATGGGTGTGTTCAAATTGGTCTACGCTATCCGGACATGTGTAATTTGCCCATTTTGAGTGATTATGTGAAATTTCTCCGCCTAGCTTCTTTAATAATCCTCAAGAACATACCATAATTACTATCCCTACACTTCTTTTCTTTTCTTGAGGAACAGTTATAGTTGACACCTTTTCTTCGCTGAGCTCAAGTCACAAAGTGCACTTCATCAGGGCTGAAAAGAACAGCACACATCCTACAGGTAGCTTTAAAAATAAAGTTAAGCCATTTCTTTTGTCCAAGCAGAGCAGGACTTATCACAACCCCCCTTGTTCGTCTTCAGAACAACAGTGTGAGTCACTGAGTCATTATAGGTATCCATCATCCCAAACCCCAACCCTCCCCTGCACCTCGCCTTCTCCGCCCATTCAGGGATCACAATTGGGGTATTACGAAGGGGTCAAAATTGCTCCTGACTAGATGCTAAATAAATCTGTGCTGGGTGAAAGGGACTCGCAATTGGCTGCCGAAAGCTTTGAATGGTCGAGTGTTTGCTGGGTAGGCGACTGGAGCTGAAACATTTCGGTGGTGGACTGGATTCCTCCAGTGGCAGTTGTTATTGTGCGTGCACAACACATTGGCTGTTTCTTTGCGTGGAAGGAAGAAGACTGTTATCGTTGGAATAATCACAGTGGTGTCGGTAAGAAGGAATAGACCCTTCATGCAGGAACAAACACATGCCTGATACTTCTCTGTATAGATAGTGAGTGGTGTTGGGGTTTGGAAGTTGGAACAAAGAGGAAACATTTTTGTCAAGCAAACTTTTGGCCTCCTAATCTTACATGTACATCATTGGATCAAACAAGGGCAACGTTGTGCATGCAACCTGGACTACAAAGTCTGTAAGTAACTACAGCTATAAATATTTGAATGACTACATGTACATGTAGACATATCAAGGAGTTACTCCTTGGGTATAACTAGTATTACCTTTTATAGTTAGACACATTATTGTAACAGTTATCGTTATTAATTATTTATTATCATTCCATGTTGAAATTTTAAAAGAAATCTTATAAAGTTGTAGTCCTTTGTTATATTTGATAATTTTGCCAAGCTTTTTTTCTTTAAATATTGGCTTTATTGAATGAATATTTACCTGACCGCTAAGAAAGTAAGTTTATTCTTGATAAGCTACTAGTTTATCGAGGATTGATAATGTATTTCCAAAGGGTGCTATTACTTGGTTTTGAACCCAGGATCTCTGCTTACAAGATCACCATTCTACCACTGAGCCATTGCTGATAACAGTTAATACCTGTTTGAATGGGAGAGCATTGAGGGCATACACTTGCAATGTTATTACCCTTTTTAGTTTTCTCAAATATTGAAAAGAAAAATGTTATGGAAAGTTGCATTTTTGTGTGGGCGGACAGGGGTTATAATAAATCTAGATATGTACCGTAGGCCAAGAGGCAGAGGCCAAGATCCCACATCATAGAAACTAAAATATAACATATCTTTGGAATGACTCAATATCACTTGAGATTTTCCTCTGGCAAGAAGCAACAATCCATCAATTTCTCACCCAATATCAAACAGAGTCTTCAGTTTGATATGAATTTCCTTGACCCTACAGCTTATGCCCATGGTTTTTTCTGAGATGTAAATGGGCCTCCTGTAACCTTTCCTAAGCTTAAAAATCAGTCAGAAAGAAGGATAGCCATAAAACGTTTTAATACTTGCTTTCAGAAACTGAAATGGGAGTAAACAAGTGTTGACATTCCAGCCCTGAAATATAAACGAAAAGGGTAATATTTCCCAGGAGAATGATTAATCATATTATGGAGCAATGGAGAAGATATTGAAATATGGGTCGGCCGTGTCTAATGGATTGAGAGCAGAGATGTAGTGTCTCTTCTTCTTTGGGTAGAATAGACCCTACAATAATAATAATAGTTTGTTCTTAATATAGCGCTTTTCAGGACCGCAGGCCATCTCAAAGCGCTTTACAGATATATATTTTTACCCCGGTCGTGCAGGTGATACCTCCTGTCAACTCCTGATCAGGGAATTCGATAATTTTTACTTTATTTTAATATGCCACGTGTATGATCATCATATACTCTTTTGACTGCAGTTATCTCTATGTAGCCTATGTGCCCTAATGCCCTCCGACTCTGCAAACAGAATGTACTGTAGATGATTTACACAGAGAATTACATTGGAATTTTCAGGTAATTAATGCTGATGAGGTTGTGTACGGAGATCAAGATGTTCTTCAAAGTAAGCAAAGTGTTTTTCTGCACAAATCATTCTTTTGTCCAAAACCTGTAAGGAATAATACTTTCATTTTAGTTGTGCCCAAAGTAGAATTTTCACTATCACAAAATCAGGCCTCATCACAATTCCTTTCTTATCCCAAAGGCTTTTCTCGTCATGCCACTGAGTTCTGCATAGGGAGTCACTGTAGCATATCCTTCATGCCAACATGTAGGACATGCTACAGCATTCAAAGAGCCTCGCAGCGCGCGAACTTCCATTTGTGCTTATAACGCCTTGATGTGTACTATAGCCACTGCGTGATCCTTACGTCATTGGGTTTGAGAAAGCCTGTCAAGGCCGAAACCTTGATGCATGTGAAATTGCCATAACAGATGTAAACAAGCTGTATATAATGATTAACCGAGCACTGGAAAAGATATCACAACAGTGCTCAATTTCATGTTTGTTCAGTGTAATAAACCGACAATTATGAGTAAGCGTAAATATTTTCAATCTAAAACAATGGGTGGAATGTTGCTTTCAAACAAATCTGATAATGAGCATTCATAAAGTTTCCTTTCATTTAATTTTTCAAGGTTGTAAACTCACATAAATTGTATAAATTGAAAGTTGTCATGGTGTAATTGGAAGCTATATCATACTTAAAGGGGAAGTCCACACTGATATTAAGGGTGTTTGGAAAACGAAGACCGAAGAACGAAGACCGGGGACCATGTGCGCGCACGTACGTGCGTCAAGGAGACGATCCCCTGTCTTCTGTCTTCGCTTTCCAAAACACCCTGGGGTATTTTGGAAAACGAAGACAGAAGACCGGGGACCCACACTATGAACATGACTGACAATGAGAGCGGACAAAATATACAGTTCCTCAGGTAGACAAAGGAACATCCCTTCACTGCTATTATGTAAAAATGTGTAGAACAGGTGTCACATGCATATTCACCTTTTTACATAATAGCTGTGAAGGGATGTTCCTTTGTCTACCTGAGGAACTGTATATTTTGTCCGCTCTCATTGTCAGTCATGTTCATAGTGCCATGTACTATGCGTGCATGCACTTGTACGTGTAGTGCACCCACGTGGGGAGAGAGAGAGAGAGAGAGAAAGAGAGAGAGAGAGATAGGAAGAGACGATCCCATGCACTTGTTCGTGTAGTGCACCTACGTGAGGAGAGAGAGAGAGAGAGAGATAGGAAGATACGATCCCCGGTCTTCGATCTTCGCTTTCCAAAATACCCCAGGGTGTTTTGGAAAACGAAGACAGAAGACCGGGGACCCATGTACTACTAGTGCACCCACGTGGGGAGAGAGAGAGAGAAAGAGAGAGAGAGAGAGATAGGAAGAGACGATCCCATGCACTTGTTCGTGTAGTGCACCTACGTGAGGAGAGAGAGAGAGAGAAAGAGAGAGAGAGATAGGAAGAGACGATCCCATGCACTTGTTCGTGTAGTGCACCTACGTGAGGAGAGAGAGAGAGAGAGGGAGAGATAGGAAGATACGATCCCCGGTCTTCGATCTTCGCTTTCCAAAATACCCCAGGGTGTTTTGGAAAACGAAGACTGAAGACCGGGGACCCATGTATTATGTGTGTTCAGCGTTGATAATAATTGCAATACTACTGAAACACTGTCAGAATTATAAAAACGATGATGACAAAAACAACAACAACAATGATAATAATAATAATAATGATAATAATATTAATGATAATACATAATAATGATAAAAGATGATGATAATAATGATAACAATAATAACATTAATAATAAGCATAATAGGCCTATGCAAAGAAAAAACTACAGAGAAAAAGTGTATATAATGGCTACCCAGGGGAAACAAAAAATGGCCTTTATAGACAGGTGGCCCTTGTTACTTTTGTAAATAGTAGGGTACCAAAAATAGAGATGAGATGAGTCTGTAAAACAGGAGGAGACCTGTGATGGTTAACCTCGTGACACGGACTGCCTTTTAATAAATATAAAACATAATTGAATATTCGTATGCAAACAAACAAAGTCACATAATCTAAACACAAACACAATACTATAGTTATAGTTCCTAACCTACTCATATATAGGTTAACCTCCCAAACTTAGCCATTAGATGAAATAGCAAACCTGGCTGCGGCCAGATCAAGAAGAAAGGAGAAGTGACGATCCCCGGTCTTCGATCTTCGTTTTCCAAATTACCCCAGGGTGTTTTGGAAAACGAAGACCGAAGACCGGGGACCCATGTAATATGCGTGTTCGGCGTTAATAATAATTACAATAATACTGGAAAACTGTCAGAATGATGAAAACGATGATGACAAAACAACATCAACACTGATAATAATAATAATAGTAATAATAGGCCTAATAATAACAATAATAATAATAATAATAATAATAATAATAATAATAATAATGATAATATAATAATGGTTATGATAATAATGATAATAATAATGATAACAATATTAATAATAAGCATAAGAACTTATGCAATGGAAATGACAGTAAAAAAATTCTCCAATGGCTATCCAAGAAAAAACGTGAACTAAAATGACTTTGATAGACAGGTGGCTGCTACAGACAGGTTCTTAAACACCTAATTTATATCCATGGGAACCAATTTTTAGTGGCCACTATATAGATAGGTGTCTACTACTACTAGTCTAAAGAGAGCTAAGACAGGTTTGGCTGTATTTTCATCATTAATAGTCGCATATGTGCACCAGGCCAAATCGAGGAGAGAGAGGAAGAGACGATCCCCGGTCTTCGATCTTCGTTTTCCAAAATACCCCAGGGTGTTTGGGAAAACGAAGACCGAAGACCGGGGATCTTACAACTAAGGTTGTAGTTTATACTACCGGTACTCACAAATTGCATTTGCCTTTATCATGTATTTCCAGCCCGGAGTCGGGGTCTCAGATTTGGCTTGGAAGGGGGTGTGCCGCTCAAGCCTCGAAACCCTACCCATTTCTGAGGGTCATTTGGGGGGATTTTACTCGAAATAACGGCCCATTTTTCACAATTTTAGGGTATGCAACCACCCGAACATGCAACCACCCGAACATTTTTGAAATTTTGAAGAAAAAAACAGACCCATTTTTAGGGATTTTTTTGGTTAAAAATGGGTCCAATAGAGCGGCACACCCCCTATGTCTTAATATGTGAGACCCCCCTCCCACTGGATTTCCATATTCCAACTACCTATAATCGTATACTTCCAGCCCCACTTTCTTAATCAGTTTAAGATATTAATATTTCTTGTTTAATCATTCTAATATAACTCCAGTTATCACTACTGTGTCAAGAATGTTAAACAAATTACTTGTATTGTGCATTACGTTCCAATGTGATCACATCCTTCCTCTCTTCACACATGACTGCACACAACCAGCAATAAGTAAAATCAATCACTTGCCTTGTAAAATGTAATAATGAACTCTTTTATTGCTTTGTTATGACTGCTACATTAGACACACAACAACACTGTATATAAACAAGATAACAACTCAGGTCGGTTGTTCTTTCTCTGATCAACAAGAAATAATTTGAAAAAGTTGTTATGCTTATTATTAATTTTATCATTTTTATCATCATCTTTTATCATTATTATTATGTATTATCATTACTATTATTATCATTATTATTATACTATTATTATTATTATCATTGTTGTTGTTGTTTTTGTCATCATCGTTTTCATCTTTCTGACAGTATTTCAGTAGTATTGTAATTATTATTAACGCCGAACACGTAAAGTACATGGGTCCCCGGTCTTAGGTCTTCGTTTTCCAATACACCCTGGGGTATTTTGGAAAACGAAGATCGAAGACCGGTGATCGTCTCTTCCTCTCTCTCCTCGATTTGGCCGGGCGCACATATGCGATTATTAATGATGAAAATACAGTCATCTCTGTCTTAATTAGCGGCCATCTCTCTTTAGTAGACATCTTCCTGCACCAAAAATTAGTTCCCATGGATATAGATTAGGTTTTAAGAACCAGTCTGTAGCAGCCACCTGTCTATAAAGGTTATTTATTTTGTTGGTTTTCCTTTGCATAAGTTGTTATGCTTAATATTATTAATGTTATCATTTTAATCATCATTATTATCATCGCCTTTTATACATGTATTATCATTATCATTACTATTATTATCATTATTATTATACTATTATTATTATTATCATTGTTGTTGTTGTTTTTGTCATCATCGTTTTCATCTTTCTGACAGTGTTTCAGTAGTATTGTAATTATTATTAACGCCGAACACGTAAAGTACATGGGTCCCCGGTCTTAGGTCTTCGTTTTCCAATACACCCTGGGGTATTTTGGAAAACGAAGATCGAAGACCGGTGATCGTCTCTTCCTCTCTCTCCTCGATTTGGCCGGGCGCACATATGCGATTATTAATGATGAAAATACAGTCATCTCTGTCTTAATTAGCGGCCATCTCTCTTTAGTAGACATCTTCCTGCACCAAAAATTAGTTCCCATGGATATAGATTAGGTTTTAAGAACCAGTCTGTAGCAGCCACCTGTCTATAAAGGTTATTTATTTTGTTGGTTTTCCTTTGCATAAGTTGTTATGCTTAATATTATTAATGTTATCATTTTAATCATCATTATTATCATCGCCTTTTATACATGTATTATCATTATCATTACTATTATTATCATTATTATTATACTATTATTATTATTATCATTGTTGTTGTTGTTTTTGTCATCATCGTTTTCATCTTTCTGACAGTGTTTCAGTAGTATTGTAATTATTATTAACGCCGAACACGTAAAGTACATGGGTCCCCGGTCTTCGGTCTTCGTTTTCCAATACACCCTGGGGTATTTTGGAAAACGAAGATCGAAGACCGGGGATCGTCTCTTCCTCTCTCTCCTCGATTTGGCCTGGTGCACATATGCGACTATTAATGATGAAAATACAGCCAAACCTGTCTTAGCTCTCTTTAGACTAGTAGTAGTAGACACCTATCTATATAGTGGCCACTAAAAATTGGTTCCCATGGATATAAATTAGGTGTTTAAGAACCTGTCTGTAGCAGCCACCTGTCTATCAAAGTCATTTTAGTTCACGTTTTTTCTTGGATAGCCATTGTAGAATTTTTTTACTGTCATTTCCATTGCATAAGTTCTTATGCTTATTATTAATATTGTTATCATTATTATCATAACCATTATTATATTATCATTATTATTATTATTATTATTATTATTATTATTTTTATTATTTTTATTATTAGGCCTATTATTATTATTATTATTATTATCAGTGTTGTTGTTGTTTTGTCATCATCGTTTTCATCATTCTGACAGTTTTCCAGTATTATTGTAATTATTATTAACGCCGAACACGCATAGTACATGGGTCCCCGGTCTTCGGTCTTCGTTTTCCAAAACACCCTGGGGGTAATTTGGAAAACGAAGATCGAAGACCGGGGATCGTCTCTTCCTCTCTCTCCTCGATTTGGCCTGGTGCACATATGCGACTATTAATGATGAAAATACAGCCAAACCTGTCTTAGCTCTCTTTAGACTAGTAGTAGTAGACACCTATCTATATAGTGGCCACTAAAAATTGGTTCCCATGGATATAAATTAGGTGTTTAAGAACCTGTCTGTAGCAGCCACCTGTCTATCAAAGTCATTTTAGTTCACGTTTTTTCTTGGATAGCCATTGGAGAATTTTTTTACTGTCATTTCCATTGCATAAGTTCTTATGCTTATTATTAATATTGTTATCATTATTATTATCATTATTATCATAACCATTATTATATTATCATTATTATTATTATTATTATTATTATTATTATTATTGTTATTATTAGGCCTATTATTACTATTATTATTATTATCATTGTTGTTGTTGTTTTTGTCATCATCGTTTTTATAATTCTGACAGTGTTTCAGTAGTATTGCAATTATTATCAACGCTGAACACACATAATACATGGGTCCCCGGTCTTCAGTCTTCGTTTTCCAAAACACCCCAGGGTATTTTGGAAAACGAAGATCGAAGACCGGGGATCGTCTCTTCCTCTCTCTCTCCTCGATTTGGCCGGGCGCACATATGCGATTATAAATGATGAAAATACAATCATCTCTGTCTTAATTAGCGGCCATCTCTCTTTAGTAGACATCTTCCTGCACCAAAAATTAGTTCCCATGGATATAGATTAGGTTTTAAGAACCAGTCTGTAGCAGCCACCTGTCTATATTTTGTTGGTTTTCCTTTAATTGCATAAGTTGTTATGCTAATATTATTAATGTTATTATTTTTATCATTATTACCATCATCTTTTATCATTATTGTGATGTATTATCATTACTATTATTATTATTAATATTGTTATTATCATCATTATTATTATATTATTATTATCATTGTTGTTTTGTTTTTTTCATCATCGTTTTTATTATTCTGACAGTGTTTCAGTAGTATTGTAAAATTATCAACGCCGAACACACATAATACATGGGTCCCCGGTCTTCAGTCTTCGATTTCCAAAACACCCTGGGGTATTTTGGAAAGCGAAGATCGAAGACCGGGGATCGTATCTTCCTATCTCTCTCTCTCTCTCTCTCTCTCTCTCTCCTCACGTAGGTGCACTACACGAACAAGTGCATGGGATCGTCTCTTCCTATCTCTCTCTCTCTCTCTTTCTCTCTCCCTCCCCACGTGGGTGCACTACACGTACAAGTGCATGCACGCATAGTACATGGGTCCCCGGTCTTCTGTCTTCGTTTTCCAAAACACCCTGGGGTATTTTGGAAAGCGAAGATCGAAGACCGGGGATCGTATCTTCCTATCTCTCTCTCTCTCTCTCTCTCTCTCCTCACGTAGGTGCACTACACGAACAAGTGCATGGGATCGTCTCTTCCTATCTCTCTCTCTCTCTCTTTCTCTCTCTCTCCCCACGTGGGTGCACTAATAGTACATGGGTCCCCGGTCTTCTGTCTTCGTTTTCCAAAACACCCTGGGGTATTTTGGAAAGCGAAGATCGAAGACCGGGGATCGTATCTTCCTATCTCTCTCTCTCTCTCTCTCTCTCCTCACGTAGGTGCACTACACGAACAAGTGCATGGGATCGTCTCTTCCTATCTCTCTCTCTCTCTTTCTCTCTCTCTCTCTCTCCCCACGTGGGTGCACTACACGTACAAGTGCATGCACGCATAGTACATGGGTCCCCGGTCTTCTGTCTTCGTTTTCCAAAATACCCCAGGGTGTTTTGGAAAGCGAAGACAGAAGACAGGGGATCGTCTCCTTGACGCACGTACGTGCGCGCACATGGTCCCCGGTCTTCGTTCTTCGGTCTTCGTTTTCCAAACACCCCTGATATTAAGTTGGTTTTTAATAGAAGCAGAAAAATAAGAGGAACAGGTTAGTGAAAGTTTTAGTAAATTCTGATTAGTTATGAATATTGGAAGTTGCAATCAATCAAACACAAATTGGTAACTCTGTGACGTTTTGTTGCGAGCTCCTCTCCAATTTGCTCGGTACTAAAACAAAAATCTGAACTTTTTTTTTTTCTTAAAGAAAATGTTCAATCATACATATACATGCACCCTAAATGTAATTATTGCAAGTATGTGTCTACAACCCCTGTATGGAAAAAAGAATTCTATTCCGTCATCAATAACAAAGAGAATGAAGTTTATGAAATTGCATAAATATGTACATTATATGGAGGTACAGTACCGGTATGTATTTATATGATAAATGTATCCTCTACAATAATAGATGGCCCTGCATCAACAGTGTGTAGCTATTTATTTATTATTATAATTATCTTCTTCTTTTTTGTGGGGGGGTGGTGACAAAGGTATCCATGTTGTTATCTAGGACCTATGACATAAACATAAACATGTACATGTATGTGCATACCAAAGTGCATACCAAAGTGCATGCATCATATACTGATAATGTATAAGCAGCCACTCATAATCATCAGCATGTTTGTTCGTACGTGTAAACATAGCTTGGCCATCTCCTATGGCTCCAATTATACATCACCCAGTGGTCATTGTCATTGTACTAAGTCAATAGAAGCCCTGTCTTCCTTCTCTCTGAATATAATGATGTGTACCAAGTTCTGACTGACCAAGTAACAAAGTCAATTTGACCCATTGCTTACAGGAACAGAGTGGTGCCTGTATTTAGTCTATACTCTATAGGGGGATTCAGCTAAATAATCTTCTGGGTATGAAATTATGGATCTCTTGTGAATATTGGGGAAAAGATATTGGGAAGTTACAAGAAAACTATTTTTTGAAGTGATGTGAAACTTTAAAAGATACAATTTTGTAATCTCATCTATCAACATAGTTTGCCAAGCACTTGCAAAAATAGATAAAAGATAAAATATATATGAACATGAATGTACATAACTAGCAATAACCTTGCTGTAATTTGAAATTTGATCTTAACGAGTTCAGAAAATTAAATGATATATTGCCTATTTGCATGTTTCTGCCAGCAAAATTAGATGACGTGCCTTTAAAATCATCTTGCTGTTCTGTTGTAGTGATTATAAACTTGATGAAGCTACTTCATGATTACCCAAGTGCTTGGAAAGTCAATATATTTAGCTAATTTGATTGGTTTTAGGACGGTAAAAAGAATATTAAAATACTTCATCTGTTTGGAGCCACAATGACGTCACCTAATTTACTTCAACACAGAATGATAATGCTCTGGCTCAAAACGAATGACTTTATAATGGATCATCCTCCAGCTCTGGCATTTAGGCCCGTGTGTTATCTGTAACAAATTGTTTTCAACTCTGTGTGATTATTGTTAAAGATGCCTGATTATAATAACCTCTAATACATCTTCAATATTCACTCTCTCTCTCCCTGAGGCTAGTTCAATGTAATACCTTATTATTGAGTTTTTATTATGGTACTTCATCTTTCAACTACAGCAGATTTATTCTGTCCTAAATTGAAATCAGGATGCATTATGAAAATGAGGTTTTTAAGTTCGGCATATTGATTTCAGCATGAAAATTGGCTACAAATATTTACCTGTACATTTACAATTACAACGCATTGAGGAGGATATACATGTAGTCCTTTGCGTAGTCCACATAATAATCAAGATTGGCCAAATGACCCTTCTTCTGTATTTTCACATATGAAGAAAAAAAAGATTAACTTTAGGCTTTAACCAGGCCTATTGAAGTATTCTAATCTGATATATTATTCATACAACATCTGGTTCTTGCAGGCTGTTTTCCCAGGCCCTACACAAGTACACATACAAGATAGTATAGGGCTATGCTCTGATAACAGTATGTTGGTCTTTGTGCGAGTACAGCGATCTATAGAGATAGAGATAAACATGTACAATGGCACTGTTCTGATTTTTAATTGGAAATTGTAGGAAATTAGGTGTGCATGAACTGAAAAACCTTTAAACCACTTCCATTTTTGTCAAAGTTTAGGGATCATGACATAACACTTCCTCTCATCTGAAAATATGTATATTTTTCTTGCCTGTTTGACCATTTGGAACATAACAGTGACATTCCATGTTCGCTAAAATGTTTATTTCCCTCTTTCTGTATTGTCATTTCTCATTCTCCCTCTTTCTGTCTCTCTTCCTTTCTCTTGCTCTCTCTTGCTCTCTCTCTCGCTCTCTTTGTCTTGCTTGCGCTCTTACTCTTTCTATTTATTTTTCTTCTTTTCCTCTTTCTCTTTCCTTTCTCTTTCCTCTCCCTCCCTCTCCCACTCTTTCTGTCTTTCCCCCTCTCCCTTTCCCCTCTCTCTCCTTCCCCTTTTTCACTCTTTCTTTCCACTCTTTCTTTCCACTTGCTCTTTCCCTCTATCTATCTTTCCTTCACTCTTTCATGTTCTCTTTCTCTTCATAATTATAATCTCCCCCTCTCTACGTGAATCTCTTCCTCTCCCTCTCTCCCCCTCTCTCTCTCTCTCTCTCTCTCTCCCTCTCCTTGAAATTATGACCCTCGCTCTTTAAATATATACTCACTTCACTAGTTCCACACTTGCCTGCTAAAGATAAAAGCTCATTAGCATTTAACGAACCATCTCCTCGTTGAGGACGAAGCCTAGGCTAGGGAGTAATTAATTAGCCCTAGGGTATTTAATGCCTCCATGATTGCTACCATAGTATCCAGGGATTTTTTTGATTGGCTTCATCTTGTTATAAAAAATGCTCTTATTTTACTTCTCTTTCCTTTTCCTGTGTGCTTTTAATTTGTAGTACTTTGTTTGACCTGCAAAATGTTAAATGATTTAAGGTATTATTTCTGAGTTAAATTATACTTGCATTGATTGGCTTTATCTCATCCTTAAACAAAAATTCTTTTAGCTTTCTTTCGTTTTCCCTTGTGCTTTTTATTTGCATAAATATATATTTGACTTGTAGTTTATTTAATTATTGGATTATTATTCACCTCTTAAGAAGACAACATATTCCAAATACATTAAGGATGCAAATGCAGAATGAATATTTGTTCTTAAATCGAAACTTGTTTGTAGTGCTAACAATGTTTTTTGCTTTGTATCGTGTTGGGGTGCAGCAACAAAAAAGTAATTTAACTTGACAATAAGGTTTCACCACTTTTCACCTCCGTATGACTTTGCTCGAAATTCTTAAAAAAGTTTCCCCAACATTTTAAATAGATCTACTTTTTTTTCTAAATGCTGTACAAAGTTTAACATGGGAGCAACTTCAGGGAAAAAGATTCACTTGAAAGGCAACATATTGCTTTTGTGCAACTATATTGCTTTTATGCCACTCCCAATTTTCCACATGTTAAAACATGATTACAGTGCTATTTTTTCTATTGTTATGTGATGGAGACAAATTTTGATTGTGATTGAATGATAGTTTATTATCCTTTTGAATGCTTTGTTCGGTTGAGACTTGAATGGTGCGAAAGAATTTTCTTTTTTTTGTACTGAATAATTTCAGCTGAAATGTATTTTGTTCTGATTTTGTCAGATCATGGTTTTGTATTCTGTTTGTTTGTTTTTAATTTAGGTTCTTTTTTAAGTTAGGACAGCTAAACCAGCTCAGTTATTTCCATTTAAAGAATCTTCTTTTATTTGGCAATTGACAAATAATTTTGAAATATATGTATCAATTTTCTCTCTCTCATTCAATTATATTTTATCTGTCTGCTTATAAATTACAACTTGGATGCTATCCAATTCTATTCAATAATGGTGATAATATCATATAGATTTTACGATTTAACCACTTATGTGTTTCTCTTCAGGTTGTTATTACGGATTCACCGCGACCCAGTTTCTCCCAAACGTGGGTATTATTTTAAAGCCCAGGCATTCTGGTATTAATGACATTGGCATACACGGTGTAATTGCTTTGTAATGAAGACACGTAGAGGCAAGGCCTAGTTGCAAGGGAAGTGCAGTTATAACCGCGAGCTCGCTGTTCGATGTTGGTTTGCCGATAATGAGCGTGACCTTTCTGTCCCGGTGCCTGGATGACTGTTTTATTAAATTGCAAAAAACATGCTAATATATCGCAAGGATCCTACGGCATTGACTTTTAATATTGGGTGGCTATAGCGAAACTGCATGCATGAATTCTATTTGCGGTACATGTACAATGTAGCTGAGATATTCACTTCTGGACCAGAGATAAAATTAATTAATATTTCCATTCTTTATATTTAAATCCATTTTTTATTTTATTATAAGGAAGAATTCATGATACGTATGATTCCTAAACGACCTGAAGGGTAAGGGTTTAATCAAAAAGCTGTCATGTATTTATTGCTAAAAATGTCTTCTTTTGTTGTTACAGTAAACACACACTACAAACAATCTTGTAACAAAATCAAAGTTTATGGCATTGTCCCATGCTCTCTATCCATGTAATACCAACAATAACAACAGCATCACCCATGATATTTATTTAGCTTGTTAAGATTCCAGACTATTGCATGACTACATAATGAGTGGCTTGGGAGAGTTAATGACTTTGTTTTCGAGTTGTAGGTCACTGCACTTTGATTGAACCCTGTGTAAATGATATATTATTCATACTGTGATGTGATGAATTTCCAAAATATATTTTCAAGGTGAGAAATATAATTTAATCAGAATAATCAATCTATATATATTTGAAGCTACATTGAACTGCATAGTTATGATATTAGTTATTCTGCCTCAGTTTGTGCCTCAGGGACATTCATCAACTACAACAAAAAGAAAAAGAAAAAAGGGACACTGTTTTATGATCTAATTTCATCAAGGAACTCATCTGTGAAATCAAATAACAGAATTGCTTTTTACAAGAGATACATGTACCGTACCTGCAATAAGTGTAAATCTAAAACAATTACAAAAGTGTGCAGTTAAGTTTTGTTTTTAAAGCAGGCAGTAATAATGGGAAGTAGCCTCGCCAAACCCCACCCCCCCCCCCCCCAAAAAAAAAAAAAAAAAAACCCACAAAAAGACAAAGAACTTACAGTACTCAACTTACAAAATAGGAATATGCTAGCATTGGTATGTTATTGTTAACATTGTCAGTTTTACACTGACACTAAAATACATTACAAAAATGATCTGAATATGCCAAATAGGGCAACTCTGGTTCACACATTACTAAGGGAGGCAAGTCACCAATTTTCTTTTGAAACAAGAACAAAGAGATTCTTATGTTTTGCCAGTGACTCTGAACAAGTGCTTACCTCTTCAACACATTTTGTTCCTGGTTTTGACGTCTATACTTGTGTAATTCAAATAAGGTCAAGAATGCTTTAGAAATGACCCCTAGACTTGAACAATAATTTTATACCAGTCACCATAGACTGATTGAGTCACAAACCAAACGTGCTCAAGCCCCCCTCCCATCCCCCCTCCCACCCTCCCTCATTTTCAATTGACCTCCTTTGTCATTGTTTGACATGTTTTTGATGAGGCATGAATTTCGAAATGAGAAGGCTGTGCGGATATAGATAATAAAAGTATCCCCCCCCCCCCCAAAAAAAAAAAAAAAAATTGTACACATTTTAATGGGCCTGTGTAATGCATGGAAAATTCATCATGAACATATTTTATAAATCAACACCAAATAAGTTTTGTGTGCAGGAAATTATCAAATAGCTTGTAAAACCCCTTTGTCCACTCTTCATTAAAAAAAAAATCTGCTATAAGTAGAATTCAATTTTCCTTGGCTTTTGTGCTTGCCCTTCGACACAATTTGTTGCCCCTGCTTTTGACATCTACTTGTTTAATATAAACAAGGTCACACATGCTTTGGAGATGACCCTAAACCTTGGTAATGACTGTACTCCTGTAGACCCTAGACTGATTGAGTCACTAAATAAACATGCTTGAGCCCCTGACGACAGTCTTTTTCTTCAAACTTTGTTTCCTCAGTTTGGTACTAGACCCCCCCTTCTCCCCCCCCCCCCACCATTTTTCTGTTTCTGTGAAACAACTATATGAGTGACAAATTATACATAATTTTACATAAATAAACATTTTTTTCAGTGTTGTTTTATGTATTTCCTATTCATTCTTTGAGCAGCACAAAATAATCTGAAAATGTGTATGACATATGGTCATATAATTGTCATTATCATCACAAAATTGCAGTATTGCAGTTCATGTGTCTCTTCTGCAAAAAAGCAGTAAAAAGTAAAATGCTTTATTGGGGTTCAGGAAAACTTTTCTTCAATATAAAGAGAAAATAGACAACCCAGCATGAAAATGTCACTTTTTTTAAATTGTCAAATGTAAGAAGGGCTCTATTGAGCAACATCAGAATTTTTTTATACACAAACGCAAACTTAATACTAAAATCAATCCTTCTGAACTGAGAAGACTAGACCAATAACATGCAGTGATTATTTGTTCAACAAACACTCAAAAAGAAATTATATTTGCTCAAGATACAGAATCAGATTTGGAGGGAAAATCATGGAATTTCATTTTTCTCTTTATAAGTGTCAAGTTGGCAACAACTTGAAAGTTGAAGTGGTTCTAAAGATCTCGAGCAAATAGCTATTCGAGATTCAGTCCTATTTTTTACCAAATGACTTGATTAATTCTTTTTTTAAATTCCACATAGTTGGAGATATGATGCAGGAACTTATAGCGATTCTTATGAAAAGGAAAATGATAAAATATAGATTGGTGCTTGTTGAGAGCCTGGTGAATTACTAGTTCTAGTTTCTTAAATTGAAATACCTAATACTTATTTGTGAAAGAACAGGTCTGTATGTATCTGTAATGTGTGCTAATTGGTACATATTTTGAAGGGAAAATGGGAGGAATAATAGTGAATACAAAGACTCTATTTACGATACGCAGTTTGACCAGTGTTAACAACAATCTTAGGGTACATGTTTTAAAAATCAGACCTGACAACATTTTCTTCTCTTCAAATGAAATTGGAATATAATTATGTTAGCCTCTGAAGCTAATCATGTGCCATGATTCCATGAATATGATATGATATAATAGCAGCCATCATAGGCATTCCATTATACTGTGTGATTGAACAATGTTCAAGGAAACCCCCTTGATATGTCCAGAAATACAGGTACAGGTAAATAAACACAGCTCAGCAAGTCTGGCAAATAAATGGCAGAATGGGATCAAAAGCTTTTGTCAAGGCTTGGCGAAGGTACTGTATACCTGAGCCACAAAGGGGGGATACAAAAATCCAATCCATTATTGGTTGCGGTATAAATAGAAATATTTTGGGATTACATTTAAGCGGTTTTACCAGCTCTATTGACACGTACAGTGTACATTATGACAGTATTACTAACTAACAGACCATGATAACACCACAATGAAAGAATT
Organism: Strongylocentrotus droebachiensis; assembly: GCA_035222895.1. NCBI lineage: Eukaryota > Metazoa > Echinodermata > Echinoidea > Camarodonta > Strongylocentrotidae > Strongylocentrotus > Strongylocentrotus droebachiensis. The sequence goes on from JAVYIG010000019.1 coordinate 1,015,384, forward strand.
GTGGTTTCGCAGTCATCCGTTGATCTTGGGGAATAGAAATCTTTTTTGACAGAATACATAAGATTTGGGGTCATATTTTTTCAGAGCATTCACGTTTGAAAATAGGCCTTCAGGTAATACTTAGGGTTGAGAGATAGATAATTAAACTATTACTTGTCCTAGAAAATACAATAATCCTTTTACTCAACTAAAAAACGGGAAAAGGAAATAAACATTAGAGTTACTGCAAGAAAAAGTAACTTGCAATATCAGCTAAATCTAATAGAATGCCCTGAAAAAGTAATCTGTGCCATTGGTTTTTGCATACATCACTATGTAATTTTTATTACCCTTTTAAATACTGATTTGTGTTGCATTGTATCTACCCCCCCCCCCCCCCTCCTCCATCTTACAAATGCAAACCATATTGGCAACTTGGCAAGCATTCATACTGTTAAATTATTGAGCCTACTACTACTAGCTCCATGTATAATAAGTGGTTATTCTGATCATCATACATTACCCTCCCCCCCCCCCCCAACAAAAAAAAAACGGTGCTATGGACATTCAGATCAGATGTACTTTCATGTATTCCACGATGGATAGTAAATCTTATTCTCAAACAGGTGGATCTACAATCTTTTTATTACATGCCCATTCATGGTGACATGACAAAGAATCGGTCTTCTTTATAAGCGGTGCCCCCAAAGGTTTTGATACCTTTTAAATCCTCCCTGTGGCACCGTAATCCATTTCGCCTGCTTGCACAGAGCCATTTTTAGCATCTTCTTTCTGACTTTTCCTTTTCGGTCAGGTCTTCCGTAAATTGGATGGCTTGTACTATAGGGATTATCTCTCTGCATGAAAGATTGGGGATCCCTTGATAGATGATGGGTATAATGTATCACCCATTATTACTTTTAATTTCTGATACAATGTATTCACGTTGTGACAATGTATTCATGTTACGACATGCTCTGTTGCTGTCGGTTGTTTCAAAATAATCAGTTCATAACTCTAGCCGTGACGATGGTTTTTCTTACTCTCCTTTAAGAATTTGTATATTAATTATTACCGCCAAATATGTCCCTATTGAAGAAAAAAAAAACTGCCCAAAGGAAACAGTGAAAGTGTGGGGTGGATAGTTGTTGCTAAAGCCAGGTTTCACTATATGCCTACTCAACTAATAATCCCAACAATTTCAGTGGCTTGTATGATATGAATACAGTTTGAGTTTTGGACTTTTCATCTTTTGATATCCTTGATTCAAATCGAATTTCTGATGTTTAAAAAATTCTAACATTAGAACTGTTGTATTGTATTATTTTCTCATTTATTTTCAGTTCTCCCTTTCTTTCTCTGTCCATTTCTTTAGGGATGGGTTGTTGTTGTTGTTGTTGTTGTTGTTGTTGTTGTTGGGGGGGGGGGGGCAGGAGATTGTGCAGCCAGTTACATAAACAATCCCTAATTATCTGTTGTACTAATAGCTATCATTGCTGCTTTTGAAGTGAAGAAACCACTCTGGCATGTAGTCGTCTATCAATCATTTTATATTTCTGTACCACATTGCTCCGAAATACCACTGTGAATTTGTGATCAATGTTCTTGATCTTCAATTTAAAAAAATTCCAAAGATCTTTTCAAAGGGCAAATATATGCCTGTTGATGTGTGATGTGATGATCTTTAGGTGGGAAGCACCGACAAACATTCCTGACTTTGACAACTTTCATTGTTTACCAGACATGACTTCATGATCCGCCGTGCTTGGCAATGGTTGCCCATCTAGCTGTGTACACAATGTTCAGCCAACAAAGCGTGCTCTTAAAAACATGTATGGGAAAATACTGAAGAACTGTCACTTTGTGAGGAATTCGCACACAAATATTTTCCCGCTTGTCAATAAATTTAGGTGTGAGAAAGTATTTGATGATCAGGAAACGTCCATCTTGGTCAAACTTGTTTTTCAAACTTTTTCTGATTATTATTGACTGAAAGAGAATGGTCGCACTTGTCCGTCAGAGTGTTATGAAAATGCAAAGAAATTGATACTAAAGCTAGTGACATTTGTTAATCTAATAATCCTTTCCTTGTTAATTTTTTCATCCGGTATTATTTCACAAAATAAACATGATGGTAAAGACTAGAGAGTCCTTATTTTTCTCAGGTTATTGTATGATATTAATGTCATCATCATCAATTGTATTCTAGTTTTCTTGTCAAGTTGAACTTTTTGAAACTTTTGTTATTTCTCTTGATAAATGAAAGAACTGCATAAGCCCACAGATATTCAATGTTACATATTTCTTTTCATACATTATTTATAACTCCTATCAGTCCTATAAATTTCCAAAAATTGATAAACTATTATCCTTTCTATTTTCTTTGATCTCTTCAGAGACACCATTGATCGATGGCTGAGCACATCCACAGATATTCAATGTTGCATAGTTGATTTCATACATCATTTGTAACTCCTGGTTCTATGAATTTCCTAAAATGAATAACAAGAATTCTCCATTTTTTTTTCCTCTTCAGAGACACCATTGATCGATGGCTGCGGTGAGCGTCGAGTATGGCAGCGTGTGAGATGGTCACAACCTCCTCCTCCTCATCGTACGGTCTCCACCAAGCCTCTCTCATCCACATCCCCCCATCATCGGCCGACCAATCCCCTACCACCTACCTCAGCTGCAATGGCACCATGGGTAGCACCAGCAGTCTTCTGGCAGACAGCGGTTACCGTGGCTACAGCGACACCACCACCAACAGCAACAGTTCCGTCTTCGAGGAGCCCTCTGCCCCCAACGACGACACCGAGTCGATAGGTCCCCCCAAGCTCACCCCGATAAGTGGAAAGCTGGAAAAGGTGAAAGACCTGTAGTTGACAGACAGCTGTGCAGTTGTGTTCTCACAAGGCTATGCAGTTGTGTTCTCACTTGCTGATATTGTTTGGAGATTTAGGAAATTGTTCATCTGTTGAGGGTTAGAAGAGCGTTGAGTCATATACTTTAATACAGAGCTAACGCCTTATGGCTCTCAACGCATGAATTGTAGTAAACACATTTTTTTTAGAAATGATAATGTAAAGTACCCACAATATTACAATCAATATCAAAGCATCAATAACGTCCTGGCGATTTATTTTCAGACCATAGTTTAGGCTTTCTTGTGTACAAAATAGCTCATTCTAGGTGATTTTCAGGCCCTCTGATCAATTCTAACTGGCATCCCTGTCATATACTTGAATACAGAGGTAACGCCCTTATGCCTCTCAACGTAAGAATTGCAGTAAACACACATTTTGTAGAAACAATAATGTGAAGTACCCTCAATATTTCAATCAATATCAAAGCATCAATAACTCTTTTTTGAAAAAGAGAATCTTAGTGCTTGAGTCATCAACACAAATCAAAATTAATAATAATAATTACATGTGTATCTATTCCCTCATCAATACTTTAACTTAGGCCTATGTGTATTTTACTTTCTTTCTTGAATTACTTGATGGTCGCATGCCCAAAATTATACAATTTTCCACACAACTGCGCCAGGAGTGTCATTTTTGACAGACATGCGCATTATAAATGTTCACTATTATTATTATTATTAATACATACAAAGTAGATCAAACCATGTTTTTCTTTATAGTCCACTTAGATCCTTCAGTTCCTTGACATTTATACACTCGTCAAAATGCAATGGATTGAACTACAGTATATACATATATATGTATCAGGAGATGTAAGTCAGTAAAGGGCGGTATGACCTGTTTAAGGTTACCATGCACAGCTGTGTACTTTGAATGTGGTCACGTCACAAGGACATTGTATCACGCTTGCAACTCAGTGCCCCTCCTTTCAAAGTACATTAGAACTCACACTTGCTAAATCTTTGTATCTTTGTTTACCATTATACAGTACTGTATCCCACTTCATGCAGTAAATGCAAAGACAAAAAGCTTTTGGTATTGAAAGCTTATGAATCACAAATTTGATATGACAATGTATGCACTAAATATGTTAAAAATGTATAAAAGCCAGTAAGATAAAACAAGTTAACCGACAAATACATGTAAGATTTCTTTCCAGACTTTTTAAATAGCACTTCCATATTTTATTTCCATTCTTTTCTTATTTCTCCCCATTCAGACAAAAGAAAAGAAGCTGATCAGACCCATTGCTGTCAGGTTTGCATCTCCAAACACCTCTCCCACGGAGACATACAAGCAGAGTTCCTCCCAGTCTCCTTCGCTATCGGATACCATGGCCACGTACTCCCACCCCCCTGATATCCTGATGACCAACAACAATCATGGCTTCTCCGCCGGGAAACACTTCGGGAAACCGCCCACCAAGACCATGTCTCTCCAGGACATCACGCCGATGCAGCAGCCGTACCGCATGAATGTGCACCACACCAACCATGGTACCACCAACGGCCACCACCACCAGCAGTCGACGCTCCCGCACAAGGGGGATGCCTCCCAGCGCGCCGCCTTGCACCAAAAACTCCAGCAGGCGCAATCCCTGAACTTCCTCAACCGCGGCGGCTGGGCGAACATCCACCACGGGGGGACGGTCCAAGGGAAGATCGGCAACGCAGGGCGCCACCGCAGTCATAGTCATTCCATGTACCCAGGTGATGGACAGCGCCCTCTGCAGGCCACGCATGGGAAGGATACCAAGCAGCACAGCCATCCTCACTTGGCGTCTCCAAGAACCAACGGGGAGGAACATGTCTACGCTCCAGTCTCGGTTTCGTCCGTACCTGAGGAGTCTGATCTAGCAGAAGAGAACAGGATCCTCAGAAATAAAGTCCAGGTAAAGTTTTGACCCAGTAAACAACAGCCCAAAATGATTTTTATAAAGGCTTATCAGTTAGTAGATTAAGTAGAAGACCATTGGGACGGTGTATCATAAATCCGTCCATTATTACAGAAATTCTTAATGCAGTCACAAAATCATCATCACATTGCCACATCATCATCACAAGACATATTTACTTCTTTATCAACCCCCTGTCTACTACTAAGTTTAAAACAGATTTTAATTGAATGCATGAAACAAAACCCAACAATAAACCTTTGACAGGGGTATAGATTAATCATTTTTAATAGGGCCTGTGTACTGTGTACATGAGCCCCTGTTTAAATGTAGAAATTTTGGGGCCGTGTGCACTTGACCCCTGTTATTGTTGAGTTCTGCCGAAAACATTACGAAACCTTACCAACTGTGAATCCCTTTTCCTATCAACCCTTGAAGTATTAGGAATAAATAGGGCGATTAAATCCACACTTTTATTACAAATATCCTTACATTTACTTTTTTGAACAGTCATACCATCAGTCAATCATCACTTTTCACTTCACCAAACCGATGTGAGACCATGTGAGACCATGTGTTCACAGCAGATAACCCTTGAACAATAATACCTCTCAGTGAAACCTTATATCCCACTTGATACAAATCGCCATTATAAATACATCAGACCTTCAACCGCCATTATGCAATCCTCGGAACAATCAAATGATCCACGCTCATCTGATTTGAGAGTCAGTCGATTATTTATAACGGCATGACTAATGACATGCTTAATGTCTCCAATGGCCTTTAGTGGAAGATCTAAGACAGGCAGGAAACAGAGGCCCAAGACATTTGCAACACAAAACAATTAAAGATTCATTTTTTGTTGACACTTGAGGAAAGCAAGTTTACAGTCAGCGAGCATTAGTAGCCTCTCCCCTCACTTCCTGTGGAAACTATATTCTTTGCATTATCTACAAGATTTCAACCATGTTGCCAGTCCAGGAAGAAAAGGTGATTTTGAAACATATTTTTGTGACTCAATGCATGAAACTCTCTTACGGTAGTATAATTTGTTTACGTCAATTTTCAGCGTGAAAACGAATGACAGATAGCATGAAAGAAACATGGCCAATGTGACGATCAGTTCGTCTTTTTCAGGTCCTGTAGTCAATTTTTTTTTGATTATCCAATCATGGACTTCAATACAGTGAACCTAAAAATTCAGCCCTCTGCCAATTAAAAAAAAAAGGAGCTCTTTAGAACTTTGTTGGCATGAAGACAATTATTTTAAGTGGATGATTTTATTCTTCATAGTAATAGAATAGAATAGGATTAAAAACTCATTATGTTAACTGTACGTTTCCATAGAAACAACTTCACAGGCATCACTCAACATAAAAGCATTCATTATCCTAATTAACTTCATACAGGAAGTACACAACAAGTCAAAGCCGTACAGCCATTACATTATTCTATAATTGGAATAGTGCATTTTATTTTGGCATGTGTACTAGCTGTTACATCATAATTTCAATACTTGTATCTCATCTTTGCTCAAATGAGGAAAGAATCATCATTCAACTAATAGAATTTTGTGTCTTGTGTTGTTGATTTCCTTATAGAGCAAGCATGATCAGGTTAGTTGTGTGATTTTTATTTCAATTATTGTTTTGCTCTTGCCGTAATAATTCACTGCTTCACGATCACATTAAATTTGTATATTTTTCATCATTTGGATTGTTTTCACTGCTTCGAAGCATATCATGCACATCACATACATGTACAGGGGGATGCTATGCTCGCCTGCTATATTACTACATGGCAAGTTCATTGTAAACTTGTTCAGAAATATGATCTCTGCGTGAACAGAAAAGGGTTATTTGCACCAAACTGTTACACCAACTAAATTAGTACCGGTAGACTTTTAATAACAGAATATCAAATAAAAAATTTACCAAATGTTCATGATTGCAAATAAAGAAACACTGCTGAATATGTACAATAGCATAGCATTGAGCAAAGGGAGATCTATACAGGATATATTTTGTCCAAACTGAAACATAAAACACTTTCACGTCTAAAAAGATATGAAGATTTGAGTTGTTTTACTTCCATTTTTGTACAATTTCTTTTTTTGCAAGATTTTGGTTAATCACTTTTTTCCCCATTCTCTTGCACATGGGTTATGGCCATTATTGGAGCTTTGCCCATTTGTCTTGGGATAGTTTCTGCGGTTTGGTACATTTTGAATATTTATGATTTTTTTTCCTGTGGTATTTGAATTGTTTGCTGTGCTCTGTATACCTTCAGAAAAATTTGCAACGTCTTTGCGTCAAATTTCTATCATTTTTTTTGTGGAAATTCTCTTTCGATGTTGCAAGGCCATAACAGAATATTTAAACAAAAATTGTGCTACAATTTTTTATTTCAAAATGTGAATTTTCACTGTTATCCTTTACTCTATAGGCTATGTGTCATGCAGCAGCAAATTTTGCATTTTTTTTAAAAGCAGAAAATGTGTTGAAAGAAAGAGAAGTGCCTTAAATGTGTAATAAAAAGAGAAAATACTGTACATCGTATCTTTCAGCAAAATAATGCAAATTAATTTTGAAAGGTCACTAATGAATACTTATCTATTCACTTGCTTTAAAAAAAAAAAGGAAACTGTCATAAAGTACATAATAAATAACCAAGTGGCCCTCCAAATTTTAATTGAGGTCCCCCAAAACTAAAAATTTGAAGACATACTGAGACCTTAGAATTTGAAATCTGGTTTCCTTGTAACAAAATAGGTTGTGTTATGCCCTGATTAATCTATACTTGTGGATAGCGATGATAAGACTACAAGTGATAATTTTTAAATGTCAGAAAAGTGGGGTCGCTAAGTATCTATCTGGAGGTTAATGATCATAGCATTTATCATTTATCTTCGGCCCACGGTGACATGTTGTATCATCATGATCACAATTAATGCTTGCCACGTTGCTGCCCCGGCAGCTGTCGGCATAATCACCTCAAGTAACCCTGCTGTTCCTTCTGTACAAGACCCCATTGAGTTTGGCTCTCTGTCTTTCTGCCTCCTGAAGCACTGCAGGCCTTTATCTTCTCTGAAGTTTTGCCAATTTGTGGCTCGGATGGTTGTGCAGTTATTGTTGCATTTGTTTCATGTCTAAAAGAGGGGAGTGTTATATTGATGCACTGTTGGGTCTTTGGTACTTGTATGCTGCAACTTAAGTTTTTGATCAGCAAAGAGGTATTTTAATTTTATTTGTGATTAATGTCTTTGTAAATATTTTCTCACTTGTTTCCCCTCTTCCATTTATTTGTGCCTCATCTTTTTCTTCCATCCTTCCTTTACCTGATATTTTTTCCTTTCTCTTCTCTGCATTCGCTTTAACATATTCTGCCCTTCTCTCTGTGTCTGGCTGTTCTCCTGTCATTCTGCCATTTATCTATATATCCCCTCTCTGTCCCATCTTTTCTTACTTCTCTTCCTCTTTTGTATCCTTCTTTATCTTTGCCTTTTCTGTATTTCTCCTTTCTCTCTCCCTATCTCTTACTCTTCTTCTGTCTTGCCTGTATACTTTTTTGTTTTTTTTTGTTTTTTGTTTCTTAACTCTACCCCCCCCCTCTTCCCCTCTGTTCCTCTCCCTGTCTCCCCCTCTCTCTTCCCCTCTCTCTTCTTCTTCAATCTCTCCATCTTCATTCCATCCTATCATATGCCGTGGTCGAGTGGTTAAGTCGCCGGACTGTCGATCACAAGATCCGTGGGGTTCAAGACCCGCAGCGGCACTAATGTCCTTTGGCAAGGCATTGATCTTCATTTGCCACACTCGACCCAGGTGGTGTAAATGGGTACCTGGCAGGAATTAATTCTTTGAAATGCTGGAGCGCTGTACTGGCAGCACAGCTAAAGCCGGGGTAATAATCTCCAAGTTTGGAAGCGCTTAGTGATTGTAATAAACGCTATATAAAAACTGAGTATTATTATTAATATCATTATCCTCTCAGGACATGAAGCACCAGCTGGTGACCATGCGGGACACGATGGAGGTCAACGAGCAGACCATCTTCCAGGTCCAGGATGAGAAACGGAGGGACTACGAGGGCCGCATCAATCGGCTCCAGACCCAGCTCCAGCAGGACAAGGAGTCTTCGCTCTCCCAGCAGAGGTCTCAACAACAAGAGGTAAGAGAAGGATTCTAGAACACGTGCTCCAGCGACGTTTACTCGCCTGTAAATTCCCTATTCTAGTAATAATTTTTAGTTTTTGGAAAAGTGCCTTACAGTAACTGACCAAAGCTCTCGCTCACAGTATTATTATTACCTCAATCACTGGATCCAGTTACAATCTGAACTACATTCAACACTATCCACTCCTCTGGGAAGCATTCTAGCCAGTCGTCTTTTTACGGGCGCTCACATACATTTGCATTTGCATCCTACAGGTACCCATTTAACACCTGGGTGGAGAAAAGCAGTGCAGATAAAATGCCTTTTACAAAGACATACACTAAGTGCTATGCTGGGGCTTGAACCCTCGACCTTTACATTACCAGGGGAGTCTTTCACAAAGACTAATATCAACTTTAAGTTGGACTTAACTATGGCAGGCCATTCATGCCACTGCTTGCTATCACCATTTACTGGCGATGGTCTTTCAAGGGACGTACAAATCATGGTCACACATCTACAGAATTCAGCTTTTTTGATAGTTCATTATTGAAGGAAAATATATTATCTAAAGATCATAATTGAGAGACCAATGGTGAGAGCTACCAGTGGCATGAATGGCCTGCCATATTTAAGTCTAACTTAAAGTCGATCTTAGGCTTTGTGAAACACTCCCCACTTAAGTTATAACCACTCAACTACGACAGCACTGACAGAATCCCCACGATTAACCCTGGACCCAGAACTATACTAAACCCTAAACCTAACATCAAACACAATCATGACCTAATAGGCCTAACCCTAAACATGTATCTTCGACTGCGTAAAGCGTGGAGAAACCGTTGCCGAAGCATTTATATATCACTGACAAAACTACAAAACCACTGTCACAGAGACTAGGCTGTTCATATCGATGCATTTAGTGATAAAGCTTGTGTAATTTTCTCATTAGGAACTCTATGACCCCTTTCCTTATTGGTTATTAAACCCAATTTCCCTCTGAATTGGATTATTCAATATTTGCCGTAAGTTGTCACCTCACGTGTGTGTTTAGAAGGTTCTGTAGCCTGTCAGGGCTAATAGAGTTAAACGGAATATTCTAGTCATATTTTGCTCATAGATAAACTTGTTTTGGTGCTTCTTTACGGGTATAACTATAGGTATTCTAAATAGCCCAACATTTTTGTGTCTTGATGGTATCTAATATCTTTCATTTAAAAGAACGGACTGTCTCGCTTCTTGAAGTTGAAAAAATGGTTCATGAATTGTGAAATAAGTCATGAATATGGTCTATTAAAGCACTGGTATTGGAGACTTCTCTAGTGAAACTCTAACTTTTTATAAAATTAGAAGTTTTTTAGTCCTGCATCACCTTTTGTCATCACAAGCCTAAAAGGTTATATAAACATGTATCTGACCCAGTGAAAGGCATTTTCTGAGGTTTTAAAGATAAGGGATTGTTGACTTTCCTTGGAATTCCCTCTAGATCAATTTTCTGTAAATATTGACTATGTTTATTCCTTTTTAACAATAAGGCTGAAGAAAATATCATTCAGCTCCATTTCAAGATTATACTTTCTTTGAAGAAAAAAAATGTTTAAAGAAAGGTTAGACTAAAAGATATATCAAAAAGAAATTTAAAAATTATGTTTCAAAGCTTTCTGTATCTGCCCACCTCACTCCCTCCTTTCATATCAAACCCAAATGTATTAAAGTTTCACATACAGTGTACACACAGATGGTGCTCACATATTTAACTTGTTGACTACCAAACTCCTGTATTCTCCTGTGCTTCAAACAGTAACCACCAACTCCCCACAGGCAATGGGTTAACCCCATTTTCACGATGACAATTCATTAATCACCTCATACCTTGCATGCTTTCTCAGGGCTTGCGAGGTGACACGTGGGCTCATAATTAGTTGTAATAGCTTCCTCCTGCTACTTTTAGGAAGCAAGGATAGCGAATTGTATAAAAGGCGGGACATGGGCAGGAAATAGCATTAATGCTCTAATTACGGTCACGGAGGTTAGAGACCTGTAGTGTCATATTGCTTTTGACCTGGATGCTTGAGGACTTGATTGAAAATGTCAGAGAGTTTTTAAATATATAGTTTTGAATGATGGTGTCAGGTAATTATACATGTATTTTATTGACTTTAAGGGTGCTATTCTTTTTATGCATAGATCAAGTAGATATACATACACTGTATATTTACATATTGAAGACAAAGTTATCTTTTAAGGCTCTAAATGTTACTTCTTTTTGTTGCTTTGAAATATAAAGCTATTATGAATACTCAGACGAATGCGCTTCTGCTAGGCATGTAATGACTTCTATGAATTTTGAATGAATATCACCTCTTATTATTGTTGAACTGCAACAGGTTCTGATCTAATGACACATTCTAGATTCATTTTGAGTGATGAAACAAAAATACTTATTTTCTTATTCTATTTGATATACTCTACAGATTTACAGACTGGAGCAGGACAGGAAACAAGTGAAGCAGAGACTTGAAGGCCTGCAGAAAGAGCTATCAAGACTCAAAGACAATGGGAAGAAAGTGGAGGAACAACAGTCAGTATTAGCTGAAAGCCAGCAAGAAATCACCAACAAACGATACGAGATCAAGCGTCTCGAGGAAGGCGTGAAGCGCTCCAAAGAAGAACTCCAATACGAGAAGGAGAATGTGAAGCGGTTGCAAATCGAGTTGGATAAGACAAGGTTGCAAGTGACAAAGAGGACCAATGGTAGCCAGCAGCAGTTGTTGAGTAAGAAGGAATCAGAGTTGTCACAGGTGAAGGCTGATGTCAAGAAAACAATGGACCAAAGAGACGGCTTGATGCTGAGGGTGAAGAGTCAGGGAGATGAGATTGATAGGTTGGGGGCGCTTGTCAAAACCAGAGAGCAGGAACTGGCGCAGGAGAGATGCGAGGTGGCGTATTTGAAAGAGGTCAATGAGAGGTTGACCTCCGCGCTGAAAGAGAAGGAAGAGAAAGTTGAAAAAACAAAAGTAAGCAAGGTGGGGAGCGCTCCCAATTCTAAAAAAGTGGATGTGATTCAGCTAGAGCTTGGTAGGACAGTGGAAAAATTGCAGCAGCTGCAGACCGAGAAAGACATGGAGTCTACTCGGCTGCAGAAGAGAATCTCGGAGAAAGATGCAGACATTAAAAGACTTCAGGGGAGGTTACGAGAGCGCGGGAAGGGGAGTGAGCGTAACGGTGTTGATCAAAAGACAAACCCTGCCCAGAGACGTCTCGAGCAGGATAGATTGGAACTGCAAGCAAAGTTAGCAAAGCGAGAGCAGGAGCTCAAACAAGCGAGGCAACAAGTATTGATGCTGCAGACACAGGAGCGTAACACCGGTCCGGCGCTCTCGAACTCTATCCTTCAAAAGAAGGAAGCTGAGCTGAAAGCCTGCCAGGAGAGACTCCACCAACGGCATGCAGAGATCACCTACATCAGGGAAAAACTTGGTGAACGTGATGCAGAAACGACCGCCTTGAAAGTGAAACTCGACAGGGTGCATAGACAAATCCCCGAGAATGGTAGAAGGTCAGGCTCCTTGGACAGGGAACTGTCTGGGACACGAGCAGCCAAACAGCAGCTTGAATCACACGTCAAGTCCCTGAAGGAAGAGAACGCTCGTCTCAAGGACAAACTAAGTCGGGTGGCTGTTGGGGTGAGGACACTCTCCGAGAGCCATCTGAACCTCGCAAAGCTATCCATGGTGCCCTCGGTGCCGGACAAACCAAAGTTTGAGCGTACTGACCCCAAGGCCATAGGTCAACTCCAGAAAGAGGTCACTAACCTTAAGCAGGAGATATCGTGTTTGAATGAAGACAGGGAGAAGCAAACGGCCGAGTTTCGCCAGGAGCACGGCATCTGGCAGGAGGAGAAGCATCGGGTCATCGCCTACCAGAAGCAGCTCCAGCTCAACTATGTCCAGATGTGTCAGAAGAATAAGAAGCTGGAACAAGAGGTCCAGCAACTGACCAAAGAACTAGACAACGAGGAAGTCATACAATGTTGATGATGAACTCTTTCCTCTTGTCAGGGGTTCACTATGTAGACGGTCAGTGACGTACCCAGTACATACCTCCAACTAGATGATTTGGTGACTGTTGAAAGGTCACATGTTTATGAACTGAATCTTCTACACAGGGATCATTTCATAGAGAGTCAATGAGGTTGCCAAGTCAACTGACCTGCTTGGATAGCACAGGTTTACTGGTTTGGATATTTTCTTCTGAAAATAAAATTGTGGATTTTTGTTTGTACACTGCCAAGAATGAGGTCATGATTCTGGGACCACATTACGGTTGATTTAGCCTTTAAGAAAGTCACTGCCACATACATGTATAATGTAAAGCCTCATTTAACATGCAGATTTTCATAGGGTTTTTTTATGCTCAAGATGTGCATAATGACATGGCAGCTACTGAGCAACATCAATAGAAGGTAATAGTGAAGATTAGCCCTCCAATGGACCCCTTCTGTTTCAAGAATGGCAAAACCAGTCTCTCAAGAATAAAAGAATTAAACTGTTTTGTCTTACTGAATTTTTATCCCTGAAACAGAAGTGCGTACTTTCTTTAAGCCTCAGTCACAAATGCCATTACGAACGCTGTACAAACGATTTTCAGACAATGGAAATTCGGGAAGACAATGGAAAAACAGGGAGATTCGTACGTAATTATCATTCATAGCATAATCAATTTTACTTCCATGTAAGGTATTATATGCCTTATACAAAAATGAAATGTGCCATTGTAAGTAAAAATTTAACATGTTAAACTGCCTTTTCTGCGATTGTTAAAAAAACTTGGCAAAGGAGGGGATGACAGAAAGGGCTGATCTTCATTAGAAATTTCTTTTCACCGTGGCAATGATTTAGTTTATACATAAATATCAATCACTGGTTGGTGACAAATTATAGAAAGTAGAACTTTTTATACATCATCTGGTTTGCAACATAATGGCTAACTCAGAAGAAGAAAAAAAAACTAGCCTAGTGATGCAGGCATGAATATTATTTGGAAAAATCCTCACATATGTGTACTGATTATCATAGCCATATCTCAAATGTTGGAATCTGAAACAACCGGTTCAAAATTTTGTAATGAAATAGATTTATGCAAGTTTCGGGTAACAAGTCTTCATGAACTTCTTAGTAAAGATTTGCAAATGCAACTCATTAACTACGGTAAACAAACAACTGCAAGGATTTTTTGTATAAAATATCATATGTATGCAAACTCTAGTTCAGTATAACTCAAAATATTTTCCAAACACAGATTTGTATAAAGTTAGAGTTTATGTTGCACTGACATATTTTTCCATAGTAGTTTATTGGTGATGCAAATCATATGGGTATCTAATGTTTAGTCTTCCACGACAACTCACATTTTTTTTAAAGGCTGATAACAAATAACAATTGTGAAATTAAACTATGTGCACTCTATAATGTGCACTCTGAAATCATGATGCTATACATTTATAATGATGCTAGTCTCAGTAGTAACAGAGGAGAATTGATGATTACTGCCTAATGGTGTTTTGAGAGCTTCATCTTGAAATCAAGATGGTAACATTTGATGGACAATTCTCAACTTAAAGGCAGGGTATTCTACTGACATCACTTCATATTTACGTCACAATTTATTGACACCATGTCCCACAATGCATCAACACCTGCATGACGCGTGCTGGGGTACAGGAACTGGAAATCGCTGTATGTATGCCTTCACCAAAAGATGGCGCAATTGAAACTAAATTACAGTAGTGGTAGCAATGTCTGTAAAATACCCTGCCTGTAATATTAAGCAACCATTTGAAAATGATATAATTCTCAACAATCTGTACTAATGATATGATGAGTTCTTATTTTGTTCAAAAAGTAGTCAAATGTATCATTGTTCATACCTCATCATCACAGTTTAGATGATCAAGTGTTTGGTAGCATGTGGCATTCAGAAATGTAACTCAGAAAAAAGTATCTATATATGTTTGGCATTTATTTTCAACCATGTCGATACTTCAAATATGTGGACTGGTTAAAAAGACCATAATTTGCTGTGACTCAGAAAGGGCTATGTAAATTACTATATACCGGTATGTAGCGTCAATTTTTTTTGTATTGATGAGCGTGATGAGATGGATATAGGAAAGGGTATTATTTTTTGTAAAGATATGTAATGATGGTGCTCATGTAGGTGAACGAAATGTTCATGTTTTATATTTTCATCAGCAATGAAATGGCCAATTTGCTGTCGAATGATGGAAGGGATCGCATATTATGTGATTGGTATATTTTGAAAATGAACACACTTGGCGATACTAAGATGTGCTGGAATGCAGGATAAAGTGTACAGCTTCCTTTTAGTTTGTATTCATATTGAACCCATTTCTTACTTTTTTTAATAGATATTTACATTCTGTCCTTTGATCTCTTTTCTTATTGAATGTAAAGCCATTTATGTTATATTTCTATGTTCCTCTTTCGCCATCTCCTTGTACACATATACCATACTCTATTTGTTTCTTTCTTTGTATCTCTCTTCTTCTTCCTCTGAATCCTCTCACTTCTTTTCCTCTCTCTCTCTCTCTTCTTTCTTTCTCTCTTCTTTTCCTCCCCTCTCTCTTTCTCCTTCCTCCTCCCCTCTCTTTCTCACTCTTCCTCTCCCTCTTTCTTTCTCTCGTTAGATCTCCTGCTCTTGCTTTCTCCTCATGAGTATTTTATATATTTCATGAAATATTTACAAGACAAACATGTACATGTATCCTCTTATGTTATATATTCTTGTATGTTCGTATGTATGTATGTATTCAAAGTTTATTTCATGTGCAAGGCACATGGGCACGTATTCCGCTCTTTCCGTTGAACCTGGTTTTACGACTAAGACACATTGAACAAATATATAACAAAGATGTCAGTCTAACTTCCTTAAAAAAAAACTTTCAGAACAAGATTTACATATAGGGCCAAATTGGTTGCATCTATATTGCTCTTCATATTGGCTACAGTGATACTTTTCTTGTATTGCTATATTGTTCAAATGACAATAAACATGGGGGAGAATGTAGTAGAAAATTTGAAAAACCTGCAAATTTGATTTTAAAACAATTATTTTGAATCTTTCAACATGTTGCCAATTCAAGGATTTTAAAGCAAAGCTTATTTTACTTTTTAAAATTCCTAGCATCTAATACAGTATATTCATGAAACAAAAATGGATGCTTTTTGTGCAGAATTCTATGCCATTTCTACTCATGCATCTGGCATAATTGTTTAGGCTCTGAATCAAAACTTATTGATCCAAACCACAAATGTGGAATGATCGTCACAAAAGGGTTATTAAACTCACCTTTAGACCAAGCTTGAACCCTGCATCGGTTTTATAGATATTTAGTAGAATACAAATCATTCTTTGTTCTTCCATTTTCACCCTCAAACACCCAATGAGTATTCAGTCGTTTCATCAGAGAATTGTTTGCTTTATTTCAGAAGTGATTCGTTATTATTCCAGAATGTACATAACAAGAAATGGCAGGCTTTTATGGCTAAAAGTCGGAGAATGAATCTTTTTTTATCGTTCTATTACCTTTGTTGTATGATATGTATGAAAGAGATGTACTATATTTAATTTGCTAGCAACATGTAGCAATAATAAGGGGCTTCACAACCATAGCATTTCAAGTGAGGCCGGAAATGTAGTTCATGATATCATGAAGGAGTAGATCGATTGTTGACATATCTTTCTCATCCTCAATTTGAAGAAAAAAAGAAGCGAAATGGTTAATTTTTTGTCCTCTTTCTTTGTTTGTATACAATTATTGTGTTATGCTACTGGTAATTGAAAAAACTCTCTGTATGTAATAACCATAAATTTTTCTTCATTCTTAACGTCATTTTTAAAATTCCTTTTTTGTAAATGGAATCATCTAACCAAGATACCTGATTTATTGTTAATAGCATAATTTTATGGAAATAGGAAGAATAAATCAAATCATAATTTAATGCCCTTTATTTAAAAACAAATGGAGTAGATTATAACACTCTAAATTTTCAATTGGGAACCTCTGTAGGATAGTTGAATATCCTGTGTTATTTTATTTTCACAAATGAACGGTAGGGGATGTCCCCAAATACATTTACCGGTACATGTATATTTCATGTACTATTTAAGCCCAGTCCTTCAGTCAATTTCAGATATGCAATGACTAGTCTCTCATTGCTTTTGTTGTATGTACTTTGTTGAAAGTAAACAGTTCTTTATTCCTTCACTATTTATTGTTTATTGAAATATTTTGAGCCTTATATGTGGTATTATGTTCATTCCCAATACTGCCCCTAGGCTTTTCACATATTTTGATACAATTTTAGTTTTCATCCGCACCACTCTTTGTATTATCTTCTGTACATGATATAAAATTTTGTTCAAAATGTTGATAAAACTACTATTTTCCCTCCCAAAGTACAGCCTCCTATTTATCATTGCATTATGTCAAGTAATTTTTATCACGATTGAAAACAAATTGTTGACCGTGACCGGTTTATGTTTTCTTAACTATGATCTCTGCCATCCATGTTTCAATTAAATCTTTGAAACAATTATACTTCAAAGAGCCTCGTCTGTTCTGACTTTTCTTTCTGTGATTTGACTTGCTGTATATTAATATTTGAAAGGTAAAGTGTTGAGTAAAGGAAGCTAAGGTGATTGTGTATGTACTCGCTCACAAAAATATCGCAGACATTTAAGCAATACCAAACAAGATTTGATTATGTGAGAAAGAATTGAGAGAAAACTTTTGAAAGACTAGTTTCTAAAGCAAGGTGGTACCATGTGGAACTAGCCAATGGCACATTTGGGAGGGAGGGGGACATAACAGAGGCACATATATACCAAAAAAAAGTATATGAAAGTCCAAAGAAAAAATAATGTTTACATTTACTTCAGAGGACGGCATCCAATATTTTATCGTCAAGACATATCCAAAAAAATGATTAAACTCCTTGCACTTAAAAGGGAAAGTCTACCCTGATATTAAGTTTGTTTTAATAGAAGCAGGTCAGTGAAAGTTTGAGCAATAGCCAATTCAAAATAAGAAAGTTATGATGAAAATGAAAATGAAACAAAAATTGGCAACTATGTGATGTGAGAAAATGAAAGTTTATGACAATCCCTGTACAAAGCAAATCGGAGAGGAGCTCGCAAGCTACGTCAGTGTTGCTAATTTGTGTTTCACTGATGACAAGATGGAAAACTCAGAACTTTCCTCTTTTTAATCGGATATTGCTCAAACTTTTACCTATTTCTTTGTCTCATTTTCTGCTTTTTATAAAACCAAATTAATATCAGGGTGTACTTTCCCTTTATGTCAACCACTTAACCTATTCAAATCTTTTATTGTATTAATGGTATTAATGGTACTAATGGATAAAAATATTTGTAAACGTAACATGATTTAAAAAAAACAAGATTGTTTATTATACATTATTTTACATTATTACAGTGCAAAATAAATTTCTTATCAAGAAGTATAAAATCAAGAAGGTAAATCACACACATATCCACACTACTAAAACGGTCGTTTTCACCAATACAAAATTATCTTTGTCATGATTATAAGCACTAGTACTCAAAAAAAGACTTGTTCCTTCTATAATTCATGATGACACCTGATTGCAGAGTTATACAAGAACTGTATAGCCATAGAATAAATAATTATTTTCTGCCGGCCTGAACGTTGTATGATAAACTTTGAAATCAAAACAGATGTTCGAGCATCGTTTCAAAATGTAACTCTATAGAGAATCAGGGGGGTGTTTCATAAAGCTGTTCGTAAAGTTACGCATGACTTTACGAACGACTTGTATATGAAATGCCAGATAGGATGCCCAAAGTTTATTCTGATATTTCCAATAACCTCAATTAAATTATGGCAAAAAATATACTTTGCATTAAAAATGTTTGTTTTAATAAGAATGTTAATCTACATCTGCACAGATCAACTTTAGTTGATGCAGTTAATAATGATTGAGCATCCCATTTGACTTTTCATATACAAGTCGTTCGTAAAGTCATGCGTAACTTTACGAACAGCTTCATGAGACACCCCCCTGGGTACACTTCCAAGGTTAACGTTGTACATACATTTACACCATTCAACTGGGCGGGGCTCATTGTGAATGCGCATGATGATTTGCCAGCTGTCATCTAAGCAGACATTAGGGACAACTGCTACGTGCGACTTCCTAGGCAGTCCACTATGTCGACGTGCAAATCTAAAAGTCCCGTGGCCTTTTTAGGTGTCAACTGACCTCTTTAAATTAGTTTCCTTTTATAACTTCTTTTTGTACGATACTTTTTTATGTTTGTATGCCCCTTCACTATACAGTGCGTCCCAGAAAAAACTAAACCGGGAAGTATCGATGTTCTATCATAACTTAATCACAACTATAATTAATGAATGATACATATTTGGAAAGCTGAGTCTCTTCTTTCATGTGATGCTACTCAGATAATGCATATTTCACGTATGAGTGAATAAAAGCAATTTGAAGGAAGGAAACCAAAAAGACATTTGGCGGGCGGTATCTGAATTTCGAAGAAAAAATTCTAGAAAGTTGAGTTTCTGCCCTTTCATATGACACCTCGATCAGGAAAAATGAGCGAGGAATGACAAAGTTCTGTTTGTTTAAAGTAGTGCTTGCATTTCCATAATTTTATTAAACGAATTTGTTTTCACTGGCTGCCTGCCGTATCAATAAACAAAATTAACAAAAGACTTAACTCCGTTTCGTTGACAATCAGCCGTAGACGAGAGTCTTCATGTATGGCTGATTGTCAACGAACCGGAGTTAAGTCTTTTGTCAAATCTGCTTTTTGCTACGGCAGGCACCCAGTGAAAACGAATTCGTTTGTTAAAATTATGAAAATGTAAGGGCTTCTTTAAACAAACAGAACTTTGTTATTCCTCGCTCATTTTTCCTGATCGAGGTGTCATATGAACATATGAAAGGGCAGAAACCCAATTTTCTAGAAATGTGAATTTTTCTTCGAAATTCAGATACCGCCTGTCAAATGTCTTTTTGGTTTCCTTCCTTCAAATTGCTTTCAATCACTCATGCGTGAAATATGCATCATCTGAGTAGCATCAACTGAAAGAGGAGACTCTAAGCTTTCCAAATATGTATCATTCATTAATTATGGTTGTGATTAAGTTATGATAAAACATCGATACTTCTCGGTTTCGTTTTTTCTGGGACGCACTGTACAATGATTCTTTTCATGGCTTCTTTATAAATAATTGAAATTGTTAAATAAATTCCTTACAATGTGTGCAGGGTATAAATAGACCTGCAAAACTATAGAGAGAATTAGAAATGTCAAATGTTACAGTTTGGTCAAAGATGTTACAACTTGCCCTCAACATCTGGTCTAACAATATCCCATGAAAAAGATTATATAATAATAACAAGTCCATTTATATAGGGCAGCTACTATACATACTCTACTTCACTTAAAATACAAACTATCGTATAAATACCCTGGCTGTAACTGAGCTGCCATAATAAGGCGCAAAAGCATTCAAGGAATTTCTTCCTACTGGTTTGCATAGAGACAGTAATACCCTGAATATGTAATGCAAGACACAAGGGTTAGAAAAATAATATGCACGTAATATAGAACAAAAGAAAGGAAAGCAAGATCACAAGCTTGAATCTCTTAAGAAGTCTTTTGAATGCCGATTGTAATATCTTAGCTAAATATAACTCATTCGAACACTTCATTACTTTAGTTTGTTGCACAAAACGTATATTCTGCTTTGAATCATTCTTGACAGATTTTGCAATCACAATTATACCATTTACTTCTACCAAACACATTGATTCTTGATGATTTTTCTGTTAGAATAAACGTGGGAAATTTCAATTATTAAAACAATGATAGGTGTTCTTCTAACTGCTCCAAATACTGATAAGGCACAAGTATTGCACCTTTCGTTTGCTCACTTTTTGTGTGCATTTTATTACCTGGTAAGGTGAAACTTTATAAAAACGTCTCACCACTCAAGAGAGACAAGAAAGGTGGTCTTTATAGACGAGGGTAAGGTTCCAGTGACAAATAATTTTCAAGGGTGACAAAAATTTAAAGGTATAGACCAGTTCTGGTCATGCGATTGCATTGCGAAAGAAACGTTGTGGAATCGATCATAAAAGGTTGATCGTCTAGCATATAAGTATTGGTGTGTAATGTAAGGTTCTGGAATCATCAAAATGATACGAAATTTGGCCTAGTCTTGGTAAAGTTACAAGCACTGTACACAGAAAGATGTACTGGTATATGGGACTACGCGATATCTATTCAGTCCAGATAGATATATTAATTTACCAAATATATCAATTAGTAGGCGGTTTCCCGGCAAAATCTGTATCATTTCGTATTGGTCAAAACATATTCTTTTACATGATTGGTATTAAGAGCTTCCATTTCATTTTTTGAGAGGGGGCGTTTCCAAAACTGGTCTATACCTTTAATAATAATAATAGTCATAGTAGACAACAGTGGAGTCTTCTATAGCATTCATTATTATTACCCTGGCTAAGCTAACCTGGGTCGAGTGTGGCAAATGAAGATTAATGTCTTGCAAAAAGACATAAGTGCTGTCATATGGATTTGAACCCCATACCTTGTGCTTCACAGTCCAGAGATCACTGAACCACAACACCTCTACATGTCTACCATATAATAAACGCACCCTTTCCTTCACCGTATAAATGAAAAATACATAATCTGTCATCAATTGTTTGGCTGGATGGCATAACATCACATCTTTTCCCAAAATGTACAAGTGGCTAACTCTCACAAGCCTTCATTTCCACACTCTAGAGGGCCAAGTCCAGATTTTCTTCCTTCAAGTGCAGTTATGCTCTAGATTGACGCGTTGCATGATGTGAGATTATACACCCATTCAATGGAAATTCTACCACGTCCAGTTCAACTTACCCTGTTTTCAGACTACAGGTAGTTAATTTTGTGTAGTCTGAACGTCATAGAGCAAAACGTTGTATGGCGAAACACGGAGAAACGTTTCAAACAAACAAAAACTGGTAAAAGAGTCGGGTCTCACTCTAGTCTGAATAGTCAGCATAGTACAAAAATCATATGAACGGGCCGAGTTTATCTGGAGCATGCACCAATGATTGCTCATCTTTAATGTCAATTGTCCTCTTCAAAAGTAGGTTCTTCATACAATGTTACTTTATATGCTGTTGCTACATGTAATCTGTATGCTCCTTTTGCTATACAATGATTCTGTATACATTTCTTCATGTGACTTTTGAATAAACTTCAATTAATCTCAACAGGCTATAAGCGTCAGGAGTGTCGAGTCTGACAGACATGAGCGCTATACAATTGACCATAGAAAATTGCACGAGGATATCTTGATCTCTTTCCCTGCTTTGGTCTACGAATGAAACAAACGCTGGATTGCAAGAGTCAGCTTCTGTCCCATATCTAGTGTAAATACAATGTGGCAGTCTCAGGTTTCATTTAGAGTTTTAAAAAACGCTATTAAAAAAAATACACCGCCTCTTCATCCATCAGAAGGGGATCTCCTCGCCAGCAAAGTCCAAGAACTTCCCTGAATCTTCAACGTTCAGATTCTCTATCACCTCCATCATCCTCTGAACCGAATACTCCGGTGTGAAGAGCTTGTCCTCTGCGACATTTTTGTGGTAAGGTCGCGAGAGGTCGGTGTTCACCGTCCCCGGGTGAAGGCTGATGCATACGACCTTCCGTCTCCCTCGGGAGAACTCGATGCTCATGTTCTTGGTTGCCATGTTGAGGGCGCTCTTTGACATGCGGTAGCTGTACCATCCACCATACCCTAAGAAAAAGAGGTAATGAAGATAGACTGCAAATTTCTGTAACGTGTAGTTTGTACTGTAGTACAAAAAAAAAAGTCTCCATCTTTTTTATTTCTTTTTCTCTATCAAAAGATATTGTTTGTTAGATACATCATTTGTTCATAATTTTAATCATTTATTTATTTATTCATCTATCTATTAATTCATTTATTCATTCATACATTCTTGTCTATTTTTTCATTCATCAATTTATTCTTTAATTTATCTAATTACTTATTCATTCAATTAATTAACCAATTGAATTATTTATCTATTTAGTCAGACATTCACTTGTTTATTCAGTATTCGTTTCTTAAACAATCAGCAAAATGGCTTAATATTCAAAATGATTTGCAGAAACAAGTACAAGTAGATTCCATTAGATTCTAGGTTTATATTCCTTCCCTTCATCACTAGAACCTATCCCTTCAACAACAACAACAACAATAATTGAAGGTATGGGGACTCCCTCACCATTGTCTGATATCGAACCAACTCTGGCTGACATGTTGACCAGTGTGCCAGAGTGACCTTCCGATGGCGACTGTCCAAACTCTCCGCTCCCCTTGGTCAGATGCTCCCCAAAGTACTTGGCCATCAGCAGAGGACCCATGGCATTGGTGGCAAATGTTGTCATCAGACCCTGTGTACACAAAGGTGAATTTGACACTTGTATTTGTATTGTATCATATTAATTTATTCACGGTAAAAAATATCAATCGGTCAAAACAGACTGCTTTTTAGGGAGTCTGTGCACTGAGTCTCTATACCAGATATACTAGCGCATTCCCGCGCCTGCACGGCGACAAAAAAAAAATGCACACAATGAATATACGAAGGGGCTGATCAGCAAGTTTGAAAGTAGACTCAAGATTTGAATTTTCAAAGAATTTTTTCTTACTTCGGTAATTTGAAAAGATTGTATTTTACTGCTAATTAGGTGTCATCAATCGTCACTAAAGTACCAGTACTGATTTTGAGGGAACTCAGTTTTGTACAGTGGTATTTGAAATGTTGAGAATCAATAGAGGTCGTCTGAACACTTTTTAATACACACAAAGTATACTAATGCTGCTATGTGTGCCAGATACGACATTTTCCTTTTTTTTGTATACTATAGCTAATATTGATGAAGTCGTATAATACCTCATGTGATACAGCTCTAAGACTGGTCTCTCCTCTCCCTGACGGGTGTAACATCCCTGCACAATTGATAAGTAGGTCCAGTCCTTTGCTAGAACTCTCGTTGCCATGGAGACGCTGTTTAACTTGCTGGGCGGCTGATGCAATCTGCTCCTCGTTTGACACATCTAACTGCATGATCTGTGTATAGAGTTTAAGATTTAGGAGAAGAAGAAAAAAGCTAGTGTGATTCTAACTTTTATCCTTAGATCTGATATTTTCATGTCCTACGGCTAAAGATTATAATTTAACAGTGTAGCATATGTATTTATCTTCATTTGGACATCCATAACCTACTAGCACATGTGAGAGATTATCTTTCTTTCTCTCTCTCTCTCTCTCTCTCTATACATATATATATATATATATATATAACTGTGCACATGTTACATCTCTATGGCTTGGAATGCCTACAAAAATGAGAGTGCGCGTTCAAGAAAACATGCTGGCATTTCAGAGGAGTGAGGTCCCAGTCAAATTTCCTATCAAGATGATGGCATCGGGCCAACTGAAGAAAATGTATGGAAACAACATATTTTCATCATCTTTTAATACAAAAGACAAGTATTTTCCTAGACAGAAAAATCTGACTGCTTGGAGGAGTTTTAAACATCATTTGACTTTTGATGCTCTCCTAGATGCTCCATTCAAGGAGGGGGATTCGGCGAAGTCAGAAGTGGTCTCGGTGGAAAATACCCCCAAATGAAATAAACTTGATTTTTCAGTATACTGGTAGTATTTCATCTTTTTGTTGCTGACTAGTATTACGGCAGTTAATTCGGCGTTAGTTTAGAATCATTTCCAAATTTCGCCTGTAACTCATTACGGTAGGTAACTTCACGAAGGCGCGCGCCCACCCGCAACCCACCATCGGTATGCACTTGTATTGTGCAGTGGTTTGCAGTGAAACCTGTGAAAAAAGTCTATACTAATATCAATGTTTTTCCGAAAAATACTCCAAAAATAACAAGAAAATTTATATGAAACAGGTAATAGATCTAAACATATCTACTTTTAACTCATGGTCTTTTTTTGGACATTTAATGAATATTTACTTCATTTTGGGTATGTTTTAGTGGGGTACCTCCACACCAGAGTTACGGGTCAAATTTTGGATAGGTTTCTGAACAAGCGCCGCCGTATGCAATAGGCCATAATGCCCGGTTACTTCGTTTTTAGGAAAAATACTCCCCCCCAAAAATAAGAAAATTGTCACAAAACAGTTAACAGGTATAAAGAAACAAAAGTATTCTTTTTCTCTTTCTTTCTTCTCTTCTCTTGATTTCCTTTCTTAACTGAAATTTATTTCTTTTCCTTTCCTTTTTTCTTTCCCTCTCGTTATTTCCCTCCTCTTTTTCTCATTTTTCCCGACAGCAGGGCAATTCTACCGACAATTTGGATATCCTGATACTAGATGGGGGGAGGGGATACGGCACTGGTCACACCCCCTCCCCCTCTAGTGACGGCCCTGAGCAGAGTGCAACAAATAATTATAAAATCATTCTATTCGAGATCGAGGTAAGGCCTGCACTGAGAGCTAGGCCGCCCCGAGGTCAGGCGGGAGAGATGCATATACTACGCGTTCGGTACCTGGAGACTGTTCGGATGCTCTTTCTGAAGTGCTTGCAACTCCGCTGCACCGTCCGGCTGTCGGCAAGTTGCAAACACAAGTGTCGTAGGCCGTTTATTCAGCAAATGTCGACAAAACTGCAATCCTATCCCTCTGCTTGCTCCTTGCACCAATGCATAAACCATCGTTGAATATCTTGAATGTGCCTTTGCCTACAAATTAAACTGTTTTGTTTTGGGAATAGCACTGTAGACCTACTAGCAGTAGACAAATCTTGCGTAATAGCTGAAATTGCCAATTTGAAGTTATTTAGCGATCTGCAGCCAGTGATCAGCGGTCATGATGTCGGAACATCCGGAAAACTTTCAAAGAAGAAAATTGATACATTTTGATGTTCGGTGTTCGGGGGGGGGGGGGGGGGGGGGGGGGGGGGGGGGGGAATTCAATGAAGTATTGTTAATTTATTGCATTTTCTTTGTTTTTGTTTTTTTATATGTGGGAACTGCCCCCTACCCTAGCCCAACGAACTCAAATGCCCTAGCCCCCGCTGCGTACAGTCATGGTTCAGTGGCAAATTTGGCCTTGTAACTGTGAGGCTCTAGGATCAAAACCGTGTCGAATGCCCTTTTTTGTGTCATTAATCCTCATCATTGACTTAAGGGAGGCGGGGGGGGGGGGGGTCTCTAAAACGCACACATTATCTTGTGGTGGAACACAGTATTAGAAATCGTTATATTAATGGATATTTCAGCCGTCTCTGAACCTATTTCGATCAAACAAAGATAATTTTGTCATTTAAATTGTATGTTCTTTCAAATTTGAATCTCAGTTTTTCATTATCTCACAAAAAATTACTTTGTGTAGCGCCCTCTGCAACAGAACTCAACTATCCCTTTAATGTTTCCCTAATGCTTGTTTACTTAAATGTAATTTATACAAAGTAGTGAAATGTCCTAATAATTGGCAATTTATATTTTGTAGTATTTTCAAAAATGAATTGCATACAACCAAATCATCAGTAATTAATATAAATGTTGTAAGTTAAGATAAATTTTAAAGCATAGAAATGCACGCACCCCATATTCATTATGCAATTTAACTGGTGTCGACTGGTTCAACTGGAAATATGCCCACGGACCAGTTTTCAACCATTTTTTACAGGAAAATATGACATTTTAAAGTTTTGTTTAGTATACATTGGCAAATGGGAGGGGACCTTGAAAGAAACGTCACTGAGATTTCAACTGATCGTACCTTTACAAATCATAACTTTCTTATTTTTTGATAGGTTTTGCTCAAACATTCAAACTTTTGTGCAGCCCAGGCGTGGATCCAGGGGGGGGGGGGGGGGCGAGCGGGCCTTGCACAGCTTTACACATCAAATTAACAGTGCATGCACTTGGAGAGCAGAATAATTGTTCTGTTTTATTTACTAATGTAAAGCGCTATATAAATATCAATATGAATGTATGTATGTATGACCTGTTTCTCTCATTTTTCTGCTCGTTTTTAAAACCAACTTAATCAGGGTGGACTTCCAATGTGGTATCGTCTTCACTCTCGTAACAGCCTATTCATTTTTTTTTAAATAAATAGAAAGCCTATTCAAATATTTTTGATCTCGAGACTCATTAGTTTGAGTAGATTTCTCATCATCTTGAATAATCAACTTATTAATGTTTTGATGCGATCAATACTACGGAAGACGAAGGGCAGGCTGAATCGAAGACTCATTAAAACTACGAAAGCGATATTGAGGAATTTGATTGGTCGAAAGTCTTTCGAAGTCAGCATACTAGCAGTAGTGCGCGCGCCATGCACGCTCGTTCTCTTTTCGCCGGTCGCCGTCGTTGAAAACGGTTAGTGTCATAAAAGGCTGGTTACAATCCGATAAATATGATTAGTTTCATGTAACATCATTATGTATTTTTGTTTTAATTTTGATATGTGACTATCTACCGATGTTGCGTAGATTTTTCAGAGTGATATTTTAACGTTTGGACTATTAAACAGATAACTGGGTGTTGAAAATCTCAAAAGTGACGATCGAATTGTTTTTAGCCTACCACTATTATTGTTGTGCATGATTTACGCAGGGCACGCCGGTCAGCGACTTTGCGTTTTACACCCTGGCCTGGACATTTTCCCGGTAAATAGCAATGAAACTGCTTGAATGAGTCTAGTCTACGCTCCTCGATCGGGCGCGCCAGTTCCAAATCAAATATGAATAGAGATGGGGGGGGGGGGGGGGGGGGGGGGGCGGGGGAGAAATGGGTCTTAGAAAACAAATATGAAGAGAGATGAGGGGGGGGGGGGGAGGTCTTAGAAAACAAATATGAAGGGAGAGGGGTCAAGAGAATTAGAGAAATTAGGTCTTAGAAACAAATGACATGAATTTAAAAAATGAAAGACGTGATCCCACAATAATAGAAAATGGTACGAGTGCAATATTTAAATCACAGTTTATGTATTACATTACCATTACACATATTATGTCGAGTGTATAGTCTGTGTATGTGTCGATATGTGTACACGTGTGTTAGGGGGGGGGGGGGGGGGTCCGAATCAGCAAATGGTTTGAAAGTAGGCTACACGTCAAAAATTGAAACCCTGAAGAAGGCGGAATTAAACCACAAAAACCATAATATTATTTGGTTTCTCTCTTTCCTTACTTTGATTAATTCCTTCTCTAATTTCTCTCTTTCTTTCAAGTTAGTTTTTGTTTTCTCTCTCTGCTTATGACATTCTTTGTTTCCTCTCTGTTCTTTAATTATTTATTGTTTTTCTCTATTTCCTTCTGTTGTTATTCGTTGTTTTTCTCTCACTCGTACGTCTCGATACAAAAGTACATGTACCGCGTACCGCGACACTGGACATATAGGACGTACGTTGAGCATTGCAGAAGAGCTACGTGCGCGCGCAATATCTTGTCATGGATAGACTTTTCCCAGTCGGTTCCTTGAAATTTATTGGGAAAAGGTCCAGGCCAGGGTGTAAAACGCAAAGTCGCCGCCGGTCACGGGCTCGCCGATTCATTTTGGAGGTAAAATTAAGCAATGAAATGTAGTTTGAATTTACGCATTATATTGATTTCATGTGTTCATATAATGTACTATTTGCAGAGCTGTTAAAGAATGAGAATAAAGGTACTGTTTTCAGACAAATTTGTGCATCTGTTTTCTGATACAACACGGTCAAACCATTGTTTTATTTTGCGTAGAACGGCTCGCTCCTTCGGGCGAGTTGTTGTATTTAATGATAGCGCCCGTGTTAAATCATTGGTGCTAGCTCTAAAATTTGGGATTTACGTAATGTGATAATTCAGGTAATCTCTTGTGATTGTACCACTGCAAAATAACATGTTTTGGTTAAATTGTAGGCCCTCTATAAAGCACGCACTGTAATTGCAAAATTTGGGAGTAATAAAATTGATTTTGCAAAACAGAAAAAACAGTGTTTATGCATGTGCATCATGCTATTTACCTACAAGTTGTTTATAACTGCAGAAATTAATGATATTAAAACAAACTATTCAAACTTTGATGACAGTTGACATAGTTTCTGCTTGATCATTGAATTTATGTACGTAGACTTTAACTGATCATTGTGTTAGCTGCAGCCATTAGCTTATCATTTTGTTGCTTACCACAGTATAGCCATGGGATAATGTCAAAGATCCTGGATGGTCAGCAGTATATTAAAGAAATGGAAGAAGGCTGCATGGGTATTCAAACTCGGAAAGCAGTTGTAAGAGCCTTTGTGTCTCTTCTCATGACGGTGCAGGGTGACAAAGGGTAAGTAAAACCCACTGCATCAGGGGTGGATCTAGCTTTTTGCCAAGGGGGGGGGGGGGGGGGAGGGGTTGACCCAGTGGATTTTCCAAAAATCACACCGTTTTACTGTTTTACTTTTCCTTCTTCTTTCCCCCTCCTTCCCCCCCTTTTTTTTCTTCACTTGACCGCCCAAGGGGGGGGGGGGGGGGGGGGTAAAACCGCCGACCTCCCCCTAGATTCGCCCCTGTGCCAGGCATACATGCTTTTCCTATTCAAGAACGGGTTTATTAAAAGCAGTCACAATTCCAGGCTTTTATTAGTATTTAAACAGTTTACATTTGTAAAGAAAAGATATACATGCATCCTTATTGAATGTTTCAGATACTGGTTGGCAGTCTCTACCACTAACTGTATCAACGGTGTTCTTTTAGGGAGGGGGTCATTTTGTTTCACAGTAAAGTCTGCACTAACAAGGTGGAAATTATGTGCTCTAACCTTACTTGGCGCTTCTTTAGGAATGATGTTCAGTAGTGCACATTATAAGACTATTACAGTTACACTTATGTACCATCATAATGTACGTGCACTTGAAATGGATGTATGTGCCTCTTTATGTTCAGGAATAAAATGTTACCAAGCAAAATTGTTACAGCAAGGGGTGTATTCGTGTAACTTCTTAATTTTTAGGGTAAAACTTCAAAATATGTAAGTAAAAAAATGTATTTGTCTTTCCACTGTTCAAAATTCCAAAAATTACACTCATTACCATAAATTACGATATGTTGTATTAAAGAGAACACGTATTGTCATTGATTTCTTACTTTGTAAATTTTGCCTTCTTTATATAGGCCAACAAAAAACACGCCAAAGAGGCAACGGCTTAGCTAGGCTATAGTAACCCAATTCCCAAATCTGGATATTTCAAAAGGTGAATCCCATGTAATATTTAAGTAATAAAATTAAATGTATGCGAATTGTTTACACTTGGACCATCATGTGCTTAAATGAAATTAAATGTGTCCTACACAGGGCTGGGGGGAAATATCGTTCGATTTGGGGGAGTTTTTTCTGTGGTTTTGGGTGTATTTTTGAGTGCGTTTAAAACTTGTTTGCGTAGCGGGAAACACGAAGATGTTTTGCATTTAGCAGTTAACTAATCTATCTTTGAAAGGAAGAAGCTAGTTATTTTTGCGTAACAAAATATTATGAGGTTCAAATATTTGGTATTGATTGGGTATAGTTTTGCACGACTGTTGTTCAGGCCTCCAGTAGTGAATCAGGAAAGATCACAATGGCCTTATGCGTATCGAACTGGCTAATTTGCCTAAATTAATGAAATGCGAAACAAAGGATTTGAGGGTTGTACAAAATTCTGATTTTTAAAAAAGAAATCAGATTTGTTTCTACCTTGATCGATTCTCTCTATGTTTAAATCGATTTTGGTTTTCTTTTTACATGCTCTTGTACATGAGCTTACAAGGATATTTTGCATTACCTGTAAAGCAATTAATTATTCGAATTTATCATTTGCAATTTAGCGTTACAAAACAAAATAGGTTCAAAAGTTTCTTTATTTTAGATTGAGACTGACAATGTGCATGTAGGCCTACAGTAGTGGATAAGGAAAGATCATGATGGCCTCGATCATGCATATTAATGAGGCTAATACGCCTAGGGAGTGGTATTAGTTTCACATACTCAAAATAAACGTTTAGGCACCCCACAATCAATCAAAAACGAATCAAAATCAACCAAAGAACCAACTAGTGAAAGCACCAAATCAATTATATGAAGAACATAAAGATTATGTAGCTCAATACAAAACTAAAAATGAAAAATGTCGACACGAAGAAGTCTAATAGTGCTCTAATTTATTTGCCTGCACAGCAGACTTCTCTGGTTATAACTTTTATAACATACATGTATTTGCATAATATATTAATCATATAGGATAGTAGAAAAAGGATCACAACTCAATTTGGGGGTCTGAATTTGTTCGTATTACTGTGATGGGCCTAGGTTTAAACTATTATTTCAACTGAATAATGTGCAACGATCTGATGGGCCAACAAAAAGGTCTCGATTTAATAAGTAAATAAATGATAGTGTAGCATAAAACTGTGTAAACGTAGGAAATATCTATTTACAAGATATTTCAAACATTTTTTTTATTGACACACAAATCTGATGACGTGATTTAAAGAGCAGGCTGAGTTCTGGGGAGAGGTAAAGAATAATTTGTGAGCGTTATTATTGTTATTATGCAAGTGTGGAAGAACATCAGAGGAAAAATGTTCCCTGAAAAGCATGGCTCTTCAATGCTTTCATATTTTAAATATAGCACGTAACAACATACAAATCGGGACAGATTTTTATGGCACATGTTCGTGTAGCCCCATCTTTCAGTTTACAGTGCTTGTAACTTTACCAAGACTGGGCCGAATTTTTTTATCATTTTGATTATTCCACAACCTTGCAGTACACACCATTACTTATATGCTAGATGATCAACCTTTTCTGATCGATTCCACACCGTTTGTTTTACAATATAATATTATTGCATGACCAGAACTCAACTTTATTTTAAGTCGCGCCAACTCCAGTCTTATATTAAGCTAAATCAATCAAAATAAAACGGTTAGCCAATAAACTATTCATTGAAACCTTAATTATAAAACAACATTCCTAATGCGTCCTACTTTAAAGGTACTATGTCCCATTTGCAGGCCCAATAAATTGAAAAGGTTAAATTCCAACGGCATTTGAAAGACAATAGTTATTTACAACTTCCCTCAAAACGAAAGGGCTTGAAATGGCTTTTAGTGTGGAAATGATGTAGATATATCGACTGCTATGAAAGGCCTGGCTGTTTTTATAGGCTCAAAGGGACGTTGCATCCTGCCTTGACCCCCGAGGCGCACCTGGGTCGAGAGCCAGTGTAGAAACAGCCAGGCCTCGAATATTAAAGCAGTCGATATATTTTTTTGTACTGAAATGACACGAAAATCAGCCAAGATTGTGTAGTCCATTTCAGAGCCATTAACCTAATGGCTCTGTTCTTCCATGGAGCCCAATATACTTCATAATGATAATAATATGATAAGTAATGATATAACAACAAAAAAGAAGGCTAAATTAAATTTATTAAGTTAAACAAAAATCATTAAAATCTATTCAAATATCCCCTCCAATTCCTAATGTAACCAAATACTACCCCACCCTTATCACCACCCTGCTAACAATTGATTTAGTTTTAAAATATTCATTACATTATCTAACTTAGTCTGTTATTACATTGATTATGTTTACGGCAAAAGCCAACAGTTTTAACACGAAACCAATGGGGATCTCATCAAAATTTTACTATTTTCCCGGTACCCGGAATCTTTTGGGAAATTCACTCGTGAACTATTAACCGTTCCTGGCATTGTTCGTTTCTTTCTTCTTCTTCTTCTTTTAGATAATCTGCCTCCTTCAATACTGAAGATTCTTGCAGAATACTCGGGAATAGCTAAAATCACGACTGCAATTTTGACCAATCAGATGGCTAGATTTCTAAAGAGAGGTTGTCAAATCGACTTAATAAGTGATTGCTATCACTTCAGTAAAAAGTCTGATTTTTATATCCTTTTACGGAATGATTGTTTTCTGCTGCACAAAGGGTCAATCAGTTTAATTTTGGCCATTACAAGTGGTGGGTTATTGATGTAGACAATGCTCATGTACCTCTTACCTGTAGCTCATTTTAAATATGTTATTACCAAAGAACAAAATATGTCAGTCAGTCACTCAATAGTGTCTGACAGTGAAGTCTAGAAAGGTAAACGAGTTTCCTTGCATAATTTTGAATACTAGGACACTGCCAATGTTTAAATTTCACAGATTTCACAATTTGATGTTGGCTGCAAAAAGGGACATAGTATCTTTAACAACTGGGGAAATAATCTGTAGAAAGCCGATCTCTTAGAACAAATATGTGTCCTATTATAGCTACACCTAGTCATACGGAATATGATTCTGATCAGCTAAATCTGAGGCCCTATTTTCAAACATTTGTTATTTAGGTTTACCCATTGTTTTACTTTCATCTTGAAAATCAAAATCTATTTGTAGTGCCCCAACATTAAAGGCATGAACATTGAGAACATAAACATCAAACCTTCAGTATTTTCGTTGTGTTTGTAAGTGGGGTGAGTGGGTGTGTGGGTGTGTGTTACGTGTTTGTTTAGACCTTACCAGATTAATACCGTCATGTTGGAATTCATGAAACTAGGCCTATGTTCAATAGATGATTCAAAAGTCAAATATTGAATAAGTCAAGTCGAACTTTTTCGCGTGAATGGTCTCTTCATTGCTATACTTATAATTGATGAAGTGTATTTCCATTAATTTCTTAAAAGCGTCTTTTTTTTTTCTTCTTCAGAACGTCCCATTGCATAATGGCAGTAGTCTGACATAAAAGGCGTGTTTTAAATCTTTTAATTTTACAATTTTAACAGTGTAATAAATACAGAATTCGCACAATCAAATAAAGAATTATTTATATACAGCCATGTACTCTAAATCATGGCAAAACAAAAACTTGAATTTGTTAGCGATTGTGACACTATTTGTCAGGTTAAACTGATATTGATCATTTATCATACAAAAGTAAACTTATATTCACATGACCGGGGCCACATTTCTTCTATAGTTTTGTTATACACATAAAGAGAAGTAAATTAACATGTAAATTAACATCAGTTCGTATAATAAGACAATGATATAAGTAGAAGTAGATACGATATGTATGTACATCCTTAATTTTAATCATGATGATTAATACGTCCAAGAAAACCTGTGACTCAAAGTCTATTGTTCCTCATAATAATTAAATCCCACGTCTTTAACAAAGTCGTCTCTGCGGACACCAGTTCCGCCTACCACCCGGTTGTTGAGCTCACACACACCGTTGTCGATGTTAAATGACACGCAGTCATCTCGCATGTTACACTCGGCACCGCACATGACCAATGACAATCCTTGTTTGGTTTTGATCACGTGATTTCGAAGACGCCATCCTTGGTGGATCCGTTTAAAGAGGGCTGTCTTCTGTCGGACCACGTATGCTTGTAATTGTACGGAGAGGGAGAAAAAATCTGACTTGACCATATAGACTAGCTATATTGAATATCATTTTCCAATTACATCATAAGGCAACGGATTCATACCTCGGCTAACTTTCCCATTGCCCAAATACATACATGTATGTATATTATACATTTATTCTCCTGAAAACGAACTGTTCCCCCCCCCGTAACCACACTTGACTGGTTGTTATCTGTACAGGAATGTTACTTCTAGCGTTAGCTCAAACCATTAAATATTAATGATAATAACAACGATGATGATGATGAAATAATAATTATTATATTATTATAATTATATAGTAATAAATGATAATAATATTAACAACAAAGACAACAATAATAGTTACGATAATAAGAGTACTCCTACTACTTCTAATAAGGATAATAATTAATAGTGAAATGATAATAACAGTTACATAGGCCTAATAATTTTGTTTAACTCCTGTATTATCATAACTAATAGTGTTTTATCTGGATTTGTCTTATATTTAATAATGATAATAACAATGATGATAATAATAATCATAATTTTGGTTTACAAAGAGAAGCCTCATCAGCTTCAGAGCTGTTCTTCCAGAGGGCCCTGCAATTATTATTTCCCTACCAATTGCTTGGTACCCATTTACAACTGGATGGGAAGTGGCGAATGTGGATAAATGTCCTGCCAAAGGACATTGGTGCCGGGCTGGTATTTGAGCCTTAAACATTAGGATTGGGAGTCATGTGAATACACCACTAGACCATGACACCTCCACATATACCACGGCACCTCCACACAATGTTGTGAATATTTACCTGGTGTTGGAGTCCGATTGTCAGGAGCGGCCTGTTATCAAACATAAATATACAACTCTGTTCCGTCAGTATACCCACAATAGATTATTAAACTCTTAAACGATGTATGATACTTTTATTTGAAAGTGAGAAAAAGAATAACCCATGTCAAAAGTACGTTGAGCAAATATATAAAATAAATTAAATGAATGAATGAATGAATGTATGAATGAATAAGTGATTAAACTAGTGAATAAATCAAATTAATAAACTACAAGATGAACTTTAAGTCAATTTATGATGTTATAAACGATTTTATCTAGAAAATACAATCGTAAATTCTTTAGATTACAGTGTTCCCATTGAATGTTTGTATGTCGTATGACACCGTTATGGATAACTTACACTTGTCAATGTTGTCGGCACGTTTGTTACACCTGGGATACCTGTAGATGGAATAAGAATGGAATTAAAAGACCATCGATGATTTAAACAGTTTGATTATTAGGGGTGAAAAGATCATCAGGGATCTTTATTAAACCACTCATCGACAAATTAGCTGGCGATGCAATTTCTCCTCTCCTGCTCGCACACTCTGGAACAGGCTCCCTCCTCAAATTAAAATCATCACCCATCTGCCAAAAGAGTAGACAAGTTCAAACAGAGTTTTAAGACATATCCGTCCTAAAACCTCATGCATTCATTGTAAACAAAAACACTGTCACTGTATCACCGACTCATAAATTGCAATCCAAGTATCAAGTGAAACAGGTGCTATATAAATTGCAACTATTATCATTATCAGTGGCGTACGCAGGATTTTTTCAAGGGGGAGGGGGGTTTTAAATCGGGCCCAAAATTTCACAACGACTCAGCCAGCCGCTAAATATACGGGGGGGGGGGGGGGAGTCCCAAAAAATCGCAACGACTCGGCCAGCCGCTAAATAAGCGGGGGGGGGGGGGGGGGGGGGGGGGGTATGAGGACACCTTTTTTTTTCCAAATTTGACATTTTGTTCCGTTGGGGGGGGGGGGGGGTAAAGTCACCTTTTTTAGGTCAGCCATTGGCATATTTTTTTTAAAAATTTTATTAAAAAAAAAAAAAAAAAAAAAAAATCAAAATCAAAATCAAAAGGGGGGGGGGGGGGTTCCAAAAAACATACACAAACCATACACATAAAAAAAAATCAAGGGGGGGGGGATTTAACCCCAATCCCTCCCCCCTGTCTACGCGTCTGATCAGTATAGCATTGATACAACATTAACGAAACATAATTATGAATATATAACATAAACCCTCATTTCTCTACCAATCCCCAAATAAGAACAAACTTATTGGGCGTTATTGTTCCAATTATCGATCGAATTATAGACCGCTCCGCCGGTCCTCCCGTAAAGTATAAAAGACCCTTGCTTACAACAGTTTTTATCACCTGACGAAGTATCGCAGTAGCATACGAAACGTCGTGATCTTTTAGATTCCTTATTGACCACATTGCGAGACAAACGAATATCACTAGCGATATTATTTTCGATAAGAACAAACTTGAATACATTTTGATTTTTGTTTGTCAGTTTCAGTTGATTATTAAATTTTGCATTGGGAACATCTTTTACGGTTTATTTATCTCGAAAATATTTCTATTAATTGATTTATTTGATTAGTCATTTCATGTCAAAGCTATTGGAGATATTATATTTTTATTCTTTTGCTATCGTGCAATTACATACAAGCTTAAACTTACATTCAGGCGAGGTTCTAGCAGAATATTTGGTTCTGGAGGGGCAATGCATGGGCTTGGGGATTCGAGCACTTGTATACATGTGCCCCTGCAGCATGTGCCTCTCTTAGATTGATTTAATTATAATAAGTTTTTTTTAATTGGGGTGAAAGATTTTTCGAGGGATAATAGATGGGAGGGGGAGGGGAGTTGAGCTCTTGTCATTTCTAGAACCGCTACTGCTTACATTCATAATCGGCGTAGACGTAGGAATAATCTCCCGCGCATTCATATTGACTCCCAGTGCAAGTGATGCCACATGACATTGTATTGCGAGTCCCGCAGTACTGAGCCCACTGTGCCGCCTTGTCACCGTCATCGTCATCACACTGGCTCTCCAGGGAGGGGTCATAAGCATCACAAGAAGGAACCCTCGTACAAATTCCGTTGGTGATGTTGATTGTTGATCCTGGGTCACACTCGATCGTGATCATTGAAG
Organism: Strongylocentrotus droebachiensis; assembly: GCA_035222895.1. Lineage (NCBI taxonomy): Eukaryota > Metazoa > Echinodermata > Echinoidea > Camarodonta > Strongylocentrotidae > Strongylocentrotus > Strongylocentrotus droebachiensis. Next base: position 1,052,910 of record JAVYIG010000019.1, read on the forward strand.
ATCCAACCTGGCAGTCTGAAACTATACACAATTATTAGTGAAACAAAGTTGTAATTATGATGATAAACACATTTCCATCTTCAATTACAATACTTAGGATATAACATACATTTATTTTTTATGATATTAATGTAACGAGCCAAGCAATAAGGACGCAGGATTCAATTTGGTTCCATTTGGTTCCATCTTTATTGGTTCAGACTTGACTCTTTTCTGTCTCTCTCAATATCAATCAACTGAATAGTCTAGGTCCTGCAAGGGACACACCTTAAAAATCCAACATGGAGTCTTCTCCCTATATCAGTACCTCCTTTCTCAGAGCCCAAAACATGTGTCCCTCTCCTAACATACCAACATCCCTTCTCTGCATACACTGTCCATGTACATTTATTCATATATTCATGCCTAATTGCCCGTGCATGCTCATGGAAGTGTTTACTATTGTTTAGGTCATGGCTTCCACAAGGTGCAGTGGATATGTGCATATTTGCATACACACACTCAAGAAAGCAGTGGAAACATGGATGTGCATATTTGCATATGTGTACAACACCTGTATTCATATCACTACATTAATTTATTTTCTTTCAGTTTAATTCATTTTCTTTTAGATTAATACGTTACATTTATTTATCATTTAACTTCTTATAAAAGAAAATAAATGTAATTAGTGACAATATAATATTAAGACTCTATTACATTAAATCATTTAGAATTTTAGATTTTTAGAAGAAAGACATTATTATTTTGAATTGTTTGATGTTCTCCTCGTAGGAGGTAAGGGTAAACTATTCATAAATGTGGAATTTTTAGATTCCAATGTTTTTCACGAAAATAGCCAATCGTTGAAGCGAGCCTATATTATCAAGTTGAAGTTTATATGATACATATATCGGATATTAAGTCCACGTGTTGGCATAATCCTAGGTGACGTAGTAAATTAGAACCGGGAATATATTTATTTAAACTGTTTAATATTAAATTTCAAGTGATTTCAAGTTTTGCGGTTAGAGGAGTAAAAGATAACTGGATCGGCACAGAAGCGTAGTGCCATCAGACGAGTAATCCCATTATCTGTACGATTTGAAGACGATTTGACTAATATTCTGACTAGAAGATTTAAATGCACTATTCAAATTCCGATAGTTTTAGAATTTAGTATTCTTATCACCAGTTTAGAACCTAAATCGGGAACATAATGCTTTTTTAAAAGATTTCCTGATCTATTAAAATTGCTATTTATTCGGAAATCCGATGGCAGTCGGATCGCGTAGTGTGCGCTGCATGGCCTTGGGCAAAGTATAATTGAGTCTTAGTCCAGAAATCTCGAAATGAGGAGGAGGCGTTTCATTTTTTGATATTTGACATTTGTCATATTTCCTGGGGTGTTTCATAAAGCTGTTCGTAAAGTTACGCATGACTTTACGAACGACTTGTATATGAAAAGCCAAACGGGATGCTCAATAATTATTGATTATTATTCATTAAGTTGAACTGTGCGGATGTAGATTAACATTCTTATTATAACAACCATTTTTAATGCAAAGTAAATTTTTTGCCATAATTTAATTGAGGTTATTGGAAATATCAGAAAAAACTTAGGGCATCCTATCTGGCACTTCATATACAAGTCGTTCGTAAAGTAATGCGTAACTTTACGAACTCTTTATGAAACACCCCCCTGCACACATAAATGCTATTGAAACTTTTTCTCCATACTTTTTTTTTTTAACCACATTTGAATTTGAATTAGGTTTGCAATATATCAACGATTTTTGTTTAACTGTTTACATGTACCCAGTTTTAGGGTGTATTTTCATTTCAGAACAAAAATATAAAATTAAAAACAAATTTAGGCGGGTTGTTTAAGCCCCACTACACTACTTATAGCTACGTGTGCCCTCTATACAGCAAATAATGCCTTATCGGTGACCATTGGCCCCACATGATCCTCTTTTTGTTATGTTAATTGAGAGCTGATTTGATGAGCTAACCACCTGTCAGTGACCATATGCAGGGAGGTCTAATCCCTCCTGGCCAAACTAGTGCAGTTGGGCTTTAAAGGAATGAGAAGGGGACGAAAACCAGGTATTTCTTTTGTTTGGCCTTAGGTTCTTTACTACAGGCCTAAGTCATGGGATCGTACTGTATTGAATAGCGAAGTCATTGAGGTGTCTTTAAATCACTCTTGCTAGCAGTTATTTGTTCTACCCCTTTTTTCAGAATTCATGAAATGTATTCAATCGCTATTTCATTAAAAAAAACCTCGATGTTACTTACCTCGGAGTTGCGCAGCCCTCTTCTACAAAAGAAATGAAATAAAATCACGTATAAGGCCACCATTCTGAAAACCTGTTAGGTAATGTAATTGTCTAAAAGCACCCACATGTTTTATGTTTGCGGCTTAATTGTGCACGAAAGCCTTATATGAACGAATAATGTTACTACTCTCGGACTATTTTATTATTGTGGAAAAGTAAAATTGACAACCGATCAGAACGTTAACGCAGCACTATGGATACAATATATAAAGATATTTACAAATTTGTAAACATAATCAATACTGATTTGTAGCCTACTCCTTGCATTGCCATAGGGACATGAGAAATTCCTGAAAAAAAAGAAGATACTCATGTTTTTCTTGGACTGCTGTGTAAGTGTCCCGTAGGTCATTATTTTATGAGAGATGTTGCTCAATTAATTCAAAACTTAAAACCCGTGAAACCAACCAAAGTTTTTTTTATATCAGTTCGAGCACACCCAAACCATCGCTTAAAAAAATCACCCCCCCAAAAAATCGTGTTTTTCTATTTCTTTGATTTGTACTAATCCCCAAAACATGAGGACCTTTTATCGACTTGTTAGACAATTTTGCAGTGCAGACTGGTGTGACAAGTCGCTTCTAATTAAGGGGGTGGCTATATTATAATTATATAATATTGACTGGCCTTGAGGGGTATATCAGAAATATTGACCAAGCTCAGATCATATTGCCCCGAGTCGAAAGACGAGGGCAATATGGTCTGAGCGCGGTCAATATTTCTGATATCCCCCGAAAGTAAAGCCAGTCAATATTTTTATTGTTATCCAAATCAGACATCTAGAGCAAATACAGAAATCCACCATGACAATCTCAAGAACTGAACAAACTTTGTCAAACCAGCACTGTGCATCCAGTGTTTGACACAATTTTCGATACACTGCAAACATTGTGCATTTGGTGTGATTATTACGTCACAATAGAGTGCTCAGGTTCTCGTACGCATAATAGATGCGCAATGAAAATGACAAAATACGGCGCGGTCAATACAAGATGCCCGGATGCGAGACCGTGGAAAATACCAAGGTATATTTTCACTCGTCTCTACACGCAAAGTCTATACGCAGGGAGACCAAGGAAAATACAAAGAATATACCCCTCCGTTCCCACTGCTAGTGAAAACTAGGGCAATACGGTTTTGTAAATGACCAGCTCAGATGTCTGATACGGGTAATATTATGTATACAATTCGTTATAACCGGTCTATTTCCCGTTTAAACACGCAAAGTGAGAATGTCACGATCACCATTTTTCAAATTTGGCAAATGCATTTCATTGATATGTTCTATGGTTACGTATAGATGGATGCAGGATTCAAATATACAGAGTGCGTCCCAGAAAAAACGAAACCGAGAACTATCGATGTTTTATCATAACTTAGTCACATTTATAGTTAATAAATGACACATAATATTTGTAAAGCTTAGATCCCCCTCATGCGTGAAATATGGATTATACGAGTTGCATCAAATTAAAGAGGAGGATCTAAGCTTTACAAATATGTGTCATTTATCAATTATAATTGTGATTAAGTTTAGATTAAACATCGATAATTCTCGGTTTCGTTTTTCCCGGGACGCACTGTATATGGATGCACGAATAACTTCGTTATTTACCTGTCTATTCTTCCCTTTAAACATGGATGTTAAAGTGGGATTGTCACAATCCCCAGAGGACGAAGATGAATGAGATTCTAAACGAATATAAAAGAAAGAACAATTTGTAGATATTGATTGATATAGCCGCTAATCTCGAAATGTACAGGAGTGGACGTCCTTCCTTTGTGTGTGTGTGTGTGTGGGGGGGGGGGGGGGGGTAGTCATATCATGGATCACTTCGCTATGAGTAGAGTGGAATCAATCCTCAAAACTGAAAGTAAAATAGTGGAAAGCTCTTTTCAAGAATAACGTTAGAGCGTCTTGAGCACCTTGCATTGTACTATCCTTATTATATGATCATTAAATCAAAGACTACTTTTGAGTATATTTGACGATAATTAGGTCTGGACGCAATGTTCCCGGAACCACCGGTAGGTGGCGCACCACACGACTAATGCTTTAACGGAACACTCTCAATTACTTTCGTAGTAAAATACCTGGTAATGACCTAAAATGCCCCAGATATGTATGTTGTAGCCAACATTTTGACATTGTATCGCATGGAACGCCTTAGAATGGTTTGAAGAGGGTTAAAACGCTGAAAAACATACGAAACGGTATATATCTGAGCCAAAAAGTGAATTTTATTATTTTATTTAAATGACCTGTGACGTCACACAGAACGTCATCTTCGGCATCATAGGTCTTGGAAGCAACGTCTTCGGAAGCATTCGGATGCTCGGAAATGTCACCCAAACAAAGTTCAAAGTTCAAGATGATCATGAGGCAAATGGCATCAATGATGGGTAAGTGAAAATGTGATTTTTTTCTTCAAATTGATAGAAAATTTGAGCGATAACTGTTTAGATTTTACACTACTCGAATCATTATTCGCTACGCAAAAGTGTAAATGTAGAAATCGCGTCAACTTGACCAGATTATTTAGCATGTTATGATTCTTATTTCGCGGCGCTGAAAATCGACCTGTATTGCCGGACACCGTGTTATGTCTATGGCGAAACGCAAAAGTCGCGAGTCGCGCGAGAAGAAAATGCACGGAAAACAAATAGCAAAATGACATTCTCAAAACAAACTTGACAGCCATTCACTTTGCACGGGCATTAGGAAAATTGGATTATTTCATGAAAAAGGCATGTATTTGTCACTCATACGTTAGGCTAAGTTAGATGTGTAAATTTTCTAAGTTTTTTTTTGTGTTCTTACGATGCGTCATACATTTCTTGATCACCCCACTCGACTTGCACATTCGATACGTGTAGTCGTAATTCAATAGTGTCCGGTAATACCATGCGTGGGCATACGTGTTCATCTCGTATGACGGGGGCCCTATTACCATTACCGTCCACAATTATTTCAGGTCCTCAATTTGTCGATCAAAACATGAAATCTACGAGTAGGTTTATGATAAAAAAGAAACTTCTGTATTTTTATTCCCTGGAATGGCACTCCGTATCGAACAACTCCAGCCAATGTGAGTACAGACACTATCCCAACATTCACTTCCAACATCAAAATCAGTAGGTGAGAGGATGTATTCCCCGTATGGGTAATGCATCCTCTCACCACCAGAATCCTTCATCAACAACAGTCATCCTCCAAGCACAGGAACATTACACAAAATTATGTGCAACATCAAAACAGTTCAAGACATGTACCAGTAGGCCTACATTAAAATCCCTTCAGCATGCCTTCAGCAAACACTGCATGTAGCCAAAGTAATTGTACACTCTAAATTACAGGGATTTAAATTTAAATCTATAGGATTTATTTTTAAATCTTTCATGTACTGTAGGTAAGGACCAATCGATGTGGATTTAAAATTAATCTTCGCTAGGATTAAAAAGTTTTAATCTGTAAATGATTAAAAAATAAGTTCAAAAGATTTATATTATAAATCTTTCTAGATTAAAATTAACCCTGATAAAGATTTAAAAGCAATCCTTTTTGGGACTTCTTTTTTTTATATTTGAAACTCGGATTAAGAACCAGTTTAGCAATCTTTTAAGATTAAAAATCAATCTTTATGGATTTAATTTCATTCAAATCCGGCTTAAGATTTAAATTTTAAATCCCTGTAATTTAGAGTGTACCTGTTGATTTTGCTAACACCTTAATCTTTTAATTATTGTCCAACACTAGCATTAACCTGTAACTCATACCCCCAAATCTTCATATCAGAAAGATGTAATATATAGATTTCATTCTTTCTTATTCCAGATATCACCATGCTAGCACAATACCTTGAAACAGGGGACCTTGATGCAGCCATGGCAATATTTAATCATCCCACGATGCTTCCACCCCCCCCCCCCCGATGCACCACAACATGTATAAATCTACAGGTAGCCCCTTTCATCTGGCCAGACGCAACACATGGCATCTATCTCTAGTTCCCAAAAACTCTGGATCGAGCCCAAAAGGAAGTGATCCGTAACTATCGAGGTATCTTATATCAGCTCGGAGGTTGATTGCAACTTTTACGTTCTCTGCCATTCTAGTACCCTCTTGCATTGTCATTCCACGCCATGTTTTAATGTTCCTCTTCCACTTGGTTCTTGGTTCCCCTCTTGTTCTGGTACCCTCTACTTTTCCTTCCTATACATTTCCAAGAGACTCTGATCTCTTTTTATGTGGTGCAAGTATTTCGCCTTTCTCCCTGTAGCCATTCCTATCGGAATATTTTGATTAATTTCTGCCATATGCATGATTTTTCTTATTTATGTTTCCATCACATTCTCATTATTCCCACGTACACCTTATTTTAAAAATGATATGATTTTCCTGCCCAAAGTCTGTGTTAATGTCCATGTTTCTGCTCTAGCAGACCAAATGTACAATTGTATAAATCTCATTGTAATTTCAATAATCAAGCTTCTTGTTGTAAATAAGCTTTTCATTGCCACGAACGTATATTCCGTGCAATTTCAATCATTTGTCTGCCTCTCATCTGGCATTATAAATGATATTTGTTCTATACTAATGGTAGATTTAATTATTGACCTGTTCAATGATATGGCCATCTAGTTTCAAAACAGAGTATGGGCTTTTCCTCTGTCTTGCTAAAAAACATAGACTTAGTTTTCTTAACATTCATGGGTGGGCCAAGCTCCTAACTTTTAACGGTTACAGCGTCCAGTAATTGATGCACATGTTCCTCATGGTGTGCACACAACACAGTGTCATCAGCATAGCCTACATTATTAATGTTTACACCTTCAACACTGACACATCCTTCATATCTGCAAATTTCCTGAATATCAACTCTGTGCACAGGTTGAACAAAGTCAGGGATATCACACACCGAATAACGTACTGCTCTTTTAGAGTGGACTTTCATTCCTCCGCATTTTGAATCAAGAGAGTATGTTGAAAGTATCGAGGTCATTGCTTGAGTTAAATTGGGCTATCTTGATTAGTAATTGCGGACATTTTTTTTTGCGCAGTAAACTACTTATAAGAAAAGAAAAACAAATCCATTCTGGATGCCCGAAAGCTTCAAAAGAGACCAAACGGTTTAAAATAAAGGTTGTGCCGAAAAGATTTTTCTTTTATAAGTCTTTAAAATAAAGTACCCATTCCCCTATTCCGAAAAATATTCAAAATCTTTTTTTGTTAAAAAATGTTTTAAAAATCAGGATTATTGCAAATACATTCTAGCAGTGGCGTAATGAGCCGAGAATTGAAGGGGCTGAACCAAGAAGAATTGAAATATTTCTTAAGCGCTAGGAACGCAATATGGTCGACTCGGGTATTAATCCGTTAAATCTGGGGGAGGAGTGGGGAGGGGAGGGGGTGGGGAGATGAGTCGCATTTATAGCAACACCCTTTTATGAATTACTTCCAGCTCAATTAAGATGGGAGGTAAGTCACATTTATATAGGAAGATGGAGGTGTCGTGGTCGAGTGATTACGTCACAGCCGGACTGTGGATCACATGGTTCGTGGTTCGAGTCTCGCCACGAGGAACCATTTCTAAACGGTATCTCATGGAACATTCTAAATCCAATTATATCACAAATATCACATAATTTCATTTTTGTTCAAACACATCATAAACTGATTCACACCATGTTTAACACATTTCACGATGACCGCTTTAATGGAAATGATGAATTTTTACAAAATTAGCAAAGGAGATCTAGGGTAAGTGAGGGCACAATAATGATATTAATGATAATTATAATAGTAATAATTATAATAATGATGATTATGATAATGATAATAATAAGCTCTCATGTCTGTCAATCTTGACACTCCTGGCACTCCACAATTATTATTACCCCGGCTTTAGGCCCGCTTTAAGATGGCTCCCTTTATGGCGCTCTAGTATTTCAAGGAACTAATTCCTGACAGGAAGCCATGTACCTCACCCGGGTCGAGTGTGGCAAATGTAGATTAATGTCTTGCCAAAGAACATTGGTGTCGTGGCGAGACTCGAACCACGAACCATATGATCCACAGTCCTGTGACGTAATCACTCGACCACGACACCTCCACCTTCCTATGAATGCCACTTACCTTCCATCTTAGTTGAGCTGGAAAGGCCAATAAAAAGAAGGAACGAGATAACCGACGCAAAGATGAAAACAACTCTGGAACAATTCATTGCTCTTTCTGACTTTATAATCTTGACTGTGACGAACAGTTAAAGGTTATTTGAAGCTTGACGTCAAAAATGAAGCAGCTGTTAATCTGTGGAAGTGATAGGAGTTTCGAAATACACCTGGAACAAATGAAAATGTGACTGTCCTGTCAGAGGAGTATGTTGCCTAGTGTCGAACGAGAAGAATAAAATGTTCATGGACGTGAAACCTTTTTATTGACAAAAAATATTTGTCATAATTAAATTCAATTGAAGCAATAGGATTAAAATTATTTTCCGCGTGACGCAATATTAGCCTTTGTTCCAGTTTTTTTTCCCTGCGTTTTAAAACCGTATAACATAATAAACTAATGAATGATCCTTGTTCGCGACTGTTCCAAATTGTTATGCATCATGATAACGTCATGTCATGAGGAAGGTTGTGTAATGGCATACCTCTATATTAGTCGTATCTCGAAAATAACATTTAAAATACGGTAAACATATATATATAGTATATGAATTACTCTATAAAACTTGATATAAGGCAAATCTAGAGAGCTAGATATTCACACCCATAGTTTGAATAATATATTACTCTAAAAAAGTACAATAGTAGATTTGTGTGTCTCGAACCAATTACTGATAAAGAGAGACTCATACAATTGGAGTTGTTGATGATGCATATCGGGATTTAGTCCTATTGGCATATATATTGTTTTCTTTTGTTCATTTAACAAGTCATGTAATTGCATTGTGAAAAAAACCATTTGAACATGATGGGAAATCCTCAAAAGGCCGATCACCAATACAAGTATTGGTTTAATTATTATGCTAAGCTGTGAGGTTTTGGAATCGTCAAAATGATGTGAACTTGGCCCAGTTTTGTTCAAAGTCACATGCACCTTTTATATAAATGTGTATATGGGACAGCACAAGCATGTGGAAGGCATGTGGTCGTGGTACACAACCTTTAGCGTTAGTTGGAAGTTGTTTGTTTTACCTGACTGCTGAGAAAGCATGTGTATGCTTGTAGGTAAGCCACAAGGGGACTGACGGTTTTAAATCCTCTCCGAATGACGTGGTAATGAGGATTTCATTTCATTTCATTCATTTCGTTTATTTCCATTTCCAACAAAATAAATAAAGTACATGGGATTGCAATTGTACATAGTAAAACAATGAAACTTAACAATATATTTGTAATTGGTCCACAGTGTACAATATGCATATAAAACAGGTTGGTCATGGATTAATGCCTTACCAAAGGGCACTAGCGCATCGATTTGGTTTCGAACCCGGGACCTCACGGTTACGAGACCACTGCTCTACCAATGAGCCATCGCGTCTCCCTCTAATTGTCATTCGTGTATTTCAAATATGAGGGCAATATAAGTGCCATCCTTTTCATAGGATAACTTTTATATTATACTATTCAACACTTAAATAAAAAGAATGAAAAAGCTCACAAAATATTTGTTAACCTTTTCTTTAAAAAGACTGCAAGGTTACATGACGTTGACCTATTTGAATTTCCAATATGAAAGAGAAATCCTTTTTTGGATATGAGCGTCTGCGATCGAATTGCTCAATAACGGCAAATCCGACTTGCATTTTAGAATATTACTTAACAATGAAGCTTTTACCGCATTAAGATGTAATGCAGCACCTGCGAATTAGAGTCGGTAAGATTATTTTTATTTGTATTATCTGTTCAATGTGTTTGTGCATATGAATTAACTATATTGTCACATGGAACTAGAGAGAGAGAGAGAGAGAGAGAGAGAGTGATGCTTCGGATTTTCCAATATTCTATTACTTTTTAGAATGTAGGTTTTTATGTCACATCATTCTTTAATAAATACGTTTGTAATTAAATATCCATTTAACGAAGGTGTGATAATGCGTAACTTCAACCTCGGTCTAATCTTCCAATAAATGGGCGCACTCGATCATTCTATATAATGTGAAGAAAAAAAAAATATCTCGAAATTGATAATAAGAACATGCACTTTTTATAAGAGTGAACTGTAAAATGTCTTTTCATATTACGTCGAAAATGAAATAGCTTTTTATCTGTGGAAGTGAAAGGAGATCCGAAATACACCTGGAGCAGATGAAAACGTGACTGTCCTGTCAGAGGAGTATGTTGTTTTGTGTCGAACGAGAAGAATACAAATATTCATGAACTTGCAGCCTTTTATTAACAAACTATTTGTCATAATGAAATTCAATTAGAGCAAAAGTATTTTTCCGCGTGACGCAATATTAGCCTTTGTCTTCTTTTTTCTGCGTTTTAAAATCATATAACAAAATAAACGAATGAATGATCCTTCGCGACTGTTCCAAAAATACCAACCAAATACTAATAAAAAGAGAGTCATACAATTGGAGTTGTTTGTAATTTGTATCGGGATTTAGTTTTATTGGCACACATATTTTTTTCTTTTGTTCATTTAAATGTCAAATTGTCTTCTTTTTGTAAAGATCAAGTCATGTAATTGCATTTTGAAAGAAACCGTTCGGAAGTGATGGGAAAAGGCTGAACACCAATATAAGTATTTGTATAATTATGCTAAGCTGTGAGGTTTAGGAATCATGAAAATGATGTGAACGTGGTCCAGTTTTGTTTAGAGTTACATGCACTTTTCATATAAATGTGTATATGGGACTATACGGTACATACATGTTGCAGGCATGTTGTCGTGGTCCGCAACCTTTCGCTTTAGTTGGTTTGTTTGTTTGTTTTACCTGACTGCTAAGAAAGCATGTGTATGCTTGTAGGTAAGCAACCAGGGGACTGACGGTTTTAAGTCTTCTCTGAAGGACTTTGTAATGAGGATTAATGCCTTACCAAAGGGCACTAGCGCATCGATTTGGTTTCGAACCCGGGACCTCCCGGTTACGAGGCCACTGCTCTACCACTGAGCCCATCGCGTCTCCTGCTATTTGTCATACGTGTATTTCGAATTATGAGGGCATTTTAAGTGCCATATTTTTCAGGGGATATTTTTCTATTATATTCTTCAATACTAAAGTAAAAAGAATGAAAAAGCTCAAAGATTGTTATTCACCTTCTCTTTTAAATGATTGCAAGGTTACATGCCATTAATTGACCGGTTTGGATTACCAATATAAAAGATAAATGCTTTATAAAAAAGCGTCTGCGATCTATTTGCTGAATAACAGCAAATCCAACGTGCCTTTTAGAATATTACGGAACAATGAAGCTTTTACCGCATAAAGATGTAATGCAGCACCTGTTAATTAGAGTCGGTAAGATTAATTTTATTTGTATCATCTATTCAATGTGTATATGCATATGAATTAACAACACTTTCACGTTGACCTTAAGAGAGAGAGAGAGAGAGAGAGAGAGGCGTGCTTCGGATTTTCCAATATTCTATCATTTTTTAGAATGTAGGTTGTATGTCACATCATTCTTTAATATATCCGTTTATAATGAAATATCCATTTAACGAAGGTGTGATAATGCTAAATTTCAACCTCGGTATAATCCTACGTTCAATAGCCGCAATCGATCATTCTACATAATAGGAAAAAGATGACTCGACATTGATAAGAACAACATGCACTTTTTATGAGCGGGAACTTTAAAATGGCTTTTCACATTAAAGTGCTAGTTAACCCATTGTATTAATTATATAAAACATTTGTTAACTAAAAGCTTTTCGCGGGGTTTGAAAATTACGTTATTTGTATCAAATGCTTTGGATTTGGATTTCACTCAATATTGAGATCGATTTTCTTGTTACAGAAAAAGAGCATATTATGTCATTGTAAGCTTACTGGAACACAATTGGAAGAATATTAACATGATCTAGAACGCTGTTCAATGTTGGTATGAGGAGGGGTCAGGGTATAGTGGTTCATTCACTTGACTCTTAATTCAAGGTTTGAGGGTTCGAATCCCAGCCCGGCACTCACGTCGTTTGGGAAGACTTTTATCCATATTTGCCACTCTCCATCAAGGTGTAAATTGGTACTTGACAATTTTTTCGGTAATAATAAGTGCAGGGTCCTCGGAAGGAAGAGGAATGATACTGTCGAGGCTTCCCTAGTAAACAAACTATTATTATCATTATAATTATTTACTAGGCCTATATGTATAAAGCGTGTGAGGGTGAGGCGAGTGTGTGCATTTATGGGAATGTATGGTTCTATGTTGGGTATTTTGAGGACATTGTGTGATATGTGTGCGGAAGTGTGGTCGGGTGGTTGGTATGTGTGCGTGTGTGCGCGCGCGTGTATGTTTGTGTGTGTGCGCGTGCGCGTGTGTGTGTGTCGGGGGGGGGGGGGGGGGGGTTTTTCAGCTAATTTTAAGTTAAAGGTAGACACCCCCTCCCCTCTCTCTTTTGAGAACCACAACAAGTGTAGTTTTATCAGCTCTTCAAAATCCTGTCATTTGGAGAGAACGGGGCAATTCACATGAAACGGGACAGTGAATATGATGGTGGTAATTCCTTCCTCCCCACCCCACTCCCCACATGCCCCAACTGTTTATAATACTACATATTTGAACATGCTATTGGCATCTGTTTTCACTCTTTCTCCCTATCTCCATCTTTCTTTCTCTCTTACTATCTCACAACATTATTTATTTTTCATTTCTATGACATCAACTTCTCTCACCATCAAAGAGTTCTCTCTTATATCTTTACTTTTCCCTTTTGCTCTCTTTCTCTCTCTCTCTCTCTGTCTATCTCTTTCTCTCACGGTCTGTTTCCAGACTTTTCCACGTATGATACAATTCATCCAACCGTTTGCACATTAAAAATAAAATGATATGAAGAGAATATTGTATATAAGATGAAACAAATTAGGTTCAATTTATTTATTTTTCTTAAAACAACAAAATATTGTAATTCACCATGTTTACAAATTATTAAATTGAAGGTCAGATATTCAGCTCAAATAGCCTCATCTGCTACTTGAAATTATTATAATTTCAATCTTATGCATTTGCAACATCACTTTTTCCATATTTTTTGGTTAAAAGTATAGACTATTTGTAAGCCCTGTTTTTTCTTTTCATGGAATGTATTGTATCATGATTTACACTGTATTACAAACTTAATTATAAAAACATGATGATTTCTTTTTTTTAAAACAAATTTCCCCATAACTCAGTTTTTTTCTCCACTGAAACAATGACCATCTGATGTACAAAAGAACATAATTTAGAGTGTTGGTTGCTTTGTGGTACACATTCACACCAAGGACATATCCGGCTCTTTTAATTATGAATAATGCGTGAGATTGAAATCGACATTTCTCGATACTTTTGTGATCAGGGGCTACAGGAGTGATGAAATATCCCAAAAGGGGCGGAGCTTTGAACGTGGCTTTGAACGTGTGTTCATCACATGGGCCTTTCAACTGAATTATGTGCACAGATCTGATAAGCCATCAAAAAGGATTTGAATTTACAACAACATCAATCATATTATAGCACAACACCGCAAAAGTAGGAAAATCTACTTACAAGATATTATAAACAAACATAATTCTGGTAAACACACACATTTGATGAAGTGATTTAAGTCGCGCCAACACCGGTCCTATATCAAGTGGCTGTGCCTTCCCGGTCATATGAGATAAATAAGCCTGTTAGCCAATAAATTAGTCATTTAAAACATCAAACGTACAATGCGTATTGCGTCCAAGTTTTACGACCGGGGAAAAACTATGTACGAAGTCGATATCTTAGAACAACGATGTATCCTTGTATAGCAAAGACCAAGTCCTATGGAATCTGATTCGGTTCAGATAAACCATAGCTCCTATTTTAAGCATCATCATTTAGGTTTACCCATAGTTCAGATTTCATCTTGAAAATCAAAACCTATTTATTGTGCCCCAACAGTAAAGGCGTGAAGATTGAGAACATCAACATCCAACCTTCAGTATTTTCTTTGTGTTTGTATGTGGGATGAGTGGTTGTGTGGGTGTGAGTGTGCGTGGACGTGTTTGTTTTAACCTTATCAGATTAATACCGTTATGTTGAAATTCATGAAAATGTAGGCCTTTGTTCAAAAGATGATTCAGAAACCAAGTATAATAAGTCGAGTCAAACGTTTTCGTGTTAATTGTCTCTTCATTACTTATAAATGATGAAGTGTAATATTTCTTTATAAAGTTTTATTACATAATGGCAGTAGTCAGACATAAAAAGGCGCGTTTTAAATAATTTAATTTCACAATGTTAACAAAGTAATGGATATAAAATTAACATAATCAAATAAATTGTTATTTACATACAGTAATGTACTCTAAATCATGACAAAACAAATTCTTTCATGTGTTAGCGATTGTAACAAAAAATTCTGGTTAAACAGATATTTATCATTTGCAAAAGTAAATTTTATAATCGCATGTACGATTCAACTTTAAGTTGGTGTCATTTTCTACCTCTAAAGTATCGTTACATACATTAAAAGAAGTAAATCAACATATTGATCGACAAATCTCTGTGATTACTCATGATCTCAATTGGTATAATAAGACAACGATAATTATACGAAGAAGAAGAATTAATATATATGTACATCCTTAACGCCAATCACCTGTTTCGCAACCATCGTCATGGCGATTAATACGTCCAAGAAAACCTGTGACTCAAAGTTTATTGTTTCTCATAATATTTAAATCCGACGTCTTCAACAAAGTCGTCTCTGCGGACATCAGTGCCGCCTACCACCTGGTTGTTGAGCTCACACACACCGTTGCTGATGTTAAATGACACGCATTCCTCTCGCTTGTTACACTCGGCACCGCATTTGACCAATGACAATCCATGTTTGGTTTTGATCACGTGATTTTGAAGGCGCCGTCCCTCGATCCGTTTGAAGAGGGAGGTCTTCTGGTAGACTATGTCTGCTTGTGATGGTGTTGTGGGCAATGCGTTGTGAATTGTGGTAAAATCTGTGGAAAATAACCGAAATAAATATTTGATGTAATGTTTAGAAATACCTATTAAAATTCAGGCCTATATCAAAACACGATCGCAAAGGCTTTTAAATAATGAACCTTGATCAATTTCAATAACGTGGCCATCACCTTTTAAAAAGTTTGAGCATTACAGCAACGTATTACCTAATCCAAACATGATTTATTTGGTAAATATGCAATAGTGTTTTTTATACAACACCTACGTGGATCCCTGTCATTTGATTGGAGGATTGTTGGTCACATGATATTCAATAGATGATATATTGCACGGTCGTGCATTTTTGGTTATATGCGCCGTGCATTTTTGGTTATATGCAGACTGCGTACCTCTCTGCCGTGCGCGCGCGTATCCCTGCGTGTATCTGACGCGAAGGCAATCTGAACGTAATCGAGAAGGCTTGAATCCAACTTAAATTTATCTTTAATATAAGGAGTAAAGCATAATTTGTTGATTAACGTTCTATTAGATCTTCTTCGATGTTGTATAAAACAAATAATGAATGTTTTTCATTCGTTCAATGGTGCGAATATTTTCATTCGTTGAAAGATTAACATTAATTCTATTCAACTCGCCTGACGCCTCGTTGAATAGAATGTTAATCTTTCAACTCATGAAAATATTCGCACTATTGAACTCATAACCATTCATTATTTCTAGGAAGTCTTTGTGAACGTGTTATGAATTATATCAAGTTTAAAGATGCGATGCTAGGCAAAGATTAACCCCTTTCAACCCACTTAAAGATTACGTAGGCATACACTTGACATAAAAAATACATGTAGCATAAAACTACACCTGACTGATTTTCGTAAAGGCCAAGTTGAAATTTCATGTAGCCTGTCGGATAATCTCGAATTTCTCCTGAAAGATCGTTAACACCACAAACTGTTTAAAGCAACAGTTTGATTTCTTTCTTGTCACATCCCTTCACTGCTATTAATGTAAAAATGTTTAGAACATGTGAATATGCGTGTAACATCCGTTCTACACATTTTTACATAATAGCAGTGAATGGATGTTCCTTTGTCTACCTGAGGAACTGTATATGTGGTCCTCTTTCTTTGTCCGTCATGTTCATAGTGTAACTTATAGTGTCTTGTCTGGAATTGTCTTATCTTTGATAATGATAATAATGATGATGATAATAATCATAATTTTGTTTACAGGAAAAGCCTCATCAGCTCCAGCGCTGTTCTGCAAAAGGGCCCTGTAATTATTATTACACAACGAATTGCCAGGTACACATTTACAGCTGGGTTGGAAATGGCGAATGTGGGTTTATTTCTTGCCAAAGGACATTGGTGCCGGTCTGGGATTCGAACCCTAAACATTAGGAGTGACAGTCAAGTGAATGAACCGCTTTACCATGACACCTCTACATAATGTTGTGAATATTTACCTGGCGTTGGAGTCCGATATTCTGTAGGCGTTTCAGGAGTGCCCTGTTATCAAACAAAAATGTACCATTCTCTCCCGTCAGTATAATCATAACACATTATTTCATGAAAAAACTTTAATTATTTTATTGTGAATACTTTATTTCATGAAAACGGGGTAATATAGAATTACATACGTAACTTAGTAGGAAAATATGAAACGACCCGGTTACCTAGCAATGATCGATGTGCATCGTGTTATGAAACCTATTTCTATTCTCACTAATAATCGATGTTTGATACTTTTATTTGTAAGTGAGAAAAAGAAAAATCTATGTCAAAAGTACAGAATTATCTATAAAACAAATGAGTTAGTAGATTATTTAAATAACATCGAATTATATTCTTCCCAGCAAATGTGTGTATGTCCCATGACCCCGTTGTGGATAACTCACACTTGTTGACCTTGTCGGCAGGGTTGTTTCACCTCTGACACCTATGTTTGGAATAAGAATAACATTAAAAAGACGAGCATTAAAAGATGCAATGTTAGGTAAGGAATAACCCCTTCCAACCCACTACAAGGTTACGTAGACCTAGAGCGCGTTTATCTAGGCTTGCCACTAGATATGTACATATCGTACCCCACTATCGAACCCCACTATCGTACCCCACTATACGATCGTGATTTGCGGGATGTCGCGTTTATCGACCCTTCACGATTCAAAATAAAGGCTTTGTGTCTGCCCAGCTGTTTTGACCCGGGAAGCAGACAGTTTCTCGGAGGTCAACTTCACACGTATGCCTGTACACAACACCTGGGTGGTCCTATTTGTATGTGAGGTTCAAAACAGCTTTGCGTTTATCGATCTCTCAGAAACGTGATTCTGGCTGTATGTCACATTCAAAACGCACCTTTTTGCGTCTTTAGATATGCCCATATCTAAAGACGTTTGAAAAAGGCTTTGCGTTTATCTACTTCTAAATTTACCTGAAAGACGTTTGAGAAACCTGATTCTAGCCAAAAATTTGCTAGATAAACGCAACCCTACACTTGACATGGAAATACATATAGCATATCCCTATACCTGACCGATTTATTAAAGGCTAAGTTGAATTTCATGTAGCCTGTTGGGATAGTTTCATATTTATTTCTAACTACATTATGAGGCAACGGATACCGTCAATATTTACACAACGGCAGACTCGTTTTTCTTTTAGGGAAGGGGGGGGGGGGGGGGCGAGGAGCTTTGGATGCTGCGCTCCCAAATGTATCATTTACGGCCTCAATCCCGCCCTAGTGTTTGCCCCATTATGATAATGATAAAACATTTAATTATTATACAAAAATATACAAAATCTTAACTCGATATCTGTAAACGAGGATACAATACAAAATGACGAAAATGTCCGAAGTAGAAACGCTACCTCGGCTTACTGGCCCATTGCCCCAAATACTTGTATTTCCTACTGGATTGCCAGTGTCGCGAGCATGAGGCCAGGCAACAACAACAACAATAATGATAATACTAATAATGATAAAATGATAATAGTTACATTTATTTAGCGCTTAATTCTAATGTTTCTACAATTGCTGTATGCCTACTTTAATAACCAATAGTGTTTTATCTGGATTTGCTTTATCTTGAATAATAAATGATAATAATGATAATAATCATGATTTTGTCTATCAAGAGAAGCCTCATCAGATTCAATGCTATTTTGCCAGAGGGCCCTGCAATTAGTATTACTTCAGCGATTGCCAGGTACCCGATTAAGCTGGGTAGGAAGTTGCGGATGCTGATTAATGTCTTGCCAAAGGAAATTGGTGCCGGACTGGGATTCGAACCCTAAACATTAGGATTGAGAGTCAAGTGACTGAACCCTTTTAACATGACACCTCTACATAATGTTGTGAATATTTACCTGGCGTTGGAGTCCGATATTCTGTAGGCGTTTCAGGAGTGCCCTGTTATCAAACAAAAATGTACCATTCTCTCCCGTCAGTATAATCATAACACATTATTTCATGAAAAAACTTTAATTATTTTATTGTGAATACTTTATTTCATGAAAACGGGGTAATATAGAATTACATACGTAACTTAGTAGGAAAATATGAAACGACCCGGTTACCTAGCAATGATCGATGTGCATCGTGTTATGAAACCTATTTCTATTCTCACTAATAATCGATGTTTGATACTTTTATTTGAAGGTGAGAAAAAGAAAAATCTGTGTCAAAAGTACATTGCACAAATGTATAAAATGAAAAAAATGAATGAATGAATGAATAAGTGATTAAGCGATGAGTAAAATAGAATGAATAAATTGTAATTTGAACGTTAAATCAGTTAATTATGTTATGAACAGAATTATCTATAAAACAAATGAGTTAGTAGATTATTTAAATAACATCGAATTATATTCTTCCCAGCAAATGTGTGTATGTCCCATGACCCCGTTGTGGATAACTCACACTTGTTGACCTTGTCGGCACGGTTGCTTCACCTCTGACACCTATGTTTGGAATAAGAATAGCATTAAAAAGACGAGCATTAAAAGATGCAATGTTAGGTAAAGACTAACCCCTTCCAACCCACTACAAGGTTACGTAGACCTACATTTGACATGGAAATACATATAGCATATCCCTATACCTGACCGATTGACTAAAGGCTACGTTGAATTTCATGGAGCCTTTTGGATAACGGCAACGGATTCCTTCAATATTTACACAACGGCAGACTCGTGTATCTTTAGGGGGCAAGGAGGTTTGGATGCTGCGCCCTAAAGGTATCATTTACGGCCTTAATCCCGCCCTAGTGTTTGCCCCATTTTGATAATGATAAAACATTCAATTATTAAACAAAAATATACAAAATCTTAACTCGATATCTGTAAACAAGGATACAATACAAAATGACGAAAATGTCCGAAGTAGAAACGCTACCTCGGCTTACTGGCCCACTGCCTCAAATGCTTGTATGTTTATTGTACATTTCTTACTCTTGATTGCCAGTGTCGTGAGCATGAGGCTAAGCAATCCTCACAAAATAACAACAGCAACAACTACAACAATAATAATAATAATAATACTAGTAATAACATAATAATACTTATATTTATTTAGCTCTTAATTATAATGTTTATAATTGCTGTATGCCTACTCTCATAACCAATAGTGTTTTATCTGGATTTGCTTTTTCTTGAATAATAAATAATAATAATGATAAAAATCATGATTTTGTCTACCAAGAGAAGCCTCATCAGATTCAGTGCTATTTTGCCAGAGGGTCCTGCAGTTATTATTTACCCTACCAATTGCTTGGTACACATTTACAACTGGGTTGGAATTGGCGAATGTGGATCAGTATGTCTTGCCAAAGGACATTGGTGCCGGGCTGAGATATGAACCCTAAACATTCGGATTGAGAGTCAAGTGAAAGAACCGCTATACCATGACATATCCGCATAATTTTGTGAATTCTTACCGGGCGTTGGAGTCCGCTCTTCGGTTGGCGTTTCAGAAGTGCCCTATTATCAAACAGAAATATATTATTTTCCCCGTCAGTATAATCATACTAGTGATAATATATAATATTAATAATAATATATATATATATATATATATATATATATATATATAAAATTAATAATAATATAATATTTCATGAAATAACTTTATTTATTTCATGGTGATACGTACATTTCATAAAAACGGGGTAATTTAGAATAACATACGTAAGTTAGTATCAGAATAAAGAAACAACCCAGTAACGAAGCAAAGATTAATTATTCAACTTAATGTTATGAAACCTTTTTCTGTTCTAACTCATGAACGATGTCTGATAATTGTATTTGTAAGTGGGAAAAAGAAACGCCTCAAAAGTACATTGAACAAATAAATAAACTGAAATTAGGTAAATTAATAAGTTATTCAGCGTGTGAGTAAATTGAATGAATAAATCGCAAGATGAACGATCATTTAATTTATAATGTTATAAACAAATTATCAAGAAAATGAATTTGCCAATTCTTTAAAAACACCATATTATATTCTTCCAAGCTTATATTTGTATCGGTGTATGTCATTTGACCCCGTTATTGACAACTTACACTTGTTAACATTGTCGGCACAGTTGTTCCATCTGTAACACCTGTGTATGGAATAAGAATAGCATGACAAATATGATCGATGATTTTAACAATTTGATTTGTAGAGGAAAAAAGATCGTCAGTGATCTTTATTCAACCACTCATCGACAAATCAGCTGGCGATGCAGCTTTATCCTCTCCTGCTCGCACACTCTGGAACAGACTCGCTCCTCAAATTAAAATCATCACCAACCTGCCAACAGAAGGAAAATTCATAGTTTGAAGACCTATCTGTTCTAAAACCTTACGCATTCATTGAATATTATACACTGTCATTGCTTGGTAACACTAACTCGTGGATGGCATCTTAGTGGAAAAGGTGCTGTATGAATTGCAACTATATCATTATGAAACATGTGAGCGCTTAGAAAACAGTGCTAATACATAGTTTTGTAACATAACATAACATAAACAATCACTTCTCAACCCATCCCCAAATAAAAACAACTTGAATATATTTCGAATTTTTCTTTCTTCTCAGTTTCAGGTGACTGTTATGCAATTAATTTTGCAGTAAAATGAGTAGGAACAACGTTTATGATTTTTTTTTTTTAAATTATGTAATTACTTGATTTATTAGATGCATTTTATATCAAAGCTCTTGGAGACATTAAATGCAATTACATAAAAACTAAAACTTACATTCAGGCGCTGTACTAGAATAATTTTTCTTTTTTTTGAGAGGCGCATGGACTTGGGGATTCGTGCATTTATTCGGCATTTTCCTTTGGATTCATTCAATATTTTGTTGAATTTTAAATTTTGAATTGAGGTGGAAGATATTTTATGAGGGGGGGGGGGGGGGGGGGGGGGGGTTGATTTTCAGCCATATACATAGTATGGAATCGCTAATGCTTACATGTATAATCAACGTAGATGTAGGTGTAATCCCCTTGGCACGTTGAACCCGCCGAGCATGAGCCAGTGATTGTACATGGATTGACAGTCGCGCAATACGGAGCCCACTGTGCCGTCTTGTCACTGTTAGGACACTGGCTCTCCAGGGAGGGGTCATCAGCATCGCAGGAAGGAACCAACATACATACTCCTTTAGTGATTATGATCGTTGATCCTGGGTCACACTCCATCGTGATCGATGGAGATCCATCTTCATTTTCACGACACCCTGTAACTATATGCACAGTGTGATACAAAGTTGTACATGTGATGGTAAACACATTTCCATACAATGCAGAAAACATAACAAACATTTGTTTTTCTCTCAGATTAATTTATTTTCATTTAAATAAAAACATTTCATTATGTAAGAAAAGAAATGTTACTCGAGAAAATTAGCGACAATATAAGATGAAATCATTTAGGTTATAGAATAAAGATACGATTATTTGGAGCTGTTTGGTGTTCACCCCGACGTAGAAAGAAATCAAGACGTGCAATCTATTCACAAAATAATTCCAATGTTTACAACCAAAATAGCCAGCCGGTGAAGCGAGCCTAAGTTTATCGAGGTAAAGTAATATGTATAGGACTATATCGGATATTAAGTCCACGTTTTGGCATAATGTGACGAAATAAATTGAAACCGGGAATATATTTTTTCCATGTGATTTATTCAAAGTTTCAAGGGATTTCCAACTTCGTTGCCCGGCCCCCCCCCCCCCCCCCCCCACTCCGGGGTCGGAATGATCGAATGCGTGTTACCAAAATGTCCGGTAAAGGGGTACTTTTCGTGCGACAGAGTCCGGCCCGAGAATTGTAAAAAAAGGGGTGTATTTGACTTTTCACCCGGAGATTTCTTTAAAAAGGGGATGTTTTTCTTTTTTTCTCTCATCTCTTTGGACTCCTGAGAAATTATTCCGAATTTAGGGGGGTACATTGAGCATTTTTCCGTATTTAGGGGGATCTCCAAGGCAGGAAAAGCCCGCGAAAAGCCCGGAATTTCACTACAGGCCTAACTCATGGAATTTTACTGTATTGAATAGCAAAGGCATTAAGGTGGTAATAAAACACTCTAGCAGTTATATGTTATACCTACAAGCCCGTACAAGCTTTTTTTTAAGGGGGGGGGGGGGGGGTAGGGTTGCCAACTTTGAGCCAGAGGTGAGAGTGAGACATTGCGAGGGGGGTAGTGAGCACTATTTTTTTTCTCAACGGGGGGGGGGGGGGGGGGGGGGGGGGGGTATGGAGCAACATTTTAAAAAAATTAACCCCCGTCCTCCCCTCCCCCCACTCTTGAGCAAAAATGCTCTATTTTTCAGGATTTATAGAAATTTATTGAATCGATATTTCGTTTAAAACCCCCCCTCGATCTTACTTACCTCGGAGTTGCGCACTTCTTTTCTATAAAATAATTGAAATAAAACCATGTAAGAAGGCTATCATTCTGAAAACCTTTTAGCTGATTTAATAGTTAGTCTAAAAGCACCCATATGACAATATATTTTTGCATCTTAGCTGTGCACGAAAGCGTTAAAGTTACCGTAAATTTAAAGAAAATTGAAACAAAAATAGAAATACAATCTATACTGATTTTTCGCCTACTCCGTGTGTTGCCATAGGTTTTAAAATCGTGTTTTTGGGACTGCCTTTTAATTGTCACATAGGCCATTATTTAATGAAAGACGTTGCTCAAATTTTGATGCAAGCCTTAAAACCAGTTAAACCAACCCAGGTATTCTGGAGAACGAGCACACTACCATCCCCGCTTTTAAAAACGGCTTTATTAATTTTATTTGCTTTAAACTAATCCCCGAAACGTAAGGATCTGTTTCGGCTTGTCAGACAATTTTGGAGTGTGGGGAGTAAAATTCTCTTCCAGATTCCATGGCGGACCCTCCCCCTTAAAAAATGAAGGAGATGACTAATGTTCTACGAAAACATATGATTTTGAATTTATTTTTTCCCCCTTTAAACATGAATGTAAAGTACGAATGTCACGATCACTATTTTTACCATTTGGCAAATGCATTTCATTGATATGTTGTATGGTTACGTATAGATGGATGCAGGATTCGGATGCACGAATAAATCCGTTATTTACCTGTCTATTATGTCCTTTAAACATGGATGTTAAAGTGGGATTGTCACAATCACCAGAGGAGGAAGAGGAATCAGATTCTAAACGGATAAGAGAGATAGAACAATAATAAGGTTTTGATTAAGATAGCAGCTACTCTCTAAATGTACAGGAGCGAGGTCAATTTTTGTATTTTTTGTTGTTGTGGAGGGGGGGGGGGGGGGGGGGGGGGGGGGGCTTATGTCAGAGATCACTTTGAGTAGAGTGGAATCAATCCCCAAAACAAATAAAAATAGTGGAAAGACATTTTCAAGGATAATGTCAGAGCCAAGCCTTGAGCGCCCTGCGTTGTATCCAATAAATATTATTATCATTGTTATATTATCATAAGTTCAAAGACTACTTTGGAGTATTTTCCACGTTATTTTGGTGTGGATCCAGCCACAAAGGAAGTGATCCTTCACTATATCGAGGTATCTTCTATCAGCTCGGAGGTTGATTTCAATATTTCTGTTCCATTATAGTACACTCTTGCAGTGTCATTCCATTGGATGTCTTAATGTTAACTTCCCAATTGGATATTTGTTTCGCTCTTGATCTGGTTCCTTCTACTTTGCGTTAAAAAAAGAAACTCTGATGTATTTTGATGTGGCGAAAAGTGTTTCGGCTTTCTCTCTGTAACTATTCCTATCGGGATATTTTGATTAAGTTCTGCCATATGCAGTATTTTACTGTTAGTTTTATGTTTCCATTATATTCTCATCATTCTCACGTACACCCTATTTTAAAAATGTTATGATTTTCCTGTCCAAAGTCTGTGTAAATGTCCATGTTTCTGCTCTATACATAGAACAGACCAAATGTTCAATTTTATATTAAAGACTCATTCTAATTTTAATGATCACGCTTCTGGTTGTAAAAAAGTCTTTCATTGCCACGAACATAATTATTCCGTGCATTTTTAAACTTTTTTTTATATGTCTGCCTCTCATCTGTCATCATTAGTGATTGTTCGTTCTAGGTAGATGTAATTATTGGCCTGCTCAATGATATGGCCATCTAGTTCCAAAACAAAGTATGGGCTTTTCCTCTGTCTTGCTGAAAACCATAGACTTATTCTTAACATTCATGGGTAGGCCAAACTCCTCACTTTTAACGGTTACAGCCTCCAGTAATTGATGCAGATGTTCATCATGGTGTGCAGACAATACAGTGTCACCAGCATAGCCTAAATTATTAATATTTACACCTTCCAACACTGACACATCCTTCATATCTGCAAATTTCCTGAATATCAACTCTGTGCACAGGTTGAACAAAGTCAGGGACATTACACACCGAATAACGTACTGCTCTTTTGATTTTTGTCTAAGAGTGGACTTTCATTCCTCCGCATTTTGAATCAAGAGAGTATGTTGAAAGTATCGAGGTCATTGCTTGAGTTAAATTGGGCTATCTTGATTAATAATCGGGTACATTTTCTTTTGCGCGGTGAATTACTTTAACAAATTCCTTTCTGAATGCCCGAATGCTTCAAAAGAGACCAAACGGTTTAGAATGAAAGTCTTTAAAATACAGTACCCATTCCCCTATTCCGAAAAATAATCAAAATCTTTTTTATGAAAAAATATTTTAAAAATCAGGATTGTTGCAAATACATTCTAGCAGTGGCGTAATGAGCCGAACATTGAAGGGGCTGAACCAGGGAGAATTGAAATATTTCTTAAGCGCTAGGAACGCAATGGAGTTGACTCGGGCATTAATCCGTTAAATCTGGGGGAGGATTCGGGAGGGGAGTAGGTGGGGAGGTGAGTCGCATTTATAGCAACGCCCTTTTATGAATTACTTGTCTTTTTTTAGCCAAAACATTTCTTTATTTGGAACATTGGATTTAGGAGCAATTTTGATCACCGAGGTGAATGAAAGTCTTCAGTTTAATATTCATATATATATTTTTCTTTATGATGGGGATAAGCAGCGTAAAAATGATTCTTTAGATTGTATATTTTTGCATAGCTTTGATTTGTCATGTTTTAGAAGAACAAAAAATAAAAATGTACACATTACATTTAGCAACATATCTGAACCTATCCTGAGAAAACATTTCTAAACGTCGCAAAAATCCTAGGAACATTCTGAATCCAATATCACAAATATCACATCATTTTTTGTTGTTGAATAAGAGAGTGTGCGTGGTTACATTTCTGTTCATACACGTCATTAAATGAATCGCACCAAGGTAAACGCATTTCACGATGACCACTTTAATGGAAATGATGACTGGAAATGATGACTTTTTACCAAATTAGCAAAGGAGATATAGGGTAGGTGAGGGCACAGTAATGATATTAATAGTTAATGATAATTATAATAGTAATAATTATAATAATGATAATAATAAGCTCTCATGTCTGTCAATCTTGACACTCCTGGCACTCCACAATTATTATTACCCCGGCTTTAGGCCCGTCTTAGGATGGCTTCCTTTATGGCGCTCCAGCATTTTAAGGAACTAATTCCTGACAGGAAGCCATGTACCTCACCCGGGTCGAGTGTGGCAAATGTAGATTAATGTCTTGCCAAAGAACATTGGTGTCGTGACGGGACTCGAACCACGAACCATGTGATCCACAGTCCTGTGACGTAATCACTCGACCACGACACCTCCATCTTCCTATATGAATGTGACTTACCTCCCATCTTAGTTGAGCTGGAAAGGCCAATGAAAAGAAGGAACGAGAAAACCGACGCGAAGATGAAAACAACTCTGGAACAATTCATTGCTCTTTCTTAGTTTACAATCTTGATTGTGATGAAAAGTTAAAGATTATTCGAGGTTTGACGTCAAACATGAAGCAGCTGTTAATCTGTGGAAGTGATAGGAGTTTCGAAATACACCTGGAACAGATGAAAATGTGACTGTCCTGTCAGAGGAGTATGTTGTCTCGTGTCGAACGCAAAGAATAAACATGTTCATGAACGTGAAACCTTTTTATTAACAAAAAATATTTGTGACGATGAAATTCAATTAAAGCGAAAGGATTAAAAGTATTTTCGGCGTGACGCAGTATTAACCTTTGTTCCAGTCTTCTTTTGTCTGCGTTTTAAAACCGTATAACAAAATAAACGAATGAATGATCCTTGTTCGCGACTGTTCCAAAATGTTATTCATCATTGTAACGTCATGTCATGAAGAAGGTTGTGTAATCGCATACCTCTTTAAGTTGTATCTCGAAAATAAGAATTAAAATACGGTTAAACATATTTATATAGTTTATGAATTACTCTATAAAACTTGATATAAGGCAAATCTAGAGAGCTAGATATTCACCCTCACAGTTTGAATAATATATTTATCTAAAAAGTACAATAGCAGATATGTGTGTCTCGAACCAATTACTGATAAAGAGAGACTCATACCATTGGAGTTGTTGATGATTCGTATCGGGATTTAGTTTTATTGGCATATATATTGTTTTCTTTTGTTCATTTAACAAGTCGTGTAATTGCATTGTGAAAAAAAACATTTGAACACGATGGGAAATCCTCAGGAGGCCGATCACCAATATAGGTATTGGTATAATTATTATGCTAAGCTGTGAGGTTTTGGAATCATGAAAATGATGTGAATTTGACCCAGTTTTGTTCAGAGTCACATGCACTTTTTATAAAAATGATGCAGGCATGTGACCACTGCTCTACCACTCAGCCATCGCGTCTCCTGCTTCTTGTCATACATGTATTTCGAAATTTGAGGGCCACACTTTCAGGGATAATTTTTCTATTATACCCTTCCACAATAAAATAAAAAGAATGAAAAAGCTCGAAAATTATTTGTTAACCTTTTCTTTAAAAAGACTGCAAGGTTACATGACGTTGACCGGTTTGGATTACCAATATGAAAGCTAAATGCTTTTTGAATATGAGCGACAGCGATCTATTTACTCAATTACAGCAAATCCAACGTACCTTTTAGAATATTACTTAACAATGAAGCTTTTACCGCATTAAGATGTAATGCAGCACCTGCGAATTAGAGTCGGTAAGATTAATTTTATTTGTATTATCTATTCAATGTGTTTGTGCATATGAATTAACTATATTGTCACATGGAACTAGAGAGAGAGAGAGAGATAGACGTGCTTCGGATTTTCCAATATTCTATTACTTTTTAGAATGTAGCTGTTTATGTCACATCATTCTTTAATAAATACGTTTGTAATTGAATATCCATTTAACGAAGGTGTGATAATGCGTAATTTCAACCTCGGTCTAATCTTCCAATAAATGGGCGCACTCGATCATTCTATATAATGTGAAAAAAAAGATATCTCGAAATTGATAATAACAAACATGCACTTTTTATAAGAGTGAACTGTAAAATGTCTTTTCATATTACGTCGAAAATGAAATAGCTTTTTATCTGTGGAAGTGAAAGGAGATCAGAAATACACCTGGAACAGATGAACACGTGCCTGTCCTGTCAGGGAGTATGTTGTTTTGTGTCGAACGCGAAGAATAAAATTGTTCATGAACATGCAGCCTTTGTTAAAAAACTATTTGTCATAATAAAATGCAATTAAAGCAATAGGATAAAAGTATTTTTCCGCGTGACGCAATTAGCCTTTGTCTTTTTTGTCTGCGTTTTAAAATCGTATAACAAAATAAACGAATGAATGATTCTTCTTCGCGACTGTTCCAAAATTACCAACCAAATACTAATAAAAGAGAGTCATACAATTGGAGTTGTTTGTAATTCGTATCGGGATTTAGTTTTATTGGCATATATATTTTTTTCTTTTGTTCATTTAAATGTCAAATTGTTTTCTTTTTTGTAAAGATCAAGTCATGTAATTGCATTGTGAAAGAAACCGTTCGGAAGTGATGGGAAAAGGCTGAACACCAATATAAGTATTGATATAATTATGCTAAGCTGTGAGGTTTAGGAATCATGAAAATGATGTGAGCGTGGCCCAGTTTAGTTCAAAGTCACATGCACTTTTTATATATATGTGTTTATGGGACAACACAAACATGTTACAGGCATGTTGCCGTGGTCCACAGTCTTTCGATTTAGTTTGTTTGTTTGTTTTACCTGACTGCTAAGAAAGCATGTGTATGCTTGTAGGTAAGCAACTAGGGGACTGACGGGTTTAAGTCATCTCCGAAGGACTTGGTAATGAGGATTAATCCCTTACCAAAAGGCACTAGCGCATCGATTTGGTTTCGAACCCTGGACCTCCCGGTTACGAGGCCACTGCTCTACCACTGAGCCCATCACGTCTCCTGCTAATTGTCATACGTGTATTTCGAATTATGAGGGCATTTTAAGTGCCATACTTTTCAGGGGATATTTTTCTATTATATTCTTCCACACTAAAATAAACAAGAATGAAAAAACTCTACAATTATTTGTTCACCTTCTCTTTAAAAAGACTCAATAACGTCAAATCCAACGTGCCTTTCAGAATATTACTGAACAATAAAGCTTTTACCACATAAAGATGTAATGCAGCACCTGTGATTTAGAGTCGGTAAGATTAATGTTATTTGTATCATCTATTCAATGTGTCACATTGACCTAGAGAGAGAGAGAGAGAGAGAGAGAGAGAGGCGTGCTTGGGATTTCCCAATATTCTACCACTTTTTAGAATGTAGGTTTTTATGTCAAATCGTTATTTAATAAATCCGTTTGTAATGAAATATCCATTTAACGAAGGTGTGATAATGCGTAATTTTAACCTAGGTCTAATCTCCCATTCAATAGGCGCACTCGATCATTCTACATAAGGGGAAAAATATCTCGAAACTGATAAGAACAACATGCACTTTTTTATAAGCGCGAACTGTAAAACGGCTTTTCATATTAAAGTGGAGCAGCTTTTTATCTATGGAAGTGATAGGAGATCCAAAATACACCTGGAACAGAATGAAAACGTGACTGTCCTGTCCTGTCAGAGGAGTATGTTGTTTTGTGTCGAACGAGAAGAATACAAATATTCATGAACTTGCAGCCTTTTATTAACAAACTATTTGTCATAATTAAATTCAATTAAAGCAATAGGATCAAAGTATTTTCCGCGTGACGCAATATTAGCCTTTGTCTTCTTTTTTCTGCGTTTTAAAATCGTATAACAAAATAAACGAATGAATGATCCTTCTTCGCGACTGTTCCAAAATTACCAACCAAATACTAATAAAAAGAGGGTCATACAATTGGAGTTGATTGTAATTCGTATCGGGATTTAGTTTTATTGACATATATATTTTTTTCTTTTTTTCATTAAATGTCAAATTGTCTTCTTTTTTTGTAAAGATCAAGTCATGTAATTGCATTGTGAAATAGACCGTTCGGAAGTGATGGGAAAAGGCTGATCACCAATATAAGTATTGGTATAATTATGCTAAGCTGTGAGGTTTAGGAATCATGAAAAAGATGTGAACGTGGCCCAGTTTTGTTCAAAGTCACATGCACTTTTCATATAAATGTGTATATGGGACTACACAAACATGTTACAGGCATGTTGTCGTGGTCCACAACCTTTCGCATTAGTTACTTTGTTTTACTTGACTGCTAAGAAAGCATGTGTATGCTTGTAGGTAAGCAACTAGGGGACTGACGGTTTTAAATCCCCTCCGAAGGACTTGTTAATGAGGATTAATGCCTTACCAAAAGGCACTAGCGCATCGATTATGTTTCGAACCCGGGACCTCCCGGTTACGAGGCCACTGCTCTACCACTGAGCCCATCACGTCTCCTGCTAATTGTCATACGTGTATTTCTAATTATGAGGGCCTTTTAAGTGCCATAATTTTCAGGGGATATTTTTTTATTATATTCTTCCACACTAAAATACAAAATAATGAAAAAGCTCAAAAATTATTTGTTTACCTTCTCTTTAAAAAGAATCAATAACGGCCAATTCAACGTGCCTTTTAGAATATTACTGAACAATGAAGCTTTTACCGCATAAAGATGTAGGGCAGCACCTATGATTTAGAGTCGGTAAGATTAATGTTATTTGTATCATCTATTCAATGTGTCACATTGACCTAGAGAGAGGGAGAGAGAGAGAGAGAGGCGTGCTTCGGATTTCCCAATATTCTATTACTTTTTAGAATGTTGGTTATATGTCACATCATTCTTTAATAAATCCGTTTTTAATGAAATATCCATTTAACGAAGGTGTGATAATGCATAATTTCAACCTCGGTCTAATCTCCTATTCAATAGGCGCACTCGATCATTCTACATTAGAGGGAAAATATCTCGAAATTGATAAGAACAACATGCACTTTTTATAAGCACGAACTGTAAAATGGCTTTTCATATTAAAATGCTAGTTAACCAATTATAATTAATTATAGCCTGTATCTGCTTAAAACATATTTTAATTAAACACTTTTATGTTGGGAGATTGGGGTTGAAAACAATAGCTACAGTTAATGCAAAATTACGTAATTATGTCGAAAATGGAGCAGCTTTTTATGTGTGTAAGTGATAGGAAATCCGAAATACACCTGGAACAGATAACAACATGACTGTCCTGTCAGAGGAGTATGTTGTTTTGTGTCGAACGAGAGAAATACAAATATTCATGAACTTAGTTGCAGCCTTTTATTAACAAAATATTTGTCATAATGAAATTCAATTAAAGCAATAGGATAAAAGGATTTTTCCGCATGACGCGATATAAGGCTTGTCTTCTTTTTGTTCTGCGCTTTAAAGATACTATGTCCCTTTTGCAGCCAACATCAAATTCTGTAGAACTTTGTAGGAGTTATGAATATGTCATGTATGTCCTATCTGTGAAATTTAAACGTTAGCAGTGTCCTAATATTCAAATTATGCGAGGAAACCCGTTTACTTGCTAGACTTCACTGTCAGACACTATATTTGAGTGACTGGTTAGCTTTTTTCTACTTTGGTAATAACATACATATAATGAGCTGGAAAGGGTACATGAGCATTTGTCTACATCAATAACCCACTTCTTGTAATGGCCAATATTAAACTGATTGAATCTTTGCGCAGCATAAAACGTACGACCATTCGGTACAATGGTCTGAAAATCAGACTATTACTGACTGGCTCTATAGCTCTTAAGTCGATTCGACAACTAATAGTGGTTATTTTCCCACTTAAAGACATTTTCAAGCCCCCCCCCCTTTTTTTTTAGGGAAGTTCTAAATTAGTATTTGCTTTCAAATGCCGTGGGAATTTTACCTTTTCTTCTTTTTTTTGGTCTGCAAATGGGACATAATACCTTTACAATCGTTTAACAAAATAAACGAATGAATGATCCTTCTTCGCGACTGTTCCAAAATTAACCAACCAATTACTAATAAAAAGAATCTCATACAATTGGAGTTGTTGGTGATTCATATCGGGATTTCGTTTTATTGGCATACATATTTTTTTTCTTTTGTTCATTTAAATGTCAAATTGTCTTTTTTGTTGTTGTAAAGATCAAGTCATGTAATTGCATTGTGAAAGAGACCGTGCGGAAGTGACGGGAAAAGGCTTGAACACCAATATAAGTATTGATATAATTATGCTAAGCTGTGAGGTTTAGGAATCATGAACATGATGTGAACGTGGCCCAGTTTTGTTCAAAGTCACATGCACTTTTCATATAAATGTGTATATGGGACTACACAAACATGTTGCTGGCATGTTGCCGTGGTCCACAACCTTCCGATTTAGTTGGTATGTTTGTTTGTTTTACCTGACTGCTAAGAAAGCATGTGTATGCTTGTAGGTAAGCAACTAGGGGACTGACGGTTTTAAGTCCTCTCCGAAGGACTTGGTAATGAAGATTAATGCCTTACCAAAGGGCACTAGCGCATCGATTTGGTTTCGAACCCGGGACCTCCCAGTCACGAGGCCACTGCTCTACCACTGAACCCATCACGTCTCCTGCTAATTGTCATACGTGTATTTCTAATTATGAGGGCATTTTAAGTGCCATATTTTCAGGGGATATTTTGCTATTATATTCTTCCACACTAAAGTAAAAAAGAATGGAAAAGCTCAACAATTATTTGTTCACCTTCTCTTTAAAAAGACTCAATAACGTCAAATCCAACGTGCCTTTTAGAATATTACTGAACAATAAAGCTTTTACCGCATAAAGATGTAATGCAGTACTTTTGATTTAGAGTCTTTAAGATTAAGTTTATTTGTATCATCTATACAATGTGTCACATTGACCTAGAGAGAGAGAGAGAGAGAGGCGTGCTTGGGATTTCCCAATATTCTATCACTTTTTAGAATGTTTGTTGTATTTCACATCATTCTTTAATAAATCCGTTTGTAATTAAATATCCATTTAACGAAGGTTTGATAATGCGTAATTTCAACCTCGGTCTAATCTTCCAATCGATCATTCTACATAATGGAAAAAATTATTTCGAAATTGTTAAGAAGAAGATCACTTTTTGTGAGCGCGAACTGTACAATGGCTTTTCACATTAAAGAGGATATTATGTTATTGTATGCGAACTGGAACAAAATGGGAACAATATTAATTTGGTCTAGAACGCTTTTTAATGTTGGTATGAGGAGGGGTCAGGGTATAGTGGTCATTCACTTGACTCTTAATTCAAGGTTTGAGGGTTCGAATCCAAGCCCGGCACTAACGTTGTTTGGAGAGACGTTCATCCATATTTGCCACTCTCCACCAAGGTGTAAATGGGTACTTGACCATTTCTCCGGTAATAATAAGTGCAGGGTCCTCGGGAGGAAGAGGAATGATATATACTGTCAAGGCTTCCCTAGTAAACAAATTATTATTATCATTATTATATTTACTATGTATAAGGCGTGTGAGGGTGAGGCGAGTGTTTGCATGTATGGGAGTGTATATATGCACAGTATGCTCCAATGTTGGGTATTTTGAGGACATTGTGTGGTATGTGTGCGGAAGTGTGGTCGGGTGGTTGGTATGTGTGTCTGCGTGTGTGCGTGCGCGCGCGCGTGTGTTAGGGTTTGTGCGTGTGTGTTTGTATGTGTGTGTCGGGGGGGGGGGATGTTCAGCTAATTTTGAATTAAAGATAGACACCCCCTCCCCTCTCTCTTTTGAGAACCACAACAAGTGTAGATTTATCAGCTCTTCCGAACCTTGTCATTTGGAGAGAGCGCGGGCAATTCACATGAAACGGGACTGGGAATATGATGGTGGTAATTCCTTCCTCCTTCAACCCCACTCCCCACATGATCCAAATGTTTATAATACTACATATTTGAACATGCTATTGGCATCTGTTTTCACTCTTTCTCCCTATCTCCATCTTTCTTTCTCTCTTTCTCTCTTACTATCTCACAACATTATTTATTTTTCATTTCTATGACATCAAATTCTCTCACCATCAAAGAGTTCTCTCTTATATCTTTACTTTTCCCTTTTGCTCTCTTTCTCTCTCTCTCTCTCTGTCTATCTCTTTCTCTCACGGTCTGTTTCCAGACTTTTCCACGTATGATACAATTCATCCAACCGTTTGCACATTAAAAATAAAATGATATGAAAAGAATATTGTATATAAGATGAAACAAATTAGGTTCAATTTATTTATTTTTCTTAAAACAACAAAATATTGTAATTCACCATGTTTACAAATTATTAAATTGAAGGTCAGATATTCAGCTCAAATAGCCTCATCTGCTACTTGAAATTATTATAATTTTAAATCTTATGCATTTGCAACATCACTTTTTCCATATTTTTTTGTTAAAAGCATAGACTATTTGTAAGCCCTGTTTTTTCTTTGCATGGAATGTATTGTATCATGATTTACACGGTATTACAAACTTAATTATAAAAACATGATGATTTCTTTTTTTTAAAACAAATTTCCCCATAACTCAGTTTTTTTCTCCACTGAAACAATGACCATCTGATGTACAAAAGAACATAATTTAGAGTGTTGGTTGCTTTGTGGTAGACATTCACACCAAGGACATGTCCGGCTCTTTTAATTATGAATAATGCGTGAGATTGAAATCGACATTTCTCGATACTTTTGCGATCAGGGGCTACAGGAGTGATGAAATATCCCAAAAGGGGCGGAGCTTTGAACGTGTGTTCATCACATGGGCCTTTCAACTGAATTATGTGCACAGATCTGATGAGCCATCAAAAAGGATTTGAATTTACAACAAAATAAATCATATTTTAGCACAACACTGCAAAAGTAGGAAAATCGACTTACAAGATATTGTAAACAAACATAACTCTGGTAAACACACACATTTGATGAAGTGATTTAAGTCGCGCCAACACCGGTCCTATATCAAGTGGCTGTGCCTTCCCGATCACATGAGATAAATAAGCCTGTTAGCCAATAAATTAGTCATTTAAAACAATATCAAACGTACAATTCTTATTGCGTCCAAGTTTTACGACCGGGGAAATACTATGTACGAAGCCGATATCTTAGAACAACGATGTATCCTTGTATAGCAAAGACCAAGTCCTATGGAATCTGATTCGGTTCAGATACAACATATGCCCTATTTTCAGCATTTATTATTTAGGTTTACCCATAGTTCAGATTTTATCTTGAAAATCAAAACCTATTTATTGTGCCCCAACAGTAAAGGCGCGAAGATTGAGAACATCAACATCCAACCTTCAGTATTTTCTTTGTGTTTGTATGTGGGATGAGTGGTTGTGTGGGTGTGCGTGGACGTGTTTGTTTAAACCTTATCAGATTAATACCATTATGTTGAAATTTATGAAAATGTAGGCCTTTGTTCAAAAGATGATTCAGAAACCAAATAATTAATAAGTCGAGTCAAACCTTTTTCGCGTTAATTTCCCTTCATTGCTACACTTATAAATGTTGAAGTGTATTTTTCTTTTATAACGTTCCATTACATAATGGCAATAGTCTGACCCCCAAAAGGCGTGTTTTTAAATCATTTGATTTTTAACAATGTAATGGATATAGAATTCACACAATCAAATACAGAATTATTTACATACAGTCATGTACTTTAAACATGACTAAACAATTACTTTAATGTGTTGGCGATTGCAACAGTATTTGTCTGGTTAAACGGATATTTATCATTTATCATACACAAGTAAATTTTATATGCACATGAACAACACAACTACAACTTGGTGCCACTTTTCTTCTAAAGTTTCGTTATACACATGAAAAGAAAAGAAGTAAATCAACATCTTGATCGTCAAATCTCTGTGAATACTCATATTCTCAGTTGGTATAATAAGTGAATGATATATGAAGAGAATTAGAGTGAATCTTTATGTACGCCAATCACGTGTTTTCGCAAACCATTACCATGATGGTTATTACATTTAAGTCAAACTTCGACTCAAAGCCTATTGCTTCTCATAATATTTAAATTCCTCGTCTTCATCGAAGTCGGCTCTGTCGACACCGGTGCCGCCTACCACCTGGTTGTTGAGCTCACACATACCTTTGCCGATGTTAAATGACAGGCAGTCATCTCGCTTGTTACACTCGGCACCGCATTTGACCAATGACAATCCTTGTTTGGTTTTGATCACGTGATGTTGAAGGCGCCGTCCCTCGATCCGTCTGAAGAGGGAGGTCTTCTGGTGGACTATGTCTGCTTGTGATGGTATCGTGGGCAATGCCTCGTGAATTGTGGTAAAATCTGGGGAAAATAACCGAAATAAACACTCGATGTTGTGTTTGACATTACCTATCAAAATGTAGGCCTATATCACGGACGATCGCCAAGGCTCTCAAAGAATGAACCTTGATCAATTTCAATAACGTGGTCATCGCCTTTTGATATATGCAAGCGTTACAGCGACGTATATCCTAATCCAAACATGATGTCTTTGGAATATATGCAATAGTATACAAATAATGAATGGTTATGAGTTCAATAGTGCGAATATGTTCATGAGTTGAAAGATTAACATTCTATTCAACGAGGCGTCAGCCGAGTTGAATAGAATTAACGTTAATCTTTCAACGAATGAAAATATTTGCACTATTAAACGAATGAAAAACATTCATTATTTGTTTTATACAACATCGAAGAAGACCTAATAGAACGTTAATCAACAAATTATGCTTTACTCCTTATAAAGATAAATTAAAGTTCGAGTCAAGCCTTCTCGATTACATGCAGATTGCCTTCGCGTCAGATACACGCAGGGATACGCGCACATGCAGCAGAGAGGTATACGCAGTCTGCATATAACCAAAAATGCACGGCGCATATAACCAAAAATGCACGACCGTGCAATATACCATCTATTGAATATCATGTGACCAACAATCGTCCAATCAAATGACAAGGATCCACGTAGGTGTTGTATAATGTATTTTAATTGCCTTTGAATTTATTTCTAGGAAGTCATTGTGAACGTGTTATGAATTAATATAAAGTTTAAAGATGCAATGATATGCAAAGATTAACCCCTTTCAACCCACTTCGAGATCACGTAGGCATACACTTGACATAAAAAATATATGTAGCATAAGACTACACCTGACTGATTTGTTTAAAGGCCAAGTTGAAATTTCATGTAGCCTGTCGGATAATTTTCGAATTTCTCTTTAAACATCGCTAACACCACACACTTTCTAAAGCAACAGTTTAATTTTTTTTCACCCTCTCTCTCTTTATGTTCATTGTATTATTTTGTTTTTGAAAGAATGTTTACTCAAGTCCATTGGCCGTTGGAGAAGAAGGTATAGGACTATCTGGCCATCTATATTAGCTTACTTTCATAGTAGGTATACGGAGAGATGAAATTACGTTAAAATGATGAAAAACCTCTTGTCCATAATATAGAGCTATAATACAATACCTATATCGAATTACATTATAAGGCAACAGATGCCTTTAATTTGTCCACACAATAGATTCGTTTTTTGTTTATTTGTGTCGGGGGGGGGGGGGGGTGAGGGGCGTGAGGATGCTGTAGGCGAACACAATTTATTGAAGCCTCCCCCCCCTTCCCACCGTCGTTCATATTAATAATTAGACAAATATTGATTATTGAACAAAACTATACAAACTTCTAACTCAACATCTGTAAACGAGGATACAAAACAAAATGGCGAAAATATGCGAAGCAGAAACGCTCCCTATGCTAACTTTCCCACTGCCCCAAATACATAATGTATGTATATTGTATATTTTTGCTCCGTTTTTTTGCAATAGATGCCCCTCTTCGCCCACCCCCTCCCCATTTAGTGTACTGAAATAGAACGGCTCTCCCTGATAATAAGCCATACTTTGCTTGTTGCTATCTGTACAGGAATGCTACTTCTAGCATTAGCTCAACCATGAAACATTAATGATATTAATAACAACGATGATGATGATGATAAATAATAATGATGATGAAAGTAATACATGTAATACTACAACTAATGCTACTATTACTACTACTACTACTAATATAATGATAATAATAGTAACAACTACGGTAACAATAATAATAATAATAATAATAATACTTCTACTAAAATTAATAATAATCGTAATTAACAATAATAAAATGATAATAATAGTTACATACTAATGTTTCTTATCTGGATTTTTCTAATCTTTGATGATAATAATGATGATGATAATAATCATAATTTTGTTTACAGGAAAAGCCTCATCAGCTTCAGTGCTGTTCTGCAAAAGGGCCCTGCAATTAATATTACACTACGAATTGCCAGGTACACATTTACAGCTGGGTTGGAAATGGCGAATGTGGGTTTATTTCTTGCCAAAGGACATTGGTGCCGGCCTGGGATTCGAACCCTAAACATTAGGAGTGACAGTCAAGTGAATGAACCACTTTACCATGACACCTCTACATAATGTTGTGAATATTTACCTGGCGTAGGAGTCCGATATTCTGTAGGCGTTTCAGGAGTGCCCTGTTATCAAACAGAAATATACCACTCTCTCCCGTCAGTATAATCATAACACATTATTTCATGAAATAACTTTAATTATTTTATTGTGAATACTTTATTTCATGAAAACGGGGTAATATAGAATTATATACGTAACTTAGTAGGAAAATATGAAACGACCCGGTTACCTAGCAATGTTCGATGTGTATCGTGTTATGAAACCTATTATAATTCTCACTCATAATCGATGTTTGATACTTTTATTTGTAAGTGAGAAAAAGAAAAATATATGTAAAAAGTAGCCTACATTGCACAAATGTATACAATTTAATGAATGAATGAATGAATGAATGAATAAGTGATTAAGCGAGTGAGTAAAATAGAATGAATGAATTGTAATTTGAACGTTAAATCAATTCATCATGTTGTTAAAAAAATTATCTATAAAACAAATGAGTTAGTAAATTATTTAAATAACACCGAATTATATTCTTCCTAGCAAATGTGTGTATCAAGTATGTCATATGACCCCGTTATGGATAACTCACACTTGTTGACCTTGTCGGCACGGTTGTTTCACCTCTGACACCTATGTTTGGAATAAGAATAGCATCAAAAAGACGAGCATTAAAAGATGCGATGCTAGGTAAAGAATAACCCCTTCCAACCCACTACAAGGTTACGTAGACCTACACTTGACATGGAAATACATATAGCATATCCCTATACCTGACTGATTTATCAAAGGCTAAGTTAAAATTCCATGTAGCCTGTTGGATAGTTTCATATTTATTTTCTAATTACATTACAAGGCAACGGATACCTTCAATATTTACACAACGGCAGACTCGTGATTTTTTTAGGGGGCGGGGAGCTTTGGATGCTGCGCCCCAAAGGTATTATTTACGGCCCCAACCCCGCCGACGTATTTGCCCCATTTTGATAATGAGAAAACATTCAATTATTACACAAAATTATACAAAATCTTAACTCAATATCTAGCGAGGATACAATACAAAATTACGAAAATTCCCGAAGTAGAAACGCTACCTCGGCTTACTGGCCCACTGCCCAGAATACTTGTATGTTTATTGTATATTTCCTACTCGGGATTGCCAGTGCCGTGAGCATGAGGCCAAGCAATCCACACAAAATAACAACAGCAACAACAGCAACACTAATAATAATAATACCAATAATAAAATGATAATAATAGTTACATTTATTTAGCCCTTAATGTTTCCAATTGCTGTATGCCTACTATCATAGCCAATAGTGTTTTATCCGGATTCATCTTATCTTAAATAATAAATGATAATAATCATAATAATCATAATTTTTGTATACCAAGTGAATCCTCATCAGATTCAGTGCTATTTTGCAGAGCGCCTTGCAATTAGTATTACTTTAGCGAATACCAGGTACCCCATTAAACTGGGTAGGAAGTTGCGGATGCTAATTAATGTCTTGTCAAAGGAAATTGGTGCCGGACTGGGTTTCGAACCCTAAACATTAGGATTGAGAGTCAAGTGAATGAACCCTTTTACCATGACGCCTTCACATAATAAGGGAGATTACAGATAGCACTTGGTACAAATGACCCCAAATATCCACAGATCTTTGACACATGAAGAAGTTCCACTTTGAGCATCTTATAATAGTAACTGCCAAAGTCCTAGATGTGCTTCATGAATACCTTTTATTTGCCCTCTTGAAAAGAATACTTCCACCTGCGTATCATAGAATGTACCGTTGGTGCATAAATGAATAATGTTACATAACTTTCATGAGCGCATATCCAGTATTCATCTCTGTGGGTTTTACCTTTTTGGTACAAATGACCTTTATCTGCCCACGCGCAGATTGTATCTATGAACTGGCTCATTGTGTGAATACTTACCTGGCGTTGGAGTCCGTATTTCTGTAGGCGTTTCACGGCTGGCCTGTTATCAAACAGAAATATACAATTCTTTGCCGTCAGTATAATCATAATAGATTAATTCATGAAATAACAAAAATTCTTAGAATGTGATATATAGATTTCACGAAAACAGGGTAATTCAGAATTACATACATATAAACTAAGTAGAAGAATAAGAAACAATCCAATAACCAGGGCAATCAATATTAAGTGTATAGTTTTAACTTGGTGTAATGAAACTTATTACTGTTCGAACTATCAAATATTAAACGAAATTAAATGAATGCATGAATGAATAGGTGATAGAGCGAGTGAGTAAAATATAAAAAAATGAACTGTAAGATGAACGTTAATTCAATATATTTATACAAAATTTAATTTGATTTTTGTTTAGTCAATTCTTTAAATTACAACGAATTACAGTCTTCCTAGTGAACGTTTGTATGTCAGATGACCCCCTTATGGAGGATAACTCACACTTGTTAACGTTGTCGGCGCGGTTGTTTCATCTGTAACACCTGTGTTTGGAATAAGAATAGCTTTACAAATATGATCGATGATTTTAACAATTTGATTTATAGAGGAAAAAAGATTCTC
Organism: Strongylocentrotus droebachiensis; assembly: GCA_035222895.1. Lineage (NCBI taxonomy): Eukaryota > Metazoa > Echinodermata > Echinoidea > Camarodonta > Strongylocentrotidae > Strongylocentrotus > Strongylocentrotus droebachiensis. The sequence continues at coordinate 1,094,301 of JAVYIG010000019.1, forward strand.
AGCGATCTTTATTCAACCACTCATCGACAAATCAGCTGGCGATGCAGCTTTTACCTCTCCTGCTCTCACACTCTGGAACAAGCTACGCCCTCAAATTAAAATCATCACCAACCTGCCTACAGTAGAACAATTCAAACAGAGTTTGGCGACCTTCCTGTTCTAAAACCTTACGCATTCATTGAACATTATACACTGTCATTGCTTGGTAACACTAACTCGTGGATGGCATCTTAGTGGAAAAGGTGCTGTATGAATGGCGACTATATCATTATGAAACATGTGAGCACTTAGAAAAAGTGCCAATACATAGTTATGTATACATAACATAAACATTCCCTTCTCAACCCATCCCCAAATAAGAACAACTTGAATATATTTCGATTTTTGTTTTTGTTTCTCAGTTTCAGGTGACTGTTATGCAATTAATTTTGCAGTAGGAACAACGTTTATGATTTATTTCTCTTAAAAATTATGTAATAACTTGATTTATTTGATGCATTTTATATCAAAGGTCTTGGAGACATTAAATGCAATTACATATAAAATAAAACTTACATTCAGGCGCTGTTCTATAGAATAATTTTACTTTTTTTTTTGAGAGGCGCACGGGCTTGGGGATTCGTGCATTTATTAGGAATTTGCTCTTAGATTCATTCAATATTTGAGATTGAGATGGAAGATGTTTTATGAGGGGAGGGGGGGGGGGGGTTGATTTCCAGCCATATATGGAATCGCTACTGCTTACATGTATAATAAGCGTAGATGTAGGACTGCTCCCCTGGGCACGTTGCACCCGCCTTGCATGCGACAGTGAGCGTACATGGGTTGCGAGTCTCGCAGTACGAAGCCATACCCGTCGTCTTGTCACTTTTATCACACTGGCTCTCCAGGGAGGGGTCATAAGCATCGCAAGAAGGAACCAACACGCAAACTCCTTTGGTGATTCTGATCGTTGATCCTGGGTCACACTCGAGCGTGATCTTTGGAGATCCTTTTCCTTCTTCTTGACACGCTGTAACTATATGCACAGTGTAATACAAAATTGTAATTATGATGGTAAACACATTTCCATCTTCACTTACAGTACATAGGATAAAACTTACATTTATTTTCTTTAAAATTAATTTATTTTCATTTAGATAAAATGTATTACATTATTAGAAAAGAAATTTAATTTGAGAAAATTAGCGACAATAAAAGATTAAATCATTTATTGAAGAAAGACCCGCTTATTTGGTTTTCTCCCCGTAGAAAGTGCAATCTATTCACAAAATACTTCCAATGTTAACACCCAAAATAGCAAACCAGTGAAGCGAGCCTAAGTTTATCGAGGTAAAGTAATATGTATAGGACTATATCGGATATTTAGTCCACGTTTCGGTATAATGTGACGAAATAAATTGAAACCGGGAATATAAATTTCAAGGGATTTCAAACTTCATTAAAGTAAGAATTGATAAATCGGCACAGAAGCGTACACACAGAGAAATAAAAAGTGTTCTTGGGGAGTAAAACGAAACTGGAAAAATAGGGCACCCCCTATTACACCTTTTAGGGAGTAAAACACGGAAATACGCTTTGTTGTTGTTGTTCTTGGGTTTTAAGGCTGACCAATCTAAAAGATTATTTCTGCCTGGCTGTGCTTTTTTTTTACAGGGTGTACAGAAAAGTCATCTGAGGGGTGTAATTTTACACCCTATTTTAGTCAGACGAGCTCTGATTGGTCAAAGCATTTTTCTGTTGTGATTTCGTATGCGAATGCGTTACAGCAATGGCGCATCGTGTCGATATAGGTACTGCCAAATGAAGGATATTTAGCATAATTTACATATTTTAGTGATGTTGGGGAAATTATAATGTTTCATTTGGGCATATTATTTGTGTGAAAGTTATCTGATCAAGAATAAGGGGTTGTACCGAAGGTTATATTTGATAATTTAATGAAATTAGCAGAAGTGTTGTATTACTAACTAGTACATAATTGCCTTCTTATACGTGTAAGTAAAGGGAAGATATTCGGTAAGGCAGGATTGTGTAGTTAGGTAGTTCCACTGTTGATCCGATACGTCCATCCAGGCCAGCCACATCGAGGCTAACTTAGTTGGTTCTTACAGTTTGCGCTTGTGTTGAGTTCACACTAACTGTTGTTCAGGTAAGCATGAAAGCTTTTCGACATATAACTCGTAATTTTGGTCTGATTTCTTTAGAGCAGTTAAACGTAGACATAATCAGTGACTGTTGGGTGATTACGAAGCATGGGTGATTGATTGCTCGAGGGATGATCAATTGGTTGATGCTGTGCATAAGAAGGGTGTAGATTTACTCCCCACAGGGTGGGGAATCGATCATATAGGGTATAAAATTCAACCCCACGGGTGTAAATTTAAACCCATTTTTCAAGAAAATGGAACCAAAAGGTGTTTATTAAGCACCATTGGGTGCAAAGTTCACTCCTTAAAGGGAGTCTAATCATAACCTTGGGGTGCAAATTTACACCTTCTTGTGGGGTGTAAATTTACTCCCTGAGGGGTGTCACTTATGCGACAAGCATTTACTCCTATTTAAACCTCTTTTTCTCTGTGTGAAGTGCCATCAGACGAGGAGTCCGAATGTCTACGATTTAAAGCCGATTCGGCTATTATTCTGACCAGAAGGTTAATACGCACTAATATTCCGATTGTTAGTATTCTTATCATAATTTAGAAATCGGGAAGATGATGCTTGTTCAGATTTCCATATCTCTTACAATTGCCATTTCTTCGAAAATCGAATCGCAGTCGGTTCGTGCAGTGTGCAAAGTAGGCAAAGTAAAATGGAATCTTAGTTTTAATTTAATTTTAATCTTAATTTTGAAATGATGAGGAGGGGTTTCAGTTTTGATATTTATTATTTGATTATTTGAATAATGCTACTGAGACTTTCTGTACATGTTTCATTTAGAAGTGCACTTCAGAGGCTCAAAACAATGCGAAATTACATTAAATTAACGATTATGTTTTTTAACTATTTATAGGTTCCCAGTTTTTGTGTGTATTTTCATGTCAGCACAAAAATATCACCAATAAGCGAGTTCGTAAATAGCTCTGGACCGCATGACCCCAAAATATCCACAGATCTTAAGGCCCGGTCACACAGGGAGGACGCATGGGGAACGCACGGCCAGCGCATGGGAAATTTGCAATTTTGTCCAGTGCGTTGTCGTGCGCCCAACTTTTGACACCAAATGCATAGCGTGTTGCTAGCGCGCTGAGCGCATACAGGGCGCATACAGTACGCATACAGACCGTACCCAGAGCGCACATGATAATAACTTCCACGAATGCACAGCGTGTTGCTAGCGCGCTGGACGAATGGTCCACGCATGCACCGCGTTCTACGACGCACGGCCAGCGCATTGGAAATCGGAAAAGGCCGTGTGCCTAACTTTTGTCATGATTTTGGAAAAGCTAGCGAGCTGACACAAAATGCACAGCGTGTAGCTAGCGCGCTGTGCGTATACAGGGCGTGTGCCCCGCGTATGTCTGGCGCTGGTCTAGCGCGCTCAACGCACGTCTGGCGTGCCTTTGGCGTGTACATTCATGCGTCGAGCTCCGCGCACACTTTTGAGCATGCTCAAAAAATCCCGACGCACACAGCGAATGACGACGAATGCATAGCGCTGGTCCAGCGTTGGTCCAGCGCGCTCGACGAACGAGTAACGAGTGATGACGCACGCCTAGCGAACGACAACGCACTGGCCAAAATTGGAAATTTTCCATGCGCCGGCCGTGCGTCCCGCATGCGTCCCTTCTGTGTGACCGGGCCTTAAGACACGATGGATACTTCCCACTTGTGCATTTTAGAATAATCACTGCCAAACTGATGGAGGTGCTTCATGAATACCATTTGTTTTCCTCTTGTGAAGAATACTTCCACCTGTGTATCAGATAAATGTACTGTTGGTGCATAAATGAATACTGATTACATAACCTTCATGAGCACGATCCGAGTATTCGTCTCAATGGTTTTACAATTTGGGTACGAATGACCTTTATCTGCCCATGCGCAAATCCTAATTACGAACTCGCTTATTGAGGGAGATCGTTAAAAAAAGGAGGGGGGGGGGGGGGGGGAAAGAAAAGTAGATATACATTTTATTTGGGCTAATATACTTTACTACAGGCCTAACTCATATGTTTGTATACTGTATTGAATAGCAAAGGCTTTGGGGTGTTTTTAAAGCACTCTAGCAGTTATCTGTTCTACCGCTTTTTTCAGGATTTATAAAATGTATTGCTATTTCGTTTAAAAACCCCTCAATCTTACTTACCTCGGAGTGGCTCAGGCGCAGCTCTCTTCTACAAAAGAAATGAAATAAAATCACGTAAGAAGGCTATCATTTTGAAAACCTGCTAGGTAATGTAATAGGAAGTCTAAAAGTAGCAAAAGGTTATAGTCTGCGTTATATTTTTGCATGAAAGAGTTATATGAATGAACAACTTTACTACACGGGTGCTACTATATTGTTGTTAACTAAAATTGACAACCGATCAGAAAGTTACCGCAGAACTATTGAAAAAATATATAAAGACATTTAAACATTTGTAACCGTAATCAATACTGATTTGTAGCCTTCTCCGTATATTTCCACAGGGACATAAAATGTGAGAAATTCCTGGAAAAAAGAAGAAGATAAACGTGTTTTTCTTGCACTGTCGTGTAAGTGTCCCACAGGACATTATTTTATGAGAGACGTACGTTCAGGACTGCGTACGTTGCTCAATCAATTAAAAATTTAAAACCCGTAAAACCAACCCAGGAGTTTTTCAATTCGAGCACTCCCACACCACCGCAAAAAAAGACTTTTTTTTTCTTTGATTTGTACTAATCCCCAAAATGTGAGGACCTTTTATCGACTTGTTAGACAACTTTGCAGTGAGAACTAGTGTGAAGAGTCGCTTCCAATTAAAGGGGTGGCTATATTATGTATACAATTCCTTATAGCCTGTATTTCCCCTTTAAACATGCAAAGTAAGAATGCCACGATCACAATTTTTCACATTTAGAAAATGCATTTCATATATATGTTCTATGGTTACGTATAGATGGATGCAGGATTCTAATAGTCTAAGATATGAATGCACGAATAATTTCGTTATTTACCTGTCTATTCTGTCCTTTGAACATGGATGTTAAAGTAGGATTGTCACAATCACCAGAGGACGAAGATGAATCAGATTCTAAACAAATAAGACAGATAGAACAATAATAAGGTTTTGATTGAGATAGCAGCTACTCTCTAAATGTACAGGAGTGAGGTCATTTTTTGTATTTTTTTTTTGTGGGGAGGGGGGGGGGGGGGGGGGGGGTTATGTCAGAGATCACTTCGAGTAGAGTGGAGTCAATCCCCAAAACAAAGACAAATAGTGGAAAGAACTTTTCAAGAATAATGCCAGAGCCAAGCCTTGAGCGCGCCTTGCGTTGTATCCAATTAATATTATTATCATTGTTATATTATCATAAGTTCAAAGACTACTTTGGAGTATTTTTCACGTTCTTTTGATGTGGATCCAGCCACAAAGAAAGTGATCCTTCACTATATCGAGGTATTTTCTAACAGCTCGGAGGTTGACTTCAATATTTCTGTTCCATTATAGTACACTCTTGCGGTGTCATTCCATTGGATGTCTTAATATTAACTTCCCAATTGGATATTTGTTTCGCTCTTGATCTGGTCCTTCTATACTTTGCGTTAAAAAAAAAGAAACTCTGATGTATTTTGATGTGGCGAAATTATTTCGACTTACTTTATTTTATCATTCCTATCAGGATATTTTGTTTAAGTCCTGCCATATGCAGTATTTTTCGGTTAGTTTTCAGATCTTTCCATTATATTCTCATCATTCTTATGTACACCTCATTTTTAACTGATGTGATTTTTTTCTTTCCAAAGTCTATGTTATTGTCCATGTTTCTGCTCCGTACATTAGAACAGACCATACATACCATACATACAAATTATTAGTCTCATTCTAAGTTAAATTTTCACGCCTCTTGTTGTAAATAAGTGCTTTCATTGCCACGAACGTAATCTTAATGAATATTTGCGCAATAAGTTACTTTGATTTTTTTTTAATTCCAAGATTAAGACCAAACGGTTTAGAATATAGGTCTTGCAAAACCGATTTTTCCTAAATAGGTCTTTACAAAGTCAACTTAAAAAACAGTACCCATTCCCCCTATATTTGGATTTTTTTTCTTTCTTTTAAGAAGTTCATGATTTTTATGCCAATATATTCTAGCAGGGGCGTCATGAGCCAAAGATTGAAGGGGCTGAACCAGGAAGAATTAAAATATAGGAACGCAAAGCAGATGACTCGGTATTAATCCGTTGAATCTTGTAGGGGTTTGGGTGGTTGGCTATTATAGCAACACCCTTTTAAGAATTACATGCCTTACTGAGAGAGAATTTGTTTGCTTTTTTCATTCGGAACTTTAGGAGTAATTTTTATCACATAGGCAATTGAAAGTCTGCTCTCTATATTCACGAAATCTCTCCTCTCTTATGGGGATAAGCAGCGTAAACATCATCATTTCGATTTAGTTTAAATTGAATTTGTCATGTTTAAAAAAAATAAAAAAATAAAACATTACATATAGCAACTAAACTTGACTTTAAGAAACATTTGCAAACTTCACAAACACTTTTTTTTAAAGGCATTTCATATAACATTCTAAAATCCAAATATATGATCACCAATATCAAACAATTAAAGAAAAGAATAATAGAACATACGTGATTAAATTTATGTTCATACACGTCATAAACTGATTCGCACCATGTCACATTTCATGACGACCGCTTTAATGAAAATTATGACTTTTCCTCAAAATAGCAAAGGAGGGTTAGGGTAGCTGAGGCCATTATGTATACTAATAAGGATAACAATAATAATAATAATGATGATAATAATAATAAAAGAAGGTTCTTGTACAGCGCTCGTGTCTGTCAAACTTGACTTTCCTGACGCTCCACAATATTATTATTTCCCGGGATTTATCATGGCTGCCTTTATGGCGCTCTGACACTTGAAGGAATTTATTCCTACCAGATACCCATTTGCCTCACATGGGTCGAGTGCGGCAAATGTAGATTAATGTCTTGCCAAAGGACATTAGTGTCGTGGCGAGACTCGAACCCCTAACCATGTGATCCACAGTCCTGTGTCGTATCCACTCGACCACGACACCTTCACCGTTCTTTAACATGTCACTTACCCTCCATCTCAGTCGAGCTGGAAAGACCAATGAAAAGAAAAATCAAGATAACCGACGCGAAGATGAAAACAACTCTGGAACGATTCATTGCTCTTCCTGAGTTTATGATCTTGACTTTGAAGAGAGATTAAAGGTTATTCGAAGTTTAACGTAGAACTTGACGCAGCTTTTTATTTGTGGAAGTAATAGGAGATCCGAGATAAACCTGGAACAGATGAAAACGTGACTGTCCTGTCAGATGAGTATGTTGGCTAGTGTCGAACGCGACGAATAAAAATGTTCATGAACGTGAAACCTTTTTATTAACAAAAACTGTTTGTCACTATGAAATTCAATTAAAGCAATAGGATTACAATTATTTTCTGCGTGACGCAATATTAGCCTTTGTTCCAGGTTTTTTTCTTTCTGCGTTCTCAAATCGTATAACAAAATAAACGGATGAATGATCCTTCTTTGCGTCTGTTCCAAAATGTTATGCATCATTGTAACGTCATGTCATGAGGAAGGTTGTGTAATGGCACACCTTAAAGTTGTATCTCGAAAATAAGAATTAAAATACGGTTAAACATATATATATATAGTATATGAATTACTCTATAAAACTTGATATAAGGCAAATATAGAGAGCTAGATACTCACCCCCACATTTTGAATAATATATTACTCTAAAAAGTACAATAGCAGATTTTTGTGTCTCGAACCAATTACTGATAAAGAGGGACTCATACAATTGGAGTTGTTGATTATGCGTATCGGGATCTAGTGATATTGGCATATATATATTTTTCTTTTGTTCGTTTAAATGTCAAATTGTATTTTTTTCTTCAAAAGATCAAGTCATGTAATTGCATTGTGAAAGAAACTATTTGGACATGATGGGAAATCCTCAAAAAGCCGATCACCAATATAAGTATTGGTATAATTATTATGCTAAGCTGTGAGGTTTTGGAATCGTCAAAATGATGTGAACTTGGCCCAGTTCTGTTCAAAGTCACATGCACTTTTTATATAAATGTGTATATGGGGCAGCACAAGCATGTGGCAGGCATGTGGTCGTGGTACACAACCTTTAGCTTTAGTTGGTTTGTTTGTTTTACCTGACTGCTGAGAAGGTAAGCCACAAGGGGGCTGACGGTTTTAAATCCTCTCCGAATGACTTGGTAATGAGGACTATTGCCTTACCAAAGGGCACTAGCGCATCGATTTGGTTTCGAACCCTGGACCTCACAGTTACGAGACCACTACTCTACCACTGAGCCATCGCGTCTCCTTCTAATTGTCATTCGTGTATTTAAAATATGAGGGCATTTTAAGTGCCATCCTTTCCATAGGATAACTTTTATATTATACTATTCAACACTAAAATAAAAAGAATGAAAAAGTTCAAAAATTATTTGTTAGCCTTTGCTTTAAAAAGACTGCAATGTTACATGACGTTGACCGGTTTGGATTACCAAAAGATAAATCCTTTTTGGATATGAGCGTCTGTGATCTATATGCTCAATAACGGCAAATCCGACTTGCATTTTAGAATATTACTGAACAATGAAGCTTTTACCGCATTAAGATGTAATGCCGCTCCTGCGAATTAGAGTCGGTAAGATTAATTTTATTTGTATTATCTATTCAATGTGTATGTGCATATGAATTAACTATATTGTCACACGGACCTAGAGAGAGAGAGAGAGAGTGAGAGAGAGAGAGAGAGAGAGAGAGGAGGACGTGCTTCGGATTTCCCAATATTCTATTACTTTTTAGAATGTAGGTTTTTATGTCACATCATTCTTTAATAAATACGTTTGTAATTAAATATCCATTTAACGAAGGTGTGATAATGCGTAATTTCAACCTCGGTCTAATCTTCCAATAAATGGGCGCACTTGATCATTCTATATAATGTGAAAAAAATATGTCGAAATTGATAAGAACAACATGCACTTTCATATTACGTCGAAAATGAAATAGTTTTTTATCTGTGGAAGTGAAAGGAGATCCGAAATACACCTGGAACAGATGAAAATGTGACTGTCCTGTCAGAGGGCTACGTTGTTTTGTGTCGAACGAAAAGAATACAAATATTCATGAACTTGCAGCCTTTTATTAACAAACTATTTGTCATAATTAAATTCAATTAAAGCAATAGGATAAAAGTATTTTTCCGCGTGACGCAATATTAGCCTTTGTCTTCTTTTTTCTGCGTTTTAAAATCGTATAACAAAATAAACGAATGCATGATCCTTCTTCGCGACTGTTCTAAAATTACCAACCAAATATTAATAAAAAGAGGGTCATTCAATTGGAGTTGTTTGTAATTCGTATCGGGATTTAGTTTTATTGGCATATATATATTTTTCTTTTGTTCATTTAAATGTCAAATTGTCTTTTTTTGGGGTAAAGATCAAGTCATGTAATTGCATTGTGAAAGAAACCGTTCGGAAGTGATGGGAAAAGGCTGAACACCAATATAAGTATTGGTATAATTATGCTAAGCTGTGAGGTTTCGGAATCTTGAAAATGATGTGAGCGTGGCCCAGTTTTGTTCAAAGTCACATGCACTTTTTATATATATGTGTTTATGGGACAACACAAACATGTTGTCGTGGTCCACAACCTTTCGATTTAGTTTGTTTGTTAGTTTGTTTTACCTGACTGCTAAGAAAGCATGTGTATGCTTGTAGGTAAGCAACTAGGGGACTGACGGTTTTAAGTCCTCTTCGAAGGACTTGGTAATGAGGATTAATGCCTTACCAAAGGGCACTAGCACATCGACTTGGTTTCGAACCCGGGACCTCCCGGTTACGAGACCACTGCTCTACCACTGAGCCCATCACGTCTCCTGCTAATTTTCATACGTGTATTTCGAATAATGAGGGCATTTTAAGTGCCATATTTTCAGGGGATATTTTTCTATTATATTCTTCCACACTAAAGTAAAAAAGAATGAAAAAGCTCAAAAATTATTTGTTCACCTTTTAAAAAAAAAGACTCAATAACGGCAAATCCAACGTACCTTTTAGAATATAACTGAACAATGAAGCTTTTACCGCATAAAGATGTAATGCAGTACTTTTGATTTAGAGTCTGTAAGATTAAAGTTATTTGTATCATCTATTCAATGTGGTGTCACATTGACCTATAGAGAGAGAGAGAGAGAGAGAGGGAGAGAGAGAGGCGTGCTTGGGATTTCCCAATATTCTATTACTTTTTAGAATGTTTGCTGTATGTCACATCATTTGCTAAATTCGTTTATAATGAAATATCCATTTAACGAAGATGTGATAATGCGTAATTTCAACCTCGGTCTAATCTTACATTCAATAGCCGCAATCGATCATTCTACATAATAGGAAAAAATGACTCGACATTGATGAGAACAACATGCACTTTTTATTAGCGGGAACTTTAAAATGGCTTTTCACATTAAAGTGCTTGTTAACCCATTGTAGCGCCCGTCCCGGGGAGGGGGGCATACCTTTTAAAGGAAGACAAAATAAGAAAGGTGTTGACTAGGATGAATGGCAAAACAAAGTCTTTATTACTTAATCTTCTACAATAACAGTCTTTTCTTACAACAACATATATACGATCAAATGGCATAACAATACTCTTCAAGTATTAAACACAAATAAATCTACCTGTTCGCATACATTGAATTAATTAGCTCTCGGTGTTCCCTAACTATATCACTAAGAACATCACCTTGGAAAGTTTCATACTTTCTTTACGTTACTAATACTATCTCTAAAATAAACTATCCTTACTTCCATGCTTTATTTAAAAGCGCAATATCACTCTTCATCGATCTCATAATCATAACTTGGCTACTAATAAACAACTTAGCCCATTCAAATGTCTATAACATTGAGGTATCAGTCAATCTACTTTAACTTCTAATCATGTAACTCTTCACTTAGCGTCTTCATTAAGAAATCATATAATACAAGAATGTTGGCATAATCATCCCTCTACTATTGCCCAATACTTCCTACTCTTTAAGCTCCAAGACTGAGGATCTCTTGTGCACATAGACCCTTAGAATGCAATTCTACTCCCAGCCTTCACTAATCCCTACAAGTAACTTCTTGTCTCAGGTATTCACATTAATACTGAATAAACTCATAACTCTTTCTTAACTAGCTCATGTATTTTCCAATAGGCATCTGCATCACTTTGATCTAATACAGTATTGCCTTTTTCAGCGAGACTACTGAGCTTGAAAAGATACATCTTCAACAACTTATATCCTAAAACTCCTTACAATATTCACAGAACTGGCAAATAGTCTTAGTCTGCAGTCTGCACTAATTATATAGTTCTAGCAAACTTACAACCAATATTACGATTTCCTCTTACTGTATAATCTCATCTTCACATACAGTTAATATTCTAATTCTAATCATCAAACAATAGTTTACTGAATACATGTATATTCATGTCATGGCAATACATAAAGTAAAGTGAGAGTGAAGGAGAAAGGGTGAACCATACAGAGAGAGAGAGAGAGAGAGAATATAAAGAGAGAGGGGAGAGAGAGAGAGGGAGAGAAGGGGGATAGAGAGAGAGAGAGAGAGAGAGAGAGAGGAGGGGGAGAGAGAGTAATTCCAAATAACATTTAACCTGAATTATCATTCCTAACAATATAATACAATGTACTTCACACTGTGCTTATGTAAGTCTTCAACTACAATATTTCATCAAACAATCCAACTCTAGCTAACTACTAGCCTATAATCTAGGCGGAGTGCCGAGCTTTTTTCTTTGCTGCTAGACTAACCTTAAGCAGAACGTCTGATACGGCGAGACTACGAACCGTGAGTCGCGAAGCGCGGCTCACGGTTCGTAGTCTCGCCGTATCAGACGTTCTGCTTAAGGTTAGTCTAGCAGCAAAGAAAAAATCTCGGCACTCCGCCTAGATTATAGGCTAGCTAACTACTAGTACTAGACAGTGTGACCATGTGTTTCTCAACAAGTGCATCTCCCAACAGAAATCCTTTGTCTTCTCATTTTTCAATCTTGCTGACTGTACCAAACTTTCATTCCCGCCTATAAGATACCATTTTCCAGCATGGGTCAAAAAGCAAACACATTCTATCTCTAACACTTCTCTACCTAGCATTTGGGTATAGCATATACTCTATCTACACTGTGTGTGTTAATGTGTCTTATTGCAGTGGATGGTCAAGCTAGGGGGAGAGGGGATTAGAACTCTGATAAGAAGTTGTGTTCACATTGCACGCACTGCCATATCCTAATAACACACTAGTATTGTACACATGGTGCGTCCACACTCACTCATACCATGACACTGGAAGTTAGAGTTAATCTGACCTCGAACAACTCATTTCGCTATTAAACTGTATCTAACCAAACTAGAAAATATAACAAAGTGCTTTGGCATAATGCATAGTAAATGGCACATGTCCTTGGCTAAGAATATAATATATACACATGAATATGTAAGCAAAAGACAAATATACTGACAGTAATAAAGTATATTCTCTTCTCAAAACTACTTAGAATGTTGTCCAAGTCAAACAACATAATCATCAATCTCACACACACGGTAATAGTTTCCTATCATTACTACAAGTGATAGCAATGTTGCCATCAATGAAATCATCTCTTCCCACATGGCATTTCTTATATTTCCACACATAGTCCACATGTCATATAATCCAACAAGTCATTGGCAAGGATCATTAATATCTCTTTTTACACAGTACTACAAGATATGTGAATAGTGAAGCTAATAGTTTAGAAATACACATAATTATGAAGAACAAGAATATAACACAATTTAATAATACAAGATTCTTTCTTGCAAAATAAGAAAGGTGTTGACTAGGATGAATGACAAAACAAAGTGAGAAGCCACTCCTGGTATCCCAGCTGGTGTGATTTGATGAGTTGTTGGGTGAGGCCACTCTCGCAGGAGGGGGTACCTGAACAACTAAGAGGAGGGACTATATGGGGGCTAGAAATTGTGTCATACATACATAGTCAAAGATATACAAAAAAATAGGGGGGGGGGGGGGGTTATTCTGTGGGGCTCCACACCATTTTATTTATTATATAAAACATTTGTTAACTAAAAGTTTTTCTCGGGGTTTGAAAATTACGTTATTTGTATCAAATGCTTTGAATTTGAATTTCACTCAATATTGAGATCGATTTTCTTGTTACAGAAAAAGAGCATATTATGTTATTGTATGCTTACTGGAACACAATTGGAAAATTATTAACTTGATCTAGAACGCTGTTCAATGTTGGTATGAGGAGTGGTCATGGTATAGTGGTTCATTCACTTGACTCTTAATTCAAGGTTTGAGGGTTCGAATCCCAGCCCGACACTAACGTCGTTTGGGAAGACTTTCATCCATATTTGCCACTCTCCACCAAGGTGTAAATGGATACTTGACCATTTCTCCGGTAATAATAACTGCAGGGTCCCCGGGAGGAAGAGGAATGATACTGTCGAGGCTTATTATCATTATAATTTTTTACTAGACCTATGTATAAAGCGTGAGGGTGAGGCGAGTGAATGCATTTTTATGCATGTATGGGAGTGTATGCTCCAATGTTGGGTATTTTGAGGACATTGTGTGGTATGTGTGCGGAAGTGTGGTCGGGTGGTTGGTATGTGTGTGTGTACGTGCGTGCGCGCGCGCACGTGTGTTAGGGTTTGTGTGTGTGTGTTTGTATGTGTGTGTCGGGGAGGGGCAGTCAGTCCGCAGCGTCCGCGAATTCGCACGTATTTACACAAGTCGTATGCAAGCTATGTACGGTAAAAACGGACATTAAGCAGAAAACATTGGTACATGAAAATTACGATTGCATCAATGTTTCTCTATGGATTTTTTTCATTTATGTACCAATATAAAGAAGATAGACCAATTAATCCATCTTTACAAAACATCAAGATATTTTTTTAACGTTAACATGCTCTAAAAAGAGCATTTAAAACAGTCTAAAAAACATAGCAACTTAACGATTTGCAGCATTAAAAAAATATATGAAAACGCTACTGCATCAAAAAGTAATTTGGTTCATTGTGATGATAAATATACAAACTTTCAAATCATCACTGTTTCCTTTGTTTTACTTCTTTATACCAGTCAGGAACACGGTAAATACAACACCATGTTCATTCCAACATATTCAACAGCGGTGACACAGACGATATGCGTGTGTCATCAGAGTATGACGTCATGTGCCAACCGGGGGATACTACGTTATATCTAGCTTTGCGTCGATTATCGATGTTCTGTGCCCGTGCGCTGTACATGAACACGCACGGCCGGAGGATAGACGGTGATTAGGGATATCCACGTATTACACTCTGGTGCGTAACCCCCGGACGTAGAGGCGTTGTATTGCCCCACATACTCATTATTGTGTATCATACTCATGCGCTACTTAATAATAAAAGTCTACAGAGCTGAGCTGCAGAGTACAAGTTGGATGCGGATACGTACTCAAGTACAATCAAGTACACTATAGAATACCACCTCTAGAATGAAAAGGGGACAGTAGGGAGGGTTGAAGTGTCTTTATGTGCTATTTTTGGCCAGGCTTTGATATCAAACTGATACAAAGAAGACACATTTTCTTTCTCAAATGTATATTTGTGAAACTACAAACTTTCGGGGGGGGGGGGCGATGGGCATTGGTATTGTGATTGAACAATGACAATATGATTGTTCCCATCCCTGCTTATAAATTTCATGGCTGTATTGCAGGCGGTTGGTTGTAACAGTTCTGAAATGTGTTTTTATTTAAATTGTAAACCATGGACTAATCAATGGGAAGAGCCTTTAAACATTAATTTATTTTGGTAATCCCCAGGCATTCTTTGATAGTAATATTTTATTTGATGTTTCTTTTGTCAATTTATGTAACTCCAGTTCATGTGTATTTTTAGAAATAAAATAATTACAAAATTCTTTCCCTTATTCTCTTATCTGTTTGTTTTTGTTTTATAGTGACCCGCAAAATATATATCTGATCATTTATTTTCTGTTTTTGTTTATATGGTAATGACCATTTGATAGAAATTTTAATGTGTGGTGGGTTGAAAGGACGCAAATGAAATTAATAATATTCTAATTTTCACCTTCAACATCATTATCACAATCATCAAAGTCATCGTCGCCATCACAATCATTATCATCATCACCACTATTAACATCACCATCATAATCACTGTCATCATGATCATCGCCATCACCATTATCATAATCACCATCAGCATTATCACCATAGCCATCATGATCATCCCCATCACCATCATCATAATCACCGTCAGCATTATCACCATAGCCATCACGATCATTGCCATCACCATCATTATCACCATAGCCATCATGATCATCGCCATCACCATTGCCATCATCATAATCACCAAAGCCATCATGATCATCACCATCAGTATTATCACCATAGCCATCACAATCATCATAATCATCATCCTAATCACTGTCAGCATTATTACCATAGCCATCACCATCATCATCATAATCACCGTCGGCATTATCACTATTGCCATCATCATAATCACAGTCATCACCATAGCCATCATGATCATCGCCATCGTCATCATTATCACCATAGCCGGTTAAACAAAAAATATATTATTAAGACTACTACCTTACTAATGATAAATAATTATAAAAAATGAAATTGGACTAGGAATAACATTTCCATTTTATAATATTCATATTTTATTTATAAACTGACTTTGACATGTATGTTGAGAACTTGAGACCAGTGAAAAAATATGCAGGGCTCAGGACGAAATAGCCCCCGAAATGCCCAAAAGAGCCCCCGAAGATCAGAAAAGAGCCCCCATAGAGTTCAATGCAAAACAAATTTTAGAGTGTTATTTTTATGCAGGCAAGCTTGAAAAGTAGCCCCTGAAAAATAAATATTAATTTTTTCCCTGCTTGAGACCATTACTTGCATAACATGTGTCGCTGAGAATAAAAGTATTATCAGAGTAAAACAGTTCAATCAGTTTTTTATTATAATAAATGCTTTGTTCATGTAAAGCTCTGGAATCCCACCTTCAAAGTATCAGAGATACAAAAATGTATTCACTTGAAATGGATTTTTCTTTTACTCAAAGAATATAAGCTGAACAAAATCCTTCTTGTCCTTCTCCCAAACTCCGCTTTCAAGATTGTTTGTTCCTATGTGAAGTCCAGCAAATGCTGATCCAGGAATGCAATGGAGACTGATGTGTGAAGTCTGTGTCTTAGATAATTTGTTGTCAATGTTCCGCAAGTTTTGATGGTTGAGTGCATCCGTCAGAAAAACAACAACATCTACATCTAAGGTGGTACTGGACAGGACCAATTGGTATATACGTCCAGACTTCCGTGGCATCGCAAACTGTCGACAAACATCACAACTGAGGGTGCAGAGTTCAAAAATAAAAATGAAAAGGTGCCCATAAAAATACAGTGGGTTGCAGACATCATCTAATTTTTAGATGAAGTAGAGCCACATCGACGCTCTAGCCCACCTGTGTACAGCTGCGCTGAGTGGTCATTCTGCATGTAGCTCCAAACTTTGGTATTGAAAGACTTGGCTGATGTTGACTTTGATGATGGTGGCTGCCGGCTGGTACTAGGTAGTTGATTCCATAGCGTAATGGTACGAGGATAGAAGCTGTTCTTGTATTCTTCGGTCCTGGCAAATGACAAATGATAAGAAGGAATATAAAATGGCTTAGTTCAGATCAAAGTAGCTAGCCATTTATGGTAGACAAAACCTGCTTGCATTAAAAAAAAAAAATTAATGAAAAAAAATTACAGGTGTCAAATTCATGAAGTTTTCCCTTCATTTTTCCACATGTGCACAAGTTGTAAAATGTAAGTGTTTAACTTTGGCTTTTTGTTTCAATTCTGCTTTGTTCATAATCATAATGCTGCTTATTTCTATGGCTGGTTGTAAAGTTTGAGTTGACCAGAACCAAAACAAAAGGCACAACCAAACTAGTTTGAGAATCCCTAAATTAATTATCTGAGTCTGACCAGACGCCAGAGTCACAGTTTAACTCTCACAGTTGACTGTTAAATTCGTGTAAAAATAAAATGGATTAAGCATAAATATTATCAAGAGAGCTTGCTAATTTAATGGGAAAGTACACGTAAGTCGAGGGCCCCAGATCAGATATGGCTTTGTTTTATGCCGGATCGGTACAGAAAAGGCTATGTATGGGACCGGTACGCAGTCGCGGTGATGACTACGAAAGTGCGGCCATGTTGGCGAAACGTACACTTTTCGCGCCATATCGGCAAAAATGAGTGATTTTAACGTAGCCGTCACACAACTTCCGGTTGAAAATCGAAAAATGTGTAACTTTCATGGCCATAAAAGCTAATAAAATACATCGTGCATCAATCGAACTCTGCGTTTTTTCACTTCTGCCAACATTGTTCTTGTGAAAAATCAAACAATTGGGGAAAAACATCGTTTATACCAGTCAGGAACACGCTAAATGCAAGGTAATGTCAGAATACCTCCTACGAAAGAAGGAAAATATGGACACATTTCAATGAATATTTACAATCACTTAGATGCGGTAAAATTAGGAAAATTTCATATCAAAATACTGAAGTAAAAACGGGTGGTGAGTAGAATATAGCAGTGATGAATGATGGCGGAGTTACCACCGTTTTACTTACGGTGCGGTGAAATGGATGAAATGGAGAAGACAAGACAAGACACCGACTAAACACTAAACTAACCTTATATTATCTCTACTTGTACTTCAGCGAAGCTCAGCATAGCTGCAGATTCGCAGCTAACATGCTAACTCCCGGGTCTTGAGGTGAGCCGGGAGTCCATGATTCGGGAAACTAAGCGATCCTGGAGTAAGTGTGTGTGTTTGACAGCAGCAGAATCCAGAATGGTGTGACGGCTCGTGTCCGTGACTCTTATAGGCCCGTCTTTGAGAGGTTGCCAACGGACGGACGCGTAAGCGCATCCAAGACACGTATGAACTTACACGTCCGCGAAATAGGGTACAATAATTTGGCTTACAAAAGGCAATTTTACAACATTCCTCCCGGTTAATTAGATTGTAGCATATATCTAAGATATTGCAAAATCTCAAAAACTCTCCTATTAGAGCATAACAAACCGGGGAAAACTGAGTTACAGGATATATAAAGAGTTACAGAATATATAAAGAGTTACAGAATATATAAAAAAGTTACAGTCCGTTAATACAATCCATGAATTTGCAAGTACACTAGACTCAAGGTAACCGTACAGTGACCGAGTCTAATGCACATTCCAGAACAAATGAGTATTTGGAAAATCCTGTATATATACAACGGTGAATCCTGTATTTATACAACGGATAATCCTGTAAAAATATTCCAAGGACACCTGGATTGCTTCAACAGAAATGAAATACCATATGGACTAGAAGCCTATCCATTGCTAAGTTCCGCCTCAGGTCAACCCCGGTCCAGCTAAAACTCAAGCTGGGGAACCGATGCTGGAACAATACTTATCGATAGCCTTAGCCATTAAAAAAACAATATAATTCCTTTCCTTGAATTACATTCTGCGGAAGAGCACGGTTGTCTGTGCATGACCAGATCGAGAATAATCAATCGGGGAGCATTTTCCATATCTAACAGATTTGTTATACTGTTTGCATGGAGCACACGCCCTAATATCCCTCGACATGCCATACCCGAAATATCCGGACCTGATTATACTCCCGGTAGGGTTAACACCAGCATGACCAGTCGAAGGGACATCATATTCAACCGGATCACTTCCCATTGTAATAAACAAGGAATCACTTTATTGGGCCATCTTCTTGGTCTCTCTTCCAAATCAGGTCACCTTTAACAAAAAATAACTCTTTAGTCATTCCATAAGAATTTATTTCCAAGATCTTCTTCTGATATGACTCAAATTATAATCATAATCTCCTGGATTATCTAACTTAAGTTTTTATAAACATGACCTGACCTGGATTCCGAGACTGAATCTGACTTCTTGGCTAACAGAACTACATAATCTACGACTACTATAGGCAATGTCAGAACAGGGGCAGATGTCATGTAAGATCGTTCACCTCGTCGAAAGCCGGATGTTGTTCAGGTTCCCAACGAGGAGCATGCTTTCCAGTGAGTCCATAAAGAGGTGCCACCGTACAAGCATATTTCTTGAGAAAGATCCTACGATCGTTAACCAAGCCCAGGAATCGCTCAACCTCCATTGTATTAGTAGGTACGGGCCAATCCCTAACATGATGAAGACCAATGGCATCTACTTCCCTACCCAGGAACTCGACTCTTCTCTGGAAGACCGAACATTTCTTCGGTTTAAGCTTTAGCTTGAAAACCTTGAAACGCTCAAGAACTTTCCTAAAGTTCTATGTGATCCGAGAAGGAAATTCCTAGTACCCCAACATCACCCAGAAAGACAAGTGCAATGCCCCAAGTTAGTCCCCTGAGAACCAACTTCATTACCTATGAAGAGGTGACAGGAGCATTACACCAAAACCCATACAAACAAGAAATTGAAAGAGAGGTACCTTGATGATGACAGCTTTCTCCATGACCAGCAATCCCAAGAGCAACTGAAAATCAAAGTGCTACCTAATTTGTACACTATCACTTCCGCTGGCCAATCCTGTGCGATAGGCACAACCACATCCGCTGATTCATCAAATGGAGGTGGCCATGGTGGGAGAAACCAGGGACATTCAGGCACATAGACATCCGTTGATTCATCAACAGGAGGAGGTGGCCATGGTGGGAGAAGCCAGGGACATTCAGGCACATTGACACCCGTTGATTCATCAACAGGAGGAGGGGGCCATGGCAGGAGAAGCCAACAACATTCAGGTACATCAACATCAATTGATTCGTCAACAGGAGGAGGCCAAGGCGGGAGAAGCCAAGAACATTCAGGTACATCAACATCAATTGATTCGTCAACAGGAGGAGGCCAAGGCGGGAGAAGCCAGGAACATTCAGGACACTCGGGTTGCAGATCAGAATCCTGACTACCCCCTTTGTCTAGAAGAGTTGACTTACTCATACCTAATTGAGACGACCCAGGTTTCGGATTAACCTCCTCATCCAATGGGTCTTCTCCGGAAAGAAGTTCAGACTCAAGACTTGCGGACTGACCGACATTCAATTCAGGTAAGTCCAAATCCAGTTTAAGTAAGTCTACTATTGTTGACTGACCGAAATCCAGTTCAGGTAAGTCTACTCTTGTTGACTGACCGAAGTTCAGTTCAGGTAATTCTAATCCAGTCAACTGACCTAAATCCAGTTGAGGTAAGTCTAATCTTGACTGACCTAACACCACTTCAGGCAGGTCCACTCTTACGGACTCACCGAGATCAGGCACAAGCAAATCCATTCTCGACGGTCCCAAATCTGGTTCAGGTAAGTCAAATCCGGACTGACCGAAATCAGGTTCAGGTAAGTCCAATCCCGGCGGACCTAAATTTGGTCCAGGCAAATCCAATCTGGACTGACCGAAATCAGGTTCAGGTAAATCCAATCCCGGCGGACCTAAATTTGGTCCAGGCAAATCCAATTCGGACTGACCGAAATCAGGTTCAGGTAAGTCAGACTCGACTCGAGAACAGTTCTGCACAACAACGAGTCCCTGGACAGTGGATTGAAGGTTCTTCATTTGAGATCCAATTGAAGAATATGAACTCTTCACCTGAGTCTCCATCAAAGAAACAGAACCATGGATCTGATCCACCTTCTTCTCCAGATTCGAAACTTCAATCCTGTCCAATCGGGAGGGTTGTGGTTGTTGTTGTGGAGGATCAGGTATAGCTGTACGGCTAATCCTTGGCTCCTCCGCAGATACCTCTACAGACGTTTGTCTGACATCCTTCCGCGATTTGTCATGAATTGCCTTATGGGTATGCTGAAACCATCTCACTAAGTCGATGGCTTCCTCCAAAGATCTAGGGCAATAATAAATAGCATAGTGCCCAGCCTCTCTATCAAAGCATCCTTGGCAAAATCTATGGACGACCTGCTTTTCAACATGGTGGTCCGGTAAATCTGCAAAGGCATGAGCAGCCAATGTCAAAAGGCGGTTCGCCCAATCTACATGGTATTCCTCAGGTTGCTGCCTCGCGTAATTAAATTGCAATTGTGCAACTTCGTCCCTTGATGCAAACCGCTTCTCCAGTTTCCGGACTAAGTCCGCAAACCCAAGATGAGGTTCATGCTTAACGAGCCATGAGACATACTCGCTTGCACTTCCACCCAAGCACCAGCAAAGTTGATTCCTTCGTTGGCTCAAAGTCCATCCAAACGCCTCAGCGTCAAGGTTGAACTTAGCGATGAACGCTTGCCAACTCCCGCGGCCATCGAAAACCATGGACTTGGGCCAGGAAACAGACTTGTGGCCCCTCTCACGGTTACCATCCCCACGAAATAAGTGGGAACTATGGGTATCCTGAGATCGGTGCACATGTGGTGGAGGAGGAAAACCATCACGTTGATAGGCAGTATGCCGATAATCTTGGTATCTGGTATACTGCGGCGAACTCTGTCGAGCGGGAGGTCTCTCCATAGGAGGAGGAGCCTCCTCTGCAACGCTCTGCTTACCCTGATTCCGAATAGTGCTCTGAAGAGTGCTCTGGAGAGCCTCTATTATTGCCTTATATTTCTCTGTTTCTACCAACCACTCAACATCCTGTTCGGATGGAGTTTTGGAAGAGACTGCCCCAGTTCCACTAGCTTGGGAAGCCATTGGCTTCTCTTGACTCCATAAATCTAATACAGACATTCGAATTCAAAATTCAATTACTCTAAATGCAACTACTTTGAATTCAACTATATACTTTGAATTAACCCAACCTTGAATTCAAGTATTCAACCAACTCTGAATTAAACCAACTTTGAATTAAACCAACTTTGAATTAAACCAACTTTGAATTGAACCACCTCTGAATTGAACTAACTTTGAATTGAACTAACTTTGAATTGAACCAACTTTGAATTCAACTAACCTTGAATTCAACTAACCTTGAATTCAACTACAACTTTGAATTCAACTCACTTTAAATTCAACTACTCGGAATCCAACTAATCAGAGTCCAACTAATCGGAGTCCAGCCAATCGGAATCCAGTTTCTAGAAATCAAGTTACTTTGAACTCAGTTACTCTGAATTCAGTTTTCTTGAATTCAGTTTTCTTGAATTAATATTTCTTGAATTCAATTTTCTTGAGTTTAGTTGCCTTGAGTTTAGTTTCCTTAAGTTTAGTTTCCTTGAGTTCAGTTTCCTTGAATTCAGTTTCCTTGAATTCAGTTACTTTGAATTCAGTTACTTATTTTTAAATCAGTTACTTTAAAGTCTGTTACTTTTAATTGTGAGAAATCTAGCTAACAAAGCTCTATTTTTGCAATGCAAGAGTCCGAGTCGGAATCCAAAATGAAATCCGAAAAGTCCTTCAATTATAAACTCCCAACCCTTGAGCCAAGAGATTGAACTAAGTTCAAATCACTCGCGCTCTAACTACTGTAGACCGAGTCGAGAAAACCTGCTCAAAAGTCTTGGTGAACACGACTCGGGTACTACAAGGCTAGAGAATTAGCAATTCAAAAATATGAAAGCTGACTATTCTTTAAATAATAATTCCCAACCGTAATTGAGCTAAGAGATTCGAATAAATTCAAGTCACTCGAGCGCCAACTACTGTAGACCGAGTCGAGAAAACCTGCTCATAAAGTGCAGACGACCAAGACTATGGTAATACAGTTAGAGAATTATCAATTCAAAAATATAAATTGAAATCTGACTAATCTTTTAATATAGTAATCCCCAACCGTAATTGAGCTAAGAGATTCGAATAAATTCAAATTACTCAAGCTCTAACTACTGTATAGACCGAGTTGAGAAACCTGCTCAAAAGTGCTGGTAAACACAACTATGGTACTACAAGGTTAGGAAATTAACAACTCCTTGTTAAGAAATTCAAAAAGAGTGATCAAATTCTAGATCTTTATTAAATCCCAATTTGGAACTAAGCTTATTTTAATAAATTAAATTAATACTCCCTACGATGACACATACACATATGCAGCAAAACTACACACATGCACATTTATTAGTTAATTAATTTAGTTAAGTCTTAACTACCTTAATTATTTTTAATTTCAATAAAATATAATTAGTTACTTATTCTCAACTATACTCTGTCCCCTTCCCTACTTTTCTACAGCGAAAAGTAGAAAACTCGAAAGAGACAGGAAAAATGTCAAGTCTTAACTACCTTAATTATTTTTAATTTCAATAAAAAATAATTAGTTACTTATTCTTAAGTATACTCTGTCCCCTTCCCTACTTTTCTACAGCGAAAAGTAGAAGACTCGAAAGAGACAGGAAAATGCAAGTAAGTGCAATCACTTGCATTAATTTAATTTAATTTATCTAGTTAAAATTTATTCTTAACTACTCTGTCCCCTTCTCAACTTTTCTTTCAACGAAAAGGAGAGGAACCGAAAGAGACAGAAAATTTACTTAAATTTATCTAGCTAGAATTTATCCTTAAGTATTCTGTCCCGTTCTACTACTTTCCCTCTAAAAGACACGAAAGAGACAGATAAATGCAAGTAAGTGAAATCACTTGCATTAATTTAATTTAAATTATCTAGTTAAAATTTATTCTTAACTACTCTGTCCCCTTCTCAACTTTTCTTTCAACGAAAAGGAGAGGACTCGAAAGAGACAGAAATTCTTAACTACTCTGTCCCCTTCTCAACTTTTCTTTCAACGAAAAGGAGAGGACTCGAAAGAGACAGAAATGCAAGTGCAATTTGATACTGACACGAAAGTGACAGCATCCAACAAACTAGAACAATATGTGAAATGCCAGACAAAAATAATTATTATTATTATTATTATTATTATTATTATTATTATTATTATTATTATTATCGCGGGCGTTGCGGACTGACTGGGGGGGGGGGGGGGTGTTCAACTAATTTCAGATTAAAGGTAGACACCCCCTCCCCTCTCTCTTTTGAGAACCACAACAAGTGCAGTTTTATCAGCTCTTCCAAACCCTGTCATTTGGAAATAGCTAGGGGCAATTCACGTGAAACGGGACAGGGAATATGATGGTGGTAATTCCTTCCTCCCCACCCCACTCCCCACATGCCCCAACTGTTTATAATACTACATATTTGAACATGCTATTGGCATCTGTTTTCACTCTTTCTCCCTATCTCCATCTTTCTTTCTCTCTTACTATCTCACAACATTATTTATTTTTCATTTCTATGACATCAACTTCTCTCACCATCAAAGAGTTCTCTCTTATATCTTTCCTTTTCTTTTTTGCTCTCTCTCTCTCTCTTTCTATCTCTTTGTTCTCTCACGGTCTGTTTCCCGACTTTTCCACGTATGATACAATTCATCCGACCGTTTGCACATTAAAAATAAAATGATATGAAGAGAATATTGTATATAAGATGAAACAAATTAGGTTCAATTTATTTATTTTTCTTAAAACAACAAAATATTGTTATTCACCATGTTCACAAATTATTAAATTGAAGGTCAGATATTCAGCTCAAATAGCCTCATCTGCTACTTGAAATAATTTCAATCTTATGCATTTGCAACATTACTTTTTCCATATATTTTTTAAAAGCATAGACTATTTGTATGCCCTGTTTATTTCCTTTCATGGAATGTATTGTATCATCATTTACACCACCGTATTACAAACTTAATTATAAAAACATGATGATTTTTTTTTGTTTTTTTTTTGTTTACCCATAACTCAGTTTTTTTCTCCACTGAAACAATGACCATCCGATGTACAAAAGGATATCATTTAGAGTGTTGGTTGCTTTGTGGTACACATTCACACCAACGACATATCCGGCTCTTTTAATTATGAATAATGCGTGAGATTGAAATCGACATTTCTCGATACTTTTGTGATCAGGAGCTACGGGAGTGATGAAATATCCCAAAAGGGGCGGAGCAATTAAAATACGCTTCGACTTAATGGTGACGCCGCAGCTTATATGCAAATGATGCAATCAGCGTGCTACCTAGTCATCTATAATACTTCATTTGTATATGGGACGGTGATAGGAAAACTAGAAGAAAAAAGGGGAAACTAAGAAAAAGTATACAATTGTAGAATGATAACAATTGAAAACAAAGAATAACACTAGGAAAGATTGGAGAAAATATGAAATGAGAGGGGAGAGGACCTGTACCTGTAGAAAATGAATAAAAACTAAATTATGGGCTTTGAATATGTGTTCATCACTGACACTGATGGGCCTTTCAACTTAATTATGTGCACATATCTGATGAACCATCAAAAAGGATTTGAATTTACAACAAAATAAATCGTATTGTAGCACAGCACTGCAAAAGTAGGAAAATCTACTAATATACAAGATATTGTACACAAAAATAATTCTGGTGAATAGACGAATCTTATGAAGGGATTTAAGTCGCGCCAACACCGGTCTTATATCAAGTGGCTGTGCCTTCTTGATCACATGAGATAAATAAGCCTGTTAGCCAATAAATTAGTAATTTAAAACATTATCAAACGTACAATTCTTATTGCGTCCAAGTTTTACGACCAGGGAAATACTATGTACGAAGCCGATATCTTAGAACAACGATGTATCCTTGTATAGCAAACACCAAGTCCTACGGAATCTGATTCGGTTCAGATAAACCATAGGTCCTATTTCCAGCATATATCATTTAGGTTTACCCATAGTTATGATTTCATCTGAAAATCAAAACCTATTTATTGTGCCCCAACAGTAAAAGCGTGAAGATTGAGAACATCAACATCCAACCTTCAGTATTTTTTTGTGTTTGTATGTGGGATGAGTGGTTGTGTGGGTGTGGGTGTGCGTGGACGTGTTTGTTTAAACCTTATCAGATTAATACCGTTATGTTGAAATTCATGAAAATGTAGGCCTTTGTTCAAAAGATGATTCAGAAACCAAATAATTAATAAGTCGAGTCAAACGTTTTTGTGTTAATTGCCTCTTCATTACTTATAAATGATGAAGTGTAATTTTTCTTTATAAAGTTTTATTACACAATGACAGTAGTCAGACATGAGAAGGCGCGTTTTCAATAATTTAATTTTACATTGTTAACAATGTAATGGATATAGAATTCACATAATCAAATACAGTATTATTTACATACAGTCATGTATTCTAAATCATGACAAAACCAATTCTTACATGTGTTAGCGATTTTAACAAAAAATTCTGGTTAAACAGATATTTATCATTTGCAAAAGTAAATTTTATAATCGCATGTACGATACAACTTTAAGTTGGTGTCATTTTCTACCTCTAAAGTATCGTTACACATATTAAAAGAAGTAAATCAACATATTGATCGACAAATCTCTAAGATTACTCATGATCTCAATTGGTATAATAAGACAACGAAAATTATACGAAGAGAAGAATTAATATATATGTACATCCTTAACGCCAATCACCTATTTCGCAAACCATTGTCATGGCGATTAATACGTCCAAGAAAACCTGTGACTCAAAGTTTATTGTTTCTCATAATATTTAAATCCCTCTTCTCTAACAAAGTCGTTCATGCCGACACCGGTGTCGCCTACCACCTGGTTGTTGAGCTCACACACACCGTTGCCGATGTTAAATGACACGCAGTCATCTCGCTTGTTACACTCGGCACCGCATTTGACCAATGACAAGCCATGTTTGGCTTTGATCACGTGATTTCGAAGGCGCCATCCCTCGACCCGTTTGAAGAGGGAGGTCTTCTGGTGGACTATGTCTGCTTGTGATGGTATTATGGGCAATGCCTGGTGAATTGTGGTAAAATCTGTGGAAAATAACCGAAATAAACACTCGATGTTGTGTTTGACATTACCTATCAAAATGTAGGCCTACATTAAAATACGTTCGCAAAGGCTTTCAAAGAATGAACCTTGATCAATTTCAATAGCCTTGTTTATCACCTTTTGAAATATGCGAGCATTACAGCGACGTATAACCTAATGCAAACATGATTTCTTTGGGATATGCAATATGGTATTTTAATTGCCCTTGAGTTGATTGCTCGGAAGTCTTTGTAATTGTGTTATGAATTAAAATAAAGATTATAAAGATGTAAAGCTAAGTAAGCTAACACTTCTCACTCACCACATACTTCGAATCATCAGGTCATTGCGTCGGGTCGAATGGACGCGTAACCCGACCTTTTGTGAAAACATGCCCCTTTATTTATGAAATGTCTGGGTAATGCTTGATAAATAAACCATCTCATCTTCAAATGGTCCGGTCCAATTTACCCGATACTTTGTGAAAACCCTACAAGAAGTAGCGTGATCTTCCGCTTTCGTTTCACAACGGGCCGTGTAACGCGACCACCCGACCGGACGCAATAACCCGATGATTCGCAGTAAGCCCTACGCCCTTTGAATGTTTTTTTAAAGTGATATATTGCGCCATACAAATGCTGTTCATCATCATCATCATCATCATCATGACTGTGGACCGGCTACAGACGAGATGGCCGAATGGAGGACTGTTTATGAACGATCGTATTATGGACATTATTTACACACTCTACCCCGACCACAACCCGTATTACGGTTTTCTACAACGGTTCCAGAACGTAATGAGAACTAGTTTGGTGCGTTGGGGGCTTAAGATTGGAAGTGGTAAAGCTCCCATGCCCTCTCGATTGGCCTGTTCTTTTGCAGTAAAAGCCCCCCTTCGCCCCTATTTATTTTTCTGAAATAGAAGGGCTTTTCCCGATAACCACACTTTTTTGGTTGTAATCTTTACAGGGATGTTACTTCTAGCGTTAGCTCAACCATTGAATACTAATGATGACAATAATAACTAACAATAATAAAATGAGGATAGTAGTTACATAAAAATGTTTCTAATTGCTTTACTATCATAACTTGAAGTGTTTTATCTTTAATAATAATAATAATGATAAAAAACATAATTTTGTTAACCAAGAGAAGTCTCATCAGCTTCAGCGCTGTTCAGGGCCCTTCAAATATTATTACCCTACCAATTGATTGGTATCCATTTAAAACTGGGTTGGAAGTGGCAAATGTGGATTAATGTCTTGCCAATATAAGGACATTGACGCCGGACTGGGATTCGAATTCTAAACATTAGCATTGAGAGACAAGTGACTGAACCACTATACCATGACACCTCCAAAAATTCCACGGCACCTCCAAATGTTTTGTGAATGCTCACCTGGCATTGGAGTACGATTTTCTGTAGGCGTTTCACGAGTTGCCTGTAATCAAACAAAAATATACAATTCTTTTTCGTCAAGATAATCAGAATAGATTATTTTATGAAATAACTTTGATTATTTTATTGTGATAAGTAGATTTTATGAAAACAGGTTAATATAGAATTAAAAACATAACTTAGTAGAAGAATAAGAAACAACCCAGTAACCGATCGTGTTATCATTGAACTCATTGTTATGAAATATATTTCTGTTCTAACTCGTAAAATAAGATGAATTAAATGAATGAATGCATGAATAAACGAATACTCGTAAGTGATTGAGTGAGTGAGTAGATTGATGGAATACATTGCAAGATGAACGTCAATTTATGATGTTATACACAATTTTATCTATAACTTTTTTTAAAGTCAATTCTTTATACCGAATTACATTCTTCCCAGCGAATGTTTGTATGTCATATGACACCGTCATGGAGAACTTACATGTGTTGACCTTGTGGGCACGGTTGTTTCCTCTGCAACACCTGTGTATAGAATAACATTAAAAAGACGCGCATTACAAGATGCAATGCTAGGTAAAGATTCACCCCTTCCAACCCACTCAGAGGTAACATAGTACACTTGACCCTGATATAGCATAAGCCTATACCTGACTGATTTATTAAAATCTTAGTTGAAATTTCATGTAGCCTGCCGGATAGTTTCAAATTTATCCTAAAAGATCAATAACTCCATACGCTCTCCAAATCAACATTTCGATTTTTTTCTCTCTCTCTCTTTGTTGTTCGTTGTTTTATTTTGTTGTCGTTTCTATTTTTTAACGAGTGTTTACCTAAGTCCATTGGTCGTTAGAGAAGAAGGTATATGACTTTCTGGCCATCTTTTTTTAGCTAACGTTTATAGTATGTCCATTTAATAGACCTATAATAAAACACCTTTATCGATTTACATTATAAGACAACAGGTGCCTTCAATGATTTAAGCAACAGCAAACTTGATGTTTTTGTAGTTGTTGAGATGGGAGGGGGGATGCTGCACCCCTAAAGTATCATTTAGGGCCCCCAATCCGCCCATGTGTTTGCCACGTTTGGATAATGAGAAAAATATCAATTATTAAACAAAATTATACAGAATCTTAACTCAACTGTAAATCTGTAAACGAGGATACAATATAAAACGGTGACAATTTACGAAGCAGAAACGCTACTTCGGCTTTCTTTCCCACTGCCCCAAGTACATACATGTATGTATATTATATATTTTTCACTCTGGATTGCCAGTGTCGGTAGCATGTGGTCAGGCAATCCACACAACATATCTGAGTATGATCGAATCCAAGATTGAAAATGAAAAAGCTCACATGCCCTCTCGATCGCCCTCTTCTCTTGCCATACAAGCCCCTCTTCGCCCACCCATCTATTCTTCTGAAATAGAACGGCTGCATATCCCCGGTAACCACACTTTGTTGGTTGTAATCTTTACAGGAATGTTACTTCTAGTGTTGGCTCAACCATTGAATATTACTGATTATAACAGTGATGATGAAGATGATAATAATGATGATAATAATTATAATTACAATACAATGACAACAATAATTATTATAATAATAGTACCATCATAATACTAATGATAATGATAATGATAATATGTTACTAATAATCATAAAAGAAACAAAAACGATAGCAACATCAATAAAAAAATGATAAGGATACTACTACTACTAATAATTGATAATAAATAAAAATGACATAAACAGTTACATACTAATGTTTCAGATTGCTGTACTATACCAATAGTGTTTTATCAGGATTTGTCTTATCTGAAATAAAGAGAACAATGATAATAAATCTATTTTGTTTAATCAGCTTCAGTACTGTTATGTCAGAGGGCCCTGTAATTAGTATTACCCTAGCTATTGCCAGCTGTGTGAGAACTTAAGTGGCGAATATGGATTAATATCTTGCCAAAGGACAGTGGTGCCGGGCTGGGATTCGAACCCTAAACATTAAGAGTGATAGGCCAATGAATGAACCACTTTACCATAACTCCTCCACACAATTTTGTAAATACTTACCTGGCGTTGGAGTCCGTTTTTCCGTAGGTGTTTCAAGAGTGGCCTGTAATCAAACGGAAATATACAATTCTTTTTCGTCAGTATAATCATAATAGATTAATTCGTGAAATAAATTTTGTTATTTTATTGTGATACGTAGATTTCATAAAAACGGGGTAATTTAGAATTACATACATAACTAAATAGCAGAATAAGAAATAACCCAGTAACCTACTTTTTCTGTTCTAACTCATAAACGATGTCTGACACTTGTATTTGTTAATGGGAAAAAGAAGGACCCATGTCAAATGTACGTTAACCAAATAAATAAAATGAAATAAGATGAATGAATGAGTGAATAAGTGTTTAAGAGGGTGAGTTAATTGAATGAATAAATCGCATGATGAACGACAAGTTAATTTATAATGTCATACAAAAATTATCAAGAAAAATCATTAGCCAATTTTTTAAATTACACCATATTATATTCTTCCAAACTAATATTTGCATCACTGTATTTCTGACCCCGTCACTGAGAACTTACACTTGTTAACCTTCTCGGCACGGTTGTTCCATCTGTAACACCTGTGTATGGAAAAAGAATAGCTTGAAAAATATGATCGATGATTTAAACGATTTGATTTATAGAGGCAAAAAGATCGTCAGTGATCTTTATTCAACCACGAAAAATTAGTTGGCGATACAGCTTTCTCCTCTCCTGCTCGCACACTCTGGAACAGGCTCCCGCCTCAAATTCATCACCAACCTGCCAACAGTAGAACAATTCCCACAGAGTTTGGAGACCTTTCTGTTCTAAAACCTTATCCATTCGTTGAAAATTACACTGTCACTGCTTGGTAACACTAACTCGTGAAAG
Source organism: Strongylocentrotus droebachiensis (assembly GCA_035222895.1). Taxonomy (NCBI): domain Eukaryota; kingdom Metazoa; phylum Echinodermata; class Echinoidea; order Camarodonta; family Strongylocentrotidae; genus Strongylocentrotus; species Strongylocentrotus droebachiensis. The sequence goes on from JAVYIG010000019.1 coordinate 1,125,771, forward strand.
GCATTTTAGTGGAAAAGGTGTTGTATGAATTGTAACTATATCATTATGAAACATGTAGAGCACTTGGAAAACAGTGCCAATACATAGTTATAAATACATAACAAAAACATTCACTTCTCTACGCATCCCAAAATAAGAACATCTTGAATAATTTCGATTTGTGTGTCCTAGTCTTGGGTGATTATTACGCAATTTCTTTTGCAGTGGGAACAACGTTTACGATTTACTTCTCTTGAAAATAATTCCATTACTTGATTTATTTGATGCATTTTTAAATCAAAGCTATATTGATATAATTACATGATCATCCTTTCCATATCATGCAATTACATGTAAACTATATAAACTAAAACTTACATTCAGACCCGGTTCTAGTAGAATATATTTGTTGAGGGGTGCCGGGGCTTGGGAATTCGTGCATTTATTCTGCATTTGCCTCTTAGATTTATTTAATATTTTTTCGAATTTTTAAGTGAGGTGGAAGTTTTTTTTTGAGGGGGGGAAGGGGTCGATTTCCCGCCATTTCTACCACTACTGCTTACATTCATAATCAGCGTAGACGTAGGTGTACTCCCCTGAGCACTTTGAACCCCCCTCGCATGAGAAAGTGATGGAACATGGATTGCGAGTCTCGCAGTAGGAAGCCGACCGTGCTGTCCAGTCACTATCATCACACTGGCTCTCTATTGAGGGGTCATAAGCATCACAAGAAGGAACCCTCACACATGCTCCTTTGCTGATGCTGATTGTTGATCCTGGGTCACACTCGATCGTGAGCGTTGTAGAATATAGTTTACACCCTGTAACTATGTACAATGTGATACAAAGTTGTAATTATGACGGTAAACACATTTCCATCTTCACTTACAATACAAAGGATATAAAATACATTAATATTCTTTCAGATTATTTTTTAAAATTTCAGATCCATTCATTAAATTATTATTAAATTTATTGTGAAATAAATTAAACGTAATTTGAGAAAATTTGTGACAACAAAAGATTACGACTATATTACATTAATTCATTTATGTTATAGAAGAAAGACATTATTATTTAGCACTGTTTGGTGTTCACCCCGTAGAAAGAAAAGTAAACTATTCATGAATATGGATTTATATAAATCGAATGTTTTTCACGAAAATTTCCAACCGAGCCTAAAATTATCGAGATGGAGTTTTATTTATCAATCGGATATTAAGTCCACGTGTTGGCATAAGGTAAGGAAGTAAATTTAAACTGGAAAAATATTTATTCCAACTGTTTTATTTCAAATTTCAAGGGATTTCAAGTTTCGTTGGAGGAGGAAAGCTAAATCGGCAAAGAAGCGTAGTGCCATCAGACGAGTAGTGCGGTTGTCTATGATTTGAAGCCGATTCGGCTATTACTAGTCTGACTAGAAGTCTTTAACGAACTAAAATTATGCATGTTCAGATTTCATAATCTATTACAATTGCTACTAAATCGGAAATCGGAGCGCATTCGGACCGTGTAGTATGCCCTGCATGGTCTTAGGCAAAGTGTACTTATTGATTCTGAATTTCTCCTCAAGAAATCACGAAACAAGGAGGAGGGGTTTTAATTTTGATATTTAACATTTGATATATTTCCTGCACACAAAAGTGCTATAGAAACCTTTTCTACATTTTTTTTTTTCTTCCATTATTAATGTTTAATTTAGGTTTGCATTATATTAACGATTTATATTATTTAACTTTTTATATGTTCCCACTTTTGGGGTGTATTTTCATTTCAGAACAAAAAATATCAAATAACAAACAAATTTAGGCAGGTCGTTAAACGGAAGAAGAAGGGGACGAAAACCAGATATTAATTTATTTGGCCTTAAGTATACTTAACTATAATCATAAATCATGGGATTGTGAACAGCAAAGGATTCGAGGGTCTTTATAGCACTCTAGCAGTTGTCTTTTCGACGCCTATTTTTTAGGATTCATCAAATGTATTGAATAGAGCTTACTTACCTTTGAGTAGCGCAGCTCTCTTCTACAAAAGAAATGAAATAAAATCACGTAAGAAAGCTATCATTCTGAAAACCTGTTAGGTAATGTAATAGGTAGTCTTAAAGTACCCAAATGTCATAGTTTTGCATCTTAGCTGTGCACGAAAGAGTTATAGGAACGAACAACTTTCCTATTGGGGGGGGGGGGGGGCACTTTATTGTTGTTTATTGACAACCGATCAGAAAGATACCTTATCACTTTTAATAATAGTATATATAAAAAATTGAACAAAAAGTCAATAATCAATACTATTTGTACTTTGTGTATTACCATAGGGACGTAAAAAATGACAAATCCCTGTAAAAAAGAAGATAATCGTGTTTTTCTTGGACTGCCGTGTAAGTGTTCCACTGTTTATTATGCTGTGAGAGAAGTTGCTCAAGTAATGCGAAACTTAAAACCCGTGAAACCAACCCTGGGATCTTTTTAGTTCGAGGACACCCACACCACCGCTTAAGAAAGATTTGTTTTGATATATTTCTTTGATTTGTACTAAACCCCAAAACATGAGGACCTTTAATCGACTTGTCAGACAATTTTGCCGTGAATATGTGTAAAAGTCGCTTTTAGGTTCCCAGCGGATCCCCTCCTTAAAAAAAATGAAGGGGATGGCTAAAATTTTAAGAATACCATTAATAATATTAAAGTGAGATTGTCACGATCACCATTTTTTGATATTTGACAAACGCTTTTCTTCGATATGTTTTATTGTAGATGAATGAAGGATTCATATAGATATGTATGCATGAATAACTTCGCTATTTACCTGTCTATTTTGTCCTTTAAACATGGATGTTAAGGTAGGATTATCACAATCTCTAGAGGACGAAGATGAATCAGATTCTAAACGAAAAAGAGAGATAGAACAGTTTTTAGATATTGATCGATATAGCAGCAACTCTCGAAAGGTACAGGAGTGAAACACATTTTTTCTTTGAGATCTATACATTATAATTATTGAATGTATTCTGAAAGTAAATGAATGTTATTTGAGAAAATTAGTAACAGAATAAAGATTCAGAGTATAATGTCTTTTCTTTAGAATAAAAGCATCATTATATTCTGTGTCCAAATTAAAGGCATCGTTTAACAATGTTAAATCTGTGTTATGGTGTTATATTGAAGCCCTAAACAAATTGCGCTTCAAAATGATCAAGAAAGTGCCTCAAAAAGTAAACATCTTTGAGTGACCGGATTTACCATATTCGTTTTCCCCAAATAGGAAAACCGTTAGGAAAACGCTAAATTTGGTTTCCATTTCCAATCATAAATATCTTGATAATTAGACAGGCGATCGGCTGGTACAAGTCATGGGGTTCCTGAGTGACATAAGGGTTTATAACTATTATTGCAGCACGAGCTAAATCCAGGATTTTGTTTCAGAATCTGAGACAAAGTTATCGGATCCCTTTAATCTACCTTAGGAGATCTCATATCTTCTGTGCATTTTGTTTAACTTCATTTCGCCTGTATATCTTTATAACACGATCACAAAGACATTTAAAAAAACAGCCTCAAGCACTTCCAATAGCCTTGTCCATCACCTTTTGATTTGCACAAAGATAAATTACAAATTACAGAAACGTATTATGTTTAATATCAGAACACTTTAAGTAGGATATGGAATTGGCTGGGGAAATCGGTCTTGAGTTGAGTTCTCGACAGTCATTTTGATTGTGCTCCATATCTTTTCATTTCAAAGCAAAACAAATAAGGAGGCGAGTCAACTGTTGAATAAAGGAAATTAGCTAGTGTAGAACATTCGCCATGGAGCAACAGTTTGTTCAACAAAGGTTTTGGGTACGTTAATATTAGGTTTTAAGTTAGGTTTATGGTAAGTTTTTGGATTAGGATGAGGTTCTGTTTAACCTCGGAGCAATTTTTGTCAGATCGTTGTTTACCACCAATAGATTCAATATTTCTTACCTCTCGTAGGGTCAGATCCAGCTTGGGTTTCTAGTAAACCGTGAATAATAAAGATGGTCATGATTGTCTTCCACTTTGAATCCATTGTGATGCTTTTTCTTGTGAATGGAACAACAGTTTTTATACCGATCCTTTGATGCAGTAGTTTGCTCCACCTATGATCCGTATTCTAATATACTTCAATTAAACCGAAGCCCTACTCCGGGTCTAATATCATGTTTAACAACAAGGAAATTTAATAGACTTTAATTTTCTTTGTTGAACCAGATTTTGATGAAAAGCGTAAACCTAACGTCGGGTCTAAATTTCAGTAGAAGGCAGTCCTGTGTCTCTACCAAACGAAATAAATGCTACGATATGATAAACATGCACATTTTAACGGGGCTATATGAAATCTTCTGCTGTTCCCATTGGCCGAACTGAATTCATTCTCTATCATTGTTATCCAAAATCGATGTTCCATAGTTTGCTCTTTTTCTCAGCTCCCCTCTCTCTCTCTCTATTTCTCTCTCAATCTATATTTCTATTAATTTTGGTCTCATTCTCTTTAACATCTCTCTTTGCTAGTTTGATCTCTCCCCCTCTCTCTTTATTTCTCTCTCCCCTCTCCTCCCCCTTTCTCTCTGTCGATTTTTTCTTTCTGTACTCTTTATACCAATTTATTTCAAGGTCTAACAAACTTCTATTGATTTTCATTTTCAATACACTTGTACCTAAAATGAGAACACCGCCCTCCGACTAGATTAATTTCTGTCTAGTTGTAACAAATGCTTATTTGTGATAAATGATATACAAGTAATCGAACGCACATAATTATAGTAATTTTCTAATAGCTCAACCCCAATACCCAAATAAATATTTATGAAATGAAATTACAGGCGAGCCATGTTTATCAGACCATCACCTTTTGGTAACACTGTGCTTCTAGGAGCATACAATTAGGGTCGAACTATCGAATGAAAGTGAAGAGTCAGTACATGTACGTTGCTGCCGATAAAGTTGGAATATTTTTAAACCTCTTTTATTGAAATGAATTTCACAATGTGATTTATTCTTGATAGATAAAGTTTACATCTTCTCAGAACTTGATTGACCAATATTGGTGACTCGTACGAGTATGAGTTTCCAATGATACTGGTCAGTCAGGTCAAAGACCATGGTTCCCTGCATGGAGCTGGGATATGAACCAGTATGAAATGCCTATCAATTCATATGACGGTATTTACCAGAACAGTAGCGTCAAAGCACTTTAACAAGTTCTAGAAACATCCAAATAAAAACGGTTAGGATAGATTTGATTTCATTCGTCAAGAATAAATGTATCGACAACATGAAATATATAATGAAGGAAATAAACATTTTGACAGGATAGCAGGTAAAAGCTTATAATAAACTTAGTTGCTTTCATGTGTTATCGTTTAAAAGAGAATAAGTTCTGGTGAAGGTGAAAAATGTGGTCGTTGTCATTCTCTTATCATAGTAGAAAATCTCTTATAAAAGGGATTGGGTGCTGGGAAGAGGTGAAAAATAATTTGTGAGCGTTCTCATTGGTATTATGTTAATGTGGAAGAACATCAGATAAACCATGTTCCCTGAAAAGCATGGCTCTTCAAATGCCTTCATATTCTAAATATGGCATGTAACATCGTAAAAATTGGGACGGATTTTTTTGCCACGTGTTCATGTAGTCCCATATACATCTCTCTGTGTACAGTGCTTGTAACTTTACCAAGACTTGGCCAAATTTCTTATCATTTTGATGATTCCTGAACCTTGCAGTACACACCAATACTTCTATATGCTAGATGATCAACCTTTTCTGTTCGATTCCACCACGTTTCTTTCACAATGCAATCGCATGGCCAGAACTCAACTTCATCTTTAATGCACTAATATTAATAATTATTTTTTTACGAGAAAGAGCTCAAGAGTTCAAACCAAGCTTTCATGACACATATATGTATGGTTCCTTTTACCGTTTGTGCAGTACATGTGATTTGCAGAACGGCTAAGTCAATTTACTACCATTTATTACCATTTCATCATTCCAAAATATTGTATACTTTTTTTCTCATTTACTTCATTAGGAACCTTTTCCAAATTACCTCTAAGCAATTTCTTCCACAAAGTAATCACATGACCAGAACTTAATTTTATCTTTAACTATAAACTTGAAGTACTAATTAAAGTTTCTTCTCGTTGCGTTGTGTGAGAGGACTTATCAATATGGATATCAATCGCAAATTTGTACATAAGACTTGCGATTGATAAGAAGACCAGCGATTAATTTTGATCAATCGCAAACTTTTAAAAGATGGAAAAAGTATCATATTTCAGTTTCCGTCACTATAAGAAATAAGGAACTTCAAAGTTGCGATTGATTTGGATCAACCGCAACTCTTTATAAGATAAAACTATCTTATTTCAGTTTCCGTAACATCTTTCTCTATTGCGAGGCTATTGACCATTCAGAGGCGGTTGGGGTGAACTATTTTTCCTTTGGGGGAATCTTCTGGGTATATGGCAGACGTGTCCAGGCACACACATTATATACATTGACGCCCATGCTCCCTGATTTCTTCGCTGTACATATCAGGTTGACAAAAGATACATATTATTCTCCTTCTAATCCATCCCTTTTCACCCCCCTCTCTCTCTCTTTCTCCATCTCTAATTTCAATATATTATTCATCTCTCCACCACTTTGACGATTAATATAAATGGAGCAAGGTCTATGAATATTTATTTCTTTCAGTTCGAATCGACTTTCACAAAAATGAGAACGGTTATCATTTCGTAATCGGATGACAGCTTGCCTAAATGTAGTATACATGACTAAGTAGCAAATAAATAATTAATTTGCTAATAACGAGGCACAAGTATTGACGATCCAGCGTCCTCTCACTCCATAATGAGCACCCAATATCATTTTAACTGATTATAACACAGCTTCGTACTGTTGGAAAAATTCGAGTCAAACTAGGTCAAGCTTTTAAATGTTATCAACGGAGAACCCCCCCCTCACATACCAATAGTTTCATCTAGATACTAGCTGTGGCCACAAAAGTGTCATGGCAATATGGCCTTCTCCAATAAAAAAAATAATTGCAATTGTCATGATTGCTGATTATGTGGAGACTTGGAATGTTTAGTGTCATACGGATATTGGTGTCTTTCGTTATTAAAACATTTGTATTATTGTTATAATATTTATCACAAAGGGGACTTTTTCATTTACAGTAAGTAATCTTTAAAAGGATTAATATAATAGAATTGTATCTGTATGATCAGTTAATGGTGGCCCAAGTTTAAAAGTAAAACAAAAAGAAAAGGAAAAAATTGAAAGGGGTTGGGGATATTAGGGGCGGAATCGTAAAGAAGGAGGAGGATACAGTTATACTATCTGTAATTGGAACGCTTTTTGTCTTCTTGTTGAAAACAAATTGAAAAATTTGACGTTTGAAATGTGAAATTTATCATTCTCACATTTCCTTTTGGTGGGGGAGGGGGGTGTTCAGTTTAAGATTTAAAGTTTGACACCCTCTCCCCTCTCTCTTTTGAGAAACCAAACAAGTGTAGTTTCAACAGCTCTTCCAAACTGTGTCGGGATTGAGCGGGGGGCAATTAACATGAATCGGGACATGCAGTATGGTTGTTGTATTTCCTTCCCCCCCCTCCCCACATGCTCCAACTGTTTATAATACTACATATTTGAGCATGATATTGGCAACTGTTTTCACCCTTTCTTCCTAACTCCACCTCTCTCTCTCTCTCTTTATCTCTCTCTCTATCTCTCTGTTACTGTTCTCGCACGTTTTGTTTCCAGACTTGTTGCACTATACTGCTCTAATATCTCATATAAAAACAAAATACCGACATGTTTCCTTTTCAGCACAAGAGGGCAACACATACCAACAAACAAACGGTAACCTTAATTGCCAATGCAAAATTTGATCCATTAAATACGTTTATGGTTAAGCGAGACGCCAAATGTTAAAATAGGGGGGGGGGGGTTAATGGGTAGAGTAGGGGAGGTTACGCAATGCAGTCAGTGTGTGGTTGCCCTGTTGGTGCCAGTCTAGTCGCGTGCGTAGCTTCACGAAACCAAGTCTCCCAAGCTCCGCCATGTTTGAAGTTTGAACAACTGAACTCTTACACTAGGTAGTGTTAGATTTCAGTGATTATGACTCGATTTGAAAGCGCCCGAAGCCTCTTGACACGATTTGAAAGCGCCCAAGCCTCATGAATTATTCATTTTATGTTCGATGCTTCCTAAATTCGTATATGCTCTTCACGCAACAGTAACCAACAAAATACAACGCGGATAAGCATCGAACATGCACATTGGGAAAGGTCATCTTCGCTTAATTTATTCATGAGTGTTAATGTACTCATCACTTGGCCAATGACGACGCACCAGTATTGGCAAATCGATCAGTGTCCTCTAAAGGGGCTTTCACACCGGGCCTTGCGTAGAGTTGCGTAGAGTTGCGTAGAGTTGCGTAGCGACTACGCCGATCGTACGCAACCCTACGCCGATCGTACGCAACCCTACGCAACTGTACGCGGAGGGACGAAAATGGGTAAGCGAGATGAACGCAAGAAATTAAACATGTTTATATTTTTCGCGTACCTTCGGCGTAGACTTTTTACGCAGAAACTACGCAACTGTACGCCAAGCCTACGCAACTGTACACCAAGCCTACGCAACAATACGCTACCCTACGCCAGTCCGACGAAGCATTACAAACGTATAAAGATTTTTTGTTGTATATACCTGGATGTAAACTTGGCAGGTATTGATCATTATTTTGAAGGGAAATGCAATATTTGTTTACATGTGTGCGTTCTCACATTTATTCTGTTCATGAAGAAAAAGTGTTTCTTTGACTTTATTTTGTATTCTTGTTTGTAATCCTGTTTGTACTACTACAAGGATTTTCAGATTGACATGTTTTGCTTGTTATGGTTTATTCAATTTGTGATGTTGACATCTCAGGCTGTTGATATAATAAACAGAGATAAGACTCACAAACTGATGCCTCATTCGAAATGTTATTATGTTTTGTGGAAATCTGTATGTATTTTTGTCGGTTTGTTTGCTTGTGTGTACGTTTATGGCCCTGTTTGTATATGTTTGTAAAATAATTTTGTTTAATTGAAATGAGCAAAGAAATAATTTTGTCTCACTCTGTTAGTGAGACTGAGTGAGTGTGTATGTCAGAAGTAATAAATGACTAACATTTATATCATTACATTGTCACATACATATACGCTACGGACAAAGGATGTCACAATGTGACTGGGAATTTCCTTTTTAAACAGAGAATGTAATGGACAGGTGTTAGTTGAATAGATGTTGTTGGTGGCAATTTACTAGGTCAACTAACTGGGGTCTCTATTAGAGCAGGTGTCTGTCTTTGTGTATGTGGAAAGGATGAGGAGAATGTTAATAGGACAGTTTTGGCATGAGAGCAGGGGCGTCGCTAGACCTTTTTCAGTGGGGGGGGTGTAGAGGCCAACGATTACCGACAAAACTAGCCACCAATTACCGACAAAATTAAATGTCCAATATCTACAAATTTAACCCTATAAACCCGGGGCCGAAGGCTAAATTATTTTCCCCATGGACTATCTATAGTACTTGCGTATGCGCAAATGGTAATTTTCCTCGACGACATAAATATATGAATTATTTCGTCAACTTAGTCGGCATCATAGCTATATTTTAATGCAGGCGCGGAGCTAGGATCTTATTTTAGGGAGGGGCGGTAGAGAGCAAGCGAATCACTTAAAGAGCGCGCGAAACGCGCTCATTAGGGGGGCGGGGGGTGGGTGATAGGCGTTACCTTAAATTATTAGGAAAGGAAGACGATTTATTGTACCGTTCTCGACTGTTAATCCTTGTATGAATATAGTCCCCCCCCCCTCCCGCGCGAAGCGCGAAAGCTTTGACGTTTCATTAAATTATTATAAAAAGAAGAAGATTTGCTGTACCGTTCTCGACTGTTAATCCTTATCTGAATTCAGTTCTCCCCCTCCCGCGCGAAGCGCGGAAGTTTTGGCGTTTCATTAAATTATTAGAGAAAGTATTCGTTGAACCGTGCTTGACTCTTAATCCTTGTCTGAATGAAGCTTCCCCCTCCCGCGCGAAGCGCGGAAGTTTTGGCGTTTCATTAAATTATAAGAAAAAGTAGACGATTCGTTAAATCGTGCTCGACTCTTAATCCTTGTTTTTTTCCCCTCCCGCGCGAAGCGCGGAAGCTTTGACGTTCCATTAAATTATGAGAAAAAAGCAGACGATTCGGTGTACTGTTCTCGACTCTGAATCCTTATCTGAATTCAGTTCTCCCCCTCCCGCGCAAAGCGCGGAAGTTTTGGCGTTTCATTAAATTATTATAGAAAGTATACGTTGAACCGTGCTTGACTTTAATCCTTGTCTGAATGAAGCTTCCCCCTCCCGCGCGAAGCGCGAAAGTTTTGGCGTTTCATTAAAGTATTAGAGAAAGTAGACGATTCGTTGAATCGTGCTCGACTCGTCTAAATGAAGTTTTCCCTTCCGCGCGAAGCGCGGAATTTTTGGCGTTTCATCACAATATAGAGAAAGGAAGACGATTTGTCGTACCGTTTTCGACTCTTAATGAGCCATATTTGTCTGAATTCAGTTTCCCCCTCTCGCGCGAAGCGCGGAAGCTTTGACGTTTCCTTAAATTATTAGAGAAAGAAGACGATTCGTTGTACCGTTTTCGACTCTAAATAAGCCCTATTTGTCTGAATTCAGTTCGCCCCTCTCGCGCGAAGCCCGGAAGCTTTGACGTTTCCTTAAATTATTAGAGAAAGAAGACGATTCGTTGTACCGTTCTCGACTCGTGAAATTAAGTATTCCCCTTCCGCGCGAAGCGCGGAATCTTTGGCGTTTCATCACAATATAGAGAAAGGAAAACGATTCGTCGTACCGTTGTTGACTTTTAAACCTTGTTTGAATTTAGTTTCCCCGAACATTTTAAACCTCTGATTTCTTTAGCTGATATTATAGGAAAGTGAAACTTCGAGAAAATACAAGTATTGTAGTTGTAGTCACTCTCGAAGTCGTCACAGCAGATAAAAAGTCACAGTTCGTAGGGAAAAAAACTTGTCGGCCGACCGACAATATACATCTCACCGACTTCAAACTTCTGCATTGATATTAGTACACGAGGATCGAGCAAGAATACCGACACAGCTGACCCGACACAGCAACATATTTGACCGTGTCTTTCTTGCTCCCTCGACGAGACGACTCCACCCAACAACCCCCTTCTCTCTTTTACTCCAACTCCTCTTCTCTCAGGCTCTTACCCCCCCTCTCTCCTCTCTTTCATCCCCCGTTTCTTTTGTTTCCCTTTTACTCTTTTTTTTCTTTCTTTTCTTTCTTTTCCTTTCTTTCCTCTCCTCCCTCTTTTTCTTTTCTCTCTCTCTCTTTCTTCTCTTTTCTTTCCTTTCTTTTCCTTTCTTTCCTTTCTTTTCCTTTCTTTCTTTTCTTTTCCTTTTCTTTTTTCCTTTCTTTCCCTTTCCCTCTCTTTTTTTTCCCTCCCCCTTTTCTCTTTTTTCCCGACGGCAGCGCAATTTTACCGACAAAATCCTGACAGGTGGGGGGGGGGGGTGTCGCACCCCCCCACACCCCCCCTTTGACGACGCCCCTGCATGAGAGGAATACGAAGAATGTTATTGAGAGAGCCAAAGTGGATTGAAGAGTTAGGGAGGTTTAATCAGATGGCATATGAGATCTCGAGAGGGTAAGACCTTTCAGAATTTGGTCTGATTTTGGGAGTGAATGAGGGGTGTTGGCCACGAAGGTAAATGTTACACAACCACAGGCTATAAGCATGCTGCTGCTGGCATAGACTTTCCCTATACTATGGGACCAGGCAAGAACCAGGCAGCACAGGCCGACGTGGTAGAAGCCTCATCAGCCCTCGCCTCATCTTGAATCATTGTTTGAACATCGGAACTGTAATTTACATAAATAAATGTGTTACCTTATTTGTAATTATCTGGAAGGAAGGTTAATTTCATACATTTCATAAAGAGAAAGATGTTTTCTATGTACTACGAGATAATGGATTTTTGTGTTTTATCTTGCTTGTTGAATAAGGAAGACTTAACCTGGATTAGTTTGTTTGCTTAGAATATATGAGGTTTAAGAAATTGTAGTACACTGAAAAGTTATACATGTATAACTATATGTAAAGACATAGGTGTTATTCTCTAATTTCTAGGTGAAAGATACCGTATATGGTCATTTATAAATGTCGCCTATTTTAGTGGTTTATGTCAGTGAAGCCAAGCTCTAGAGATTGTAAATGATTGTTGTAAATAGTTAGGATTTACATCGCTATAGCTATCGTGTTTATTTTGGTAGATGGTTGGCTATTTTGGTTTCCATTTAATTCTTTTAGGGACAAGCTGGGCTCGTAGCCATAAACCTAGGCAACATCAATGAATGGACATGTGTTCGTAGTCGGCACGCTCAGGCAACCTACTCGCGTCAAGTCGTTGGGTCAACGCCCAGTGCTGCCGTACACCGGTCACGTCAGGCTTAGCAGGTCATGCATCATCGCACCGGGTTACTACATACACCGAGTATTTCGTTCCGCCTATTCAGAAACAGGAAGAGGTGGTATTTACGAACTCTAAATCGGGACTCTTTAACCCACAGCAGTTTACTTTATATAATCTTTCGCCCTTTCCCAAATGCGCGCGCGTGTATGAAATGCGTACTCCCCACCAATTCACCTTCCCCGAAAAAAAACGACCAGCTAATCTCGGCAGCGAGGTCCGAATTTAATGAGCAGCGACCCCATGACCCCGCTTCCCAAATAAGGATCCTCTCATGAATGATGCATGTTTCGTTCCGATCAGCTGGCCTTGCATGCTCAGCTGACCGGCCTGTGTGTATGCGTGCTTGGGAGCCCTGGGAGCGCTGGGTGTGTGTTGGTGAATGTGAAAGTTATGTGCAATGCTATTTGTTATATGCGTGCAGCACATGCACTATTGTCCCAATGTATTAAGCATGCATACATCGTATTGGATAAAAGTTGACTAGCAATTCTCGCTACCCTAAATAGGTACGAAAATCTCGAAATTCGCGAGACGAGGTAATTTTCACTCTCTCGGGTCGTCACTACAACTTCCGGTATAGAGTCCCATCCCAAGTCACGGCCTTTATCCACCCCCATTTTTCAGGGTTCTTACGCTTGGAATCATGAGCCCAGCACTGTGCAGCCTCACAAAAGAAAACCATCGTCACTGATGTCAAAAGACGCAAAAAACAACGAATGAAATGTTCAAATAAACGTTGAAATATTTGCGAAAAAAAAACAAGACCGAGCAGACGACATATTTGGTGCATACGCTATCGCGCCTAGTAATATAGCGCCTGCACAGGAAGCTGTAATGTCGAAAAGCTATCCCATAATGCAATGCGCGTTTTCAGGATTTTCCCCGGATCTCGGCAGAATCGCTATTTGGGGTAGCGAGAATTGAAACTGAGTTTGCCAATAATTCATTCATTCAAAATGGTTCATTTCAAATAAAACTTTCATCGCGGCGTTTAGCCGAATTACAAAAGTTTACAAACAAAATTAATAACACTTTATATAACGTAGAACATAGCATAACATGATATATTGAATTTGTAAAATAAATCAGTATAAATACGAGAAATATAGCTTATTGCAACAAATGGAAACATAAATTAGAAAGAAATCTGAATTAAATAGCACTGAAATCATGTGAAAGAAGGACTAAAGTAATTAGCAATGAGACCTGTTAGGTGGTGTATGATTTGTGATACTGCCCTAGTTACCTGCAAACACTACATTAATATAAATTCTACGAAAACTTCAAGGAGTGGCTTGCAGAAGAGTTTTAAAGACATATTTGGTGAATTTTCTACAAACAAATCGCAGCATGTATGCGACAAATGTGTGAAGAAAGTTATAAATGTACACTCCATGAGAAATCAACAAGTCGAACTAAATATCTACGAACGGACACTTCAAAACCACACCGTAATTGCCTCTTCTAGCTCTTCTAGCCCTTCTACTCCAAAAAGGAAAGCAACGACACCCAAAAGCAAAAAAGGGTCAAATTCGGAGAATAAAAGAGAAGCTTGTTTTTGACCTGGCCGGCACACCACCAACAAAGGTAAATAATCAAACAAACACATTTAAATTTCATCTCTAGATCAGGTGTACCTTTCTTGTCGGACCAAAATCCTTCATCGCTTGGTCGAACTGTAAAAATAGGTGCAATGTCATGAATGTAGGCCTACTCGATCTTGCGTCTTGTGACAATCTTTGATTTGTTTTTGTTCTTTACCATATGGAAAACTTACGCGCATCTGCTCTGCGCCTCGTCGCTTATCCTGTTAAGCACGGGGAACGTACACCAAAAAAGCCATGTTTTGATATAATTGCTGGTATTACGGGAAAATGGAAATTTAAAAAAAAAATCTTCGGACGGTTTCTTATAATTTGAAATGTCGTCTTAAAAATGATACTAAATTTGGGATTATTCTTTCAGGGGAAACGGTTGCCATTTTCCCCTAAAAGTTTTGACTTTTTCAGCCTGCCTATGGAGATTGCACTGTTTTTCCCCTTTTTTGTCGGGTTTCGCTCAGTCAACCAGTCGGCAAATCTTACACGAGTGACGTATAAAAAATCTTCGGACGGATTCAGAAACCTTGACATCCCACCTTTACGTTGGTATAACGATTGTTTTCATTTGTGGAGGGGAAACGGTGGCAATTTTCCAACAAATAAAAGGTAGATTTTCATAGTAAACCAAGGTGACTGGGATAGTGTAGCGCTATAGCTACTCACAACGAGTGCGCCCGTACCGTACAAACAATGCACAGTTATAGCTTCCGTGCAATCGCTGTAGAGGTCAGTGTGTGTATTTAACGCAGTGCGTACAGAGTGTGTGCGTTGCGCTCAAAATCTCGGAGACCGCATTACGCGCATCATGTCTATACATGCGCACCCGAATGGGTCATTGCACTCCAACTAGAGGGAAGTCAGTATAATCATTGGCAAAGGGAATGAGTTCGATTTCGTCTACGGTGTAATGGCAAGCCTCTGCTGGTGTAGTCTACCGTAATTTTGCATTTATTTAACTAGGTGAGTTTCATTTCTAATTCTAGTTTGTTAGTGTTAGTAAGTAGTCAACGAGAGCAAGCGCTCGCACCCCTGCTTTGTCGCATTGAACTAGTCCGATCAGTGTACTTTCACGCGAGAGTGCACTTGAGCGCGCTCTCTTCGTTAAAAGCGGTTGTTTAGTGCTGTATTCTTTTATGCGCGTTTAGGGCTAAAAGTTTTCCATAATTATGGTTCCCTTTCTATAGCTTTCTTCCCCCTTAAAAAAAAAAAAATCCCTTTTTTCTGCTACTTAATTCAATAGGCTACAGTGAAATGAAAATCTTTGAAATTAGTTATGTTTGTAGACTCTTTCTTGCATTATTGTGATATTTGTTTTCGCCTAGGCGAGAACAAATATCACAATAATGCATTATAATATCATTATAATGATACAAATATTGTATTCCTGAATGTATGATTTTTTTTTGATTTTTTTTTTGCAAATCAGCACCATCACCTAGATCTATGTTTTTGTATTTTTTAACAAGCAATTATTCATACTGAATGTGTATTTTGGTATCCTTACAGCATGTTACTAAGAGGCTACATGTTTCTGGAACACCCAAGTCCAAGACGAGGATCAACTTCCAGCCATTGATTGAAAATGAATCTTCAATTGATCCAATGCCACAACGAGGAAAACAAGTTCAGGTGGGGTTTATGAATTTTGTTGGTTTGATTGACTTCCTGGCAATAATTGTTTATGTTTTTAATCCATGCATTCATCTGACATTTGGTGTTAGACCAAGGAGTGCCAGTAACTCCTTGGTTAGACTGCAGAATCATATATAAAGGCCAAGTCCAGTCCAAGAATTTCTTGGTATTTATAAAAGCAGACAAAATAATGGACAAACAGATTTATTAAAAGTTTGAGGAAAATCAGACTGATGATAAATATATATATATATATGCAAATATAGGGAATACTATAGGTAGGCCCTAAAGTTGTTTCATTAGGAGAAAATGGAAACTGATTTTCTTTCTCCCTTAATATCTCAGGTCATAAGTTGACTGCTAGCAGTTCTGCACTTAAATATGACAGTTGTTTATTAAAGGTACTATGTTCCATTCGCAGGCCCAAAAATGAAAAGGTTAAATTAGAACGGCATTTGAAAGAATACTAATTTCGAACTTCCCTCAAAACGAGCTTTTGTTTTATATTACCCACAAATTTCTTTTTTTAATAAATATTAACGTTGTATGTTAATCATATTTCAGATCGATTAGCATAGTTATGTTGATTTTTCAAACACTGTGGATGTATATTTTGACATTACCTGCTTTATAAATGTATTCATATTATATATTGATTTTCTTTTTTGCTATTCATACTAGCTCCTGTTTTCGATAGAACTGGCCTAGTTTTTTCTTTGATGATTGATTTGTTTTGCTTATTTTATTACTCATTCCTTATAGGTAAACAGCCAGTACTATTGCTTCAAAGATGCATACCTACAAATACTTTGCTTTCAAAATGTGATATCATGATAGACATGTTATAATCATTGGAATGACTTTTCTCCAAATCTCAATTTTTGTGTCACTTTGTATGAAAGCCATACAAAGAAGGAAGTAGCTAGATTCTCCTTTGAATTTGAAGTAACTTTACACCCAATGATTGTTAATTTAAGCTACATATAAGCTTACCTCATTTACAGGTTATAACAGTTTACTTTGATGTTATTAACATGTTTTGCAGATGATAACATGCTTTAACTATTATTCTCGTTGCCAAATTTTTGTCTTCAAAAGATAATCAGTATTCCACATACATTGTTGTACTTTTTATGCAAGTACACTAATGCTGAACACTGTTCTTGCCCATATAGTCCTTGATGGCAAATTACATATATCTTAAATCATGCACTACAGTGTGAGATACTATTCTGCAAAGGGTAAGGAATTCATTGTAGGCTATTCAGTGTTTAACCCATTTGCGACAACAATGAGAGTCCTGAATTCCATGTTTATATATTTCTGTTTATCTTGAAGTGATTGGGGACATAATAGACTTCAAAATGGGGGTGTTTCTTCAAGTGCCTTGTCAGTGATTTTGACTGACAAATTCGCTCTCAGCTAATCAGATGCAAGGATTTCAGTAAAAAATAACAGTTTGTCTGTAAAAATCACTGACAAGACAATTGATTAAATGCTTTCTAGTTTGAAACATGTCATCTGTTACTATACTAGTGTAGTTCCTTATAGGTACACTATGAAGTTGAAGTCTGTAAATTGGAATAAAAATATCTTGGTGAAATGATTACATGCACTACTTTGTGTTTACATCATGTGTTCAGAGTGTGTGTGAGGGTGTGTGTGTGTGTGTGATTGAATGACGGAACAACGAAATTGTTAGCAATTTATACTGCTTTGTAGTTGTTTTCATTGCCCGGAATTCACACTGGTGGTTCAGATTTAGATTTAGGGTTAAAGGGTCAAGGAACTGACATTGCAAATTGCCTATAGGTTTACGATCGTTGTAAGATTACGCAATGACCAAATCTTTTGATGGGCATGAGTGGGAACCAATCACAACTAAGCAAGGTCTGACCAAGGTGAAGTGGGAGGAATAAAAGTTCCCCCTGAATTTAGGGGGAACTTGCCAAGGTGTACTGGACTGTTCTCAGGCTCTGTTTCCGTACGTGTGTACTAGTATTATGTGAGCGCGCACGGATCATGTAGAGAACAGTCCAGGCAGTGGACTAGGACCGGGCTAGAGTCGGTGGGTGATTGATTGTATGTTATACCTCAAAGGATGACTTGGTCATTAGGTAATCTATTTTCCTTGGGAAATATATAAGTGTTGGAACCGGGAAGTATGGAGTGATACATTGGGATATAATCGAGTACCGATAAGACGATATATACAGTGTTAGGAAATACTCCTATACTCTAATTTCATAGTGATACCAAATCACTTACTTTGTCATTTATTTGCATGTTTATTTATATTGAGCCGATGGCTCTTAAATAAACTATTTGTACACTATATTTTACTCTTGAAGTTGCTTGATTTTCTTGTGATACATACTCGTGTCATCGGAACCTAATTTATCGTCAGACCATAGTAATTTACAGTATTCAAATCTGACAAAGGACAACAGCTATCGTCTTCAAACTTCAGGAAACTGTTATGGAATGATATTTACAAATGAGTGAATAAAAGGGATATGGTCAACAAATATCAGACTTCTGTCCACATTTATTCACAAATCAAAATAAGCGCTCTTTTGTTGGCGTTTTGAGGTATCGAATCACATCACGTGACTTGCAATGTACATCAACAGAAAGTTCATTTATTACCCTTGTGAATGAGTATAATAATGTAGTACATCCACAAAAATGTCTGCATTTTTTGGAAAATAATATCTTGAACAAATTAACATTACTGCAAAATAGCCTCAGCAGTTGTTAATACCTACTAAAAAATTGAAAATATAACGGTCAAAACCGTGTACCAAATGCCACTTTTGGCAACCCTACGCCAGGCCTACGCAAGCGTACGTAACCCTACGCCAATTGCCTACGCCGTAGGTACGCGGTGCCTACGCACAGGGTATGTAACTATACGCAAGCCTACGCAAAACTTACGCAGGGACTACGCCGAAGCATCAATTTATTCATGAGTACGCAGCTTAACTTCGGCGTAGTCGGTACGCAACACTACGCAACTCTACGCAGATCCGGTGTGAAAGGGGCTTTAGTCCTGTATTATAATTAGGACCCAATATGTTTTCACTGATAAGTGAATACTGCTTCGTACTGCTGGAGAGAAGAAAAAACCCGAGTCAAACATAATTATTCAAGCTTTTAAATTTCATGAATAGGTCCACGAAAGTGACCTGTCAATATTGCCTTCTCAAATAAAAAAAATGATTACAGTTGTCACGATTGCTGATTATTTAGAGAGTTGGAATGGTTGGTGTCATATGAATATTGGCGTCTTTTGTGTTTGATAGATTTTAATTATCTTTCCTGCCATAAGAATCATGAATCTTGTTCATTAGCAATAAGTAATCTTTAAAAGAATTGATGTAATTAAATGTTATGTTTATAATCAGTTCATGATGGCCCAAGCTTAAAAGTAAAACAGAAAAGAAAAAGGAAAACGTAGAAAGGAGGTGGGAGATATAAAGGATGGAATTGTAAAGAGGGGGGGGGGGGGGGGGCTACATTTCTGGTGACCAACTAGAACGCTTTTTTAATTGTTGAAAACAAATAGGAACATTTGACATTTAATTCTTTTGTTTCTTCCTCACATTTTTGTGTGTGGGGGAGGAGGGTGCTCAGATAATTTTAGATGTAACTTCACACCCCCATCCCCTTTTTCTTTTGAGAACCTAATCAAGTGTATATTTATCAGCTGTTCCAAACCCTGTCAGTTTGAGAGAGCAGGGGCAATTCACATGAAACGGGACAGGGAGTATGATGGTGGTATTCCCCCTACATGCTTCAACTGTTTTTGATACATATTTCACCTGATATTGGCAACTGCTTTCACTCTTCCTCCTTCTCTCTCACTATCTTACAGCATTACATATAAATAATTCTCTTGTATTATCTTTCCTTTTCCCATTTTCTTTTTCTCTTTCTCTCTCACTCTCTCTCTCTCTCTCTCACACACACTATGTCACAGCATTATGTATTTCTCATTTTCATAACATCAACATCTCTTACCATTAAACACTTATCTCTTATTCTCATATCCTTTTTTCTTTTCTCTCTCTCTCTCTCTTTCTTTCTCTCTCTCTCTCTCTCTCTCTCTCTCTTTTTCTCTTTTCTCTCATGTTCTGTTTTCAGACTTCTCCCACGTATGATTTACTTAACCCAACCGTATGCACATTAAATGTTAAAGGATATAAAGAGAATATTGATATAAGATAATACAAATTGGGTTCATTTTATTTATTTTCCTTAAAACATCAAAATATTGTAATTCATCAAGTTTACAGATTATACAATTTAAAGTCGGATATTAGGCTCAAATAGTTTCATTTGCTCCTTGAAATTATTACAAATTCAATCTTATGCATTTTGCCACATAAATTTTTCCCCAATTTTTTTAAACAAAGCATATGCTACTTCTGAGCCCTATTTCTTTCTTTCCAGGGAATGTATTATATCATGATTGGCACAGTATTACAAAACAAATTATACAAATAAGATACTTTTTGTGTTTTTAATTTACCCATGACTCAAAATCATTTTTTTACTTCTCCAGTCAAACAATTAAACATCTGATGTACATATAATCCGTAAGAATGATGGTTGCTTTTCGGTCCGCACTAACACGAAGGACACATTGGTGCCTTTTATTTTTAGTAATGCCTATATGCAGCTTATATGGAATTAATACTTTAGTTGATTATGGGACGGATATTCAAAGGGAAGGATAGGAGGAAAGATTGGGTTTAAAGAAGAAAAGGGGATCAAATAATGGGCAAAGGGGTGAATGGTAGGATGATAGAATGAAGAATGAAATAAGGAATGATTTCTTTTTTAATATAAAAAAACGAAGATATACACAAAAGAAGAGATTAACGCAGTATTAAAACAGGGAACAGCATAGTGAAAGAAAATAAAAGTTTGGAACAAAGAATAACGCAAGGAAAGATAGGAGAAAGAAATGAAAGAAGAGGGGATAGGACTTGTACTGAAAACCATTAAAAAAGATAGAAAATAACTTAAAACTCAATTATGGGCTTTGAATATGTGTTCATCACTGACAGTTATGGGCCTAGGTTTAAGCAATTCTTTCAACTTAATTATGTACACAGATCTGATGAGCCATCAAAAAGGATTTGAATTTACAACAAAATAAATCAAACTGTAGCACAACACCGCAAAAGTAGAAAAATCTACTTACAAGATATTGTACACAAAAATAATTCTGGTGAACACACAATTCTGATGAAGTGATTTAAGTCGCGCCGACACCGGTCTTATATCAAGTCACTGTGCCTTCCCGATCACATGAGATAAATAAACCTGTAAGCCCATAGGTTAGTCATTTAAAACTGTATAAAACGTCAAACTCTTATTGCGTTCAATTTTTACGACCGGGGAAATACTATGTACGAAGCCGATATCTGAGAACAAAGACGTGTCCTTGTATAGCCAGGGCTTGTTAGTTTATTACAAGCCCTGGTATAGCTAAGACCTAGGGTGCGTTCAATCGAATTTTCGAAGCTAAAATCACAAACATGAATCACAATTCAAAACGCCGTTACAAAAAGCAAGGTCACTGCGGTTTGCGTTCAAGCGATTTTTCATCAACGCTGATTCTAGCTCATTGCGAGCCAAACCACTGCGCATCACACTGCGCAATATGGCCCAGGAACTTCGGCGCGCGCTTTCTGGAATAAGCCAGTTCACGGTTGCAGTCTGAGCATGAGCAGATAAAGGTCATTGCAGAACAAATTTTGAAATACACGGAGACGAAATACTGGATACGTGCTCATGAAAGTTATGTAATCATTATTCATTTATGCACTCCATGATACACAGGTGGAAGTATTCTTTGAAAAGGGGGAACAAAGGCTATTCATGTAGCACCTCCATCGCTATAGGAGTGATTATTTAAATATGTACAAAGTAGGACCTCTTCATGTTTTAAAGATCTGTGGATGTTCGAGGTCATTGCAGTAATGTGCTAACCGTGAACTGGTCTATTGTTTACGGCCGACTGTCGACTGCTGTTTTGAGCATAGATCGCAATAATAAGACAAAGAATGAGAAGGTAATAGAAGGAAGAAACAAAGAATAACATAAGGAAAGACAGAAAGAGAATGTGAAAAAAGGAAGGAACAAAGAATGACATAAGGAAGAACAGAAAGAGAAAGTGATAGAATGATTAAAACAAAGAATAACATAAGAGAAGGTGAACGAAGGAAGAATCAAAGAATAACATAAAAATAGAAGGAAGAAACAAAGAATAACATAAGGAAAGACAGAAAGAGAATGTGAAAAAAGGAAGGAACAAAGAATGACATAAGGAAGAACAGAAAGAGAAAGTGATAGAATGATTAAAACAAAGAATAACATAAGAGAAGGTAAAAGAAGGAAGAATCAAAGAATAACATAAGGAAAGATAGAAAGAGAAAGTAACAGAATGATTAAAACAAAGAATAACATAAGAGAAAGTGATAGAATTATAAAAACAAAGAATAACATAAGAGAAGATGATAGAAGGAAGAAACAAAAAATAACATAAGGAAAGACAGAAAGAGAAATTGATAGAATGCTTAAAACAAAGAATTACATAAGAAAAGGTGATATATAGAAGGAAAAAACAAAGAATAACATAAGTATAGAAGGAAGAAACAAAGAATAACATAAGGAAAGACAGAAAGAGCAAATGATAGAATGATAAAAACAAAGAATTACATAAAAGGTGATAGAAGGAAAAAAAAAAAAAGAATAACATAAGGAAAGACAGAAAGAGAAAATGATAGAAGGAAAAACAAGGAATAACATAACGGAACAGGCCACGATGGTATAGTGAACGCAAATTGCATGCAAAGCGGGCGCGCGGTTTTTCCCAAACCGGAAGAGGCTTCGTCATACAATCATGATTGAGAACTCCGTCCGTTCAATCGAATTTTAGCGACCGTGATTCTTTTGAATCATGATACAAAACGCATCTTTTTCAGCGTTTCATGTTTGTGTTTTTAAACACGTTTATTTTTACGACCGACGAAAAAATCGCTTGAACGCATTGCGTTTTAAACTAAACGTCTTTAGAAACCGTGATTCTAGGGTGAAAAAGTGTCGATTAAACGCACCCCTAGTCCTATGGAATCTGATTCGGTTCAGATAAACCATAGCTCCTATTTTTAGCATTTAATATTTAGGTTATCCATAGTTCTGATTTTATCCTGAAAATCAAAACCTATTTATAGTACCCCAACAGTAAAGGCATGAATATTGAGAACATCAACATCCAATCTTCAGTATTTTCTTTGTGTGTGTATGTGGGTGTGCGTGGACGTGTATGTGTAGACCTTATCAGATTAATACCGTTATGTTTAAATTCATGAAAATGTAGGCCTTTGTTCAAAAGATGATCCAGAAACCAAATAATCAAAAAATCAAGGCAAACATTTTCGTGTTAATTGTCTCTTCATTATTTATAAATATAAAAGTGTATTTTTTATTTTATAACGCTCCATTACATAATGGCAATAGTCTGACCCCAAAAGAGGCGTGTTTTTAAATCATTTGACTTTTAACAATGTAATGGATATAGAATTCACACAATCAAATACAGAATTATTTACATACAGTCATGTACTATTAACATAATTACTTTAATGTGTTAGCGATTGTAACAGTATTTGTCTGGTTAAACAGATATTGATCATATTTTATCATACAAAAGTAAATTGTATATAGATGCACATGAACAACATAACTACAACTTGTTGCCACTTTTCTTCGAAAGTTTCGTTATACACATGAAAAGAAGTAAATCAACATCTTGATCGACAAATCTCTGTGAATACTCATATTCTCAGTTGGTATAATAAGTGAATGATATATGAAGAAGAGTGAATCTCTATGTACGTCAATCACGTGTTTTCGCAAACCATTACCATGATGGTTAATACCTTCAAGACAAACTTCGACTCAAAGCCTATTGTTTCTCATAATATTTAAATCCCTCGTCTTCAACAAAGTCGTCTCTGCTGACACCGGTGCCGCCTACCACCTGGTTGTTGAGCTCACACACACCTTTGCCGATGTTAAATGACACGCATTCGTCTCGCTTGTTACACTCGGCACCGCATTTGACCAATGACAAGCCATGTTTGGCTTTGATCACGTGATTTCGAAGGCGCCGTCCCTCGATCCGTCTAAAGAGGGAGGTCTTCTGGTGGACTATGTCTGCTTGTGATGGTATTGTGGGCAATGCCTGGTGAATTGTGGTAAAATCTGTGGAAAATAACCGAAATACACACTCGATGTGATGATTGGCATTACCTCTTAAAATGTAAGACTATATTCAAACACGATCGCAAGGGCTTTTCAAGGAATGGACCGCGATCAATTTCAATAGACCTTTTGAAATATGCGAGCATTACAGCGACGTATAACCTAATCCAAACGTGATTTCGTTGGAATAAGTAATGGGGTATCTTAATTGCCCTTGAGTTGATTTCTCGAAAGTCTCTGTAATCGTGTTATGAATACAAATCATGATTAAAGTTGCAATGCTAGGTAAAATCTAAAACCCTTCGAACCCACTACAAGGTTACCTATTTTATTAAAGCTAACTTTCGTAGTAGGTACGGAGAGGAGAAATCACCTTAAAGTGATGAAATACCTCTGACTTGCCCATAATAGAGACCCACATTGAATATGTATTTCCAATTACATTATAAGGCAACGGATGCCTTCAATGTTTACACGACAGCAGACTCGTGTTTTGTGTTTGTGGGGGGGGGGGCGGTCGCTTTGGATGCTGCAGACCCCAAAGTTTATTTAGGGCCCCCACCTTGCCCACGTATATGCCACATATTGATGGTGAGAAAACGTTCAATTATTACACAAATTTATACAAACTTTTAACTCATCATTTGTAAACGAGGATACAATACAAAATGGCGAAAATGTCTGAAGTAGAAACGATACCTCGGCTAACTGGCCCACTGCCCCAAAATAATACATAAATATATGGTGCGCTTAGAGACACCAGTATTAAGCGCCTTATAAATACTGTGTATTATTCTATTTATTATTATATTCATTTCAATTCAATCAAGGTTTCTTAAAGACATGAATGGCACTGATGGACTGAATTGTCCATGCTTTCACAGTGCAGGTACAATACAATGCAAGTATAAAATAACAACATGAGATCAGGAAAAATAGAGTTCAATATAATGTGTACAAGCATAATTTAAAAATAGATAGGTAGTAAAATATGTACGGAATTTAAAATGACTGATTGATATTGCGCCACTGTTAAAAATACTATATTGTTCCACAGTTCTTAAGGCAATTATAAGCTTTAATTTGCATAGTGAAAGTTTAACATACGCGTGATATTGTACTTTTTCTACTCTGGTTTGCCAGTGCCGGTAGCATGAGGCCAGGTAATCCACACAAATTATCTGAGTATTATCAAATCCAAGATTGAAAATGAAAAAAAAAAAATCCCATTTTCCTCTAGATCGCTATGTTCCCTTGCAATAGAAGCCCCTCTTCGCTCCCCTCCATTTATTCTTCTGAAATAGAACTGCTCTTTCCGGTAACCACACTTTGCTGATTGCAATCTGTACAGGAATGTTACTTCTAGCGTTAGCTCAACCATTACATTTTAATGCTAATAAGAACGATTATGATGATGATAAGAATGATGATGGTGATGATAATAATCATAATTATAATAAAATGATAAAAATAATTTATAATAATAATACAATCATAATACATGTGTAATAATTGTAATATTAATACAATCACAATAATAATGATAATGATAATATGTTATTACTAATAATAATAGAAGAAAAAAAAGAGCAACATCAATACAAATTGATAAGGATACTATTAATACTACTACTAGTAATTGATAATTAATAAAATGATAAAAAAGTAAAATACTAATGTTTCTGATTGCTGTACTATTATAACCAATAGTACTTTATCAAGATTTGTCTTATTTTTGGATAATAATAATAGTAATGATGATGATAATAATCACCATTTCTTTTAGGAAGAGAAGCCTCATCAGCTCCAGCACTGTTCTGCCAGAGGGCCCTGCAATTATGATTACCCTAGCTATTGCCGGTACCTATTTACAACTCGGTTGGAACTTTGGAAGTGGCAATTGTGGGTTTATGTTTTGCCAAAGGACATTGGTGCCGGGCTGAGATATGAACCATAAACATTCGGATTGAGAGTCCAGTGAATGAACCACTTTACCATGACACCTCCACATAATTTTGTGAATACTTACCTGGCGTAGGAGTCCGATCTTCTGTAGGTGTTTCAGGAGTGCCCTGTTATCAAACAAAAATGTACCATTCTTTCCCGTCAGTATAATCATAATAGATTATTTCATGAAATCATGAAATCATTTTATTGTAATACGTAGATTTCATGAAAACGGGATAATATAGAATTACATTCGTAACTGAGTAGGAAAATATGAAACAACCCAGTTACCATCTAAAGCAATGATCGATATTAAGTATATCGTTTTAACATTCAACTTACTGTTATGAAACCTATTTCTGTTCTCACTCATAATTGATGTTTGATACTTTCATTTGTAAGTGAGAAAAAGAAAAATCTATGTCAAAAGTACATTGCACAAATGTAAAAAATGAAATAAATGAATGAATAAGTGATTAAGCGAATGAGTAAAATAGAATGAATGAATTGTAATTTGAACGTTAATTCAGTTCATCATGTTATGAACAGAATTATCTATAAAAAAAATAAGTTAGTAAATTATCTAAATAACACCGAATCATATTCTTCCCAGTAATTGTGTATACGTCCCATGACCCAGTTATGGATAACTCACACTTGTTGACCTTGTCGGCACGGTTGTTTCACTTCTGACACCTATGTTTGGAATAGGAATAGCAGTAAAAAGACGAGCATTAAAAGATGCGATGCTAGGTAAAGACTAACCCCTTCCAACCCACTACAAGGTTACGTAGACATGCACTTGATATGGAAATATATATAGCATATCCCTATATCTGACCGATTTATTAAAGGCTAAGTTGAAATTTCATGTAGCCTGTTGGATAGTTTCATATTTATTTCTAATTTCATTACAATGCAACGGATTCCTTCAATATTTACAAAACGGCAGACTCGTGTATCTTTAGGGGGCAAGGAGGTTTGGATGCTGCGCCCCCAAAGGTATCATTTACGGCCTCAATCCCGCCCTAGTGTTTGCCCCATTTTGATAATGATAAAACATTCAATTATTACACAAAAATATACAAAATCTTAACTCGATATCTGTAAACGAGGATACAATACAAAATGACGAAAATGTCCGAAGTAGAAACGCTACCTCGGCTTACTGGCCCACTGTCTCAAATACTTGTATGTTTATTGTATATTTCCTACTCTGGATTGCCAGTGTCGTGCGCATGAGGCCAGGCAATCCACACAAAATAACAATAACAACAACGGCAAAAACAACAACAATGATAATAATAATAATACTACTAATAAAATGATAATAGTTACATTTATTTAGCGCTTAATTATAATGTTTCTACAATTGCTGTATGCCTATTATCATAACCAATATTGTTTTATCTGGATTTGTCTGATCTTAAATAATACATGATAATAATGATAATGATAATAATCATTATTTTGTTTACCAACAGAAGCCTTATCAGATTCAGTGATATTTTGCGAGAGGGCCCTGCAAGTAGTATTACTTAAGCGATTGCGAGGTACCCATTTAAACTGGGTAGGAAGTTGCGGATGCTGATGTATGTCTTGCCAAAGGAAATTGGTGCCGGTCTGGGATTCGAACCCTAAACATTGGGATTGAGAGTCAAGTGAACAAACCTCTTTACCACGACACCTTCACATCAGTTTGTGAATACTTACTTGGCGTTGGAGTCCGTATTTCCGTAGGCGTTTGACGGCTGGCCTGTTATCAAACAGAAATATACAATTCTTTGCCGTCAGTATAATCATAATAGATTAATTAATGAAATAACTAAAATTCTTAGAATGTGATATATAGAGTGTATCGTTTTATCATTCAACTTGGTTTTATGAAACTTATTACTGTTCTAACTATCAACAATTAAATGAAATTAAATGAATGCTGAATGAATAGGTGATAAAGCGAGTGAGTAAAATAGAATAAATAAATTGTAAGATGAACGTTAATTCAATATATGATGTTATACAACATTCATCTGAAAACAAATAGTTAGCCAATTCTTTAAATTACACCAAATACGCCTAGTGAATGTTTGTGTGTCAGATGACCCCCTTATGGAGGATAACTTACACTTGTTAACGTTGTCGGCACGGTTGTGTCATCTGTAACACCTGTGCATGGAATAAGAATAGCATTAAAAAGATGATCGATGATTTAAGCATCTTGATTTGTAGGAGGACAAAAGATCGTCTTTGATCGTTATTGAACCACTCATCGACAAATTAGCTGGAGATGCAGCTTTTACCTCTCCTGCTCGCACACTCTGGAACAAGCTACGCCCTCAAATTAAAATCATCACCAACATGCCAACAAAGGAACAATTCGAACAGACTTTGGAGACCTTTCCGTTCTAAAACATTACGCATTCTTTGAACTTACACTGTCACTGCTTGGTCGTGGATGGCATCTTAGTGGAAAAGGTGCGGTTTGAATTGCAACAATATCATTATGAAACATGTAGAGCACTTAGAAAACAGTGCCAATACATAATTATGTATACATAACATAAACATTCACTTCTCAACCCATCCCCAAATAAGAACAACTTGAATATATTTCGTTTTTTTTTTCGTTTTTTTTCTCAGTTTCAGGTGACTGTTATGCAATTAATTTTGCAGAAGGAACAACGTTTATGATTTATTTCTCTTAAAAATTATGTAATTACTTGATTTATTAGATGCATTTTATATCAAAGCTCTTAGAGACATTACATACAATTACATATAAACTAAAACTTACAATTAGGCGCTGCCCTAGAATAATTTTACTTCTTTTTTTGAGAGGCGCACGGGCTTGGGGATTCGTGCATTTAATCGGCATTTGCTCTTAGATTCATTCAATATTCTTTTTAAGTTTTAAATTTTAAATTGAAAAGAAAGGTGTTTTTTTTTTAGGGGGGGGGGGGGGGGTTATAGGGATGGAGTTGATTTTCCGCCATTTATGGAATCGCTACTGCTTACATTCATACTCAGCGTACATGTAGGTGTATTCCCCTGGGCACGTTGAACCCGCCTGGCATGAGGCACTGATGGTACACGGATTGCGAGTCGCGCAGTACGGAGCCCACTGTGCCGTCTTGTCACTGTCTTCACACAGGTTCTCCAGGGAGGGGTCATACTCAGTGCAAGAAGTAACCCTCACACAAACACCTTTGGTGATTCTGATCGTTGATCCTTGGTCACACTCTATCGTGAGCAATGGATATCCAACTTCTGTACATCCTGTAACTATGTACAGTGTGACACAAGGTTGTATTTATGTTGGTAAATGCATTTCAGTCTTCAGTTACAACTTACAATACATAGGATATTCCATCCATTTATTTTCTTTCAGATTAATTTATTTTCATTTTGATTAATACATTACATTATTATGAAAATAAAAGATAAATACTCTATCACATTAAACTTCATATATGTTATAGAAGAGAGACATGATTATAGAACTGTTTGGTGACACCGTAGAAAGAAGTGAAAACTATTCTTAAATGTGGATTTCTTCAAATTCCATTGTTTTTCACGAAAATAGCCAACCGTTGAAGCGAGCCTAACGTTTTTATCGAGGTACAGTTTTATATATGTATATCGTGTTGGCATATGCACAGTGTGATACCAAGTTGTAATTATGATGGTAAACACATTTCCATCTTCAATTACAAAAATACATAGTTTAAACATACATCCATTTTCTTTCAAATTAATTTAGTTTTAGTTTTGATTAATACTGTTGGTCATAAAGGTGGAATAATTATTTTTACCCCAATTTATGCAATGATTTTGACAATGATATCAAATACAAAAAAAGAAAGAAAATGCAATAAATTATCACTAATTCATTGCATCCCCTCGGTCCCCAACATGAAAAATTCATTGTGTAGGGCCATGCATTATGGTTCAAGGCATGTCCACATTGAGGATTTGTTTATGTTGGGGGTCGGGGCAAAATGCAATGAATTATTGATAATTTATTGCATTTTCTTAGTTTTTGGTATTTGTGGGGGCGGCGATGTACCCTAGCCCCCGCTGCGTACAGTCATGATTCAGTGGCTAAGCAATGGCCTCGTTACTGTGAGCCCCCATGATAAACTCTGTGTCGATGTGCTATATTCGTGCCCTTTTATGAGGCATTAATCCTCATTACTGTCAGTTATGACTTAAGGACGTTGGTCCCCTAGTTGATTAGCATAGTAGCATACACATGCTTTAGCAGTCACGCAAAATAAACACTCACAAATTATTATTCAATAAAATCTGAGAATGTATACCATTATCTAAATCTATTAGGAATAAATCATTGTCAAAATAATACCATAAATTGGGGTAAAAATAATTATTCCACCATTATGACCAACGGTGTATTATTATTATTAGATCTATTTTGAAATTCTGAAAGAAAATAAATGTAATTTTAGAAAATTAGGGACATTAAAAGATTAAGACTATTTAAAATTACATCATTTAGTTAGAAGAAGACATGGTTATTCTAAACTAGTTGGTGTTCAACCCGTAGACAGAAATGAAGAAGTATAAACTATTCACAAATGTGGTTTTGTTAATTCCAATGTTTTTCCCGAAAATAGCCAACCGTTGCAGCAAGCCTAAAACTATAGAAGTGAAGTTTTATATAGATATCGGATATTAAAGGCACACTGTCCTACTTGTAGCTACTTGCTCCCTCTATATAGAAAACTTCCCCAATCGGTGCTTGTTGGTCCCCCATGATCCTCTTTTTCTTATGTTAAATGAGAGCTGAGTTAATGAGATAGCCACCTGTCACAGTGACCTCGCTGGCTCTTTGGGTGGTCTAATCCCTTCTTGCTGAAGTAGTAAAGCCTGCCTTTAATTCCACGTGTTGGCATAAGGTGACGATGTAAATTGAAACTGGGAATATATTTTAAATATTCCAACTGATTTATTCTAAATTTCAAGGGATTTCAAACTTCGTTGAAGGAGGAATTGGTAAATCGGCCCAGGAGCGTAGTGCCATCAGACGAGGAGTGCGAATGTCTACGATTTAAAGCCGATTCGGCTATCATTCTGACTAGAAGGTTTACATGCACTAAAATTCTGATTGTTAGTATTCTTATCATAATTTTAGAAATCGGGAAGATGATGCTTGTTTAGATTTCCATATCTATTACAATTGCCATTTCTTCGGAAATCGATTCGCAGTCTATCTTTAGTTTAGTTTATCTTCCAGAAATTTGAAATGATGAGAAGGGGTTTCAGTTTTGATATTTATTATTTGATTTTTCTTGATGAGACTTTACGTACATGTTTCATTAAGATGTGCACTTCAGAGGCTCAAAACAATGTGAAATTGCATTAAATTAACGATTGTGTTAGTTAACTATTTATAGGTTCCAGCTTTTGTGTGTATTTTCATTTCAGAACAAACATATCACAAATTGAGGGATATCGTTAAAAAAAAGAAGGGGTAGGAAAACTAGATATACATTTTATTTAGGCAAAGGTACTTTACTACACTGTAAAAAATAATAGTCGAAATAACTCAATTAAATTGAGGAAAAGAATTGCCTTATTTTTATTAAGTAAATATTACCTACGGCATCTTAAGTAGAATTTACTTATTTTGCTGAATAAATTTTTACTCAGTTAAATCGAGTTACATTAACGTAAATAATTTAAGTATTGTAATCATTTTAGATAATTAAAAAAAAGCTATGATAGGATTACATATTGCACGATTTGGTACCCATCTAATCTAACAAGTAACATCCACTAATCATTCACTACTTCTATTTAAGATTTAACCGTATATATATATCTACCACCATCACAAACTATTACATACGCTTCAATTCGACACATATTGAAAGGCTCCACATTTTATATATACTTGATCGTAGCATCTTAAAAGGAAAATTGGTTGACAATTTCCTAAAAATCAAGTTTTGATTTGTTTTGAACTGGGTAACAATTAAAAATTGTCTTGTCTTTGATTAGCCATGTTAAATGAATTAGTAAATGTTTTAAAGTCCTTAAATTTTCATTCAACCACAAAAAAGAATTGTTTTATTTAAAAAAGATTTTAATATGGTCTTAATGAATATTCATAAATTATGTAAATATTTCTATTACGCACTGCATCGGTCCTTACTTTAAAACGATAAGAATAATCAACATAAATTGTTTGAGTAATACGTATAATTTCTGATTTTGAGTTAAAATTACTAAATTAATACAAGCTGAAATTACTTAAAGTTCTTATGTATTTGATTTTACTTAAATATTCCACGTATGTTCTACTAAATTGAAAGTTTGAGTTAGCAAGACTTAAATTTAGTGCGTAAGTGGCAAAACTAATGTTTTCAAGTAAATTCTAAATGGAAAAAATACGTAAAAATTACCAATGAACAAATTCTTTTTTACAGTGTACAGGCCTAACTCATATGTTTGTATAATCTACTGAATAGCAAAGGCATTGGGATGGCTTTAAAGCACTCTAGCAGTTATCTGTTCTACCCCTATGTTCAGGATTTACAGACATGTATCAAATCGTACTTATATCGTTTTGAAAACCACTCGCTCTTACTTACCATTGGGTGGCGCACTTCTTTTCTATAAAAGAATCGAGAAGAACAAAAAATCCCATAAGAAGGCTATTATTCTGAAAACCATTTGGTTAATTAAATAGGTAGTCTAAAAGCACCGTTAATATATAATTTTTTGTCTTAGTTATGCTCGAAAGCGTTCTAGTCACAGATTCACTTTTTAAGAACACATAAGGAAATTTGAAACAAAAATAAAAAATAATAAATACTGATTGTAGCCTACTCCGTGTATTGCCATAAATACGTTAAGTATGAGAAATTCCTGAAAAATTAGATAATCGTGTTCTCTTGGACAAAGTGTTACATAGGCCATTGTCTATAGAGAGATGTTGCTCAATTAATGAAAACCTTAAAACACGTGAAACCAATTTAGGGGTTCTTAAGAGTACACTCTCACCCCGCTTTAAAAAAAATAATGTTTTTATTTATTTATTTTATATGTTCTAATCCCAAATATGTGAGGATCTGTTTTCGGCTTGTCAGGCCATTTTGGAGTGCGAGGAGTGACATTTTCGCCCAGAATCTCTGGCGGACCCAGCCCCCCTCCCCTTAGAAAATGAAGGGGATTACTAATATTCCACTATTATTATGTATACAATTCGCTATTACCTGTCTTTTTCTCCCTTTAAACATTAATGTATTAAAAGTAAGAATGTCACGATCACCATTTCTCACACTTGATGAGTTTAATACATAGCAACGTATACATCGATGCAAGATTTGTATAGATATGGATGCACGAATAAATTCGTTATTTACCTGTCTATCCTGTCTTTTAAACATGGATGTTAAAGTGGGATTGTCACAATCACCAGAGGACGAAGATGGATCAGATTCTAAACGAATATAAGAGAGATAGAACAATTTTAAGTTATTGATTAAGGTAGCAGCTACTCTCGAAATGTACAGGAGTGGAAGCTTTCTTTTTAAGGGGCGAGTGGGGGATATATAATTATCAGGGATCACTTTGCTTCGAGTAGAGTGGAATCAATCCTCAAAACAGAAAGAAAAAATAGTGGAAATCACTTTTCAAGAATAATATTAAAGCGCCTTGTGCACCTTGCGTTGTATCCAATATTACTACCATTGCTATATTATTATTAACTCCACTACTACTTTGGAGTATCTTTTACGATAATTTGATGAAGATCCAGCCACAAAGGAAGTGATCCCTATCTATCAATGTATCTTCTATCAGCTCGGAGGCTGATTGCAAAATGTTCTGTTTTCTGCCACCCTAGTACACTGTTGCATTGTCATTCCACTGTTTGTCTTGATGTTTACCTCCCAGTTGGTTATTGGTTTCCCTCGTGTTCTGGTACCTTCTACTTTTCCTTTCAACAAATCTTTCAAGAGACTCTGATGCCCGGCCCCCCCCCCCCCTACTCAGTGTTATTCAGGGTACGCATATGCTTGTTCCCTCTTTTTGAAAGCACCCCCTATCTGAGGACTGCCAACATTTCCGAACCCCCCTTTCGCGGGCTTTTCCTGCCTTGGAGACCCCCCCCCCCTAAATCATAAAAAATGCTCAATGTACCCCCCTAAATTCGGAATAATTTCTCAGGAGTCCAAAGAGATGAGAGAAAAAAAAGAAAAAATACCCCCTTTTTAAAGAAATCTCTTGGTGAAAAGTTAATACACCCCTTTTTAACAATTCTCGGGCCGGACTTTGTCGCACGAAAAGTACCCCTTTACCGGACATTTTGGTAACACGCATGCGGTCATTCCGACCCTTGAGTGGGGAGGAGGGGGGGGGGGGGGAGGGGGGGGGGGGCTCTGATGTATTTTGATGTGGCGAAAGTATTTCGCCTTTCTCTAGCTGAAACAATTCCTATCAGGATATTTTGTTTAGGTCTTGCCATATGCAGTATTTTTTCGGTTAGTTTTCAGTTCTTGGCCATTATATTTTCATCATTCTTATGATGTGATTTTTTCCTTTCCAAAGTCTTTGTTAATATCCATGTTTCTGCTCCGTACATTTGAACAGACAAGACATATATGTAGCAAATTATTAGTCTCATTCTAAGTTGATTTGTCACGCTTCGTGTTGTAAATAAGTGCTTTCATTGCCGCGAACGTAATCTTGATGAATATTTGCGCAATGACTTACTTTGATTTTTTTTAAATTACAGGGTTGACCGAAAGCTTCAAAAGAGACCAAACGGTCTAGAATAAAGGTCATGCCAAACAGACTTTTCCCGTATAGGTCCATACACAATTAACTTAAAAAACAGTACCCATTCCCCCTATATTTGGAACAATTCTTTTTTTCTTTTAAGAAATCCATGATTTGTTGCCAATATATTCTAGCAGGGGCGTCATGAGCCAAAGATTGAAGGGGCTGAACCAGGAAGAATTAAAATATAGGAACGCAAGGCAGACGACTCGGGTATTAATCCGTTGAATCTTGTAGGGGTTGGGGTGGTTGGCTATTATAGCAACACCCTTTTAGGAATTACATGCCTTACTGAGAGAGAATTTGTTTGCTTTTTTCATTCGGAACTTTAGGATTAATTTTGATCACATAGGCAATTGAAAGTCTGCTTTCTATATTCACGAAATCTCTCCTCTCTTATGGGGATAAGCAGCGTAAACATCATCATTTTGATTTAGCTTAGATTGAATTTGTCATGTTTAAAAAAATTATTTAAAAAAAACATTACATATAGCAACTAAACTTGACTTTAAGAAACATTTGCAAGCTTCACAAACACTTTTTTTTAAAGGCATTTCATATAACATTCTAAAATACAAATATATGATCACCAATATCACACAATTAAAGAAAGAGTAATAGAATATACGTGATTTAAACTGATTCGCACCATGTCACATTTCATGACGACCGCTTTAATGAAAATTATGACTTTTCCCCAAAATAGAAAAGGAGGGTTAGGGTAGCTGAGGCCATTATGTATACTAATAAGGATAACAATAATAATAAGAATAATGTTGATAATAATAATAAAAGAAGGTTCTTGTACAGCGCTCATGTCTGTCAAACTTGACATTCCTGGCGCTCCACAATATTATTATTTCCCTGGCTTTATCATGGCTGCCTTTATGGCGCTCTGACACTTGAAGGAATTTATTACTGCCAGGTACCCATTTGACTCACATGGGTCGAGTGCGGCAAATGTACATTAATGTCTTGCCAAAGGACATTAGTGTCGTGGCGAGACTCGAACCCCGAACCATGTGATCCACAGTCCTGTGTCGTATCCACTCGACCACGACACCTTCATCCTTCTATAAAATGTCACTTACCTTCCATCTCAGTCGAACTGGAAAGACCAATAAAAAGAAAGAACAAGATAACCGACGCGAAGATGAAAACAACTCTGGAACAATTCATTGCTCTTCCTGAGTTTATGATCTTGACTTTGAAGAGAGGTTAAAGGTTATTCGAAGTTTAACGTAGAAAACGAAGCAGCTGTTAATCTGTGGAAGTGATAGGAGTTTCGAAATACTCCTGGAACAGATGAAAACGTGACTGTCCTGTCAGAGGAGTAGGTTGTCTTGTGTCGCAAAGAATGAAATTGTCATAAATGTGAAATCTGTTATGAACAACAAATTATATTTCACAATGAAGTTTAATTAAAGTAATTTTCCAGAGTGACGCAATATTAGCCTTTGTTCCAGTCTCCCTTTTCAGCGTTTTAAGATCATATAACAAAATAAACGAATAAATGATCCTTCTTCCTGACTGTTCCCAAATGTTATGCCTCATGGTAACGTCATGAAGAGGGTTATGTAATTACTCACCTCTATAAATAAGAAAATAAGTATCAAGATGCCGTTGAAAATATAAATAGTACATGAATTACTCAATATAACTTGATAGAAGGCAAATCTAGCGAGCAAGATAATCACACCTTCATTTGAAAAAAATATATTACCCTAAATAACACAATAGCAGATTTGTTTCTTTCGAACCAATTACTAATAAAGAGAGGATTATACAATTGGAGTGATTGATGATTCGTATCGAGATTCCGTTTTATTAGCATATATATTCTTCTTCTTTTTTCAATTAAATGTCAAATTTCTTTTTAAAGATAAAGCGGAGTTTTTGTCATATAATTGCATTCTGAAAGATACTGTTGGGAAGCAATGGGGGAAGATTAATCACCAATATAAGTATTGGTATATATATTGATGTTTTGGAAACATCAAAATGATGAGAGACTGGCCCAGTTTTGTTCAAAGTCATATGCACTTTTCACATAAAATATATGGGACTACACAAGCATGTGGCAGGAATGAGGTTGGGGTCGACAACCTTTAGCTTTGGTTGGTCTGTTTGGTTGATCCGACTGCTGAGAAAGCATGTGTATGCTTGTACGACAGCAACGAATGGACCGACGGCTGTAAGTCATCTCCGATGAAATTGGTAATGAGGATTAATGCCTTACCAAAGGGCAGCAAATATTTTGTTTTGAGCCCCCGGGACGATATCTGTTCATAAATATAATAACAGTTCAACAAAAAATTGATTCAGTTGTCTTATTATTTAGAATTTGTTTTCCAGGTAGGTCTGACTATGAATTTATTGTGTAAGATAATTAGACAACAAAGTCTGCTTTCCAACAATTTGATTTGATTGTGAAATTCACATGTTAAGTAACGGAAAGGCCTTATAACACATCTGTTTGTGCAGTTTGTAGTTGTAAGAATATTTTTCTTATTGCATGTTTTTATGTTATTTTAATTTTCATTCACTGTAATTACGCTTCGGGGCCTTATGGAAAAAGCGCGGTATAAGTAATAATAATAACAGTATAAAATAAATTAACTCACAATTATAATCACAGTGAAAACAGATAATTTACAGCCCTTAACTGCTCTAACATCGCATATACAAAATTAAACAACCACATGTTTCCTGGATTAGCACACGAGGGCAGCGTATATACCCAACAAACAAAATTGGTAACCTTATGAATTAGCATTATAATAAAAAATTTGTAAAATGTGTAACGAGTCGCCAAATAGGGGGGGGGGGGCTTATTGGGTAGTGTGGGGGAGGTTACACAATGTAGTAATGTGTGGTTGCCCCTTTG
Source organism: Strongylocentrotus droebachiensis (assembly GCA_035222895.1). Taxonomy (NCBI): domain Eukaryota; kingdom Metazoa; phylum Echinodermata; class Echinoidea; order Camarodonta; family Strongylocentrotidae; genus Strongylocentrotus; species Strongylocentrotus droebachiensis. The sequence continues at coordinate 1,163,474 of JAVYIG010000019.1, forward strand.
GGTTGCCCAGTCACGCAATATTAGCCTTCTGTCCAGTCTCCTTTTTCTGCGTTTTAAGATCATATAACAAAATAAACGAATGAATGATCCTTCTTTCTGACTGTTCCCAAATGTTATGCCTCATGGTAACGTCATGAAGAATGTTATGTAATTGCTTACCTCTATGAATAAGAAAATAACTATCAAGATGCCGTTGAACATATAAATAGTACACGAATTACTCTATATACTACTTGATAAAAGGCAAATGTAGAGAGCAAGAGATTTACATCCTCATAATGAATAATGTATTACTCTAAATAACACAATAGCAGATTTGTGTCTTTCGAACCAATTACTGATAAAGAGAGGATTATACAATTGGAGTGATTGATGATTTGTATCAGGATTTCATTTTATTAGCATATACATTCTTCTTCTTTTTTCATTTAAATGTCAAATTTCTTTTTTAAAGATATTAAGCGGAGCTTTTGTCATGTGATTGCATTGTGAAAGATACTGTTTGGAAGCGATGGGGGAAGGTTAATCACCAATATAAGTATTGGTATATATATTGAGGTTTTGGAAACATCAAAATGATGAGAAACTGGCCCAGTTTTGTTCAAAGTCACATGCACTTTTCACATACAAAATATGGGACTACACAAGCATGTGGCAAGTATGAGGTTGGGGTCGACAACCTTTAGCTTTGGTTGGTCTGTTTGGTTTATCCGACTGCTAAGAAAGCACGTGTATGCTTTTATATAAGCAACCAGGTAACTGACGGCTTTACTCCTCTCAGAGAGACTTGGTAATGAGGATAAATACCTCAATGGCGCTAGCGATTCGGTTTCGAGACCCTGGGAAGATATTTAACTCCATAATCCGTTTAATTGATTGATTGATTGATTTTTATTCGACAAGCTTCCAACAAACAACAATATAATAATAACAGATCAAAAATAAGTCGGCTTGAACAGGATAACCCACGAAAGCTCGAGAGCTTATTACAGTAGGGTCCCCTACAGACATGTACAAAATTAATAAGTTAAAATAGTAATATTAACAGACAGATAATAAAAATAAAAAGTAATTACTTATTACTTATTAAAGATAATAATAACAACATTAAACTGATGATAGAAATGATAATAAGTACAAGAAGACAAAGAAGAAGGAGAAGAAGAAAAAGAGGAGGAGGAAGAAGAGGAAAATAATGATGAATTTCTAGAATTTCTAGAACGTACAAAAACATATATACAAAATGAAAAAGTATGAACCGGCAGAAGAATACAAATTTCAATCATATAACATTTCATTGACTTCTTTTCTCTGACTCTCAAGTATTAAGTGTTCCTTTAATTTCCTCTTAAAATGAGCGTAGCTTTCTATTTCCTTTACACCATTGGGAAGGAAATTCCGATGTTTTATGGCATTGTAATAAAACGAATTTTCAATTTACACTGTCATCCATTAAAGTTAAAGTTGAATCGGCTATTTCGTGTATTATAGTCATGTACGTCAGTAACAAGATCGAAGTTGGATCGAATATAGTGATTCGACCTAGTATGATATATTTTATGCACGTGATGCAATACGAGTTGTTTTGATCTTTGGTCGACTTCAAGAAAACCAGCTTTAGAAAGTTCGCTGTAGCCAACATGAGTTCTTGGACCAGAACAGTTGATAAATCTCACCATTTTGTTCTGTAACTTCTTTTGATCTGACTTGATTATGTTACTATACCATTCAGGGTTAGCATAAGCAAATAAACATTAAATAAGAACAAAACAGAGTGTACGTCCTACTTTTAAATCCATACAACTTTGATATCTGTACAAACATTTCAGACGAGAATTTGCTTTTTTTTACAACTGATTCTACTTAAGATGAAAATGAAATTGCGCTAGCCAACTTAATGCCTTAATACTTCACAGACTCTTTTCTCTTAATTACTTAATTATTGTTTGTCATTTTGAATTCAAATGACTTTTTAGAACTACTTTTAGAACAAAACAAAATGCTTTATGTTTTATCCCAAGAAAGCTTATTATCAGTCATCCAATCGACACACGCAGACAGCTGTTCACTGAGCTTTTCCTCAATGTATTTAGGATCAGGATTTGAATAGAGTAGTACGCTGTCATCTGCGTACGAAACTATACAAATACACATATCATTTATATAACTTGAAAATAGAATTGGCCCTAAAATGCTTCCCTGAGGAACACCGCATGTTAAAGGCATTAGTTTGGAACGGATATCATGAATGGCCACTACTTGGTGTCGATTAGATAAGTAGGATCTGAACCACACTAAACTTGCCTTATTAGAACCCATTAGTTGTAACTTCTTCAATAAAACGCAATGATTTACTGAATCAAAATCTTTTAGCAGATCAAGGAGCACCATACCAAGAAAGCGCCCTTGCGAAGTTTCTGTTCTCAAATAATCAGTCAAATGAATTAGACATGTTTCAGTCGAATAATCATGTCGAAAACCAGATCTTTTTCCTTGAAGCATCTTTCAATATGAACACAGACCGATTTTTCTGGAATCTTTGATGCTACGCTTAACACCAGTTTTATCTTTCTTTTTATAAAGTGGAGTCACTTATGCTATTTGCATATCCTCTGGAAAAGTTCTCGTCAAGATAAATAGGTTCATTAAGTAGCTTAGAGGCTTAAATAAAACCTTCGCACCATCTTTTAGAAATAAAATAAAAATTGAACAAAACATTGATTGATTTGCCTGTTGTTTTCCAGGGAAATCTAACAATTGTGGAAAAATAACTACTTTTTTTTTTTTTTTACTGCAAAGAAGATTTGGATGAGCATTTTATTCACAATTTCCGTAAAAGTCTTCTTTTATATGAAATGTTATAACGAATAAAAGTAAATCTTGTTTAATTTCGTAATAAATGATCTTTAAAGATATCCATAAGTAACAGAAACATTTTTAGTATAGTTAACATCAATGAGGTAATAAATTTGAGATCGGTCTTCCTATAGATTGTAATGTTGACAGGTAAGAGAGCCATAACACCCTTCATCAGGTGCGGATCCACGGGGGGGGGGGGGGGGGGGGGGGCTGACATAAAAAGGTTAACCAAAAAGACAGACCCCACCTAAATTTGTTTGTTAATGCTCACTAACCCCCCTCCCCGTTGAGCGAAAATAACGGTCTGCGCCATTTAAAAAATTTCCAGCCCCCCCCCCCCCATTTGAAAAATCCTGGATCTGCCACTGTGCCTAATCTAATGTACACAGTTTTAATCATGGTCACTGTGAAAACAGATAACTTACTGCCCTCAATTGCTCTGATATCGCATACAGTGTGAGTCCAAAAGAAGTTTACACCTAGAAAATTGTTTATTATTTTTAAAATCATCTATGAACAGTACATTATTATACATCTTTCAAGATAAACTTTAGTACTGGTAATGCGATTGCATTGTGAAAGAAAAGGTGTGGAAATGATCAAAAACAGTTGATCAGGTAGCATGTAAGTATTGGTGTGCACTGCCAGGTTCTGGAGTCATCAAAATCATAATAAATTTGACCGAGTCTTGGTAAAGTAACAAGCACTGTACACAGAAAGCTATATATGGGACAACACACATGGTGTCGGGGCTAGTACTACCTTGATTTCCTTGTCTTTCTGTGCTCATTACTCAGCCAGTATACATTTTCTTCCAAAATTGTTTGGCACATGTCATTTATTTGTAATCTTGAACATTCAGTGTAAATTACGTTTGATTCTGTGAGAATTAATTTTCTTTTTTTACCAGAACTGGAGTTTATCTTTAATATGAAAGAGTGTTTTATCCCAAATCATTTGGTACCATTTTTGTGTGGTATGTGATCATGCTTGGATGAACAGGAGGCATTGTTTGCGAGAGTGCAAAATGATTTTGGGATAAAACACTCTTTCATAAGATGTATAATAATGTACTGTTCATAGATGATTTTAAAGATAATGAGCAATTTTCTAGGTGTAAACTTTTTTTTGACTCACACTGTATACAACAATAAACAACTACATGTTCCTTTTCAGTACACGAGGGCAGCACTTACCCGACAAACAAAATTGGTAACCTCATGAATTATAAGTGAAAAAATGTTGCCAATGCAAAATTTGGTTTTGGGTTTATGGTGTAACGAGTCGCCAAATAGGGGGGGGGGGCTTATTGGGTAGTGTGTGTGTGTGTGTGTGTGTGGGGGGGGGGGGTTACGCAAAGCAGTCAGTGTGTGGTTGTCCCTCTGGGTTGCCCATCTACTCTCTTGCGTAGCTACACGACGCTAGGTCCCTCAAGCTCCGCCATGTTTGCTTTATTTATCCATGTATGTTAATGTATTCATCACTTGGTTTATCAAGGTGCACCAGTATTGGCGAATAAGTGTCCTCTAAATCTTTTATTATAATGAGGGCCCAATATGATTTTCACTGATTAACGAATACAGCTTCGAACTGTTGGAGAGAAAAATAATCGAGCCAAACTTAGTCAAGCTTTTTAATTGTAGCAACGGGGAAACCCCTCTATACATATTGATAGATATCAAAATAATAGCTAGGTCAACTAACTGACATTGCAATATGGCCTTTTCCAACGTTCTTTATAACAATTGTCATGATTGCTGATTATTTGGAGAGTTGGTTGGTTGGTGTCATACGAATATTGTTGTCTTTTGTGTTTATTCGATATGTTATGATTTTTCCTAGCATTAAAAGAATCACAAAGGGGATTTGTTCATTTACAGTTAGTAATCTTTAAAAGGATTTATATATATACATATATATATATATAAATATTTAGTAGGAAGGGTGGTTGGTGAGGTAGAAGGTGTTTGTTTGTTTTCTTTTTAAAATCTTTAACCCTTACTTTATTATTCGTTCATAATTATGTGATGTAAATTGTTAGGTATATGTAATTTTCTTTCTGTAATGGAACATCCATGTATATGATGCATAATTATGTTCACGACATTGTTATTGATGTGTTTTTCTCCGTTTATTTGGAGAAATAAATCATGAACCAATTAAAAAAAGTGTGTGTGTGTGTGTGTTTATGTGGGGATGGTCGCTTATTTTAGATTTAAAGTTTGATACCTCCTATTTCTCTCTCTTTTGAGAACCCAAACAAGTGTAGTTTTATCAGCTCTTCCAAACGATTTGGAGGGAGCGGGGGGCAATTCACATGAAACGGGACAGGGAATATTTTGATTGTGGTATCACCCCCCACATGCTCCAACTGTTTATAATAGTACATTATTTGAACATGCTATTGGCAACTGTTTTCACTCTTTCTCCTTATATCAATCTCTCTCCCTCTTTCTCTCTCTCTCTCTCTCTCTCTCTCACACACACACACACACACACACACTATTTCACAGCATTATATATTTCTCATTTTCATGACATCAACATCTCTTACCATTAAATAGTGCTCTCTTATATCTTTCCCTTTCTCTTTTGCCTTCTGTTTCCAGACCTTTTCCACGTATGATTCAATTCATTCAACCGTATGCACAATTAACGGTTAAAAGATATGAAGAGAAAATTGTACATAACTTAATACAAATTGTGTTAAGATCATTTATTTTTCTTAAAAACAACAACATATTGTAATTCACAATCTTAACAAATTATAAAATTGATGGTAAGATATTAAGCTCAAATAGCTTTGAAAACAAAGAATAACACAAGGAAAGATAGGAGAAATATGAAATGAGAGGGGAAAAGAGTTGTACTGAAAACCATTATAGAAGATAAGAAATGAATGAAAACTCAATTATGGGCTTTGTATGTGTTTTCATCACAGACAGTGATGGATCTAGGTTTAAGCTAGTCATTTAACTAAATTATCTGCACAGTAATGAAGGGCCAATAAATATATGGAACTGTTCAAGAGTAAGAAAAATCCGCCTACCAGATATTTCGAGAAAAAAAGATTACACACAAGTCTGATATATAGGGATTTTAGTAGCGCCAAAACCGGTCCTATATCAAGTCGCTGCGCCTTCCCGATCAAATAGATTAAACAAAGCATGTGAGCCAATGATTTAGTCAAATAAAATATTATAAAAGATCAAATGATTACTGTGTCCTACTTTTACGACCAGGGAAATGCTAGGAAACCGATACATTAAAACAAAGATGTATCCTCGTATAGCTCAGACCAAGTTCTACGAAATCTGATTCGGTTCAGATAAACCATAGGCCCTATCTCCAACATTTATTCATTGTTCTAATTTCATCTACAATATAAAAACCTATTTGTAGTGCCCCAACAGTAAAGGATTGAAATTAGAGAACATAAACATCCAACCGTTAGTATTTTCGTTGTGTTTGAGTGTGGCGCGAGTGGATGTGTGGGTGTGTGTAGACGTTTTTGTGTAGGTCATTTCAGATTGATAACGCTTTGTTGACATTCATCACAATAATTAAAGTCTAACCTTTTCGCATTAATTGGCTATTTATTGCTGCACTTATAAATGATGAAGTGTATTTCCTTTAAGACAGAATAATGTTTCATTTACTTCGTAATTTAGAACGTCCCATTACATAACGGCAGAAGCATAAAAAGGCATGTTTTAAGTCATTTGACTTTAAACCTTGTAACAAATATATAATTCACAGAATCAAATAAAGAATTATTTAAATACAGTCATGCACTCTTGATCACAAAACAAATAATTTAATGTATTAGCGATCGTAACGTTATTTGTCTGGTTAAACTGATATTGACAATTTATCATACACAGTAAACTTTGTATACACATGACATGAACAATACAACTACAAGTTGGTGCCACTTTTCTACTCCTAAAGCTTCGTTATACACATGAAAAGAAGTAAATCAACATCTTGATCGACAAATCTCTGTGAATCTGTGATTACTCATTATCGCACTTGGTATAATAAGACAATGATATGAGTAGAAGTAGATACAATATGTATGATTGTATGTACATCTTTTCTGTTAATCACCTGTTTTTGCTAAACATTATCATGATTTATACTGATTTATTTTTTAGATTCGATATATCTTGTTATGTTTTGTTATATATTACATTATGTGTTATTAATTTTGTTTGTAAACTTTTGTAATTCGGTGAAAGTTTTATTTGAATTGAATTGAATTGAATTATTAATGCGTTCAAGACAAACTCCGAATCGTAGTCTATTGTTTCTCATAATATTTAAATCCCTCTTCTCTAACAAAGTCGTTCATGCCAACACCGGTGCCGCCTACCACCTGATTGTTGAGCTCACACACACCATTGCCGATGTTAAATGACACGCAGTCATCTCCCTTGTTACACTCGGCACCGCATTCGACCAATGACAATCCTTGTTTGGTTTTGATCACGTGATTTTGAAGGCGCCATCTTTGGTGGATCAGGTTGAAGAGGGAGGTCTTCTGTCGGACTGTGTTTGCTTGTGATGGTATTGTAGGCAATGCCTGGTGAATTGTGGTAAAATCTGTGGAAAATAACCGAAATAAATATATGATGTAATGTTTGATAATACTTATTAAAATGTAGGCCTATATTAAAACACGATCGCGATCACGATGTCAATAGTCTTGGTCATCACCTTTTAAAATATTCGAGCATAACAGTGACGAATTACCTAATCCAAACATGATTTCTTTGGGATATGCAAGAGGGTATTTTAAATGCCCTTGAGATTATCTCTCGGAAGTCTTTGTGATCGTGTTATTAATTTAAAATCAAAATTAAAGATGCAATGCTAGTTAAAGATTAACCCCCTTCAGACCCACTACGAGGTTATGTAGCACTACACGTGACATGGAAATACATTTAGCAGTCTATTCCTGACTGATTTGCTAAAGGCTAAGTTGAAATTTCATGTAACCTGTCGGATAGTCTGAGATTCTCCTTAAAGATTGCTTACTGTCTTAATAAGCAGTTTCATTTTTTTTTGTGTTTTCACTCTCTCTCTTTATTTTCATTGTTTTCATTTCTTTTCTTTTTAGGGGGAGGGGGAGGGGGGTAGGATACTGCAACCCCAAAAGTATTATACAACCTCCCCGCCCAGGTATTTGCATAATTTGTGTAATGAGAAGGAAATTAATGACACAGAATTACACAAAACTTTCCCTCAACATTTGTAAATGAGGATAAAATACAAAATGGCGAAGATTTCTGAAGCAAAAACGCTACTTCGGATAACTATCCTACAGCCCCACAAACATATACATGAATGTTTATTGTAAACTCCCTAATCTGGATTGGCAGTGTCATGAACCCGAGGCCAGGCAAACAACAAAATAACAAATATAACAACAACAACAATAATAATGATAATTATAATTAAATGATAATAATAGTTACCTTTATTTAGCGCTTAATACTAATGTTTCTAATCGCTTAACTATCATATCCAATAATGTTTTATCTGGAATTGGCTTATCTTGATTAATCATTATTATGATAATGATAATAATAATCATAACTTTGTTTACCAAGAGAAGCCTCATCAACTTCATTACTGTTTTGCCAGAGGGCCCTGCAATTATTATTACCGTAGCTATTGCCAAGTACCCAGTTACAACAGGGTAGAAAGTGATGAATGTGGATTAATGTTTTGCCAAAGGACATTGGTGCCGGTCTAGGATTCGAACCTCAAACATTAGGAATGAGAGTTAAGTGAATGAACCACTTTACCATGTCACCACATCATTTTTCGAAAACTTACCTGGCGTTGGAGTCCGATTTTCTGTAGGAGTAACCTGATAATGATATCAAACAGAAATATACAACTCTTTTCCGTCAGTATAATCATGATAGATTATTTCATGACATATCTTTCATTTTTTAAATGTGATAGGTGAATTTCACGAAAACTTGATAGTTTAAAATTTTAAAATAACTTTGTAGAAGAATAAGAAGCAACCCAGTAACCAAGCAACGACCAATATTTGACCAATGAAACAATGTTTTGGTTAATAATTTTTAGTCAGACAATGGTGCGCTTAGAAACACCCGTATTAAGCGCCTAATAAATGTTGTGTATTATTATTGTTATGACCAATGTTTAGTGAATCGTATTATCATTGAACCTAGTATTATGAAACTTATTTCTGCTCTAACTCGTAAAAATGAAATAAAATTACATGAATGCATGAATAAATAAGTGATAAAGCGAGTGAGTAAAATAAAATGAATACATTGTAAGTCAATTTATGATGTTATAAACAATTTTATCTAGAAAACTCATTACGTGCAATTAGTCAATTGTTTAAATTACACCAAATTATATTCTTCCCGGCGAATGTTTGTATGTCAGATCATGCATTAGGTCCATGGTCAGATGACCCCGTTAAGGATAACTTACACTTGTTAACGTTGTCGGCACGGTTGTTTCACCTGCGACACCTGTGTATTGAATAAGAATAGCATTAAAAACACAATCGATGATTTAAACAATTAGATTTATAGGGAGAGAAGATCGTCGGTAATCTTTATTCACCCACTTATCGACAAATTATCTGGCAATGCAGCTTTCAGCTCTCCTGATCGCACACCCTTGCACATTAAAATCATCACCAACCTGCCAAATAGTAGGAAAATTCAAACGGAGTTTAAAGACCTATCTGTTCTAAAACCTTATGTATTAATTGAAAAAAACACTGGCACTGCTTTGTAACACTGATTCATAAATGTCATCTCAAGTATCAAGTGGAAAATGTGCCGTATAAATTGAAACTATTATCGTTATAAGAGATATTATATAGCACATATAGACAACAATTCCGAAACATAAATATGAAAACATAATATAACCATCACTTCTCTACCAACCCCATAAGAACAACTTGAATACATTTTGATATTGGTTTCCCAATCTCAGTTGATTATTATGCAATTAATTTTGCAGTAGGAACACTGTTTACAATTAATTTCTCTTCATAATAATCATATTAATTGATTTATAGGGTTCTGAACATCTCATGTCAAAGCTTTTGGAGATATTATATTTCCATTCTTTCGCTATCATGCAGAATATTTTTCAGGAGGGGCGCTGGGACTGGGGATTCGTACATTTAGTCTACATGTGCCTCTTAGATTCATTATTATTATTATTTTTTTTAATCGGAGTGCAAGATTTTTATTTAGGGATAAGGGGGGAAGGGAGATGATTCCCCGCCATTTCTTGAACCGCTACTGCTTACATTCATAATCAGCGTAGACATAGGTGTACGCTGCCGAGCACTCATGTGTCATATATGCACTGGAAGCTACATGGATTGCGAGTCGCGCAATACTGAGCCTGTGCAGCCGTCCTGTCACTGTCATCACACTGGCTATCCATGGAGGGGTCATCAGCATCGCAAGAAGAAACCATCGTACAAATTCCTTTGGTGATGTTGATTGTTGATCCTGGGTCACACCCGATCGTGATCCTTTGAGTTGGAAAGCTGCCACACTCTGAAACTATACACAATTATTAGTGAAAGAAAGTTGTAATTATGATGGTATACACTTTTTTATCTTCAATTACAATACTTAGGATATAACATACATTTATTTTCTATCAGATTAATTTATTTTTCTTTTAGATTAATACATTACTTTATAATCAATTCATTCTGAAAGAAAATAAATGTTGTTTGAAAAAAATTAGTGACAATTACAAGATTAAGACTAGACTTTATTAAATCATTTACTTTGTTTGGTGTTCACCCCGTAGAAAGTTATGTAGAAGTCTAAGCTATTTATAATGTGGATTTGGTTCATTCCAATGTTTTCCCCGAAATAACAAACCGTTGAAGCGAGCCTAAAACTTTCGAGGTGAAGTTTTATATATATATATGTATATCGGGTATTAATTCCATGTTTGGCATAAGATGACGATAAATATTGAAACCGGGAATATATAGATTGTCTACGATTTGAAGTCGATTAGGCAATTATTCTAACTAGAACGTTTAAATGCACTAACATTCCGATTGTTTAATATACTTATCATAAGTTTAGAACCCAAATCGGGAAGATGATGCTTGTTTTAATAGATTTCCAAATCTATTACAATTGGTATTTATTCGGAAATCCGATGGCAGTCGGATCGTGTAGTGTACGCTGCATGCCCTTGGGGCAAAGTATAATTGGGCCTTAGTCCAGAAATCTCGAAATGAGGAAAAGGGGTTTCAATTTTGATATTTAACATTTTATTTATATCCTGCACACATAAATGACATTGATAAGTTTTCTACATACTTTTTTTTTCTTAACAATATTTGAATTAGGTTGTATTAACGACTTTTGTCTAACTGTTTATATGTTCCCAGTTTTAGGGTGTATGTTCATTTCAGAACCAAAATATCAAATAACAAACAACTTCGGGGAAGGTCGTAAAAGAAAGGAGAATGGGAAAATCAAATATTAATTTTATTTGGCCTTAGGTACTTTACTACAGGCCTTACTCATGGGATTGTACTATATTGAATAGGGAAGGCATTAAGGTGGCTTTAAAGCAATCTAGCAGTTATAATGTTCTACCCCTATTTTCAGGATTCACAGACATGTATTAAATCGATATTTCGTTAATAGGGACTTTTAGATTGAGTGGACGAGAACACGACGAACGCCGACTGATCATGCGTGTCAACGTACATAACTGCCCATGTTGACTACAATTAGAAATCTTTTAGATTGCACTCGACGATATACATGCATACAGGAAGTAATACTATGAACATCACGGACAAAGAAAGAGGACAAAATATACAGTTCCTCATTCTACCCTCAACAAAAGAACATCCCTTCACTGCTATTATGTAAAAATGTGTAGAACAGGTGAATATGCATGTGACACCTGTTCTACACATTTTTACTTAATAGCAGGGAAGGGATGTTCCTTTGTCTACCTGAGGAACTGTATACTTTATGCGCACGCGGCATACTAGTACCTTGAGCATGTAAAGGTGCTATATAAAAATCAATATGTATGTATGTATGTATTAGATTTAGGAAAATCAAGGTTGACGCATTCTCGATCGCCGACTGAGACGACGTAACGCGTGCGCAGTGCCTTAAAATGACGTCACACGTTGCAGTCAAAGCTGTTGACGTGCAAATCTAAAAGTCCCTATTGCCTCGATTTTACTTACCTCGGGTTGGCGCAGCTCGCTTCTACAAAAGAAATGAAATAAAATCACGTGAGAAGGCTATCATTCTGAAAACATGTTAGGTAATGTTATATGTAGTCTAACAGTACCTAAATGTTATAGTTTTGCGTCTATAGTTTTGCACGAAAGAGCTATATGAACGAACAACTTTACTACACGAGGGTTACTTTTTTTGTTGTGGTTAAGTAAAAATTGACAACCGATCAGAAAGTTACCGCAGAACTAGGGAACAAATATATAAAGACATAAACACAATCAATACTGATTTGTAGCATATTCCGTGTATTGCCCGCCATATGGACGTGAAATATGAGAAATTCCTGTTTAAGTTTTACAAAGGACATTATTATATGAGAGACGTTGCTCAATTAATGCCCGTAAAACCATGGACCTTCTAAGAACCATGGTAAAATCAACCCAGAGGTATTTCAGTTCGAGCACACCCACTCCACCACTTTAGAAAATAATTTTTAAAATATTTCTTTCTTTGATTTGTACTAATCTCCAAAGCATGAGGACCTTTTATCGACTTAATAGATCAGTTCACGGTTAGCACATGTCTCAAATTACCCCGAATATCCACAGATCTTCAAAACATGAAAAGATCCCAATTTGTACATTTTGAAATAATCACTCCTACAGCGATAGAGGTTCTACATAAATAGCCTTTGTTTCTCCTTTTTCAAAGAATACTTCCACCTGTGTATCATGGAGTGCACTGCTTTTGCATAATGAATAATGATTACGTAACTTCCATGAGCACGTATCCAGTATTTTGTCTCCATGTATTTCACAATTTGGTTTGCAATGACCTTTATCTGCTCATGCTCAGACTGTAACTATGAACTGGCTAATTGTCAGACAATGTTGCAGTGAAAACTGGTGTGAAAGTCGCTCCCAGGTTCCACAGCGGACCGTACCCCTTAACATTTGAAGGGAATGGCTAATATTTTAAGAACACTGTATACAATTGCTTGTTACTTGTCTTTTTCTCCCTTTAAACATAGATGCACGAATAAATTCGTTATTTACCTGTCTATTGTGTCCTTTAAACATGGATGTTAAAGTGGGATTGTCACAATCTCCAGAGGACGAAGATGAATCGGATTCTAAACGAATGAGAAAGTTAATGATTGAAATAGCAGTCACTTTTGAAAGGTACAGGAATAGAAGTGCATTTTCCTTGGAGATCGATACATTACATTATTATTAAATTTATTCTGAAAGAAAATAAATGTAATTTGAGAAAATTAGTGATAATATAAGATTAAGACTATATTGTCTTTTCTTTAGAAGAAAAGCATCATTGTAGTTTGTGACCAACTTAACCTATCAAAGTAGTTCACATATTATAGTCTGTACATTTTGACTTCATTAGTACCTGTATATCTTTATAACACGATCACGAAGACTTTAAAAAGCAACCTCAAGTTTCAAGTTTCAAGTTTATTTGTTTCACATTTCACCCAAAAAAAAGAATTCCCACAATTGACAAGATTAGAACATAATATGAAATATACTAAAAGTGTCACATGATATAATTAATTCTTTGAAAAGACGTCGAAATTAATTGTATTGAATAGAAGGTTATACAGGGTGAAATGTGAGGAACCTATTAAAAAGCTCAGCTTGTAGATTATAGGTTCCCGTAAATAAAACTAACTTTTGATTGAAGTGGTTGTAATGGTGACGGACGTATATGACACGATAATGACACGATAATCACTTTAAAATATTGGGGTCATTAGCCTCGTCCATCACCTTTTGATTTGTACAAATTACAAAAACGTATTATGTTATCGGAACACTATTAAAATTGAATGTGGTAAAGGCTGTGGAAATCGATCTTGAGCTGAGTTCTCGGCAGTCATTTTGATCGTGCTCCATATCTTTTCTTTTCACAGCAAATACAATATGGAGGCAAGTTGGCTCAGTATGCCTGTTGAACCGAAGATCGTTGGCTTGAATCAAACCCAGGCGGGTGACTGAAGTCTCCGTTTTGTGTTAACGCGCCCCTCCCCTGTATCCTAGACGCAGGCTGTGTTACGGTGAAAAAAACTCCGTCCCTCGGATGGGACGTTAAATGGAGTCCCGAGAGGAGGAGAGCCACAACCTCTGTACGTTGATATCCCAATGAACTATTCGTATAAGAGTAGGGGAAGACTCCGGAGTAGTGGTCGATCCACCTGCACAACCCCAATCAGTTCTACCGGGAGGAGAGGCTCAATGATTAGGCCAAAAAAAAAAAATTGTTTGGTTGTCCTCGATTGCTTTTCTGGAGTAGGGGCGGGCGGGCGGATTTTTTTATTTTTTTATTTATTTTTTTTAATTCATTTTTTGTGTGTATTTTTTTTTTTTTTTTTTTTTTTTTTTTCCCCATTTTTTTTTTTTAAATATTTTTTTTCCATAAAAAAATAAATAATTGGGATTGTCAAGCATTTAAACAAACAAAGTCTATAAAACACTTTAATATGGTAAAAGACTAGTTTAATGTACAATGAATATCAATATTTTGGGCTTTGAAATACAGCACCTTTTAAATCTCCATTGTACTACTTATAGCTACTTGCGCCCTCTATGTCGCAAACAATGCCTAATCGGTGACCATTGGTCCCCATGATCCTCTTTATCTGTTATTAACTGAGAGCTGATTTGATGAGATAACCACCTAACCAGTGAACTTGCAGGGTGGTCTAATCCCTCCTGTAAACTAGTACAGATGGGCTTTAAAATGAGTTTAAGAATGCTCAGAACCTGATTTGAATGAACAGGATTATGACATAGAAAAATAAAAATGGCAAGTTTAATAAATACCTAATTGCGTACTGAAAAGATCAAACTGGCAACGGGACGCATTTTGATCCTTGCAAATTCATAAAATGGTATGTTTAGCATTTAAGATTGCTCCCCCCAAAAAAAATTAAATTAAAAAAAAAAAAAAATGAATACAAAAACAAAAAAAATGAATTACAACAACAAAAAAATATTAAAAAAAATAAAAAAAATACGAGCGGCCCGAAAATGACGAGCGGGCGGTCGAGGACAACCAAACAACTTTTTTTTTTTGGCCTTACAGTGATTCAGTTCGCTATTCTCCTCCCAGGCACATGCGACGCCAAATACTTAATAAATTGAAAAATATATGCGCTGATATCACCTCAAGTATCCAAGTTGGGAAGTCTTTTTAAAGGATAAGAATAAATCTCACAATATTTAAGTATCATTCACCAGATCTATTTGTAATTTATCAATAATCAAAATTAATATGTTTAAAATTGTAATTTGTTTCACCAGTGTGTTTCTATTCCCAATGCCCTGGTTAATACGAAAGATGTAAGTTGTGGTGTCCCACAAGGATCTATTTTGGGTCCGCTTCTTTTTCTTATTTATATCAGCGATTTCTGTAGGTCTTCGCAGGTTTTATCTTTTATTCTTTTTGCAGACGACTCAAATCTTTTTCTTTTCCCATAAGGACCCACATTTTTGCTTGCCACCATCAACCAGGAATTAAAATTTGTTTCAGAATGGATCAAAGCCAATAAATTATCTCTCAATCTGCAAAAGACGAACTACATGCTTTTCATTAACATAATAAATGAACTCCCAGGCAATGTTGTTTTTATTGTACTATTACTCAAAGAGTTTTAAACACTAAATTTCTGGGAATAACTATTAATAAAAAGCTTTCTTGGAAGGAACACGTAGATAATATTTGTAAAGTTATTGCAAGAAATATTGGCATTATAAACAAGGTAAACAATTATTAGGGTTAGGGTTAGGATTAGGATGGGGTCAATTAAGTGATTGGTCATCTGTAGAAGTTAGCAACTAAGTTTTTGTAAAATATTGGCCGTGCAGCAATTATCCCCAGGTCGGTGACTTGACAATTACTCATGCAAAAATTATCCCCCGGGCTTTCTTTCATCAAAGAAAACCAAGGATTCATTTAGTATATTCTTGGATTTAATGTTAACTTAATGGTAAGGGTGAAAATAGCGATGAGACTGATAAGTGCCTGGTCACATGTTGAAGTTAAGAATTCACCTCGACAGTGTGGAATAAAGGCCATGAATTGTCGCCACATGCATCGGTGACCCGACCTTTGCTCATGCGGCCTTATCAGGCCTACTCCGGGCTTTATTTCGCCAAAAATATATGGTTCATGTTGGTTTGTTTGTTTGTTTTTATTTCCGAAATCCATATATACATACAAGTTTAAACAAAACAACATACATATAAAAACACAATTCAAACGATAAGAAAGTAAGTAAATGTGTAAAGTATAGACAAACGGTTGGATAGCCCATTTCAGAACCATTTTCAAAATGGTCCTGTTCTTCCATGGGGTCCAAAAGCAAAGTCATACTTAACCTAAATCACATACTAATCATTACCATGAACCTATGAAAGGGATTACGATTAAGATAAGGCTAATAACTGCTTGGTCAACTGTTAAAGTTAGGCATTTAGTTGGTGTAGAATATTCAACATGGAGCAATATATTGTCGCCAGATCGGTTACCTACAATTTTGCTCCTGCGACAATTTCCCTGGGCTTTATTCATCCGAGGGTTTGGATGAGCCGAGGGTTATTGTTGGTTTTTGGTTAGGTTCATGGTAATGATTAGTATGTGATTGAGGTTAAGTATGACGGCGGAGCAATGGTCATCAGATCTTCATACCACCTAAAAATTCAATATTTCTTACCTTTTAGAGAAGCAGATCCAGCTTGGGTTTCTAAGAAACCTTGAATAATGAAGATGGTCATGATTGTCTTCCACTTTGAATCCATTGCAATCCTAATTCTTGTGAATGGAGCAACAGTTTAAAAACCAATCCTGAGATGCAGTACTTTTCTCTATTTACTATCCGTAAACTACTACTTCAGTTAAACCGTAGGCCTACTCTGGGTCTAAAATCATGTTTAACATCAATGAAAATTTAATAGACTTCAGACTAATTTTATTTGTGATACCAGATTTTGAAGCAAAGCATGAACCTAACGTCGGGTTTAAGTTTCAGTAGCAGGCAGTCCTATGTCTCTACCAAACGAAATAAATTCTACGATATGATAAACATCCACATTTTAACGCGGCTATATGCAATCTTCTGCTGTTCCTATTGGCCGAACTAAAGTCATTATCTATCATTATTATTTCAAAATCGGTGTTTCATGAATTGCTCTTTTTCTCTTCTCCCCCCTCCCTCTCTCTCTTTCTCTCTCTCTCTCTCTCTCTCTCCCCCCTCTCTCTCTCTCTCTCTTGCTATCTCAATCTCTCTTTCTATCCATTTTGGTCTCATTCTCTTTAATCATGTCTCTTTGCTAGTTTGATCTCTCCCCCTCTCTCTCTATTTCTCTCTCTCCCCCTCTCCCTCCCTCTTTCCATGTCCCTGCTCTTTCTCCCTCTCCATTTTTTCTTACTGTACTCTCTATACCAATGCATTTCAAGGTCTAACACACTTCTATTGATTTTCATTTTCAATACACTTGTACAAAAAATGAAAACACCGCACTCCGACTAGATTAATTTCTCTCTAGTTGTGACAAATGCTTATTTGTGATAAATGATATCCAATTAATCGAACGCACATAATTATTTTATAGTAATTTTCTGATCGCTCAACCCCAATACCCAAATAAATATTTATGAAATGAAATTACAGGCGAACCATGTTTATCAGACCATCACCTTTTGGTAACACTGTGCTTCTAGGAGTATGCAATTTGGAGCAAAATATCAAATGAAAGCGAAGAGCCAGTACATGTACGTTGTTGCCGATAAAGCTTGAATAATTGTTCTTACCTCTTTTATTGAAATGAATTTGACAATGTGATTTATTCTTGATAGATAAAGTTTACATCTTCTCAGAACTTTATTGACCAATATTGGTGACCCGTACGAGTATGAGTTTCCAATGATACTGGTCGGTCAGGTCAAAGACCAGGGTTCCCTGCATGGAGCTGTGATCTGAACCAGTATGAAATGCCTATCAATTCATATGACGGTATTTACCAGAACAGTAGCGTCAAAGCACTTTAACAATTTCTAGAAACATCCAAATCAAAACGGTTTGGATAGATTTGATTTCATTCGTCAAGAATAAATGTATCGACAACATGAAATATATAATGAAGGAAATAAACATTTTGACAGGATAGCAGGTAAAAGCTTATAATAAACTTAGTTGCTTTCATGTGTTATCGTGTAAAAGAGAATAAGTTCTGGTGAAGGTGAAAAATAATTTGTGGTCGTTGTCATTCTCTTATCATAGTAGAAAATCTCTTGTAAAAGGGATTGTCCTTTAATGCACTTATAATCATTTTTTTACGAGAAAGAGCTCAAGAGTTCAAATCAAGCTTTCATGACACATTATGTATGGTTCATTTCACCGTTTGTGCAGTACATGTGATTTGCAGAACGGCTAAGTCGATTTACTACCATTTATTACCATTTCATCATTCCAAAATATTGTATACTTTTTTTCTCATTTACTTCATTAGGAACCTTTTCCAGATTACCTCTTAGCAATTTCTTCCACAAAGTAATCACATGACCAGAACCTAATTTTATCCTTAACTATAAACTTGAAGTACTAATGAAGGTTTCTTCACGTTGCGTTGTGTGAGAAGACTTATCAATATGGATATCAATCGCAACTTTGTACATAAGACTTGCTATTGATTAGAAGACTAGCGATTAATTTGGATCAATCGCAACTTTTTAAAAGATTGAAAAAGTATCATATTTCAGTTTCCGTAACATCTTTCTCTATTTCTAGGCTATTGACCGGGTCTATTATTTACTTGTCAGTCTTATTCATTCAAAGAGGGTGGGGTGAACTTTTTTCCTTTTGGGGAACTTTCTGGGTATATGGCGGACGTGTCCAGTCACACGCATTCCCCTATGCATTGACGCCCATGCTCCCTGATATCTTCGCTGTACTTTCTATCATGTTGACAAAAGATACCTTTTATTCTACCGCTGTTTCCATCTTTCTCTACCCCCCTCTCTCTCTCTCTCTCTCCCTCCCTCTCTCTCTCTCTCTCTCTCTCTCTCTCTATAATTTCAATATATTATTCATCTCTCCGCCACTTTGATGGCTAATATAAATGGAGCAAGGTTGATGAATATTTAGTCCATTTAGTTCGAATCGACTTTCACAAAAATGAGAATGGGTTATCATTTGGTAAGCTTTTTAAAATCTTGTCAACAGGGGGAAAAACACATATCAATAGTTTCATCAAAATACTAGCTGGGTCCACAAAAGTGTCAAGGCAATATGGCCTTCTCCAATAAAAAAATAATAATTGCAATTGTCATGATTGCTGATTATTTGGAGACTTGGAATAATTAGTGTCATACGGATATTGGTGTCTTTCGTGATTAAAAGATTTGTATTATTGTTATAATATTTATCACAAAGGGGACTTTTTCATTTACAGTAAGCAATCTTTAAAAGGATTGATATATTAGAATTGTATCTGTATGATCAGTTCATGGTGGCCTAAGCTTAAAAGTAAAACAAAAAGAAAAGGAAAAATAGAAAGGGGTTGGGGATATTAGGGGCGGAATCGTAGAGAAGGGGATACACAGTTATACTATCTGTGGTCAAATTGGCACGCTTTTTGTCTTCTTGTTGAAAACAAATGGAAAAATTTGACGTTTGAAACGTGAAATTTGTCATTCTCACATTTCTTTTTTGTGGGGGAGGGGCTGTTCAGTTTTAGATTTAAAGTTTGACACCCTCTCCCCTCTCTCTTTTGAGAAACCAAACACGTGTAGTTTTATCAGCTCTTCCAAACTGTGTCGGGATTGAGCGGGGGCAATTCACATGAAACGGGACAGGCAGTATGGTGGTGGTATTTCCTTCCCCTCCCCTTCCACACATGCTCCAACTGTTTATAATACTACATATTTGAACATGATATTGGCAACTGTTTTCACCTTTCTTCATCTCTCTCTCTCTCTCTCTCATCTCACAGCATTATATCAACATTTCTCACCATCAAATAGCTCTCTCTTAGTTCTTTCCCTTTCTCTTTCGCTCTCTCTCTCTCTCTCTCTCTCTATCTTTGCCACTGTTCTCGCACGTTCTGTTTTCAGAGTTGTTGCAAAAGAGTGCTCTAATATCTCATATAAAAAACAAAATACCGACATGTTTCCTTTTCAGCACAAGAGGGCAACACATACCCAACAAACAAACGGTTACCTTATGAACTAGAAGTAAAACATTAATTGCCAATGTAAAATTTGATTTAAATACGTTTATGGTTAAAGATAAAGACCAGTTATAGTCATGCGATTGCATTCTGAAAGAAACGTTGTGGAATCGATCAGAAAAGGTTGATCATCTAGCATATAATTATTGGTGTGTACTGCAAGGTTCTGGAATCATCAAAATGATAAGAAATTTGGCCCAGTCTTCGTAAAGTTACAAGCACTGTACACAGAAAGATGTATACGGGCCCACGCACACGTGCGTGACACGTGCGTTTATCTTTCACACACCAATAGATAAACTAATTTACCAAATATATCAATTAGTAGGCGGTTTTCCGGATTTTTTGTATCATGTATTAGTCAAAACATATTCTTTTACATGATTGGTAATAAGAGCTTCCATTTCCATTTTTGAAATTGGGGCGTTTCCAATACTGGTCTTTACCTTTAAGCGAGACGCCAAATATTAAAATGGGGGGGGGGGGGGGTTAATGGGTAGAGTAGGGAGGTTACGCAATGCAGTCAGTGTGTAGTTGCCCCTGTTTGTGCCAGTCTAGTCGCGTGCGTAGCTTCACGAAATAAAGTCTCTCAAGCTCCGCCATGTTTGAAGTTTGAACAACTGAACTCTTACATTAGGTAGTGTTAGATTTCAGTGATTATAACACGATTTGAAAGCGCCCGAAACCTCATGAATTATTCATTTTATGTTCGATGCTTCCTACATTCGTATATGCTCTTCACGCAACAGTAAGCAAAATACAACGCGGATCAGCATCGAACATACACATTGGGAAAGGTCATCTCCGCTTAATTTATTCATGAGTGTTAATGTACTCATCACTTGGCCAATGGCGACGCACCAGTATTGGCGAATCAGTGTCTTCTAAGTATTTTATTATAATGAGGACCCGATATAATTTTCATTGATTATTGAATACAGCTTCGTACTGTGATTGATACACGTCTGTAAAAACCCAATTACACACACATTAGGAAGGAATAATCGTCCATTTGCAGCCAACATCAAATTATATAGAACTTCGCAGGAATTATGAATATGTCACGTATGTCTTATCTGTGAAATTTAAACGTTAGCAGTGTCCAATTGTTTAAATTATGCAAGGAAACCCGTTTAATTGCTAGACCTCACTGTCAGACACTATTGAGTGACTGACTGACTTCTCTTTTTTTTTGAATGAGCTGTAAAGGTACATGAGCATTTGTCTACATCAATAACTCACTTCTTGTAATGGCCAAAATTAAACTGATTGAATTTTTGCGCAGCATAAAACATACGACCATTCGGTACAAGGTTCACAAATCAGACTATTACTAAAATGATTGCAATCACTGAAGTCGATTCGACAACTAATGCTCCTTATTTTTCAACTAAAAAACCTGTTCAAGCCCTTCCATTTTGAGGGAAGTTCTAAATTAGTATTATCTTTCAAATGCCGTTGGAATTTAACTTTTCATTTTTTTGACCTGCGAATGGGACATAGAACCTTGAAAGCGCCCCCTCTTTTCCTTTATAACGTTCTGTTACATGATGGCAGTAGTTTGACGTACACAGATGTGTTTGAAGTCAATTGACCTAACACTTCTAACATTGTAATGGATATAGAATTCACACAATCAAATAAGGAATTATGTACATACAGTCATGAACTCTTGATCACAAAACAATTAATTTGATTTGTTAGCGATTGTAACATTATTTGTCTGGTTAAACTGATACTGATCATTTATCATACACAAGTAAACGTTCTATACACATGAACAACACAACTACAAGTCGGTGCCACTTTTATTCTTCTAAAGTTTAGTTATACAAATTGAAATAAATAAATCAACATCTTGATCAACGAATCTCTGTGATCACTCATCATCTCAGCTTTCCCCTCCAATTTTTTTAGCCCCCACAGGCTATTTATCAATAATCTTCACACAAACAAACAAATCAAATATATGTGCATGTTGAAACAAATTCAAAATTATCTTTCTATACAAACAACAATTGTAGCAAATGTCACTTTACAGAAAAATGTCTTTCCATTTCAGATAGATATACCATATATTTCTAACCTTTATAACATTGTAAACATTTCTTTTTCAAGATACAAATAAACAAATGCTGTTTAATTAATAAAACAATGCAATTAAGAGTATCGTTTCTCTTATCTTCAAAGGCAAAAATTATATTTATATTATTATATAATTCTAACTTGAGTTCTTTCATAAATCCAGTTTGAGATTTCATTCCAGATCTTTCTACTAATCTCATATTCATAACAGAAATGTACTTAATCTTTTATTTATTTTTTAAATAATGAAATTTTCATTTTAAATAGTCGTTTTTCTAAAAACAAAATTCTATTCAAAATCTTATACTGAATGTGTTTCAAACTAATAACTGGTGTGAAACGAAATTTCATAACGTAATGTTCAGTTTTGTATCAATACAGATAGTAAATTTTAGTTGAAATATCTTTCCCACTTTGAACTTACTACAGACAAACAATTTGTTTCCCCCAAAAGAACTTTAATAGATGTATCTACATCATTTTTTTTCATGAATACGTGCTTTAATATGGGAAGGAATTAAAGGTTCTTTCAAAGTTGTTATACATGTTTTATAATATTCATTATATCTGTACTTTATCACTTGACAAACTGAATAACAAGACAAATAATTAATCTTCAAATCAAACTTCTCCTCACATTTCTTTCTTATGAGACAATACGTTCCCATTACTATCCATCAAATCTTTAATAAATCTGTTACCCTTTTCATACCAGTGTTTAAAAAGAATAGACCCATTGCCAAATTGAATTGAGCTATTCATCCATAGAGATTCAGATAACCAATCAGTCTCGCATGCTTTAACTAACAATGAAATGCCCTCAAAAACTTCTTTCCAAAATGGATTGCCAGTTACATGAGATATAACATAAAGAATTATCACCAAAACTGATCATAAATGTTTTTTGTAAAAATGACTGCATTAAATGACCAACATTTGTACACATATTTAAAATATTTCTTCTAACCCATATTAGATCTAGTGCTTTACTAAAACAGTCTATGTCAAATATTGTTTAGCCACCTTTTTTCATATGAACTAACAACTTGTTTTCTGCTTATTTTTATCAGGCTTATTCTTCCATATAACCTTTAACAAATATATTTTATATTTTCATTAATTCAACAGATGGGTTTGGAATTGACATAAACAAATGATTAAATTATGATAATAATGACTTAACAATTGTTATTCTCCCTAAAACAGTAATTATTTCGCTTGATCCAAGAAATCATTTGTCGTTTCATTTTATCAAATATTCTATCATTTTAATCTGGAATTTTGGTAATATCAACATGAAAGTCTGTTTCAAGATATCCCCAAAAATCATTACAAACAAACTCTACATTTGATCTTTCTAATTTTAATTCATTATTATCTTTTGAAGCTCCAATCCGAATTGCTTTTTTTTATGGTATATTAATGTTAAGTCCAGAGCAATTACCCAAAGAATTCCAAATATATATAACATTCTGAAAACTAGCAGTGGAGCCATCAAGAAATAAAACTGTATCATCTGCATCCTGAAGAATGTTGAATTCTGTTCACTTCATATGAATAACGAATTAACATACCTAAAATTTCAACGCATATCAAAAACAAATATGGGGACAGAGGATCACCTTGACGAAAGCCTCTTTCTATAATCAATCTAGAAGTGTATTGCTTAATTACCAAAACACTTGAGTAGCATTGCTATGATAACACATTTACCATAAAAGAATTCGACTTCTCAAATTAAATAAAGAAATTACCATAAACAAAAACACATGAGAAACACTATCAAATGCCTTTTTTTAAGGTTGATCACCTGCTTTCGCAAACCATTATCATGATGATTAGTCCGTTCAAGACAAAACTTCGACTTAAAGTCTATTGTTCCTCATAATAATTAAATCCCACGTCTTTAACAAAGTCGTCTCTACTGAAACCGGTGCCGCCTACCACCTGGTTGTTGAGCTCACACACACCGTTGCCGATGTTAAATGACACGCAATCATCTCGCTTGTTACACTCGGCACCGCATTTGACCAATGACAAGCTATGTTTGGTTTTGATCACGTGATTTTGAAGGCGCCGTCCCTCGATCCGTTTGAAGAGGGAGGTCTTCTGGTAGACTATGTCTGCTTGTGATGGTGTTGTGGGCAATGCCTGGTGAATTGTGGTAAAATCTGTGGAAAATAACCGAAATAAACATTAGATGTGACGTTTGACGATACCTATCAACGTAGGCCTATATCAAAACACGATCACAAAGGCTTTCAAAAAATGAACATTAGTCAATTTCAATAGCGTGGCCATCGCATTTTAAAAAGTTTGAGCATTACAGCAACGTATTACCTAATCCAAACATGATTTATTTGGGAAATATGCAATAGTGTATTTGAATTGCCTTTGAGTTTATTTTTTAGGAAGTCTTTGTGAACGTGTTATGAATTAATATAAAGTTTAAAGATACGATGCTAGGCAAAGATTAACTCCTTTCAACCCAATTAAAGATTAAGTAGGCATACACTTGACATAAACAATACATGTAGCATAAGACTACACCTAACTGATTTGTTTAAAGGCCAAGTTGAAATTTCATGTAGCCTTTCGGATAATCTCGAATTTCTGCTGTCTCAAGCAACAGTTTGATTTTCGTTCACCCCCATCTCTCTCTCTCTTTATGTTCATTGTTTTATTTTGTTTTCATTTCTAATTTTTTTAAAAGAATGTTTACCCAAGTCCATTGGTACAATAACTAAGGTACAGTACATATATCGAATTACATTATAAGGCAACGGATGCCTTTAATTTGTCATTCAATAGATTCGTTTTTTGTTTATTTGTGTCGGAGAGGGGGGGTGAGGGGCTTTGGATGCTGCAGACGCAAACAAATATTATTCAAGCCTCCTCTGCGCTGTCTCCTTCCCCCGCCATCGTTCATTATAATAATGAGACAAATATTTATTATTGAGAACAAAATTATAAAAAATTATAACTCAACATCATTCTGTAAACGAGGATACAAAACAAAATGGCCAGAATTTCCGAAGCAAAAACGCTCCCTAGGCTAACTTTCACACTGCCCCAAAAACATAATATGTATGTATATTGTATATTTTCGCTCCGTTTTCTTGCAATAGAAGTCCCCCCCCCCCCCATGTGTTGTACTGAAATAGAACGGCTCTTCCTGGTATTAAACCACACTGTGCTGGTTGTTATATATACAGGAACGCGACTTCTAGCGTTAGCTCAACCATGACAACCAAAAAAAAAAATGATGATAAATAATAATGATGATGAAAGTGATACATGTAATAATACTACAACTACTGCTAAAAGTACTAATCATAATATAATAATAATAATATGAATAATAATTATAAAGATGATAATAATGATAATAATAATAAATTATCATATAAGTAACAACAACAACAACGGTATTAATAAGAATAATAATACTTCTACTAAAATTAATAATAATCGTAATTAACAATAATAAAATGATAATAATAGTTACAAACTAATGTTTCTAATAACTTTACTATCGCAACTTATAGTGTCTTATCTGGATTTTTCTTATTTTTGATAATAATAATAATGATGATGATAATAATCATAATTCTGTTTACAGTAAAAGCCTCATCAGCTTCAGTGCTGTTCTGCCAAAGGGCCCTGCAATTATTATTACACTAAGAATTGCCAGGTACACGTATACAGCTGGGTTGGAAGTGGCGAATGTGGATTTATGTATTGCCAACGGACATTGGTGCCGGTCTGGGATTCGAACCCTAAACATAAGGAGTGAGAGTCAAGTGAATGAACCACTTTACCATGTCACCTCTACATAATTTTGCGAATATTTACCTGGCATAGGAGTCCGATCTTCTGTAGGCGTTTCAGGAGTGCCCTGTTATCAAACAAAAATGTACCATTCTTTCCCGTCAGTATAATCATAATAGATTATTTCATGAAATAACTTTAATCATTTTATTGTAATACGTAGATTTCATGAAAACGGGATAATATAGAATTACATACGTAACTTAGTAGGAAAATATGAAACGACTCGGTTACCTAGCAATGATCGATGTGTATCGTGTTATGAAACCTATTATAATTCTCACTCATAATCGATGTTTGATACTTTTATTTGTAAGTGTGAAAAAGAAAAATCTATGTCAAAAGTAGCCTACATTGCACAAATGTACAAAATTAATTATTGAATGAATGAAGGAATAAGTGATTAAGCGAGTGAGTAAAATAGAATGAATGAATTGTAATTTTAACGTTAAATCAGTTCATCATGTTATGTAAAAAATTATCTGTAAAACAAAAGAGTTAGTCATTTTTTTTAAATAACACCGAATTATATTCTTCCCATGAAATGTGTGTACGTCCCATGACCCCGTTATGGATAACTCACACTTGTTGACCTTGTCGGCACGGTTGTTTCACCTCTGACACCTATGTTTGGAATAAGAATAGCAGTAAAAAGACGAGCATTAAAAGATGCAATGTTAGGTAAAGAATAACCCCTTCCAACCCCTACATAGTTACGTAGACCTACACTTGATATGGAAATACATATAGCACATCCCTATACCTGACCGATTTATTAAAGGCTAAGTTGAAATTTCATGTAGCCTGTTGGATAGTTTCATATTTATTTCTAATTAAATTACAATGCAACGGATACCTTCAATATTTACACAACCGTGACGGCAGACTCGTTTTTCTTTTAGGGAAGGGGGGGGGGGGAGCTTTGGATGCTGCGGCCCCAAAGGTATCATTTACGGCCTCAATCCCGCCTTAGTGTTTGCCCCATTTTGATAATGATAAAACATTCAATTATTACACACAAATATACAAAATCTTAACTCGATATCTGTTAACGAGGATACAATACAAAATGACGAAAATTCCCGAAGTAGAAACGCTACCTCGGCTTACTGGCCTACTGCCCCCAATGCTTGTATGTTTATTGTACATTTTCTACTCTGAATTGCCAGTGTCGTGCGCATGAGGCCAGCCAATCCACACAAAACAACAACAACAACAATCATTATAATACTACGAATAATAATATGATAATAATTACATTTATTTAGCGCTTAATTTTAATGTTTCTACAATTGCTGTATGCCTATTCTAATAACCAATAGTGTTTTATCTTGATTTGCTTTTATTATCTTGAATAATGAATGATAATAATCATAATAATCATGATTTTGTCTACCAAGAGAAGCCTCATCAGATTCAGTGCTATTTTGCCAGAGGGTCCTGAAATGAGTATTACTTTAGCGATTGCCAGGTACCCGATTAAACTGGGTAGGAAGTTGTAGATGCTGATTAATGTCTTGCCAAAGGAAATTGGTGCCGGACCGGGATTCGAACCCTAAACATTCAGATTGAGAGTCAAGTGAATGCACCCTTTTTCCATGACACCTTCACATACTTTTGTGAATACTTACCTGGCGTTGGAGTCTGTGTTTCTGTAGGCGTTTCACGGCCGGCCTGTTATCAAACAGAAATATACAATTCTTTGCCGTCAGTATAATCATAATAGATTATTTCATGAAATAACTTTAATCATTTTATTGTGATACGTATATTTCATGAAAACGGGATAATATAGAATTACATTCGTAACTTAGTAGACAAATATGAAACAACCCGGTTACCAAGCAATGATCGAATTGAGTATATCGTTTTATCATTCAACTTGGTGTAATGAAACTTATTACTGTTCTAACTATCAACAATTAAATGAAATGAAATGAGTGCATGAATGAATAGGTGATAAAGCGAGTGAGAAAATAGAAAACAATAAATTGTAAGATGAACTTTAGTTCAATATATGATGTTATACAAAATTTAATCTGAAAACAATTAGTTAGTTCTTGAATTACACCGAATTACAGTCTTCCTAGTTGTTACGAGTGGTTTCCTCTACCCGTTGTCCCCAGGTCCTTAGTTCCACAACAACAGAATACACAACACAAAGTGGTTAGATTTCAGAGACTGATCTTCATTATTGAGCTTCGTTCTTCAACTCCAAAACTAGACTAACTCGTCCTCATACGGTTGGTACAAAGTATCTAGATTCGGTCGATACACCCATCACACTCCCCCTCATAAATTAGCACTTATACCAGTAGGAGAAGTGCTATAAAAACATTTCTTTTTCAATGTTGTTTTAGCAACTGCTGTAAGAATACAAAAACCTGAAAGTATTTATAAGTATGAGGTCTTTGTAGATTTAGAAATCTGATAAACAAGTCAGCTTGTAAAACTATACAGTACCAGCATGCAAATGGTATCACAGTGTTGTCTAGTGGTTTTTGTTCATACAATAAAATTGAGTATGAACAGCTATAAGTAAAAACATTAACCATTCTTGTATCATCCTGCTATATCATTTTCATCACTGACTTTTGCATATATCAGAAGTCATTTGTACTAAACATAAAACAAATACAATTCAAATCGCAGAGAAGTTCACCTTAAATGACCTATCAATATCAATATGTCTTCATGCTTCTTTGCAACTTTGAATCTAAACATATTTCTTTGCATAAAAATAATAATTAGCAAACTTCAGCAACATTAAACCTGTCTGAAAGATAATATAATATAGCCTTCACGTCAGTTGTAAAAACATGTTACTATTAATCTGAAGTTTTGCATTGTAGTGTAAAACCATATCATCTGTGTTGGTTGAGTATTGAATATCTTCAAGAATATTTTTGATTACTTTTAATATATAACCACAAATATGGTAAAACACCAAAATCCTTTTTTGTTTCAAAATTCTTTCTTTCAATATTTATCCTGCCTTGGATAAAACATATCAATCAATTTACTGTTTCTGTTTTCATATATATGCATGCACAGACAAAATGATAACGTACTAGTCTTTCTAGTTCCTTGCGTTTGTACCAAAAGGGTTTTAACACAATAATATTATCATGCATGTTCAAATTCGTCAACGAATACGATAAGCATATCACATACATATATACACTGGTTTACAGACATCTGGAAAGCAAACATAAGAAAAATACATTTTTCTTTGAGTCCAATAAACAGTTTCAATGAGTCCAATCAGTCTATGTTCACAATGCTTTGTGATTATTAAAGAAACCATCAAAGTTAAAAGTTCTGGTTTCCTTTTTCACATAGAATTCCAGTGAATTCACCAATGTTCAACTGTTCAAGAATGATGCTTCACTGTAAGTGTTCAACTGTTAGTGTTCAACTGTTCAAGAAATATGGTTCACACAAGGGTTGTTTACTCTTCCATGTGAATATATCAACTAGTTGCTCACTTCGGTCCAAATATCACACACGAGATAAAGCGTCCGCGATAACATTGTCCTTTCCTGGCACATGTAGAATGTCCAAGTTGTATTCTTGGAGAAGCAAACTCCATCGCGTCAGTCTTTGGTTCTTGTTTTTCATTCTGTTGAAGAAGACAGGGGATTATGATCAGTTAATACCCTCACTGGATGTTGAGATCCACTGACATACACATCGAAATGTTTAAGTGCAAGTATCAAAGTCAATGTTTCTTTTTCCACAGTTTCTTTGAGAAGAATGATATGGGTCTGTCGATACCTTCAGCGTCTGCTTGAGTAAGAACTGCACCAGCACCCACATCGCTCGCGTCCACCATCATGCTGAACGGCTGGTTGAAATCCGGAGCCATCAGTACCGGATTGGTAGATAAGAGGGCTTTTGCCTGGTTGAAAGCACTCTTGCAGTCGATTTCCTTTTCAAGATGTTTCAGTTTTGTTGGGTTTGCACGATATGGTGCCTGTTTGATTGGGGTTGGATCACCCACATCAACATCATGCTCAACAGCATCAGAACGAGAGGGAACATCAGCAAATAATTGTGGATATTTACTCAACAGCTCTTTCACATCGCTCCTCTCCTTCACATATAAGTGGGTTAGTTTGTTATCGATGTGTGCTAGAACCTCTGAATTTTTCAATTTCACACATGGATTCTCTCTCTCAATCTTGCACACTTCTTTCTCAACTTCACACTTTGAGTCACATTCAACAGCACTTAACACTGGTTGTGCTTTCTTCTCGTCATCTCTTCGGATATACGTCGTCGCAGCGCACATTATCGTCAATAAGTATTCATTACCTGCCTTTGTCTTTGGCAGAGGACCTACACCATCTACTATGATCCTAGAAAATGGCTCATCGAACGCCGGTATCGGCTTCAATGGTGCTGCCGGTATTTTCTGATTCGGTTTACCTACAACTTGACATGCGTGGCAACTTCTGCAAAAATTTGCAACATCTTTTTGCACACCTGGCCAAAAGAAATGAGAAAGAATTTTCTCCTGGGTTTTGTGAACCCCTAAGTGACCTGCAAGTGGAGCTTCATGAGCAAGGCTAATTATGTCCTGCCTGTATGTACATGTAGAAGGGACTACAATTTGGTGGACTTCTTTCCACACCTCATCTGCAGGGACATCTGCTGGCCTCCACTTTCTCATTAGCACACCTGCTTTCTTGTAATGACAAACAGGCACAGTCAATGCCTCCTCCTCAGAAAAAGCTCTCTCATTCAAAGAACTCAGATGAGGATCTGTCTGTTGCTCCTTTAGCAACTCACTCTTGTTCAAAGATATTGGTTCAGATTTTTCACTATTTCCTACACTATGATCCTTTCTTGCACTCTCATCCACATTGGAATCAGACTCATCTTCAACCAAACGACAAAAGAAAGAATCTCCTAAGTCAACATCTATCTCATTAGACTTCGTCTCTGACTCAACTTTCTTAGCCATTGAACGAGTTACAGCACATGCTGGGAACACTACGGGAAATTCTGCAACCAACTTATCTGTCTCAGAACTTTCACAAGGACTCGAACTTACTACTGGACATGACACGACTCTATCACCAGCGAGATCATTACCTAATATGATGGATACCCCTTCCACAGGAAGTGATGGTCTAACTGCCATCTTCACCATACCAGAAACAAGGTCTGACTTCAAGTCTACCACATGAAGGGGTGCCTCCACAAAGCCGTCTCCAATGCCTTTGAGCAAAACACTAGCACCAACAGAAGAACTACCACAAAAGGGCAACGCACTTTCCAAAATCAAGGACTGAGAAGCACCAGTATCCCGCAACACTTTCACTTTTCTTGCTACATCACTCTCTGGTATAGACACATATCCTACAGACACAAACGGTTCATACTCTTTCCGAATTTTTTCCATGTTTACTGGTACAATTCTACTTCGTGAGCTTGACACGGTTTGCACAAATGCATTAGGATGTGCACTAGATTCCTGTTTCTTAGCCTGAAGTGAAGGACACTTTGACTTTATGTGCCCATACTGTTTGCAAGCATAGCACATTCTTTCCTCTGTTACCTGTCCTTGCTGGGACTGCGGTTTTATTTCATCCTTTTCTTGTGATGAACTAGTTTTCTGGCTTTTGCTCCAGTTTCCATTTTTCTTAGGTTCTACATTCACTTTGTTTGAGATTTTGTGCGTGAGCACGTAATCATCCGCGATTCTTGCTGCCTCATCCAGCGAATCGACGCGCTGCTCCTCGAGATGTATACGAACATCCAGTCGCACGCTGCGCTTGAATTCCTCAAGTAGAAGAATTTCACGCAATTTATCATAATCATGATCTACATGGAGAGATGAGCTCCATCTGTCAAACAATTGTTCTTTTTGTCTTGAAAACTCCATATGAGTTTGCGATTCTTCCTTTCGCGCTCTGCGAAATCGCTGCCTGTACGCTTCGGGTACAAGTTCGTAAGCTTTTAGCACGCTCGATTTTACTTTATCGTAATCCGACACGTCGGCCATCGACATTGCTAAGTAGGCATCCCTCGCCTTACCGCTAAACTTACTCTGAATCAGGTGAGCCCACATTTCCCTAGGCCACCCCATGCTTTGAGCTAATTTCTCAAAGTGTGGAAAGTACTTTTCCACCCCTTCCTCTTCGAATGGAGGGACCATTCTGACATGCTTTGCAACGTCAAAATGCCTATCAGCATTTCTGCTCTCTTTTCTGTTTACGGCAACAAGTTTCTCTCTCTCCAACTCTACTCTCGCCCTCTCTAATTCTAGCTCCTTAATCCTCACTTCATCAGAAACTGAAGACCTAGCCTGAGAATTCAATTCAGGAGACCGAGACCTAGACCCTGGAGGAGTCACACCGATACCGTCCGCCGCCTCTGAAGACAAAACCTCTTCAGCAACCAGAAATTCAACAATCCTGTTCAAAATGTCCGACTTCAGCATATAGCGTTTGATGCCCACAACCTCATAATGAGTTGCTACATCTAACAATTCAACTTTAGTCAATGAGCTTAATCGCTCCGCAGACGGATCCCTAACAAACTCTCCCAACGAGAACTCGCTAGCCATCATGCAAAAAACCTAGCCTCCTAAATAACCTAGAAAGAGCTAGAGCCTGGCTGTTATAATCCCCAGCCAACCTTAAAACACCTAGATTCTACAATATCCGAGAAATCTAGACAACCTGACTGTTATAACCCTCAGTCAAACCCTGCAAATCCATGCAGAAACATGAGAAGACAACAATGTTTTTCTCACAACACATTCACACCTTGCACCACGAATGCCTGAACCTGAAACGGCTACCCCAGCGGTGCCCGACGATATCATCTTAACGAACCGACATCGACAACACACACACAGTACACACCGAACAGTCCGCTCATAAGTAACGTGTATGAAACTCGTCGCACGCAATGTAATGCAACATGCCAGCGCTAGTAATATGATCACAAAAATCACCTGAAAATCATACTTTTCACTTTATGTACCTGGCCGAGCCCCCATTTGTTACGAGTGGTTTCCTCTACCCGTTGTCCCCAGGTCCTTAGTTCCACAACAACAGAATACACAACACAAAGTGGTTAGATTTCAGAGACTGATCTTCATTATTGAGCTTCGTTCTTCAACTCCAAAACTAGACTAACTCGTCCTCATACGGTTGGTACAAAGTATCTAGATTCGGTCGATACACCCATCACACTAGTGAATGTTTGTATGTCAGATGAGCCCCTTATGGAGGATAACTCACACTTTTTAACGCTGTCGGCATGGTTGTTTCACCTGTGACACCTGCGTATGGAATAAGAATAGCATTTAAAAGATGATCGATGATTTAAACAATTAGATTTATATAGGAGGAAAAAAGATCGTCAGTGATCTTTATTCATCTATACTCATCGACAAATTAGCTAGAGATACAGCTTTTGACTCTCCTGCTCGCACACTCTGGAACAAGCTACGCCCTCAAATTAAAATCATCACCAAACTGCCAACAGTAGAAAAATTCCAACAGAGCTTGGAGACCTTTCTGTTCTAAAACATTACCCATTCGTTGAAATTACACTGTCACTGCTTGGTAACACTTACTCGTGGAGGGCATTTTAGTGGAAAAGGTGTTGTATAAGTTGCAACTATTTTATTATAAAACATGTAGAGCACTTTGAAAACAGTGCCAATACATAGTTATGAATACATAACATAAACATTCACTTCTTTATGCATCCCAAAATAAGAACATCTTGAATAAATTTCGATTTGTGTGTCCCAGTTTTGGGTGATTATTAAGCAATTTCTTTTGCAGTGGGAACAACGTTTACGACTTACTTCTCTTGAAAATAATTCCATTACTTGATTTATTGGATGCATTTTAAATCAAAGTTAATTAAGGTGTTATATTTTCATCCTTTCCATATCATGCAATAACATGTAAACTAAAACTTACATACAGGCCCGGTTCTAGAAGAATATATTTTTTGAGGGGTGCCGGGGCTTGGGAATTCATGCATTTATTCTGCATTTGCCTCTCTTAGATTCATTTAATATTTATTCGAATTTTTAAGTGACATATAGCTCCGTTTAGTCTCATTTGAGAACGCCCCCTATCGTCAGAGTCCAGAAGCCTATAAACATGTTAGCCTATGGACTTTTACCCCCCCCCCCCCCCCCAAAAAAAAAAAAAAAAAAAAAAAAAAAAAAATCGTTAAAAATGATAGTTTAAAGGTATGGAAAAGGTTCTTGTATTTTATATTTAGCAAAGCAATCTCACATACAAAATCACTATCAAGTGTCGTCTGATCCGCCGATTGCCGTCTGCTATATACGTTCTATAGATGGCGAACTAGCTACGTTTGTGCTGGCGAATATGAGACAACCGGAGCAATATGGGTGGAAGATTTTTTTTGAGGGGGGAAGGGGTCGATTTCCCCCCATTTCTAGAACCACTACTGCTTACATTCATAATCAGCGTAGCCGTAGGCGTACTCCCCTGGGCACGGTGAATCCGCCCGGCGTGTGCAAGAGAATTCACATGAATTGAGAGTCTCGCAATACGGAGCCCACTGTGCCGTCTTGTCACTGTCTTCACACTGGCTATCCAGGGAGGGGTCATAATCATCGCAAGAAGGAACCTTCACACAAAGTCCTTTGGTGATTCTGATCGTTGATCCTGGGTCACACTTGAGCTTGATCGTGACCGATGCAGATGTACCTTCTTGACACTCTGTAACTGTGCACAGTTGCAATTATGACTGTTAACACATTTCTATCTTCAGTTTATAGGATATAACATACGTTTAGATGAATACGGTATTATGATTATTTAATCTATACTATAAGAAAGTAAAGGTATTCTCAATCAATACTTTCATTATAATGTAACAAAATAGTGACAATATAAGATCAAGATTATATTACATTAAATAATTTATGTTAAAGAAGAAAGACATATTTTGAAGTGTTTGGTGTTCACCCCATAGAGCAGTCACGGTGTAAACTATTCACAAATGTCGAGCTTTTAATTCCATACCCCCCCCCCCAATAAAAAAAAAAAAAAAAAAAAAAAAGCCTCAAATTATCGAGGTAAAGTAATACAAATATCGCGGATATTAAGTCCACGTGTTGACATGATGTGACGAATTAAATCTAAACCGGGAATATATTTATTCCAACTGAATTATTTTAAATTTCAAGAGATTACACATTTCGTTGAAGAAGGCAAAGGTAAATCGGTACAGATGCGTAATGCCATCAGACGAGTAGTGATATTGTCTACGATTTAAAAACCGATTCGGCTAATGTTATGACTCGAAGGTTTGATTGAACCAAAATCCGGTTTTTAGTATTCATTATACAGTGCGTCCCAGAAAAAACGAAACCGAGAAGTATCGATGTTCTATCATAACTTAATCACAACCATAATTAATGAATGATACACATTTAGAAAGCTTAGAGTCTCCTCTTTCATGTAATGCTACTCAGATGATGCATATTTCACGCATGAGTGATTAAAAGCAATTTGAAGGAAGGAAACCCAAAAGACATTTGGCGGGCGGTATCTGAATTTCGAAGAAAAATTCACATTTCTAGAAAGTTGAGTTTCTGCCCTTTCATATGACACCTCAATCAGGAAAAATGAGCGAGGAATAACAAAGTTCTGTTTGTTTAAAGTAGCCCTTACATTTTCATAATTTTAACAAGCGAATTCGTTTTCACTGGGTGCCTGCCGTAGCAAAAAGCAGATTTGACAAAAGACTTAACTCCGTTTCGTTGACAATCAGCCATGCATGAAGACTCTCGTCTACGGCTGATTGTTAACGAAACGGAGTTAAGTCTTTTGTTAATTTCGTTTATTGATACGGCAGGCAGCCAGTGAAAACGAATTCGTTTAATAAAATTATGGAAATGCAAGCACTACTTTAAACAAACAGAACTTTGTCATTCCTCGCTCATTTTTCCTGATTGAGGTGTCATATGAAAGGGCAGAAACTCAACTTTCTAGAAATGTGAATTTTTCTTCGAAATTCAGATACCGCCCGCCAAATGTCTTTTTGGTTTCCTTCCTTCAAATTGCTTTTAATCACTCATGCGTGAAATATGCATCATCTGAGTAGCATCACATGAAAGAGGAGACTCTAAGCTTTCCAAATATGTATCATTCATTAATTATAGTTGTGATTAAGTTATGATAGAACATCGATACTTCTCGGTTTCGTTTTTTCTGGGACGCACTGTATATAGAGACTATAATCGGGAAGATGATGCTTGTTTATTTCCGTATCTATTACAATTGCCATTTCTTCGAAATTTGGATCGCAGTCGGATCGTGTATAGTGTGTGCTGAACCTAAGGCAAAGTATAAATTATTCTTAGCTTCTTGTCAAGAATTCTCGAAAATAAGGAGAAGGGTTCCAGTGTTTTAATATTTAGTCTTAACTTTAATATTTTTCCTGCAAAACAAAAATGCTGCTGACATTTTTTTCTACATATTTTTTTCATTATCAAATTACATTTGTGTTTGCACTCCAGAGGCTCGAAAAACAGATTAAAATTGCATTATATTAACAATTTTTGTTATCCATACTGTTTAAAGGATCCCTGTTTATGTGTGTATTTTCATTTCCAAAGAAAAATATCAAGAAAGAAACTGTATGGAACAGCAAAGGCATTGAGGTGGCTTCAAAGCAGAAAAGCTGTTATCTGTTCTACCCCTATTTTTAAAGAATTTATAGAAATGTATTAAATCGTATACATTTCGTATAACAAAAACCCTCGACCTTACTTACCTCGGGGTGGCACACTTCTTTTCTAGAAAAGAAATGAAATGAAATAATGTAAGAAGGCTGTCATCCTGAAATCCTGTTATGTAATGTAATAAGTAGTCCGAAAGCATCAAAATGTTAAATTATTGTGTCTTAGTTGAGCACGACAGAGTTATGCATAGGTCCATGCTTAAATGAAAGAACATCTTTGCTATTTTGGGGGCACGTTGTTGTGGTTACTACCGATCAGAAAGTTTCGGCATCACTTTAAAAAATATGTTTGAAGAAATTTGATACAAAAATAAAAAACAATCAACACTGATTTGTAGCCTACTCCATGTATTGCCATAAATACGTTAAGTATGAGAAATTCCTGAAACAGATAATAGTGTTCTCTTGGACTAAGTGTTACATAGGCCATTGCCTATAGAGAGATGTTGCTCAATTGATGAAAACCTTAAAACACGTGAAACCAATCTAGGGGTTCTCGAGAACGAGCACACTCTCAGCCCGCTTTAAAAATTTATATAGGCCTATTTGATATGTTCTAATCCCAAATATGTGAGGACCTGTTTTCGGCTTGTCAGGCAATTTTGAATTAGTGCGAGTGACATTTTTGTACAGAATCCCTGGCGGACCCCCCTTTAGAAAATGAAGGGGATTACTAATATTCCACTATTATTATTATGTATACAATTCGTTATTACCTGTCTTTTTCTCCCTTTAGACATTAATGTAAAGTAAGAATGTCACGATAACCATTTCTCACACTTGATGTGTTTAATCATGGACCTTCTTAGTAGGTCCATGGTTTAATATAGTAACATATACATGGGTGCAAGATTTATATAGATATGGATGCACGAATAAATTCGTTATTTACCTGTCTATCCTGTCTTTTAAACATGGATGTTAAAGTGGGATTGTCACAATCACCAGAGGACGAAGATGAATCAGATTCTAAACGAATATAAGAGAGATAGAACAATTTTAAGATATTGATTAAGATAGAAAAATAGTGGAATACACGTTTCAAAAATAAAGTTGGAGTGACTTGAACACCTTGCGTTGTATCCAATATTTATATCGTTATTATATTATCATTAATTCAAAGACTGGAGTATCTCTCACGATATTTTGATATGGATCCAGCCACAAAGGAAATGATCCCTGACTTTCGAGTTAACTTATTGCAAAGACATTTCAGGATCACCGCTTTAATGAAAATTATATTTTTTTACTAAACTGGCAAAGGAGATCTAAGGTAGTTGCATGAGGCCATTATTCTTAATATAAATAATAATAATTATCGTTATAATAATACAAATTATAGAAGGCTCATGGGTAGCTCTAATGTCTCTCTTACTTGACATTCCTGGCATTCCACATTAATGTTATACCCCTGGCTTTATATAGCATGGCTAACCTTTATTGCGCTCTAACATGTCAAGGAATTCAATCCTGCCAGGTACCCATTTACCTCACCTTGGTCTATAGTGTGCTTAATGTAGATTACTGTCTTGCCAAATGATATTGGTGTCGTGACGGGACTCGAGCGCCGAACCGTGTGATCCACAGTCCGGTGACGTATCCACTCGACCACGACAACTCCATCTTCATGTACAATGAATGTCACTTACCTTCCATCTCAGTCGAACTGGAAAGACAAATAAATAGAAAGATCAAGATAACCGACGCGAAGATGAAAACGACTCTTGAATCGACTCTGGAACAATTCATTGCTCTTCCTGAGTTTATGATCTTGACCGTGAAGAAATTAAAGGTTATTCAAAGTTTCACGTAGAACTTGAAGCAGCTTTTTATTTGTGGAAGTGATAGGAGATCCGAGATAAACCTGGAGCAGATGAAAACGTGACTGTCCTGTCTGATGAGTATGTTGGCTAGTGTCGAACGAAAAGAATGAAATTGTCATAAATGTGAAATCTGTTATGAACAACAAATTATATTTTACAATGAAGTTTAATTAAAGTAATTTTCCAGCGTGACGCAATATTAGCCTTCGTTCCAGTCTCCTTTTTCTGCGTTTTAAGATCATACAACAAAATAAACGAATGAATGATCCTTCTTCCTGACTGTTCCCAAATGTTATGTCTCATGGTAACGTCATGAAGAATGTTATGTAATTGCTCACCTCTATAAATAAGAAAATAAGTATCAAAATGCCGTTGAAAATATAAATAGTACATGAATTACTCTATATAACTTGATAGAAGGCAAATCTAGCGAGCAAGATAATCACACCTAAATTTGAAAAAAAATATATTACCCTAAATAACACATTGGCAGATTTGTGTCTTTCGAACCAATTACTGATAAAGAGAGGATTATACAATTGGAGTGATTGATGATTCATATCGGGATTTCATTTTATTGGCATATATTTTCTTCTTCTTTTTTCATTTAAGTGTCAAATTTCTTTTTAAAAGATATTAAGCGGAGCTTTTGTCATGTGATTGCATTGTGAAAGATACTGTTTGGAAGCGATGGGGGAAGGTTAATCACCAATATAAGTATTGGTATATATATTGAGGTTTTGGAAACATCAAAATGATGAGAGACTGGCCCGGTTTTGTTCAAAGTCACATGCACTTTTCACATAAAATATATGGGACTGCACAAGCATGCATGTGGCAGGAATGAGGTTGGGGTCGACAACCTTTAGCTTTGGTTGGTCTGTTTGGTTTACCCGACTGCTAAGAAAGCATGTGTATGCTTGTAGGTAAGCAATCAGGGGACCGATGGCTTTAAGTCATCTCAGAGGAACTTGATAATGAGGATTAATGCCTCACCAAAGGGCAGCAAAGATTTTGTTTTGAGCCCCCGGACGATATCTGTTTATAAATATAATAACAGTTCAACAACAAATTGATTCAGTCGTGTTATTTTTTTAGAATTTGTTTCCCCGGTAGATGTTACAATGGATCATTTGTGGAAGTTAACTAGACGACATTCTATATACTTTTTTTTTTTTTTTTTTTACTGCACAAAGGATTTGAAGAGCATTTTATTCACAATTTACCTTAATGTCTATACCTTTCAACATTTTTACATGATTTTGTAACCTATATTTAAATTTGTTTAATTCCGTAATAAATTACCATTTAAGATATCCATGAAAGTTACTGAATCGTTCTAAGTAAGTTTAGCATCAATAATGTAGTCGATCTGAGATTGGCCATTCTGTAGATTCTGATGTGAACAGGAAAGAGACCCCTTTAAACAACCCTCATCCAATGTACACAGTAATATTTTTTTGTTTTTTTGTTTTAAATGATATTTTATTTCCTTCCTCATAATTTCACATAACAAGAAATTCACATAACAAGAAATTAACAAAATAAGCAATATAAAACAAGATATTTGATACAAGAAATGTTATGAGTTACATCAATCAATGAACATAGAGAGAAAAAAAATATTCTTGCATGTAACAGTGTATAATCAAAATAACAGTAGAGGAAGGTTTAAAGTTACATATTACCATCACACACTCTCACACCAACAAACTCATGACACCCCCCCTCTAGCCCACCCACACCACACTCCCTTTCACACACATAAACACACATACAACCTGTTCCGGAAATTTCCTTCCTCATAAATTCACATTACAAAAGAATTATCACAGTATGTAATACAAAGATCTACGTACGATACAAAAACATATCATGAATTACAATGAACATAGAAAAATCTCAGATCGTACATGTTTATACATTTGTTCTTTCATGTAATAGTTAATAATCTAAATAACCATAGAGGAAGGTATGAATTTTACCTAGCCCGACCCAATCACACACTCACAAACCCTCAACTTACACTACACAAACTCTTCACCCCCCCCCCCCCCCCTAGCCCACCCACCTCACACCCCCTTCACGCTGACACACACACTGCATGCAACCTGTTCCGGTTTGTCCACCTGTACACGAGAGAGAATTACTACTACTACTACAAATAATAATAATACCCACATCCATTCAAGTAAAAATGCATCGATTTGTTCCCATTTCTGTAAGTGCATCCCCAGTTTCCCCTTTTTGAAGGCTATTTTGTATTCCTCGTCTCTGTAATTTTGTAAGCATATGTACTACTTTCTGTACATATGGCAGAGTTCCTTCTTTTCTAGAAATAAAAATGATATACCTTACTAGAAATATGATACAATTTATTACAAATATTCCAGCAGTATTGCCGGATATTCCCATAAAAATGGGTTTCCAATCATCAATGTCAATTTCGATGAAATATAACTTTTGAATTACCTCCTTCCATAATCTTTTAACTTTAAGACAATCTAAAAATAAATGTTGGTATGTCTCTACTTCTTGTCTACAAAAGGAACAAACATGGTCTGACTCAAAACCAAATTTAAAGAACTCTCGTTTCGTATATACAGCCCCTTGTTTATTACAAAGCATTGCACATTTCATCCTTGTGAATGTTTCTTTCAACTCCGTCATTCCAAGATCAAATTGACAGTTGCCATCTGTAACATGTAATGTATACTCTTTTTGAAGGTCTTCAATGAAGAAATCATATAACCGCCTAGATTTTTAGTTTGATCCACATTATTCTCTGAGTCTTGATAAATATCTTAAAATTCGTTACTCTGAGTCCCCCAGCGCAGTAATCTTGATATAATATTTTCCGTTTTATTCTGTCTCTCCCTCTAAAATTAAAAGAAATCTTTTCGATTTCTTCAAAAATGTTTTGTGGGACTGTCATAAGAGACGAAACATAATTTAGTTTTGAAAATACACATATCTTCAACAATTTAATTTTGCCAAACATCGTTAAATCTCGTTGCTTCCACCAACCGATTAGTCTTTTGATTTTGCTCAAAATTTCCATTTAGTTAAAATCATCTTTTATTTTGGAATGACGTGCGAAATATACCCCTAGGATCTTTATATGTTGTACCCTATGTCCAAAAAAAGGTAAACCCGGCCTATCACTTATGGTCACGGTGAAAACAGATAATTTACTGCCCTCAAATGCTCTGATATCGCATATACAAAAATAAACAACTACATGTTTCCTTTAACAAGAGGGCAGCGTATAACCAACAAACAAAAATTTGTAACCTCATGAATTAGAAGTGAACAATATTTACCAATGCGAAATTTGATTTTGACCCTTTAAATGGGTTTATGATTTAACGAGTCGCCATATAAGGGGGAGGGGGCTCATTGGGTAGTGTGGGGGAGGTTACGCAATGCAGTAAGTGTGTAGTTGCCACTCTGGGTTGCCCATCGATCTACTCTCGTGCGTAGCTACACGACACCAGGTCCCTCAAGCTCCGCCATTTTTGCTTTACTTATTCATGTATGTTAA
Source organism: Strongylocentrotus droebachiensis (assembly GCA_035222895.1). Taxonomy (NCBI): domain Eukaryota; kingdom Metazoa; phylum Echinodermata; class Echinoidea; order Camarodonta; family Strongylocentrotidae; genus Strongylocentrotus; species Strongylocentrotus droebachiensis. Next base: position 1,205,871 of record JAVYIG010000019.1, read on the forward strand.
TGTATTCATCACTTGGCTAATCACGGTGCACCAGTATTGGCGAATAAGTGTCCTCTAAATCCTTTATTATAATGAGGGCCCAATATGATTTTCACTGATTAACAAATACAGCTTCGAACTTTTGGAGAGAAAAATAATCGAGCCAAACTTGGTCAAGCTTTTAATTTTATCAACGGGGAACCCCCCCCCCCCCTACATATTGATAGTTATATCAAAATACTAGCTAGGTCCACTAACATGACATTGCAATATGGCCTTTTCCAATGTTTAAAAAAAAAACAATTGTCATGATTGCTGATTATTTGGAGAGTTAGAATGGTTAGTGTCATACGGATATTGGTGACTTTTGTGTTTATTCGATTTGTTATGATTTATCCTAGCATTATACGAATCACAAAGGGGAGTTGTTCATTTACAGTTAGTAATCTTTAAAAAGATTTATATATATATATATATTTAGTAGGTAGGGTGGTTGATGAGGTAGAAGGTGTTTGTTTGTTTTCTTTTTTAAAATCTTAAACCCTTACTTATCATTATTCGTTCATAATTATGTGATGTAAATTGTTAGGTATATGTAATTTCCTTTCTGTACTAAATGGAACATCCATGTATATGATGCATAGTTATGTCCACGACATTGTTATTGATGTGTTTTTCTCCGTTTATTTGGAGAAATAAACCATGAACCAATTAAAAAAAGTGTGTGTGTGTGTGTTTATGTGGGGATGTTTGCTTATTTTCGATTTAAAGTTTGATGCCTCCCTTTTCTCTCTCTTTTGAGAACCCAAACAAGTGTATTTTTATCAGCTCTTCCAAACCGTGTCATTTGCAGGGGCGGGGGGGGGGGGGGGGTAATTAACATGAAACGGGACAGGGAATGTTTTGATTGTGGTATCCCCCCCCCCCCACATGCTCCAACTGTTTATAAATCTACATTATTTGAACATGCTATTGGCAACTGTTTTAACTCTTTCTCCCTATCTCTCTCTCTCTCTCTCTCTCTCTTACTATCCCACAGCATTATATATTGCTCATTTTCATGACATCAACATCTCTTACCATTAAATAGTGCTCTCTTATATCTTTCCCTTTCTCTTTTGCCTTCTGTTTCCAGACCTTTTCCACGTATGATTCAATTCATTCAACCGTATGCACATTAACGGTTAAAAGATATGAAGTGAATATTGTATATAAGTAAATACAAATTGTGTTAAATTCATTTATTTTTCTTGAAACAACAAAATATTGTAATTCACAATTTTTACAAATTATAAAATTGTTGGTAAGATATTAAGCTCAAAAAGCTTTGAAAACAAAAAATAACACAAGGAAAGATAGGAGAAATATAAAATGAGAGGGGAAAGAGTTGTACTGAAAACCATTATAGAAAATAAGAAATGAATGAAATCTCAATTATGGGCTTAGTATGTGTTTTCATCACAGACAGTGATGGGTCTAGGTGTAAGCTAGTCATTTAACTAAATATTATCTGCACAGTAATGAAGGGCCAACAAATATATGGAACTGTACAAGTTAGAGTAAGAAAAATCCGCTTACAAGATATTTCGAAAAAAAAAAGATGAACACACAAGTCTGATATAGGCTATATAGGGATTTTAGTAGAGCAAAAACTGGTTCTATATCAAGTCACTGCCCCATTCCGATCAAATAGATTAAACAAAACATGTGAGCCAATGATTTAGTCAAATAAGACATTATAAAACATCAAATTATTATTGTGTCCTACTTTAACGACCATGGAAATGCTCTGTAGGAAACCGATACATTAGAACAAAGATGTATCCTCGTATAGCTAAGACCAAGTTCTACGAAATCTGATTCGGTTCAGATAAACCATAGGCCCTATTTCCAACAATTATTCATTATTCTAATTTCATCTACAATATAAAAAGCTATTTATAGTGCTTGAAAATAGAGAACATAAATATGCAACCGTTAGTATTTTCTTTGTGTTTGAGTGTGGCGCGAGTTTAAGTTTAAGTTCGTTTATTTATTTCATTTTCATAAAAAACACGGCAAATGCAAATAAACATACAAGTATATATACATACAAGGAATGGTCAGTTTAAATAATACAATAGTTTCAAATGAAATTGGAGAACAAAGGAAAAGCCCATGGTGGCTTTGTATAAAAAGTTCCCCGAGTATTATAATTGATATTATTTATATTATTGAGCATATATGAGTTACAGATATCACAAAATAGAGAGATAAACACAATATAAAGACAAAAAAATACAAAAACATGTATGAAATAAAATTGGATGTGCGGGTGTGTGTAGACGTTTTTGTGTATGCCTTTTCAGAGTGATAACGCTATGTTGACATTCATGAAAATGTATAGGCCTATGTTCAAAAGATGCTTAAAAGTCAAATAATAAATAAGTAAAGTCTAACCTTTTCGCATTAATTGTCTATTTATTGCTGCACTTATAAATTATGAAGCTTATTTCCTTTAAGACGGAATAATGGTCCATTTACTTCGTAATTTAGAACGTCCCATTACATAACGGCAGAAGCATAAAAAGTCATGTTTTAAGTCATTTGACTTTAAACCTTGTTACGGATATATAATTCACACAATCAAATAAAGAATTATTTACATACAGTCATGCACTCTTGATCACAAAAGAAATAATTTAATGTGTAAGCGATCGTAACGTTATTTGTCTGGTTAAACTGATATTGAAAATTTATCATACACAGTAAACTTTGTATACACATGAACAATACAACTACAAGTTGGTGCCACTTTTCTTCTTCTAAAGTATCGATATACACATTCAAAAAAGTAAATCAACATCTTGATCGACAAATCTCTGTGATTACTCATAATCTTACTTGGTATAATAAGACAACGATACATATAGAAGTAGATACGATATATATATATGTACATCCTTAGTATCAATCACCTGTTTTCGCAAACCATTACCATGATAATTAATACGTTCAAGACAAACTTTGACTCAAAGTCTATTGTTTCTCATAATATTTAAATCCCTCTTCTCTAACAAAGTCGTCTCTACTGACACCGGTGCCGCCTACCACCTGGTTGTTGAGCTCACACACACCGTTGCCGATGTTAAATGACACGCAGTCATCTCGCTTGTTACACTCTGCACCGCATTCGACCAATGACAATCCTTGTTTGGTTTTGATCACGTGATTTTGAAGGCGCCATCTTTGGTGGATCAGGTTGAAGAGGGAGGTCTTCTGTCGGACTATGTCTGCTTGTGATGGTATTGTAGGCAATGCCTGGTGAATTGTGGTAAAATCTGTGGAAAATAACCGAAATAAATATGTGATGTAATGTTTGATAATACTTATTAAAATGTAGGCCTATATTAAAACACGATCGCGATCACGATGTCAATAGTCTTGGTCATCACCTTTTAAGATGTCGAAGCATTACAGCGACGTATTATCTAATCCAAACATGATTTCTTTGGGATATGCAAGAGGGTATTTTAAATGCCCTTGAGATGATCTCTCGGAAGTCTTTGTGATCGTGTTATGAATTAAAATCAAAATTAAAGATGCAATGCTAGTTAAAATTAACCCCTTCAGACCCAGTACGAGGTTATGTAGCACCACACGTGACATGGAAATATATATTCCTGACTGATTTGTTAAAGGCTAAGTTGAAATTTCATGTAACCTGTCGGATAGTCTTAAATTTCTCCTAAAAGATTGCATACTGTCTTAATAAGCAGTTTCATTTTTTGTGTTTTCCCTCTCTCTCTTTATGTTCATTGTTTTCATTTCTTTTCTTTTTAGGGGGAGGGGGAAGGGGGGATAGGATACTGCAACCCCAACAGTATTATTCAATCTCCCCGCCAAGGTATTTGTTTAATTTGTGTAATGAGAAGGAAATTAATTACACAGAATTACACAAAACTTTACCTCAACAATTGTAAATGAGGATAAAATACAAAATGTCGAAGATTTCCGAAGCAAAAACGTTACTTCGGATAACTTTCCCACAGCCCCCAAAACATATACATGTATGTTAATCGTAAATTATATAACAACAACAACAATAATAATGATAATAATAATAAATTGATAATAATAGTTACCTTTATTTAGCGCTTAATACTAATGTTTCTAATTGCTTAACTATCATATCCAATAGTGTTTTATCTGGAATTGGCTTATCTTGATTAATCATAATTATTGTAATGATAATAATCATAACTTAGTTTACCAAGATAAGCCTCATCAGCTTCATTACTGTTTTGCCAAATGGCCCTGCAATTATTATTACCGTAGCTATTGCCAGGTACCCATTGACAACAGGGTAGAAAGTGATAAATGTGGATTAATGTTTTGCCAAAGGATCGGTCTAGGATTCGAACCTCAAACATTAGGAAAGAGAGTAAAGTGAATGAATCACTTTACCATGACACCTCCACATAGTTTTGTGAAAACTTACCTGGCGTTGGAGTCCGATCTTCTGTAGGCGTTTCACGAGTGGCCTGATATCAAACAGAAATATACAACTCTGTTCCGTCAGTATAATTATAATAGATTATTTCATGAAAGAACAATAATTTTTTCAATGTGATAGGTGAATTTCACGAAAACAGGATAATACAAAATTAAAAACATAACTTAGTAGAAGAATAAGAAACAATCCAGTAACTAAGCAATTACCAATATTTAGTGTATCGTTTCATCATTGAACCTAGTGTAATGAAACTTATTTCTGCACTAACTCGTAAAAATGAAATAAAATTACATGAATGCATGAATAAATATGTGATAAAGCGAGTGAGTAAAATAAAATGAATTCAATTTAAGATCAACGTTAAGTCATTTATGATGTTATTAACAATTTTATCTAGAAAACGTGTAATTAGTCAATTCCTTAAATTACACCAAATTATATTCTTCCCGGCGAATGTTTGTATGTCAGATCATGGACCTAGGTCCATGGTCAGATGACCCCGTTAAGGATAACTTACACTTGTTAACGTTGTCGGCACGGTTGTTTCACTTGCGACACCTGTGTTTTGAATAAAAATAGCATTAAAAAGACAATCGATGATTTAAACAATTTGATTTATAGGGGGAAAAGATCGTCGGTGATCCTAATTCTGCCACTCATCGACAATTTATCTGGCAATGCAGCTTTCTGCTTTCCTGATCGCACACTCTTGCACAGGCTCCCTTAAATTAAAATCATCACCAACCTGCCAACAGTAGGAAAATCCAAACGGAATTCAAAGACCTATCCGTTCTACAACCTTATGCATTAATTGAAAAAAAAACAACACTGGCACTACTTTGTAACACTCATTCATAAATGTCATCTCAAGTATCAAGTGGAAAATGTGCCGAATAAATTGCAACTATTATCGTTATAAGACATATATAGCACATAGACAACAATTCCGAAACATAAATATGAAAACATAATATAAACCATCACTTCTCTACCAATCCCATAAGAACAACATTTTATTATTATTATTATTGTTACTGTTGTGAGCTTATATGCTATTGATATGATTGTTATATTCTGGAGAAGATTGGAATGTGGTATCTTCTCATATTGATGAGTTTGTTGTATGATAATTATGTCTTCCTAAAATTTTGACATCTGCATAGGAACTTGTGTATAGTCACAGCCAGTGTTTTAATGTATATAAACACACGCGTTGCAGTTTGGCTGGTTGTAAGCTATTATGTAAGGGTCATACTCTCCTGCTTGTTGCCATGACCAATAGAACTTCTAGAGACTGTACGATCTCTTCTTAGTATTTTGGCCGTGTTTCTATATTACAGTTTAGACTATAGTTTAATTAGGAACAAACAGTTATATATGGATTGTGAATATAGTTTAGAATTATTACAAGACTTTTGCTGAAGATATATGATTTTAGCCTGTTAGTATATTGACGTTATTCTAGTAGATGTTAGTAGATGCCAGGAAATTTCCTCCCTCTCATTTACTTCATTGGGAAGCTCTTCCAAATTGCCTCTAGACAATTTCTTTCACAAAGTAATCCAATGCCCAGAGCCTAGTTTTATCTTCAACTTTAAATTTGAAGTACTAATTAAGGTTTCTTCACGTTGCGTTGTGTGAGAGGACTTATCAATATGGATATCAATCGCAACTTTGTACATAAGACTTGCGATTGATTAGATGACCAGCGATTAATTTGGATTAATCGCAACTCTTTAAAAGATGGAAAAAGTATCATTTTTCAGTTTCCGTCATATCTTTCTCTATTTCTAGTCTATTGACCAGGTCTATTTACTTACTTGTCTGTCTTACTTTTCAGGAAACGACCCCAAAATCGCAACTTATGTGCGATTGATATCAATCGCAACTATGTACATAAGAAATAGGGGACTTCAAAGTTGCGATTGACTTGGATCAACCGCAACTCTTTATAAGATAAAACTATCTTATTTCAGTTTCCGTAACATTTTTCTCTATTTCGAGGCTATTGACCATTTAGAGGCGGTTGGGGGTGAACTATTTTCCTTCTGGGGAATCTTCTGGGTATATGGCAGACGTGTCCAGGCACACACATTATGCATTGACGCCCATGCTCCCTGATTTCTTCGCTGTACATTCTATCATGTTGACAAAAGATACATAATATTCTCCTTCTAATCCATCCCTTTCACCCACTCTCTCTCTATATCTCTCTCTTTCTCTCTCTCTAATTTCAATGTATTATTCATCCCTCCACCACTTCGACGATTAATATAAATGGAGCAAGGTCTATGAATATTTAGTCCTTTTTTTAATAGTTCAAATCGACTTTCACAAAAATGAGAACGATTATTATTTGATAATCGGATGACAGCTTGCCTAAATGTAGTGTAGATGACTAAGTAGCAAATAAATAATTAATTTGCTAATAACGGGGCACGAGTATTGGCGATCCAGTGCCTTTTATTATAATGAGGACCCAATATCATTTAAACAGCTTCGTACTGTTGGAAAAATCGAGTCAAATGAGTTCAAGCTTTTAAATTTTATCAACGGAGAACCCCCCCCCCCACACACACACATATCAGTAGTTTCATCAATATACTAGCTGGGTCTACAAAAGTGTCATGGCAATATGGCCTTCTCCAATAAAAAATAAATAATTGCAATTGTCATGATTGCTGAATTTTTGGAGAGTTAGAATGGTTAGTGTCATACGGATATCGGTGTCTTTCGTGTTTAATAGATTCTTATTATTATTATAATATTTATCACAAAGGGGACTTTGTCATTTACAGTAACCTTTAAAAGGATTGATATAGTAGAATTGTATTTGTATGATCAGTCCATGTTTGCCCAAGCTTAAAGGTAAAACAAAAAGATGGGCATAATCGTAGAGAAGGGAGGGGGAGGGGAGGAAACAACGGTATACTATCTTTGAGCAAATTAGAACGCTTTTTGACTTCTTGTTGAAAACAAATTGTAAAAATTTGACGTTTTAAATTTGAAATTTATCATTCTCTCATTTCGTTTTGGTGGGGGAGGGGGTGTTCAATTTTAGATATAAAGTTTGACACCCTCTATCCCCTTTCTATTAAAGATAAACTTTAGTACTGGTAATGCGATTGTACTGTGACAGAAAAGGTGTGGAAAGGATCAGAAACAGTTGATCATGTAGCATGTAAGTATTGGTGTGCACTGCAAGGTTCTGGAGTCATCAAAATCATAATAAATTTGACCGAGTCTTGGTAAAGTAACAAGCACTGTACACAGAAAGCTATATATGGGACAACACACATGGTGCCGGGGCTAGTACTACCTTGATTTTCTTGTCTTTCTATGCTCATTACTCAGCTAGTATACATTTTCTTCCAAAATTGTTTGGCACATGTCATTTATTTGTAATCTTGAACATTTAGTGTAAGTTTCGTTTGATTCTGTGAGAATTAATTTTCTTTTTTTTACCAGAACTGGAGTTTATCTTTAAGATATCACACAAGTGTAGTTTAAACAACTCTACCAAACCCTGTCAGTTGGAGGGGCAATCCACATGAAACGGAACATGCAATTTGATGGTGGTATTTCCTCCCTACCCCAGATACTCCAACTCTTTATTTGAAGCTGATATTGGCAACTATTTTCACCCTTTCTCCATCTCCATCTCTCTCTCTCATTATCTCACAGCATTATATCAACATTTCTCACCATGAAATAGCTCACTCTTAGTTCTTTCCCTTTCTCTCTCTCTCTCTCTCTCTCTCTATTCTCTCACGTTCTGTTTTCAGACTTGTTGCACTATACTGCTCTAATCTCTCTCTCTCTCTCTCTCCCTCTCTCTCTCTCTCTCTCTCTCTCTCTCTGTGTCTCTGTTCTCTCACATATATTTCCAGACTTGTTGCACTATACTGCTCTAATATCTCATAATTTCTCAAAAAAACAGACATGTTTCCTTTTTCAGCACAAGAGGGCAGCACATACCCAACAAACAAACAATGCAACATTTGATCAATTCAATACGTTCATGTTTTAGCAAGTTTTAGCGGGGGGGGGGGGGGGGGCATCAAAACTTTATACAAAATAAAATTCTTATTGCATCTTACTTTAACCACGGGTAAAATACTCTGTGGTAAGCTGATATCTGAGAACTAATATGTGTCCTATTATAGCTATACCCAGTCATACGGAATCTGATTCGGTTCAGATAAATCTGAGGCCCTATTTTCAAAAAACATTTATTACTTAGGTGCACCCACTGTTTTAATTCATTTTGAAAAAGCAAACCTATTTATAGTGTCCCGACAGTAAAGGCTTGAAAATTGAGGACATAGACATCCAGCAGTTAATATTTTCTTTGTGTTGTGTGTGGGGCGAGTGGGTGTATGGGTGTGTGTGTGGACGCGTTTGTGTAGGCCATTCCAGATTAACACCGTTATGTTGACATGTATTAAAATGTAGGCCTATGTTCAGACTATTACTAAAATGATTGCAATCACTAAGGTCGATTTGACAACTAATGCTCGTTATTTTCCCACTAAAAGCCATTTTCAAGCCTTTTCGTTTTGAGGGAAGTCCTTTCAAATGCCGTTGGAATTTAACCTTTTCATTTATTGACCTGCAATTTGGACATAGAGTCTTAAAAGCGCCCCTCTTTTCCTTGTTAACGTTCTTTTACATAATGGCAGTAGTTTGACGAACAAAGAAGTCAATTGATCTAACACTTCTAATGGATATAGAATTCACACAATCAAGTAAGGAATTATTTACATACAGTCATGAACTCTTGATCACAAAACAATTAGTTTTAATTTGTTTGCATTTGTAACATTATTTGTCTGGCTAAACTGATATTGATCATTTATCATACAAAAGTAAACGTTGTATACACATGAACAACACAACTACAAGTTGGTGCCGCTTTTATTCCTCTAAAATTTAGTTATACAAATTGAAATAAATAAATCAACATCTTGATCAACAAATCTCTGTGATTCCTCATAATCTCAGCTTTCCCCTCCAATTTTCAGCCCCCCACAGGCTATTTATCAATAATCTTCACACAAACAAACAAATCAAATATATGTGCATGTTGAAACAAATTCAAAATAATCTTTCTATACAAACAACAATTGTATCAACTGCCACTTTACAGCAAAATGTCCTTCTATTTCAAATAGATATACCATATATTTCTAACCTTTATAACATTGTAAACATTTCTTTTTCAAGATATCAAAAAGCGGAACAATGCTTTTCAAGTTACAAATACATATGCTGTTTAATCAATATAACAATGCAATTTAGAGCATCGTTTCTCTTATCTTCAAAGCCAAAAATTATATTTTGTAAAGTGAACAAAATTCTAACTTGAGTTCTTTCATAAATCCTGTTTGAGATTTCATTCCAGATCCTTCTACTAATCTCACATTCATAAAAGAAATGTACTTAATCTTTTATTTCTTTTTTAGAAAGTGATATTTTAATTTTAAATAGTCGTTTTTCTAAAAACAAAATTCTATTCAAAATCTTATACTGAATGTGTGTCAAACTAATAACTGGTGTGAAACGAAATTTCATAACGTAATTTGTTTGTATCAATACAGATATTAAATTATAGTTAAAATATCTTTCCCACTTTGAACTTACTACAGACAAACAATTTGTTTCCCCAAAAAGAACTTTTTTTCTACATCCTTTTTTTTCATAAGTGCTTTAATATGGGAAGGAATTGCAGGCTCTTCCAAACTTGTTATACATGTTTTATAATGATATTATATCTGCACTTTATCACTTGACAAACTGAATAACTAGACAAATAATTGAGCTTCAAAATAAACTTCTCCTCACATCTCTTTGTTATGAGACAATAAGTTTCCATTACTATCCATCAAATCGTTAATGAATCTGTTACCCTTTTCAAACCAGTATTTAATAAAAATAGACCGATTGCCAATTTGAATTGAGCTATTCACCCATAGAGATTCGAATCAGTCTCGCATGAATTAACTAACAATGAAATGCCCTCATAAACTTCTTTCCAAAATGGATTGCCAGTTACATGAGATATAAAATAAAGAATTAACACCAAAACTGATCATAAATGTTTTTTGTAAAAATGACTGCATTAAATGACCAACATTTGTACCCATATTTAAAATATTTCTTGTAACCCATATTAGATGTAGTGCTTTTAATATTAAAACAGTCTATGTCAAACATTTTTGAGCCACCTTTTTCATATGAGCCAACAACTTGTTTTCTGCTTATTTTTATCAGGCTTATTCTTCCATATAACCTTTAACAAATATATTTTTTATATTTGTCATTAATTAAACAGATGGGTTTAGAATTGACATAAACAAATTATTAAATTATGATAATAATAATGACTTAATAATTATTATTCTCCCTAAAACTGTAATATTTCGCTTGATCCAAGAAATCATTTGCCGTTTCACTTCATCAAATATATCATAATTTTAATCTGACATTTTGGTAATATCAACATGAAAGTCTGTTTCAAGATATCCAAAAAAATCATTACAAACAAACTCTACATCTGATCTTTCTAATTTTAATTCATTATTATATTTTGAAGCTCCATCCAAATTGCTTTTGTTTTTTGTATATTAATCCTAGGTCAGAGCAATTACCAAAAGAATTCCAAATATTTATAGCATTCTGAAAACTAGCAGTGGAGCCATCAAGCAATAAAACTGTATCATCTGTATCCTTAAAGGTAATACAAAGTTTTGGGAAATTTTGAAAATTGGGTGGATAGTGAATCTTTACAATTTTGATATATTTGGATGCCCCTGTGGATGTATTTTAAGCACTAAAAAAATTAACCCCTAAAACACTTCTGTTTTCGAGAAAAAATGAATATAAAAATTTCAAATAGCTCCCGGTAAATTTTGATAAATTTCAAATAGCGCCTACGGCCGTACAATGGTAGCTGCGACCATGAAAATCTCAGAATATGTAGTTGTGATATATAATTTCCAAACGGGAATAGCTAATCGGTCGATTTTAGTCAAGAAACATTGTTTCATGGCTAAATTGGTATCTTGACCTTGAGAGGGAGCTATACAACATAAAGGGTTTATTATTTATAATTTCATAACTTTAGACTCGATTTCAACCGGGACAACGATCAATGAACATTGTAGGAACGCATATGCTTCCAATATGTTAATTTGAACCAAATTCATGACCCCATACCAAAACTTTGTAATACCTTTAAGAATGTTAATTCTTTTCACTTCATATGAATAACGGATTAACATACCTAAAATGTCAACACATATCAAAAACAAATATGGGGACAGAGAATCACCTTGGTGACAGCCTCTATCTATAAGAAATCTAGAAGTGTATTGCTTATTTACCATAACACTTGAGTATGCATTGCAATATAACACATTTATCCATCTCATAAAAGAATTACCAAAATTAAATAAAGAAAGTACCTAACACAAAAACACATGAGAAACACTATCAAATGCTTTTTCGAAATCAATCAATCAAATCATATCGTGTTTATTTTCTTATCTACGTAAACAATTATATCAAAAGTAACTTTTATATTTTCACCAATAAAACGTCCAGCAAGGAGCCCCGTTTGATTTGGATATATTATACAAGGTAATACCTTTTTTAATCTATTATCAATACAGCTCGATAACATTTTATAAACTACGTTCAACAAGGAAATAGGTCTCCAATTCCTTATAAAATGTTTTACTTTATCCCCTTTTGGTAGCAAGGTAATGACCCCTAAATTTTGTGAGAAAGATAATCTTTTACAATTATAAGCACAGTTCATACTACAAACCATGAAAATACGCAATTTTGAAAGAAGAATTAAAAAAATTCTATACAGTAAAAGCATCTTGACCAGCGGATTTATCATTTTAATCTCAGTTGGTATAATAAGACTAAGATATGTAGATACGATATGTATGTGCTTAAAGGGGGAGGGGGAGGGGTGTTGGGTAAACAAAATAGAGCTCCAACCCCCCCCCCCCCCCCCCCCCTCCCCCGTAGTTGAGCTACAAAAAAGTGCTCAATATCCCCCCCCCCCCCTGCTTATTTGCCGGCCGGCTGAGTCGCCGCTTAACATTTTCTCCCTAATTTGGCCCCCTCCCTCGCCGCCGACTGGATCCGCCCCTGGTATGTATATCCTTAAGGTTAATCACCTGCTTTCGCAAACCATTATCATGATGATTAGTACGTTCAAGACAAAACTTCGACTTAAAGTCTATTGTTCCTCATAATAATTAAATCCCACGTCTTTAACAAAGTCGTCTCTACTGAAACCGGTGCCGCCTACCACTTGGTTGTTGAGCTCGCACACACCGTTGCTGATGTTAAATGACACGCATTCATCTCGCGTGTTACACTCGGCACCGCACATGACCAATGACAGTCCTTGTTTGGTTTTGATCACGTGATTCTGAAGACGCCATCCTTGGTGGATCCGTTTGAAGAGGGCGGTCTTCTGTCGGACCACGTATGCTTGTAATTGAACGGAGAGGAAACAAAATATGACTTTACCATATAGACCTATATTGAATATCATTTTCCAATTACATTATAAGGCAACGGATTCATACCTCGGCTAACTTTCCTATTGCCCCACAAACATGTATGTATATTATACATTTATTCTCCTGAAAACGAACTGCCCCCCCCCCCCGTTAACGACACTTGACTGGTTGTTATCTGTACAGGAATGTTACTTCTAGCGTTAGCTCAACCATTAAATATTAATGATAATAACAACGATGATGATGATGAAATAATAATTATTATATTATTATAATTATATAATAATAAATGATAAAAATATTAACAACAAAAACAACAATAATAGTTACGATAATAAGAGTGCTCCTACTACTTCTAATAAGGATAATAATTAATAGTGAAATGATAATAACAGTTACATAGGCCTAATATATTTGTTTAACTCCTGTATTATCATAACTAATAGTGTTTTATCTGGATTAGTCTTATATTTAATGATTATACCAATCATGATAATAATAATCATAATTTTGGTTTACAAAGAGAAGCCTCATCAGCTTCATAGCTGTTCTTCCAGAGGGCCCTGTAATTATTATTTCCCTACCAATTGCTTGGTACCCATTTACAACTGGATGAGAAGTGGCGAATGTTGATAAATGTCTTGCCAAAGGACATTGGTGCCGGGCTGGTATTCGAACCTTAAACATTAGGATTGGGAGTCATGTGAATACACCACTAGATCATGACACCTCCACATATACCACGGCACCTCCACACAATGTTGTGAATATTTACCTGGTGTTGGAGTCCGATTGTCAGGAGCGGCCTGTTATCAAACATAAATATACAACTCTGTTCCGTCAGTATACCCACAATAGATTATTAAACTCTTAAACGATGTCTGATACTTTTATTTGTAAGTGAGAAAAAGAATAACCCATGTCAAAAGTACGTTGAACAAATATATAAAATAAATTAAATGAATGAATGAATGAATGTATGAATGAATAAGTGATTAAACTAGTGAGTAAATTGAATTAATAAACTACAAGATGAACGTTAAGTCAATTTATGATGTTATAAACGATCTTATCTAGAAAATACATTAGTTATTCTTTTCTTTTTTAAATCAAAATGTTCTCAGTGAATGTTTATATGTCATATGACCCCGTTGTGGATAACTTACATTTGTTGACGCTGTCGGCAAGCTTGTTTCACCTGGGATACCTGTGGATGGAATAAGAATGGCATTAAAAGAACATGATTTAAACAATTTGATTGATAGAGGAGAAAAGATCGTCAGTAATCTTTATTAAACCACTCATCGAAAAATTAGCTGGCAATGCAATTTCTCCTCTCCTGCTCGCACACTCTGGAACAGCTCCCTCCTCAAATTAAAATCACCACCAACCTGCCAAATAGTAGACAAGTTAAAACAATCTATGAAGTCCTTTCTGTTCTAAAACCTTATGCATTATTTGAAAACACACTTTCACTGCTTGGTAACGCTGACTTATAAATGGCATCTCAAGTATCAAGTGGAAAAAGTGCTATATAAATTGCAACTATTATCATTATTATACATATATAGCACTGATACAACACTAACGAAACATAATTATGAATACATAGCATAAACCCTCACTTCTCCACCAATCCCCAAATTAGAACAACTTGAATACATTTTGATTTTAGTTTCTCATTTGTTTCAGTTGATTATTATGCAATTAATTTTGCAGTGGAAATATCTATTACGATTTATTTATCTTGATTATATTTCTATAAATGTATTAACTTGATGCATTTTCTATCAAAGCTATTGGAGACAACCATTTTTCATTATTTCGCTAAAATGCAATTACATTTAAACTTAATCTCATATTCAGGCGCGGTCCTAGAATAATATTCGTTGTTTTTTAGGGGCGCTGAGGCTTGGGGATTCGTACATTTATTTTCCATGTGCCTACCTAAGATTCATTTCATAAGAATGTCTTTTTTTATTTGAGGGGGTATTGATATGGGTTGATTTTCCGCCATTTCTAGAACCGCTACTGCTTACATTCATAATCAACGTAGACATAGGTGTACGCTGCCGAGCACGCATATGTGTCATATGTGCGCTGGAAGCTACATGGATTGTTAGACGCGCAATACAGAGCAATCTGTGCCGTCTTGTCACTGTCTTCACACTGGCTGTCCAGGGAGGGGTCATCAGCATCGCAAGAAGAAACCATTGTACAAATTCCTTTGGTGATGTTGAATGTTGATCCTGGGTCACACTCGATCGTGATATGTTGAGTTCGATCGCTTCCACACTCTGAAACTGTACACAATTATTAGTGAAACAAAGTTGTAATTATGATGGTAAACACATTTCCATCTTCAATTACAATACTTAGGATATAACATACATTTATTTTCTTTCAGTTGGATTTATTTTCTTTTAGATTGATACGTCACATTATCATCAAACTTATTCTGAAGGAAAATAAATGTAATTTGTGAAAGTTTGTGACAATATATGATTAAGGCTTTATAACATTGAATCATTTAGAATTTTAGATTATAGAAGAATGACATGATAATTTTGAATTATTTGGTGTTCACCCTGTAGAAAAAAAGTGTAAACTATTCATAAATGTGGATTTTTTTAATTCCAATGTTTTTCATGAAAATAGCCAGCTGTTGAAGCGAGCCTAAAACTATCGAGGGGGAGTTGTATATTGGATATTGAGTCCATGCGTGAAAGCATAAGGTGACGAAGAACATTGAAACTGGAAACATATTTATTCCAACTGTTTTATTTCAAATTTCCAGGGATTTTAAATTCGTTGAAGGAGGAAAAGCTAAATTGGCACAGAAGCATATAGTGCCATCAGACGAGTAGTGCGATTATACGATTTGAAGCCGATTCGGCTATTATTCTGACTAGAAGGCTTAAATGCACTAAAACTCAGATTTTTAGTATTCTTATCATCAGATTAGAACTTAAATCGGGAGGATGATGCTTGTTCAGATTTCCTAATCTATTACAATTGCTTTTTATTCGGAAATCGGATCGCAGTCAGATCCTGTAGTCTGCGCTGCTTGGCCTTTGGCAAAGTATAATTGAGTCTTAGTTTCTCGTCCAATCTCGAACTGAGGAGGAGGGGTTCAATTCTGATATTTGACATTAGATATATTTCCTAACGGGGCGTTGTGGCGTGCGCCTGTAATCCAGCTAACAATGGAAGTTACAAACTGATTTAGCCGAGGACGCATGTTCGAAACTGAGTCACGTCTTCCGGATGGGGACGTTAAAAGTCGGTCCCAAGACGTAAATAATCGTATCTGATTGACACACGTCTTTAAAAAACCCAATAACACACACACACACACTGCACACGAAAGTGCTATTGAGACTTTTTGCTACATACTACCTACATACTTAATTTAGGTTTGCATTATATTAACGATTTTTTTTCTTCTTGTATATATATATCCCACTGTTTATATGTTTCCAGTTTCGAGTTGTATTTTCATTTCAGACAAAAAATATTAATTAACAAACGAAAAACCAGAGGTATTAACATTCTATTTGGTCGTAGGTCCTTTCCTACAAGCCTAATTCATGGGATTTTACTGTAATGAATAGCGAAGTCATTGGGGTGGCTTTAATGGTACTATGTCCCATTTGCAGGCCAAAAAATGAAAAGGTTAAATTCCAACGGCATTGAAAGATAATAATAATTTAGAGCTTACCTAAAAAAAAGGAGGCTTGAAAAAGTTTTTAAGTGGGAAAATAACGACTATTATTTGTGGAATCGACTTAAGAGCTATAGAGCCAGTAAGTAATAGTCTGATTTTCAGACCATTTTACCGAATGGTCGTACGTTTTATTCTGTGCAAGGATTCAATCAGTTTAATTTTGGCCATTACAAGAAGTGGGTTATTGGTGTAGACAAATGCTTTACCCTTTACAGCTCATTTTACGAATGTTATTACCAAAGAAGAAAAAAGGCTAGCTATATAGTCAGTCACTCAACTAGTGTCTGACAGTAAAGTCTAGCAAGTAAACGGTTTCCTAGCGTAATTTGAATATTAGGACACTGCTAACGTTTAAATTTCACAGATATGAGATAGGACATACATGACGTATTCATAATTCCTAAGTTGACGTTGGCTGCAAAAGGGACATAGTATCTATAAAGCACTCTAGTAGTTATAATATGTTCTGCCCCTATTTTTCATGATTTATAGAAATGTATTAAATCGATATTTCGGTTAATAATCCCTCGATCTTACTTACCTCGGGTTGACGCACTCCTTTTCTACAAAAGAATGGATATAAAATCACGTAAGAAGGCTATCATATTGAAAACCTGTTAGGTAATGTAATTGTCTAAAAGCACCCAAATGTTTTATGTTTGCGGCTTAATTGTGCACGAAAGCTTTATATGAACGAACAATTATACTACTCTCGGACTATTTCATTATTGTTGAAAAGTTTAATTGACAACCGATCAGGTTGTCAATTTTTAAACATAATCAATACTGATTTGTAGCGTACCCCGTGTAATGCCATAGGGACCTGAACAAAGATAATCGTGTTTTTCGTGGACTGCTGTGTAAGTATTACATAGGCCATTATTTTATGAGAGCTAATGCTCAATTAAAGCAAACCTTAAAGCCCGTAAGACCAACCCAGAGATCTTTCAGTTCAAGCACACCCACTCCAACGCTTAAAAAAAGACGTTTTTATTATTTGTTTGATTTGTAACAATTTCTACAACATGAGGACCTTTTATTGACTTGTAAGACAATTTTGCAGTGAATGGGTGTGAAAGTCGCTCTCATATTCCTTGTGGACCACTTCCCTTAAAAAATCAAGGGGATGACTAATATTTTTTAGAATACTGTTTACAATTCCTTATTACCTTTCTTTCCCTCCCTTTAAACATTGAGGCGCGAATAAGTTCGTTATTTACCTGTCTATTATGTCCTTGACACGTGGATGTTAAAGTGGGATTGTCACAATCACCAGAGGACGAGGATGAATCAGATTCTAAACGAATAAGAGAGATAGAACAATTTTTAGATATTGATTAATATAGCAGCTTCTCTTGAAATGTTACGGAGTGGAAGTTTTTTTTTTTTTTTGGGGGGGTGGGGTGGGTAGGGGAGTCATATCAGGGATCACTTCGCTCTGAGTATAGAGTCGAATCAATCCTCAAAACAGAAAGAAAAATATTGGAAAGCACTCGACTAAAGACGTACCTATTTCAGATTACTTTTAACTAGTCACTGCTTTTTTGTCTTTCCCAGTTAGAATCATGAACAGATACATTTTGGTAGTTTTTCAGTTTCATCAGCGCCTTTGATTAGGCAACTAGATATTGGCGCTTTATAAATACCTGGATTGGAAAGCACTTTTCAAGAATAATGTTGCTCACCTTCAACACCTTGCGTTGTATCCGATATTCCTTTAAGTTTTAACGACTACTTTGAAGTACATTTTACGATAATTTGGTGTGGATCCCGCCCCAAAGGAAATGATCCCTAATTATCTAGGTATCTTCTATCAACTCGGAGTTTGATTGCACAGTTCTGTTCTCTGCCATTCTAATACACTCTTGCATTGTCATTCCACTCCATGTCTTAAAGGGATAGTTGAGTTCTGTTTTCAGACCGCAAATGCCTTCAAAGTGCATGGTTATTGCTCTTATTCTTATCTATGACATTTTTAGAACATAAAATTGCTATAAAGGTAATTTTATACCCCAAAATGTGTGAAATTTAGCCAATACTTGCATTGAATTGAATTGAATTGAATACCAATTCAGCTCCACTTTTAAAAAAACACGGTGACCGTTAATTAATTATCAAATCAAAAATAATAATACATGGGCCGGCTGGTTGTGCGTAACATAACACGAAAATGCCAACAACAAAAATCAACATCGGCATTGGCCGAAATACGACGTAAAAGGCGTTCTTTTGTTTTTTTCAACGGTTTTTTCAAATTTGTCAAATGTCTAATATTTGTGGTGGTACACAAGTATTAGAAATCGTTATATTTCAGCCGTCTCTGAACCGATTTTGATCAAACAAAGATGATTTTGTCATTCAAAAAATATTTTGTGTAGCGCCCTCTGCAACAGAACTCAACTATCCCTTTAATGTTCACCTCCCAGTTGGTTCTTGGTTTCCCTCTTGTTCTGGTACCTTCTACTTTTCCTTCCAATGAATCTTTCAAGAGACTCTGATGTCTTCTAATGTGGCGGAAGTATTTCGTCTTTCTGTTTTTAATCATTCTTTTCAGGATATTTTGTTTAAGACCTGCCATATTTCTCTGTAAGTTTTCATTTCTTTCCATTATATTCTCTTCATTCTCATGTAAATTTCATATTAAAATAATTTTTATTTTCCTTATAAAAAACATAAAATAGATGTGATTTTCCTTTCCACAGTCTTTGTTAATGTACATGTTTTTGCTCCATACAATAGACATAGCAATTTATAAGTCACATTCCAAGTTCAATTTTCACGCTTCTTACTAATGATAAGTCTTTCATTGCCACGAACGTATACCGTGCAATTTTAATCCTTCTTTTGAATCTCTTCTGGCATCAAAAGTGATATTTTGTTCTACACTCTAAAAAAAAACTGCTCAATTTGAGTCAAAATGTTACTCTTTTGAGTGGTCAAAAGGGAACCACCCGACTTTTGAGTAAACTTTACTCAGCATGTGTTGAGTAACAAATCTACTCATCTGTTGAGTAAAAATATTACTCAATAAAAGACTAAATCTCTACTCAGTTTGAATGAGTCAACCTTTACTCAATATTTACTCCTTTGTTGAGCGGTTCCCTTTTTTACTTAGTACTGGGTAGAAACGTAATCAACTCATGTCGAGTAAGAAACTGCTCATGAGTTGAGCCAAATTTTACTCAATTAACGAGTACATGTTTTGACTCAAATTGTTTGAGCAATTTTGTTGCTCAAATATTGAGTATGATGTTATCTGGGTAACGCTTAGTTGCTCAGTCAATAATATATCAGTACTTGAAACATCTTGTAGCAGTAGTCAACTGCTGCTGTCAATGAAGAGCATGAATAGGGGCTCCTCAAAGCACCAACAAAAACAGTGGGCTCCTTCCTCTGAAGGAGGCCAGAAAGAAAGTCCAAGCCAGTTCCTTCCTAGATGTCGGTTGGAGCTCTTCTAAGCTCGATCCATGAGCTCAGAATTTCTTCCCAATGTGTCACAATCATCTATCTCAGTTCTTTCGCATCTTTCTGCACGCGCACATGCATGCACGAGACATGCACATGGCGGACAATGAAAGATGACAAAATATACAGTTCCTTAGGTAGACAAAGGAGCATACAGCTGCAAATATGTAAAAATGTGTAGAACAGGTGTCACATGCATATTGACAGCTAGTTGCACTTTCCATCGATCCAACTTTCACTCGCACCCAGGGGCGTCGCCAAAGGGGGGGTGTGGGGGGTGCGACACCCCCCCACCTGTCAGGATATTGTCGGTAAAATTGCGCTGCCGCCGGGAAAAAGAGAAAGGGGGAGGGGAAAAAAGAGAGGGAAAAAAAGAGAGGGGAAAAAAGAGAGGGAAAAAAAGAGAGGGAAAAAAGAGAGGGAAAGGGAAAGAAAAGAAAAAAAGAAAAGGAAAAGAAAAGAAAGAAAGGAAAAAAAAGGAAAGAAAGGAAAAGAAAGGAAAGAAAAGAGAAGAAAGAAAGAGAAAAAAGAAAAAGAGGGAGGAGAGGAAAGAAAGGAAAAGAAAGAAAAGAAAGAAAAGGAAAAAAAGAAGAAATAAGAGTGAAAGGGAAACAAAAGAAACGGGGGGTGAAAGAGAGGAGAGAGAGGGGAGGTAAGAGTCTGACTGTCTGAGAGAGGAGGAGTAGGAGTAAAAGAGAGAAGGGGGTTGTTGGGTGGAGTCGTCTCGTCGAGGGAGCAAGAAAGACACGGGTAAATAATTATGTTGGTGTGTCGGGTCAGCTGTGTCGGTATTCTTGCTCGATCCTCGAGTACTATATCAATGCAGAAGTTTGAAGTCGGTAAGATGTATATTGTCGGTCGGCCGACAAGTTTTTTTCCCTACAAACTGTGACTTCTTATCCGCTGTAAAGACTTTAAGAGTGACTACAACTACAATGCTTGTATTTTCTCGAAGTTTCACTTTCCTGTAATATCAGCTAAAGAAATCAGAGGCTTAACATTTTCGGGGAAACTAAATTCAAACAAGATTTAAAAGTCAACAACGGTACGACGAATCGTCTTCCTTTCTTTATATTGTGATGAAACGCCAAAAATTCCGCGCTTCGCGCGGAAGGGGAAAACTTCATTTAGACGAGTCGAGAACGGTACAACGAATCGTCTTCTTTCTCTAATAATTTGAGGAAACGTCAAAGCTTCCGCGCTTCGCGCGAGAGGGGGAAAACTGAATTGAGACAAAATTAATAGGGCTTATTTAGAGTCGAAAACGGTACAACGAATCGTGTTCTTTCTCTAATAATTTAAGGAAACGTCAAAGCTTTCGCGCTTCGCGCGAGAGGGGGAAACTGAATTAGGATGAATAGGGCTTAATAAGATTCGAAAACGGTACGAGGAATCGTCTTCCTTTCTCTATATTATGATGAAACGCCAAAAATTCCGCGCTTCGCGCGGAAGGGGAAAACTTCATTTAGACGAGTCGAGAACGGTACGACGAAACGTCTTCTTTCTCTAATAATTTGAGGAAACGTCAGAGCTTCCGCGCTTCGCGCGAGAGGGGGGAAAACTGAATTAAGACAAAATTAATAGGGCTTATTTAGAGTCGAAAACGGTACAACGAACCGTGTTCTTTTTCTAATAATTTAAGGAAACGTCAAAGCTTCCGCGCTTCGCGCGAGAGGGGGAAAACAGAATTAAGACAAAATTAATACTAATAGGGCTTATTTAGAGTCGAAAACGGTACAACGAATCGTGTTCTTTCTCTAATAATTTGGGGAAACGTCAAAGCTTTCGCGCTTCGCGCGAGAGGGGGAAACTGAATTCAGATGAATAGGGCTTAATAAGAGTCGAAAACGGTACAATGAATCGTCTTCCTTTCTCTATATTGTGATGAAACGCCAAAAATTCCGCGCTTCGCGCGGAAGGGGAAAACTTAATTTAGACGAGTCGAGAACGGTACGACGAATCGTCTTCTTTCTCAAATAATTTGAGAAAACGTCAAAGCTTTCGCGCAAGAGGGGGAAGCCTCATTCAGATAAGGATTAAGAGTCGAGAACAGTACACCGCATCGTCTGCTTTTTCTCATAATTTAATGAAACGTCAAAGCTTCCGCGGTTCGCGCGGGAGGCCCATCACCCACACCCCCCTAATGAGCGCGCTTTTAAGTGATTCTCTTGCTCACTTCCGCCCTTCCTAAAATAAGATCCTAGCTCCGCGCCTGCATTGAAATATATAGCTATGATGCTGACTAAATTGAAGAAATAATTCGTATATTTATGTCGTCGAGGAAAATGACCATTTTGCGTAGATATAGATAGTCCATAGGAAAAACAATTTAGCCTTCGGCCCCAGGTTTATAGGGTTGAATTTGTAGATATTGGACATTTAATTTTGTCGGTAATTGGGGGCTAGTTTTGTCGGTAATCGTTGGCCTCTACACCCCCCCCCCCCCCACTGAAAAAGGTCTAGCGACGCCCCTGCTCGCACCCGAGGTAAATTCGGGTAAGAGATCAATGTTGAGTTATTTATCACCTGCCGCCGCGTAATACCAAACCGTAGTTTACTCAAAATTGACACAAACGAAGTTCTTACTCAATGTTGAGTAATTGATTTACTCTTTATCGAAGGTAACAAATTACTCGGATGACGAGTACCACTAAAATTGACTTCTTACTCCAGCTTGAGTACTGAATTGCTCATTTTGTTACTCAACTTGTTTTACTCGGCAAAATTTACTCGCTGACTTTAAGAGTGTAGGTAGGCTAGATGTAATTATTGACCTGCTCAATGATAAGGTCATCTATTTATTATGGCCATAATAGTTCCAAACGGAATCTGGAATTTTCCTCTGCCTTGCTGCAAACCATAGAATTAGTCCTTTTAACATTATGTATAGGCCAATTCTTCGTTTGTAACGCTTACATCATCCAGTAATTGTTGCAGGCACACAATTCAGTGTCATCAGTAGAGACCACAGTATTTACATCTTCAACACCGACACCCTTAATATCTATTATACACCTCTCTTTAGAAATCTAGCCATCTGATTGGTCGAACTTGCAATCGTGATTTCAGCCATTCCCATCATACCCGTCTACCATTCAATAGTCTTTTAAAAAGTGCCCTTTTACCCGTCTACCGGCAATAGTCTTTTCAAAGATGCCCGTTGCCCCGGGTAACAGTCTGCATGAATCAGATCCCCATTGGTTTACGTATTAACATTTTCTTTGTGCGAGCTCGGACACCATACAGTGCTTTTTGTCTGCGATTCCCAAATAGTTGAAACTTTCAGTCATTTTTCCAGCGAAGATTAACAGACAGTTTCTCAGATTTTTACTCAATAAAAGGATAAGGTAAGAATTCTTGGTAAATTTTTGTTTCAATTCGGCATATAAAATACATATAGACTGCTTTAATATTCGAGGTCTGGCTGTTTTATAGGCTCAAGGGAACGTGTGCACATCTTGCTATGACCCATAGTCGATATCCCTATACAATTTCCCTGAATATGAACTCTGTGCACAGGTTGAAGAAGTAGGAGACATTACACATCCTTTTAGATTTCGGTATAGCTGTTAATCCCTACATTCCCTTCCATAACTCCCCCCCCCCCCCCACAAAAAAAATAAAAATAAAAAAATGATTTCCATTCCTCGGCAGTTTGCATCAAAAGAGCACGTTGGGAGTATCGAGGTCATTGTTTGAGATAAATGCGCCTACCTTGATGAAGATTTGTGGTCGTAAAATTTAAATTTTGCACATTGACTTGCAAAAAAAAAAATCTATCCAGGATTGCCCGCAAGCTTCAAAAGCGACCAAATGGTTTAGAATAAAATGTCGTACCGGACAATTTTTGTTTGATTAATTGATTGTTTGTTTGTATTACCTACTGCTAAGAAAGCATGTGCATGCTTGTAAGTAAGCTACAAGGGGACCGACGGCTTAAATTCCTCTCCGAGGGACTTGGTAATGAGGATTTATGCCTTTTTGCGTAATGAGCCAACAAGTGAGCCAGAGGGGGATGCATCCCCCCACCTCACAAGGTGGGGGGATGGCATGTACAATCATCCCCCCCAGGTTTTGGGGAATGATATTTGCTTACTTAATAAGTCATAATGATGATAATAATAGTAATAATAATAATGATAACAATTATAATATTAATAATAATAATAATTATGATGATGATAATAATAATCCTCATCATTATTGTAATTGTGTTTATTGTTATTAGCCGCATTCACACGGTGAAAGCCAATTCAGACGGTAAAAAAAAGAAAATCTTACAAGTATTTTGTGGTTATCTTGTGGTTTGGAAACCACAAGATAACCACAAGATTAAGCAGGCGCGGATCTACGGGGGGGGGGGGTTTAGGGGGTTAAAACCCCCCCCTTGGGCGGCCCAAAAAACAAACAAACAAAAAAGGAAAAAAAAAGAAAGAAAAAAAAAGAAAAAAAGAACGCACGCTGGAGAGAAACCCTTTCAAGTGCAAATATTGTGAGAAGACATTCAACTCATCTGGTAACTTAACCAAACACATGATAACTCTGGATATAACTGTGTATTTAACTGTTACTTGATTTAAAAAGACGTTATCATGCACTGCTGTTTATGGGCTCCACTGTGTTAATAGATGCCAGGAAAACATCACTTACGGGGTTCAAATAAACACCCCAAAAAAAGAAAGAAAAAAGAACGCACGCTGGAGAGAAACCCTTTCAAGTGCAAATATTGTGAGAAGATATTCAACTCATCTGGTAACTTAACCAAACACATGATAACTCTGGATATAACTGTGTATTTAACTGTTACTTGATTTAAAAAGACGTTATCATGCACTGCTTTTTATGGTCTCCATTGTGTTAATAGATGCCAGGAAAACATCACTTACGGGGTTCAAATAAACACCCCCAAAAAAGAAAGAAAAAAGAACGCACGCTGGAGAGAAACCCTTTCAAGTGCAAATATTGTGAGAAGATATTCAACTCATCTGGTAACTTAACCAAACACATGATAACTCTGGATATTACTGTGTATTTAACTGTTACTTGATTTAAAAAGACGTTATCATGCACTGCTTTTTATGGTCTTCATTGTGTTAATACGGTAGATGCCAGGAAAACATCACTTACGGGGTTCAAATAAACACCCCAAAAAAAATCGGCTCGCCGCTTCGCGGCTCGTGGACGATGCTCCGCATCGTCATTATTTTGGTCAACTCCCCCCCTTAGCAAAAAGCTAGATCCGCCCCTGAGTCATCCCCCCCCCCCCAGGTGTACGAACCTGTCTACGCCACTGCCTGGCAGTAATTAATTCCTTGAAGTGCTATAGAGCGCCGCAATGGCAGCACAGCTAAAGCCGGTAATAATCTTCAAGTTTGGAAGCGCTGAGTGATTCTAATAAGCGCTATATAAAAACTGAGTATTATTATTATTACTTACCTTTCATCTCAGTTGAGCTGGAAATACCAATAAAAATAAAGAACAAGATAACCGACGCGAAGATGAAAACAACTCCGGAACAATTCATTGCTCTTTCTGAGTTTATGATCTTGATTGTGAAGAAAAGTTAAAGGTTATTCACAATTTAATGTAGAAAGTGAAGCATCTTTTTATCTGATAATCCGTGAAAGTAAATGGAGATCCGAAATACACCTGGAATAAATGAAAACATGACTGTCCTGTCAGAGGAGTATGTTGCCTTGTGTCGAGCCCGAAGAATACAAATGTTTATGAACGTGAAATCTGTTACGAACAGTAAATGATGTGTCACAATGAAATTTAATTAATGCAATGGGATAAAAAGATTATCCTGCGTGACGCAATATTAGCCTTTGTTCCAGTCCTCTATTTTTGGCGTTTTAAAGTCGTATTACAAAATAAGCGAATGAATGATCCTTCTTCACGAATGTTCCACAATATTATGCCTCATGGTAACGTCATGTCATGAGGAATGTTATGTAATCGCATACCTCTATTAGTGGTATCTCGAAAATAAGTATTAAAATGCCGTTAAACTTATAAACAGCATATAAATTTCTCTATATAAGGCCATTTAAAAAAAAAATCATGATTAGCGTCCCCGCCCGCTTCTTCTTAGGGGGCCGCCTCCTCTTTTTTTTTCTTCCATTTTTTAAAACAAATTTTTAATAATTTTTTTAAAGTAATTTTTTTTTTTTCAAGAAAAAAAAGAAGATAAACACACTGCTAAAATTATCTATTTCTGATTTTAAAAGAATAAAAAAATGCCGTTGGCCATCTTGAAAAATAGCCCGACTGTCAGCGAAAATGTACCGAGCGGCCATTTTGAGCGGCCATTTTGAAGAAGAAAAAAAAGAAGAAAATAAGGGCCTCCTCCTTCCTATTTTTCAAAAAGACAGGACGCTAAACATTAAAAAAAAAAATATTTGCCTAAGTTGATATAAAGGCAAATAATAGAAAGCTAGATATCCACACCGACATTTTGAATAATTCATTTACCCTAAAAACACAAAAACAGATTTAAGTGTCTCGAACCAATTACAGATAAAGAGAGAATTATACAATTGGAGTTGTTGATGGTTCGTATCAGGATTTCGGTTTATTGGCATTTTTCTTTTGTTCATTTAAATGTCAAAATGTCTTTTTTCAAAATATGAAGTCATGTAATTGCATTGTGAAAAAAACTATTTGGAAGCGATGGAAAAGGATGATCGCCAATATAAGTATCGGTATATATCGAGGTTTTGGAATCATCAATCAATTGGCCCAGTTTTGTTCAAAGTCACATGCATTTTTCATATAAATGTTTATATGGGACAACACAAACATGTTGCAGGCATGTCATCGTGGTCCACAACCTTTCGCTTTAGTTGGTTTGTTTGTTTTACCCGACTGCTAAGAAATGTGTATGCTCGTAGTTAAGCAACTACGGGACTGACGGTTTTAAGCCCTCTCCGAAGGACTTGGGAATGAGGATTAATGCCTTACCACAGGGCACTAGGGCATCGATTTGGTTTCGAACCCGGGACCTCCCGGTTACGAGACCACTGCTCTACCACTGAGCCATCGCGTCTCCTGCTATTTGCCATACATTTATTTCGAATTATGAGGGCATTTTACGTGCCATACTTTTCAGGGGATAATTTTTCTTTTCAACACTAAAATAAAAAAAGTGAAAAATACTCAAAAGTTATTTGTTCACCATCTCTTGAAAAAAATTGCAAGGTTACATGACATTAATTGACTGGTTTGGATAACCAGTATGAAGGATAAATGCTTTTTGAAAATAAGCGTCTGCGATCTGTTTGCAATCCAACGTGCCTGTTAAAATTGTACTGAACAATGAAGCTCTTAGCGCATAATGATGTAATGCAGCACCTGTGGATTAGAATCGGTAAGATTAATTTTTATTTCTATCATCTGTTCAATGTGTACGCATATGAATTAACTATACTGTCACATCAAACTAGAGAGAGAGAGAGAGAGAGAGAGAGTCGTGCATATGAATTTCCCAATATTCTTTTACTTTTTTAAAATGTATAAATCCCTTTGTAATTAAATATCCATTTAACGAAGGTTCGATAATGCGTAGTTTCAACCTCGGTCTAATCTCCCATTCAATGGGCGCACTCGATCATTCTACATAGTACGACAAAATATCTCGAAATTGACAAGAACAACATGTAATATTTATAAGCGTGAATTGTAAAATGGCTTTTCATATTAAAGTGTTAGTTAACCCATTGTATTAATTATATCCCGTGTCTGTATAAAACATATCTTAATTAAAAACTTGGGAAGGGGGGGGGGGGGGAGGATGAGAACAGTAGCTACAGATAACATAACATTGCGTAATTTGTTTTAAAATGCTTTGAATTTGAATTTTCACTTAATATTAGGATCCATTTTCTTGTTACAGAAAAAGAGCACATTATGATATTGTATGCTTACTTGAACAAAATTGGAACAATAATTGAAATTGGTCTAAAAACGCATTATAATGGCGATACGAGGAGGCGTATGAGTATAGTAGTTTATTCACTTGACTCTCATTTCAAGGTGTGAGGGTTCAAATCCCAGCCCGGCACCAACGTCGTTTTTAAGACTTTCATCCACATTTGCCACTCTCCACTCATTCGTAAATGGGTACTTGACAATTTCTCTGGTAAAAATAAGTGCAGGGAGTCCTCGGAAAGCCAGGAATGATACTGTCGAGGCTTCCCTATATAGGTAAACAAATTATTATTATCATTATCATTATTATCATTACTATATATTATGAAGGTGTGTATGGCGTGTTTGTGTGTGTGAGCACGTGGGTGTGTTTATGGGTGTGTACAAAGACGTTTAACTGATATAATTTTGGGTATTATGAGAAGGCTATAGGAACAGTGGTGTGTTTTTCGAGGGGGAGGGGTAGTGGTGTGTTTGGTTTGATGGAGGTTATTTGTTTTATGTTACAACTGATTTCTTTTCTTTTTGTCATCAATCGTACAATCTATGAATTGAAAATGTATTGAATTATGTCAAGATGAAAAACAACTGTAACTTTCTAAGAATGATTTGTAGTGTTTTGGAATCAATACAAAAAATATGAAGGAAAAAAAAAGAAAAAGGTATATGCAATGAATCAGCTTTAGGGGTCAGGAAATTGATTGAAATTAATTGCCCACATCGTACAGCAAACTCAATCAAGAAGGGATTAAGAGATTCAATTTAATGCATGGGACTAATCCTATCGATTTTTTTCCTTCTAAATTCAGTCGCAGTCGGATAGTAATATATGCGTGTGTGTGTGTGTGTGAGTGTGGGCGGAATTCCTGCATCTACAATCAATAGAGATATATCTCTGAATGCTAAATTGACAGGTAAATTGGAATTTAAATTATTCAGAAAATCGTTTTAAAAAGTAGTTTGCTACTCGTTCATCATAATCTCCCCCATTCTTCTTCTTCTTCTTCTTCTCCCTCTCTTTCTCTCTCTCTATCTCTCTCTCTTTATCTCTCTCTCTCTCTCTCTCTATCTCTATCTCGCTCGCACACACACACACACACATACACACACACCCTCTCTCACCCACCTGTCTCCTCCCCCTTTTCTCTGATACGTTGTTCATATACGTATATTTTCAACACTCATGCAAAACAGTCGTACGTTTTCTACACTAATAATATTGTTTTCCAAATTGCAACTGTTAAAGGTAATACAAAGTTTTGGTATGGGGTCATGAATTTGGTTCAAATGAACAAATTGAAAGCATATGCGATCCTACAATATTCAGCAATCGTTGTCGCGGTTGAAATCGAGTCTAAAGTTATGATTGATTGATTGATTGATTGATTTTTATTCGACAAGCTTCCAACATACAACAATATACAATAATAACATATCAAAAATAAGTCAGCTTGAACAGGATAACCCACGAAAGCTCGAGAGCTTATTTCCAGTGGGGTCCCTCACAGACATGTATAAAATGAATAAGTTAAAATAGTAATATTTACAGACAGATAAGAAAATTAAAAGAACTACTTATTAAAGATAATAATAATAATAACAACATTAAACTGATGATAGAAATGATATTAAGTACAAGAAGAAAAAGAAGAAGGAGAAGAAGAAAAAGAGGAGAAGGAAGAAGAGGAAAATAATGATGAATTTGAAGAATTTCTATAACGTACGAAAACATAAGTATATACAACATGAAAAAGTATGAACCGACAGAAGAATAAAAATTTCAATCATATAACATGTCATTCACTTCTCTTCTCTGACTGTCAAGTATTAGGTATTCCTTTAATTTCCTCTTAAAATGATCATAGTTTCCTATTTCTTTTACACCATTGGGAAGGGAATTCCAATGTTTTATGGCATTGTAATAAAACAAATTTCCAATACTACCTACTCTTTCTGGTAAGTTACAGTTGAATCGGCTATTTCTTGTATTATAATCATGTACGTCAGTAACAAGATCGAAGTTGGATCGAATATAATGATTCGACCTAGTATGATATATTTTATGCACGTGATGCACTACGAGTTGTTTTGATCTTTGGTCGACTTCAAGAAAACCAGCTTTAGAAAGTTCGCTGTAGCCAACATGAGTTCTTGGACCAGAACAGTTGGACCATATTTCTTAATACTCTGTAGGCCTATCTTTTATAGAGCGTCTCATCTTTTGCTCTTTTCCTCAATTTTTTGTATACTATATTTCTCTCTTGAATTAGGGAAAGAATATCTTTAGTCACCCAAGTTTCTGATCTTTGTTTTATTCTTATCCGTTTCAGTGGCGCTATCATATTCAAATTTGAGATAAAAACATGTTGAAATATTGACCATGCCTCATTTACATCTGTACAGTCAGTTATTCGTGACCAATCAACAACAGATAGTTGAAGATTGAAAGACTCTTCTGTATATTTTTTCATGGATCTGATATCATTAGTCCTGTGATGACCTATAGCCAGTCTAATATTTTTCCGTGTGCAGAAAGTAAAAGAATGGTCGCTAATACCTAGATCAATGACACCACTTTGACTTTTTTTTATTTTCTTTGGTACAACCAACATGATCCAATAGAGAAGAACATGTAGGTGTAACCAGGCGCGCCGGAAGCAGTTTGGGATTGGGGGGGCAAACATTCCAGGGGGCTCACATTCCAATTCCAGGGGCAGTGACGTAATGAGAAAAAAAACTTCGGAAGGGGGGGGGGGCAGACGAAAAATCTGCATCACCATCAGTCTTACACGTTACATGCAGGTCCCGCGGAACGTTTTTCAAAGTGGAGTATTATCGATCAGGTAGAGCGTAAATTGGCGTGGGGTCCAGGGCATGAGCCTCGGCAGGGGGTCAAGGGGCTGAGCCCCCGGAAGATCAGGGTTTTTTAGGTATTTTATTACGGTTAGATGAGCATCCAGGGGCTCTCTGTAAGGCAATTGAATTGTTCCAGGGGGGGGGGGGTGAGAGCCCCCAGAAGCTCAGAGGTTTTAATATTTAACTATACGGTCAGATGAGCATCCAGGGGCCGTCTTTAGGCCCTTGGTGTGGTCCAGGGGGCAGAGCCCCCGGAAGCTCAGGGGTTTTAGGTATTTAATTACGGTCAGATGAGCATCCAGGGGCCCGCCTTAGGGCCCTTGGTGGGGTCCAGGGGGCAGAGCCCCCGGAAGCTCAGGGGTTTTAGGTATTTAATTACGGTCAGATGAGCATCCAAGGCCCGCCTTAGGTCCCTTGGTGGGGTTCGGGGGCAGAGCCCCCGTAAGCTCTGGGGTTTTAAGCATTTAATTACGGTCAGATGAGCATTTTTTATACCTTATTTGTGACATTGGCAGGTCACTTATTTTTTCTCCGTCTTTCTTTCTTTTTCTCTTTAACATACTTTTTCAAAAAGGAGGGGGGGGGGTGGGGGGTGGGGGGGGGGGGGGGTGGGGGGGGGGGGGGGGGGGCTCGATCCCAGCCACTTTGCAGACCATGTTATAAAGGCTTCTAAATAAGCGTATTTCGCCTGACTGTAATTTGGGAATTTCTTATTTTCCAACAATCGCATAAAAAGGTATGACTTACAAAAAAAAATGGAGAAAAAATGCCGGAAAATCATGTCACAACATCGACATATTTTGTAAATCACTTGTTTCGAATAAGAAATACATCACCCCCCCCCCCCCCCCCCCCCCCCCATCAGTACGCCTTCGTTCAGGGGCTCATGTCTTCTCACCCCTATAACAAAAAAACGGACACGCTTTACCATTCTCGCACAATATTTCCACGATATGCGCGTATCGTATAGAGACCTCCATTGATAAATACCGTATAGGTGGCATGCGCAATGTTTATGAAATTTAATTCCTGTGAACTTTCCTTTTTCTTTGAATGTGATTTAATTCAGGTTTTTATTATTGTTACGTTCTTTTGGATTAAAAATACAAACAATGTTTACTCCTTTACTGTTTTTTTTTTTTTTTTTTGGAGGGGGGGGGGGGGGCGTTTTTTTGGGGGGGGGGCAAAAATGCGTTTTGCCCCCCCACTTTTTTGACTGGGGGGCAACTGCCCCCCCTGCCCCCCCACTTCCGGCGCCTATGGGTGTAACGCGTCTTGCCTCTTTAATGAGTTGACTAAACCCATGAAGACTCAACAAGTCAATATATTTTTTAGCCAGTGGCGATTTGTGAAGAAGACAAATATTCATGTCTCCTTAAAGAATTATTTCGTCATCCTTCTTTAATGTATCAAGAATATTGGACAATTTCTCGATAAACAAATTGTTTTTCGGAGGTCGATACAGAACGCCAACAACAATTGGTTTTGATCTTGGTATAAGCAAATTTATCCACAGGGATTCCGTATCTCCAGTACTTATAGCATCCATAATATTAAATGCAATATCATTTCTGATATAGAAACATACACCACCTCCAGAGCCAGAGGATCGATCATGGCGTATGATTTTATATCCGTCTATTTCAATTTCTTCATCATTTATGGAATTGTTTAACCATGTTTCAGTGAAAGCAATAATAGACAGCCTTTTTCTTTTAAAAAGAATTCTAAGTTCCGATATCTTGTTTAGAATACACCTCACATTAAGGTGTAAAAAATGAAGACCTTTAACTTTAAACTTTTCTTCAAATTCTTGATAAAGAGAAGTGTTTTCATCTCTGAGGTTTGGCTGAATTATTCTTGCTATCGCTTGCTTGTCAGGTGTAACGTGCGTTACCTTAAAGTAGTTTTCTTTTAGTCTATCCTCGGTATGGCTTTCTTTCTCTAAACAATCGTCAGTAAATAATGAGTCACAAAAAGATGGCAGACAACATGTTAAACAATTCCACTTCTCATCAGGGCATTCATAATATATAACCTGCGGTACTCTGAAAAACTGATAGCTTGACATTTAGTGTGAAACCATTTTTTACAATAAGAACACAGAAGGCCGTGTTGATTACATTTGACTGGCTTATCACAGTTCCCACAAGGGAACTTATATTTTCGACCGTCAACTATAATTTTCGGATCATCATTTGAAATTGTAAATAATTAACTCTTTATGTTGTATAGCTCCCTCTCAAGGTCAAGGTATTAATTAAGCTATAAAACAATGTTTCTTAACTAAAATCGACCGATTAGCTATTCCGGTTTGGAAATTCACAACTACATATTCTGAGATGTTCATGATTGCAGCTACCATTGTAAGGCCGTAGGCGCTAATCGAAATTTATCAAAATTTACCGGGAGCACCGGTGAATTTTTATATCCAATTTTTCTCGAAAGCAGAAGTGTTTTAAGGGCTAAATTTTCTAGTGCTTATAATACATCCACAGGGGCATCCAAAATTTATCAAAATTGTAAAGAATCACTATTCACCCAATTTTCAAAGTGTCCCAAAACTTTGTATGTGACCTTTAACAAAGCACATATTGATACCAATATCCTGTCAGTGGGGATAGCTAGCTGCCAGGAAAAACCGTGGTGATTTTTATTTTAATATCTTCTTGTCTTGAAAAATTTGTGCCAAAGTGAAACCCTATCAATGCCCCTCAATGCATATCAAACGCTTTTCTATATCTATAAAAGCGCAGTAAATCCTCTTCCCCTTAGACAAATAAATGGCAAGCATGGGTTTCAAAACAAAAATGTGATCTGTTGTAGAATATTTAGAGTAGGCTACCGAAGCTGTGACATCATAAAAATCTATTTTTTTTTAGAATTTCTCAATTTGTTTTCTTCATTTTCCGAAAGAGCATCAAAAATAATGTCCAAATGTAAAAAGCCAATTGAATATGTAAATTATTGGCTGAGATATGACCATCAGAAGAAAAAAAAATTCATATAGGAGATCAGTTTGATTTTGCTCTGGTTCGTAATGTTATTTTTTTTTTATGCTCTTCAAAAAAATGAAGAAAAAAATTGAGAAATTCTAAAAATATATATTTTTCACCACTCAGCACGAAACCCAACAGTCCAACAGTCAAAGCTATTCATTTTCGAAATAAATTGTTATCCTATACACATACAGAAGAGAACAATTTTCCCAAACAGCTTAAAACTGTTATCCCACGAAGGTTATCTGGGCCTGGGTCTGTATCCTTACCTCTATTTTTGAAAATAGGGAATAAAATATATTTGTACCATTTATTGGTATTTCTTCCATGCCCACCCCCTTTCAAACCTTTAAACCAATAAAAGGTTGCGATATAAATAGTGAATAGACTGAATTCATGAATTTGACCAATCACAATCACGGACAATGAGAACTACCCTTCCGGTTTATTTGAAATGTTTTGAACGACACTTACCACTGGAACCGAAACATCGCTTCAATTACTATCTTTTCTGTGTAAGCACTGTATTTTTTTTGTTTAGAATTTGTTCACAATTGTGCAATTAGATATCCTTTGTTTAATCTTGATGACGATGTTATATTTATTGGTAATCGGTCATGATTGTGGAGGCTTTCATAAATAAAAGCTCTGTTTGTGTAGTCCCACGCGTAGTGTGTCATGTTGTATGATGGGGGAGAGGTAACTCCAGGGAGCTCCGACGCCCACGCCGAAGGCGTCGGACCTTCGGCGTAGGCGTCGGAGCTCCCTGGAGTTAGGGGAGAGGGGACCATAACATAACTTGAATGAATGGTGGTTATTTTACCTGACTGCTAAGAAACCATAAATGCTTGTAACTTGTAAGTACTAGATCTAGACCTAGATCTAGTCTAGATCTAAGCAACCAGGGCAGCGTTTCTCGAAACCGTCATACGTCATACTATTTCTAGATAATCATGATAATACAAGTTCACCCATACGCATTAGCGTGGACTCTCTATGCTTTGCTGGAGTGAGTTCACCGACATCCCATTGAAACGCGTGTTAAAGTTAATAGGTCTAGTACATGTGTGTCAATGGGATGTCTGTGAACTTGTACTTATGACGGTTTCAGTTGAGTTTTGTAGGCAATGACATTGGTGTTTGAAATGTTGAGAATCAATAACACAGCTTTTAATACTAGGCCAGGATAGTAATGCAGCTATGTCTGACGAAAAAAAACTACGATATAGCGCTATGGCCTAGACCTATGCAGCAATCAATTATCAATACGCATTAGAGTCTACTTTAGTATTGATTATAAAATAGCGCTAGTATTTTAAGCATCGTGATATTGGCCAAAACGTGTCACATGACATGCACCTATTTTTGGTGCATGCAAGATCGTGCCAAAAAAGCGCTGTCAAAAGTGATATTGCACGCTAAAAGATCGATATCTAACGCAGCGTACGCATAGAGCAAGTAGCAAGGTCTTAATCTTTTAATTTTCTAGAACCAACATAAGTCTCCTAGATTACTCTAACATTAGATCTAGACTTTCGCTTTTTTATAAAAACAAATAACACTTGACCCCTGTTGTGCGGAAAAATGTAAAATGCAGTGTACGCAAGGTTTCTTCAGATGGTGTGCACTGTGAACTCGCCGCAAGCGGCTCGTGCACAGAGGCTAGGCTGCACCAATCTAAAGAAACCTCGCGTGCACTGCATTCACCACTAACAAATGCTGGGCCGTGTGTTATTTGTAATTGTATACTATCATGCCGGAGTGTACAAAGTACAGGTGTACGCACTTAACCAGTTAACTCTTAAGCACTTTGTTTTCAAACAAAGGCTAAAATCCTTCTATACATGTAGGTTCTAATTCAATGTTTTAGGGTAATTTCTTTAATTAACCTTGGTTCTAACTTCTGCATATTATTATTTATTATTATGATTCATAATATGAAGTTAAGTTGTACTTTTGTAGAAATAAAAAACGATACTTCTAATAAACCTAGAGGGTGACAGGGTCTACTTATAATAAATTAGAAATTCAACATGCAGCCAGGTGTAATTAATGAGCAATCTCTCTACAACTAGAGATCACATGTTACATGTATTAAACAAACATAGCTCATGAATGTCAAGAAAGAAAGAAATAGAAACCAAAATCATGAAAATGAGTGACCGTTTCCAAGTGGGTTGCATAGAATAAAAATGAAATATTCATTCTTTACAGGAGCCAACGCAGCTAGCACAGTAAACAGCAGCAGGCACCATGGCCTTTGATGGTCGGGTGGTGAAGACCTACGGGCGCCTCAAGCAGAAGACGATCAAACAAGACAACTGGATCTCATCACCACACCTTGCGGCAGGACGCAAGATATCCAACGTCTTCAGCTCACCCGATAATGACTCCAACGCTTCATCTGATGTCTTCGCAATAAAGTAAGAATGATGTCCTAACTTTTTATGTCTTTTACTGTCTGCTTTTTGGTTACCAATCTGGGTTGGTATTCTGAAAGCACTTGTTTCTTTACTACTAGAACAAACTTTAGTATTCTGAAAGTTATTATAATTTTTCTTATAACTTTTCTTGTATCTTTTCTCTGATTTCTTTATGTAATCTAACCTAAAACCTAATTTCAACCCTTACCCTTCACAAAAGGAGCACATATCGTGTGGCACCAGTCTGCTCGCAATTTATTTTGCTCAAACACCCGAAATAGACCCATGGCTAAACTAATTAAGCTCAATTCAGAGACAGATATTCTAGATTTGGGAACTTGTTCATTCTTGTTCTTTATTTGGGCAGTGAGATTACTATACAGTAGGCTTACGGGTGAGCCATGTGAGAGAGAGCGGGAGGATTGAGGAGTCCTGAAAAGGACTCTCTGTAATCTTTCTTGAGGGTGTGTAGTCCTGAAAAGGACTGTTGGTGTAGTCTTGAAAAAGACTGTTGGTTATCTTTCTTAGCTAGAGTTCTAAGGAGAACTATAGCGCTTGGAGAGGATGAGTGGCGGGAGTGGCTCTACGTTTCGAACAGGTTGACTATCCGTCGTCACAAGATTACTATTCTTTCCCCATCACACTAATATTAATATATATGTTGCCATGATTAACAATCAATTTGTTCCATCATTTTTGTGTAAATTTCTTTTACTAGATGAATGAAAGAAAATTCAATAAGCATGTTCCTAATTAGCACAATTTCCTTATGTCCCTCCACCTCCCCCCCCCCCCCCCCAAAAAAAAAAAAAAATGGAAGAAATAATGGATGTAAAAAAGATGGATATGGCCTAGTCTAGTCAATGAAAAAGCAATGAAAATGCTTTTCTTTCATTTTTTTAAAGATAAATCTTTCACCTTTTAAGTTTGTTGCAATCATTATCATGATTTATATAGATAGATCTAGACTACAGTGTAGTTATCCTTTTGAAAAACAGTAACTTGTCATGAATTTTTTTTTTTTTTTTTAAATCCCCAAACTTCATATATTCTAATAGGCATATTAATATTTGATATAAAAAACAACATTATTTTGAATGAAGCCCATTTACACCTTGTTTTGTGTTTGTTGATGGTTTTTTCTTTAAATGGAAAAATAAAATTTATTTTGTATTTTATTTACTTTGTAGTGTGTCTGAAAAGGAAAACATTCTGCCTACAGTCATTGATGAAGGAAAGAAACCACGGAGGAAAGCAGCAAAGAAAGCCAATGCTGTGCTGGAGGTAAGATGGAACAGGAGAAGGAAAAAAAAAAACATTTACAGGTCTTTAACTTTTCTTTCACTTTTAAAGCTAGGGTAATATTTTCCAAAGCTCTTTGGAAGCCCATAGAGATGTTATTTCATAAACATACAATTGTATTATTCATTTCATTTCATTTTAATTTTTTCATTTCCAACAAAATACAATACATAATAACGACATAATATACAAAACACAGTTACATTTGTAAATAAACAAATCTTAATAGTAATTTATACATTTGGGGAAGACAAAAATTGGATTTTTAAATTTAACTGCATTTATATTTTGAGGAAATGGAGAGGTCCACTGAAAAGCAGAGCTTGTAAATTGTGGACCCCTCAGATAACAATGAGTGTGAAAAGAATATGGAATACATAATCGATCAAAGAAGAATAGCGGCCAACAGAGACAACATTTATTAAAACACGTGATGACTGTAAACAAGAAGACGTGACAAATTACATGACGAAGAAAGAACAGAAAAAAGAAGAAGAAAAAATATTAAAAATTATGCGCTATACAAGAAGTGAATATTATTATTCAATGGGAGAGCCTACATTTTCTAAGGCAATATTTGTTTTTGCTGTGGGAAATAAAAAGCAGAAATTTCATCAGGGATAGCTTCCAGGAGCCTCAGTCAGTAGCGAGGATATCTTTGTGAAGCCAGAAAAAATTGTGTCTTAAAAAAAAGGGGGAGTTAGGGTTAGGATTGCTATTAGATTTGTATAAGGTTTAGGGTAAGAGTTAGTGTTAAGTATAGTGTTGGATCTGGGGTTGAAGTTCGAAATTCAATATGAGTCTTGGTCATGGCAAATGTTGGGTCGTCACTCAGTTTGTGAAGACAGGCCACAGGCAATCGAACCCTTGAAATAAGATAATTTGAATCAAAGCAGATAAAAATGGGCACTTTGTCTACTTTGTCATGCCATCATACATGTACATGGTAATTTTAAATAAAACCAGCATTTCATACACCGCCTTATAAATTTGTTTAACTGCCAAGACAACAGTTCAAAATTTGGCTCTTTACATCCGTTCTGTATTTATTGGACAAAAGAGTGTTATAAAAATTGAACGATCACCACTGAATAATAACTATTATATTCCACATACTAAGAATCTTGCTCTACGATTGGTCATAAGTAAATCACATGACCAAAGATAGTTCGCCCATCATTGATGGGAGAAGCAAAAAGTTCATTGCCCTTTGTAGATAGTACTACTATCTACAAAGGGCAACGCACTTTTACTGAAGATAGAGGTACTATCTACAAAGGGCAACGCACTTTCACTGAAGATTATCCAAAAGCGCACTAAAACAGGCGCAATTAAGCGCGCATTAACAATGAGCGCAATTAAAGCAAACATTATGCACGCACCGTACCCTCAAGGGGTTGGGTTAAACTTTTAACTTTTTTTGGTGTGAATTTGGGCCTGGTGTCTTTTATGTAGATGCATACACGTCCCTTTCTTTTTGTATTTAAATTGTTTTAGATGTGGAATATAAAGCAAATAATCACCTTTTGGTTTCAAGCGATGGCAAACTATCACTTCCTCGTCGATCAGAATGTATACGCTATCTTTCCTCAGCTTCGCTTCGGAAAGATAGCTACATCCAGATCGCCTCGGAAGTGATAGTTTGTCCCATCACCTTCACCAACGGTAGTTATTTGCTTACAATCTTGAATATCTTCTGGTTGATAAAAGAAGACTCGTGAGAAAATGAAAAGGAGCATCATGCATGTGCAATGATTTGTCTTTTTAA
The DNA here is from genome assembly GCA_035222895.1 of Strongylocentrotus droebachiensis. Classification (NCBI taxonomy): domain Eukaryota; kingdom Metazoa; phylum Echinodermata; class Echinoidea; order Camarodonta; family Strongylocentrotidae; genus Strongylocentrotus; species Strongylocentrotus droebachiensis. The sequence continues at coordinate 1,245,360 of JAVYIG010000019.1, forward strand.
TTTTTGTATTGATTGATTTTGCTTTCGACTTACAGGAATATGTCTTGAAGGATAATGGTGGAAAAGCAGATTCATCCAAAGGAAAGAAGGCGAGACGGAACAAAACCGGAAAGGGCAGACAGTTCTCTAAACTGAGTCGGCAGTATACGAAAGCCAAAGACAATGAACCAGAAGAGGAGGAGGAGGATTGTGATGATGTCCATGAAAATAAAATGGAGACAGGCAGGATATTAAGGGGAAAAGCAGCGGCAAAACCAGCTGATTCATCGTTTGATCTGATCTTCAAGCTCACAGAACAAAAGAAAACGGTGGCATCGTCTAGCAGTGGTGATAGTGTAACCAGCCCCATCTTGAGTGTAGAGATAGTGGAAGGTTTGGAACTGGGAAGTGGAGCGGTGGAGACCAGTACGCCGTATGAAGCTCATCAACGGAGCCTTGGTCAGTCTCTCGATAACAGAGGCTGCATCACGCGACGCCGAGCAAAGCGCGATGTCCCGTTCTCGCCGGGAGGGCAGGGACGTAGACGGACAAAACGTCAGAGGGTGGTCGTTCCTCAAATCTTGAGCTTCAGTGATGATGATTCCTGTCTCTTTGCACCGAGAAGGTTAAGGACTAGGCAACAGAATAACGTGTCAGACATTGCCTCTCGTCTGTCAGCTATCCACCTCGAGCAGTCACCGATTGGTGATTCTCATGGAAGTAACGAGAAGAGTAGGACTCGTGAATGCAGTGTGAGGCTGAGCAAAATATCCAACGAATCTATAGAGGAGCTTGGTCATGGTTCCATGGACCAGGATCTGGGACAGGATCCTGAACAGGACCAGGGTCTAAATTCGAAGTCGGACGTCAGGCTCCGCTCTTGTCAGGTTTCTTTGGAGAGGATATCGCTCAGCTCTGGGATTTGGTCCGATGCGGCCGATGTGTCTGCAGAACACGAATCAATGTGCCGGTCGAGGAACAATCATCGACCCTTCCTACGACAGAGGAATGATCCCATATTGGATGAACCAAACCCTATAAAGACACCTTTAGTCAATAAGAGTATCAGCAGGCTAGCTCTTGATAGCTTCAAGGTATGATTTTTTGTTTGTTTCAAGAATGGTGAATTGCAAAGAATTTCAAATTTGGTAGTGCATGTCTATCTGAAGGCTTTTGTAAAATATATGAATAAACATGCTCTACTCAAAGACAGAATTATGGCACGTAATTATTTGAAAAAACACAAAGGAAAAAAATCAATAATTGAAAGTGTTACAAAGTGCCAAATAAAAAAATTGAACCTTGTGGAACAAGTTCTTAGAATGATGTTAATGTTCATACTATTTGTTGCGTTGCTTTTCTGTAAATGCCTAGAAAAAAAGAGCCTAATGATTATAAACTTGGCCAAAATTCTCATTTAGCCACCTATATGTAACTGATACTTGTTTCTATTTTAAAGCTTATTTTCTTACCATCTAGAATAGATTTGCATAATTTAATTACTCAAATAGTACACATTTACATGTATATATTTCTATATTCTATGTATCATTTAAATCCTTAAAAAAAAAAACATTTGTTGTCATAACAAAGGTGTTTGTTGTCATTACAAAATGTGGAACAAGTATCTTTTGCTGTTTAAACTTTAGAAGGAAAAAATGTCTACAATGAGTACCATACGTACAACTACACACATGGCATTACATGTCTGGTTGATGCGCATATGCCCTCAATGAACAGGTGAACTAATTTATAGATGTTACTATTTTTTAACATTTAAACAATAATTTAAATGAATGAGCTTGCATTATTATTCTCTTTCCTGTGTTTTTTTCGCTGCTCAGGTTGCCCTCACACCGACCAGGAACAGGAGTACAGGCAAGCTACTGTCTCCTAAATGTAAGGTGCTTGCCCAGTGTGACCAGGAAGATTTTATCACGTTCTCAGCCTGCATGCCATCGGCCATGATGAAGAAGTGTGTCAAGATTGGCGAAGGAGTCTACGGCGAGGTCTTCAGGACCATGAACAGCAGAAAGTCATCTGTTGCTCTCAAGGTAAAGAAGTTCTTTGGTTTCTAGAGATAATAAATATTTTGAGTAAGATTGTTGTTGAAGGTAGGATTTCATCACATTCTCAGCCTGCATGCCATCGGCCATGAAGAAGAAGTGTGTGTGCCAAGATTGGTGGAGAAGTCTATGGTGATGACTTTAGGGCCATCATAGCAACAAGTCATTGGATACTATTAAGGTATGTGTTTGGGTTGGTCTTTCTCTTTATGTTACCAGGGATAGCTAAAGATATCAAGATCATACAAGCCATTTGATATTCAACTGTTTGCTTTTATATCTATGACATTAATATGCCAGGGGGTGTTTCATAAAGCTGTTCGTAAAGTCATGCGTAACTTTACGAACATCTTTATGAAACACCCCCCAGTATTGGTAAGATAAAAGGTAAGTGAAACTTGTAGATGAATCTACTGTGGAATTTTCTTGGACTTCATTTATTAAGAGTTGTTTTCTCAGTGTGAGCGCAAATTACAAACTTGAATTACAAAACACAAATTCATCTTAACGAGATTGCGTATTTAAGCATGGTTTTAAATTCAGAATCAAGTTTGAATCAATTTTATTCTGGAGGTCCTAATATAAACCCAACAACAACAAGTCATTGGTTGTACATAGGGTTAACATCATTGATGCTGAATGTAGAAACACGTTGATGTGTACATTATTCTTAGTTTTATCATGTACCGGTACTTGTTTGTTGTGGAGATCTTATTGCTTTATCCCTTTATTTTCAGATCATACCTATAGAAGGGGATTTCCCAGTGAATGAAGAAAATCAGAAGCCATTTGAGGAGATTCTCCCTGAAATTGTTATTTCATGGTCAGTAGCATGTGTTTTTGTAATATATTCTGATAGGTCAACCTTTTATTTAATAGAATTTGTATGATTGGTGTTCTTTGTAACCCATTTATGTGAACTATACCGGTACTTATGTGTGATTTTGTTTTGTATTTCTTGCATTCCTGTCAAACTTCAAACACCCTTCCAGGCCCCCCCCCCCCCCCCCCCCCCCCAGTCACGAGGTGCTCAAAATAGCCCAGTACAGTAAGGGTTAAAGGGATCGTTTAACAATGTTAAATCTGAGATGCATGGCCCGACGTGTTATCAGTGTCTGTGATATGGTGTAATATTGAAGCCCGAAAACGAAAAATGAAATTTTGATTTCCAATCGTAAATATCTTGATAATCAGACAGGCGATCAGCTTGTAATAGTCATGGGATTCCTGACTGACCTAAAGGTTTTAAATTATGATCGCAGCATGAGCTAAATCCAGGATTTTTTTTCAGAATCTGAGGCAATGTTACTGAGTCACTTTAAATACAATTATTTGTAACAGGTGAATGTAATTTTTTTTAACAAGACACTTAAAGATTTGTGCATTAAATTTGATTACATTACAAAAAATGGCCTATTGTCCGCTGCTCTACAGGGAGCTCAGCATGCTTCGGGAAGGCGAGGAAACCATGACGACAAACTTCATCGGGGTCAACCATGTGTCTTGTGTCAAGGGGTCATACCCCAAGAAGCTTCTGGATGAATGGGACAAGTATGATAAAAGGAAGACCTCGGGCTCAGAGAATGATAGGCCGGGTAGGAATGTTTTTATTTTAGTTCCTCTGTTTTATAATGAGAGTTTTTTAATATGTTGTGAGTTACCTTTCCTTTCTAGATGTCTCCATCCACCCCCCACCCCCCCCCCCAATTTCGACGATAGAATGTCAACATTAATGAAACTTTCCAGCCTAGTATATCCCCATAAAATTTCATATTTTCAGGTATGTTTCAAAGTGTCTTGGCATTACTTGTGATTAACTATTTGTATATTTACCTGTCGCTATTCTGTTGAAGATTTATTAATTTGAAATCAGAAGGTATGTAAAATTTAAGCTAATAAAGTCATGACTGTTTGGAGTGGAAAAGTTTAGGGGAGATCACGTTCGTCCTTAGACTTTAAAAAAAAATCTTATAAGGAATAATTCTGCTTTATCCCGAGCAACAACTTTGAATTATTTTAATACAATAAAAAATCAAGACGATTTGTTACCTTTGATTCGATCAATCTTGGTTATTACTATCAACTCGATCAACCCCTTGAAATTAGCATATTCCGAATCATATAATTTGCATATTCGTAATAACGTCTCTTTTTTCTGTCTTAGATATCTTCCCTAGCGATCAGCTCTTCATCATCTTTGAGTTTGCAGATGGAGGCAAAGACCTAGAGAGCTTTGAGGTACGTTTAATAAGTTGATGACACATTCACTCAACTGACGAGTGGAGATGAGAACTGCAGCATCCTTAGAAACTTTTAAAGCGGGACTGCACTACTTGTAGCTTCTTGCGCCCTCTATATAGCAAACATTGCCTAAGCGGTACCCATTGGCCCCCCATGGGTCCCTTTTTATTATGTTGATTGAGAGCTGATATGATGAGATAACCACCTGCCAGTGACCATGCAGGGAGGTCTAATATAATATAATATCCAATATAATGATCTAATCCATCCTGGCCAAACTAGTGCATATAGGCTTTAGGTCCAAGTAGTAAACTTTTGTTCTTATTATTTCTTGGCTCACAGCTATGACACTCATTTCATGGTGTGCCTTAGAATAGCCATTCGAGATAGATATACTGCAAATGCCTATTTATATATTTTTGCTGTTGTCATCATTGTCACTTTTCAAAAAATGATGGAAACTATAAATGGGAGAGCGTGGTTAGAAAATGAATAATGATAAAAACAATGATAATAGTATGTCTTGTTTACCCAAGGTAGCCTCATCAGTATTAATACTGTTCTCCCAAGGGCCCTGCAATCATATCATTACCCCCAACTTTATACGAGCTACCATAAGGCCCTCAAGCACTGGGTACTCATTTACTACACCTGAGTGGAGAGTGGCAAATGTAGATTTTTTTTAAATCTACAAATCAGAGGGTCCAAAGCACTGTCATTATCATCTGCTGAATGCCAGAAAGGCATTAACTTTGTAAAATGACATGAGTACAATAATAAAAATAGTCACATTTGTATTCTATAGCACTTAATACTACGTTTCAAAGCGCTTCACATAATTGAACCTCCTATACTTCCTAGATTTCAGCAAACAATGTAATTGCTCATTAGGACTGCCACACTGACATCAATCTGACTTCAATTGGAATCAAAACAACTGATTCTTGGTCATTGTGGGTTCTGTAATGTTTGGTTTGGTCTAGTGTCGGTCTTGTCGGTGTGACTGAGGAAAAACACCAACTTGCCCCATTCTAGAGTGGATGGATGGATATGTAATTTAATACCTTTTTATGCCTACGTCACAGGTAGTGAGTAACCGGAGGCTTTATGTTTTCGGGTTGTCCGTCCGTCCGTAATTATTCTTGTGAACGCGATAATTTAAGAACGAATCAATGTATCATAGTTAAACTTGATGAGAGTATGCTTGACCATGTAAAGATTACCTGATTAAATTTTGGGGTCAAGAGGTCAAAGGTCACGGGTCAATTTAAATGTGCTTAAATATCGTTGTCTCCAAATGAGGGCTGCTACCTTTAATCTGATAATTAAAAAATACTGATTATGAAGGCAAGGACGAAAATGATTCAATGAATTCCAATGTATGTTTTCCCTGACAGTTTGAGAACATCCACCAGGCGGTCAGTGTGATAAGGCAGGTGACTGTAGCACTGGCGGTAGCCGAGCGAGAGCTGGAGTTTGAGCACCGAGACCTGCACTGGGGCAACGTGTTGGTCGGAGCCACCGACGATGATCAGGTGACCTTTATGCTGGATGGTCAGGTGATCCCTGTTGAATCACATGGTTTACACATTAGCATCATCGATTTCACACTGTCAAGGTTACAGAAAGGCAAGTCAGTCTCTGATTTCTAATTAAACCTGTTTCGGGAATGCCAGTTTTCAGGCTATAGCCTTCATTTCAGGCTCTGACACCTCTCTATTTCACAGGCCTGATAAAAACCCGATTTAAATCGGTTTCCCGATTTTTTTTTTTTTTTCCCCCGTTTTTTTCCCGATTTTTTTTTCTTCCCGATTTAAAAAAAAAAAAAAAAAAATCAATTTTTTCTTTTTTTTTTACCAATTTTTTTTTCTTCTCTCTTTTATCCTGATTTTACCGAGTTCCCCATTATTTTCTCTAATCTTCCCTATTTTGCCCTATTTTTCCCTCAATTTTCTTACTCGAAAGGGGGAATGTTGTTAGATGCCATTTTTTCCCCGCGAATCCTCTTCTCTTTTTTTTACTCAAGGGGGGCGTGGTTAAGGGGAAAACGAAAAACCTATTTTTTTTTCAGTGCTCACTATCACCCCTGCATATTGTACAGCATAATTATACAGGGCTCCAATATTTGTAGTCTCTTTCCAGGCTTACCGGGTGAAACCAACTGGTATCCGTGTTATTTATAATGGTTTTTGTCAGAGTATGGACATTTTAAAGCTCATCATAACAGTTTGCATTGGAACTGATTTTGTATATTTGCATCATTATATTATATGTTCATTCTTACCCCTTAGATTTTGTCATGGATTTATTGATATTTCCTCAAACATGTTAGAAACATTTTTACTAAAAATTTCTCCAGGGAAAATAACTAATTGCTCTTTTTTTTTTTTCTTTCTTGCATTCAGTCCTCTTTTGTGTTTGTGTTTAAACTATTGACTGATTTGTTTTAATCCTAATTTTCAAAATTTACACATGTAAAACATGCTTAAAGGAATGTTCAAAAATACAAATGATTATATAGTAGTTTGCCTAATGAGTGGGAAAACAGAAATATTTAACTGTTGTTTTAATTTTGCCCTCAGATGACTGCACCGTGTTCTGCGATTTAGCTGAGGATCCTACTCTCTTTACAGGAGAGGGCGACAAACAGTTTGATGTTTACCGGTCAATGAAAGAACACAACAGGTAAGTTCTTCCGACATCTTTGTTGGTGATGTGACATTTGCTCCTGCAACGGTTCATCCATGTTTCATTTCATCAAAGATATGGGGTTAGAGATGCTTTGGGGTTTTAGGTTAGGATTAGGGACAAGGCTCATTCAGATATGACACGGCCAAACAGCAGTTTTTTTATGATGAAATTAATCGACAAATCATGTCATTTTAGCCAGTATTTATTTTGAGGAATTTTGAAAAATGTTAATTGTCAGGAGAAATTCTTGGAGACATTGCAGTTGTCAAGATTGCATTTATTTATTCATTCATTTATCTGTCTATTTGTTTGTTTGTTTGTTTGTTTGTTTTTTGGTTGGTTGGTTGGTCCTCAATGTATGAATTCATGTTCATATGTTTATTAACTTTTTTATTAGTTTATTTCTTAATTTCTTTATTCATTCATATTTCACATTTGTTATTCTTGATTTGATTTGGTATGTTTGTTTGTCATGTTAAATCTTAATCTTCACTTTTCAGCAACCAATGGGAGAGTTTCCAACCCAAGACCAATGTCTTCTGGATAGAATACCTCCTGGATAAGATCATCTGGGAGAAGAAGTACCCTACCGACCGGAGCCAACGGAAGGTCCTAGGCCAGCTTAAGACCCTGGCCAGAGAGATCCAGCAGTATTCCAGTGCGGAGGATGTATTTAAGAACAGTGATCTGCTGAGTATAGGGTGACCATCATCGCTAGATCGGGCCCTAAGTTTGGATCTTCATCGGGAAGACCCAGCAGTACTCTACAAGTGCAAATGTGTGTAAGAACAGTGATCTGCTAAGTATAGGGTGATCATCATCGCTAGGTCAGGCCCTAAGTTTGGATCTTCGTCGGGAAGACCCAGCAGTATTCCAGTGCAGAGGATGTTTTTAAGAACAGTGATCTGCTGAGTATAGGGTGACCATCATCGCTAAGAACAGTGATCTGCTGAGTATAGGGTGATCATCATCGCTAGGTCAGGCCCTAAGTTTGGACCTTCGTCAGCAGGATTCTACTAGTGCAAATGTGTGTAAGAAAAAATGGCCCCAACTAGACCAGGCCCCAAGTCTCAACCTTCGTCAGGAAGACCCAGCAGTATTCTAGTGCAAATGTAAGAATGTGGTACTGTTTAGTATAAGATGTTCATTATCACTAATCCAGGCCCAAAGTCTAGACCTTCGTCAGGAAGGCCAGGAGTATTCTAGTGCAAATGTGTCTAAGAACGTGGTACTGCTTAGTATAAGATCTTCATTATAACTAAACCGGGCCCCAACTAGACTAGGCCCCATTTCTCAACCTTCATAAGGAAGACCCAGCAGTACTCTACTAGTGCAAACATTTGCAAGAACACGGTACTGCTTAGTATAAGATGTTCATTTACACTAAACCAGGCCCCAAGTCTAGACCTTTGTTAGGAAGACCTAGCAGTATTCTAGTGCAATTGTAAGAACACGGTACTGCTTAGTATCAGCTGTTCATTATCACTAGACCAGGTCCCAAGTCTAGACCTTTGTCAGGGAGATGCAGGAGTATTCCAGTGCAGAGAATGTATTGAAGAGCTCTTGATTATGGGGTGTTAATTAGCACTAGACCAGACCCAAGTCTAGATCTGTGTCATGGAGATCCAACTGTATTCCTGTACCAATCATGAACTTTGGAGCAGTATAATGTGATTCTTATCACAAGACCACATTTTAAGAGGCTATTGCACTCAACATTAAGGGTGTTGCAGGGATTTGCACAGTGAAAAATTTCTAAACTTGTAAAATCGTAGTTAAAACTTACCTTAACCCTTACTGTACTGGGGGGGGGGGGGCCTGGGAGGCCCCCCCCTCGACATTTTCGGAGATTGCGCCGCAACCGCTTGGAATTTTGAATTGTCGTTTCATGACTTTTTTCCCTCAAGTCTTACGCACATTTTGATACCATTTTCGTTGAAATCGGATATACCTGTAAGGCGTTACATAACAATTAGTATGCGCATGTCATCAAAAAAAGAATTAAAAATTAAAAATCGCATCAAAATTTGCATAAATTATCATTATTAATTACATTAAAATAACTTTTTTGTGTTAGAAAAGAAGTTTCATATGAATAATGAGTTTCAACGTTCAAAAAGTGGAGTTTGACACATTTTCTGTAAAATGCATAAAATTAGCGCATTTTGCATAATTAATTAGGCTAACAACAAAAATTTGCATATTCAGAAAAAAATAATTATACCATCTTGTTCCTTACGTAAATATCTACAAACATGCACATTTTCGTGTTCATCGGACAATCGACGGCCGAGATCATAGGGGGGGGGCCTCCCAGGCCCCCCCCCCCCAGTCAGAGGGTGCTCAAAATAGCCCAGTACAGTAAGGGTTAAAGCGGGACCGCACTACTTGTAGCTACTTGCGCCCTCTATATAGCAAACAATGCCTAAGCGGGACCCTTTGGTCCACCATGATCCACTTTTTCTTATGTTAATTGAGAGCTGATTTGATGAGATAACCACCTGTCAGTGACCATGCAGGGAGGTATAATCCCTCATGGCCAAACTAGTGCAGACAGGTTTTAAGTATGGTGGCAAAATATTAATTTATAGTAAAATTACAACTGGTCATTTTTCTTTTCAAATTTGAATTGAAGCTGGCAGTGTTTTATTCTGCCCATTTGTTGTGTACAACATGATATCTTCAACTTTCACTCAAAGAGAGAAGACCATATAGTCTGATATTTTTGATCTGATATTTTGCACTTACATGTACTTTCATAAACTCATTTTGCTGCTACAGATAAATTGTTACGGAACTTCCTTTTATCATGTGACTCATAACAGAGATCAGGACCCTGTTTCATAAAAATTGTTATCAATACAAAGTTATAGTTACTGTGATAAGCTACTGAAATAATTTCATTTGATTGGCTGAGAGCAAATTCGGTATAGAAGTAAGCATTTGTTATTGATAACATGTTTTATGAAACATAGCCCTGCTGATTGCTGAGTACTAGTCATACCTTACGATGTGTTCAAGTTTTATGGGGATGGTGGAGGGGCATTTGTGTTCCTTTGAATCCTTTCCATACAAAATTATGTGCTTTGCTTGCATCATGGGGCAAACTTTTTTGTTGTTTTAAGTGTACCTTGTGGTAATTCACTGTAAAACGTATTCCCTTCTTACTTTTTGATTGTTGTTAATCCACATAGATATGTGCAATTTATGATCTCTATGAGGATTAAGTAAGAGATGCTCATTTTAATCTGTTGAAGATAAAAATACTGAGGTCCCACCAATTATCATTGTATAGAACTGTCTTTAACTTTTTAAATGTTCTCCATTTTTTCTTGACTCACTTTTTAAAGTTTTATATTATTAGAACATAGGGGAATGTTTCTGTGTTTTATGTACCGGTAATTATGCAATATGAAATTATGCTTTTAGACAAACTTGATGTGCTTTTATGATTGTATCATGAAAAAGCCCTTCACTGTTTTTCTTCAAATGCACCTTCTCCTGCTTCTTCTTGTTCTTCTTCTTCGACAATTCCGGAGATCAAAAAGAATACCACAAAAAGGCGAGGTGCTGCATTAATTGTGCAGAAATGATACAATTGAGCTTGTATATCGAGTAGAGCAGAGAGAGGCACGCGTAGATTGTAAGTTATGTAAGGAAATTAAGACAAATGCAGTAAATGATATTTCTCTTGTCCACCAAGCTGTTACATCTGAAATTTCTTGATTGTTTACGTAACTACCATGGGATTACTGTTACAGTCAAACCTGCTTTAGTGGCCACCTGTCTACAAAGACCACATTTTTTGTTTCCCTTGAAAATAGTTTCTCATTGAAACATGTACAAAAGGAACTTGTCTACAAAGACCACTTTTTGTGTTTCCCTTGAGCATCGCTATAGACAGGTTTGACTATAGTTATCTGTCACATGTGAAGATGTGTATTAGGTGAGTTCTTATAGTTAGGCTTACATATTTTCGGAGACCATTATTAATATACTTCTTTGACTTTTCATGGACCAATATTATAGCTATCAATTTAATTGGATCCTTGACAAAATGATGAGCTGAAAGAAACAAAAGGTTTATGTAGAGGTATTGTATATCTTATTTATAATGTATAATTGCATATGACATGAATAATCATGGTAAAGAGTCTATAATGTTAGGATGTTACAACATATACTCTTTCCTACATTCTGTCTTTATTTTGTCAAAGATATAATAAGACTGTCCATTTAAATAGCGCAGCTACTACCTATGTGCATAAACTCTACTGCGCTTAATACAAAGTATCACATTACTTCCAATTTGTAGCTGAGCCGCCATGATAAGTCGCTAAACCATTCAAGGAATTTCTTCCTTCCAGGTACCTATTCACTTCACCTGAGTGGAGAGTGGCAAATGTAGATTAATGTTTTGCCAAAGGACATTAGTGCCGTGGCGGGACACGCACCGCGAACCATGTGATCCACACTCTGGTGATGTATCCACCAGACCATGTCACCTCTATGTTAGGAATATGATCGCATTTGAGTCTTAAAAGTAGGATTAAGGGAAGATTGAGTATAAGCCATAGGGTCTGTATTGTCCTGGCTTGAACTTTAACCCCAAAAAGTCAGTCAGTATAGGATAATTGTCGTCAGAGCATGTTCCATACAACAAATATGAGATAAAGATTTTTTTAATCGAATCAAACTGAATGTTTCTTGATATCATGGAAGAATTTTACTGTATTTTTTTTAAACATGACTATTTATCGTAACTATGTAATTTTGTCCTGAATACTGAGCCATGGGAAAAACAACCACTTGTATATAAATAATGTATATTTTATACCGTTTTAAGTAATAGAAATTATAAAAATAATATGATACACTGCAATGTATACTTGGCAATATGTCATTGATGGTGATAATAATAATGACGATGCCGAATGTTGTATATTCAACTATATGGCATGTCACCGTTGAGGGCATTATGATGATTCAACGTTTGTACAATGTCGTCTCTCATACACCTGGAATAAAGTAACAGTACACATCGTACTATCTGGTCTTATTTCATTTATTTGAGTTCTCTCCAACTGGTCAAACACAATAATAAGGATAAAGGTGCCAATAAATATTTTAACGTTGACCCAACTCTTAATGCTCCGGTTGAAAAAGTATATTGTTGGGCTGTAACAATCCTCTTATGAGCAAATATTGGTAGCAATATGACTTTAGATAGTTGTTCAAACACGGAACGTGTCCTTAGGAGATTATATAAATGGAATTGACATCTTCGAGTCCTCACAAATTAACCAAAATCCCGTGAGTTAAAAGTGGTTAATAAACTATTCCACTTATCTTCATGAAAAGGAAGTGTCCTTTAGTGAGCATAATCATTATCAAGAGTAGATAGGGCCCAATATTGCATTAGCACATAAAAGAAAATAGTTTTCATTGAATGTCTCTTTTAAATCTAATGTGGTCGGGGTATTTTGAGGGTTTCTTCTACTGAGGAGGGGGGGGGGGGGGGATTATGACCCCCCCCCCCCCCCCACCAAGAAATCAGCTATGGTTGGCGATAAGAAGATACAAATTGGTACACATATTTAATGAACAACATGACAATATTTTTTAAATATTTCGCTTCGTTTAAAAAAAAAAAAAAATCTTATGTAATATGCACATTTCTTGCAAAATTTTCAAAACATACCTATTTTGCAGTCTTACAGTGTAAAATGGTTGAAAAATTAGTCGTTTTATATATTTTTGTGAGAAGTTCAACTTCACAGATTTATATTAGCAACAACACCAACAAAAAAGATTGTATGTATTTCTTTGCTATATTTCCTTTGTTTTCTATTGTTTTTCATCATCAACATATCATATGGTTTGACCATTCTAGGATAGTCCAGGAAATAGAATGTGAGAATGAACAATAATAACGTTTACAAAAAATTAAATGATATACATCGTTTTCAATTTTCTTTGTATTTCATTGTATTTTTCTTATTTTAAAAAAATATTTTATGTTTCCATTTGTTGGTAGAACCCAAGATAGGTCTCGCATAGTGGAATAGGAGTGTAACCCTTCTTAACAATGACAAATATCAACTGATTACGAAATTATCATTGATTCTTCCATAGGCTAACACATTAGCAAATGCACATTTTGATTGACATATGACCAATAGTTGTAATTTGAAACCCCTACGTAGGTCCGAATTGCACTAATTTGGTATCAAAATGAGCAGGCGACATGAGTGAAAAAGTCGTGAAACATGAATCCGGAAATTTTAGCGCAGCGCGAACAATTCTCGTTAGGGTTAAGCCCTTCGCCTATCCTAAATGAATTGGCCCTTGATTCTTAATCAATCATATTTAAAGCTTATCATACCATGTTTACATGAGAGCAAGGCCATTTGACTGACAGTGCTTCGTTTCAAATTCCACACAATATTAATTGAAATTATAGGATATATAGATAGTAAAGCGAAAGTAAGAGAGAAGAGAGAATTAAAACCACAAATGTAGCTTGTACTAAAACAAAATGAGATGAAAGCTACTGTTCAAGTTTAATTGTTAAAAATTTCATTATGAAATGATATGAGATTTTTTTTAAAGTGATGGAATGCACGATTGCAAATTTGTATGGAATAAAATGAAATTTGTATATATTTTTTATTCCATTTTTGCTGTCACGATGAAAATTTAAAGATTTTTCATATCGCCTGATGAATCCAGGAATATAAATACGATTTTTAACATTATCGTTACTATTTATATATGTTTGTGTTAACATTTTAGAGATTTAAAAAAACGTTCTACCCCACTTGTCAAAGATGATTTTAACTCCACTCTTGAAATGGCTCACGATCAATTGGGCAAAAGGAATTTTCATTTCGGTTTAATAAAATTTGGAGTGGACTAAAAGATTATTATTATTATTATTATAGATACTTCGAATGAATACGCCAAAATGCATATATTATCTTGATATTTCTTATTTGATTTTCTAGGTTCTAATGGCTTAGGTCATCCTTGGATTTCTTCATCTTGGCGATTATATTTTATTCTCCGCCCCCCCCCCCCCCCCCAAAAAAAAAAAAAAAAAAAAAAAAAAATGGGTAAACGGAAAACGGAAAAAAAAAAAATTAAAAATGAAGATTCACTCACAACATCCTGAAAGACACGATAATGTGAAGGAAAAAATGAAATAACACACTTTATAGTTACCTGTATTTCTTGCTAGCAAGGAAAAGACCAAGAGTACCATCATCATCGATTTCCTCTTGAGACGCGGATTGCCACCCATTTTTCTCTTTGTAAACGACGAGACGAAATGGTTTTATATCGACAACATCAAATTGTTGAACTCCATGCATGTATATAGACAGGTAAAGCTTGCGATTCGCAAATATGAGTAATTTGTAGCAAAAATCAGTTTGGTTCTGGACTTGGCATCATCATGAAAACTAAACCGTTCATGCCGAAATATTTGCCTCCAAATGATGATCGTTGGTGAGAACGTAGAAGATTACTTTAAATATCATTGTCAGGCTCGCTAGTGAAGTACACAGGACTTAGACAGATCTATGTGGATATTGTCGAGAAGGGGAATCATACTGAAATGGGTGACAATTCTTTTGTTGATTTGCAACGAAAACTCCGCCTCCTTTTCCACCAATAACATTGTAAAAACCGGGATGGTAATTCGAATGCAATTTGATTTGGCATTAATTTTGAATTATTCTGTAATACACACAAAAGACATGAATATTTAGACGTACGTACCTACCAACCTTGAAAGTTCTTTGTCTCTTTGTCTCCGACCTGGATGATATCGCATAAAGGACTTTTAGAATGAGAACAAAACAGCACTGCATCCACGAAATCTGTTAATTCTAGACAAACAATATCTAATCAAATTGAGTTTACTCCATCGGTAAGCCAAAACCTTTCAAACAATTCTAGTTATTGTCTACAATTGTATATTACGGATAGATACCTTATTATACATAGTAATCAACATGCTTTGATTAGTATTATTCACATCAGGCTATATTGTTGAGAACTCATCAATTTTAATTTCAATATATTTCATCTTGGTTGAGGACAGAATTGGTAGGTGGCACTTTGTGCTGATATGGGTTGAGTGACGTGGGAATCCATTTTATCCGTCATTGCCTATTAATAATGGTATAATAATGTCTAATCTGCACATCTTTCATGTTTTTTTCTTCATTAATAGATTGTATTTATAAATAATACCACGGTGCATGGTGTGTCTAATGGCAAATTAGTGATAAAACCTCTTCTTTTCATTAGATTCAATCAGAAAGATTAATGATAAAGACATCATTCGAGAAGAAAACCAATGATTTGATTTGGAGTATTTTTTTCCTTTATGGTTTGTTCAGTTTAGAAATGCCTCAATGATCCTTCCTGCTGAGGGAGTGAGCTCGAACTATTCCTATTTTATGTTTCATTGTTCACCTGGTATTTTACCATCTCTGTAATAAATATTGAATAACCTGCATTCGGGTTCCTTTTCGCATTCCGCGGCGCAATCACAGAACGCAATTAATGCAGTTTATCCTTGATAAGTATTGTCTTCATCACGTGACCTGAAAGACAGTAGCCAATCACAGGGCTTCCATTGTTGTCTTTTGCCATTGATTAAAATCCTGATCTGATTCGATCATTGGTTTGCTGTGGAGGCGAAGTAGTTGTTTGCTCTGGACTCGGGTCACCTGTAGTATAAAAAAAAAAGAACGAGGAAAAACAAATGTCTCAGTTCACGGTTAGCGCATGGCTGCAATGACCCCGAATATCCACAGATCTTCAAAACATGAAGAAGGTGCACTTTGTACATTTTGAAATAATCACTCCTACAGCGATGGAGGTGCTGGATAAATAGCCTTTGTTTCCCCTTTTCAAAGAATACTTCCCCCTGTGTATCATGGAGTACACTGCTTGTGTATGAATGAATAATGATTACATAACTTTCATGAGCACGTATCCAATATTTTGTCTCCGTCCGTGTATTTCACAATTTGTTCTGCAATAACCTTTATCTGCTCATGCTCAGACTGCAACCGTGAACTGGCTTGTATGTTAGTCGTAAATTAAACGATGTCGTTCACATAAACACATACAAATCAGGGGCGATTATCAAAGGTATACTTGTACGTGATATCATACTGATATAGGACAAAACCTAATTATATGCCAACATATTGACTTAGACGAATTATCTCACAGTTCTTCATTTTGCAATAATGCATTTGCGAGTATAGTGGTATTTGAAATAATTATACCAATCTAAAAGTAAATAACAAATCAAATATCATTAAAACAAATAGGTAAAATGTACAAAATCATTAAAAGAATGTACACGAATTATCATTATCAAAAGTGATATATTTGCCCATGTGTTTGTGTAATCAGTGGGTTTAGGTCTTCCAGTGTCACCTTTTTAAAGAGTTTGGCCAACGCGATTCTCATTGGACATTAAATGACGAGATGAATATAAAAGATCGAAGTAATAGTGGTAAACATTTAACATAGAATTACATAACAAAATATGTACACTTTAATGTTATTATTTATTTAATGATAATTGAGTGAATTGGGGCAGGTGAAATGTATCTTGTCATTTGACGTCCTATTTAATTACCAATTATAGAATCATGTCAATGGGTGCGTTTATCTTTTTTAGCCTGTAATCAGCGTTTTCAAACGTGATACAAGCACATTTGCAAGTTGATAAACGCAAGCACGCTTTCATACGTCTTTATATAGAAACGCCGAGAAAAGTGCGTTTGATACGTGTATGAGCCAGAATCATATTTCTGAGAGATAATAAACGCAAAGCTGTTTTTTCACATACGCGTATAGCAACGCTGTTTCTGAGAAGCACAAGTTGATAAACGCACCCAATGTGTCACTGATGGTGATACTGACGATGCCAAGGATTGTGATGATTATAGGATAACCATGATAATGCTGATTGAGAATAACGGTCATGATTATCATTATGATGGTCTTAAAGATAAGGATAATAATTGGTGATAATGCTGGTATAGTATTGAGGACGATGGTGATATTTTGATAACCAAAAACTTAGATTATAAAAAGGCAGTAATGATGATGACGATGATAAGTGTTGTCATGGTTATGAGGGGCTTATCATAATATGGATGATAAAGGTGCACAGGGTTGAGGTGGTTATGATCATTATAATGATGATGATAATGATGTTAATGATAAAGAAGATGATGATGATGGTATAATGATGATGATGATGATGGTATGATGTAGATGATGATGATGATCGTATTTGATGATGATGAAAAGCTTCAACAGAGCTTTGAAGAAAAAAAAGCAATACCTTCCACTTCTTCTTTAAAAACATGAGAAAATCCCTTCTAGAATTTGTATGAAAAGATATAATATCAGTATTGAAAATTGTAATATCACCTTGTCAAAGGCTGTAGGCAGTTACTGTAAAGAGAAGTTTATTAATGAATATGGTGTTGGTTGTCTCTCTCATCCGATTATTGCAATACTGTGTGTTTTGATGGAGCATAATCATCAGCATGATTGCGTAATAATTACTGGCGCTACGTTTAGGTTTTGTAAAATATTGTTAACAAGTTAACTGTTTTTATTCTGGCTTTGATGATTTATGATATCGGCTTCAACAAAAATGGTATATTTCTTAAATCTGATATTTATAAATCAAGATAAGCAATTCATCAAAAACATGCTTTATCCGTTTAATGCAAATTTGTAGAAATGATAAACCATTTGAAATTGTGGTGATGTAGCTCAGATATTTCATTTTCATTAATATCAAGAAAAATAGATAGTCATCCATTTTAAAAAGGCAAAACGTTAATGCGTATCTGTCCCGAAAGTGCCAGGGCGCGCTCTACGGCTTAAAAAAAAAAAAATCAGTCTCGGCGATCATTCATCATCATTCTGTGTAACCATAGTAACTGGCAGATGTCGGTGCTTTCGGGCACATGTTTAGTAACCATTCTGAGTTGTGATTCACATGAAACGTGGTGACTTCAATTACTTCAATTACTAATGATGGCCAATACATGCTTGATAAGGTGTTGATGATGCAGGGCCCCGCCTCATAAAGAGTTGCGAGTGGTCCGCCTTATTAAAAAGTCCTCTAATTATTCATCACAAGTTTTGCAGTCCTCTATCTCTTTTGTGCAAAGTTGCGATTGATATTAATTGCACAAAAATGTTGCGATTAAATGCAACTTTTATGAGGCGGGCACCAGCTTAGCACTATTTCAGTGACAATGTGTTAAAGGTATTACAAAGTTTTGGTATGGGGTCATGAATTTGGTTCAAATTAACATATTGGAAGCGTATGCGTTCCTACAATATTCATTGATCGTTGTCGCGGTTGAAATCGAGTCTAAAATTATGAAATTGTAAATAATAAACTTCTTATGTCGTATAGCTCCCTCTCAAGGTCAAGATATTAATTAAGCTATAAAACAATGTTTTTTGACTAAAATCGACCGATTAGCTATTCCCATTTGGAAATTATATATCACAACTACATATTCTGAGATTTTCATGGTCACAGCTACCATTGTACGGCCATAGGCGCTATTTGAAATTTATCAAAATTTACCGGGAGCACCGGTAAATTTTTATATTCAATTTTTCTCGAAAACAGAAGTGTTTTAGGGGCTAATTTTTTTAGTGCTTATAATACATCCACAGGGACATCCAAATATATCAAAATTGTAAAGATTCACTATCCACCCAATTTTCAAAATTTCCCAAAACTTTGTAATACCTTTAATGTGGAAATTTGTTATCTTTGTAGCATCGTAGCCGGGTGGTGGTTAGCCTATCCGATAGGCGTCGGGCTACATGACAAGTGTACTAATCGCGTTTGGGAGACTGACATCGGCGCGGGCGTCTCCGCGCCAATGTTACTCTCCATATAAACCCGATTAGATTAGTTGTAAAGCCCGACGCATATCGGATAGGCTAGGTGGTGGTGGGAGGGGGGGGGGGGGGCAGGGGCGGCCGAGCGACTTCCAAAGTGGGGGGGCACTAACAAAAAAGGGCACTTTCTGGAAAAAAAGGGCACCTACAGTGGGAAATCTCAAAGCGAAAATATACAATTTTTTAGACATTGGTATATACCCCTACATTGTGATTACATTATCAGGGATGATTTCAATATTTGTTTCTCTTCATACATCATACAAGATATCGCTTAAGCATCATACTTTACAGTTGGGTGTGATGTCTGAATATGCATTTACGAGCGAGCGAAGCGAGCGAGAAAAATTTTAAAGATCTGTGAGGTCGCAGTGCGAAAAATTACATCTTATAAAGAGGAAAAAAGCCAATCGTGATGGGGTTATAAGCACATTCTCATAACGGAAGACTGTAAAGACCCTTGATAAGTAACATAATTATATCATCCTTAAATGCGAGCGAGCGCAGCGAGCGCAGCGAGCGAACTTTTGGGGAAATTGCTCTTAGTCGCTTTAAATAAGGGGCACGTTTAATGATTACATGAAAAGGGGACAATTATCGAAAGGGATAAGACACTTATTAGAAAAGAAAAGGAGCACGTGTCAAAGTACAAAGGATAATTTTAAGAGGTGAAAATAAGGCATTTTTCCACCTGAAAAGAGGCACTCACCAGTGATGAAAAAGAGGCGTTTACGAAAATGGGAAATAGGCATTTGTTGACGGAAAAGGGGCACCCATCAGATTTTGATAGGGGCATTTATAAGAGGTGAAAAGGGGATAGGTCTCTTATTAGAAAGGAAAAGGGGCACGTATCATTATTAAAAGGGGAATTATCAGAGTTGAAAAGGGGCACTGACCAGATATGAAAAGGGGCACTTATGAAAATGTAAAAGGGGCACTTATAATAAAGGAAAATGTGCATTTGTTGAATAAAAAGGGGGCACCGTTCAGATTTTTAAAAGGGGCAGTTATGAGAAGGGAAGGAGCTCTTTCTTTTCAATGGGGGCACTTATAAGGAAAAGGGGCACTTATTAGAAAATAAGAGGGGCACATGTTAAAATGAAAGGTGTGCTCATCCGAGTTTAAAAAAGGGGTAGTTATTAAAAGGAGAAGGGGCACTTCTTACAAAGGAAAAAAGGGGAAGTTGTCAAAGTAAAAGGAGCACCTCTCAGTTTTGAATAGGGCAATTATCAGAGGTGAAGGGGGCACTTATTAAAAGTGAAAAGGGGCACTTCTCGTACCTGAAAAGAGGCACTTACTAGAGATTAAAAAGGGCACTTATTCAAGATAATTTCAAGATTTATGAGAATGGAAAATGGACACTTATTGCAAAGGAAAATGGGAACATGTCGAAGGAAAAGGGGCACGTGTCAAAAATAAAAAGGGCACTGGTCAGAGGTGAAAAGGGGGAAGGGGCACTTTTAGTAAGTAATAGGGGCACTTGTCAAAGTAAAAGGGGCACCTTTCCTACGTAAAAGGGGCACTTCTTACAAAATAAAAGGGGCACTTTCCTATGTAAAAAGGGGCACTTTTAGGGTATCTGAAAAAGTGGGGGGGGGGGCACTGTGCCCCCCCTGCCCCCCCCGGGAGAACCGCCTCTGGGGGGGGGGGCAGAGAGATCAAAGCTACAATATGACCAGCACTAGTCTTGTTTTGTTAATAGAGCATCGGTAACATTCAGACTTCAATAAGGACAAAGTCATAAAGAAAAAAGGGGAAAAGAAACATTACAAGAGGCAAAAAACAAACAAAAAGAAGATGAACAAGAAAAAGAAGAAGACGGAGAAGAAGAAGAAGACGGAGAAGAAGAGTTAAAGAGGAGGAGGCTTCTCAAATTTACAGATTGATGTGCCATTTCCCCGGCCATTTCCCATAAATGACAAATAAAGGCATACATTTTGATGAATTTCAGGAAGTTCCCAAGCCAGGCTACCCGACCACCCTTCTTAAAGGTATTACAAAGTTTTGGGAAATTATGAAAAATGGGTGGATAGTGATTCTTTACAATTTGATCTATTTGGATGCCCCTGTGGATGTATTAAAAGCACTAGAAATGTTAGCCCCTAAAACACTTCTGCTTTCGAGAAAAATTGAATATAAAGATTTACCGGTGCTCCCGGTAAATTTTGAAAAATTTCAAATAGCTCCTACGGCCGTACAATGGTAGCTGCGACCATGAAAATCTCAGAATATGTAGTTGTGTATATAATTTCCGAACGGGAATAGCTAATCGGTCGATTTTAGTCAAGTAACATTGTTTTACGTGTGTGTGTGTGTGTGTGTGTAATTGGTTTTTACAGACGTGTATCAATCAGATATGATTATTTACGTCTGGGGACCGACCTTTAAACGTCACCATCCGAAAGACGTGAATCAGTTTCGAACCTGCGTCCTCGGCTGAATCAGTTTGTAACTTCCACTGTTAGCTGGATTGCAGGCGCACGCCACAACGCCACAACGCCTAGTTGTTACGGCTTAATTAATATCTCGACCTTGAGAGGGAGCTATACAACATAAAGTGTTTATTATTTAAAATTTCATAACTTTAGAGTCGATTTCGACCGCGACAGCGATCAGTGAATATTGTAGGGTCGCATATGCTTCCAATATGTTCATTTGAACCAAATTCACGACCCCATACCACAACTTTGTATTACCTTTAATATAACGAATGCAAAATGAATGTGTTCTTCTTTACACTTTAAATGATATCGATATGCATGTATTATACACATCAGCAGATTTTAAAAGCAGCAAGCCATCGCCAAGATAAGATAGTTTGAGTGTTTATTTCTTTTTTCTTTTTTTCAGAGCCATCTTTTACCAGGGTAGCTTCATTATTTATTTCAACACTGGTGTATAAGAAGGCCCTGTACGTAGACAAAATATACTTCTAGACTACACAACAAATATCATCATTTTCTGATAAAAACAAATAGAGTAAAGATCATTTTGATTTATTCATCAGCACTATATGGGCCAACCTCTTTCATCACTTTAATCCAACAAAATTAAAAACAAATATATATATATATATATATATATATATATAAATATAAATATATCGTCACAAATCGCCAACAGAAAACTTAAAAAAAAAAAATAGAATTGGTAGGTCGACTCTTTTGCTAATTGAAGGAAGTCTTTTAGTTGTATTGCATGCTGTATTTTATGTTTGATAAAACGTTGAAACGAGCTCTGAAGACTATCAGCAAATTTTTTCTGACAGTTTGGATTTGTTAAGGTCATCGAGGTCAGCGGTGAAAGTTGAGCGCCTAAATTTGGGAGGGGAAACCCCCCAGCCGGTAGCTGACAAATAGTCTAATAGAACAGACACAACCAAATCCAGAACGCATTTATGTACATGTAGGTGAAATAACTGATTTCTCTAGACGATATTTCATTTCATTGATGGAGGCTAAATTGACCTCGCGCTTTCAATATCTAGAACGATAGGCCTTGATGGTTGTTTCGAAAGAACAATTACATCAAATATAACTTTTAAAAGTTCGCTCGCAGGAAAGACTGCGAGCATGACACGTGAGCTTGAACACAACAGTGTGCAGGATTATGTGACGTAATCCTACAGCCGACCTGTATACCTGGGACTTCTCTTTACAAATCATCCGCACGATCATGTTGCACTTCGCTCGATAGGATTCTCTCGATGCGGTGTGCCAACCTTGATGTGTGTTGTGTCCGTTCATCTACGTTATCATTTCTTTGTTTGTGAACCGCTATCTCGGAAATTTATTCATCTTGACGAACATTCAAGGCGGGAAGTTTTCGGATTAGCCTGGAAATAGGATCATTTCGACGATGCCCGTTTTGAGGAGGAAATCGAAGTCGAAGGAGGCGAAGGCAGCGAAGCAGGCTGCGAAAGAGGCAGCGAAAGAAGCGGCGGCAGCGGGGAAGTCCTCGCAGCCAATACCAACGATCAATGAACCCGCTCCTGAGTCCGCGTCCGTGGCTAGCAAACCTCCAAAGGCTAAGGCAAGCTCGAGTAAAACAGGTAGGTCGTTAGCATCTATCAAAAGACGTCAAGGCAGCTGCTCCCAACTTTCTTTTGTCTATTACCGCAAGATCGTAATTTCATTGAAAAGCAACCACGACTCTTTGTTATCTGCTCTTCAATCGGATGAATGACCATTGTTATATTTGTAAGACCCTCTCTATTGCAAGTCTGTCGTTCTTAATAAGCGATTATTAGAGAGTGGCAGCGAGAAACTGTTACAAAGTAGGCCTATTTGTTTACCTCTTTGCCCATTAATTTAGCAACTTGAGCTTTTAAAAAGACCAACAATTATGGCAGACAGTGGGCATCAATATGCAACATAGTTTGAAGTCGATAAAATTGTTTTGTTTGGGTTCATAACGAGATGCATGAAGCAGACTCAAAATCATTTAAATCTTTTGCTTCCATGAATTTAAGAAAACAAAACCCCTTTGGAAGAAAAACTGTTCATTGATGACTGATGGGGAAAGAAGCTAGGTGGGAATTGTGATGGAAATCTTAATGATGATGATGATGACAATAATAATGATGATGCATAATGCCATTAATATAATAATGTTTATCAACAAAATGAAATTGTAGACCTTCATTCTTGAGGGTAAAAGCCCATCTCATCCCGATACAAGTGTTTGCGCTTTTGGTTGGAAATTACATTTAAAGATAAGGTTGAGTTCTGGTCATGCGATTGCATTGTGAAAGAAATGGTGTGGAATCGATCAGAAAAGGTTGATCATCTATCATATCGGTGTGTACTGCAAATTTCTGGAATCATCAAAAAGATAAGAAATTTTGCCCAGTTTTGGTAAAGTTACAAGCACTGTTCACAGATAAAAGTATATTGGACTACACAAACATGTGGCATAAAAATCTGTCCCGAGTTTTATGATGTTACATGCCATATTTAGAATATTAGGGCATTTGAAGAGCCATGCTTTTCAGAGAACATTCTTTATCTTATGTTCTTCCACACTTGCATAATAACAATGATAATGCTCACAAATAATCAGTTCACCTCTTCTCTAAAACTCAACCTTCTCCTTAAAGAAATTGTTGACCTAAAATCATCAGCTATTATCTAGACCCTAGAATTGTTCATGGTGGCCATGCAGAGCTAGGCACCAAGGATGTTATTGATTTGATTTGTAATACCCTGCTTCTCTGACCTTGAAAACAGCATTTGTGTGAATGAGTCAGATGATAAGCATAAATCTAGTACTGATTATTTTTTAATGGAATCATAGCAGGGGCATATTATAACAACATGGGGTTGGAGAGAGAGAGAGAGAGAGAGGGAGAAAGGGAGAGAGAGGGAGATTTTTTTTTTGGGGGGGGGGGGGGTAGTCTGAGGGAAACGGAGATGGAGAGGGCCAGATAGATATGTAGATTGACTAACATAAATATGAATGAGATTTGTTTCACAAATATCTGTCAATTTTTGTCATAAGATTAAGATCTCTTTAACTTCATTATTTGTAGCCTATAAAAGCTGGCACTTTATCACAAATTGTACTTGCATTTCTAATCTTTAAGGGCTTTATTGGTGGACTGATAGTGACTTATGAACTTGTAAATGTCCAAACATTAAGCCAGTATTGCCTGATGTAGGGCACAGGAAGGTCAGATGCATTTAGAATTAAATTGGCTAAGGTTTATTATTTGAAAAGCGATCAATATCACTCCGTCAAGATCTACTGTCCAGGATAATACAAACAAAAGACCGACGAGATACCATGATAAAGTGATCCATGAGCCCAATTACAGTTGAGGATATCAGTTCTTGTTTACCCCCAAATCCCATGTCCTTTGCTTGAAAAGTTTAATGGTAGCATCAGCCATTTGCAATGATCCTAATAACTGTAAGATTTAGTCCCTGTGGCAGATCATGTCTGTCAGTTTGGTCTTAACCCTTTCCACCCAAGAATATTAGCACTGAATGGAATATTAAAGATTGACAGCATTTTCCTTCCTGAAATTGAAACAAGTGCCTTCATTGTGATGTTTATTGCCATCCAAGATATGTGATACCTAATTTAACTAAAACAAAGCACTAAAACTAAAAGCGATAATTAACCCTCACAGATTTAAGGGCCTATTTATGACAACTGTTCAAAAAATTGGTAGCAGAGATGGGGATAAAGAATTTGCACCACATGACTGACATGAGCATGGTGTATACAAATTATATAAGATTAAAGAGGGCTGAGGACACAACAATCATATTTACCTTATATATGCCTTTACAGTTTAATGCAGCACCGGTAAGCTTTTTCTGAGATGTTATCAAGATGGGAAATAAAATTCTTATCAATTAAAATTATATCAGTATGACATTTTGGCAAATATCACATTTTGAAGAGCTGTACATACCATAGCCCCTGATTGGCATGTTTTCTATTTGCTCAAGACTGCTGGTACAAAGGTTGCCCCTTCTGTTACAAAATGGATATACATGTAATGCATTAATGAATGAGTGTCTTTGCTTTCGGCGAGTAAAATATTGAAAGATCTGTTTGAGATGCCGCAATGTAACAGACTGCAATGTATACCTGTACGGATTTGTAAATGGATAAACTCATGCTTTTGCCAAGGGAAACATTGAAAGATCTGTTTAAGAAGTGGCAGATGTACATTTTATTTGTAAAACCTATGGCAGAGTGTCTACTTGTATGGAATTGTATTGGATAAATTCATGATTTTGACAAGTCGAACATTGAAAGATCTGTTTGAGAAGTGGCAGATATACATTTGTAAAACCTATGACAGAGTGTCTACTTGTATGGAGTTGCATTGGATAAATTCATGCGATGCTCATGGCATGAGGTAATTACAGGCTCTAACAAACCATGCTGAGCAGCTCGAGGAGAAAACACAGCCCGTGAAAACATTTCTGAAAGGAGAGAAAAGGAGAAATTGTAATGACAACCTGGTCGGTTAATATTACCAAGGTCAAGTCCATGCCTATTGAACGATGTACATGTAAGTAGACAATTTTAACACTGTATATAGTTAAAGTAGCCTGGGTCTAATAATGTGGTCTTCTTTATTGAAACTTAGAAAGACCTTTCTATAAAAAGGACGTCACTTGTAGCAGTCCACGCAAATCTAAAAGTCCCTGTTGTTTCTCATTGAAATATATGTATTAGGGCAAGTCAAAGATACATGAACTTGTTCCATACATTACATTACCACCCGGTATGTATTATCCACCTGTCTTAAATGGCCACCTTTCTTGTTTTCCTTGTAGACAGGTTTCTCTGAATATTTGCATACCATACTACTCCTAAATGTATCATACTGTACATGTGTAGGTATGAAACAATGCTTTCAATAATTAATCCATTGAAACTGAGTCCAAGATTACTTTATATGACACCTGCTCTAATCTTTAAAAAAGAAAGAAATCATCATGAAATGTTTATTCTAATTCTCGAATGCCTGTATCTGTTGATAGCATGCTATAACTTGATTTGCAGGATTGAAAGGTTACTCTAACGTATGCATTAAATCTCCCCCTGATCTACAAAACACAACTTTCAAGCCATGGAGGATAAATAATTTATGAAGGGATATCGTGTTGTCATGGCAATGAATGAGGCTATTGACATTAAGTTCAATCAACCTTATTACATGATGGTGAAGCGAGGAGAGTAGAGTCGCTTGTTAATGGTTCAGTAAATGATTGCCTACTCACATACATGTATGGCCTACTCACAATATGGTCATCGCTCCGTAAATGGACATTGAGCGTCTTGCAGAGATCTAGATACGCTTTATAATTTTTGTTTTTGCAGTAGGCAAAGCAGTACTTAGCACAGAGAATTGCTGGATGGTTTGTACAGGTACAGTAGATGGAATTAGCCATGAAGTCACGATTTGATCAATACTCTCTAGAATTAGTTTAGTTTGGAGGCAATTATGATGAATCTTTTGCTCAGAGCAAAAGGGGAATTGAATGAAGCAAAAGAATGAAGTTATAATTATTTCATAGTGTCTTTGGGGTTCCCGTCAGAGGACATGCTAGCATAATTGCCATTCACATGTTGTTATAGATGCAGCTGCTAATCAAGGAAAACTATTTTGTTCTTGATAATTTCAGCAAATTGTAATCATGCTGATTATTGCAAGTCATCTTGCTTTCATAGGCTAAAGCCAACTGTCTTGGCAAACAAGTAGTTTGTTATGAGCATGATTTTAGTGATGAAATATTACTTGATCAATGCGCGTTATTCAATACATTTCATCATACTGCTTAGTCATTAGAGTATGACATTATGAAATTTCACAATAGTTCAGGGTTTTTTTTGGTTGAGGAGGGGGGGGGGGGGGGGGTGGGGGGGGGGGGGGGGGGGGCGGCGGGTCTCTCGCGGTATAATACAGCTATTTCCATGAAGTTCCATGAAGTTACGACAGTGCAAATCCTTTTTAATCTTGAATGATTAAAAGTATGGAAACATTATATTTCATCTCAGTGGAAAATACCTAGATGGAATATTATCTTCAGATTTTAAAGAAGATAATTCCAGAACAAGAAAAGTAAAATGACATTGCACATTATCCTCAAAAGTGCTGCACAAGCGAACAGAAGTTTGCCCTGGATTTCCGTAGCACATGACTGCGGTAACGAAGCCAGGCGTCTTTCTGCGGCCTGCATGCATGTGAGTCAGGAGAGGAAGACGATTAATGGTCGCCATGGTAACTCGTAGCAGTAAGCATGAGGGAGGAAATTCTCCATGTCTGCTGTACTGTATTAGAATACATGCAGCTCCCCATGCGTATCGTTCTCTCCACTGCAGCATGCTACAGATATGCCTTTGGCTTTAATGTGCATGTATATCAGTTTCTGCTTGAGTTTTATAAATAGCACCTGATGAAATATATACATGTACTTGCAGCAGGTACTCTGTACAAGATTTTTAAATGCCAAAGCTGTCGTTTACAAGTTCAATTTTCAAGCCAGTTCAACATTGTTGAATTTCTTTCAGTATTCAAGGACAGTGATGAGAGATGTACAATGGATGAAGTTGATATCAAGAAGGGGGTGTGTCTCAAGTTATTTTCAATTTCACATTAATGTACAGTGATACATACATGTACATACAAGTAAAAAAAGAAAATATCATACATAATCCAGTAAATAAATGTATTGCTCAATGCTCTTTACATCAAGAGAGTAATGACATGCATGACCTACTGTAATTACATGTAGTTTTCTTCTTTTTTCAAAAGCATTTGTCACAGAATGTTTTGTTTCTATAAACAAAGCATTAATATATTTACAGGCTACTGTAAGATGTGTGTATAAACAAGAGTTGGGTTTTTAAGAAGAAAATAAGCAAAGTTCATTGATTTTCAATAATCATAGGGAAAAAAGATAACTACCTGAAAATCTGATATTTTACATGCAGATAGCAGTAAAATGCTTTCCTGCTATTTTTAGATGGAAAATTATTTCTTTTCATATTGATTGGGAAATCTTGATAACAGAACATATCTCACTTTAGAGAATATTTGGAATATGATTGGGAAGGCTTCCAAGAAATCAAGTTAATGGCAATTTCAATTTCAACACCTAATTGTATTGCCTATGTGCATGGCTCAGATCAAGGGTACCCTTTACTGACTTCAACTTCATTTGGAGATAATATGAAATCGGTTTCCCTACAATGTTTACAAACATTATTAATGTGATGCTAATAGTGTGAGGAATCTTACCAAACCATTAATTATGGCTTGTCATGGTTTTGTTTTGCTCTAGCACGCATAATGTCATGAAAAATGCCCATATTTGGGCATTAAAACGTTACACGGGAAGCATGTGTATTTTTCATCCCAAATTAACAGTATTGTATCATATATTTTTGTCATGATTTTTAAATGAAATGAAAGAATGCCATCTCTAGTTGATTTCCAGTGTGTTTCATTCACTGATCCTCGGTGTTGAATATTTTTAATTGCCGTTTGAACATTAATGAATCGTACATAACCTTGGTGTCCGCCTGTTGACCAAAATTTTGTGGAAAAAAATAAAATGAAAGAATAAGCCTCATAATGATAAAAATGTAATATATTGATGAAATAATTACACAACAATATAACAGAATCAAAAATTTGTACTCCCATGATTAAAATATCATTTTGAAAACAATAATGTAACCTAGCAAATTTTGGTGTCCTGTCCGTTATGTACATGCACATGAAGCTCACAGTTTGATTAAAAAAGAAAAAAATGTTATTATACTTGAAATGAAAAGTGCCTTCGTGGGCGAAATAAAAAATATATACTTCGCCGGTAATTCGTCCAAACGCGCCGCAATGCGGGCAAAGTTCCTTCACGATCGGCCATTTTGTTCTGTGTTATGTACAATCACCGTCACAAGCTCAAAAGCAGTATCATTGAATTCGATCAACTTTTGGCGATGAAAACTTGTCAGTGTTATCTGTGTAAGGTTTGCAATGGATTCTGAGATTTGGACATGAGGATGAAGTTACAGTGGTTGAGATTGGGAAAAACGTGATGCATTGTACATAACTTGGTGTCCGTGTTTGTACATAACTTGGTGTCCGTATTTCTGTTTTAACAATATAACTTATTATATTTGCACTATATGGTGTTTTTTTTTTATAATTTACTTAAAATTTGTTATAATAATTCCATTTACAAACAAAATATCCAATGGTTTACTTACAGTGGTTGAGATTGGGAAAGATGTGCAGCATTGTACATAACTTGGTGTCCATATTTGTACATTGTACATAACTTGGTGTCCATATTTCTGTTTTAACAATATAACTTATTATATTTGCACTATATGTAACTTAATGGTGGCAACTTGTTTTAGTTACTTTAAATTTGTTATAATAATTCCATTTACAAACAAAAAATCCAATAGCTTACAAATTATGATTCCTTTTTTAGTGATACCAGGCATAAGGTGGACACCGAGTTATGTACAGGTATAGTTTGTGATGAGTAGCATTTAATGCAAATAAATAGAAGTTGGGCGGTTAAGTGAAAAAAGGAAAATATGTGCACGTGTGTTGCATAGCTCTCTATAACATAAAACATTAGCAAGAGGATATATATGCACAGATAAGAATGTGAGGAGAGAGTTTGTGTGTTACAAACTCATATGCGTTGTACATAACTCGGTGTCCACTTTGGTTTTTGCACTATTTTGAGAGCTTTTCCTCAACATCTTGATTTATCAGTTGTATTTTACTTACTTTATGATACACCTTAAAATACAAATCAGTTTGTTTAAAAAAAGTGAGATCTACACAGAAATAACTGCATGAAGTGGACACCGAGTTATGTACAATGAATTTGTGACAATGTGAACTTCGGTGGCTGATTGATAGCATGTAGAAAATTCTGTATGCTCCAATACTGCTGGTGTGTGTTTTGCGATGTTCAAGGTCTATAGTTATGATATTACCAAGGTATGGCAATGAGTTTCAAATTTTACCTGCAATGTAACACTTGGGTACCCTTGATCAGAGCTATGCACCTATACAAATAATGTTTTGATTGTATGTACATTTTGTAATGCGTTACTGTCATGTTCACACATTTATAGATGATGCACGAGGCTATTAAAATCGCTAATTGTTTGATTTTAAAAGTCTTTCAATCGTGCTTTGCAGTGCTTGTAATTAGTGTCCTCAACAAACAAAGCAATTGCGTGTTGTCTGCTTACCAGAAAAAAGAAAGACTTTGTAAAAGTATTATATCCAATCAGGAAGTAGTTCATCCAACCAGATTTGATCAGGAAGTTTGATTAAAAGAAAATTGTTGTTATCTCTTCTAGAATGAGTTTGCATTTGGCAAGTTTGAGAAAATGTGCACACATTGATCAACAAATTTGTTAGACAAATTAAAGTCTTACAACAAATGTTGCCTCATGTGTTTATCAAACAATCATCAGTGAAACAACTCCCCAAACTTGGCAATATTCATCATCCTGTAATTAATTTCTCTTTATCAGATATTTCAGAAGGCAAACTGTGTCCTCTCTCCAAGTTTTTAATTTAATCTTGGCTGTGCTGATGATATTTGCATTTCATATTATCATATGTCGGTAGCTCGACGTGTGTTGGGTATATAGCTGGAGGGTGGGTGCGTTGGGAGCGTGCTGGCGTGTTGACCACATAGCAACACAAGGTCTATATTTACTCAGAGCAATTGATATTTGTACCATGCCCCTCCAATATAAATGCTAAAGAGATGGACGGATGACCAAGCAAGTAGATAAAGTGTTAGTGTCTCCTAGTATTTAGTTTCTCTTGGTCGATTAAAAAGAATTCTAAAATGAATTAAGATGGATTGAGTCTGTGAATCAAAATGAATTGCTTACACAGTGTAAGTTTGAAAAGAGTTTACTCAATGTAGCCCTATAAAGGAACTTGCATTTATGATTAATTTAATATATTGACCCAGTGAATTGAAAGTTTGAAAATGGACTGACTTATTTCAAGGGATTTTCATACCTTTGAATTCATAGAGAATTTTCAGTGGGAAGGAAGAGGGAGGGG
Source organism: Strongylocentrotus droebachiensis (assembly GCA_035222895.1). Lineage (NCBI taxonomy): Eukaryota > Metazoa > Echinodermata > Echinoidea > Camarodonta > Strongylocentrotidae > Strongylocentrotus > Strongylocentrotus droebachiensis. The sequence continues at coordinate 1,276,899 of JAVYIG010000019.1, forward strand.
GAAACATACTATTTGGCAACTTGTCAACATTTTGTTTACCAATTTGGCCAGTGGCAGTGATAGTATGAAGTTAAATGGAAATCTAACCTTAACAGATAACTACAGGTGTACTCTGAAATAAAGCAGAAAAATCAGGGAATCAGACTAGTGAAGTTTGAACTAAGCCGGACAAAAAGATAAGAAATGTATACGTACAGTATTGGCAATTCAAATTCGCAAGAGGCTGATTCAGTAATGAAAGGTTTACATTATGTTCCCGGCGGCAACGGCAGCCCTGTTTGCCCGAAACATAGTGCGCTGTAGGATTTTGGCCATTTTTTCTCTGTATTCAAGTTTCGTTAGGTCTTGCCAAGATTTTGTATTACATACTGTATCTTGAATTGCAATGAATTTCATTTCTTTATTTATTAAACAGATAAAACGAAGAAAAAAAAAGAATGAAATGAATTCTCTGTGATGATTAATTAGCAAAACTTATAACAACTTTTTATCACAAAGTCACAAACTCTTCAACGACTCGATACAAAATAGAATTATGTATAAATCACTGAAGCATATGAAGCAATTCATTATTTGCTATCATTTCATTTACTTATCTTCCACATTTAAAAACATAAAAAATACAGGCATACAGGCATATGATTGTGTGTTTATGTTTGCCGTTACAGGTATGTGGACTTTAAATGTAACATAATCCTGGGTATTTACTGATGTCAATCATTCCTATCCTCCCCTATGATGTCATATGCCCCTGTAACTTGAGCCTCAGAAGCCTATCTCCTACATTCCCATGATGACATCAGTCCATTACTTTATGCTCATTCACTAGTCTGCACACACAGACCCATCACTTAGTATTCATAAGGGGGTGCTCATTTAAATCCAGGTTTAAAGGGGACTCAACCATCTTTGAAGCCTTGAAACCAGCCTAACTCTGTCAGTCTCTGCATGGACCTACTGTACAATGTACATGTAGGTCCATGGTCTCTGGCTGTGTCACATTGGAGGCAGCTTTTTGGCATAGTTAGGCCTATTGACTGCAGTCTCTGAATAGTCTCCATACTCAGACCCTCTAATTTACGGCAGTTCATGCCTGCAAACTACTCGTCCCCTTTGATAGTGTGCCTAGCTGTGAGCACATATATGATGGTTGCCATGACAGCACATATATGATGGTTGCCATGACAGCATTTTCCTTGGCTCTTTCAAATAGAATATATCCATGATGATTATTGTTATTACTTATCATATTGCAAATTGCAGGTTTCAGATTAAAGGTGCAAGTCAGCATATTTTTCCAAATGGGAGAAGTTTGCCTAGAAAGGCTAGAATGGAAGAAACAAGAATATCCCTGCATCTGATGAATGACATTTGAAGAAAAAAACGCCTGATGCTAAGTAAGGGAAAATGAATTTCATTTTGGATAACAGTATTTCATTTGTACTGCTTCATAAATAGTCCTAAAATTGACCCAGCCAAGTTTAATGGGTACTGATTGGAAGACATTCCTTGAATGCCACAGCACTCTACATGTATCAGAGCAGCAGCGCAATACATGTAGCTGCATGATAATTTCCAAAAGACCTTTGAAAGCATGTATACATGCTATATGTATATATGCTATAGCCACATATTGATACAGGTACATGTACATGTAGGTGCTATACAAGAGTGGAATATATCACTCAAATTATCATATTCGTCATTCATTATAGACAGTCTCATAAACTTGAGAGTGATTCCAAGGAATTGTATACCAATATCAACATCACCACACATAACCCTACTTTCCATAACTTTTTGGATTTCTCTTTCAACTTTATCCAAACGTCAAATAATACCTTTAAAGGCATTTAAATGGCACAACTCAAACAAAAGAAAATACATTTTATTTTAGAACCATTACATGTATATGCAATAATTCTGAAAGGTAGTGATAATTTTTACCAAGAATTAAAATATGGATTCTTATTGCTTCTAATTGCATACACTGTACATGATCAACAGATCCCCTTACAGAAATATATTTTGCAATTTTAAAGGGGCCATAAACAATTGGAGTAGTACACAGGATAGTTTTGTGTAGCAAATCAACAAAAATAGATAGACATTTCTCCATGTCTGACGCAATGTTTATTTTTCATTTTTATCTCAGAGTGATCAGACTGTATTGATAGTCAAAGTTCATTTAATGCAGTTCAGGTCAATTATGTTCACACTTAATCTGTATGTTTTGTACCATACAATGATAACAGTTTCCTCCTTAGTGGTGACTGATTTCTGTAATGTTAATGACATTCTTTTTCAAACATTATTACCATTTTTTAAAACAGAATTCCTTGGTCTTACACCTTATTAAAGAAAGGAAAAGAATGATAAGAAAAACACAAATATTTTGATTTTTTTACCAGTAGCATTTTCCAAACAATACAACAAAAGGAAACAGTAGAAGATTTAAAATATAATTCCTTGAAGCAAATGCTAAGCCCTAAAGCAATATTTTCATAAATTGTCTGCCTTAATTAGAATGTATTTCAGTCATATATGAAACAGATATGCATATTAGGAGAGCATTTACAACTGATACAACATTTTAAAGAATGCAACATGCAGTTTTCTTGTCATTGAATGGCTTTTCTTGCCATTAATGTGAAACATGAATAGGAAATCGGAATGCCTCATACAGTACTGATTCATACCTACTATCCCGGCCTTATCTCCTTAAAAGATTATGATAAAGGCTAGAGAACTACAAATCTTGAGTAAATGTTTTAATAATTAAAAAGGTCAAAATGTTCCTGAACTTCTTTGTAGGTTGAGAGAGTCTTCAGTACACCTTTAAAGCATTTGCTCAATATTTTGCTGGACATTCCCTGGAAATGTAGAATTACAGACCAAGTATGTGATCTAGAATAAAGTCTTCATGAAAAAAAGACTCAGTGCATGGCACTGCATAATGTACAAATCTAACTCATCATCCACATCAGCATCTCTCTATCTCCCCTCTTTTTTTCTTCATCTCTCTCTTCTTCTCTTTACAGTATCTATAGTATCTCTCTCTCTGTTTCTCTCTCTCCCCCGTCTCTCTCTCTCTCTCTCCCTCTCCCTCCCTCTCTATCTCCTTCTCTTTCTCCTTCTATTTGTCCCTCCCTCTCTCTCTCTCTCCTCTCTTTCCCTCTCCCTCCCTTCCTCTCTCATAGAGTTCATGACACCAGAGTACAGCTAGATAAAATAGCCGCAGGGTAACGGACGGGACGGAGTGGGATGGTTGCTCGTCACGACGTGACACTTTCATATATATCTCCTAATTCTCCACCATGTGTTTAGGGGCTTGGAGTTCATTACTCAACAGAAAACGTTGACCCAGATTGCATGCTCAGTTGTTAGATCACCATACGGGTTACACCCAATTATTATTTGCACTATTTTTCTTTTCTTTTTTGTCGAGATTCTCTCACTCTGTTCTTATGTTCCATACTCTGTGCGGACATGTCAGTAGAAAAGGCCACATTTTGTATGTTTTGATTAGGCTACTTGAGTGCCAGAATGGTGTAAAGTCTGTGTTTAAGTACATGAGTTAATGACCTTTTGGCTCTCAACATACGATTCTACATGTATGTGTTGACCCTATGGACTTTTCTGAGGGCTAATCATAAATAGATGCTTTCCCTTCTGGCTGCCTGACTCATCATAGGGGTGCTTGCTTACAATAGCTTCTTTCAAGTTCTGCAAGGAATACTTTTTTATTAGAAAAATAAATTGCCTGTCGGTGCTAGAAGGGCATTACCCCTGTGTTGAAAATGTGAGTTACTGTCCTTCTGACTCCAAAGGGATGAACTGCTCTTGTGATATACTTTATTATAACCATTTCCCTTGTTATGCAGCTCTATAGCCACATTGTCCTGATATTAAAGATGCTTCAAGTATTCAACAGATTGCTTCTCATCGTTAGCCATTTGCATGAACCTCACCTGGGTTTGGTGTGGCAAATTTAGATTCATGTCTGCCAAATGGCATTGGTGCTGTGGCAGGGATGTAATACATTGGGATTCACAGTCTAGTAATTGGTGACTGATCTACCACTTCTTTAATATCACACATGTATCATTTCTTAATCTTTCATGGACCATATATATGACATACAGTTAATACCCTAATTGCTCTAGGGATAGAGCAACGTCGATCTGGCGCTGCTCAGTGGCTGCTGGGCTCACGATCAATTGGGCAAAAAGAATTTCCATTTCGGTTTAACTTAATAACATTTGGAGTGGACTTTAAAAGATTATTGTTATTATTCTAGCACTCAGCATACATCATCTTGCTTGTTTTTGTTTGAATGTTTTTTGTTTGTTATTGTTGTCATTCTTCCATTAACTACATGAACATGTTGAGAGCCAGAAAGGCATTAATGATTAACTCTGCGTTAAATGTAACATGTACAGTATGTATTAATGTCCTTCTAGTTCACAACATACGGTATATCCAGGCTTATTCTCTGTATAAATCTATTTTCAAGTAATGCCACTTTTTTGTCAGGTCTAAATCTCTCCTGAATTTATTATTGATTACTGGGGCTGTCTTGTTTGAAACGTGAGGTACTGTTATCAGACCTACACATGTACGTGTTGGCTATATACTCGTCATGTACTCAAAGGTGTGGATTATTTACATTTCTCGTCTCCTAGAGTTACATGTTTACAATGTAATCCAGTTTTATATACCTACTCTCATATATTGAACTGAATACCTTTAATTCTATGTGTTCCATGTACTGGATAATTTGTTTGAGCAATATTTCTAGCCTAGCGACTGTATACGCCCACATGCATTTTTACTTGATTAATTGTTATTGTGAGTCCTTTTAAAGTGATAACAGAAAGTAGAAGAAGAAAGGTTTAAGAAACTTTAGGCAATGTTCATATGACTCGAACTTCCAGTGATTTTCTTTTTTAACAAAATGTACAGTAACATAACATACATGTAAATGTTTTGCAAGTTTCAAAGATGTACCTTTATTCAGATGTTAGTATTTCTTTCTCTTTCTCCACCCCCTCTCTCTCCCTGGATCTACTCAATCTTACATTTTATTTGCAAGTGCCTGGCATTCTGCCTATCCTGTTTCTCATTATACATGTACCTCTCCATTTGGTGTTTTCTTTAGTTTTTCATGACAACTGAGTGTGTCTTGAACCCTTTAAAGAGAAGGTTGAGTTCTGGGAAGAGGTGAAAAATAATTTGTGAACTTTATCATTCTTATTATGCAAGTGTGGAAGAACATCAGATAAGACATGTTCCCTGAAAAGCATGGCTCTTTAAATGCCTTCATATTCTAAATATGTCATGTAACATCGTAAAACTTGGGGGGTAGGTTTTTTACGCCACGTGTTCGTGTAGTCCCATATACATCTTCTGTGTACATTGTTTGTAACTTTACCAAGACTTGGCCAAATTTCTTATCATTTTGATGATTCCAGAACCTTGCAATACACACAAATTCTTATATGCTAGATGATCAACCTTTTCTGGTCGATTCCACAGCGTTTCTTTCACAATGCAATCGCATGACCAGAACTCAACTTCATCTTTAAAACATCTATCTCCCATTCATGCAATCATCTAGTAGTATTAAACCCTCTCCTCATCTACCATTCTCCATTATATCTCTTCCTGTATTCAATAACCCTCCCTTATAAACCCCATTCACTGGAGGGGTTTCGCGATTCTACCACTCTAGGCGCGTCCTCATTATCTCGAGATTGCCAAATATCCAGCTATTTCAACTATCCCGAATGCAAATTGTCCAGTTAGTTTGCGCCTTCATCAGCCCGAAGTTGCAATTAGCAGGATATTCGGTCGGGATAATCATCATATTTGCAAAATATCCCGCTATTTGTCCGGTGCGTCCTCACCAGCCCGAAGACTCGCACTATGAGCGAACGCTTAGCAAAATATCTTGAGCTAATTTCTCAAGGTCGAGTTTCAAGTTTCGAGGTCTAACGTCGAGCTGATGAAGACGCGATTTGTAACTTCAGAATTATTTCTCAAATCAGAAATAGCGGGCTATTTGGCAATCTCGAGCTGATGAGGCCTTCTGAGAGGACCAATCTTCCTCCCTCCGCCCTGGAGTGGTCCTCAAGGCGTGGGAGTGGGATGGATTCCTCTGCCCAGTTTTTTAATTTGATTCTAGGTTATAGCCCACTGTCAAAGGTCAAAGGTGTTGACCTTCTCTCCATCATTTTCCATCGTTTGGAGCCAAAAGGGCATTAACCCTTATCACTTTACACAGAGTTAACCCTCTTCTGGCTCTAACCAGGGGATTTCTCCTCACTGTTGAATTGGTCTCAAATACCGACAGGAAATCGACACGCCCTAGCTCGTGGAGAATTGTCCCAAGAACCAAGATAAATATAATGAAAGTACATGTACAAACTACAAACCGTCTGCTGAGAGCCAGAAGGGCATTACTTCTATAAGAAGTGGTATGACCTAATGCCCTTATTGTACTTTTATACTTCCAAGAGCGTGTTCATATGGGAAGAGGTAGGCCAGAAGTCTTAATACATGGAAAGGGAATATTGCTAATTTCAAATGATCAAAAATGCATATTATGATGTGATTCTTTCTCTTTCCAGTTTTGCTTGATATGAGTGTGATCATGGGGGGGGGGGGGGGGGGGGGGGAGGGGGGAACAAATGTAAGTTTTAGGAGTCAAATAGACCCGAAAGTAAAGAGATTTGAGTGTAACTGCGACTCTCTCACTGTCCACTATGTTGGTGCACCAGCATTCACTCAAATGATGTCGTGATGATGGAGCAGTTTGGCGACATGGCTTGCCTCATATGCTCTAGTTACAGCTGAAATACAGATATAAAATTCTCTTTTATAGAGGTACATGTACAGTACATACCTACTGCTTAGTGCACTCGTCTTCTGTTGAAAGACAGAAGGGCTTAGACTCGTATTTTGTGAAAGACCTCTCGATTCTCACCAGACTCCATCTGATATTGCCTCATTCCTTTTCTTTCCTTTTGATTATACTTTTTATCCTTCTTCTACAGCTTTCCTCCTTTTAGTTTTATTGCTCATTCTCTCTATCGTTTTTTTCTCTCTCCCACCTCTACTGTTTCATCTATCTCCTTTCCTTAAATCAATCTTTCTCTTTTTCTTTCTCTCTCTCTCTCTCTTTGTCAAGTTTCTCCCACTCCCTATCTCCATCCCTTGTTCTTTACTCGACCTATGACTTTTTATCTTTGTCATTTTGGACATTTTAAGGATTCTTGTCTTTTACGTTAAAGTTTGCAGAATATGATCATGGACAACGACCATGTTACAGAAAAGACATTGTAAAACCAGAAACACATCATTGCAAGGAGCTTGCACACAGATTTCATGTGTAGTCTTTTGAATGATTTAATACCAGTAAAGAAGTGAATCACAACATTAAATGTCTGCCGTTGGCAAAGTTCCACTTCACAACAATTGATGAAATGCGTTGAATATGACGAAAATGAGTAGATGTTTGTATTACCGACTTGCATAAATGTAAATATTTCCTACAAGTCTATTGAAAGGTACAATACGGATGAATTAGTCCTTGCCTAGCTAGCACTGCATGAATCGAATGGGACCTTTTGTTAGCAGAAGATGCATTATTTGATATTAGTCATATCAACATGTGTCCTGTGCACACTGTGTGTTTGATCAGCGTTCAAAGGTGTAAATGATCGTCCTAGTTGAGAGTAAGAGGCTGACATCAGGAAAAATGGAGGGAAAATGGAAAGGGAACACAAAGAAAAAGAGAGAGAAAGAGGAAGGGGGAAGGGAGAGGGAGAGAGAGAGAGAAAGAGAGAGAGAGAGAGACAGATATAGAGCGAGGAAAATAGCAATAGATGATCTTAGGACCATGTCCTTTTGATAAACAGGTGGACAACCTTTTTGCTCAGCGTTCAAAGGTGTAAATGATCGTCCAAGTTGAGAGAAAGAAGCTGACATCAATGGAAAAATGGAGGGAAAAGGAAAAGGGACACAAAGAAGCAGGGAGAGAGAGAGGGAGGGACAGAGAGAGAGAGAGAGAGAGAGAGAGGGCAATAGAGAGATAGAGCGACAGACAGACAGACAGAGTGAGAGAGAGAGACAGAGAGAGACAGAGAGAGAGAGAGAGAGAGAAACAGACAGACAGACAGACAGACAAACAGAGACAGATATATAGAGTGAGGAAAAAGAGCAATAGATGATCTTAGGACCATGTCCTTTTGGTAAACAGGTGGACAACCTTTTTGCTCTGTTTCAAAGTGTATGGGGTAATACCCTTCTTGTTCCAAGCAGATGATACCCTCTATTTCAAGCCAGAAGGACCTTAACTAACTTTGTGTTCAAGTTGAAAAGTGGTATGCCTTTGTGGCTCTTAGCAGACAAAGGGCTGCAATAATATGTCTTCAGTAAATATGAGTAATACCACTCTGGCTCTTCGCAGACAATATGGAGAAAGAAAAGAGCATGTAGGCAACTATAGGCATATTTCAGAAGCAGACAGACAGACTAATAAACAGATGTACATGTACATGTACTACTAGGAGCTTTTACTAATATTTTCAAAGACATAACAACAACAGAACTTCTACTTCTGATTAATTTGATTGGAAACATCATTTACGATGGAACCCTGCATTTCATGAAATTCAGTCAATCACTTAGAGACAATCCTGAAGTGAAATAATCATTACTCGAGGAATGATTGCGTTTTATTTTTCTCGGATCGGCCGGCACTGGGTCGAAAATTAAAAAACAGAGAAGATTCACTTGATGAAGATGGTCTTTCGTGGTTGAAGGGATAGGGCCTTGTGTTCGTTGAAGCAGGCAATCGACGTGATGAATTCCTGGCGGGGGGCGTGCTGCCAGAGTGGTTTGTTACTGACGAATGTGAATGTATGAAGTGCGCGGGTGCACAGTGTGAAACATGAAAGGGTAGAAATGATGCTCTCTCATCATGAGGTGTATGAAAGAGACTTGGAATATGATTCATAGATATATATAAAGGTCAGTAGATGGATAGATAGACAGACAGACAGACGGATAGATCAACAGACAGACGTATCAACAAATATATACTGGTAGATAGGTTGATAGGGAGGGAGGGATTAAGGGATACAAGGAGAGATAGATAGAGAGAGAGAGAGGGAGGGAGGAAAGTATAGCAGAGAGAGAGAGAAAGAGAGAAGGGGGAGGGAGAGAGGAGAGAAGGGGGGGGGGGCATACATAAAAGAAGAGAGTGAAAATGAGACATCAGAAAATGTGTACACAGTCCATTGTACAGTTTTATGAATGACATGCAAAATCTATTTTCAAATGGCTCTATGTTTAGGGAACGTACAAAGTCCATTTATTTTTAATGAAAGAAGTGTTGATCCCGCTCTGTTCTCAGGAGCTTAGTTTATAGCTGTGGCACATTTCTATATATTGAGAGAAATATTCAGATTTGAAGCAGAATTTGCATCAAAACGAAGAGTCAGCCATTTGTGGCATGATTTCATTAACACGCCATTGAATAAACTTGAGGAGAAAGCTGACAAAAAATTCTCTGCTCTCCTCTCCGATCTCTCACAATTTTCTGTCAGGATTCCTGACGGCAGACACCTATGGGGAGTGCATCACCTGCTATTCTGTGGCCAGTTAAATTCATTAAAAGTGTTTGTCTCTCAACTGACTTCAAGCTATGAATTGACTTATTCTCTCTCTGTGTCTATGTCTCTCTCCCTCTCTCTCTCTCTCTCTCTCTCTCTCTCTCTCTCTCTCTCTCTCACCCCCTCTCTCTCTGTCTCTCTCTTTCTCTCTCTCTCTTTCTCTCTCTCTTTCTCTCTCTCTCTTTCTCTCTCTCTCACTCTCTCTCATATTTCAATATTTATTTTATTCTGTCTTTCTCTGTCTGTCTATCTCTCTGTCTGTATGTCTTTCTCTTTGTGTCTGTGTCTGTGTCTGTCTCTCTCTCTCTCCCCTCCCTCCCTCCCTCCCTCTCTCTCCGTAAATGTTTTAGAGTGCACTTTAAGGAGAAGGTCGAGTTCTGATGGTGGAGGTGAATAATAAGTTGTGAGCATTGTCATTATTTTTGTGTCAGTTTGGAAGAAAATCATGAAAGAAAGAGCAGGCCTGTGAAAAGGATTGCTTTTCAGCTGTCTTCTTCATTTTGACATACATGTATGACAAGAAGAGGGGAAGTTCTCTCTCTCTCTCTCTCTCTCTCTCTTTCTCTCTCTTTCTCTCTCTCTTTCTTTGCATGCATGACAAAAAATAGCCTTATTTCTTCACAAAAGTCTTTGAAATCTTCTTCTGATGCAGTGAGTGATGTGGCTCTGGAAAACTTAAAATAGCCCTGGTAAGAAAATGATATAACAAGATAAATTACTTCTCAAATCAGACAAACTGACTTCCTTCTGAAGTTCTAATCCCTGGATTAATCGTTATGGCCAATACAATCAGGAAAATATAATAAAGTCAGTATTACAATTGTCCCAAAACTTGGTGGCGCCGAACCATGTCATCTTGGAAAGTTTCCATTTGGAGAAAGGGTCTTGAACCATTTTGAAGTACTGTACTTGAATGCCCCATTGAGAGCTCAGACCAAGGTAATGATAACTCCTTCCCAGACTACTCAGTCTTATTTTATGATGGACAAGGATTTGTGCATTATGCAAACAACAACAGTGTGAAGCCCTTCATAACCAGTGATGCATAAAGCTGGGCACCCTATCTTGAGATTGTATTGTATGAATAAAGTGGAGGTGCGAAAAGAGCCCCATTAGATGCTCCAGTTCACACCAACATGATTAATCTTGTTAGAGAAACAAGGTTGTGTCCTGAGCTGAGGTCATGGATGGAGCTGTCTTGTTGATACTCTGGAGTCAGTAACTTGATATCTAACCCTGATTTCATGAAAGGGTAAACGGTCACAATTGGTTTGTTGGTTTGTTGGTTTGTTTTACCTGACTGCTAAGAAAGCAAGCGTGTGCTTGTAAGTAAGCAACCAAGGGACTGATGGCTTTAGGGCCTCTCCAAGGGACTTGGTAATGAGGATTAATGCCTTGCGGGAAGCCAAAGGGCACAAGCGCATTGACTTGGTGTCAAACCCAGGGCCTCCCGGTTACGAGACCACTGCTCTAGTACCACCGAAGCATCACGCCTGGTGATTGATGATCTAAATGTATATACATGTAGTAACATGCGATATAGTTCAAAATTTTTAATTGTTGATGATGAATGTTATATTTCAACAGGTTTGCCCCTTACATGTACGTGAACATCATTCATCTGTTTAACCCATTGCCTACGGGAGCTGGGTAGTTCCTGTGTTAATTAAGCAATGGGAATAGGGTGAATTCAGTAGTCGGTGTGGTATTATATAAGCCTGAGGAGACTTGGCCTGGGGCCAATTTTTGTGGAGTTTATGATATCAGTATTGAATCATATCCAATGAGTTACAGGTTGAATAAAAACAACAACAACAACAACACAGAAGCAGAAATTAATCATGCAGTATATAATAATAGATACACACTGTAGTTTCAATAATAATATTAATAGTTACAAAAAACGACAACACCAACAACTTCATCAACAACATCATCATCACCAACTTGTTTAACCCAGGAAGCCTCATCAGCATCAATTACTATTCGTCCTGAAGGCCCTGCAATTATTATTACCCCAGACATTTCCAGGTACCCATTTTATACACATGGAGAGTATATATTGATTAAAGTTTTGCCAAAGGATATTCATCCTGAGCTGCAATTCAAACCCTCAACCTTTGGATTGAGAGGCAAGTGAACAAACCATGGCATCTCCTTGATGACTTATGAAGATATCCTTTAATTTGTAGAAGTGAACAATCACTTTAATAGAGGCTCTGCAGTATTAGGTCAAGGTGATGATTAATTAAAATGGCTCAGTTTATAATCATCAATGGCTCGGTGCATAAAATCTGACCATTCAAAATGAAAAGTATTTTGACTTGGTTGATTTTGAAAATAATAATAATAATAGGCATTTATATAGCACCGTCTATCTAGACAATTCTATTCGGCGCACAAATTAATGATTACCTCGGCTTTAGCCTAGCTGCCATTACAGCGCTCTTGCATTTCAAGGAACGAATTCCTGCCAGGTACCCATTAACCTCACCTGGGTCGAGTATGGCAAATGTAGATTACCAGTAATGCCTTGCTTAAGGACATGAGTGCCGTGTCGGGGATTGAACCACTGCCTTCGAATTTCAAGTCAAGTGCTTAAAACATTCGAATACGACACTTCTACTGATCATCTGCCCATATATTTTATACTTGTGAAGCTTGAAATAATTACTGATGTTTTTAGTTCATAACCAAGGCTGGATGTACATGTGCTCTGTAGAAAATCTTTTCAAGTATTGGAAGTCTGCTGAGAGCCAGTAGGGCACTACAGTACACACAGAGGTAATTCCATTCTGGCTCTCAACAGATGATACTTTCAAAGAAAAAGACAAAAAAGCCTCCTATCTGATTAGTCCCAGGAGTCGTCATCATGTGGCGAGAGTGCGAGTGCACTATGCAGGGGATGCATGTATACGTGCCTCTGCGCTGGCTGAAGAATTCCTATCAAAGTCCTTTACCTTCAGCATCAGATAACCCATGCTCTTAATCTCTTAATCTCTCACCTCCCCTTACACCCTTCATAGATCTAATAAGGGGTAAGAGGGGGGATCAAGTGACATACAAACACAGTGCATCTTGACTGGCGTCGAGATGGATTGCAAATCTGGTTTCACATTTTTGTGTTGAGATGGGTTTTCTCTCTCTCTATCTCTGTCTCTTTTTCTCTAATGTTCTCTCCTATGTTCTCTGTTAATTTTTATATCTCTCCCTTTCTCCCTTCTTCCCCCTCTCTCTTCCTCTCTCTCCCTGTTTATTTTCTCTCTAATGTTCTCTCTTAATTTTTGTATCTCTCTTTTTCTCCCTTCTTCCCCCTCTCTCTCTTTCTCTCTGTCTCTCTCTGTCTCTCTCTGTCTCTCTGTCTCTCTCTTCCTCTCTCTCTCTCTCTCTCTTGCCACCTCTCTCTCTCTCTCTCTTTCTGGGCATGCATGATGAATCATCTATTTTGAGATAGATTGCAAATCTGGTTTCACATTTTTTGTGTTGAGATGGGTAACCTTTCTCTGTCTCTCTCTCTCTCTCTCTCTCTCTCTCTCTCTCTCTCTCTCTCTATCTCTTTATCTCTCTCTTTCATTTTCTCTCTAATGCTCTCTCTTAATTTTTGTGTCTCCTTTTCTCCCCTCTCCTCCCTCTCTCCTCCCTCTCTCTCTCTCTTTCTGTGCATGCATGATGAATGGCCCGACATCTATTTCTCCATGAACAATCTTCAAAATCTACTTCAGGCGACATTTAAAGAGTGCAGTTTTAATGATTTTGTGACTGATATGAGTTCCGACTCCCTCATCTCCTTATTTAAAAAGACTCAATTTCCAGATATTGCACTTTTTCTCTGAGGGTGTTTGTTTTTGATGTGACATGATATACACAGTACATCACTTTCTCATGACAGGTCAGACAGGGAGTCGACTAAGTGATATTTAAATGTGTTTTTGTCTTGATGGAATGGAAGATAACATACTCTCAATTTCGCATCATAGATCAGGCGTTGATCTTAGGGCCGGTGTTTCATTTCAGCTACCGTTGACCTGAACCATTGATATGCTACATCATACATGTATACATCTGAATGCAGATCTCTATATATTCAAATCGTGTTGTAATCAACATTTTTGTAATAAGGTTAAGTTGTCCTTGATGCTTTTAAAGATTTTAAATATTCTTATGGATTTATTTAAGTCAAATAGAAATTTGATGATACAATTATCTCTGTTGCTTGTTGAAAATTGTTCAAGTTGAATGATTATTGTTTTGATGTGATCAGAAAACTTTAAAGAATCTTCTTGGGCCTCTAGCTTCAGTGCAACATGATTCTCAACTAATCAGGATCGTGTATTTGGGACTTTAATTTTTCCAGTTGCATTTAAGTGCAACTTTTATTCAAGAGGGTCCTGAATTCTGAATATCAGATAGTCCTCAAATTAATCTTGATTATAACACTTACCACATTCTAGACCTCTTATTTCAATATATTCTTTTCTAGTACTCATTATTCCAGTTTCTGGTAGCAAATCAAATAGTACAAAACCAGCATACAATTAACATACAACGAATGCACAGTTGATATGAAGGAACAACCAGAAATAACACCTTGTAGGGCAAATGACTGTAACAAGATAACAGCACCCTCAGACATGTGAATGTGAGATGACATGCGTAAGTGCATGTATAGATATCCGTTCAGGAGTTGAACAAACTCTACAGCTCTATGATAGGAAGGCACAATGAAACTGTTCTTGTGTGAATGTCACATGTCATAATGTGTACAATGTCGTTTAGGAGTTGAAAACTTCACGTTTTGAACAAACTCTAAAGCTCTATGATAGGAAGGCACAATGAAACTGTTCTTGTTTGAATGTCCCATGTAATAGTGTACACGTACAATGCCGTTCAGGAGTTGAAAATTTTACGTTTTGTACAAATGAAGATGTTCCTGTGTGAATGTCACGATAATGTGTATAAAGATGTCATATAACAAAATATTTTCCTACCAAAACTTACAACCAAATGCTTTATAAATAGATATGTAACAAAATAGTGGTTTGATTATGGGTATCATTTCCAATAGATATATTCCATGAGAAATTGATCACCTAATAGTATGATAATTGTACAAAATCAACATAATTCTTGTTATTTCTCCCTAGGGCATTGTATGTTTATTGATATGTATGTTGTGTTTATATGCCTCATTTGTGATAAAGTAATCATCTGTGCTTCTTTTCACTTCTTTATATCGTACTGCCCCACGTGTGAGAAGGCTAGTAGTTTCCAGGCAAGCGCATGCATTGATTTGCTCATCGCATCATGAATTTTGCCTAGAAACATCTACCGGTAGGCATACTACTTCTATTGAATGAAAGCCTCGCAATCAGCCTCAAACCTCACACGTGACTGTCCTCTATCCTAGTACTTCAACGGATTCCCCATGCTCATGAATTATTGATTGTTAGTGGTCTAAATTTAGTCACGAGGCTTAACCTCCGCGCAGACCTCAGAGGCTAAATGCTATTGATGCAGAAACCGAACTCTGAGAATATGGAAGGAGATGGAAGGAGAGGAGGATGGAGCTTGGAGATCCAGATTTTCATGTTAATTTCTTCCAGGGATTGTTTATAACATGCCCCTCCTCCTCCTCCTCACTATCATCATCAACATCATCATTTTCATTATCGTCTTCTTCATCATTTTCATCCTCTTTTTCATATCATCACAGTCATGATCATCTTCATCATCATCTTCATTATCATTGCTATCATCTTCAAAAATATCATCACCATCCCACCCATCATCATCTTTATCAGTAAAATCATTGTGATTATCTTCAAAGTCATTGCCATCATTATGTCATCATTATCCTCTTCCTCCTCCTCCTCCTCCTCCTCCTCCTCCTCCTCCTCCTCCTCCTCCTCATCATCATCACACCATCATCATCATCATCATTGGCCGATGACAACACATGCAGGACAGCAATTGTATTTAATTATAGAGAAGGTTTATCGAACGTCAGAAAATGAAATGTATAGCAACACAATGGTTTGGAAGAGGTTTTAGAAAAACCCCAATGCTCAAATGATGAATTCCACGAGATGCTCAGCCCATATCATCATCATCATCGTGCAACGGGAGTGATGATGTTGATATAGGGGACAATGAAAACACCTTGGATCTGCGTGCAGGAGAGGAAATATAATGAAATGAAGCAGGCCTTCTGTGAATGTCTATGACAGCGTTACAAAATCAAATGTATACCGAAACAATGCGTAGGGAGGTGGTTTGGTAGCAAGGGATATAACAACCATACATGTACATATTTTTAGAAACAAATTGAATTGTCAAGTGTATTGAACTATACGATGTATTATCACCATTATTCAAAGGCAATTAATTTGTTGACTTCCCACAATAAGGCCATTACAAGTCATGCACACCGATGACTGTAACAATTCTATTGCGGGATGTGAATGAAAGCACATGCCTTGAATATTTAATGTTATATATGTAGTTCTTTTGTACACTATAGTAGTAGGGGCAGGTGATTATTGATTATTTGCTCTAATAAGTTTTTTACAATAAGGAAAGTCAAGGAATTGTTTGTATTTTATAGAAAAGTCAAACCAGCTGCCTCTATTGCAAGGTCATTCACATCCTGGTAAATTATACACAGATTGCAAATTGTTTACTGGGAATTTTGTGTACGCATGGGTGTAGATTACATGTATATTGGAGTAATTAGTCCATTAGTAGGAGTACCTATTTGAGGAAATTTCAGTGACATTCTAATTCTGGATAATAAAGTTGTTATTGATTATGAATATAATGCAAACAACAATTATCACTTACAAATTTGGAGACTTAGGATGATAGCATTTTTGGTAATCTCATTAAGAACAGAGTTTTTTTGTTGTTAAGACTAGTAAGACTGATAAATAGTTTCAAAATACAATGTATTTGTAGGAGAGATCATGATAATGATAAATGAATAAAGCATAGTTGTAGCAGGCCTTCTTACATGTATGTAAGGTGTACATGTATGTTACATTCAGTTCTTTTGTTTATCCACTGTTATGACTAGAATTTGATATAGTTCTCAAATTGTTTGATAACAATGAATTTATAAAAAAAATCTTATTCATTTATTTCAAATCTCTAACTAGAGTACATTTGTAGCTTGTTCAGTCACAAATATATAAAGGCATAGAAATGTATGTACAAGAAATTGAAATAGAAGACACATTAATAACGGTGCTGATCAATTCACTCCAATTTTTATCGCTCCTTATTCTACTTTGTATTAAAGAAAACATGTAAAATATACTGACCAGTCTTAATAAAAAGAAGTCAAATCAAGACAAGCAGCTCTGGCAGAAGCTATATTAATAATATGGGGAGGTGGTGGCTGACTAGAGGGCATAAGTCTTATTTTAATTCCAACCTTGCACTTGCTCTCCAACCGGAGTAGGGTAAATATTATTGGCGCTGGAGCACACCCTTGTAGCTATTAAACCGAGGTACAATGTAGGAGAGTGACTATGCAAGAGAGTTCACACTTTTTGAAGCACCAAGGTTTGAAGATGAAGTTTAGTTCCGGTCATGCAATAAGATTGTTGTAAAACTGCCCGGAAGCAATTTGGAAAGGTTGATGTTTCAGTTGACAACTGAATTTAACATACCCCTTGTAAATGTTTTGTTTTGGGGGGTGTTTTTTTATAACTCAAGAATGAAAGTTGGACTGTTTGAATTAGGGCCTTCGCTGAATACTTTTAGATGTAAGCTTTAATATGTCACATTGTCAATAAATATACTGTACATCAGGACAAATCAATTGTTCACATACTCCAAAAGTTGGGAACTGTATTAATAATTTAGTTGGTAATTGTACAGCTATGAATTGGTGTATACTGGGAAGTTTCAGAATTATCAAATTGATATTTAAATGACTCAGTCTTGAGGAATAGCATATGCACTGCACCCAGAAATGGGTATATGGGATTACATGTGGTATGACTGTTTGGTCCAAACACTTCAGCTATTTCTTACTATATCTACTGTATTGAAGGTATTTAAAGAGCAGTCCTTACTACTATGATGTTCTTCGAATTTAACTTAAAAAATGAATGAGAAAGCTCCCAATTTGTTTCTTTGTTCGCATCAGAATATCATCCTTCTCTTTAAATTGTTGCCCATTATATATATTGTAACACAGATGAGTAAACACCCTTCTGGCTCCCTGCATATATGTACACATTATCAGTATGCATCTACTCTTCTGTTAATGATATTAAGAATGCCATCTTTGATTATGCCTAATGGTATGAAACACATGTGAGCCTGATCGATAACCTTAATTAAGCAATTAATGCATTAGTGAGTGTTTCACGTCGCTTCTTCAGAGTTAGGACTATAACTCATCGTTCAAGTAAACAGAATTATCGTGATGATTCAACAGGTCAAACGTTCATCTGGAAAATCCCTGTAAAGGTCATACAGGGTAAACCCGGCCTTCCCCAGTCTGAAAGAGGCATTACGCGTGGCTCTATTTATGGCAGCATGGGTTTGCTGCGTAATTGGAAACACGTTACTTTAACACCGCTCCTGGGCACGGAGAGTGACGGATACATGGAGTGCATTCTGAACATTCTATCTCGCTTCCTTGACTTTTACATCAAAGCAATGCCGAATCTGAAATAGAGGGAGAGAGAGAAGAAAGAGACGACATTGGTAGATAGAGGGAGAAAGTGTGAGAGAGAGAGAGGAAGAGAAAGAGAGAGAGAGAGAGAGAAAGAGAAAGAGAAAGAGAGAGAGAGAGAGAGATTTAAATAAAGGAGGGATTTAAGAGTGAAGAAGAAAAAAATATAAGGGAAGAGAAAAATGAGAAAGAGAGAGAGAGAGAGAAAGAAAGAGAGAGAAAAGATGGGGGGATGCATGGGAGGAATAGGGAGAGTGTTTGGGCATGTGTGTGGGAAAGAGAGAGAGGGAGAGAGAGAGAGAGATGAGGTACCTGCTGGAAGGAGATTATTATTTTTAATATGATTATGACCACATCCATAATGACTTATAAATGCACATAATTATCAAAGAGAGCATGTGAGTGGAAGAAGGAGAGAGAGAGAAAAAAAAAATTGTTGACTAATTAAGGCATTGGAAGAGAAAACCAGTTGTAGGATACTAGATACATTCAGAAATTATGGTGATGAAAATAAAGTAGATACAGTCATTTGATATTTTGAAATTTTATAATGAAATAGTTGAACGAGCACTAATGAATGCTATATCACTACTAAAATGCTCTTATTTTTCTCTGTAACTTTTCATTATATCGATACAAATGAATCAATAATGGTTTGATTAGACATAATTTTATTTCACCTTTCCTTTCAATTTGGTAATTACCGGTACTAACAATTTCTTAATAAAATAGGGAAATCACATGAAAGTTGAATGAAATGAAACAAGCCAGATGCTTTTGACAGGTGAGCAAAGAACTAATGAGAGAAAGTAAGCGATTATTATTTGACTCGTGTTAAACAGATAAGGCCAAAAAAAAAAAATCATTTGGTTGTCCTCGACCGCCCGCCCGTCATTTTCGGGCCGCTCGCATTTTTTTTTTTTTTTTTTAATTTTTTTTTTTTTTTAAATTCATTTTTTTAAATATTTTTAATTCAATTTTTTTTTTTTTTTTTTTTTTTTTTTTTGGGGGGGGGGGGGAGCAATCTTAAATGCCAAACATACCATTTTATGCATTTGCAAGGATCAAAATGCGTCCCGTTGCCAGTTTTGTCTTTTCAGTACGCAATTAGGTATTTATTAAACTTGCCATTTTTATTTTTCTATGTCAAAATGCCGTTCATTCAAATCAGGTTTTGAGCATTCTTAAACTCATTTTAAAGCCCATCTGTACTAGTTTACAGGAGGGATTAGACCACCCTGCAAGGTCACTGGACAAGTGGTTATCTCATCTAATCAGCCCTTAGTTAAAATAAGATAAAGAGGATCATTGGGGACCAATGGTCACCGATTAGGCATTGTTTGCTACATAGAGGGCGCAAGTAGCTATAAGTAGTACAATGGAGATTTAAAAGGTGCTGTATTTCAAAGCCCAAAATACTTTCTGTGTTGGTCTTGATATTCATTGTACATTAAACTAGTCTTTTACCATATTAAAGTGTTTTATAGACTTTGTTTGTTTAAATGCTTGACAATCCCAATGATTTTTTTTTTTATGGAAAACAAAATATTAAAAAAAAAAAGAAATGGGAAAAAAAAAAAAAAAAAGACACACAAAAAATGAAGTTAAAAAAAAAAAAAAAAAAAAAAAAAAAAAATCCGCCCGCCCGCCCCTACTCCAGAAAAGCAATCGAGGACAACCAAACAATTTTTTTTTTTGGGCCTAAGCTGCACTTTTGTGTCGAGCCTAGAGGTTCAAGTTCGTGATCATTCCGCAGATAAAAGATAGGCTTTGTTTGCATTCATCTCCAATGCATGAATGCAAATTTATTTTTCATTACTGATAACAAAGCTTGTATATACATATACATGTACATGTATTTTTAGCTCCCCACACCTGTTGGACAGGAACTATGTGGGATACAGACCTTTTTTTATGTTTGATTATTCTGTGTTTTAAAAACCCATGTGAGTCAAAAAACTTTGTCATATTTCTTTCATTTCATAATGTATGACAAAATGGCTAAATTTCTAAATAGATGTTTTTTTGAAAATCAGAGATGAAACTTTATTTTACCTGACTGAATTTCCTTCTTCTTTAACAAAAAATCAAACCTTTACTCAATAGAATTTAATTAACACCTTTTTAAAAGTTAAACAAGATTTATTTGATACTGTAGTGATAATAAGAGTCAAATGGTAAAAGGTAATAACATACATTTTCTATACCGGATAAGTAAATATATTGATGAGCATTAATGAATATATATATGAAATCATAGAAATGTAACTTTTGAAATGTCACTCTGTACTTTTATAGTATTGGAAGAATGTGTTTTTGGTTTGATTTAATCACATTTCAAGCTTTTCAATACATATAAATGGATTGTAATTATTCATTTTTGTAACTAATAATCCTTCCTTTTCTTTCTTTCTTTTTCATGTCAACTTATTCAACATCTTCATTGGATCATACAGGTAAGTCTTATATCACATTACTGTATACTATTTGCGTCAATATCACTTCATTGAAAATCATCATTATCAACAAAGGAGGTAATACAATATATACAATTGTATGAGAAGTAGAGAAAAGCCCAGGTTGTGTCATTGACGATGCAGGGCAATTTGGTCACATCATTTAGGATAGAACACATGTACACAATGTACAGCGAGATTAACTGACAAATTCAATGAATGACCCATATATTGTATAAGGACGCAGACAAATCACCCCTGATGTCTTTATTTACCAAAGATATAAATATAAAAAAAATATTTGAAAAATGGAGAGAGAGAGGTGGCCAGGTAGAGCAGGATGGAATTAGAATTAGAAGAAAGAAGTATAATCACCTGTTTGCAGTCTCATGGGGGCCGATGCTATGTTTTGGGATAGAAGTGAATTAATTACACTCCTGTAGGTACCAGCATTCAGATAATACTGTTGTTTGGAGCAAGAAGGGCATTAAATCATACAATATAGTATTTAAGGTGTCAGCTTATAGCATTTTACACAGAGTTAATACTTTTCATGCAGGGGGGTGTTTCACAAAGACTATAAGATCCACTTAAGTTGGACTTGGAACTATGGCAGGCCATTCATGCCACTGGTTGCTCTCACCATTGGTCTCTCTATTATCTTTCAATAATGAACTATCAAAAAAGGCAAATTCTGTTGATTTGTGACCACGACTTGTACGTCCCCTGAGAAACCAATGCCAGCTAGGACTGGTTAGAGGAACTAGTTGCATGAACAGCCTGCCATAACTCAAGTCCAACTTAAGTCGAGAGTGAAAGTTCATTGGTGGAAGATATGAAGTGTAACCTGTCTGAAGCCAGACTATACCAGTAGACATATGCGGAAATAAATCACATTTTGCAATTACTTTGTGCCTGAATTGAATGAAATTGTCTGATTTGTATCCAATTTCATCGTTTACATGATACTGATTTTTAGGATTACTTGCTTCTAGGTTATGAAAGTACTTGCAAAAAAGTCATCTTTGTGAGGACTGCATGGCCGACCAATGTGTAATTTCAGTTGTGACATTATTTTGATTCCATAAAATCTCAAAGATTGATGTATTTTGCTTGTACTTTTGGTCAAATGATTTTCCACATTTAGATAAAAAACACAACAACAAACAAACACAGCTAGAGTGCTGAAAAATATGTAGCAATATGTACACGTAATTTCAGTCCTGACATTATTTTGATTTCGTGAAATCTCAAAGATTGATGAGTTTTGAGTGTACTTTTGGTCAAATGAATTTCCACATTTAGATGAAAAACTGAACAAACAAACAAACAGAAAAACAACTAGCTGGAGTGCTGAAAAGTATGTAATTGATGACATACCGGCTGCATCCATAGTACAGGTATTGCATTCTCAAATAAGCTCACAAATTACTTAAGATTGATTAAAACATGGACCTATTACAATTATTAAAGGTATTTAGCAAGATGAAGCAAGAAAGTAGTTAAATTTCTCTTAAAGAATGAAATCTGTTGAGATGTTTGCTATGACCTCAATATTTTCTTTGCTAAATCTAACCACAGATTAAAGCCCCATGCACTGTGCTACTTGCTCCCTCTATAAAAAAAAAACAATGCCTAATTGGTGACCATTGGTCCCCCATGATCCTCTTTTCTTATGTTAATTGGAGCTGAGTTGATGAGATAGTCACCTGTCAGTGACCTCCCTTGGTGGTCTAATCCCTCCTTGCCAAACTAGCACAGACGGCCTTTAAAACATGCAGTTTGGTGAAAGTGTGAAGGAGTACCTTTGAGGACTAAATTCATTCTGAAAAAATAAGGGGTGCCAACGTACTATTCTCCTTCCCGAAACCCTACTCCTAATACCCAGCAAGGGAGGTTGCGCCTTTTGTGAAGACCTGCCATATTGGTTGTCGAAAGGGAAATGTTTTTCGAGCGCGGTATTGAAAGTTGGAGGCTGGGGGCTACACTTTGCTTTCTCTGAAAGCAGCCTTTAGAGAAAGGCGATTGTAATCCAATTTCAACTCTGGTTCTTTTTTTTATATATACCGGTAAGGTCAAAACCGTCGTCAATACATAGTGGATAGGTGGGGGAGAGAGAGGAAGTCAAGTCTATTTAATGTAAAATGAAGGTCGTTCTGAATTATTTGTTAAGGCTTTTTCCCTTGAAACTTACCCACTCTGCCTTAAAATTAAAGACCATTTATGGTCATGCGGTTGCATTGTGAAAGAAACGTTGTGGAATCGATCAGAAAAGGTTGATTATCTAGCATATAAGTATTGGTGTGTACTGCAAGGTTCTGGAATCATCAAAATGATAAGAAATTTGGCCAAGTCTTGGTAAAGTTACAAGCACTGTACACAGAAAGATGTATATTGGACTACACAAACACGTGGCGTAAGAATCTGTCCCGCTTTTTACAATGTTACATGCCATATTTAGAATATGAAGGCTTTTGAAGAGCCATGCTTTTCAGGGAACATGTTATATCTGATGTTATACAACACCTACGTGGATCCTTGTCATTTGATTGGAGGATTGTTAGTCACATGATATTCAATAGATGTTATATTGCACGGTCGTGCATTTTTGGTTATATGCGCCGTGCATTTTTGGTTATGCCTTCGCGTCAGATACACGCAGGGATACGCGCGCGCACGGCTGAGTCAGCCGTGCGCGCGCGTATCCCTGCGTGTATCTGACGCGAAGGCAATCTGAATGTAATCGAGAAGGCTTGACTCCAACTTTAATTTATCTTTAATATAAGGAGTAAAGCATAATTTGTTGATTAACGTTCTATTAGATCTTCTTCGATGTTGTATAAAACAAATAATGAATGTTTTTCATTCATTCAATGGTGCTAATATTTTCATTCGTTGAAAGATTAACGTTAATTCTATTCAACTTGGCTGACGCCTCGTTGAATAGAATGTTAATCTTTCAACTCATGAAAATATTCGCACTATTGAACTCATAACCATTCATTATTTGTATATTATTCCACACTTGCATAATAACTATGATAACGCTCACAAGTTAGTTTTCACCTCTTTCCAGAGAACCCAACCTTCTCTGTAAAAAGAGAATTCGATTTTTAAAAATTTTGTTAAAAGAGTTTTGAAGTGTTCTCTCCCACTCCCTGATTACCGGTCTTTCCGCACCAGAGTGACAAAAGAAAATTAAAGAGATTATGGTATAAGCTGCTAAAGACAGATCAATGATTTTGCAAAATTATGTCTGATTTGGCAAGTTTTGTTCGATTTGACAAGGACATAAATTGTGTCATGTAACACCCTGCTCTCTTTTTGCCAATGCATCACTTTTGATGGAGAACAATTTGACTTTGATAAAAAATATGTCTGAAATGGCATTACACATTAATGTACATGCACGTTATGAAATGATTATGAGTGTAATGTTTCATTTGTGTAATAACACCTGTTATCAAATGAATTTCTATGCATTAACATTTTTCCTTTACATGTATTATTTTTTTGGTGCAAGTAGATGGTAGATATCTTGTCAGACAGAGAATACGGTATATATAGTGTCATGACTGTATGCATATTTTAACCATATTGAGTGGGAAAAATTATGAGTCATTCCAACTGGCCAATTTCATTGTTGACTATTAAAATTCATGAATTTTTTCCTCCATCAAATATGACGACTTTTTGATCGATATCATTTGGGCGTTGTTGTAATATTATCATCTGACCATCTGCATTCCCTGTCATCAAAGGCGAGTGAGAAAATTTGCCATATTTCCAGCTGGACTTCTATTTGAGTTTTAGAGTATATAATCAAGAGGTCATTGTATAAATCAAATGAATTCTTGATGCTTTTCCTAATTCTCCTGCGATGATGGAATTCCATGTTTGTTTGGTTTATTAGTAAGGGACTCCCTCACCTATACCTCACCTCGTTTAATATTGATGCCCTCCTGCGCTTGGTGTGCCAAAGATCGTTATTTGGGTATCAACTCGTTCACAGTCCCAGCAACCCTATGTTTTGTATTGTTGGGATTTAATTGGCCCTGCATAAAACCAATTGAGCGTGGTGGTGTCATTACTAAATCATTTATCTGACTCATGGAAAAATCGACATTGGCAGTGTCAGTGAACTTACTCTTGAATTGTGAAGTGTAATACATACTTATTTGATTGTGACTTTCTTGTAGAAAGGGAACGGTCAAAATTAGAAATGTTATGCAAATTATTCATTTTATTTCTTTTTTTCACTGCATATGTCTTTCAGCAACATTTGGAATTTGTTTTCATTTGTAAATTTGTTTTTGCTTATTAAGAATCTGTATAGAGATTAAATACATCTAAAGCAAATTGTTTTATACATAATTTATTAAGAGCCAGAAGGGTATTTTTAACCACTTGCCATAGTGTGCTCTTTTCCTCAAAGCAGACAATTATTATCATTTTAAGAAATCAATTAAATTCAGAATTGCATTAGAAATCCACAATACGTCCCTATTTTCACTAAGTGACGGTAGTGAATGAAAATCGCATACAATTTGCGTGCATATTTTCCTCACTATCGTCACTTCGTGAAAATAGGAACGAATAGATGAACGGCAACAGTATTTCTACATCTACCTCTTCAATATATGTCAATGTCCCTTCTTTTATTATTTGGGCAGATTCATTATAAAAACCCCATAGAGGAATGAAGTCATTACAAAAAGCCATATACTAAAAGATTATAGCTATCTGAATCCAGTTTGATATTTGTTTAGATATAGTATTTCCATGGAATTTTAAAATATACATGTAGAATGAAATTTGTGGCTTTGTTCTGTTTATTCAAGTCCTGAATATTTATCCGAAGTTCATAGTGAACCCGGAATGACCCCAAGCCATACACAGCCATTAAATTCCCCAAAGCAGTGCCATTTCTTGGTGCGTTCGGAGGTGCAAAAAAGCATTTATGAATAATTCATTTGATGAGATGCGATCCCTTTGGTATATATGTGCTCCTCAGGCTACGTCAATGAAGATATATTCCAATATGAGGCTGAAAAAGCAAGATTGTTTCATCTATTGTCTACAAATATTGAGAATGTACCATATTTTGTCTGTTCAAAGCATCCATTAATTAGGTGCTACAAATGTAAATGATGCAGGATTTTGCAATTGACGTTCTTCATGTTCGTCGATATTAATCCTATACTCTGCAGAGTTACATGTATGTTGCATGTATGTTGCATGTATGTTGCACGTCTATAGGATCCCCCGGGATGTCGGCCCCTGGATAAAAATGTGGTAGATGGGTAGCAGTCATGTGCCATTTAGGTTATGTAAATGGAAAAATGGACATGAGTCATCCCAGATGGATATTGAGACGCTGTTAGAGATGGTTAAAAGATGGGGGAAATGGCAATATTAAAAAATAGGTAAAAATTCGGAAGACAAGGCACATAATCATGAAGGGGAAAATAAAGAGAGACAAACAATATGAAAAGTAGCTTGTAATAAGTTATGAAATGGTTCATAAAAATAGGGAGTTTAGAGTATGAAGCAAATTGGACAAAGGGAGAAAAAGTGAGGTTAAAGCAGGAAGTGGGGTTTATGCAATTAACCACTAAATCATTCATACCCTTACCAAGTCTTTTAATTGTTTAAGTATGTGAAAAAGTGATTGGTCTGTTTGTGTTTCTTGAGAATGTGACAAATCTAAAGGTATTTAACACAGGCCCTATAATTCGAGTTACGAATGGGGGGGGGGGGGGGGGGAGATAGGGTGAGAACAAATAAGAGGGGAAAAGAATAAAGGGATAATTAAATAAGGAAAAGGGAATACAAGAACAAATTACTATAGTTTCCTTAAAAGTGCATATTTCAATAGAAACAGGAATGTGAAAATTAATGAGTCATGATTACATGTTCACTTTCTAAGACACCACCGTGTTACATCACAGTAGGCTAGCTGTGATGTCATCATTTGTCAACACCCTCAAAACAAACCTCTAACTTCACGCCCTGATTACATTAGTTCCTGTTGAGGAGAAGGTTGAGTTTTGCAAAAAAAGAGTGAAAAAATATTTTAAGCTTTCATGTTCTTTTTATGTCAGTTTGGAAGAATAACATTGAATAATGTCCCCTGAAAAGGATGGGTCTTCAAATGCTTCTCTATTTGAAATATGATGAGAAAAATCTGAGAAGAATTTGGACCAAACTTTTATGCCACATTGTATGTGCATGTTACTCCCAGCAAGACTGAGATACTATCTTATCATTTTGATGATTACAATACCTTACACCCTTTCTCATGTCAACCTTTTCCAATCACTTCAAGAGAGTCACTTCCAGACAGTTTCTTTTTCAATGCAATGAGAATGATCCAAACTTGTCTTTATCTTTGAGTGTGAAGATGGCACCCATCGGCCCAAAGACATGCACTTTCCGTGAAAATTTAACAGTCTCTATAAGGCGCTAGTAGGAGCGTCCCTGGCAGGTCGGCATTTCCTTACAACAAGTGCCTATTTCCTCTTCATAACCCCCTATCGGTCGGTCCCTAGCTGTCTCTTCCCTCTTTCAGATTTGCTCAGTAATGACCTTGCCAAGCCCTTCACATTGACATTATGAAATTAATTCAGGCACCAGCTGTACCTGTACTCGTAGCAGTATAGATTGAGAAGTACCACCTTATATTTCTGGTCTATGATATGACCAACAGTTTAGATGTACTGGAATTGGGTTTGCGTAAAATACAAAACTATTGCAATATCATATATTATTATTAGATCCCCAATGATTAGTTTGTTTTTACTATTGAATTAACTGCTTGCATATAACAGTGATTAGGCTAGTGGAGAAATGGTTGAACAAAATTTACAATAAGAGACTAGATTCCCATTATTAACTTTGTATTTGATTTGGGAGATTTAACGCAAACTGGATCATCATATTAACGATCAGTGATGATAAAATCTTTGGTCAATTTGCCCTGTTTTATTAAAAAAATGTTATCAATAGCAAGTGCCAAAATTCTGTTATAAATTTGCCCATAGCCATAGCCAATCACATAGTATGATGTTAGTAGCTTACATCAACTATTGCAGACTTGTAGAAAGCTATAAACAATTCTATGAAGCATTGCCCTGGCCCTGCTATTTGTCTCACATTTTAGAAGCTTGTTGACAACTTCTTTGTATTACCCCACCCCCCCCCCAAGGTTGTCAATAAAATGTAAGAATAGTATCACACATGATGTTTTCAATCAATATCGTTTTTACTTTTGAAGAAAGAAATGTGATATGATCTTGCCTGTTTATCACTTTCTTACTTTTCAAGCTTGTTGACACCTTTTCCAAAGTTTTTACCTAACAAAAAGACTGTCAAGGAAATACAGGAATTATGTCAAGAGGATGTCCACTTTGAAAGAAAAAATAACAACTTTGAATATAATTGGATCTCCCTATTTTTCAACTTGCCTGTTGACAATTGTTTTCTTTCAAATTTGCCCGAAGGAAATGTCATGAAGGAAACATAAGAATGATGTCATCCAGGAAGCGGTTAATATCTTCATCCTTTATGAATGTTTGGTAGAGGATGCAGACCATCATTGGAAGTACCTGTTAGGGTTTAGCAAAGGACCAGTCATAGAAATGAGAGAGTGGGAATAATAGGAACATCCCACTTTTCATCAGTTTAGGTTTTAGTCCGTTTGATAGCTTTTTAGGAAGGCTCTGATGATGATCCAGATTGGATCTAGTGCAGTACCCAAAGCACACCTTTTTTTAAATTCCTTCTTTTTCTTCCAACCAATCAGAAATAATCCACATATAGAGTCACGTTTAGATGTATTAACTGAACTTATGTCTTTTAACCCTAATAAGGCCGGGCTATTTGAAGTCTTACTACGGCCGGGGGGGGGGGGGGGGGGCCATTATGGCCCCCCCCCTAAGATCTCGGCCGTGAAACGGCCGATCTCCGCGAAAATGTGCACGAATGTCAAGTGAAGTGTATAGAACAATATGATAATTTCAATTTTTTGAAAAAAATCCCTCATTTGCATATTTATGGTAATTTATGCAAATAACGTCATAAAATCACATTTTTACCCATAAATCCTATATTATTCATATTTAAGCATTCTTTTTCACTACATATATTCATTAGACCATTTGGAACAATAATACAAAAAAAAAAATTAGAAGAGCCAGCTTATTCCTTATGTTATCTCTTGTTTTGATAATTTCTTATGTATTTCATTGTTTTTTTAACTTATTTATGTTATTGTTTTTTTTTTTTTTCATTTCTTCCTACAATTCAACTATTTTGACTCCCAAAACAACCACCTAAACTTTAAACAAGACCCAATAACCACTGTTTGATCTATTTTTAGGAAAAATGACATTTCCATATGTTTTGTACACAAATCACAAAAATGAGCGATTTTCGGGCTGACATGCAAAGACAAAAGGTCACGTGACCTTGTAACTATTGGTCCGATTTTTTTTTTTTTTTTTTTTAAAGATGCGCAAGACTCTAAAGAAAAAAGTCAGCGAGCGGCGAGGCGCCATCCATATGCGTTCTCGAACAATCCGAAAAATCGTGGAGGGGGGGGGGGGGGCCATAATGCCCCCCCCCCCGGCCTTATTAGGGTTAACAGAAAAATAATCAATAAGTTGAAATGCAGAAATGTCTTTTTTCATGACATGTGTAGATTATCTGCCTTATATGATGCAGTCAATCATTAAAAGTACCAGTTCTGTTAGGGTTTAGCAAAGGACTCGTCATGGAAATTACAGAGTGGGACTAATAGGAACATCCCACTTTTTATTAATTCAGTTATTATTCATTTTGAAAGCTATTAGGAAAATCAAAGCTTATGATGAGGATCTATCTAGATTATATTTGGCATCAAGTTCAAGTCTCATTCTTGAAACTAAGCCAACTAAGGCAACACCAATATCGAACAAAGCTTTATACAACATAATGTTTGTTCAGTGCCAAAAGGGCGTTAATCATGTGCAAAGCATGTAATCAATGCCCTTCTGGCTCGATCTCAGCAGACAATTATTTTCAATGACCCATCTGCCAAGTGTCCATAATAGTGTGGCTGATCGTTATGAGGTGGAGAAGCAATGCCTGCAGGAAATTGGTTGCCAAGCAAGGGATGATGATGTTCATTTCCTTCAGTTTGGCAAACATGTGGCCGGATTTGTTTTGCAAATGCATGCACCAACGGATATACCTAACATTCTTCTTGGAAGAAAAGAAGCAGAAATGTTATTACATGGCGTGAAATAGCCTGCGTATATATAAGCAGGTGATTATTCTTTATAATCGAATGCAAGAGAAAAGGAGAGAAGAGAGGGAGTGAGAGAGACAGAGATACACAGAGGGAGAGAGAGAGAGAGAGAGGGAGAGAGAGAGAGGAGGGGGTGAGAGAGAGAGAGAGAGAGAGAGAGGGGAGAGTGAGAGGGAGAGGGGGAGGGGAGAGAAGGAGGGAGAGAGAGTGTGTGTGAGAGAGAGAGAGAGAGATGGGGGGGGGGGGGGGGGTGGAGGGTAGTTTCCATTTAGGATGTAATCACTCTTGTGTTGGGAGTAATTGATTAAAAAAATGTAGTAGAAAAGATAGAAATGCATTTTATTTCATGTTAGGGACTTATATTCATAAAACTAGTTTTTGTCTCTATCATTGAAACCTCTTCATATAGCAAATATTTTATTGAATGTTTTAATCCAGCTCTTGCCAGTATACACACTCACCTGTAGCCCCGCCAATCTCGTTCATTTTACGAGCATTCTCACTGCGTAATAAACATAATTAATATGATTTGTCCGTGCTAATGACGGCTTTAAACAGACAGGTGTCTGCCGTACAATTATCCTTGTAGCGGCGGAAAACGATCACCACGCTTCGATGGGTTGTGAAGGGCAACAGGAGCGAACGCGTGAATTCACTCACGATAACAAAGCTGTATGCTACTACAACACTGCGATCCAGCTTCACGCTAACGCCCTTCAGCGTACTTTGCTATTTTTATGAAGATAATAAATGAATCATCTATTGTTAATGGTTTGTGCCCCACAGCATATTGAGGAAATTGACTGAGATTTATTACTGATTCAGAGTGACACTTTGGGGATGATGTAAAAGAATGGAGGCATAACGCTTTCTCAAAACCCTGTGATTTTAGAAGTTGATGAATATGAAAATGACTGAAGGTATACTAATTAGATTAGGATTGGTTTAATCTTCCTAATTGTACAAACAAATAATACACAGCATTTTGTTCGGACATTAGTAAAATCTCCGTACCTTGTGTGGGTAATTCTTACTAATGCCCTCACTGCAGTGCATTATTTGTATATTATTTAATATTCTTTGATCTATTATTTTCATTAAAAAAAAAAAAAAATGTTTTTGTTATTACTATTTTTATTATCATTGTTGTTATTGGAGTTGTTGTTGATGAAGTTATTTAATTATTTATTTGTATGGCACAGACAAAATCAAGAAAACAGTGAATACAAACAACAATGAGTCACTTGAATTCCCTTAAAAAGAAATAGATAACCCAAATAACCCAAAGGTCTTCAT
Organism: Strongylocentrotus droebachiensis; assembly: GCA_035222895.1. Lineage (NCBI taxonomy): Eukaryota > Metazoa > Echinodermata > Echinoidea > Camarodonta > Strongylocentrotidae > Strongylocentrotus > Strongylocentrotus droebachiensis. The sequence continues at coordinate 1,308,306 of JAVYIG010000019.1, forward strand.
TTCCAATCCTTGTGATTTTACATAAATAAAATAGTGAGATAAAAAGTAACGTATTGCAAGAATATGCTGGTTAACTCAGCATATATTTTACATAAATAAAATAGTGAGATAAAAAGTAACGTATTGCAAGAATATGCTGGTATAACTCAGCATATATATATTCATGATAGTGCAGTACAACACAGAGAGATAATAATGGCTGATTTTACACCAAACAGATGGATATGGTTCTAAATATAGCTCAGTCTGTCGGGGAATGGAAGAAAGACGCATCAATTCCAAGCTTAGCCAAAATCCATTACTGGTGTGCTGGGAATGGTGAAAACCACACTAAAAATACAAATAAAAGCTTCATGAATTGTGTGTACCTGCACTTGCAGCTTGTACATATGGTTGTGTTAAAAAATGTCCATTCCCTGCTCGAAAGGATATGATATATTTTATAGAGATTTCAGATATTTTCTACCTTCTTATAGGAGTATTGTTTTTTCTCTCTATATGACGATTGTAGATAATAAAATCCTTTTTTGATAGACGTTTTAAGGATTTTTTCTGTTCTTTATTTGTTTTATGGAATGTAGATATTGGAAACTTGTTTATACTGTAGGTCACAGTGAGTACCATGTATAAATAGTGAACATGTTACAGTGTATTTGAGTTGAGTATTTAAGGTAAAAACTGCTTTGAAGTTTTGGTCAATCTCATGATTTTAAAACACTGAGTAAGACATAGATTTAAAACCTGTGTTTATGTTTAAGAAAATGATGGTGCTACTCTGGCAATCATATCATCTATTCAGGGCTTGATTGGCATCTTAAACTCCAATAGTGGATCGAGGGGTTAATGTCCCCTTTCAACCCCCCCCCCCCCCCCTCCAGCGGAATCTATTGATGTGTACCTAAAGTACATACAAATACAAAGGAAAAATGTAACACCCAACCTCCCGCTTCAAGTTAAGCTTTCAAAAGGCACCTTAAAACTGTTTTGATTTTGTTTGCTTGTCACAAATTTTTTCATGATAGCCCCCCCCCCCCCCCCCCCCCCCCAGCCAGGTGATCCTGGATCTGCCACTGAACTCAAATACGTTTGAATAGAGTTATAACACCCTTCTGGCTCTCAACAGAAGATTTGTTAGCTTAGGATCGCAAAGCTTCATGTTAGACCTTCCCTCTTCTCGAGATTTTAGCATTGTCAGGTCTCTGGACTGCGGCTAGCGGTCAGAAAAACGGCTCCTCCTTGCCACGTTACAGTGGAAACAAAATCAAATGTTGTCACCAGATGCTATTGTTTATCCTTCAGGTTAGAGAAAATCAATTAATATTGATGGACTTATTTGGATTATCGCCATGGCAACAGTCTCCTTTCCGTCTGCGTGATGATTATCGCCCTATCAGTTTCTCCTCAATTAGAGCTCTTACAACACTGTATATGTATGCCTCGAAGATGATAGAGGGATTTTCTTCTCAGAGCTGCTGTTAAACACTCCCACACAAACACTCTAAAACTTAATTGTAATGCCGTGCTTGGAATAAACATTGCAATTAGGAGTGTTATCACTGTTAATTTGTTCTTCGGTTTAGGAAGGCTTGTTGTTTTTGATACAGAAGTAGGATGTAAACTAGGCTTTCAGTTACATAACGCAATGGAGAATTGTAGGAGACAATATTTTCAGTGACTTTTTCTATTTTCAAAGTTATCAGGAACTTCTAATATTTGAATGTGAACAAATATTGTGTGTATATAGATATAAGGTCTATAGATCAGAGTTCTGTATCCAACTTGCATTCTACATGTATATCTTGACTCACATGTTAATTGCAGGAACATTGAAAAAATACACAGAAAAAGAGACAACGACAGTGGACTTATTAACAAAAAAACATATATCCTCAAATGGCTAACATATTTTCATTTTGTTTTATATCATTCTGTTAGAGTCAGTATGGCGATTTATTGGATTTGTTAATATTGCTGTACAGTTGACAACTAAATTATTCATACCCTTACGAGGTTTTGTAACCTTATAAGTATGTGAAAAATTAATTTATTCCAAATGATTTATGTTTCTTGAGAATGTGACATATTAAAGCTTACATCTATTGTATTCAATAAAGGCTCTAAATCAACAAGTTCATCTTTCATTTTGAGGTTATAAAAAAAACACGAAAAAATAACATCAAATTTACAAAGGTTATAAATAATGGAGTTGTCAACTGTATGTCATATGAAGATATTCTGAAATAGTATAGGAAGGAATGGTAAGATTGAAATGGTATCTGCCCAAAGCCAGAAGGGTGTTAACAGATACACTATTACATGAAGTCAGCGCCCTTCTGGCTCTCAACAGATGATGTCACAATCAATTATCATTCTCCTCTTTTTTAATTAGAACTGGCCTGCCCTTACATGCATGCAGTGGCACTCAAGATGTTTCATGAGACATTTTTCTCCATAGATACTTCTTGAGAAGTTGTTAAATAGATTCGCCGGGCAGCACAGGACTTCTCATCGGCATAATCAACGAAGATCCGGAACGTGCGGTTACGTGATGGAAGAATTCATCGATCGGAAGATGTACATTCGTGGGGTGGGGGTGGGGGGGGGGGGGGGTATGATTGAAATGATGAGATTTGCAGTTGGCTAATGTCCCTTCTCATCAGACTCTGTCCTGCCAAAAACATACATGTCATCACCCATGTGGACAGAGAAGATTCAGAATTTAAAGGAAGAATCAGGCTTTGGTTGAGTTGCCATCATGTTATCAGCTGAAAAAAAATATGTGTAAGCTAAGCAGAGAAATTGAATTGCTCTTGAAGGTTGAAAATAGCTCTTGGGCCAAAACTGCAAATGGACAACAGCCACCAAAAGAACCTAGTTCTACAGAAGATTTAGAAACAAAAACAAATTGTGCCAAAAGGCAAAAAATAAACTGCATGTTATTTTTTTATCAAGGTACTCCTTTAAACTTTGTTAAATGGTTAATTTTTTTAATCAAATACTTGATACTAATATGGCAGTTACATCACTACCATAAACATAATTACAAGCATGGATATTGAAAAGTATGCATCAAATCCAGAATATATACAAACAGCATTAACTTTTTGCATTTAGAACATAATTATATTGGTGCTGGAATATTCCATTGAGATTACCCATGATGTGGCTGTGAAATCACTGTTGCAACCAGGTAGTATTTCTTTAATATCAATAAACAAAACATAGGATCTTGAATTTGCTACATGCATGTACATTAACGTGATAAAAATCCTACTTTTTAAGAAATGCAGTATGATAAAAATAACAATATAATCTTTATTTCTCTCAAAATACAACAAAAAAAGGACACAATTTCTGTGACAAGCAAAAATGAAAAGGTCATTAGTCTTCATTTCTTCTTCCTCCCCCTCAATTTATGGTTGAGGCATGTACCCCCCACCCCCCCCCCCCCCCTCGTGCATCCTGGATCTGCCACAAGTAGAGTAAACACTCTTCTGTTCTTAAACTCCATTCAGAAACTTTAAACTCTGATCCTCCACATGGCCTAGCTAGATCACTGAGGTCCTGTATTACTGTGCCATCGAGGAAGGAGTATGGAATAGAGCGCATGCAGCTAGGATTCAGCTGCGCAGGAGAATTAAAGCATTCATCAATCAATAATTTGACATATACAGCCCAGCAATCATTAGGCGAGATTTCGGCCCGCTAAATCAATAAAGAAGCAGCAATGAGCCAGCTGATAAAAATACACCCTCACCCTCCTCCCTCTCCTCGCTCGCACACAGACAGCATAGGAGTATTATACCAACACACCGACACCGCGTCAATATAGACAAGCATGGATATCATATGTGGAGAGACGTATGCTGTTTCTGGGATACGTAATAGATATGGAGCAGCACTTGTATAGCAATCTGCACACGTGTGCGTGTGTCGGGCTGGTATTGTACTGCCATAAAACGATTCTGAAAAAACATGGCAAATTTTATCGGTCGTTATGTACTTGAGTTACAGGATTATGGCACCTAACGAGGGAGATTGTTAATGATCCAGGGAAAATTGGGCATGGAAGACAAATGATGTAATTAAGATTTACAGTTTACACATAATATATGGTACATGTACATACCTGATATATACTCTATGCGATATATATATGTGTAAACGGTAATTTTACAAGCTTAAACAAAGGGAAGCGATATTAGAACATTTTATATTTTATTCTGTTCATTGTAATGAAAAAGAGACTCCCATAGGTTTGATCAGTTGACCATGTACTGTAACAATTTCTTTTTTTACCGAAATTTTAAAAAAAAGGCATATATATGTTTTTTCTACTTTAATCATAACCATTCAGACAAGGAGTAATGATCAATAATATTAAACACAAAAGTAGATACAATCTTTACATTTAGCCGAAGAAGTCCTTTTAATTATACCATTTTAGCTTTTGCGATCCCTTCTCATACTTGACTTTCTCTACTTCTTGTTTTCTAACCATGTTATTGGAAAACTAATGAATATCATATAGGACAGGAAATTGATCAAATACCTTTGTAGCTAGCGCTCCATCTTAAATGCCATAGTGTATTTAGATCAGTGCAGCATTCACCGGCTGTATGGAGAATATATACATTGCATAGATGAGTACATATCAGTATGTACCAGTTGCCTTATAGCATTTGCATGCATTCAGAATCTGGTACATGATTAATTGTCCGTCTTTGCTACATGCAACGTGTAGATGCTATTGTTTCATTTAGATCTTGTACACAATTTCTGTCTCAATGATTCCTCTGTTGTAGACATAGAGTATCAAGATTGGAATCTTATCCCAAATGATGAGAATTATTGAGTAATTTTTTGTTCTTTTATTGTTGGATATTCAGTGAATTGATGTGCCAACTTCAAGAGGTATTTGTGTCAAAATTAGTCGAAATATCAGAGAGATAGTTATATTTACTGTTGAAATCCCTTTTTTGTTTTGTTGACAAACACAAATCTTTTATTCAATGTCATTGTTTTTTCTCCCTCAGCAAATTTGCTTGCCCCCCCCCCCCTCCTGAAGCTGGCTACGCCAATACACTATCTGCTGAGAGCCAGAAGGGTGCCACCCCCACTCAGTGTTCATAGAGTTAATGCCCTTCCAGCTCTAGGAAATGATTCTTTAAAAAGATAGATATTTATTGCAATGTATGTAAACATCGTGTCTTGATCAATTCCAAACAAATTGTAAATACTGTAACATCATATCCATGGATTACCCTTTGAGTAGCCCAATGCCCTCTGTTTATCATTTCCCCACCCATATTTCCATGGATTTAACCTTTTTGGATGTAACCTTTTGGTATGTCACTATTTATGATTTACTTCTTAGTTGTGGTTCGAAATTAAACTTGAAATCAGAATTTGGGTTCAATTTTTTTCAGGCACAGGATATTTTTGAGTTGAATAATATATATATATGCTGCCAGATGCTCGTATTTCATTTTATAAAATGGCTCTAGTATTTTAAGCATCGTGATTGGTCAATACGCGTCACATGGCATTGACAAATTTTTGATGCAAGCACGATTTTGCAGAAATGAGTGCAGAAAAAGCGCAGTAAAAAGTTATATTGCACGGCGCGTACGCGTGGCCATGGAGATCCAGTGCGCGCGCGTACGCGTAGTACTAGTACGCTCCCTCGAGTGCATTGTAGGCTATAGGCTACGCGTAGCTAATATTGTACGCTCCACCATGATCCCAAGCGCAGCGTACGCGTAGCTTAGCTCTAGCTAGCTAGCTAGAGCGGGGTATTATATTAGAAAGCAAATTTTTATTTTACTTTTGCCTTGGATTTAGACCCGTTTTGACTTTTGGATTTTATAATGAAGCCAGGAATTTCAGCTGTCTGATGTAGACTCGTCTCTAGACACCCTATGCATTTTATTTTTAATCAAACAATGAATCCCGTGGACTTTTTGGTAAGCCTGCAAGGTCTTAGACCCTCATTTTATTAGTAGAACCTCATTTTATTAGTAGAACCTCATTTTATTAGTAGAACCAACATAACTCTAGATCTAGATCGAACTCTAAGATCTAAACTTTTGTTTGTTGCTGTTTGTGTCGCTATTTTATAAAACAAATAACGCACTTGACCCTGTTGTGCGAAACGTAAATGCAGTGTTCGCTCGGTTTCTTCAGATGGTTCGCACTGTCAACTCGCCGCAAGCGGCTCGTTGCACAGAGCGGCACCAATCTAAAGAAACCTCGCGCGTACTGCATTCACCGCTATTGCACTCTGGGACGTGCGTTATTTGTATAATAATGAAAATCTATACAGCTATGATATGAGCCCACTTTGTTTTGCTGAATAATACATGATCAAGGAAAGGCAGCGGCTCAAAATATTTTATAGCTAAGGACAATATTAATGCTTCTAGATGCTGCTGTTTCATTTAAAGTTGTAAAGTGTATTGAGTCTGCTGAGATAGAGAAGGACATTATTGTTTACTTGCATCCCAGAATTAATGCCCTTATGGAACTCACCAGATATATATTCATGATAAACTATGTTTTGATGTGTAAATTGCTAGTAATACAAGGCAACTTGTAGACTACAATGTAGGGATTGGTTGCAACTGCATATACATGGTGCTTTCGGCACTGCAAACTCCTTGATTAACTCTCTGCAGTTTCCTCCATTCTGTTTTATGGGATGTCACTCAAAGATACCGTGGTGTTCAGCATCACCTCGTAATTTGTTTATTAACCATCCCCCCACTGACAAAAACCATCCCTTTTCATTCTCATCGCGCGACATGCTAAAGTAGGAAAAGACCATCAGGAACTTATGCCAGAGACAGATTGGGTAGTTCATCAAGGCAGTTTGTGTTTATTTTCGCACAGTGCTGTTGAGCAGTTTGGTGCAGGTATGAGGAACTACTGGTTTAGTGTCAACACGTCGTCCATCAGTTGGGCGATGATTGTTTAATGGGGGAATGTTCGGGGCTTGAAATGTCACACAAGATGACCCCCCAGCCACATATATACCTATCAGTATCATGTATTAGAAGAGAGAGAGAGAGAGAGAGAGATGGATGGATGGATGGATGGATGGATCTATAGATGGATGGACGGACTGATGGACGGACGGAGGGATAGACAGACATACAGACAGAGAGACAAAGGGGGGGGGGGGGGGGGGGATAGAGAGAAGGGGGAGAGGCAGACAGTGAGATAGGCAGTCAGAGAGACACAAACAGATATACCAATGGACAAATAGGTAAATGGATAAACAGACATCCTTAATTTCAATGCAGATTTGAGAAAGAGAGAGAGAGAAAGAAAGAGAGAGAGAGAGACGGACAGACAGACATACAGACAGAGAGAGAGAGAGAGAGAGAGAGAGTGTGTGTGAGAGAGAGAGAGAGAGAGAGAGAAAGAGAGAGAAGGGAGAGAGGCAGACAGTGATATAGGGATGTCAGAGAGACAAACAGATATACCTATTGACAAATATATAAATGGATAAACAGACACGTACCTTACTATCAATGCAGATTTGAGAAAGAGAGACAGAGAGAAAGAGAGGTACAGAGCCTGACGCACAGAGTAAAATGTATAAATATAATCTGATTTGTTTAATTTTTTCATCTTGGACCATTTTCAATGACTTGCCATCTAACCAAGATAACACAGTTCCTGTATAACACCGCACACTTGGTTTCCATAGAAACGTCCTTTGTCAACGAGAGTCTTCTGTCGCACTCAATGTATTTAGCTGTGGTTGACCATACTAAATAAAGCTCCGAAACCACAGCCATATCTTTCGTTCCATGGTTATTAAAACTCACCTGTTTATTCTTAACATTGCGTTAGTTGGGTGTGTGTGTGCTCATATATACTGTTGCAAAACGTGTGTTTGTATAACTTAGGTAAAACAAGGTTGGTTGTACATATTGTGTCTATAGATATAGCCTTATATTTATACCACAGCCACCTACTTCTTCCAATGCATAATACAATTCACCTGTTATTTTCAACATTGTGTTAGTTGTGTGTGTATTCATACAGTTGGAAAATCAAATATTACGATAAACAAGATTTGTATTAATAAATACATTATTTTGAGAACGTTTTCACTATCATTGACCATATCGTGTGAAGTGTTGAAACCAGAACCTACCTCATTTTATGCATGTGAAAATTCACTTGTTAATTAAACATTATGTAAGTTAAATTTGCCAGTGTTCATACAGTTGGAAAAAAAATTGGGAAAATGCGCAAGATTTCTAGAGATAAACAATTGATTATTTAGAGAAGAGTCCATTAATGGTTGACCATATCATGTATAGCCTTAAAAACCACAATCACGTTTTTAATTCTATGCAGATTAAAATGCACCTGTTTGTTTGTAACATTATGTTTAATAGTTGGGTGTGTACCCATACAAATAGCAAGATTTAGATGACATAAGCCTAGATTATTCCCATTGTTTTTAGTATGATTCAACAATGGTTGACTACATCATGTATCCCTTTCAAATCACAATTATATATTTTCATTTTATGCACATTAGAATTCACCTGTTTGTTTTCAACCTTGTACTACATAGTAGTTGTGTGTGTTCACACATTTGGAGAGCAGTTCGCACTTGAGATGTCAGTACATCAAACATGTTATTTTGAGAGCTCGTCTCCAGGGCCGGAATAGTTGCTTGCTTTGGAGTCATGAAACCTTTATGGAGCTTGCTTGGTGTAGCAACAGGTCATGTAGAATATTGTAGATTATATATATACTTTATACTTTGTCTTATTCCTCTGAATCATATTCCTTGCATCATATCACAAGGGCATATAGAGGCATAGATATGCCTGTAATTTTTAATTTGATTATTATTCATTCATGTATTAATTGATTGACTAGCAGGACCCGTGGAAAATCCACGGGATTCTAGGGGGAGGGGAAGGGGAGGGGGCGGTAAATAGAAAGAGGCCTATGTGCTATCGAAAATAAAATTTGATTATATTTCTATAGGGTCTAGACGATTTTTATAATATACGCTGTTTGACCATGAATGGCACACCATAATACCCGTTTTAATGCATTGATTTGATGAAGGAACTGTATCATAGTAAAAGTATTCTATCCAGCATGGCTATGTTTTTAAACGACCATCTGAATTGTCTTGTGAAAACTTTACTTTGAAAAATGATTATTGAAATTCAGCATAAAACTATACATGGGCAGAATGATCACAATCTAAGCTCAGGTTTCATACCTCTATAGTCACGAAACTATATTGAAATAGGGGCAATAACAGCAATTTCAAAGTGTTGTCGAGTCTCAGCTCACACACAGTCACAGTTCCGACAGTGCTCGGCAGCAGTGGCGCACTGCACTGTCCGTGCGTGGACTCGAGCCCCACGGCAGCTACCTTGCAACTGGACTGTCAATTACAATGAATTTCTTGTGAAAACTTTACTTTGAAGAATGATTCTCAAAATTCAGTAAACATGAACAGGATAATACCAAAGTAACCCTGCTTGCATACCTCTATTCACGCACGTAAACTATATACAAATCACGGCAATCATCATAGAATCAGAGTCGAAGCGACTGAGCTGTGCGTGTGACGGTGAGCGTAGAATCATCGCACACATTATACATGTACGTTCGTACACGAAGCAGGTCCGCCTGGCCTACAAAGCATATCCTATAGAAAGACGCATAACACAGGTAAGCCCAACCCGTGAGAGCGTGCATTTTCTACATGCCATCACCCGGGTAATTCATCTGTTAATGTGTATTTCTCTTACATGCTACAAAGCATATCCTATAGCAAGATATCTAAACTCGGGCTAAGCCACACCCGTTATTACGTGATGTGCTACATCCATTGACAGAAGTAGATTCTCGTCCGCTGTGTGTCTCTTTGTTGATTGCACAGAGGGCGGATGCACGCCTTACCGAACTCACTCTTGCGAGTTCGTCGCCTCCTGGCAATCCGCGACGCCCGCTGTACTTTCGTCCACCCGTCCTCCCCGGAACCTCGAATACCACGTTAAACGGCATGGACGTCGATCGCGGGGTCGACGTGGCACGCAGGTTACGGGAGACATGCCTCGTGTAATTGTGTTGCCGTTACCGCGCCACGGCGGAGGCGGGCGTGGTCGGGGAAAGGCATTTTTGAGGAACCGTTTTGCCCCGTTTTGGACCCCCCGCGGCGATTTTGCGTATTAATAATATAGATAGATTGATCTTTTTTTTTGGGGGGGGGGGGAGGGGTGATATATCCCCCAACGATTCAGGAGATGATTCATGCATATAAATACAACTGATACTGCATTATAAATGTGCTCCTTTTTTTTCTTCTCGTGATCCTCAACATGTTAAAACCTCTTCACTAGTTGTATATCTTACACATGTTTTTGTGTTATCGCTATTGCGATAACGCCTTGTTCAAATTGTACTCGTGAACAAAATCAGAACCTGTTGCTATTGCAGATATATTTTATCTAGTATCTGCATGTTGTATAAGTCTATAATTTTTATGGTGATCTGAAAGAGAAAACAAGGTAATAAACATGTGTAATAGGAATGATGTAAGCTGGAACTGTCATGTTTTTTTCCCATGGATGATGATCGTTAGCATCGATCATTGCCCAAATTCCTGGAAGGCATTTAGAAATTGTCACGGTAATGAGTGGATTGCTTTCTGAATAACAAGAGAAATGTTATTTTTGTTCCTTTGATATCACTGCACAAGTTTGTGCATGTGGACAGATTCACAAACCAAATGCAAGTAAAACATGGTGTACTCTTTCATGTGACTTTGTAATGGTTTACATTAGAGCAATGTATCATTATAGCTCCGAGGCAATGCTATATGCTCCTGGAATTGCGTTTGTTTTGCATGGTTCAGAAGAAGTAGACTAAACAGAATTAATATTAGACAGTCTTGCAAATTAACTGTTTATCTCATGCCATAACACATATATACTGATTATTTTTTTCTTATGGCCTGGCCAAAGCCTCAAGCAAAATAGAGCCGGTTCGGATTAGAGAGAGAGAGAGAGAGAGAGAGGAAGAGAGAGAGAATCTGTTGCATCCATCATGAATCTATTTGTTTGTTTGTTTGTTTGCTTTTATTTCTGCGTTCAAAATAATACAATACATAATATAATATGTGTTTACAAAGATAATATACAAAACAATTCATAAGATAAACAATATAGTCATGATACATAATGAATACAAAATAAGGAAGTGAGCTTAATTTTTTTTTTGTAGATATATATCCATATATACGCATATATACCCACATATACATATATACATATACACAGCACATGCATACATACATACATACACATACACATATACACCTATAGATACTCTCACATATAATATAATATAATATAACACATATAATATAATATATAATCTAATCAATGAACGCAGGAGACCGCCATCGTGAGCGGTAAGGCTTGAAATTGATGGCGGCCTCATAAAAAGATTCGTGACTGAAATTGATATTTACTGGTCAAGTGGGTGCATTGCAGGTGCAGGTGCTGGTGCTGTATGTAGCAGTTGAGTAAAATGAGGATATTGAATGACGAATGTGAATATTTATGTGAATATATTAATTTAGAGTATGGGATTCATACGATTGAATGATAGTTTTTTTTAGAGTGGCTTTCAAGGAGTATATGGTCGAACAAGATTTAATATTGTCTGAAAGATTATTCCAGATGTCTGGACCATGATGACGAATTGATTTAGAGGCAATTAACAGTCTTGGGTTTGTGAGATGAAAGTTTCCGGATATGCGAGTTGGGTAGGTATGGACAGAGCTATTGAACTTAAACATGTCATCAAAAGACGAAGGGAGCAGATTATTAATATACTTAAACATAATGATAGCTATTTGAATAGTATATAAGTCGGCAATTTTTAGTGCTTTTTGTTTAAAAAATAAAGGATCGGTGTGGGCCAAGTAGTGCGAACCTGTACAAATGCGAATTGCTCTCTTTTGTAGTTTAAAAATAGGAGACAGCTTTGTAGAACCACAACTAGCCCAAACAACGTTACAGTAGGTTATATATGGGAGTACTAACGAATTATACAATAAAAATAAAGTTTTATGAGGTAAAATAAATCTTAACTTGGAAATTATTCCAATACTTTTTGAGATACTTATTATGATATGGTGCAGATGTTCATTCCAAGATAAAGTTTGATCTATGATAACACCTAAAAATCTAGAGTGAGTTTTCTGCTCTAATGGCATGCCGTCAATCTGTAAGTGAATTGGAGTATCAGTAATATGAGAATGGTGTTTAAAATAGATGAAGTGGGTCTTTTTTGTGTTCAAAGATAATTTGTTAGCTTTAAACCATTGTGATACTTTGTCTATTTCATGATTTAATATGTTGTTTAAGGAAGTGAGATTTTTATGAGAAAAAAAGATATTTGTGTCGTCGGCGAATAATACAAAAGATAAAATGGAGGAAGTATTAATAATGTCATTGACATATAGCAGAAATAACAGTGGGCCTAGAATGGAGCCTTGAGGGACACCACATTGAACTAAAAGTGAATCAGAGTCATAACCATTAAATGTGACATATTGTCTTCGATTTCTTAAATAATCTTTAAACCAAAGGAGTGATTGACCTCGTATACCATAATAATTAAGTTTTGAAAGTAAAATATCGTGATTAAGTGTATCGAATGCCTTACTGAGGTCACAAAATATACCAATGACATGTTCTTTGTTAGCTATGGCGTTTGTAATTTTATCATAAATTTGGATTAAAGCCAGGTTTGTTGAGTAATTTTTTCTGAAGCCATATTGATTAGAAGTTAGCAAATTGTGTTTGTTGATAAATTCATAGAGTCTATTATATACTATTTTTTCAAAAATTTTGGATATACTTGGGAGTAGAGATATGGGGCGATAATTCGTAATTTCATGAGGATTGTCTTTTTTGAAAATTGGATTGATTTTGGCGATTTTGAATAAGTCCGGAAAAACACCTTGTGATAATGATTTATTGAAAATGTGACTAAGAGGGTTAGCAAGTGGGTGGATTATTTCTTTTAAAAGAGACACACTAATTCTATCATGCCCGTGAGATTTGGAGTTGTTAAAAGAACGTGTAATATTGATAATTTCGGTGGGGTTCGTAGGGCTCAAGAACAGAGAATGTGGATTAGGTTGGGGGAGATAATCCGTGAAATGCGCATTTCGGCTATTAATCTTGCTTGCAAGTTCGGGTCCGATGTTTGTAAAAAATGAATTAAATGAGTTTGCATGAAGGGAAGAGTCAACTTTAGAACCATTTAAAGTCATATCATCAGTAGGTGGGGGATTTGCCTTAGTTCCCATAACCTCTTTGATGACTTTCCATGTTGCATTAGTATTTGAACTGACGTCCTTTATTCTATTAGCATAATACATTTTACGTGATATACGAATTAATTTTGTCAACTTGTTGCGATATAACTTGTATGTTTTTTAATTGGCTTCAGTAGGATTGTGTAAATGTGATTTGTAAAGGCGATTACGTGTCTGTATTGATTTCAAAAAACCCTTTGTTATCCAAGGATGTTTGGGGGTTTTTCTATTATTTTTTACTTTACCTATGGGAATATTTTTTTCATAATAATGTTGTAATTTATTATTCAAGAGATTATATGATATGTTCGCGTTAGCTTCATTGTATACATCCTCCCATCCCTCAATTAATAAGTCTTGCTTCATTAATTCAATATTACGTTTAGATTCTTTTCGATATGTACGTTGGTTTAATGATTTGGGGCATGGTAGTTTTAATTCACAAGTTAAAAATATTGGTAAGTGGTCTGAAACTTCAGAGCATAGAATTCCTCCTATCATTTTGTTATTCATGTTGTTATGTACGTTGGAAAAAATGTTGTCAATTTGAGTTGATGAATGAGGGTTAATTCTGGTGGATTTATTGATGAATGAATGGAAGCCGAATGAGTACATAAGTTTCATAAAATTGTTTGAGTTATTATTGACGACTGAGGGTAAGAAATTGATATTAAAATCTCCAAGAATAAAAGTATGCTTATTTTCATTACCTATTGTATAGAGATATTGCTCAAGTTCCTTATAAAATAAATCAAGATTAGAGCCTGGCGGTCTATAAATCAAACCTATGATGATATTCTTAAATCCTGTGTTTTCAATTTCAATGAATAAAGTCTCTGCATGTAACAGTTTCGCATCGGAACGGATCTTAAATTTCAGTTTTTCAGCAATGTAGAAGGCCACACCTCCGCCTCTTTTTCCTTTGCGATCTGCCCTTATCAACTTATAATTTGGTAAATTAAACAAATCTGGGGAATTTTCATGTAGCCATGTCTCGCTAATACCAATAACAGAGAATTTGAAATTGTTTAACGTGTGTAAGAGATTTTCAAAATATTCGAAGTTTCTATTCAGACTTCTTAAATTTGCATGTAGAAGGGAAATTTCATTTGGATTACTATCAAACATGTTATTGAATTCTTGAGGTGTGTAGTATTTGCTATTGTATGAATTTTCTATGTAATTATCAGGAATAAAAGAGAGTGACTCCATCAGAAACGATAAAATGTAAAGTACCAGATATTATGTAAGGGATCAACTGCAAGCGTGCTTGTGGTGTAGGTGCGTTTGCAAGTGACTGAACGTGTGTTCGTGTGTGTCAGTGGTGCTGATGTGCAGTCAATATCAATATAAAGTTCATCTATACAAATAATAAGACCCATCTTGGTCAGCATAAGAAAATCACTGGAAGCAGTAGAGCAGAGCTCAACCACCTAAGAACATATATATAATAGTTGAAATAATTTACACATAAAAGAATAATAAATAAGCGGTCACATAAGGAGCAAACCCAGGAATATATTTTTTTTTATCATAAAGTGCAACGAAGCCATACGTTAAATAAGCTCAGGGGTGTGAACAATGTAGGAATATTGATTATATAAATGTGATAAAGAAGCATGAGTGGATCAGGATCCACTCAGTGTATCCACTGAGTGTATCGGCCTTCAAAATTTAGATAAAATAAAATGAAAAATATGTATGTTTGTTTTTTGTTTGTTTGTTTTTTATTTTTTATTTTCCTATCTTCTGTATAATAGTTACTGTCATAACCAAAAATAGTATTCCTCTTGTAAACTTAAAGGTTAGCAAGGAGTGCAAGATATTAAAAATTTGAGATTAAAGTAAGTACATAGCTACTGAGTGGTTACATACATTTCACATTGTATTGATCAGATTCAAAATTAATGATCGCCTTTTACACCAGGTGTAGTAAAGTAATTCCACTTTCGTGTTGCCTAACATTTCAGAAAAATAGAGGTACAATAACAATTAATCTTGCGTAGCCACACCCCCTATGATCAGAAACGTGGATGCATATATGTTAGTATATACATGCGTGTAAACAAGACTGATATGAAAAATACAGAAGTCTGTTACAAAACTCTATCAATCAGCATCGAAATACTATTGCATTATTTAAAGTACATGTAAGAACTTCATTGTAGGCTTATTGCACTCAAGTACATGCAGTCTTTACCACAGACTGGTAACCATTTTCATTGCTTCTACTAGTAAAAAAAGAAAGGATTACCATTAAAGAAAAATCTGTGATGAAATCAAACGAGCAAATCCCAAAATAGTTCTGGTAAACAAAAAAACCTGACCTTCAAAGATCATCTGTTTTTAACACTGTTGTTATGTTACACATCCCCTGCATGTCATGCATACGTCAAACAGTATGTGAGGGACTATATCCTCTTTTCAGAGCCAGAAGGATGTTAACTCTGTGTTTAAGTATATGAGTTAATGCCCTTCTGGCTCCAAACTGATGATATTAAATCTGTAGGCAGGTAATATGAGGAAGATAAGTAGAAAGGAACATTATGAAGAGACACAAATTGCAATGTAGTTTGATATTTATTAAACAGACTTGGTAACATTGTAAACATAAGAGAAAGGGGTGACTTCAATGCTAGATGTACATTTTAAGATAATCTGAAAATTTGAGTGAAAACGGACCATTATTAATGATACAAATAGGGAAAAACTGATCTGATCGATTTCTTAATTCTCCCAACTATATTATTACAATTTAATTACATTTTAGGTGAATGTAAATCGTCAAAAAGCAATAAATTGACTCTACATACCATTCCAGACATTCAAATGTTGACAGATTTTTAATAGCCTGTTTTATGTCTTTTTTTCATGAAAAAACGGTTGGGAAAATTAAAAAATGGTTGGGAGAATTTACTGTTATCACTGTTAGAGAGTGTTGACCAGTGTCGTCTTCAAAGAAAACCATAGATATATCCGTGGTTTGTAAATTTTTTCAGGATTTTTTGCATGTTATAGGGTTAGTACAGTAGAAGGAATATAATAAGTAACAGAATACAACAATTATGCAATTTTTTCTTCAACTTTCAATGATGTTACCGAGTCACTTTAAACAACTTCATTTAGCTATTTACAGCCTTTTCATATCTGTTTATATACCACTACATGTTCAGTTGGAAGATATGCTGCTTACGTCAGACAGTATGTGTGGGACTATATGAAATCTGTAGGCAGGTTATTAGTAGAGCAATCAACCTCTGTCAGGGATACAGTATAGTGATGGTGCGGATGAGAGAAAAGGGCAACACCCGGACGTTGACGTCGGGCACAAAGGTTCACTAATTAGTCGGTCTATATATTTAGAGTCATACCAAGGCTTAGACTTTAATAGCCATATTGATTTGCAATTGAGGTCTCGTAATTGCCTTAAAATAGTTGCAGTAGATGTTCAAAATCATTCACAAAAAAGAAGGATTCTGGCTGTTGACAGGATGTGTTTGTAAAAATTGGATGTTGTAGCATAGTTGTTGTAATATGGCATGGAGAAACTATCAAAGGGTACTTTTGCATCTGAAATTTTACAACTTGTAGCCTAAAAACTGTCATGACTGTGTTGTGTCAAAAATACTGAGTGTGACTATATATTCATGTTTCCATTTACCTTGTATTTGATTAAATATCATGTAGTTTCATTTTTTGGTGACAAAAACTGTTACTATCCCTTCCCCAATAGGCTCTGTATACGTAGCCCAAGTTACAATAACGTAGATCTGCAAATCTGAAATAATAGGAATAATATATATATAATAAGTCAGTTCTATACTTCATTTTGGGGTTGGTTAGTATACTTTCAATATTCATTAATCATCAATTATTATGACATCTCCAAATTAATAGTTAATGCAGAGTAGGATAGTAAGTCTTTACTATAAATAGTTCATTCTTTTCTCATTTTTCCAGCCTCTCCATTCAATTTCAATTATGAATGAACATGGCTATTGTATCCTTAGTTGAAACAAGACTCTACTTACATCTTCTAACCTCAATCTGATCCTCCATTTAAAGATTAGATTGCATACTGGTCTTGCAATTCCATTGTAAGAGGCGCTTTACAAAAGCAACTGAGAAAAGTTGATTATTTAGTTCATAATTATTAATGTACAATATGATGTTTGGGCATCATTCAAATGATAAGAGATGGACTCACTCCTGCTAAAAGTCACATGCACTGCACACAGAAGTGGTCATATAGGACTACACATACATGTGGCATGAAAGTTTGGCCCAAACTATTGAGCTATTTTTCATTTGTAATGTGAGGGCATTTAAAGGGCAATCCTTTTCTTGAGGACATTTCTTTTGTGATATTTTTCCAAACTGCCATATACACCATGTACATGAACCTCGGTCACACCGCCCAAACCAACTCCATATTGACTTCTAACCAACCGATTCTTGGCGATTCAGTGTCATGTCATTGTGTGTTTGGTCTGTTGTCTGGGTGGTATCGGTCTCGGCATCACTAGGGTAATCAAAAGAACACAAAAGCTCAAAAATTACATTTTACATTTACAAGAACTAGAATTTCTCTTTAATGTAACCAGTGCTTTACAGCTAGGCGGAGCTGCAGGCTGTTACAGAGGCGGCTATAAAGGGGGTAATCAATATCAGTGTGTGGCTAGCGGTAATCAAGTGTACGGTGTAACTATCACGGGACTCGGCGGCTGCGTTCACACGCATGAGCTCTAAGAGGAGGCGCGGTGGCCCAGTGTTAGAGCAGTGGTCTCTTAATCGGGAGGTCCCGGGTTCGAAACCGAGTCAGCACTCTTGCCCTTTGCTATTAGGCACAAATCCTCATTACGAAGTCCCTTGGAGAGGACTTAAAGTCTTAAAGCCTCTTATAGCTTTAGGAGTAGGTGCAATGGCCCAGTATTAGAGCAGTTGTCTCGTAATCGGGAGGTACGTCCCAGGTTCGAAACCGAGTCAATGCGCTTGTGCCCTTTGGTAAGGCATTAATCCTCATTACCAAGTCCCTCGGAGAGGTCTTAAAGCCGTCAATCCCCTGGTTGATTAGGTACAAGCATATAATGCTTTCTTAGCAGTCGGGTAAAACAATCATAAAACCTAAAAGGGCAGTGTAAATACTCCAACACACATGTACATTGACCGTAAGTTATATACTGTAGATGCTCAATGGAAGATGCAAAAATAGAAAGGGTTATCAACTTGGGTATTTCCATCAGCCTGTTGAAGGGAGTATGGTATCGACATGAAGATGTAGAAAGGGGCAAGCCAGTGGATCACTTTTTTTCTAATTTCAATTTCAATTCAGTTTTTGTTAGATAATTATATAAACATTTAAAAGATGGTACAAGAATAACGCCCAAAGACTAAAAAAAATCATGATTACAACAATGGGTAAGTTAAAAAGGACTTGAATTTTACAGTAATGAAATTAAAATAGATTAACATATGAAGCAGATTGTTGAATATATATTATAGTATTAATGACTGCTTTGAGAGAAATAGTTGTTTTTATATGCTCAAGGGAAGGTTAGAATTGTGCTATTACCCGAGGCGTGCCGAGGGGGCCCACTTGTAACCCTCCCGAGAGCGTATAAAAACAACTATTTCTCGAATATTAAAGCAGTCATTAATACTTTTATATGCCGAAAAAAATAGACTAAAAAATATTTTTTTTTTTTTTTTTTTTTTTTTTGTCGAAGATGAGATTTGAACTCTTGCGTACAATAAGTGATGTATCTAAAACCAATGCCTTATACCACTCGGCCATCGCGCACTGTTACCATGCTTGGCAGTTTTGTACAATATATACATTAAAATGGATTGAAACCGGCTTCGCGTGATGAATGCTTCGCAAAAGCTCCATTAAACGGACCCTTCTTTTACTTTTGCAATGCATATTGGCACGAACTTAGATCAAGATCTATCGGCAGATGTTGTTTTTTTGTTTTTGGAAGTTTATTTTCGTCTTCATGTCAACAATGCGAGATAAAATTGTCGGTAAGATCGATCGAGATTCAATTGTATTGAAATTACCGACCAATTCTTCGCACACATACGGTATCCTCGATCGCTCAAACCATTTTTTAACATGTAAACCTATGGGGTAACCATGGAGACTGACCTATTTTCCCAATAACCATGGTTATTGGGAAAATAGGTCTGTTTTTACAGGAACAGTTAAAGTTTATGAATGCAATTTCGACCAGTCAGATTGCTGGATTACTTGAGTGAGGTATATAAATTATGTTGGTGAATGATAAAGAAACCTAGGTGTATTTAAACAAAGCTAGAATTAGAAATAGGCCCCAAACCATATTATCGTAGAATAGGTAGATGGTTATTTGCTAGTCCCAGCTCTTTATTACCCTGGTATACCAAGATATTTGATATAACAAGTTGACATTTATGCTTCCCGTGTCCCCATTGTATCAAATTTATATTGTAATCTAAATTTAATCTACAATTCATTATAATAATAATAAAAATACTCAGTTCTTTTATAATAGCGCAGAACACAGTATAGGATAGCATGTCCCTATGCGCTTTAAATAGAAAGGAAAGAATTTCAAGAAAGAGTCATACAAATTAGAAAATCCACGTATAAGCAAAAAAGTACATGTAGTGTTGGGCGCTGAGTTCATGGGTGTGTACTTTTAACATTGAATAAATAGCTTTTAAGAGATATCTTAAACTGGTTTAAAATATGTGATGGAATGATACGCAATGTACAATCTTTAGTGTAATATCACTTCATTTATTCTGTTGTACCCCATGCATGCTGTTGTCTTTTGGTTCCCAGAGTGGCAGTATTCCTGAGATTGTGATACATGCTCTTAATGAGTTATCCTCTCCGATTCAAACCCTCACAACCCCTTTGATCATTAATGACAAACCTTCTGTCATCAGTAATTCAACGTTGATGAATGGGTCCCCTCAGATTCATTATCCTGTAGCGTTGCCACCGTACTACCGTATTCTTCGAAAAACAATGCACAGAGAAAGAGATCCATCGAGGTAAATAATTGCGATTCGGCTCTCGAAGCAGCTGAGTTCTCATATGAGCCACTTCTGGGAATATGGGGAGAGATTTAGCTTGCATCAGCGAGAAATGTTCAAGTAGCTGTGAAGTACCTCTTAGAAATGTTATCGATTGGGCATTTCCTTTCGATGTTTTTACCCATTTTGTGTATTATAATAGAAGAACGGGCCTTTGCTTAGATTTGTGTGCAGGTGAAGAATGGGGGAAGCATGCGGTTACTACTTTTGTAATTATAATTACTGTTTCCTTTGGTCGTCAATATAAACTGTCATGTAATGACAAGAGAGAGCTAGAGAGACAGAGAGACAGAGAAAGAGAGAGAGAGAGAGAGAGAGAGAGAGGGAGTGGGGGGGGGGGGGGGGTCAATGTATAAGGGAGTGAGGGGAAGAGTTAATAGAAAGAGAGAGAGATTGAGAAAGGAAGGAACATTAGAGATTAGAGATTGTTGAGAGAATCCAAAACGCACAGTCAAGGAAGGGAGAAATTGTAAATTCAATGAAGAGAAAAGTTACAGAAAGAGAGAGAGAGAGAGAGAAGGACTGAAAGATACAGAGTATGAGAGACACACATACAAAAAATAAAGAAAGGGGGAGGCGTCACTATACATTATGAAGCAAAAAGAATGTTAAAAATAGTAGCGAATGCACCTATATTGCTCGATGAAATCAAAGCAAGTGTTGATGTGTGTTAATCTAATGCAGATGTGAAAACACATTCTCCCAAACTACTCATCTGAAAATAATCATCTTCCCAACCCAACCATGCATGCATGAACTCATTCAGCTATCGTGTTCAGATGTTTTTGTTGTTTTTCAATGTTGCAGCATCACTAATGATGATCCAAGTACATGACGAAGATCTCTTGCCATATTGCGAGCAAATCAGGCCTGAAGCAAACGATCGGTCATTATGGTACATTGTTCTACTCATCAGCTCTCTCTCTCTCTCTCTCTCTCTCTCTCTCTCTTTCTCTCTGTCAGCTACATTGCTAGCTGGCAAGGCTGTTCTACTTGAGCTGGTTCAGAGTTAGTTCCCACTGCATGTAATGTTATAATATTGCTACCAGTCCACAGTAAGAAATGACATTAAGAATTACTGTGCTCTCACAATCCTGTTGTAAAACCTGGGCCCCGTCTTGATCCAAATCAATCGCAAGTCCTCCAATCAAGCGTAAGTTTGCAGTCTCTTTTATCTCTTATGTACATAGTTGCAATTGATATCAATCGCAAAAAAGTCGCGATTGTCATCAACTTTTTGTAAGACGGGGCCAAGAACATTTTATAACATAAAACACATCTAAAATTGTTTGTGATAGCTGTTTTTTGTGGCAAGAAACTTTGGCAATTCACACATACACAGTTTAGATGGTGTAATTCATTATTTTGGAAGCATAAACTTTGGTAAAAATGTGGACCACTGTCATCATTTATGGCAGTTTCTGATTTTACAACATATGATTTGATATTGGAGTAGGGCTTATTGTGCTTATACATTTGATGTTAGGATTTTTCATTTTGACATAACCTGAGCTAATTTGTTTCCACTGCTCATAACTGCTGCAAATGCAATTGGACATCATTTAAATCAGCATCTCTCAGCCCCATGAATTCACTTTATGAAAAGAAGTTGCTCACCATGCATTTTAATTTCCCTAATGCTATATCTTGGCAGTGGGAATCACTTTTTGAACTTGTCTGCCAAGCGGGGATACTTACTATATGCCAAGGCCGGCCGGGATAACATGGCGCTGGAGACTGAACCGAAGGCGGAATGTCCGGAATGCCTCGGTGCCATTTATTGGAATGTAATCTGGCAAGGCCGATTCTGAGCCAGAAAACATTTCGCTTAATGAGGCCGCAGTATAAAACAAATTGATTTGGTTATCAGCCCAAAATAGAGGTACTTTGAAGTCTTGGAGAAAGAAAGACAGGATTTATGATTATTTCGTCAACTGTAGGATGGTGGAAAAGTTCTGTTAAACAAAACTCTTTGAAAAATGATAATTGACTTGAGATGGAAGAATGGGCTAGATTTAAAGAGAATTGGTCATTTATTAGGAATACGTCTGCTGAGAGCTACGTTGTAGAAGGGCATTAAATCTGTAAAAAATACTTGTGGCTCTCAACAGCAGGAATCAGATATGGTATAGGATTGATTTTTGTTGGGAATTCAGGTATAAGAATTGCTAAGTTTTAAAGAGAATTGGTCATTTGTTTATATGGACTCAGATATAAGATTGGTGTAAACGGATGTCTTAGACACTCTGACATTGCCTGCAAGAGCCAGAATGGCATTGATTCTTATTTATAATTACAGAAATAAATTATCTTAGTAATTTCATTCAATGTAGCAAATGTCATTTGATACGTAATAAAAAGCAAATATATTCTACATCTACACAGTTCTTCATCAGTTAACTGAACCTTGGTTTATCATAGTCTGTATTTACTCATAACAAAACTTGATGACAACAAACTTGTATGTAAACAGAAGCAGAGTTGTTGATACTTGATCATGATAACAGGAAAACAAAGTCAGTGGGATAGGCGCTTGTATCAAGGGAAGATCTCTATTTATAGGAGCCCCCAGACAAGCTCCCCGCATGATATTCTTGGCAAGATATCATTGGGAAGATGTATAGGCCTACAGAGGAGTTTCAAGTTCTATTATGTCATAGGAAACACTGTCAACTCTCGGTAGCGCGAATATTGATAATGCTTTCACCACGTGCAGTGATGAAATATTGTCAGCCCTGAACTACGGATGCTCGTAATGAGTTTTGTTTCAAGTTGAATATGTGCAGTGTCAGGTTACTTAGAACTGTAGGCGTTACTAATGAAGTGATATATGGATACAAATGATGTGTTTTATTTTGTAGTATGCACCATAGAAACTATACTTGAGACCAATGAACAAATTATAATAAGTAATCAGTTCTATATAATTGATGTCATCTCCCTTTTCATGTGTATGTCATGTGATTTTTGTTGGAGCTGAATGCCTGAGGGCAACAGAGATAAGATTCACTTTTGAGCTCCTTTCAATTAATGTGCATGTTCTGTTATTATTGTTGATATGAAGAACAGAGTAATAAAAACAAGAATATACAACAACAAATTTGTAGGGGGGGGGGGGATAATGTATCTTATAGTGCATATTGGTACATGAAAATAACTATACAAAGAACTGAAAAACATCAGTACTGAATGCTGATATACCGTATGGTCCAACCCCTTGATCATGTAATGCATTTCATGATTGCAATGATTTCAGTGGTTTTAAAATGCATTCCTGTGATTTCACAATCAAATGTATTGGTTTCAATATATGCTGGTACCAAATGTGTTACTCTCTGATTAATACTTTCACAAATTCATTTCTAAACATTGTGTTCAAGTTCTATTATGATATAAATTCTGTTGTTATGCTGTTGCAGTTGCATCTTCAACCTTTTTATTTAAGCTCATATTTGTTCATCTTTTCTTAAGTTTAGAGCACATTTATAACCTAAGAGGAACAAATATGAACCTTGCAAGTGTATAGGAAAGCCTCTTTTGTTTACCAAATCACTAATGTGTTGCATTCTAGAATGCAATTGATTTTTTTTAAACATAACATGGTACCTATAAGATTGTACAAAATATGGGACCTGTAGGAATACTCCTCAGAAGATGGAGATGGTGCACACATTGTGTATAGACATACAATCCATTGGCTAAGGTATATATTAAAGGCTGGAAATATAAAGTGCTATGATATTGTGATTAACATATATATGTGTATGTTATGTGTACTAGCATTTAGATTATTTATTTGTACATAATCATCTACATGAGATGTAGACACATTTTCATTCAACAATTCTATATTCTCTACAGTACAGGTAACATCGTGTTATCCTAAAACATTCTACACTTCACAATGTATACGGCAATTACTTGTCTCGCCCCTAACATATGGAGGAACTCATCATTCTCATAATAATTCTTTATTGTGTTATAAACCTGTCCATACACAGTCTACAAATCTAGAGCTGTATCATATACTTTGCAATGCCTCTTTGCCCAGTGACAGGGACAGGGTTGTAATTACCTTTGCCAAATAGATTCTGGTGAGCATTGTAAATAAAAGTCAAGAATAGTCTTCCCCCAGACTTTGAGTCATACACCATTCATCAATAACTTATTTGGTTATAAGGGGGAGGGTCTGCTCTTGAAAACTACCACTCCCCCGTGGGCTGTAATCATTAAGCATTCACCATACTCGCCAAATTGGCAAGTCCCTGGGACGAGATCATTTTAATGTGAAATACACGTTGTAAATTCATAGCTTCAAGTGATTCCTATGCACACTCTCCGCTGCAAGCAGGAGTATATATAGCCTGTCAGTTAATTTCAGAAGCCAGTTATGAAAATACACGGCTTCATTCTGCCCCAAACTTGACCCAAAGATGTGTATTTTAGTAGGTTTTTTATACATGAAAATGTTTAAACAGGTGATGGCAAATTTGAATGTAAAGATGAGATTAACATACAAAAACCTTACGGCCATACAATAAGAACTTTATTTATTTATTTCTGTCTAGCTTGAACGTCATAATGAAACAGAGCAAAAATCACATGTTTAAAGATAAAGGTGAGTTCTGGTAATGCGATTGCATTGTGAAAGAAAAGGTGTGGAATGAATCAGAAACAGTTGATCATGTAGCATGTAAGTATTGGTGTGTACTGCAAGGTTCTGGAGTCATCAAAATCATAATAAATTTGGCCCAGTCTTGGTAAAGTAACAAGCACTGTACACAGAAAGATGTATATGGGACTACACAAATGGTGTCGGGGCTACTATACCTTGATTTCCTTATCTTTCTATGCTCATTACTCGACCAGTATACATTTTCTTCCAAAATTGTTTGGCACATGACATTTATTTGTAATCTTGAACATTCAGTGTAAGTTTTGTTTGATTCTGTGAGAATTAATCTTCTTTTTTTACCAGAACTCAAGTTTATCCTTAAGCATATGATATGAGTGCGCACTGATGAGCATAGATAGAAATGTGCAGAAACATAAATCAGGACAAATAAATTTTGTACATACTTGATAAATTACAAAACTTGGGAAGTGTATGAATAATTTAGTTATTACCTCTACACGTATAGGTACGAGATACACAATTGTAACATGCTACAGCAGGGTATGATTGTCGAGGTCTGATGACCGAAGACTAGCCTTGTCATATAAGACGGTGGTATGGTAATGAAATCAGAGGAGAACATTAGTTTTATCCGAGAGATGATGACTAATTGATTGTATGTCCCCTTTGATTGATAGCCCTAGTACTTAAAGCACTTTCTTCCTCTGCATCTAATAAATTGAACATTAATGAGGGGGTTGTTTAAAATTGACTCGCTCTTTTTGAGTTGTACAAAACAGCATGGCTCTGCTCTGATGGCTACCCTTATTACTGTAGGTGTACCAATGAGCCATAGATAATTTGTTCTGTATGTTACTTTAGTAGTTTCAACTGGTAATACATGTACATGTGCCGGTACTATATTAAAAATATGAGCTTCTAACATTACTTCTGAAAAGATATTTTGTAAATTCAAAGACAACTCTTAATGAATGAACATAAAAGGGACTTGGCTACTTGATGCACCCGTTTGCGCTTGCATAAAATAGGGTCCTGTGTGCTCAATTTTTATGCTTTTCTCTGTTTTCTTCATACTCTTCATTCATTGGCCTGTATAGTATGCAAGTTGATTTTTTTAAAAGGGTTGATTTTATACATCCTAGCTGTACACATATTATTTTTTAGGTTATACTTGTAACAGATTCTAGTATATATATCTCCACCCCGGCAATGCAATCTCCACATAGGATTTTTTTAAAAAAGGATTACACAAAAAAAAAAGAGTATTTGTGAATGCCTTACGCAGATTCTTGCAGCAGCCTAAACTTGAAGAGGAGACTTTAATAATCAAATACTGATTTCTTTCCTTTTCAAATGGCAATACTTTTTGTTGATATACTGCAACCTTTTTGTCATGTACTGTCTGATTGATTGATCATGTACATGTATGTAGTTCGTTGTTTGGTTTTATCCATGTACATATTTGCTTAAAAGTTTGAATCAATATGATCATCAGTATGAATTCTGAGCTTGCTCCACATAAAAGTTCAAGAAAAAGATGGGTAACACCATTCTATTAACCTTAGTGAAATCCCTGCTGCTATTATTCTTTTAAAGGGGATGTCCACCTTGATTTAAGTTGGGTTTGAATAGAAGCAGAAAAATAAGAAGTACAGGTCAGTGAAAATTCAAGCTGCAATTCTGATTAAAAAATAGAAAAGAATTTTTGAAATTGTCATCAGTGAAACACAAATAAAAAACACTGACGTATCTTGCGAGCTTCTCTCTGATTTGCTCTGTACAGAAAATTTCATAAATGTTCATGTTCTTAGTTATTGATGACAGAATAGATTTGTTACATACAGGTGTTGTATACAAATATATTTACACCAATTATATCAAGGGTGAATGTATGATTGCAGTTTGTTAAAAAGGAAAATATAGATTTTTGAAGTTTAGTTCTGGGCAAATATTGTAGGCGACCTCACAAGATATGTCACAGAGTTGCCAATTAGTGTTTGATTGATTGCACCTTTAATAATTGATAACTTTCTTATTTTTAATCAGAATTTGCTCAAACTTTCAGTGACCTATTCCTCTCATTGTTCTGCCTCTATTTAAACCAACTTAATATCAGGGTGGACTTCCCCTTTAAATAATATGGCAAACTATATCCTTCAAGTGATGTAGCTTGCTATTTGTGTGCAGTAAACATGTATATATTGATACTACTCATACTTTGCATGTCATGGTCTGTAGTAGGGACGGGGTATGATTGATGAGTTAGGTATGAGCAAATGTCATGTGTGATTATGTAAATACCATCCCACACATGATTTATTCACCACAATATGTTTCTAGATTTATATTAGTGTCCATAAGGCATTGTGATGACACATACATGTAAGTTGAATCCCTGGATATACGAGATAGACCACACTAATTACGTGCTTTATATTCCTAACAATAATAAGAAGGGTGTACAGTAGTTGACTATTGACCGGGGGGGGGGGGGGGGGGGGGGGGGGGGGGGTGAGTAGGTATAATGGGCAATTTTTAGTCGCCCATTATATTTTTGATCTACAACAACATTTTCTTGTAAAGATATTAGAAGAACTAATGGAATTTGTTCTAATACAAAAATATTCTGTTTTGTCACAGCAAAGGTTGTACATATAGCAAATTCATTGCACTTCTATTAAAGGTGCCTATCTGCTTCCAAAGCTAATGAAAAACATTTCTCTGGTACTATTGATCAAGTAACCATTATCAATCCACAGAAGATCAACTTGTGCAGGCGATGTTATGCAGAAAAATAGATTGCTGCAGTCAAATACTTCATGCTAAGACAGACCTCCCTTTAAGAATAACAGAACAGCCTAGCAATATGCTTCTGGTAGAACCCTGTTGGCAGTAGAAGTAAACGTGGGCACATCTTTTTGGAGAGTGCCCCGTAGCTAGCATAAATTTACCCAACCCCTTGTTTGCTTCCACTTGTCAAATATAACAAGTGAATTGAGATGTATGAACTTTATCTAACACTCTTTCCTGGCTCTAATCCACACATGTCATCCAATTTTTCAGTTCTTTCATGACTTGTGTCAATTCCATTTTGCGTCTGGACGAAATCCCTCTTTTTATTTCCCCGGCCGGACGACCTGATGAATCCAACTTGATCAATATTTGAGGTGGTAATGTCAATGTTATCCTTTGTCCCACTTTTGACTGCCGTTTTCAACTCCTCTTCGGTATTCAAATATGGCTGGACATGATGAAATCAAATATTTACAAGTACCTCCCCTGGGGGTTTCATGGTTTCCTTTGTCATTGGCGCATCTTTTCATTTTAGGGCAAAATTGTTTAAAAAATGGGTATTGAAAAGTGAAACCTTTTTAACGGACAAATGATTTTGACTTTTGACTGCTATTGTGACTCTGTGTATGAATTCGAATGCTGGCAGGCCACAATGAAATCAAATATTTACGATTAAGTACCTTCCCTTGGGGTCCCAGGCTTCTTCAGCCTTCACACATCTCTTCATTTTGGGACAAAATTATCAAATAAAAGAGGAAATTTTTCTTGTAAGCAAATGGTTTTGAGTTTTAACGACCATTGTTACTCCTGGTGTAAATTCAAATATGGCTGGACAAGATGAAATCAAATATTTACAAGAACCTCCCCCTTGGGGTTTCAGATTTTTCTTTGTGCTCTATGCCTGTCTTCATTTTGGAAAAATAAATATATATGAACAAATGACAAAGAGTGCAATATTACCTGTGGAACAGATGGCTTTGTATATTCTGTATAGTTTGGAATAGATTTTATGGAGGGGATTCATAACTCAGGAATCATTGGTAAAGTATTTCCGTACTATGTTGGTAATATTTTTCAGATGCACAAAGCAATTAACTACGATAGTTTTCACAGTCAATGACGTTTTGACATCTAATGTCATGAGATTCGTTGCCCATTTCCTCTTCATATAAAAATGATTGAAATTCCAAGAAAATGTATGTTTTATGTGCATTTTCGGAGCATATCACACCATTTCGCTTGTTTAATTTTCCTGTAGATATTTATGTTATGGAATAAATGAGTACCGGTAGTACTCTTGCTATGAACGGTAAGTGGCATTGCAAAGGTCCTGCTGTTTGAATGAGCATTAAGTCTTACACATTAAGTGTAACAGAACAGTAGTGGAGCAATGGTGCTGTCATATATTTAAAGTTGTCTCTCGATCCTCTCCCTTTTCCTCTCTTTTTACCTTTTGCGGGGCATTTCAATGGGGGAGGGGGGGGGGGGGGGTGTTTTCTCTTTCCTCCTGTA